>CM068367.1:638775684-640070059 GCA_034769895.1 Magicicada septendecula
TGTTACAACATAAAATGTTGCTGGTAAACTACCCCTTTCCCTTAACCGATCTTCACCAAAATCAAAAGGGGTCCTTGAAATCTTTAAAATTTCCGGAAGTATGGAAAAACTTATTTGATTATGTTTGAATTTACGGCAGTTATCGTTCGTCATAGAAAAAATTAACCTTGTTATCACATAAAACATTGCAGGTAAACTACCTCTTTCCCGTAACCAATCTTCACCAAAATCAACAGGCCTTCAGTCTTTTATAATTGACGAACGTATGCAAAACAATATTTGATTTTGATTGAATGTGCGGCAGTTATCATTCGTCATAGAAAAATTACCGTTGTTAAAACATAAAATGTTGCAGGTAAACCCTCTTTCCCTTAACCGATCTTCACCAAAATCAACAATCATTGAGTTCTCTATAGCTCAGGAAGGTGTGCAAAACATTATTTGATTCTGATTGAATTTACGGCAGTTATCATTCGTCATAGACAAATTACCCATGTTAAAACATAAAACGTTGCAGGTAAACTACCCCTTTCCCTAAACCGATCTTCAACAAAAACAATAGGTCTTGAGTACTATACAAATCAGGGCTGTATGCAAAAATTATTTGATTCTGTTTGAATTTGCGGCTGTTATCGTTTGCCATAGAAAAAAAATCTACAGACACAGACAGACAGAAACACAGACACTTTTCGAAAAATGACTTTTTTCATGTTTTGAGTGTAGTACAATCAGAATCTGCAATAATCTCGAACACAATTTTTTTTGCCATCACCATACTTATAAATAATGATTAAAATGTGCTGGAAAATAAGAATAATTCTACTTAAATAGCATGGAAAGATAATATTAATTTACTAAACAGAGGATCTTGATCAGGCACTGTGAAGGAATTTCTTGATTGAATGCATTACACAAGTTGTATAGAAAAGTTTTTAATAGTTGTTCAAGAATGATTGTGGGTAGTTTACTTAGTGAAGAACAAATGTGTTTTTAAGAGAAAGGCCTACTGTGGATGAGATTCTTGTGTGGATGTAATCAGGGAAACATATTGAATTTATTGACTTCAAAAAAGTCTTGTTAATGTTGATAAAGATGCTAGTTAGAAGGGTACTCTCTTTTCCAGCAATTAAATATCGGTATGGAGAACCATACATGACTTCCATGTTCAAAGATTTATATTTAAAATCATTTTCGAAATGAAATGTTTCCATAGAAACTACTGCTTTCCACTTATTGCTTCAGCCTTACCCACAGTACTGTGGTCACTAATGTATACCACCACACGTTATTGCACTGATTTTCACTGATGATGGCAGTCGACGGCACTGCTGAAACGTCTGGTTTTGCAGAAAACATTGGACTACGGCCAAACAGCCCGGGAAGGAATTTTAACAACAAACTACTACTTTGTTGCCGATAACGTAGTACACATATAAAAATTATCCCCTCCCCCTTCAACTATAATTTTCATTTATAGAAAATTACCCCCACCCCGTTCAACTAGCCTCTTCATTTGTAGATATTTCATCTACGTTTCTACAGTGGATTATTAAGATCTTCTTATCAAGATACTTTATTTATCATAATTAAGTACTTTACTCTTGTTACAACAAAAAATGTTTCAGGAAAACCACCCTTTCCCCGTTACCGATCTTCACCAAAATCAATAGGCCTTGAGTCTTCTACAACTCAGGCACATATGTAAAACATTATTTGATTCTGTTTTAATTTACGGCAGTTATCGTTCGTCATGAAAAAATTTCTCTTGTTACAATATAAAATGTTGCTGGTAAACTACCCCTTTCCCTTAACCGATCTTCACCAAAATCAAAAGGGGTCCTTGAGATCTTTAAAATTTCTGGAAGTATGCAAAAACTTATTTGATTATGTTTGAATTTACGGCAGTTATCGTTCGTCATAGAAAAAATTAACCTTGTTATCACATAAAAGGTTGCAGGTAAACTACCCTTTCTCTTAACTGATCTTCACCAAAATCAAAAGGCCTTGAGTCTTCTACAACTCAGGCACATATGTAAAAAATTATTTGATTGTGTTTGAAGCTGCGGCTGTTATCGTTTGCCATAGAAAAAAATTACCTTTGCTAAAACATAAAACGTTGCAGGTAAACTACCTCTTTCCCGTAACCAATCTTCACCAAAATCAACAGGCCTTCAGTCTTTTATAATTGACGAACGTATGCAAAACAATATTTGATTTTGATTGAATGTGCAGCAGTTATCGTTCGTCATAGAAAAATTACCGTTGTTAAAACATAAAATGTTGCAGGTAAACCCCCTTTCCCTTAACCGATCTTCACCAAAATCAACAATCATTGAGTTCTCTATAGCTCAGGAAGGTGTGCAAAACATTATTTGATTCTGATTGAATTTACAGCAGTTATCATTCGTCATAGACAAATTATCCATGTTAAAACATAAAACGTTGCAGGTAAACTACCCCTTTCCCTAAACCGATCTTCAACAAAAACAATAGGTCTTGAGTACTCTACAAGTCAATGCTGCATGCAAAAAATTATTTGATTCTGTTTAAATTTGCGGCTCTTATCGTTTGCCATAGAAAATGCCCTTGTTAAAACATAAAACGTTGCAGGTAAACTACCCCTTTCCCTTAACCGATCTTCACCAAAATCAACAGACATTGAGTTCTCTATAGCTCAGGAAGGTATGCCAAACATTATTTGATTCTGATTGAATTTACGGCAGTTATCATTCGTCATAGAAAAAATTACCCATGTTAAAACATAAAATGTTGCAGGTAAACTACCCCTTTCCCTTAACCGATCTTCACCAAAAACAATAGGTCTTGAGTACTCTACAAATCAGGGCTGTATGCAAAAATTATTTGATTCTGTTTGAATTTGCGGCTGTTATCGTTTGCCATAGAAAAATATCTACACACACACACACACACACACACACACACACACACACACACACACACATTTCGAAAAATGACTTTTTTCATGTTTTGAGTGTAGTACAATCAGAATCTGCAATAATCTCGGACATGATTTTTTTTGCCATCACCATACTTCCATTTCTTTAAGGAACATGGAAGTAAAAACTCTTTATAAATGTCCTTATGTTAGTAGGTTCATAGTTTTTCTTGTTTTAGTTGTAATATTGTAACTTGTCATGGCTGCCGTGTTTCTAGAAGTGTATGGTTTATAGAATTAAGTGATATTCATATTGGTCATAAAGACTGAGAACAATATTGTACTTAATTACACTGCAGTTTGCAGTTAATCTCCATATGTTTTAATTTTTCATTATTGATATTATACATGAGACCCATAGCTGAAAATTAAATTTTGAAGGTTTTTGTGTTTGTTTGGTACATGCACATAATAGTTTTAGCGTGTTGCTGTTTATTATACAGTAGAATGGCAGTGCAAAGTAGCCATTATCATTTTTAATAAGCAGTTGAGGTAGATGATAATCCCATTCTAATAATTGCCAGATGAACAGGAGATATGATACCACTGTAGAAAGTAAACATCAACAATGACAGTGGTGCAAGATCCTGTAGACAATAGAGAGTGTTATAATATAATATTGTAGATTATATAAAACTGAGTAAAATTGTGTAGAAGTAAAATGTCACCTGACATTTGTAATGCTGAAGGGTTTTCTATTATGTTGACATTATTAATTGGTAGATTGTTTACTAAGGTAAGATTTGTTCAGATAGTAATATTTGAATTGAACACTTAGAGAATATTTTAATCTTTTTATTGGCACTGCAGAAGGAGAGATGAAGGAAATTAAATACTGGCAAGTACACTCTAATTTATAGTGATAAGTCTGGTGCAATTAGGGTCCCAAATAATTTATATTCAGAAATTAATTCATATATGGGAAACAGCATTTCTGACCCATTCAAAGATCATAGAGGCCTAAGACATCATTACATCATTGTTTTTTATTTCATTTTTGTTTTTTAGCATGCTCTTAGGTATGGTAAGGGTGCAAATTTTAATTTAAAATCCATTTACTTTTTTTTGTATGCAGTTTGTTTTAGATAATAGCAAAGTCTGATATTAATAAAGGCTCTTAACTAGTGAAAGGTGTGTAAAGAGATGGGTTCAGAGGTTGGGGATGCAATAACAGAAGAACAACTTCAGAAACTTATAGAATTAATGTATCTGAAAACAGTGTTTGTTATCAGGAAGGGGCATAGGTATTGGCCCCTACAATTAATCAAGTCATAATACTCATCATCATGTTTTATTAATGTTTTGAAATCACAAAGGTTTTCATGTAATGAATCAACTGAACTTGCTTTTCATGTTTGACTTCTCAGGGTCATTATCTACCTTTACTGGTTTTTGGTATAAAAGGTAGTTAGGCAAGGGTAACAAGCAGGTGAAAGCTATCCAAGTAGATGCTAGAATATTGTAATTTAATGATTTCCTATTAAACCCTTCCTCAGGGTAGGATTATATAAGGACGTTTTTTTAGTATGATGTGATCACTACTGTAACTTTTTAGAACTGTACTTTTTAGTTTATTGTACTACTTTCATTTAGAATTGTAGTTTAGTGTAATCACAAATTTTAGTTTATTTTACACTTAAACAGATAAGTTGTTTATTTATTATGGTAGATTCTGTATATAAAATTACAGTATATAATATGTAGTATTGACATATATTCAGCAGGTGTAAGTAAAAATGAATTGCGTCAAAGTGAAGTTTGCAAAAATCCAAATGTTCGTAGCACAGCACTTCATCTGGGAATACAACTAATTGAAGTATATGTGTTCTACGCAAGTTGTTAGACCAAGGATGCTCAAACTTTTTGTGCAGAGATACAAAGTAACTTGCCAGATCTACTGATTAATTAGGTGAAATCCAACTTGATAGTAAATTAATAGGCATGTCTTTAATACCATCATGAAATATATTTTTTATTAATTTAAAATATTTTTTATAATCACACAATATACTATACACATAGTATAAACATATAGTAAACACATAGTAACATTTATAAAGTTCTTAGATATTAATCAGAACTTAATGAGATGTTTGGCTTTGCATTTAATGGGAAAATGGTTTATATTGTAGAGAATAGTTCGTTAAAGGTGATGTTTATATTATCAGAGGGTCAGGTTGTGTACTTCAATTTCACCATTTTCATAGTGAAATGTACTGACTCACTAGCTAGACTACTGTAAAAATCAAAATGCATAATGTGGTGTTTTATAAATATTTGGATAAATTTTCTCATGATTTTTTACATTAAACTCAAAATCTTATTGTCTTTAAATTCTATTTTAAATGCCACATAATTTTGAAGTTTAATTATTTTTTGCTTCAATTTTAGTTTTGTAGAAAAGAACTTTCTATATTTGAAATTTATTCTTTATATTTAAATACTGAAAAGGCCGAGAGATGAACATTACAAGTGGTACTAAAGTCTAAAAATTAGGTTTTGACACAAAAGAATGCAACATTTTTTGCAGTATTTTTCTTACAAAAAATACTAATGTGATGGAAAAATGCTAATGTGATGCCATTTTAAGATTAGAAAATTGTTACGTTTTTCTACTTGCTACCAGCAGTCATTGGTTCAAATCCTTTGTGAACTGTTGAAATATAGCATTCCATTTTTCAAATTTGGTTAGGTAAGCATTACATAAAACTCGTTATTGTGCCTAGTAACAACTAAGTTATCTGAATGGTGCATAAACAACTGCTCTTTCCATTTTTGACAGAAATTGTGTGGCTTGTATGTTGAGCAGCACTTCCTATTACAGGCGCACAAAACAAAATATTAAACTGTCTACATTATTTTGAAAATAATTTTGTAACCAATAAAATAAACATTAAAGAGGTAATGATTAATTGTACAAAGAACAAAGAATAATGAAGTGCTTGGAGGGTGGGAGATAAAACAAATGAAGACAATCATTTGTTCAAGCAGTCCTTTGTGATCTACAGGCTGTCGACTCCTGTTCTAGACACTAGATGACATGGTTATGACATTTTTTTGTAATCTGGTTTACTATATTAAAAACATAGTAGAGAGTTCCTTGAAGTTGGCAGACTTGTTTTTTAATATAATACTTATATCAATAAGTTTGTAACACAAATATGGTTAAACAGTATGCCACAGTGATAATGGCAAGATAAGAAGATTAGTTAATGTGTAGATAATTATTATTAAATCAGTCTAAGTAATTGAACTGACACCTGTTACTTCTGAATGGTAGACATGGTTCTATATGACCAGACTAGGAACAGATTTACGTATGTGTTTATAATAATATAATAATATGTCTTTGTAGTAATCACTTTATGGGGGAATAGTATAATAGATTATTTTAATTAGTGTAAAATTGCCAGTTTAATTTACTTGTCTGTTTTAAAGCAAGTTGGTACCTCCCTTTTTAAATGTCGAAAAGTTTTGGAGATAAAGGAAAACAATACTTCTAGAAATAATAATAATGACTGGTTTGAGAAGAAAATAATAAAATGCTAGGAATTGATATGATAGTATACAAGAGCAATGACAGGATGATTTTAACAACATGAGACTATATAGGAGAATAATATTGTTCAGTTCAGTAATCAAATGGTATGAACAGATATTGAAAGTCAGTTCTCAGAAATGTAGCAGATATTACTTTACAAGAAGTGGAAGGTAGTACTTTACTTTTAGAAAGGTAGAAGCACACAGGATATTCACTATCAGAGACTTTATAGGAAAAACATGTCTAAAGGGGAAAAGAGCATGTTTACTTTTATAGATGTAAAGGAAGCTTGAGCTTGGTATCTTGAGGGGTAATACAAGAAATCTTACAACAGAGATAAGTAGGCAGTAAGCTAATTAGAGCAATGAAAAGTATGTATATCAAAATAATGTCAGTTAAGTTACCAAATTAAATCTGTAGCTTATCTGCTACTGAGGTGCAAAGTCTAATATGCTGACACCTCTGGTTAATGGGTTGGAGTTAAGTGAAGCTAAATGGAGAAGGTTTAGGTTTAACAGAAACCCAACTTTTTTATTTATTATTTATCTCACAATCTGACAACAAACAAATCAATGTTTATTACATCATCTCAAACTTTTTTATATAATCATTTATGTCCATGTCGATGTTGTTTTTGAAGTTATTTAAGCTGTATTTGGTAGCCTTTCTTCTGTTGTATTTGACTTTATGTATTTTTTATTATTTTTAGCTTGGAAATATTGCCATATTATGTTATTGGTTATGCCTGGTCTGTACACCACTTGGTAAAGGTGAACACGAAGACCAATCATTAAAAAAAAAAAAAAATAGTAATGTATATAAGGACTAGCTCAACTAATTAAAGATATCTACAATAAGAAGAATCTCTCAAGAAAAACTAAAGTTAGACACTACAACACAGTAATCAAGCTAGAAAGTCTCTACACTTCACAGGGCATGTTCTCCACAAAGTCTGAAGGAATACAAGAGATAGAAAAGAAGGAAAGAAAAATTTTGTGAAATATGGGGATCACTGAAAATAAAGGAAGGTGAGTTTAGACACAGAGAGAACGAAGACCAAAGAAGAAAGAAAGAGAAAGCATATCAGATATAATACAGAAGAGATGAGTTAAGTTGTTCAGCCACATAATGAGGATGGACAGCAGGAGACTCACAAAATGGATTCTCAACACCATTCACAAGCATAAGAGTGACAAACGTGGGGCACAAGGATAAAGAAGGACATGACAGAGATGGGGATTACAGAGGACATAATAAATGATAGGCTGACTATTAGAGAACTGACACAAAACTTCAAGGGTTTCCAGGAGAAAGTCAAGAAGAGAGTAAATAACATCTGGATGGAAGAGAGAAGGAAAAAGCAAAGCATTAGAGGGAAGAATAATTGGAATTCTAGAAAAGAAGTGGGAAGCAAAAAAGGAAATGAATGCATCGTGTTATTTTATGCTATCTGTAGAAGGCCAAAATCAAAAGAAAGAGAAGATAAGGGCTAGCTGCCACCCATAAGCCCTGCCACTTGGTGAAGTGCACCCCCTAGCACCCCTACGAAGGTACCTCCGATATTGTCACTAATATTAAGAAATTTGTTAAACTTATTATAAGAGAAGGTTTGGGACAATATGGAGGACAAAGGCCTACACTTTTCACACAATTTATGGATGAAATAACTAAGAAAAGCAGGCAACATACAAACGAGTATGGTACAAAAATGTGTAGGGTAGATAAATCAGAATGTGTTTCTACAGGTGATGTAGCAGGAGTGGCTGGGAATGTTGCAAACAAGCTTAGAAGGACAGAAAGAGATCATAGAGAAATAGGGAATTAGTGGAAACAAGAAGAAAAGAATATTATGGTGGTAGAAGAGAAAAAGCAGTAATTGAACACACTGTTAGAAGACAGCACAGAGAAAGTACACACAATACCTACAGGAAAAAGTAGAAGGCACAGGGAAACAAGAAATAGAAATTAACCGAAGGATTACAGGGCCATTTAAGATCCACTTTGTGTTGAACAGCAGTTTATTAAATAAAGAGGCTTCCTATTAAACTAGTACAAAATGCCTATACAACTGTATAAAGGCTAGTGTTGACATATGGATTTGAAATGTGGAAAATTACCAAACAATTGGAAATTAGAATACAACCTGTGGAGATGAAATATTTTTGTTGCATGTGAGAGAGGTTCTCGTCATCTTATTTGTCACAGTCACATTATTTGTGTATTACTAATTCTGATATAGCTGCTAAAAAGTATAGTTATTAATAGAGAAATAATATAGGACATATACCGTATACACACACCAAGTTATATTGGAGTACGTAGAATAGAAGCAGTGAAGTTGATGAGGTCATTTACAGAGAATGAATGTTTGTAGACAAATGTAGATGTTATGGGAGCCAAGATACGTGGATGAGAGAGAAAGAGCAAGGGGAATATGAAAAAATATAATATGCATAAAAATTAAATGAAGTGTATGTAAATTACTTGCGTGTGTATTATGGAAAAAACACAGAACTTACATCTGTACTCCGTGTCACATAATGTACACAGGAAAGTTGAATAATTATGTTATTTAAAAAAATTCTTTGCTTTTATTTTTATTTTAAGAAAACCACTTTGTCCAGATTTTGTAGAAAGTTACAAATTATTTTTCTCGTATAAAAAAAGATTGTTGTAGTTTTGTGATGAAAATCTGTGTATGCATGATTTGTGACAGAGTAAAATACACTACACAATATATTTGGAGCAAGTCTCTTTCTTTTGTGAGTATAATTAATCATTTTGTTTATGTTAATATTGTTTATGTTTATGTCAGTTAATTAATATTATTTATGTTTTATATATTCATGAGAATAATATTGTAAATAATACAGTAATTGTGAGGTTGTCTATAAGGCTTGTGAAAAAAATCTTGTTTATATAATTATTAGCAGAGGATAAACTTTCGTATATTTTAATTTTAATCAGTTTTCAGTATGGTAACAAACTTACACACAGAGGAAATAATCCATTTCAGGTGTATTTCTTTTCTGTTGGGCAGGATATTATGCTATTCTCTGCTGTCAACTATAAATAATATTTTTTTGACAACTAATATAGATACTGACTTTAGACCTTTCTCATCTCTACATAGGAATTGGAGTAGTGGTTGATATTTTTCACTTAGTGTAATTTCATTGGATTGAAGTATAATTAACCCTACTTCTGGACACTCTTTCAGTCTAATTGGTCCTGCCATTATACACTACAGTGCTATTCACTTATATTTCATTAGATTATGCTCAGAAAGAGCAGGATTTTAGCTCTGTTGCTAGTAAGTTCTTACAATATTTTTATGAAAATGTAATTGTAAATGACTGCTGTGTTTACTGTAAGATTATTGGTTGTAATAAAAAAACTCAAGTTTAATCCAGGCTGCAACAGCTATTGAAACAATTTGTTGTTCTATGAGAAATGCGGGCTTTTAGTTTATCGAAATTTTTTTTTTTAGAAAAGTGATAGTTCTTAATACAAATTATTCTGTATGGTCTCAACTTGATAACTCATTGTAAACGAAGGCTTGACAGTATGGGGCAAGTGTGCTTTAGTTCCAGCTATAATTATGGCCATAATATTGTAAAATGATTTTCATTCTTACTAGTATTTTTACCATGGATTTGTTACTTACCATGGCATTCAAAGATTCCTTGTATAATGAAGTTTATTAACGTATAAGATAAATATGATTATTATGTTTTTAGTAAGCTCTACTACAAATCAGGTTTCTCACTGACATTTGAAAGCACTTGATATGAGAGGATCTTAATTTATATTTAAAAACTGATTATGCAATATCTTGAATCTGTGATCCCATATATCAGTGATTCTACAATGTTGACTACACATACAGTAAGTTGTTTACCATTCTAAGATTAGAGGTGGACAAAGTCCTTATGATTAGATTACACCTGGACAAGGATGTTGTAAGCTCTGCATTTCAAATATGGTTTTTCTGTAGAGTTAATAGTAGCAAGTCATTTAAATGTTACAAATATAAGCTTAATGTAGAAATAGTTTTCTCATTAATATATTACTTACAGACTGATACTTCAGGCAGCTGCTGAATATTGTATATAATGTGACAAAAAAAAAAAACACAGAAATATTGGTTTTGTAAAACTATAAACTAATGTGACTGTGTTAGAATAATGTAGGCAAAACTATAAACTTATTAGAATGCAGAAAATGTTATCAAAAACGTATGAAACATACTTTATTATACAGATTACAGATTTGTTTTAATTCTAGTTCAAGTTTGTTAACATGTTTTCCCAATTTTTGTATTTATATTTGTCACATAGATGTGAAGTATTTCAACAATCCCAACATTTTTTCTGCTTTAACCCATTTGTTTCACAAACACAGGATACAAACCTCCAGAACAAGAGGTTCTCTCAAGGCATTTCATTCTTACTTTGCTTTTACCTTGCACATCTGACTTATTTCTTCACTCGCAATGTTATCCCTTTGACTCTTTAATATTTTCAAATGATACATTTGTGAATTTCTGGTACCTGTATTATCACAGCATCAATGTTAAAAAGTGTTTAACCAGCTCTTCTGTTACTAAGTGTATTTTAAGTAGACCTACCTATATTTTGTTCAGATGGTTTTGTTTGTATATAAAAGTATAGACAAATATTGGTATATAGTTGAAACATGGTAAGATTTAATTTATGAAATTTTGTTTGCTAAGGTGTCTGGTCAGTAGGGAACATTGGCCATGAACAGGGTACACTACTGTGGCCACTAGTAGGTGCATACTGTATACACCCTTTTTACTGGAACAATAATGATGATACAATGTTTACAATTATGGTCATTGTCTCTGCTTTTGCATTTGAACATAAATCTAAACAGTGGAGACGAAAAGTGACATCGAAGAAGGGATTTTTCAGGTATAAATATTCAGATACTGATAGACTAGTTTAACCATCTGTGTTCATATTTTGTATTGTAATTTTAATTTTGTATTTTATCATGGAGTAAAAGTACAAAATTGTAGTTTTAGTATATATACATCACTTATTACAAAATCATTTCTTCTGCAAGTATAAAATTATTACTATGAAACAACTGAATTTTCCTGATAGTTGTGTATAACTAAAAATTTAGAGTTTGCTGTTGCAATTTAACAGCATAATTTGTATGTGTATATGTTTTTATAATTATTTCAACTTCTACAAAGAAATTTTCAAAAATGTTATAATCAAATTATAATGTTTCTATTATTATAAGTTTTTGTTGTTATTTCTGTTGTTATTATTATTACATCTATAAAGGCAGACATGGAGGCCATCACTTAAAAAAATATTATTATTCGTGAAAAGACAGGGAAATGTTAAAACCTTTTAGAATTTGTATAATCTGAAGACAAACTTTTGGCATACTTTAAAACATGTTGTAGGAAGAGTTCATGAAACTTAGATTTTTATTCAAATTATCCAAAAAAAATGTTGTAGTGTGTGTTGTGAATTGTGTATGGCTTCCACTCTGTTACACTAATTTTTTGTATGTAACTTAATACAGAATCATCATCAACTGATATGTGATATTTCACTTTACAGATAATAATTACAGTGTGATGAATAGTTGTAAATTATGCAGATTGGATTACTATTCATTCAGTCAATTCAGTCATTAGTGGCTTATAATATGGTTTAAAACACCCATGGTTTATAACTCTGTGAACACCAATAGCAGTGAAATGTGTACATTCATGAGAAAACAAAAAATTATTGCACAGGCTATTTGCAAAAAAAAAAATATTGAAATTAAAGATTCATCTATCCCAGTTATTCTTGATATATTGTTTTGTGTGTTACATTATTAATTCTGCAATGGTAATGCAATGTAATTTATTAAAACTACGAGGGTCATTTAATAAGTAACGAGACAAATTGCTGTAGCTCAAAAACTACTTGATAAATCAATACGATACTTTCAGACTTTCAGGAGTACAAGTTGGCATCCTTGTAATGACTACTGATCAGCTGTTTAATAAAATTTTGTAAACATAACCTCTAATTTACTCAGTCAACAATGGCGAGTCCGCTTGATAATTGCACCGCGGAAGAACAATGTTCAGTGATTAGATTTTTAGTCGCAAAAGGTATCAAACCTTCTGAAATTCATGAAAGGATGTTAAAAGTGTACGGAAATCATTGTTTGCACCGTTCGAACATTTACAAATGGGTAGAACAGTTTAAAAGTGGTCGTGCAAATGTCAGCGATAAGCAGCGGCAAGGCCGACTGGTCGAAGTTTCAACTCCCTCACTTGAAACCTGCATTGACGTGCTTATTCGGGCTAACAGGCATATAACTGTTGAAATAATTGCTGAAGAAGTCTCAGTAAGTGTTGGTACTGCCCATAAAATTATTTAGAGTAAGCTGCAATACAAGAAAACCTGCGTGAGATGGGTACCAAGACAACTTACGGATGCCCACAAAGAAACCAGGCTTAAAATCTGTAGACAATTGAAAGCACGTGGTTTAACTGAAAAAGAATCATTTTTTCAAAGAATTGTTATGTGCGATGAAACCTGGATCCACCATTTTCAGCCGGAATCGAAAAGACAAAGCCTTGAGCCTTGAATGGAAGCACACCAGCTCTCCCACTCGACAAAAATTCAAGACGCAGCCATCAGCAGGTAAAGTCATGTTGACAATCTTGTGGGACTTTCAAGTCCCTATTTTCTGTGATTATCTGGAAGACCAACGAACAATCAACAGTCAGTATTATAGTGATATGCTGGAAAACAAGGTAAAGCCTGCCATCAGGACCAAACGTCGTGGACTCTTGACAAAAAGTGTGATTCTCCTTCAAGACAACGCTCTCCCGTACATGGCTCAACTGACCCAAAAAATGCTTACAAAACTTGGCTGGGAGGTTCTGCCACATCCACCTTATAGCCCAGATCTCGCTCCATCAGACTTTTGTTTGTTTGGACCCCTTACAAATTCATGTGCAAAACTGGCTCCGTCAGCAACCCACAGAATTTTATGCCAGGGGCATTCGGAAGTTAGAAAAACGATGGGATAAGTGTATTACAGTTGGGGGGAATTATGTTGAAAAGTAACCATCACTTTGTATTGATTCAATAAAGGAGTTTTAAGCTAGAGCAATTTGTCTCGTTACTTATTGAATGACCCTCATATATTCTAAATGTATATATAATCTAACTTTGTGGTACATACAATTTAAATATAATTATTGAATAATACTAGTAATACTGTTCAGTGTTATTTTTAATTCCCCAATGTAACAAACATAATAACTGAGATTTGTCTGTGTTTACAAGTACTTTCAGTATATATTTTCTTTAAATCTGTGATGTTGAAATAGGTCCTACTAGACACAAAAACAGTTTGGTAGTTTTGGCATACAAAAAATTATTTTCCTCGTGTTGTCCATTATATTCTGTTAATCCATAGTGCTTTAAAAATATGTACACATGTGAATTGTCTAATACGCAGTATGATTGTTAACATTATTTGGGTCTGCAGTGGCAGGAAATGTGATACGTCATAGTGTCAATAAATCCTTTTTAATTCTGCAACTCAAAAACAGTCTGTTTATGGACATATCAAGTACTCTGTGGTTTTTATATGACCTAATCTTATGTAGTATTATAATTAAAGGTGTGGCCAATTTTTCCATTCAATACCTTCCTTAGATAGCAGACCATATATAAAGACTTCTGTAACTCTAACTGACCTTTTACTTCTTCCTGTATATGGGTTCTGAGTAAGTAGTATACATTCATTTAGTTTTCTCTATAAATGCAGATGGCCTTAGATTTTGTTGCTCAATATAGTTATTTCATATTGCTGTAATTTTGATTTTTAATTTATTCATATAACGTTTCAATAAAATAAAGATAATATATTCCTACAATTAGTTATGTGTTCTATTAAATTCATAAAATATTTATTTTGCATAATTATGTATGTACATAAAAATTGTAGAACCAGTATGATCCAAATGTTTATATATTACACAATATTTAAAGAACAAGTAAGTTAATTTAAATTGAACAAAATTACATATGTTTTAAATACATAGTGAAATAAAAACTATAAAAATGTAAGATTAATTTATGCTTTTCTTTTAGTTTGTTAAAATACTAAGAGAATTTGTTTTTTTTTTTTAGACGCGTAAGCTTACTAACAGTTTGTGGACTGATCTACCTCTCGCTATGGGGTAGCTACGTGTACTTTAATGCAAAGTTAAAGGATGCTGATGGTGAAGAGGTTCCTGTACATGAAGCAATTCATCATTTCTTCCGTTCACCTTGGTGGATAGATTTAAAGAAATCACTTTCAGATACATGGGAATTTGCCAAAGCTAATGGTTGGGCTGCAACTTGGAAACTTATAGTTGAACTGAGTGACCCACATGGTGAACAGAATGCTTACAAGGTACTTTTTTAATGTTTTTGATTCTAATTATTGCTTAGACTTAGTTGCTGAAACAGTGTGTATATTGTTTACAAGCATTTCCATAGTCTTTCTTTAAAAGCATTTCCATGTATTTTCTTTAAAATCTGTGATGTTGAAGTAAGTCATAATAGACACTAAAACAGTTTTGTATAGTTTTGGCACACAATTATTTTCCTCATGTCGTCCATTGTATTGTGTTAGTCCATACTACTTCAAAATATTTATACATGTAACTTGTCTATACTACCATATTATATTTCATTTCTTACAGTTGTGTATATGTTTCTTGATTTTTAAAGTAATTTTTATATGTGTACTTAATTGACCTTGAAATTACAATCTTGATGAGCATTTTACATGTATAGAAACCTATTATATTGTATTACAATACTGAAGCGTTCAAAGTTAATCTTTGAATATCATCATAAACAATGTAGAATGATATGCAGTGTTCAGTACAACAGTGGATGTGTGAGAAATACAGATGTGTTATAAACTAATAATCAAATATTAAACTATATACAGTAAAGCTACATTTATACATTTTTCAAGGGACTTCAAAGAAAAAACGTATAAGTGAAATAGAACACAAATACTATAATTAAATGGTGCGATCTGAACAGAAATTATATATAATTTACAACTTATAAAACACAACATATATAGGGAGAAAAACTACACAGATATAATTAATCGTTTCTCCCTCAAAATCCGTTATCTTCCCCATTTTTTTTTCTTTTCCGCGGTTACAGAATAAACTATATCTTCAAATTAATAACTACGTCATAATTTCGTCGGATACATGAAACTAGGGAACGCGGATATGTTTCGTCGGATATGCGTCATGCGCGTTACAAAGCGTTAATTGTCTCTAGCTCATTAACAAGTCATTAAAATACACGGGGGTCTGCGTTTGGTCTTAGTCATCATCATCAGCTTCTTCTTCGTCCATTTCATGTTGAATGCTATCGCAATCTCCGATATGGTCATGGCTTCCGTAGTAACAACGTTATCGTCAATGTTGCCGTAGTCGTTAAACCACGCAAGACCTTCTAATTTGCCCCATTCCTCATCATCAACGGGTACATCACAACTATCTTCATTATTACAGGCTTCGCTATTCCCGAATCCGTCTTTGTGAAACCAGTTGCGGACAGTGAGTTGCGATACTCTGTGCCATGTAGCTGCGATGTAATGCATTGTCTGTTACAAGAAACCAAAGGAAAGTGCAAAAATAGAATTTTGATAGGCCTATACTGTAATTTCTTTAGGTAGACCTACGCCTATAACTAATTTACATGAGGATTACCGCAATACTAAAAAATCACAGTAGAAAATGTAGGGCCATACTAAAAGAATACCGGAATTTAAAAAAACCTCTGTTCCTCTCCTGGTGTAAAAACGTTTAATCTTTCTTGACATACTGATACTTTTTTCATTTCAATCTATTCATTATTTATGAAACAGTACGTATTTGAAATATCAGCAGAACGTCGCTTAGAATCATACGGTACAGTATTGCTTTCCCTAGTTACAATTTTTAAAAATCACGAAAAAATCTTACCTGCAAAATTTGAATTTTCGTTTCATCCTTCAATTTTCGTCTACACAGTGGGTGGCATGCTATTCCAGCATCTTGCGCTAAAGCAATTTAAAATTGCAGATTATTCCCAGCTCCAGCGGGTGCAGTTTGCTTGTGCAATTTGCAGGAAAAATTCCACTCTCACGTTTTTTTAGATGTAACGTATCAGAAGGATGTGCCGTGCATCTGTCCATAAACCAAAGGATTTGTCGATCTTTTATGCTCATTTTTGCATGGACACCTCGCAGCCAGTCTTCAAACACTTTTGTCGTGATCCACGACTTATTGTTCTTAGTGTATTTCGTAGAGAGCGTTTTTAAAACACCGCGGCCTCGCAAATTTCTCGACAGTTAGAGAAAGCAGTTTTTCACTTCCGTTACTGTTTACGCATAACAGTACTGTCAGGCGTTGATTACTCCGCTTTTCGCCATGTCATGTATCTCCTTTGAATGCCAATGTACGATCAGGATGTAAATTAAAAAAGAAGGCCTGTTTAAACACATTTTGGGAGCATACTGAGACGTTAGTTTTTTAAACGAGTTTCTCTCCAATCACCCACTGTATTAACGTCTACACTCTTACTCTCACCGCACACGCTTTTGCTGCTGAATCCATGCCTTATCTTACATTTATGTAGGGAGCCCGTCGACGCATGAAAATCTTCGACGTCGAACCTGGCTGCCAGTTCATTTGTTTTTTCGCAAACCACTGGGCCGTTGATAGGAATTCCTTCCGCCCTGTGCTGCTGGAACCATTGTAATGCACAGTTTTCCAACCGTTAAAATTTTTCTCCTTGAATACGTGTTCGCTTATTACTAAGAACACCAAACACTCGAAAACTTACTTCAGTTTCGGTTGTTTTAGCCACAAGTGAATTAACGTCGACGGAGTAATTCCCAACTCTTTAGCGATGTCCACTCGTTTCTTATTCCCGCTTTCCTTCACTACTGTACTTTCAAAATGTTTAATTTCTCCGCGATCGTAACGAACTTCCTCTTCCTTCCATTCATTTTACACTCACGATGTTATTTTTAATAGAAACAGTAGACCTAATGAACTAATGTCGACGAAGCGATGGAGCTTTACAAGCAGTGACCAAATACCTTACGTTTCTAGGACTCTATAAGCTACCTCAAATGTTACTCAGCAACTCCTAACTCAACCGAATGGCACTAATTGACGATTCCCTAAAAGTAATCCAAAATATTTGCGTTCACACATTCATTTTGTGATATTCGCGACGTAAATCAGAGTAAATATGTAAATGAAGTTTCAGAACTTAACGTATTAAAGAATAAACGTGTTCAGAATAAACGTATAAATGAAGTTTCGAATCTCCAGGGACTTAAGAATTTGATCGTATAAGTGTAAAAAACGAATAAACGAAAAACGTATAACCGAAATAAAATAACACGGAAAGTATAGGAATTTTGCCGGGACCTTGGAGAAAAAACGAGTAAGTGTGAAAAACGTATAAAAGAAGTTTTACTGTGTGTGTGTGTGTGTGTGTGTGTGTGTGTGTGTGTGTGTGTGTGTGTGTGTGTGTGTGTGTGTGTGTGTGTGTGTGTGTGTGTGTGTGTGTGTGTGTGTGTGTGTGTGTGTGTGTTAAAATTATGGTTACTTTTGGAAGAAGTAGTTAAAACCATAAAAAATAAGAACAATCTACTTGCAGAAGTAATTATAATTCGATTACTTGATTTTGTGTGAGTGTGTGTGTATATATATATATATAATACAAGAATCCAGCCATAATTTCAATGAGTTAATTACAGAGAACTCTCTCTCTCTCTGTGTGTGTGTGTGTGTGTGTGTGTGTGTGTGTGTGTGTGTGTGTGTGTGTGTGTGTGTGTGTGTGTGTGTGTGTGTGTGTGTGTGTGTGTGTGTGTGTGTGTGTGTGTGTGTGTGTGTGTGTGTGTGTGTGTGTGTGTGTGTGTGTGTGTTTCTTTCATATAAATGATTTACTGTGTTGTTTGTAAAATAATTTTGTATCCATGATGTACATATTTTAGCATTTGCCTGATTTCCGCTAATATTTTTCTTTTAGGTTCTGGGTTTGTCAGGCAGTGCAAACCAGACAGAAATCAACAGTGTTTGCCGGATGTTGTCAGTTAAATGGCATCCCGATAAGGCCAAAAATCCAGCAGAGAAACAAATTGCTCAAGAAAAATTTTATGAAATTCAACAAGCTTGTGAAATTTTATCTAAAAATAAAGCTAAACGAAGACGTAAGAACAAGTTATTTGATACTGATTAACAGTCACTTATATGGTGGTTTGTACACACTGTATAGTCAGTTGAAGAAATGGTTTGTTGTAATGTTAAGAACTTTAATATTGTTAGTGATGAAATTGTCCCAAAGTTGTCAAGCACTGATTAATTTATTTTCCATAAAATACATGTTAACCACAGTCACTATCAAGTTGATAGATTTTCATAATTTATGGTTTATTCAAACAAAACTTCAGCTATTATGACCATGGCATTGCCAGGCATGTCCTGGCAGTGTCTTCTGTATGTGCCTGTTTCCTTTTCAATTTGAACTGAAAACTATACAATGTATAGGTAACTGAAGTATTTATTTTAGATCTTATTTATTAAAATATTTGTTAATTGTAGATAATATGTGCATTGATTTCTATAGTATTGTTAACAACATTATTTATAATTAACTTAAGGGGTATTATTTTATAATACAAGTCATATGTAAATGTGAAGAAGCCTGCTGTAGTGATTTGATCTTTTCTGTAAAAAAGTATGTAAATAGGAAACTTCACTTTGAATAATCTAATGAAAATAGAATAATAGTAATAATTTTATAACAAGAAGTTACTAAAGCTATATCAGCAGCTAAAATTTCTAATAATTTTGTATTAGTTGTAATACATAAAAGAGAAGAATATTTTTGTACTTGAATGTACATATTTGTATACACTTACATGCATACAAATTTTCTTGTACATTCCCCTAAATAATCAATGTATTAACAACTTCACTATTCACTATTCTATATATTACTGTAGACAGTTTTCTGATAACATCACACACATATGTTTCACTATATATTCACATTTTTGCTTATATTATTTGTTTTGTATAGTTCCTTAAAGAAGTATTTACAATGTAGAATACTGATGCTGGTGTACTTTAATTATGTTTACATGTATGTATCACATATAGAACCGTCTAAAGTAATACAGATATGTATTTGCAGAATATGTTATAATAATATGGTCTTAAAGTAGGCACAGGTTCTTTACGGTCATTTTTATAACCTGTATATTACTATAATATTACCTGTATTATTTTTGTATTTCTATAGTATGTTTTAACAAAAATCATACTCTGTTCACCTGTTAAAACATTGTATCTATAATTTAAACAATTACCTCCATTAAAACAACTCAAAATAGAAAAAAAGCAGTAACTAACAATTATTTTTGTTCATTCTAGTAATGTAGATGTAGCGTGTTATTTACGAGTAAAACAATAAAGTCTCTTTGCACAAAATTAAATTAACAGGTCAATTAACTGATTGTTAATAATGATATACTTATGTAGCTTTATGTGTGCTGTGATTTTGGTTATTTTATCTAAAGTTGTTGTATAATAGATTGAAGATGTAAAGTATTGTACTGCTAAGTTAAGTATTTTTTTGGCTTTAAATAATGTTGTATTGTTTATATACCGTATAAAGTTAATGAAGTCATGTGTATTATACTCAGTACTTGTGTAAGTGCGACTGTGAGGGTTTAAATTATATATGTGTATAGATAGTTGTGTCTGTTGTTAATTGATTTTTTTATATATGAAACAATGAGAAGTATTTTATATTGTTAAGGTTTATACTGTACACCACAGAAAGTTACAGAACATTCCATTTTATTTATTTCAGTTGTTTGCAAATGTTTATATAGTTTTACATTCACACTAGTATAATTTTAAATGGATTCTAATATAATTTTAAGTAAAATTACAACAGCACAACAGATTTTGTAAAATCAGTACAGATTTTCTTAAATTAATATTATGTATTTTTTAATATTACATTTATAAATGGCACATTCCTGCTGGATTCACAGTTTGGTGGATCTGAATACTGTATTCATTAAATATACATTTATAACTCTAAGAAATATATGTTTTTTTTTTTTTTTAACAAACCCTCCTTTCCTGATTATGGTGTGTCCATGTACCATGTTAAGCAATTTTTACCATAATTAATACTTTGTGTAATAGGTTTATTAATGTGAAAAAGATGGAATATTGTATAAATATTTTTAATTCATTTGTGATGTTTTTTGAGGGAAAGCTTTGTTTTTGTTGAATGGTAAACTTGTCTTGAATTACCTAACAGTATTAAATAGAAATAAGGAGTATGTGATGGCATTTACTAAATGCAGTAGTAGAGATGGTCCACCGAAGACAGTTACCTAAGCCAACAACATCTAGAGAAGCCAAATTTGTATGTTAAAACATGTTATTTTTTATAATATTTTAAATACTAAATAAACATTTTACAAGAAAAGATAAAATATACATCTTTAGCAACATATTTTTGTGATTCATGTGACATTTCTTTTACTTTGCATTTATACTGGTGTTCAGTGGACTGATTGACTTGACACTTTGCCTGTATGAAGACTTCCTGTGTGCTATATTTACAACAAATAGCCTCTGAACTTGTACAGCAGTACATTTAATATACTTGTTCAAATCTGTCAATCTCTCTACATGAACTAAAAAAATTACTCTCTTCTTGCTAAAAAATCATTCCACTGAGAACATTGTCTCTTGAAGACAGTATAAATGAAATGTTGAAGAATCAGTATCAGATACACACCATCTGGTCTAAAGATTAAATGAAAAGTACTCGATGTGGCAGAAGCTGAAGTTTTGAATTTACTGAAATGTGATCTCACTAAATCACACTGTATGACTAGGAGCACTGTTTAATTAAAGCTGTTATAAAAGGAAATACAGTGGAGTCCTGCTAATCCAAAATAACTGGGACCACAGCCTTTTCGGATTAGCAAATTTTTTGAGTAACCGAAATCACTCGTACAATACATATAAAATGCAAATCGAACATATACACACATCAGTTATTTGTGCAGCAGTGTAGGCCTAAGTAAGATCTTACGCACAGGTAACCTTGGTTGGTGACTATGGACGTGTGAGGGTAGTTGACAGACGACGTCGCCGGCACTAGCAGTTTAAAAGTGCGTGCTAGTGCTGTTTTCGTTAGCTTAATTGTTGGGGAGTTTTAAGAGGCATATAAATGGTTACTAAACAAAAACGTATTTTCTGTTCATTAAAAGACAAATTCCAAGTTTTAAGATATTTGGATAATGGGGAAAGTGCATCAAAATTAGCTGCTGAATTCAGCGTTGGGGTGACATAAAGGCAATTTGCCTACCAGCAAATGTCACTCCTTTACTGCAGACTATGAACCAAAATATGTTGCAAAATGTTAAACCATCTAACAAGAAAATGCTCTTTAGAACACTTACTGAAGACGAAGTAAATTCACTTCTAAAACTGAAGAAAGTGACCATTAAGAAGGATGTTATTTACTGCGTGGTAGAGTCATGGAATCATTTGAATCAACAACTTTCAAGAAATCTTGGCAACAACTTTGGCTTAGTCTCACCTATGTTAACAGGTCCGATCAGGAAAATCAAAGAAACAATGTTCTTGAGCTCGTACAACATATTCCTGGTTGTGAAGAAGCAAATGATAATGATGATGAGTGGATGTTGGAGGATGACAAAGTGTTCACAGACCAAGAAATCGTAATAATGTTGATGCAAGAGTCTGGCAATAACTCTGAAGGGACCAACAATGAAGCAGATGGCACTAACGAGCAGTCAGTATCTAACGATTTGCCACCGCTGCCTTTGATCTGGCCCTACGCTACATCAAACAGCACGCTACTGCTACTCCAGGAGACATCATGTTTTTAGAACGCTGGCACAATATCGCATCAACTTGCAGGTATTTGTCACTTCGCCAGACAATATAACGGACTTTTTCAAAAAGTAAAAGCTAAAAAATTAATACAGTAATTGTCAGAAAAGTGTAGAACTGCATATATATTAATTTACACAATGATTTTCTACTGTTTTATGATTAGTCAGTAAAAAATACAGTCAGGTTTTTGTTATAAAGTTTGTTTTTCGTTTTCTGAACCTTTTTTGTATCACCAGGTCGTATACCTTTAATGCCAGTTCTAGTCCGAAGCATCATGTGGAGCATAGAAGTATGTAAAATTTTACATGGGTTGATTACCAGCCATCCGCATAAACCCCACACCGGGAGGACCAGGGACTTTTCTGTCAGGGTTTCGGATTACCAGGTTTTGGATTAGCGGGACTCTACAGTAGTTAAAAAAAATGTTTTCTTATATGAATATGTTCATGTATATTAGATGATTTTTAAAAAGGTACTAAAAAATAAAACAAATATCAAATTGTGTGTGTGTGTGTGTGTGTGTGTGTGTGATAGAGGGGGGAAGAGATGTGTAAGTACACATGCATGTACTGTTAACCAACAGTGTGTTCTAATTTCTATACATTTTCAGTTTCTAGCACCCAATACATGATCCTATTCAAAGTATTGTTTTGAAGGAAAAGTTGAGTGAAGTCACAATCAAGAGTTTTGTAATGTTATAATGGTTACAAAAGGTATTATTTATTGTTGACGCAAGTAATTGACTTCAAGCAAAATTGTAGTAACTAAAATACTCTTAAAAAATGTAATTATTTTTATAATTTTATTTATAAAGCTTTGAAATGAACTTGTATAAAACAATTTGAAATTGAATTGGTTTAGATTAGCATGATGAGGATTTTCTGATTTGTTTTTTGTAATTGTTTTCTTTATTGTTTGATTATACATAATGTCGATACTGTGCTATTAATTAAATTAATAATTAATTTGTGAAGGAAGTATTAAAAAAAAAGAGAATACATTACTTCATAAATATAAAATGCATTTACTTACATAAAAACGTGTACATTTAGCAATTTGAAATATGTGATTATTCACATGGATGAATATTTATATAATAATTAAAGACTTAATACTGTAATACTACAAATAATCATAATCAATAATAGTAATA
The DNA here is from genome assembly GCA_034769895.1 of Magicicada septendecula. Classification (NCBI taxonomy): domain Eukaryota; kingdom Metazoa; phylum Arthropoda; class Insecta; order Hemiptera; family Cicadidae; genus Magicicada; species Magicicada septendecula. The sequence goes on from CM068367.1 coordinate 638,799,368, forward strand.
TAATAATAATAACTAATAAATATATACATTTAACTACTGAATACAGTTACATACAACATAGAAATTGTTTACTTAATAACAATCTGGAATAAAATAAATATTTTACAACAAAAAATACGAACATATCTTGTGATGTTTAATGAGTGATTTTTGCAGCCTTGTATAAAAGATTTTAATTATATTGATTGTTTAAAGTAAATAATGTGAAATGTATGGTTAGAAATTTGTGTTGCCTGTTTTCATTTCCACTTTCTATGTATGTGTCATTTGCATTGCAGTGCTTTATTTAACAGCATGAATTCATTTAAATTAAAATTCATAATATAGTCCAACTGGCTGTACGACAAATAATAACTTCTTATTCAAAAAGAAAACTATAGGGTTTATAAGTGCGATACTTTAGAATGTTGAGTTTTCTGTTAAGTTTTATTGTAAATATTGTATTACTTCTTACACTCAAGAATCTTGGAGGGGTTGAAAGGTCAACGTACCCCCCCTCTTTATTTCTTTGTAAAGAGGAATTTTTACTTGGGTAATTAACATACTGGTTATTTGGGAAGGAGACTTCATATTTATATGTGTCTTATTGTTTTTTGGGTATATTGTAAACATTGATAAAATTAAGAAATGTCTACTTACACAGCATCTTATCATCAGGTTACAATGGCTGATGGTATTCAGTTTGTGTACATTTTGGTCATGGTTCGAGATTATAGTAGTTCAGGCGTACAGTATAGCCATACAGTATGCAGTTTAGAGAATACCATAATGGAATGAATAAGTGGGATACTGGCTTGCTGCACCTTACAGCTTGGGTTCAGTTTCTGCCATAAGTAAACAAAAAATCTGGTTTGTAGATGTGCATTCACCATTTTCTAGGTAATAATAACCTAGCAGGTGGTATTTCTGCCTACTGAGAATCCCTCTCCTCAGATGTTCAAAGGTTGCATCATACTGTAGCTTATCTATACACGCACACACACACACACATATATATATATATATATATTGTATTGAAACTTTTATCACGAGTCCTTCTTATTTTAGCCCCACGTTGGGCGCCAATTTGTATTGAAACTTTTAGATTCCCTCTCCTTACAGCCTCACTGTTGGGCTGGCCAATTTGTAAAGAACTCGTTTACGTTATTTTATTTAGTTATATGAAGATGTGTGGAAGCACCACTGTTGGATTCCAATTTGGAACACAACGTTTACAAGTATGTGAGTGGGTGTACTGGGGTTCAATCCAGCCCCACTTTGGTTTGCGTCAATTTGTAAAGAAATCAATATGTGAGGTACTGCTGGTGAAACGTCCGTCTTATTCAAACCCCACTGTTGTAAACCAATTTTATAAAGAACTACTTGTTAATTATGTGAGGACGTATGTTATATTATATGCTGCACGCTGGAAACGTCAAATTATAAAGAAATCTTGTCTATGGGTGTAATTAGTTATAATAGACTCCTGTGTATCAAACGCCAATTAATACGTTGCAGGTGGCAATTCGTAACAATTACAAATGTTGTTGCCTGTCTTAATTAATGTTTTATTAATGAATATATCTTTCAGTGGTGACCGATGGAACCTTCGGAAAATAGATTATTAAACAAACAAATTTATAATTATGTTCTTGAATTTATAATCGTACTACTCTATAGACTTAACTTAGTTTTCAGTGGTTGTGTAATATTAGCAATATGTATGGAGCATTAACTGAATGTAAGGGGAATTTGTGTCAACCCTAGTCACTCGATGGTAGAAAATTTCATTCAAATTTAGTATTAAACACAAGCTAGTTCAGCAATCTTCCGTCCCACCAGCTGCAAACTTTGAGCGCTGTTACTAGTAATAAGCGTACTTATAGGTTAGTTATTCGTTATGTTTGTATCAATCTTTTTGTAAATTATTCCACCCACCACATATAGTATTTATTCTGCAATAACTTAAACGTTATCTCATACAATAAATGTACTTTATTTATTTTCTCTATTAATTAACAGGTTACGTTGTCTCAAAAAACAATAATACGATCCAATCGATCATCCAGACATATATCGATTATTAATTACTCAAATTCTAAAAACATATACACTTGAAAATAATAACAAATAATTCTTATCCCAGGGTTCGTATAGTTCTTGGAACCATTAGTAAGGCCAGGTAAAATGCATAATTAAGGTTGTTCAATTTACAAAAAAAATAAAATTATTTACTTTAAATACAGTGAAATGAAAATAAGTTGTTTTTTTACCAAACCGACGAAAATTTCGTCTGGCGGTGGATGTTTGTCAACAGTGGCCCAAAACTCAGCTTATCTCGTCTTCATCCAGTGAAATAGCTCTGGTTTTCAATAAAATTGATGGTGGTGTGCACTGGTAAACCCTCAGGAAATCTTCTGGCTTCTATTCTTCTTTTATGATCTTCACAATTCTTGGTCCCAGTGAAATGGAATTAGGATCCCAGCTTCTCTGCTGCTAATGAAGGTTATTACGCCAAATCGAGTCTTCTGGTATTTCCAATAATTCCGTTAGTTCAAACTTTAATTCTTTTACTGATCTTCGATTTATAGTATGAATTGGTTTAATACCGAATCCAGCGGAATTATTTAGTGAATGAGGTGAGAGGCTTTCAATTCTTTTTTACTGTATTCATTTACAATTTGGAGGGTTATTTAATTTTTATTACTCATTAGCATTAAAGTATAATTGTTTTACAAAAGGGGTTTTTCAATTTTGATACATATTTCCTTTAGATTTATTCATATTTTTTAAATATATCGGTCCATCTCAACCTAATAGCTTGTAACAATCAGAACGAATTAATCCAAAATCAACAACTTCTGCAATTCAGTTGCCTTAACAACCACGTTTTCTATATATCCTTGAGTCGGCATTATAGAATATTACTACTCCTTTCCAATAAAATACTCCATGCTTGGATTCATATTGAATAACATAAACTTCTCCCCTAACCTTCCTTCCTGGACAGTAAATGTTTTACCAGAGTTTCGTTAGACTGGGTTTCCTAAAAAGGTATTAATTTCCTTTCACTAATATGGAATTTAGGCCTATAGATTCACTTACAACCATTATAACATTATTTAGTTTTTTAACTTAATTTTCTTTTTACCTGACCTACTGTACAATTAATTATTGGTTACATGGTTAATTACATGAATTTTAATTTACTGGTGGTTATTTTTTTTATATTAATTAACTGGTTCTGGAACCCTTTATTAACTTATGACATAATTGTCAGAACTACTTGTTAGACTTGAAACACTGGTCACACTCCTGATCCAGTTTATAAACATTAATTAAAACAACAGTATTTTTCAACTTTATACAATACTGAGAACTTAGTACAGTGCCTAACATTGGTAACTATACTGGGTTGTATAAAGACAAATCTAATATAAATATAAACATAATTATTGATGAAGTATTATTATCAAACAACATCATTTCATTTTTAGCATATTCAACATACAACATAAATACTCTGTAGACCTTAACATGTCACAGTACAAAACAAACATTTCATTACATTCAATCATTCATTGGTCTGGCTCTTTTACATTTAACATTAGTCATTGCCTCCTTTTGACTTGAGGTACTTCTCAAGCACATGAACTATTGAACAACCTTAAGTCAGGGTATGGTCCTTGACCATATTTCATCCAATTTTTATGTAACGTTGGGGAACCTCAACTATGTTACGTTACAATATATATATATATATATATATATATATATATATATATATATATATATATATTGCAACGATACAGCCATATGCTGTATTGAGCATTGATTTAAATAAATGTAAAATTTGTAAAATTATTGTAAGTTTGGGGTAAATGGACATGTCTGGGATTGTAAAAATGTTTCATTGTTACACTAGGGGAGAAATTAACTTGTTCCAACAGGCAAGGAACACTTGCTCAATTGTATGTGTGTTATGCGTGTATCTTGTGTGTGTTAGTGATTCATGTACAGACAGGAATCCCAGCAACCCTCCCCAATTAATTACTAAAATAATTATTTTAATTCACTGTGTGAAAACTAATTAGTGTATAAACAAACAAAAGGCACCAAAGTGTGTGTAAATTTTATAGCTATCCACAGTAAGAAAATGACATTAGTAGGACACACTACGCAAAGTCAGTGCGAAATAAGTGTGCCAAAAATATGCAAATTACACTAAGACGCTCAAATTAATACAGTGAGTGCTTAATCAAATTATCTATGATTTGTGCTATCTCGATTCCTTACAAAACATTGCAATTTGCAGAAAATTGCAAATATATGAAAAGGTTCGGGAGTGGGGGCTATCATGTGATCTGCAGGTCTCGACAGGACAATTTCAGAACCAACAGGTGCGGAATCTCGAGAGGGTATAAATTAAGGGTTCGACTAGAAGCCCTTCTCTTCTTTTCAAGACACAGTTGCAGTCGGACACGCTGTCCGTCGGCAGAACAGTTTTATTTTGTTATAAGTCTCATCTGCGAATGAATAAAGATGCTTTCAGTAATTATGTTTACACTAGTACGGGAAACGTAGAGTACTGGGACCGTTTAAGTCAGCAAGAGTATATACAGAGAAGCTACAAAGAGCGGCGCGAGATGCTGGATGTTAGGAGATGCTTTTTAGATGCCTAACAGCCAAACGAGATCCACCTCGCTGCCGATATTAATTCTCTGGGACGGACCACACACTACTGGAGAACAATGCTGGACTCTGGACATATCCAGGACCACGCCAAGCCAGGAGTAACGGTAACCCAACTCTGGACAACGCTGGACCCCGTCAATAAGTCGTAAGGTCATCAAAACGTGAGGTGACATGCATAATGCATTTATAAATGATTTTTTTTTAAAGAGCTCATAAAGACTATATAAAGAGACAATGAAAAAAAGTTTAAAATTAGGTAAATAATGTAACAGAGTCTTATATAAATATTTTAGTCATAAGAATGAGCGATCGCATATAGAGAAATATAGAAAAAAAGAGTTTAATTTTGAAATTTTTTTTTTTGTATCAAAGAAAAATAATTGAAATGATTTGATATATTGCATTTTGTAGAAAAGAATAATTTAAATTTTAAATACGAAACAAATGCCAGTCTAAGAGTAATTAATATAATTTTAAATTTATTTTTAAAAACATTGGTATAAACTGAGCAAGCTGAGGTCAGATCTGATTTAAATGAATTCAATTAAAATAAAACTTAATTACATTTAAATTTTATTTCTTTTATTAAATCAATGTGAATAAATGTCTAGATTAAGATTATTAACATGTCTAGATGTAAGAGTGTTTTAAATGTGTGTAACACCGTATAGCTTAAGAGATAAACACTTAATAATGAGTGATATCTTGATCGGAGATTATTAACAATGTTTTATTATTTATAATGCTTTTTAAACAGTAAACATGAAATTTTAACTACTCATAAATTTACTACTCTTATTACAGTTACACCTGGTATCGTTATATACTTTTAAGTTTAAACACCTGGTATCGTTATAACTGTTTAAATACCTGGTATCGTTATAATATATATATGCATCTTTATTTTGTAGGTAATTCTTAATATTTCTTGCATTTTTTAATTACTGTATTTTAACCTGACACATGTTTCACAGAATTATTCTGTATTCATTGTGTGTATGGTCACCAAGTTGCAATGGTTAATTTTAAAAATAGGTTAGATACCTGATAATCCTTCATGCAACTTACTTTGGTCGCTATGCACGACGCGTTTCTGGATCAAGGTCCCATCTTCAGGTGCTCACTCGGGTCGAGCTTGTCAATTCATAAAAACACACACATAAAACATAAAAAACACTGAATTTAAACACTCATACTGCGCGAGAGGGGACGATGCGCATCGTCGAGAAAGTAAACGTGCACATGAAGGGCTGCATTTACTCAGCATTTGGTTAGGCTTGAAACAGCCCACTCTAAGATGAATTCAGTCCCAAAATGATCCGTTTTGAAAGTAAATGTGGTAACTACTAAACTCCTGCACAAGTCTGGCCTTCCATATAATATGAATTTTTTAATACCTTGAATTATTGAATTTCAAATAATATCTAATGCAAATACTTCATTATTTATTTATAATATATAGATATAAGACAGTATAATATTTTACAAGTCTATCACTTGTATCTGGGTTTCCCTGTATGAGTATATAAATAAGATAATGCTATATACATAATAAAAAGATGTTCATGTGAATTAATTTGATAGGTACTGCTGGAATAAATTTTAGGCTGATCATACTTGTTCACATATTATTTCATAAATTCATTTATACTTTCAATTATTTTTGTGTATATAGTTGTGATATTTTTAGTGAAGTAAAATTGTTATCCATAAAATTTCATAGATAAGATAGTTTATAACATAATATATGAAGCAATGCAGAATCACTGTATAGGCCTAAGTGTATATTGATAAATATAAGAATTGATATATGAAAAACTGTCTACATTAATTCTGTCTAGCGATTACATTACATTGTCAATTTTTTTCATGAAAGCTATATACCATTTATGTGTAGATCAAAGTGGTGGTGAATACTAAAACTTTACACTTCGGTTTATATATATTATTATAAGACTGATGAGAGAAAAGACGGGGAACAATGACATGGGTTTTTCAAATTTTATGTTACCAGCAGGTAAATGTAATTTTTTTAACTCTATGAGTTTGTAAGTATTCAGGCCAACTGAAGTAATAAAACTATAAATTTCATTTTCTATAATGTGCTTAGATTTGTTTGAGAAATAATCTATATTAATACTGGTTCCAATTTCTGAAATGTATTTACTGTATTTTTATTTTTATGTCATGTTAAATTTTTTAAGGTTTGATATTACCTTTCATGTATGCTGGTAGAAAGAATCAATTTTTACAATTGCATACTTTCTGACTATCAACTATCACTACACTATCGACTGTAATTTTGTTTAAGTATTTGTATTATTGTGTTTCAATTTTCATTTTTAGTTCTCATAATATCATAGTATTGGAGAATGTCTGAAAGCGAATATGGCTGGAGGATGTAATGCCTGATGAGTGGAACAATGGGGTGGTGTGTTTAATACATAAAAAGGGTGATCCGCTCATATGTAAAAATTATAGGGGCATCTCTCTACTTAATACAGCGTATAAGGTATTGTCCAACATCATATTTTCTAGGCTGCTTCCCTACGCTGAGGAAAACATAAAACAATATCAATGTGGATTCACTAGGAATAGGTCAACAACAGACCAAATATTTACACTAAGGCAAATCCTAGAAAAAACGTTGGAATATGGAGTGGCCACTCACCATCTCTTTGTGGATTTCCAGTCGGCATATGATTCAATCAACCGGAAAATGCTATATAGAGTTATGAAGGAGTTGAATATACCATCTAAGTTGGTGCGTATGGTTGGAGTAGTTATGTCCAATTCTAAGTCCCAAATAAGAATACAATCAAATCTATCTAACTCCTTAAAAACATTGAATGGGTTGAAACAAGGAGATGCCTTAGCGTGTCTGTTGTTCAATAGCTCTAGAAAAGGTCATCAGGAATTCAAACTAGCGGACACATATTTCACAAGGAGGTACAGCTTCTGGCCTATGCCGATGACATTGACGTCATAAGTAGGTCTGAATCTGGCTTAAAGGAAGCCTTTCGGGAATTGGAGTTGTCCGGTAAGGCTATGGGCTTGGTTATAAACCAAAGCAAAACCAAATATATGGTTGTAGGTGCCAACGCTCGTGCCCTGTCCCTGCGCATTAACGATTATGAATTTGAAAAGGTTCAGGGTTTTCCATATCTCGGGTCATATGTGGACTCTGGAAATGACTCCTCTAGAGATATTGAAAGACGGATATTATCTGCTAATAGGTGTTACTACGGACTGGTGAAACATTTTAAGTCTAAATTAATAAGTAAAGATACAAAAGCCACCCTATACAAGACCTTGATTAGACCACTCCTGATGTATGGCTCGGAATGCTGGGTGGTAAAAAAACTAGATGAGCAGAAACTATCCGTTTTTGAGAGGAGGGTACTGAGGAGAATCTATGGCCCTGTGAGGGAAAACGACATTTGGAGGCGATTGCATAATCGAGAGTTGTACGAAAGGTTTAAAGATCTTCCGATCGTGCAACTCATACAAATTAACAGATTGCGTTGGGCTGGTCATGTGCAGAGAATGGCGGAGGATAGAATCCCAAAAAGAGTGATGAATTATTTGCCGATGGGAAGGAGAAGGAAGGGAAGACCGCGTACAAGATGGCTGGACCAGGTTGGTAAGGAGGCAGTGAGGCTGGGTGCAGCAAACTGGTGGACATTGGCCGGGAGTAGAGACCAGTGGGGAAGATTTCTTTTGGAGGCCAGGGCCCGGACTGGGCTGTAGCGCCGTGGATGTATGTATGGATGTATGGAGAATGTCTGAAAGATGGAAGATATCTTTTGAACCCACCTGATTGTAATTTTTAAATTCTGAATTGGCAAATCAGTGAATTCTTCTAGCATGCAGTGAAATGTTATTAGAATTAAATGTTCTTTTGATACATCTGTGTCAAAATTAAGGCCTAGATTAAATAGTCCAAGCTAAGGAGGTTATGTAACGCTGACAGTCCTTTTATTGACATGGATAAAGCATAAAGATTTCTTACTTGAAAACATCTCTGCTACTAAATTTATTTTATAGTTACAAAAAAAAACCCCAACCAAACAAAACACATCTTACTTTCTCTACAAGTTACCTGATGATGTATTATAAATATGTGGTAATTACAATACTTGAATTGATGATAAATTATAGAACTACAAAATCTAAGTGATGAGTCCACCTCAGCAATAGAACACAGTGTAAGAAACTAATAAACTTGTAATAATATATTACACCTGCGACAATACAGTTCTAATTGAAGTGGAGTAAGGATGAAAAATAAGTGAGTAATGAGTACTAAGAAGGAAGCCCCTTATAAATAGTCTTATTAATGACTTGTTTATTAGATTTAGATTTTAGATTTAATCTTTATTATTAAATGTAATTAACAAAGATAATTTATGTAGATTACTTTAAACTAAAGGATGCTAAATATATTTTTGTATTAATTTTTGAAGCATCATTTGTGTGTGCTCTGATTAGTATTACAAGTAATAAGAGATCCAGTTCATATGAAGTGAAATAACAGATGCAAATATTTTACCTAGTAAGAGTACAGATTTTTTTGTAAGCATTTATCAAGATTTTTTGAAGAATTTATTATCATGGTTTTTTGCCAATCAGCCAGGCATTAATAGTTAACTATTTAAATAAATGTAAAAAATGTTGCCCTTTTCTAAGAATATGTACATTTTTATAATGAAACATTTAATATATTTTGTATATATTCAACTTTTACAAAAACAGTCAACATATGGTTTTAAGTTAAGTATACATATGTGTGTGTTTATCAGTATGAATCTTGTATGATATCATCTTATTTAACTTATGGTGAGTCAGTTATTAAAATAGAAACATCACAAAAACTAGAACATTGTGGTTTTACATTGTCTGTTTGTGATCTGTAGTCTATATATTTCCTATGTCACAACGACTGCTTAGATGTGAGAGGAGGATGCAAAGACGACGAAGCAGATGTTTCATCTGGTGTAACTTGTAGTTTTGGTACAGCAAGTGGCCTAATTAATGACTTTACAATTGGTGGTACATTACTAGGAGAAGGCAATGCAGGGGATGATGCACACAGTGCTGCACTGGTCAGTTGTGTAATTAGGGAAAATGACTGTGACGACCTAGATGTAGTACGGAAAGCTTTTTTTAATTTCGATTTAATACTAGAGTGGTGAGTATTATTGACACATGAAATTGCTGGAGGCTGCAGTTTTCCTTGAACTAAATGAGGTCCAAGTTCAGGCTCACTGCCCCAGCGACCATATGCTGTAGTCCTTTCTAGTAATCTGTGTCTGGAGAGTTTTTCTATAACATCAGCACACACATATCTGCCACAAAACCTTGCCCACTGTTCAGCACGTAGACCTCTTCCCGTATCCCTCATTGTAGGTGATGCTCCTAGAATAGAATAATTTATTCGTGAATTGAAAAGATGTATAGAAGTATAAACGGACAGTTATGATTCTATATGAAATTTATTTACTGTATTAGAACTTTATACTTCTTTTATTAATAAAACAAAAATATGTAAAATAGTGAAATTCTTTTATTTTAGATATATGTGTTGTTAGGGTTACAAGCTAAACATATCTCAACAATGTGTTCTGCACGTGCACACACACACACACACACACAGTGATGTTACAAACAGTACTTCACATGGAAGTATCACAAAAATCCTACTTATTTCAATTTTTAACCATATAATGCTTAAGCTGTAAGCAGGGTTGAACTAAATAAGGGTTGTGAAATAGCTAATAAGTGAGCACTGTATTTTATGTGATAATTCGGTTGTTGCAGGTGCTGAAAGCTACATGAAAATGTGTGTAATTATTATAAGTTTGGTTTATGGTAGTCACATGAGGATGTCCATGTGCCATAACTATGCTGAGTAGGAAAGTGGAATAATGTCCTTTTTACTGATGGCTCTGATACTGATTACTACTATATACAAAATAAAATTATAAACAATTTAGGTGTAATATTTATTACGTGTGAAGAAGCTTTTTTTAAATGATTATAAATCAATGAAAAACAATGAAAATTGTATAGGTTTTCTGTGCTTTTGAAGGCAGTCATGAACAGATCAAAATCAAGTTCTGATTAAAAACACGACACTGATCTCTGTTAGAGTCAAACATCAGTTTTCGGAATATCTGTACTTAAAGGATGATATCAAGTAGCCATGAGCAGTTTCAACATTTTCAGCTTACAAGTCATATTTAGCACTCCTCAAAGCTCCATAAATTCTGTTGCAATGGCGGTTTAAACATTTTTGAAAGTTATTGATTAATTTTAGTAATGAATATTATGTAAGACTGGTTTTAGATGTTCAGCAGAAAAGCAGATTGGCTGCTGAGTTTGCAATTAAACCAGGATGGAATGCTAAACTGAAAAAAGTAGCACCTATTTTTATTTGCTGCTCTCTATACAAATAAGATATTAAAAGCATTTTAAGTTTGTATTTGTCATTTTATTTATCTAAGAGAAAATACATTTTAAAAGATTTTATTTTTCTTACAACAGAAGGCAGAGAGTATGTGTTTTTACTTGTCAAAACTTATTTGTAGTATTTTTGATATTACTAACAGTTTAATACTGCAAATATGAATATTTTATGTTAATTCATATCCCATTTCAGCATTGGCCTACATAAATTTATAAGACACATACAGCTGCATAATATTTCGGTGCTTATAGAAAGATATTTTATCATGAGGAAGAAGACTGCAGTCATAACTTGTACAGTCAAATATGAGAAATTATTAAACAAAATATATATTGTGGAGTTAGACCAGTGGGAGAAAGCTTGTGTTGTGGACTGGCTGACGGTAAAGTCAATCCAATCCCATCTACCTACTGTTGGGGCAAGAAACAGTCTGGCTGAGAGCAGTCAGTACAGGGCATATTTATAGAGGGGGGGGGTGAGAAATTTTGATAAGAAATTTTGCCAGTCTCTTAATTTTGTGGCTGTTTTATTATTTTTTCAGCTGTGTAAGCTAATATAGTAGTAACTCTTTTTTTAAGTATATAAACAGATTTATTGCACAGCATTAATGTATATAATTGTAATATGAAATGTAAGAAAATCAATTTAGTCAGTAAGTATCTTATAAACAATGTTTGAATAGCTCGTATTTTTATTGTGTTATTACTGTTTACTTCAATGAGATTAATTTCAGGTTGTTATCACGTTTTTCAGCCACTTTAAAAATAGTAATATTTATCAGTCTTAACTTGTTTTTGTTTTGTATGAAGCCAACTCGACCTGACCCCCCCCCCAAGCCAAATTTTAGATACACTACTGACAGGGCCGGCATTAAGGACGGGCCAACCGGGCCGTGGCCCAGGTGCAGATTTTTAGAGGGGACCAAAATAATGGAAAAAAATAGTTTTCTTTCCTTTATGATTGTTAATAAATGAAGTTGTTCTCTCAAGCAGGTTAAACAGTTTATTCTGTTATCAATGAATGCCACTGTTTGGTACATAATAAGACAATCAATAGAAATCTTTACAAAGCGGTATTATTTGACGTATTTTGACATTCCCGCTCAGCCACAAAACGGCGACAAGATAGGCAAGACAGCGCTTGCTCACTGACGCGTACAACGCCTAGAAACAGATCATATAAGTTTGGTAATCTTCGGCAGCTCCCTCGCCTCCTCCCTGCGAACATCGTACCCTTCACGCTTCATCCTTCTTTTGTTTCAGTTGTTTCTTTTGTTGTGACTTGTCACCGTGCAACTGACAGTGGTGCGAATAACAGTGTAAAGTATTCTTAAGTGTGCGTTAAGTGTTTGATTTTTATTATGTTATCTAGGTATGCTCTTTATTGTTTTCATTTTGTTAGTAAGCTGCCTAGTTTGAATAATCAGAAATTCAAAGCAAGAAGAGAAAATGTTTTTAAATGCCAGGCAGTGAAAGTCAACTTATTTATGATTTTAAACAAACTTTAAAATTTTATACAGTTTAATTATTAGTAATACAACATTCAAGATGGACATTCGATCGATGGTTTACAACCTGGGGCTTGGGTTTAGGTCTTTCGTCTTTTAAATCGTTTTATAACCCCGAAAAGAAAAAAGAACGGTAGAGCCTAATAAATTTAAAAAAAAGAAAAAGAAAACTTACAATGTTGTTTGTTTTAACTCGGTTTGTAAAATTTCGTTTAATTTTTGTTTCAGTACTCTGAACATTTTTGACATATACGAGTGCAGTTTATGAATTTCAAAAATGGCTTCAAACCACAAACTTTCAGGACCTCAAAACAGAGAGAACGAATAAAATATTAACTGAAAATAAACAAGGTGCTAAGTTCATGCATGGTTTTCTTTCTCAAAGTTTAGAAATAGAAACTGATCAAAATAGTCCAAAAGAAGATATAACCAAAATTGATTTTTCAAATGCTAAAGAGTCAGAACAAGTTTTTGATGACAATGTTCACGACACTAATGATGAGACTGAGATGAAGGAAACTGAACAACATGGGACAAGCCGCCAAGGAAACAATTTTTCCCTTGACAAAGATGTTACAATTAATTCATCAAAACCTATAATGGACGGACATGAAGATGAAGTTCACCCTTTATCCCACAGCAACGTTACATCGTGTAATTTTGACGATATTGGCGAATACCGATACCTTGACTCGTCACATAAGGGATCAAATAATAATAAAAAAAAAAAAATTGATGGTCCGGATGCAAGATTTCCTGTTGACTTAACAAAATCCGATTCAAAAGGATCGAGAAACAGAAAATTCTCACTGTTTCACTGCAATAGGAAACTGCCCAATAATGAAATCGGAGATATTTGCAATATTCTGAGTCAAAGAACAGAGTCTATTGTTTTAGTTGTAAGTTGTTTGGGAATACCCACTCTCAATTGGGGAAGAATGGTATCAACAACTGGAAATGTATAGGGGATTATTTAAGAGATCATCAAACTTCAAGTGAGCACTACACATGTTACAGCAAATGGGTTGATGCTGAAAAAAATATTCATTGTCAAATGGGTATTGATAGTGAAGTTGAAAAATTGTTACAAAAAGAGGTAGATCACTGGCAAAAGCTTTAGACCGTCTAATTGCAATAAAGGTACTTTTATCTGAACATAACCTGGCATTCCGAGGAAGTAATGACCAGTTATTTGCAAAAAGTAACGGAAATTTTTTGGGACTTAAGTTACTTGGAAAGTACGATGTGGTTATGGCTGAACACATTGGAAAAATTAAATCTAATGAAATCCATGATCATTACTTGGGTAAAACAATCCAAAATGGAGTTGATTAGTTTGCTTGGGTCTGAAATAAAAAAATTATATCATTGAAAGGACAAAGCAAGCCAAGTACTTTTCACTAATATTAGACTGCACGCCCAGTATCAGCCACTAAGAACAATTGTCATTTACAATTCGTTTTGTTGAATGTACTGAAGCAGATGTTCAAGTAAAAAAGCATTTCTTGTCATTTTTTCCTATTGATGACACTACTGGAGAAGGTTTGACAACGGCCCTTTTGAAAGAAATTGAAGGGACCTGTGGGTTAGACATGAAAAGTTTTAAGGGGCAGGGTTACGATAATGGAGGCGACATGTAAAGGAGTGCAGTCAAGAACTTTGTCAATGTTTCCTAAAGCTTTTTTCAATCCTTGTGGATGTCATTCACTTAACCTAGTAATTGGAGATTCTGTTGCTACAACCGGTAAAAAATGTTTCTTTGTTTGGAGTTTTACAACGTCTGTACATCCTGTTTTCATCATCTACTAAAAGATGGAAAATACTCAAGGAAAGTCACTTGACTCTTACTTTCAAAAAAGTCTGTGAAACTAGATGGGAGTGTAGAATTAACAGCGTAAAGACAGTCAGGTATCAAATGGTTGAAGTTTGTGAAGCACTACAGGCAATACAAGAGGAACTCATTGATCCAAAAGTGGCATCTGAAACCAAATCATTGGAAAACAATTTAACATCTTTTGACTTCATTGTCTCCCTTCTTGTTTGGCATGTTATATTGTTTCAAGTAAACAAGTAAACTTGGTTAGCAATACCATGCAAAACGCCAACAGTGGCTTATCAACAGTTGCACATCTTCTTGGAAAGTGCCAAACATTTTTAAAAGAATATCGTGAAACTGGATACGCAGGTGCTGTAGCAACAGTCAAAGACATAGCTGAAGACTTGGAAATTGAAGCTGTTTACAAGAAGCAGCCTGAGAGAAAGAAAAAATGGCAATTTGATTATGAGTCCCGAGACGAAGCCCCAACAGAGCCAGAGCAGTTGTTTAAAACAGTTGTCTTTTACCCGCTTATAGATCAGGGTCTGACATCCATTGAAAAACACTTTACAGAGCTTGAGACTCATAACCAGCATTGGGGGTTTTTGTACAACGTCCAAACTCTTCCAGAATCCTAAATCTTGAAACAAAATGTTCGAATCTTCAAAACGTTCTTCTAGATGAAGGTAAATTAGGAGAAAGTGACATCGATGGCAACCACCTTTTTGAGGAGCTTAAACATCTGGTGTATTTCTGAAGAACTCTTGAGACAAAAACTCCTGTTCAAACTTTGCAACTTATTTCAAAAAGTAACATGATTGACTGTTTTCCTAATATATGGATTACATTGAGGGTTCTTTTAACAATTCCTGTCACAGTTGCTAGTGGAGAACGCAGTTTCAGTAAGTTCAAATTAATTAAAACTTATGTTCTACAATGACGCAAGACAGCCTGTCATCTCTAGCAACAAATTCTATTGAAAATGACATTGCAAACCAGTTAGATTTAACGAAAATTGTTAAAAGGTTTGCTGAAGCAAAAGCAAGAAGAAAGAAATTTAACTAAACTTCCAAAACCAAAATATGTTTTTTTATTTTTAAAGAAAAACTTTAATGCAAATAAATCTTGGTGTGACATTTTTAGTAAAAATAAACTACATGTGAAAAGACATTTGTGTTTTGATAATACCTGTACATGTAATTATAATAAGAAGAAATGTACACTAACTGAATTAAAATTATAGGAAACTGTTTGAAATTGATTCTTTTTACTTGATGTTTTCTACTCGCATTGAGCACGTCCATGTGAAACACTTATATAGGTGAGTCAAGTTACAGCTTTATTAAGTTAAATTTTAAAAACTTAGTGATAGTTAATGGGTTTCAAGAAAAATAAAAAAATATTTGTTAACATTTGAAAAGTTATATTATAGTATAAACTTTAAATTTTTTAAATAATTTCATGTAGACCTACAGAATAGTTTTTTTATGTGTAGGGCTTAACCGCTGCCACTAGTATAAAATAGTCATGATAAAACTTTTAAAGTATAGTGTTATTAAATTAGTACTGATAAGAAAATAAGCATCACAATTTTGGGGGGGGGGAGTGCAAAATTGTGTCTCGGCCCGGTCAAACTTAAAGGTTTGGGCCAGCCCTGACTAGTGAGTCAGTAAGACATCGACTATACAGATGAAAACACAAACCCCTCCCTGCCATGAAGCTGCTTACTCCACCTTGTTTGGCACTGATAGTCTCTGGCAGTGGTGTGGTGTGATCTAGAGGGCATAACAGGCCATGGGGCTGCTTGATGGGAGATAATCGATATTATTTAGAACTTGTTGTCAAAATGCATGTATTTATGCATACACACACAAATTATAAATGAACTTCTCTACTCTAAGTTCACTATAATGTTTAAACTATTTAAAGTTTCCTGATACTATAGAACAAAAAATGCACTTTTGTTGATATCATTATAATAATACTATACTTGTAAAAATAATCATTTTATTATTATAACTATTTTTACAGATTTTTTTGTATGTTGTTTAAAGTCTGTAATGATTATTTACTTATCAAGGTAGTTGTTAAAGTTAATAGGTCAGTACTGTAGATTCGCTATTTGGAACGGCTGCAAAAGTTGTTATGAAAGGTAAAGTGAGCACATGTAGGAAGGAAGGAAGAGTACAGTGTTTGTACAGTTTAAACATGACGTCTGTTGATAAACACTCACCTGCAAACAGCAGTAATTTCGCACATTTTGTACGTCCTTGTATGGCTGCCTTCATTAGCGGGGTAAATCCCAAGTTGTTGCGAGCATCTACTTCAATGCTAGAATGCTGACTTAACAGATAGTTCACAGCTTCCACTTGACCTGTCCACATAAAGGGTAAACATGTTACTTATACTGTCAGATTGCAAAGAAAGTAACTAACATAAAATGAAATAAACAAATGAAACTAATTTGAAAGGAAAGATAATAACAAAAACAAACAAAATTGTGATTAGACCTAGTCAGTCTGAACAATTTTGCAGTTTTATATGCTCATTAGTTATGATTTTAAGTTACTACTATCATTTAATTTATATGTTATTACTATACATATTTACACATTAGATAAGTGTACAAATAAGAAATGCATATGTATTTTGTAAATAAATTTCATTCATTTTGTTAATGATGATATTGCAAGTTTTTACAACATGTATACAAATTACTTGTTACATTGCCAGCGCACATGGAAGTTCAAGCCCAACAGAAATTTTCCACTCAAGCAAAAAAAACCATAATATTGCTTCATTTTATTGTTCATTTAATGGAGGTCTAAAGATTACTTACAGTAAGCAATAATAAATAATTAATTCTGTGTATCTAAAGAAATGTTGTTTGAAACTGGTCATAATAAGGTTTATACTTTTCACTTATTTTTAACTCCCCCCCCCCCAAATGAAATGAGCTGATGCTAGGCGGACTGTAGAAAAGGTGCTAATCTGGTTGAGATGTGTGTTGTTTGTAAGTTGCTGTAACTGGGACTGCACAATAGTCTGCTGGTTAGTATTCACATCAGGACAGTACAAGTACAACGATTTCTTTTTAAGTTGTAACAAAGTTGTATGTTGTTTGTTGCCACGTGCGTGGTAACTAAACATTTGCTTCTTAGAAGGTTACCGCACACACATATAGTACTAACACAGACACACACACACACACACACACACACACACACACACCTAAGCATTTATATATAAAAGTAGGAATGTGTAATGCATTTGATTTTGCAATTAAGCACTTAAAATATAATTTTATTATTATTTTAGTCGTTCTGAGTGATGATACCGTTAGAAAGTGATCGAGTGTCAGATTGAGAAAGAGAATGAGAGAGAGAGCAATGACATGTATGAACACTGCACAGACATGTTTTGTGGAAGCGACTGTTCTGGGAAGTCCGGGAAACAAAGTTTTTGATATGTGATTCACTGCTTTGAGTTGAAATACTAAAATGCTGTATGGTATTCTGATGTGCAATATCTACCCATAAAACCAATTTGGCTGGAATAAAGTGATACATATACATAAGAATGTATTACAGGTTCACAGATACAATTTATGATTTTCATAAATTAGTAAATATTGCAAACAATTTCTTTATTTTTAAGTGAAACCAAGTTAGCAAAATAATTTGGCAACGTAATTGTATTTTTCATTCATGGAAAAGTTATGCAAGAGAAAGTGGAATAGTAAACCAAATTTCATGAGGTAATTACTGACCAGCTTGCGAGGCAAAGTGTAGGGGCGTGTTTCCCTCGTTGTCAGCCTTGTTGACATCTACTCCGTCAATGGACAGGAGCATTTCCAACAGCGAGACCGGCGCGTTGGCTGCTATGTAACTCAGTGCAGTCTGCAACATAACATTATGGTACAGAACCGTTCTCCAATTGTTATGCCTAATTTATCCTTGCGTTTCGTATCGTCCGTTCTCTAATGCAATGAATACAATGGGTCTGTTTATGCAATGCCGTAAGGACTGGAACGTCATCGTCATATCCTAGAGAACGCAACGATAATTTATCGATTGTAATGTCAAATAACTTTATATGATATATTTATGCCACAGGACGACAGTGGCTTGCTTGCCTACCCGTCCTCCAACAGTCGTTACATCAGCACCTTGTTTGTCTCTATTGCACTCCTGAATTTAACTGCGAATTCGTCAAACGTGTTCTCTTACAATCTAAGTACCGTAACTAACAAACCTATAATCATATTTTACGACTCAGTTTTATGAACATTATGAAATACACCTTCGATATACTGTATCTAACACTGTACAGAATGAACAGACGATATCCTTCTTAATCACTGCAGGCTAAACTGGATACTTCGTGGTACAACAAGCAGCTACTGACTATACGATTGCGGTGCATAACCGGGCGATACGAAACGCATGGATAAATGAGGATTAAACGGATGTTCTCGTCTTCAGTTACTGACAGGAACAAACTGCATACTAGTAAAAGCAAGGAATCCTCATATAATTTAATCCTCTATTCAGTCTATTCACAAACAAAATAATTAAAAAAAGTAGTATACAAACTGTAATATTTTCAAATATGGACATGTAACTTAAATTCATAGCAAACTAAAAAATACGACTATTAGACAATATGATATATATAATACAATTACATGGAAACTATCATGAATCTGAATGACTAGTAAAATTATAAGTTGCTACTGATTAATATGAATTAGGTTATGTAAAAATTTGGTAAAGACTTACTCCTACACGGTCAGGTAGTGTCAGCATATGATGGCTTATGGCTGTTGCAGTGTTGTTAACTTGTGGAAACTATTATTTTTTTTCGTTCGTATTATTTTCGTTTGTAGGCTATAGTCTGGGTGTTATTATTTAGTACTCATTACTTCTTCTATCAAATGTTATTCTAAGTTGTTACGTCTCCCGCGATAAAAAGCAAACGCAGTTTCGTGTTGTGGTGAGTTTGACAAAATGTCTACTCTCGGGGATGATTCCCTGTAATTTGCCAATGTTGGTGCACACTAATGCATGCAATCTTTATACAGTAGCCTACACTAAGATGTACCACTAACTAGCTCACAATTTTGCAGTGAGTCGCAGGTAGTGTTTGTTACTGACTGAATCCCTGCCTACTCTTAATCTTCTGTAAGGAATCCATATCGCTACAGAACATTAGTCTTGACGGTGTCAAAGTCGTACACTATTACTGTAGTCCTGTAAAATCGAACTATCTTTAGACGAGATTCATTTGGAAATCTTCGTTTTTATTATAGGCCTACATCACAGTACCAGGTCAAAGTTGCTGACCTTTCTGCTGGACTTCACCAGAACATTATGACAATATTGTTATTGAAGTTTATCTGTACTTTACTCAGAAGTATTCTCCAGAAGTGACGCAATCACAAACTAACGATTAAAACAAAGTAGAACGAAGTACAATACTTCGCTCGCGGTAACTGGTTTAAAAACTAGCTAAAGCGTTTGTAATAAGCACACTAGTGTCTAAACTAACAAACTGGTCGTACAAATTTACAGCCAGTATAATATTAATTTGCAGATGTAAGCGACACTGGGCATTTTTGTCTCGTAGTCTCACATTCAACACGTATTCCAGACACGGGTGGTTTTGACGATAAAATCAATATAATACACTTCCTCGAGTTTGTAAAGAGATCTTTGTGGCAGATAGGGTCAGAACCCTTCTTCACATAAAGAAAGAACGCGGTCTACTCGCCCTAGCAGCCAACCACATATTGACCACACTCATTAACCGTGTGCGAAGAACTCAAGAAAGATGAACTGTTTGGGGATCAGTACGTCCAGCTTTTTAAAACGGTCTAGTACACGACGCTGAAGGAGGTGTTCGAAGACCTTCGGTGTGGCCTAAATAAGACTAAATTTGCGGTGATCGTCCGCGCGTGAAGAATCATTTCCGGGTTTTGTAATAACAATCACTTTGGCTAGATTACATTTTAAGGTGATATAGTTTAAACTAAGGGGGAGGGTTGGATAGTTTAGCCAGGAATAGCTTTTCCTATTCCGAAGACTTTGGAGGACCGTGTAGGAATCACAGAACGGAGTGCTCTTTCGAGGCGTCAGTTCAACAAGGGAATCTTCAACTTTCTCTGTCAAGATGTGTTCTGGGACGGCAGTGGCTGGAAGATCTACCATAACATTTTATTATTAATTTTCCTGCCTTTATTAAATACAAAGTACCCATTAGAACGCTACTGTTGTTACAATTGTAATAACGTAAACATCAGACAAATTAAAACGAATAATTAACACTATACATAAATGATTAATACGAGTTTTATAAGAGAAAAACACAATTACGTTTCGGAAAATTGCTGGTATTTCTATTGAGTGAGGTAACGAAGTGTGTACTTAAAATACGAAACAATTTATTTCGTGGTAAAATTAAAGTGTAACAGAAACAATTTTTATCGTCGTATTTTGGAGAGTGTGTAAAATGTGAATGTAACAAGTGAAACTGTTAAATGTAAGGACGTTCGCGAACACGGTACGCTAGATCGAACAGTGTACTGGCTTATTAAACTAGATCAGATCTATTAAACTAGTAATTGGATACAGAAAGCAAGGAGAAATAGCAGTATTAAAGTTGCACTTGTTACTTGAGAGAGTTCACATAGTAAACAAATAAATGAATCACAAACAAGACGCGCACTTTTACACCAGAAGCATCATCGTTATCGTCATAGTTGTACCCGTTAGTCAAATCGTAAATTACCAGTTATCAGCAGCTGATAAAGCATTGATTTATCAAATCGATGACACATATTATTTATATGACTTCATCGAAAAATATTATAGCATATTAACAACACAAAATGAAGCCATAGAATACTGATGGAACATAGTTAAGCAGTTGTACACGGTTCTGCTTCCAGTGAACAATCAGTAATGATAGACCGTGGAACTTTAACATTAGACGCACTTTATTTTAGACAAAATTAAAATTATTATTCATAAGAAAATTAAATTAATTTATTTTCAGAACAAAACTGAAATCAGAACGTCAACAAATGACGCAGGTTATGTTGATAATTGATAAGACTCTACTGAACGTGTAACTTGATAGGCTGGCTTAAAACTCGAACAAATTTCACGAAATTTTCAACTCGTTGCCATAAATTTGGTTTTCGTCACCATTCTCATGTAGAACATACGCTTTAGATCTCAGTAAACTTTTCACGAATGACTGCTGTAACATTGTTTAGAATGTATAAATAATAGCCTATAAGAAGGGACCCATTAATCAAAACGAACAGAAGTAATGAAACAAAATAAAAGAAATTTCTTTTTTTTTCTATTCCGATATGGCTAGGAAACGTAGTGACAAACATGCTGCTTATGGAGAACTTTTATCGTATATTAGTTTTAAACATATTTCCCGTGTTTTTAATGAATTAATAAAAATTATGAACCAATATTAAACGGTGCATTATCTTTATAATTCATCGTTAAATCTAAACAATTTTGCAATCTTTACAGTTTATGATTTATTAACTGTTTATTGTAAGAAGATCAGTAGCTTAACTACATTTTAGCAAAATTCCGTAGAGTCATTTATGTATTGATGGTGATAAAGTCCGTGTTCACGGAATCATATAAATATTATGTTTGGAGAGCACAGTATTATTACATACCTTAGATACTCAGAATGGCAGCGAGACTTTGACTCTGAACAAACGAGCCGCTAACACAGCCAATACCTTTGAAAGGAGAATATATGGACCAATCCAAGTCAATGGGACATGGAGAATGCGTCACAGTAAGGAACTATACAAGACCTATAAAACAGAACCTATACAAGGAACTATACAGAACCAATAAAGACAATGAATTGGCCACCACCATCCGACTGCATAGATTGCAATGGGCAGGAACATCATATAGGATGGAAGGAAACCGAATACCTATGAAGGTTCTGTTTAGTCAAATCGAGGGTAGAAGGCCTGTCGGAAGACCCAAGCATGGCTAGATTGACGCAGTGGCAAGGGATGCTGATACTTTGCTTAAAATAAAACGATAGACCCAAGGAAAAGGAAAAATGGAGGCGGATGATTATGGAGGCTAAGGTTCGACTCCGAACTGTGACGGCATAGAAGAAGAAGATACTCATCAGAATAACTAACAGAAACTGTGAAATATCATAGAAAGACGCGAGGAGGATATGTATGAGGATATGCGCGTGGATAGAAAGCATAGGAGTCATGAAGAGAATTCTATTTCTGATTTATGTGGTTAACCAAAAGGCTTAAACATTTTCATTGGTCTATGACGCCTCATGAATTTTAAGCTTTGCCCTCATCTTAGTTTTGCTTTAAAATTGCTTTAGTTTTGCTAACATTTTGAAAATTGTTACAGACCCTCCTTCATTTTTCGTCTCCCATTTATATCTTTTATTATTTAACCATTTCCAATTCATTTGTTGACATTTGCAGTGAAGGATTAAGAAATTGTCAGTTGCACAGATGACAGAAAATATGCTTCAAGTAAAGGAAATAGGAATTAGATAAACCAATATTTTTCAGTGTGAAAATGCAATGTTTTGAGTGTACAAATGTGTCGATTCTCATGACACTTTGAAATATATAAAACTTCGACTGATGGGAGGTTCGTTTTAGTTTGACTCAATTTTATGAGAAAAGATAATACTGAATGAAAATTTTTTATCGTTTCTTGTCAGTAACTTTATATATAATGCTGATTTATATATATATATAGCTTTTCAATTTGACTGTGACGTCAAAGGTAGTGCCTTTTGGATATTTATGATAAACCTTGAATGAATCTTGCCAATTCAATTCGGTCTGACAGTGTCGATAAAGTTTAAAAGCGTTCTGGGGCGATTTTCAGGATTTTTGAAAGCATGGTTATGTTTAACACAACAAAAAACGATAACCTGAAATTTCACTACCACATGGTACCACATGGAGTGTTTACAACAAAAGTTGTAAAAGTAGTATTTATACCTAAGCATTATTTCTTCATGTGTTATAATAAAACAGGTCTACGCGTGTTGAAGTTGACGAAATTTTAATCACTTGTGCATTTGCCGTAAAACATTCTGTTTGGTTTTGGAATGCACTAAAACTTCGATCTACACTTGGTCATGAACAGTAACCCTTACTGTGATCGATTATTGCGTATTAGAAAATTTTTAAGCTGATTTGACCAGATAAGCTTATTTGTGAAGAGTAATGAATTATTGAAATTCTGCTGTTCCTTATTTAAATTTTTATTATTCTCCATTACTTCAAACAGGTCTTATTCTTATCCCAGCTTTGCTGAAGCTAATGAGTGTTTAGTGTTTCGTTAAAGTCGACAGGTTAACAGCCACGTCTTACAACTGTCGCTTCTATCCTTGGTAGGACACATCTGAAGACAGGATTGTGAAAACACATAATCGTAATACACATTATCTTCTTTAATTATGTAACGCAGAACACTGGACACCGCCAGAAATCTGACCCTTTGAGACCCGTTCCAAAGACGACTTTTTTTTTACTCGACAAACAACTTGATACAGTATAGACACTGCCATCATGATGTGTTTCAGAATTCATATAATAGGGTGTGAACAGTATCTACAGACAACATCAGAAGTACAGCAGAGGCCCTTTGCAAACCCTTTAGGCCGTTTAAGGATGAGAAATTGGTCATTCCTTTCACGACTTCTGATAAGATATGAAATAACCTGACATAAATTTATAAACGGAAATAGGTAATGGGAAAAATTGTAGAAATTACTGTGATCATGATAATTACCCAACGCTTTCAGAAGGACTATTGGAATGTCGCTTCTTTTAAAAGCCATGATCACATAAATTTTTTTAATTTGTAGCCCTGATAATGTTATGTATAAGTACAAGTTGTAAATAATAACATTATTGAATAATAAAAACTCTACAGGTGTGTCTGTTCAGTTACTTCTCCTTACTTGTAGTAGGTATGTTTTATTTGCGTCCGGTTTGTAGGTCAAATAATGTCTTATTCATCGCACTGACATACATTTCTCTTACCTTTCTTGTTTCTTCATGTGATATTTATGTCTCACTAAATCAGTTTCCAAACTTTTACTGAGCACTCGCTATCAGTAACACATTACTCTACTTTGCATGCATGTCTTGAAATAAAACAAAATGTTAGGATCAGTTTTAACTACTTAAAATTACAAATTAAATTAATCTAATTTAAATTAAAAATGTGTGGCCATAATAAGCTCTGGATAATAATGATAAACAATGGGTATCCTCCACACCTTGTAAATGCAATCAAAAGCTTGTATCACGCGACAAGAATAGTAATAAACACAGGTAGGCCTAATAAGAGAACGGATGAGATAAAAATTAACCAAGGAGTGAGGCAGGGATGTAGCTTGTCTCCCACTCTTTTCAATATATATATTGACGATGTTCTTAAAAAATGGCAATCAAAGGAATATCCTGGAGTCCAGCTAGACCGACATACTTACCTGAGTACGTTACTATTTGCTGACGATAAAATAATAATACAAGGGAGTGAAGATAAATTGCAACTGGCAGTGCACCGACTGAATCAAATATGTTCAGAATATAATCTTAAAATTTCCTTGCATAAGACGAAAGTTATGGCTTTCCAAGGCAAGTATCCCGTTATATAATTGTCAACAATAAGCCAATCGAACAAGTATCAAATTTTACATACTTGGGCTGCGACACAAGCTACAATTATGACAATGACATGGAAAATAAAATAAATAAGTTCCAGGCAATATGTAGTACAATAAATAGAACATTAAATAACAAAACACGAAAAGACACATGGATAAAATTTTATAAAACTATGGCTGTACCTGTACTTATGTATGGGAGTGAAAGTTGGATTTCCCAAAAAAGGAGACAGCAAAATACAGGCAGCAGAATGAGATTTTTGAGACGCATCAAACGCTGCACAAGAAGAGATTCAGTAAGAAATGAATACGTGCGAAATTAACTAAATGTATATGCAATAAATGAAAAAATAACTGAATATAAAGAAAGGTGGAAACAGCACGTAAATAGAATGGGAAATGGTAGAATACCCAAAAAAAATACTTAACTACAACCCAAGAGGGAAAAGATATATAGGAAGACCACGAAAACGGTGGTCGTAAGTTTGTGAGGACGGAACAGGCAAATGCCTTATCCTTGTAGTGCAGAAGAAGAAGAAGAAGAAGAAGAAGAAGAAGAAGAATTTGTGGCCATCATTGAACTAATTTATAAAGCAATATTTTGGCTTTACCAGAAATTAGTAGCCGTGGGAAAGCCAAACTAAAACATTTTCGCTTCGTGATTTGGGCTTCAACCCGCTCCAACTTAGCAAAGGAATGTTATACTTGCTCCCGAATTTTAAATTAAGCACTCGTTTTGTGTGGGACCCAGCAATTCAAGTATCCATTGTAGTACGTTAGCTCAGTTTCATTATATCTCCCGTGTACAATACGTCCACGAACACTACTTGTGGTACCCCAGCTGAAAATGTTTTAGCTAAGAGTTATCGCCACCACACTGTTGTTCTGAGATTTACTATTTGAGGATTTAGTCCATTTGCAAATGTAGGTTTATATTCATCTTATACGGGTCAGACCCTCAATCCACCCTTTATCAAAAGCTTGGGCAACATCCAAGAACTTGCATGAAACATTTGTTCTACTGCCCTGGAGGCCCAGTACACAGACGAAAATCGCATAAAAGGGCGACCACGGCACCAGACTAGGGCAGGCACAGAGGTAATCGTGCGTAATTGATCCGCATGTTGTGAATACTGTTAACGCTGATATTTCTTTGCAAGAAGTTCTCATAGAACTGCCCAACTGTAGAGCAACCGAAGTACGTTTTAGTCAAGAAAACCACAACTTATTGATAATGAACACAATTCAAAACAATTTCTATAGCCTTCGGGTGAAGCGAGTTTCTTGGCATTTCTTACATTTTATTTGGTACAATCAGGTTCCAGTGGGGTGAGTTATTAACTCAGTCAAAAACGAAATCGCCTTAACATAATGGACTGAGATGATCTTTTGTTATCTCTTAAAAATGTGTAAAAGCCTGTTCCTGGTCATACAAGAAGGGCCACATTAATCATGTTTACATATAAAATGTTTAAATAGCTGTTTTTCTTCTGATAGGACAGAGGGTAAGAAAACAAGACCGGTAGGAAACCACAGTCGGAAAAAGATTTAGAAACTCTGCATTAGGTCATAAAGTTGGGAAAGAGGCCCCTATTACTCTTATCTGCTCCTGAAGTCCATTTACGAGTAACGTATTTCAGGTTATTTGTTAAACAGAAAGTAAGTAAGAACTAATAAAATAGGTGGAAAACCCAAATAAGTACCAACAAACCTATCAAACTTAGTAGAAACGTTTGGGACTCGTCTTTACAACTATGTACTAGATAGAAAGAAGTCATCTTTTGTCTCCTGAGAACTGGTTAAACCAAAGAACTTTCTGCTACCTTTCTGGAAATATGCAACCCATGTTTTACCCTTCCTGTCAACCTCAGATCACCGTCAGTAAGTGTATACTGGTTGACTGTCAACGCTGTGCAGACACAAGAGGCCGGCACCGAATTGCAAGAACTCTTACGTATGTTATGATAAATCTGAAACCACCGACAGTTTAATCGTCGTCTTGAAATCCACTGGCGTTTTCAACAAGATTGTCACAGGCCAGCGTACGTGTGCAAGAAAAAGTAATTGTTACAAATTACAATATATGTGGAAACAAAGAGGTGTACAAAAATATCATCGAAGGAAATATTAAAAATAATAAGAACGAGTGCCGAAAATTTTTTAATGTGTTAACACCAGGTAATGCCTGGTCCAACGTTTCAACATTGATGTATATGCGCATCCAATACAGAACGTTTAAAGCAAATGGTCGCTGGTCCTCAGTGAAACCAAATAGAATTAATCAAAATATTGACCTATTTTCTTTTCAAATTTGAGAGTTATCTGACTTATTGGTCCTATTTATGCAGTGGCATGTTTATTATTATTTGTTAAAACGTTACTAACTGAAATAAAAAAGAACTTTATTGAACCACAGATATATTTCATAAGTGATTATGAACAATTGTAAACGCATAAATTACTATTGTTGCGGCTATGAGATAGGCAAGTTGCATGGCAGCGACTTGCAAGGGTTGGCTAACGTGTCACTGCTGAATGATCTAGAAATTTCTACGCCATCGAGAATATTGCCATGGGACGATCTCACGGCCGTGCTTAGTATAAACAGCGATGTCCGGAAATGGACGGCCAGTTGTGAATGTGCGATTCAGTGTGCGTTATTGAACAACGGTGTTTTGTATAATGTGTTAATTGGAAATTATTGTACGCGGACGTCTGGAATTGGTAACTTGTATTGTTTGTTATTAATCAGATGATGTGTATTGTTTGTTACATGTGTGTGTGTGTTTTGGATAATCGTAAACATGAATTATGTATATGACTGTTTTTGTTTTTGAAGACTGTTATTAAAGTTGTGAGTAACGAATTCTCTGCTGGTAATTTATTTATACCAATGTTTGAAGACGACGATCCGTGCGATCGACGTATCACTATCTTTTGTGTTCGAGGTTATAATCAAGTATAAATTATACTCTGACGGATAGTGATGGGTTGTACAGACAAGCCGCACAGGGGGTTGATGTAGTCTAATGGTATTCCTCCTCGTTTCAATGTAAAGAACGATAGTACAATAAAACCTACTTTGTGCTTATGTATGTTCTTCCTAATCTTAACTATGTATTAATTACATGTTAATAATAACTTAGAAATAAATAGAATTATTTAAGTACGTTTTAAATAGTATTTGGTGTTCGTATAATATTAAAATTTAAAATAATTATTGATTTATAGCATTCTAGTATTTATATAGAGTAATTTGCAGACTGCTGTAAAAGCTGAAGGTGTCAGTACTTAGTAATGAAACCTATCTTTTTTGTTCGAATAAAGCAAAAAAAAGGCCGAAATTAATCTGCTTTGTAATCTGTAAGTGTTACTTGGTAAGCCAGTTTATGATTTACAAGAGTTTGTATTTTCTCAGACCTCAATTTAAACTTTCTATATTTAATTTCTTCAGCAACGAAATGATACTAGGCATATAATTTTATGTTAACTAGAAATTATAAAAAAGTAGGAGTTTTTTATCAATAAATTTAATTAAAAGTTTAACTGTGTTCCATGTAAGCTTTCTTAATTTTCAAAATATTCAGACACAATAATTAATAAAAATGCTTCAAAAATCAAAAGAAATAAAAAATTCATTACCATTAATGTTTTATATTCCTTTATTAACTGTTAAATATATTTTAATTAAATGTGTATGTATTGTTAATATCCTCTTTGATTTGAAATTTCGGTATAGCTTATTGTTAATAGTTATAAACGATTCCTTTGTGTGTGTGTGTGTGTGTGTGTGTGTGTGTGTGTGTGTGTGTGTGTGTGTGTGTGTGTGTGTGTGTGTGTGTGTGTGTGTGTGTGTGTGTGTGTGTGGCAACAGATGTGGCGTTTGCCGAAAGTGTTGAACACGTTACAGGACAGAATGAATTAAACTTCGCCGGACGCGGACTTGGACGCCTCCGCACGCACCACGACAAATGGTTACGTTTGACGGTGCGTGGTATGTACAGTATTGATCTCTTTTGATTAATTGCCTGTCAAAATCGTTGGTTTAGCCGTCCATAATCTATTCTGATATATTCGGTTCGTGGAAATGCATTGGCAATTGTCATCGTCAGTAAATGCATTCAGATATATGAAAAACGCAACTCTGTGTATGACCACTGCCGAACTGAATAATTCTCGGTTAAATGTTATTGGTGACCGTGTGACTGTGGAAGTGGCATAAATGTGACCATGCACGGAGGAGTATCATTGGGTCGTGTAAAATGCAATGATTTCACTGATTCACTTTAATATCGCAATAACTCACATCTTCAAGTGTAATACGATAAAATAGTCAGGCGATCGGGATTACATAGTTATTGGTAAAAATGGAACTGAACCGAAGTTGTAGAAATTAATTTTTGTAAAAGGAATGAGGGCTCATCACGTTTGCGGCGTAGGAAGACATGCACTGCAGCAATACAGTACTAATAATAAATACTGTTTTCGGTTGAACACACGCCATTTTATTTCTTTTAAAACCAAACGTTTTGCCCATACTAGAGTGACGCATCCTCAGCGGCTCGACTGAGATACTACTATTCTAAAATTGTCGCCAAATAGATAAGTAGTATTTGTTTCCACTACTACTACTACTACTACTCAGGCGCGCGATTCCACGGAGGGGGAATGAGTGAAATCCCCCCAAAATGGTCACTTCAGACGAAAATTTTTCGTCATTTTGTGGATTGTAGATTGGTTGCGTGCTTGTGAATATGATAAAAAATTCATATCACGTTAAGTAGGTTCAGGTTTTTGTCTAAAGTTACTTTAAATTGTAATTATACCTTACCAGTATGTTAATTTTTGTTTGATGCATACATAGAAACAGTAGTGTGGGTACCAAAGTAGTGGGTACTTTAAACTGTAAGTGAATATTATTAAAAGAACAATGAACTGACAAACACAGGTATGATATTATATTTGTACGTAAATAAACTTATTGTGTTGATAATAATAAACTGTACTTATGTCTTCACACATTCCTATCAGTTATACTTTAGGCCTTTAAAGAATGGTTCAACTTTCCATAATTATCCGCCCCAAGTCAAATCTCATTCCACCCCAACTGCTTGCTGGATCCGTCCCTACTACCAATAGCGTTTGTTTCCATTGCAATACTAACCGTTTAAACCTATATAATAGCAGTTTCAGTACCGGTAGTGAAAATGAAAATAAGACTTTTGTTCCACCTCGTAATGAAACAACAAACCTGAATCTCAATGATACCGACCGACGACCGACGACTGCAAGGTGCAAAACTGACCACGTGTTTATCTGGGTAATAACGTGACAACACAGTTCCGCTACAAACCGTTGCTCTAGTACGTAAACGAATTCCTGTAACGTGATTGGCGGAGATTCTTATAGGCACACATGATTTTACTCCCATCCACATATATCAAACGTCAGGGTCACTTACTCAACGGCTTGATTGCAAACTGATATTGTGATCTAACTCGGATAACCAAATTTTTTGTCACGTGAATGTGGACGTTTCACGTAACAATCAATCGACATCAGAAGCAGTGAAACACTCAAATTTTGTTAAATAATTTTTATCCAAATCACACTTAATTCCAAAATACGTCTACAATAATACAATGATTCATATCATTCTATGCTATAAACCGTCAACAGTTACTACAATTAATTAAGTTTAATAAGGCTCAGATGAAGACGCCGAGTATCACTTCATACGATTTTCACATAACGCACAAATTCGCCGGCGTAAACAACCAACTGGCTTTTCGTCCAAGTCTGATTCTTATACAGGAGGGCACAAGTCACCCACAAAAAATCTCAACGATTTCAGAATTATCTCTACTCTTCTAGAAGGTTCGGAAACGTACGTGACCTTTTTCATGTAGAGCATATTTAAGACCATTTAAAATACCATTTAAGACGCGATAAATGAACAATAATTTTAAGAGAAAATTAATTTCTGTTTACAGTAATACGTTTAATAATTTGAATGGTTAACCACTTCCGACAAAATTTTTATTGTTAAAAATGCTATATACAGGTGTATGCCGGACATTTAAAAAGAATAAATTGATACGAGGTCTTCTTGAAACATGATTGGGTTACTGTAATTAAAATTGTTTATTTGATATAGCTGCCAATGTTTGTGGTTAGCATATGTCAACCAATACTATCTCAGCCACTGGTTAATACAAATATGACTAGGAGAACACCTTGATCAGTCTGAATTTACACAATCGGTAAGGCCGACTCCGATATCCGAGTGTCCTAGTGCGCAAGAGACAGAGTCGAACTTACAATGGGTCGTTTAAAACAAGTAAACAGACCACGCCCATACAACGAAACATAACAAGATTGTTTATGTTTGGCTCTTAAAAATAGAAACAAATATTTATAATTTTTGCTGGCACTAAGTTATCTTTTTATGAATCGCGCGATAAACGAAGCGAATGTTAGCGTAACGTTTGTTCAGAAGTTGTCATGTCTTGTCGATAACGACAGTTCCAGACAAAAACTGTCTTTTAAAAGAATCACCATGTAACATCAAGCAACAGCAAGGCTGGAATTTTACATCGGATTCTTATCACTCCAAGTTAACTCTGACAAGAGCATGAGTACACAAGTTAGCTGTACGCAACTGTAAGGAAATGCCACCACGTACACGGTGTTAAAAGTCTTCTAGCGACTGCCTGTTTCGAAAGAACGATGTGGTCACACCAGTGTCCATTGCGCATCTACGAAACGTCTTCACATCTGAAATCTCCAGTCGTACTTAATGGCCATAGACTAGAGAAGGTTTCATTGTATGGAAGGTATTTAAAATTAATTAACAGTATATTGAACGTATTGGAGTCATGTTCCACATAACCGACCGCACATTAAAAAGTATTTTTTTCGAAGTTTTGTTTGATTTGAACGTACTCTACCAAGTTAAAATTAGAATTATTTGTAGGCCTATACGGAATGTGGGTGTATGTATTCATGCTAGTTTTTGTAAAGAAAATTATGATGGAAATACTGCAAGATCATCAGACGAGTAAAACCCTAATTACTCGTTGTACTGAGAAAACTCAAGAGTTCACGCCAGAAAGTTAATTCATTTCAAGTACATTACGTAAACATTATGTAACAAACATTTTTACAGCGGAAGTAGTAGGAGTAGATCCCTTGACAGTGAGAATGACAATATTCCGTAACAATGAACTAATTGTCGACGAGTCTGGGTTTGAATTCCCCTGGTTCAAAATACAGACAGTTGAATAATTAGATGCGTAACATCGCGACAGTTTTATTTCAAACTAGATACGACTGGTTCTGGAGAAAAGTTTTCCTTTAAAGAAACACTTCGAGATTTTAAAATGGGTGGCAATGGGTTTTTGAACTGTTGTATTTGAATTAGTTGAATATTTTTTCAGTTTTAAAGTTATTCAGAGTTATAACCAAAGTGGAAGAAAATAAATATAAAATTTTTCAATATTAAGTAAAGATTGTGTTTACATTTCAAATTTTGCAATTTGCTTCATTATAAAGAATGCTTTAGAGACTTATATGGTGCATTTCATTGGTTGCATATTGGATTAAATTACCTAATATTAAAATATTAATAGACTGTTGCAAATTGTAAGCATATGCAATGCTGTAACAAGTTTAATAAAAAAATAAAATATATACTAGATGGGTGCTGCCTTTCCCAGACAACGGGACCTTATCGTAGATGGAAGTAGGGAATATTCTCGAAAAAACTTAAGAATTCAATTTATTATTAAACTTTCATACTGCCACATTATACGTAGCATTTATATATTTGAAATGTAGCGGAGAGAACTGACTTATATTGATATGTGTGTGTGACATTGCAGTGCTTCTAATCGCTGGGTCGCGGTAAGGTCATTAACTATATCAGACCGCAAGAGATGCTCCTGCAAGTTGTCATTTCAGATTTTAGTTTTTTTTTAAGCATTTATCACAAATAGGTATTTTATAATGAAAATATTCTGAGAAGAATAATGTTTATTAATGTATCGAAAAGTTCAGGCCAGAACGCCTAAAAAACTGTTTCTCTAATTTCGAGTTACGACTGAAGTTATTCACATCGTTCAGCTAGCAATCGCATGCGTATTTAATTGGCTAATTAAATTATTTTATTTATAATAAAACGTCTTTGATAGGCTGCTTTAGTATAATATTACAGTTTTATTATACGATATGTTTGTATGTGACGTGAACTGTAATAAAAAACTGGACAGGTATTTGGGATTAAATGTGTTGGGAGTGGGCATCGTCTTATAATAATAAGAATTTGGCAGGCCACGGTGTAGTGCTGCACCAGAGTGAGTTCAGGGACGTGACATTTTATGAGAGGCTTCGTTGTCACGTGGTTACCAGTTACCAGGTAAATAATTAGGTCCACTTGAAGCAATTCTTTGTTACTTGTGATTAAGAAATTATTATAATTTTGACTCCTGAGCACCTATTCTATATCACTTGCTGAGTCAAGCGAAATTGAGGCAACCAAAATGTCTTCGTCATGAGTGCCTCCTGAAGTTACTTAAATAATTTTTAAACACACTTATATTGGTATACAGACTGTTATCTAACCTTCTCTGCTGCGCGTAGACGACCGCATTACTTGTATGTAAAAGTTCTACCATACGTAAATCCTAACTGGACGTAAACCATCACTGTTTATAAAAGCGTGTGTAGTTGCTAGTTTTCGTTGCCTTATGAAGAGCAATGGTCGTAGAAAAACCAGATCGTTTGTGGTTCGTATGGAACCCATACCGTTTATAGAATAATCTAATCTAAAGCACCGGCCATTAGTTCAATAGCCGCCTCGCCATTTCTAAGCAGCTCTGTGTGTGTGTGTGTGTGTGTGTGTGTGTGTGTGTGTGTGTGTGTGTGTGTGTGTGTGTGTGTGTGTGTGTGTGTGTGTGTGTATGTGTGTGTGTGTGTGTGTGTGTGTGTGTGTGTGTGTAAATTTTATGGCATATCAGAGAGTGAAATTGTCAAAATTCCAATTGGCTATGTGTCAATAATTTGTTTATTTAGTATGTTAAAAAAAAAATTAATATAGGTTAGTAATATGTGCGCGTCCATCAGTCTGTATTTGTGTACCAGTCCACTACCTATAAGTATACAGTAAATATATATAACACAAATAAATAAACATATTTAATTGCTTTTCTATGTAAAATCAACTACATACAGAATAATTTTAGATATGTTTAATTGTATCGCCTGCGCAAGCCCACACACAAACTACGACTACGTATTAAGAAATAAAATAGCTTTTAGAGATTTCATTGTGTGTGTGCGAGTGTGTGATAGTCCGCCTAACTAGTGTGAGTAGCCTGCACACGTGCCATTGACAAGTGACAGGGGTGGTAACCAATGGAGCTCGGAGCAGTAACTGATAAAAATTAATTTGCTATACGAAAGGTGGGGTGTCTATGATTTGTATATTGTTGCATTTTATTTAAAACAAATATTCTACTTTCAATTATTGTATTTTAGTGTAATTATATTTTCGTAATATTATGGTGTCCTAATTACAAGTCGTAGGTGGAAAAAACTATAATTCAAAGATTAACATACACATTATTTTGTTACATTATGCAGACCGCGTCAGTTGATCAATTTAAACTGATGGACAGTAAATTATGTCAGCACTCAAATATGATAAGTATGAGATAAGTACTGAAAAATGCGTTACTTTAAAAAGTCACATGACCGACCGGCGTGAATTTGTTTTGATCTGTTAGGTTCACTTTTTGGTCGGTGATTAAATTGGCTACACTTGGATAACGTATTTCATTCTATATTTTGTTGAATACCCCGTGTGAACGCATAAATTTAGAGGCTGTGTGACGATTTAAATTATGACAATAAAAAAAAAAATAAAGAAATAAAAAATTTTAAGTTGCGAACAATTAACCATTTAAATCTCACAATGATAATAAAAAACATGTAGGTACTAAGTGTGAATGGAAGTAGTAATTAATAAGGGCAAAGAAACGGTAAAGAAAAGACATATTGTAAATAATTATTATTGTCGCATTTAACCCTTTGCTTGTTATCAGGCGCCTACCTGTTGATACCGGACTCGACATGTTTACCGAGTCTTCTGTAATTAAAATAATATAGAAAAATAATGTTAATAATTAAAGAATCTGAAGACACAGATAGTCACGAAAACAACTAATTTAAATGATGTATTTTTATCTAGCGATAGTTTGTATAAATAAAAAAGTTTTATAGAGAGAGAGAACGGGACTATATTCTCGCGGAATAAACACCCCACTATCTATTGTCCTGTACCAGTGGTAGCGTACGAAAAATCTCTCTCGCTATGACGACTCCAA
This sequence comes from Magicicada septendecula, assembly GCA_034769895.1. Lineage (NCBI taxonomy): Eukaryota > Metazoa > Arthropoda > Insecta > Hemiptera > Cicadidae > Magicicada > Magicicada septendecula. The sequence continues at coordinate 638,834,935 of CM068367.1, forward strand.
GCAGTGCACACGCACGAGCGAAATGCTCTGTTAAAATGTTATGTGATTGGTTATTAGTTTGGATTAATTCTTATGTATTTTACTAACTGCTACAAAAGAGTGTAATATGTAACGTTGAGAGAAAGAAAAATTAAAAAAACGTTGTAACAAGAAGAAATATGTGACAACCAATAGTACGAGTGTTAATAACTATAACAGCTATCTTCTCCGATTGACGACTCTTCACAACATCCTGCCTGGAGACATGAATCATCAGAATTACAACTCTAGTAGACCCGACCGATAATGCAGTTCGAGACTTCTCAGAATCAACGAGTACCTGTGTAGAAGGCCCACTCTATCCTGCAGACGTTTAAGCCGTGAACAACTGAGACCAGACCTAGACGAGGACGACGCTCTTCGGATTCCCAAGATGTAACCATATGGAGGAGATTTCTACATCCCAAATTAAAGGTGACTCGATAGCACGTCTATCAAGGAATAATAATAATAGTAATTGTAACACAATACTCTCTTAAAGAGATTTTCAGAGACGTTTGACTTTATAAGAATATAAAAATTTAAATCTAAGAATTTAATTGTAACTATTCAGGCTTCTTACAATTGTAACAGTTTAGATTTTAACGTAACGTAGTATAATTAATACCATTCTTCAAATGGAATAATAATGAAACTTAAAAGTAAAAGTAACAGTCTTGCAAGCTATTATCTTGAATTGAATATAATTAAAAGTTTAAAGACTAAATACCAATGGTTACCCGGATCCGGGGAAAAGCTAAATATAATTTGTTGTGATCCCACAGTCTATATAAAGCAATTTAAATAATTTAATAATTTAATTAATAATGTAATGGGATCTGTCTTTTGAGTAAATGTCATTTGTTTTTTTAAATGTTTAATAAAGGGAAATCTTCTTGTTGCACACATATACTGAGTACATAAATCAACAGTTTTCCCTTCCCTGATTCCTTTATATTTACTGTGTGTTATTATGTTTAAATTTCAGCTCGTCCCGAATAAGGCAGCCTGAAGTAATTGGCCGAACCAATTACTTTGGGTTCCCTCTGTTATAACTCAAGAGAAGAGGTTATAAATTGCGCCACTCTGCTAATTAGTTAAAATTTTGCTGCTAATTAAAAATCACAAAAAAAAAAGAAATTTTGTGACTTGTGTTATTAAGCAGTAATTGTGCCTATTAACCCAGACCATAATCTGTTGATTTATTTACTCATGTATTTTAAATGTGTCTAAAATCTTAAATAAAATTAAACGATAATAGTTTGGTAAATAGGTAATTTTAATTATTATTTAGATATAGCAATGATCATAATATTGACTAAAGACGCCCCGTGTATTCGATATAACATCAGGTATGTGCTTGTGAAGAGTTCATTCAACAACACGTCTGTTTGTAAACAATATCAGACCGGTTGATTTCTTGTCCGCTCCTGTAAGTGTGTATATTGTCATTGTGAGACTCCCCCATCGCGGAATTAAACTATCACTTCACCCTCTGTGTTAGCTCTATTGTTATAAGTAGCGTGTCCTTTCCTGTGTGTCGTTGCCGCGGATCCCCCCTTTTGCCGTACGCATCTGTAAACATGTGTGAGATTTCTCTCTCTCTACCTATGTAAAATGACAACCTTTGTCATCTCATTTTAATTGTTTATTAATAAATGTGTAAGAATACGATTTATTTATATTGTTATGTTTGTGTAAAATGATATAGCGTTGCATAATGTAAAAACCCGGTTGTGTCCTGCTTGAAAATAATTCCCTAGCCGCCAGCTATTGTTAAATTGAACAATAGAGATATATACACCCTCGAGTTGACTTCTCCCCCTTTGTATGCATAAACGATGCCATTGTTTAAAACTAGTTTGACCCACATTCCAGCGCAACAGCTGATCGTTGAAAGTAAAGTGTTTGTCCCCTCTTGTTTAGTACGTTACAGTTGAGTGTTTAGAAGTGAATAAGGATTCCCTTTCGTGACATTCCGCTTATCTCAGTAAAGTAAGCAACTAGAATTAGAAATAATCTAAGGTTGAGTATGGGATCAACTTTAGATTATCTTAAGTATAAATAAGCGAAATAGATATAAGGAACGTAACACAGTCACAATGGCGCCGCACTGAAAAATTCTTTACAAGGGTTAAAGAAAATTCTTTACAAGAGTTAAAGAAAGTGCAGAAAACTAACTACTAGAGTTAGAGTATGCAAAATGTAATCAGTCGGGCCACGATGTTGTGAGGTTACGTAAATTAGTAGTAAGAAATAAAATTAAGTTAGATTTTAAGAAACGAGATAAAGGGAAGTTCACGGAAGAAAAGAAAATGAGTACAAAGAAATTTCACACGGTACTCCCCAAGCAGCTTAAATAAAAAAACTAATGCTATGTTTAATTACCTCTGTTAATAAACGTTTACCATGTACTAAAGTGTGTAGGAAATAATTGTGTAGTATAGTAAAGCGAATAATATTGTGACTTAAATTTCAAATGAATAAATGACTTAGTTAACCCTCCCTTGTTAGATAAAGTATTATACCCCAAGTCCCAAAACAAAGTAAATAAAGAATATTCTAAATAATATGGTAGTAGATAGTAAATAATTCTAAGTGCGTTTCGTAAATGCTCCAAAGTAATTAATAAATTATAAAGAAAGTAAATCAGAATAAAGAGAATAATAATTGTTTAAATAATAAGGCTAATTATTTCTTGATTTAAACTAATTGTGTGAAGTGTAGCGTAGAAGTAAGAGAAAAGAATAATAATAATACAAGTAACGTAGATTAGTAAGCACCCCAGTTGTGGTGGCCAGTTAGAAGAAATAATGCGTGTTCAGGATTGTACTAAGCAGCCACCCTCTCTATTGTATAAACGGTAGCACTCCCTAAACAATGAATGCCACCGCGTGTGAAATAAAATGCAGCGTGTAAAGTGTTCCCCTTCCGCATAGTTTGTCTAGTTATTGTTAAAGAGTTAAAAGGGAAGTATCCTCGTGAAATTCCGCTTCTCTCCAGGAAACTATAATCAAGAGTGTAGTATGAGACCCTCTTTGGATTATTTAAAAGTAAGTCTATGGTATATAATCAAGATAGAATTATATACCGGTGTATAATCAAGATAGAATTATATACATGTTAAGTAACGAGTCACAACGGCGCCGGCTGGAAAGGATAATGATGAGCCAAGAGAGCCAAGAGATCATTTATGAATGCTGAAAGCTAACCTGTAGTGTTAGAGTAAGCTGATGTCAGTCGGGCCACGATATTGTGAGTTGCTGAAATTAGGGAAATTAGTATTATAAGTTAGTACTGTAAGAAGTGAGAAAAAGGGAATTTCACGGAGGAGGAACATTTAAATGAGAACTAGATCATTTAAAGAGAATTTAAAACAACAAACTGTGCACTAATAATAATAAAAGGGAATAATAATAAATAATGATAATAATAAGAAATTTCACACTGTACTCCCCAAGCATACTCTCGGTACGTATCTAACCAAATTTTCCGGAGTCGGTGTTGGTTAAGAGGCGGAGTATGTGACGATTTAAATTATGACAATTAAAAAAAATAAAGAAATAAAAAATTTTAAGTTGCGAACAATTAACCATTTAAATCTCACAATGATAATAAAAAACATGTAGGTACTAAGTGTGAATGGAAGTAGTAATTAATAAGGGCAAAGAAACGGTAAAGAAAAGACATATTGTAAATAATTATTATTGTCGCATTTAACCCTTTGCTTGTTATCAGGCGCCTACCTGTTGATACCGGACTCGACATGTTTACCGAGTCTTCTGTAATTAAAATAATATAGAAAAATAATGTTAATAATTAAAGAATCTGAAGACACAGATAGTCACGAAAACAACTAATTTAAATGATGTATTTTTATCTAGCGATAGTTTGTATAAATAAAAAAGTTTTATAGAGAGAGAGAACGGGACTATATTCTCGCGGAATAAACACCCCACTATCTATTGTCCTGTACCAGTGGTAGCGTACGAAAAATCTCTCTCTCACTATGACGACTCCAAGCAGTGCACACGCACGAGCGAAATGCTCTGTTAAAATGTTATGTGATTGGTTATTAGTTTGGATTAATTCTTATGTATTTTACTAACTGCTACAAAAGAGTGTAATATGTAACGTTAAGAGAAAGAAAAATTAAAAAAAACGTTGTAACAAGAAGAAATATGTGACAACCAATAGTACGAGTGTTAATAACTATAACAGCTATCTTCTCCGATTGACGACTCTTCACAACATCCTGCCTGGAGACATGAATCATCAGAATTACAACTCTAGTAGACCCGACCGATAATGCAGTTCGAGACTTCTCAGAATCAACGAGTACCTGTGTAGAAGGCCCACTCTATCCTGCAGACGTTTAAGCCGTGAACAACTGAGACCAGACCTAGACGAGGACGACGCTCTTCGGATTCCCAAGATGTAACCATATGGAGGAGATTTCTACATCCCAAATTAAAGGTGACTCGATAGCACGTCTATCGAGGAATAATAATAATAGTAATTGTAACACAATACTCTCTTAAAGAGATTTTCAGAGACGTTTGACTTTATAAGAATATAAAAATTTAAATCTAAGAATTTAATTGTAACTATTCAGGCTTCTTACAATTGTAACAGTTTAGATTTTAACGTAACGTAGTATAATTAATACCATTCTTCAAATGGAATAATAATGAAACTTAAAAGTAAAAGTAAAAGTAAAAGTAACAGTCTTGCAAGCTATTATCTTGAATTGAATATAATTAAAAGTTTAAAGACTAAATACCAATGGTTACCCGGATCCGGGGAAAAGCTAAATATAATTTGTTGTGATCCCACAGTCTATATAAAGCAATTTAAATAATTTAATAATTTAATTAATAATGTAATGGGATCTGTCTTTTGAGTAAATGTCATTTGTTTTTTTAAATGTTTAATAAAGGGAAATCTTCTTGTTGCACACATATACTGAGTACATAAATCAACAGTTTTCCCTTCCCTGATTCCTTTATATTTACTGTGTGTTATTATGTTTAAATTTCAGCTCGTCCCGAATAAGGCAGCCTGAAGTAATTGGCCGAACCAATTACTTTGGGTTCCCTCTGTTATAACTCAAGAGAAGAGGTTATAGCTGTTCTTTAAGTTTGAAGCAATGGCCGAGGTAACATGAGCTACAAAGCAAGTTCACGTTCGGATTGACTAGTACGTGGGTCTGACCAGTTATTACTTAACAGTTTGTGTAGTCTACAGTTGGGTCCATTTCAAGTGTAACGACCGTGTTCATCTATACGCTACACAATGGAAGTGAACAGCGTCCGCGACACCCAGTTCACAAACCCCTAATACAGATTACGTACGATTCGATTTAATATAGCGTACATTTGTGAGTTGATTATAAAATTTGTAAGACTATTATCTTACAAGCTTGGACAGCACAGCACTCAGAAATGCTATTCAGTAGTTTCGTGTCTCTTGTGGGTGGTGTGCAGAGGACACAAAGTAGTTTTATGAAGTATTAAGCTTACGCACTATGTATATTCACAATTGAATTTTTTTGGAAAGGGCTATATTACAAAAGAAAAATATTAACACTAAGAATTTTAGAAATTTATTTTAAATACTGGTGATATGAAATTCTAAATTTACATAAAGTTTACAATCGAAGTTTACAGCCAACAATCGTTTGCGAAACAAGGTTTAGAAACGAAACAGCTACCTTACAGTAATGAACTGCACGCGATAAACTAACTTGAAGAACACTGCAGGAAATACTAAAGACCACTTTGTATGTTATTTACGAATTTATAGAAAGCTTTTGATTTACTCTACACAAAAGTTATAGAGAAGAATCAGAAGAGTAAAGGATTGGAAAAGGAAGTTTACAGGGACTGTTAAAATATACAGAACTCAACTAAATCATATTACACGTATTGTCAAAACAAAAAAATCTATCATAATTGGATCTACAGCAACGGGGTAATCACCGAAACATTAAATATTGGAGAATGTGTTTAGGCAATAAAGGAATTAAAATAAACGTAAGATTTTTTAAAGTTTCAAATTTTCAGACAACGTAATGTTAGTTTGCGAAAACTCGGTTCAGATAGGAAATCGAGTAATGAGCTCAACTAGGAAAGTATGAAGTTTATATGAGAATAAATACGGTAAAGATAAGTAAGTACAGTATAATGCTTCACAATGGCTTTACCTACTGAGCAAGTGAAAATGAATGGTTAAGCTCTTACCGTGTCTTTTACCAGTGAAGTGGTAACAAACGATATAAATTATTAGGTGAATAATGTCAAATCGATTTATTTTTGACAGATTAATAATACAGAAAAACAAATTGCTATTGCGTGTGAAAAGGAAGGACTTAAATAAAGTTTGTATGTTGCGATGGACTTATGGGTCAGTGTACACGTACACTGTGTACAGGTGGACTGCACAGAGACAGGAGACAATTAAATAGATACAGAACTAAACTAAAATTAATAATATTATTTATAGAGCTGAGAAAATTAAATGAAAATGGTGAAATCGTTTGGCTAGACAATAAGATGAGAGGCGGGCACGAAGATTGCTAGATTGGACGGTAAGAGTCCACAAAAACGGTCCGTTGTAGCAGGGAGGGAGGTGGTTTGACTTGGTTAAGTATTGTAGTAGACTGAACTAAACAAGATTTTCTTTAGAAAGGAGTTATCGGGGAATGACTAGGGATGCAGTCGTTAAGCAGTGGGTAAACAAATAGCACTTGTGATGATGATTATCATGTTGTGTGTGTGTGTGTGTGTGTGTGTGTGTTTTTTGCACGTATTTAATGATCGCTGCAACAGATATGCTTTCGAGTGTACAGTACACTGAGGAGTGTTAAATTATAATATTAAAGTAAAATATTATTAAAATTAATATAATAATAATGTGTGAGAATATAAGTATGAATACTATGAAAATATTAAAATGGTAATAGTAAACTTATGAAATCACTTTGTTATAAACATTTTTCTGAAAACAATATTTAATTCCTTTTCAGTTAGGCTGACTTATATGTGGAAAGGTGATTTGTACCCGAAAATGGTGGACTAGGACAACTGCTACATAAAATCGTATAAAAATTGAACAAGTAAACCTATATATAACATTTAAAAATTGATTTTGACAGTTATTTAAAAAAATATATATATTTTGTACCTACTTATTCACACGTACGCTTTATTCGGTGACGATTTATAAAAGTCTGAGTACGACTGCATGAAGACAGAACGTTTTGGCAAATATTTGTGGTATGCGGCCTGCAGAATTTGAGGGCCACTACTTTTGCAGTCACAGTACAGGCAAAAAACGAAAGCGAATTGAGTCGCGTCGCCGAATCGATCATACGGAGCTGTATGATCCGGAAGAAGTGAAGTCGTGTATCATACATGAACTCGTACCAGTGTAATAAAAGCAAGAACACAATGTTACTTACTCTGCCTGTAGAGTCGACAGCGTTGAGCTGGTGGGCAGGCAGGCCGATGACTGCTGCCCGGCGTAGTATATCGGTGATTGTGTCATAGTCGGAGTCCTTGGCGGCTACGAGAAGGCTCGGCGCAGTGGCCAGTGTTGAACCGGGAAGAGTTCCACGCTGGTAACGAGTGGCGTGTTGGGTGACGCTGGTGCGTACTACGGGAGGCGGTCGGGAGTCCGACGGTAGGTCGAACCTCACTCTCCTCGGCGCTTCAGTCTCCCGTGCGCGCAACCCCCCGGACCGCGAACTCACCACTGACTGAAACCATAACAAACACTACAGTCAGATTAACATGCTACATTAAAAAGCAATTATAAAATATTGAGTTACTTATCCTTGATATCTTCTTTGTTTTATACACGCTGACTATAGTCACAGTCGCAGATGACTGTACTACCGGATCGGACTTGTGTGTGTGTGTGTGTGTGTGTGTGTGTGTGATTTATCTACACCTACATAAAATTTTTGTACATGGACACGTGTACATAAAATTTTGTACTCACACAAGAAATTGTTGTGTATGTAGAGATTACAAGCCATCGAACGTTTGATATTTGAAAAAGTTAGAAATTTATACCAGATTTCTTGTATACGTTATGGACTGAAAAGGGCGTTGTCAGGTTAGACTACGTGTAAACGCTATTGTTTCACCGACAACTAACCGTGGTCACTAATAATTGCCCTTAACGTGCAATTACACTCACTCACACACGTACACGCATACAAGCGGCCTGTGTGTGTGTGTGTGTGTGTGTGTGTGTGTGTGTGTGTGTGTGTGTGTGTGTGTGTGTGCCTGTGTTATTCGTGTACAGCGCCTTGACTTGAATTTTTAATCACGGCGCATTTGCATATTTTACACTGTTCTGCATTGCAAACACATACAATAAATGTCGGCTTGAAACGAAACCAAATATTAAATTATTCATAGATAAAAATAAAACCGAAGCTTACGGGCCGGTATTAAATAAAACAAACAAGTTTGTGTAGTAGCATGTGCGGTGTCGTTGTGGTCCTGGTCTTGAAACTTTTTGATCACGCAGCTAGCACGTAGAGAAGAAACCACGCTGCTGAAATTTTTAAACGTCACTATTATTTCCATTTGGTGATCCCTACCCAATATATAATACAGAAGTATCTATCTGTAAAAGTACAGGCATGTTTACCAATTATTTATTGAATTGCGAATTATTTACATGTCGAACACGCTTCTAAAAATAAAAAAACGTTTAATTATAAAACCAGTCAATTTAAGGTAAACTGAACATGAGAGAGACAAATATTCTTTGTAAGAACAATGATCATTCTGAAAAAGAAATAACATATTCCTAAAACTACAATTAGTGGGAAAGGTTATTTAAATAACATAAATTATTAGTCTGATTTTACTGACTAATAAATGCAACCCATAGTTAAAAACGCATGCCACGTTAAGAAGAAGTTCAATGTTACCAACATTATACACCTAATTTCCCTAGACAACCCTACTGTCGAGCAGAATATTTTCAAATTCTAGGTAACGTGACTTTTCGACCAGCCGTATGTAAGGAGGTGTTTTTTCATTTCGATGATGACAGCTGCCTTAGAATATTGCACACACAGAACATGCAATATGGCTTACATTGTACATACAAACTACAACTTCTGTTCACACGTTATTAATTAGGCACTTCATTTGCGTTACCTGTCTTGAACAGAATTAATTTATTTTGATCTTTTTTAATAAGCAAAAGCGAATAAATAACACGATTAATCTTTGTTCTCCTGTCGACAGGCTCTTCCAGCAAAGGGACTAATTTCATAATAATGTTTTTTTGATATTCGTTCTGCTTTCCATAACAGAGACCTGCCGTGGTCATCTCTGTCTAAGAGGTAAATCCTTGTAGAATAGAGAAGACTAAAAAGACAGCATGTGCAATAGAATGCAACAAACCCATTATCAGATAAGTTCAGCTAATTTCCTTAAAGATATCTAATATGGGATGCATATTGTGGTAATTGCCGATATTGAAGACGATTTACTTGTTGGTCTACTCCTCATAAGTCTCACTGCAAATATACAAAGTAATGCATCTATAATGTGCACACTAACAGGCGTAAAGAGAGCCGGTTCGGTGTTGAGAAGATGATTCAGAACTAAATCACGTCCATTTCTCTGCAATAGCTATCGCCATGAGCAGACCTTAACTTCCTCCGTTCGTTTCTTTTTTTGCCAGGCGTTTCGAAATTCTTGACGCTCATCTATCTCAAACGTACCTCCATCTCATACTACCATCGTCTTTTCAGTTTTCCTGTCTGCCTCATTCTTTTATTTTCCTATCAAAAATAGTTTTGCTTCCACGTCTTCACCCATTCTCTGAACATAACCGGTCACCATTTTAAATAAATAATAGCCCTAGTGTTGATTAGTGGATGTTGTTTACACAACTACACCTCATACTTTGGTTTTTATATCTTTCGACAGAAATGAGTTTTTCTTATCATTTTCAAAATACAATTCATGCGTAAGCTCCCGATGCTACAAAGATCCAGGTTTTCACTCTGTACTTCACTTTACTGGCATTTTAATTCAAACTTTTAGTTTATTTGGCCTCCTTTATGAAGGTTCACTTTAGTCATTCGGAATATTACTTTAGATTTATTACTAGATTAGAAGGTACTGCATCGCGGCTATTGTTTGCCATAGTAAAAATATGTAGGAAAATCGATTGGCCCGCACGATTAGGCAAAACTATTTCTCTTACTATTAACTTGATCTGGACCCTTTCTTAGCTAAAGTTCTCTGTGAGTCAGCGACATAAGAAAAAAAAATAATAATAGACGATTAGACTCAACAAAACCTCTTTATTACTGGACGATCGGGTCCGATTTTGTCTAGTTACATAAAATAAAGAACGGAGGAAGAGGTTCCCTTAGTAAGATTCTTCCAGACGAAGTTCTTCTAGAAGAGCGCCTCCAAGGAGAAAGAATGAGTGTTAGGGAAGTTCCTGAAAATTAAAGGTCCAGAGAAGCCAGTACAATTCACTTACCGAGTGCTAAGCTGAGACCTGTTGCACAAAAATGAGTGATACGTAGTTACAGGTCGGTTGGTAGTCTATGTAATTGTGTAGACTAGTCCTCGATGAATATGAGGAGATCTTACGAAGAGTTCTTATTTACAAAGGATCGTAGACAATGTACTGACGTATAGCTTCCTCGGGACGATTTACTCTAAGAGAATGTTACGAAGGTTTAACGGTCCCCGATGAGAAGGTAGTACTGTAGTGGTCGCACTACAGTCTACTAACCAGAACTCAACATATCTTATACGTAAAACATGAGGAACGCACGACCTTATGTGGCCCATAGTTAAATAAATTCGATTGTAAGCAAAAACAGTAATATTTAAACTACAACAGTAGTAACTATAACAATTAGTTATGTAAACGTGCTTGTGATGAATTCCTGTATTAAAATAAAGTAACAGTACACTCATTCATATCTACACGTATGCCTAAATATGCAGGCCTATTAAGGCATATGTCTAGTGTACGTGAAAATACACTACACGTGTAAGAACTACACCTAAAACTACACATATATGTAAAGTTGTAGCGCCAATACATTATTTGTATGAGTGGGATTGGTCCTGAACAGACCATCTGTAGTGCTAGAACGTGGCAGACACGATTTTGCAAAATCATCGCAAGGACGTCAAGCCGCTCAGGGCCGATTATGCTTCCAAGATGCGGGTAGCAACCCGATAACAACTATAGTATATACACAATACTTAACAACTAGGACAAACACGCCCGCGCGCATAAACACACACACACACACACACACACACAAATAGGTACCATTAGACATTAGTCAATGTATATGTTATGTTGTAAAAGCAACAAACAACATATTGTCTTTATGTATATTTGTATGTACGTATGTATGTAGTACTTTATGGAAGTTATAGATGTAAACTTGACTGTCATTAACAAATAAATAAAGTAACAAACACGATGCGTTTAGCCGCTTTGTTAAACAATTTTAGAAATCGTGGCTAAATGATCTGTTAACGTTTGTTTTTTTGTGGTAGGAATGTCACAAATATTGCTTCGATACTGCACTCACTTCAGTATTTAGGAGATTTCTGTTTAATGGCACGAAATGTTCCTAGATGTAGGCCTAATATTTATCAAGGTTCCTGAAAATCTAATGCTTATCGTCATTAGTTCAACGCCAACAGGTATCGTCAAAGTCATTCACATGTAAACAGGAAATTTGACGTATGCAAATTATGTGGGTGTCTAGAAACATGCGACCGCATAAAGGGTAAATATATCAGATATAGGGTTATTTACCGAGTAGTGTGTACAAGTTGCAACGAAGTTGAGTTGAGACCAGAGTTTAGTCAGCGGAAGGTCTATCAAAATAGATGAGACGATGATAAAATTCCTAATAGGAAAAATACGTTGTATCAAATTCAGTATATTTTGGAGTAGGCCTAAATGTAGTTATCAAGAGATGTGCACAAGGCGTCTTCACGGTTAACGGTTCGGAAGAATATTCACCTACCTTGCACATTTTTTCAAGATATGCCCCAAACGTCTACAGCCTCGTGACATTGACCCTCGTTCGCAATGTTCCTGAGAATCTGTTCACCTACCGCAAAATCTGTCACATCTAAACTTAATGGTGGACAATTTTGTCACAATAGTTTTTGGACAGTAATGTGGTAATTTTCGCATTCATAGGTTGGCTAAACTGTACTTTCCGAAATTGCGCTTATCATGTTTATACAACGACACAGTTCAACGAGCATTGGCTGGCGGCAGACGTCATAACGTTTGCTGCCTCGTTCTGTCTATCATTTTTTCTTGTTGTCGCGACAATCTATGTAGGCTTTAGGCCCTACAGCGGTATATTGTATACTACAATATACATTAGCAATACATTGCTAATTCTCAGTTTCATGTAGCTTGTGTGCCGCGTACTCGCGCCTCAAGTCATACGACAATTCATGCGACAATTAGCTAGGCCTTAGGCCTTAACATTTTAATGTAGTTGAGTGTCGCACATTTGCGCCTCATCTACCATGTAGCTTTCTTAACGACTCGTTCATTCAAAATTATAATGTCATCAGACATAGTCAACCTTTGCGCTCTGATTTAAGTGTACAACAAACTTAATAAATGTATTAAATACAGTCCACTATCGTCATTATTCTGCATCCTGGCAATAGCACCACAAGCATCATTCTTCCTAACAGAACATTTTTGGTACACACGTGCCGTCATTAACACATTTTTTGGTCCACGCGGACCGGATCTCAACATTTTTTTGGTCCACGCGGACCGGATCTTATACATTTTTTTGGTCGCTCCGTGCCTGGATTCGTCATTCACCTTTTGCAACTTATTACAGCGGTTTTCATCATTTTTCTGCCCTAATTTCTGGCCATCACGGGCGATTCAGCATATTCGCTGATCCGACCGTCTCGAGATTTACTCAGCATTTCTTTCATCGCCATTGAGCCTCGTGACGACATCACTGCAAGACCATCCATGTGCTAGCGTCTACACTCCAGTTTAAGCAGTCATCTCTCCGGTCTGTGTGTTTGCCATCTTCTCCACGGCCTCGACGCTCCAGGACATCGCATACCAGGTACCACATCATTAACATCATTAACAGGTGCGTACAATGGCTGAAGAAGGCCTCAAAGTGTTGGTCAGAAAGAGAGGCGGCTTAAAGTCTGCCATAGTGCGAATTAATTCGGCTATCATTAACTTTGATAAAAACACTAATACAAAACATTTTTTAACGGTTAGACTCGAAAGTCTAAAAAGTTTGGCAACAAAATACGATGAGGTACAGTCCGAAATTGAACTCATTTCTAAAGACATAAACGCTGCTCAAGAAGACCGAGTTGAGGTTGAAGAGCTGTTGTATTCAACAGAAGCCAATATCTTGCAATTGATAGAAACCTTCAACGTTCAGACTGTATCTCCAGTATTAACAAGCAATATGCAATTAAAACCTATAAGTTTGCCCTGCTTCACAGGCAATATCTTAGAATGGCAGCACTTCTATTCAATATTTCTGGACTTGGTGCACGCCAGATCTGATTCAACGTCAGTGCAGAAATTACATTATTTGTATTCGTCTCTGAAAAATGAGCCGCTAGATTTAATTAAGGCATTACCTATTTGTAACGAAAACTATTCGATAGCGTTGAGTTTGCTGTCCGCTAGATATGACAACAAATTCATACTAGCTAAGTATTATATTCAAAATTTGCTTGAAGTAAAGTCAACAATTAAGGACTCTGTCCAAAGTTTGGCAGAATTCATAAATACAATAACGTCTTCCGTTAATTCACTGGCGGCCATGCAACTGTCAGTGGATTCATTCGAGCTTATCACTGTACAATTATTGTCAGCAAAACTGGACCATACCACGTTTAAATTATGGAAGGAGTCTATAGACCCCGATAATCTTCCTAACTTTCAAGGCTTCACTCAGTTTTTAAACGCACGTAGACAGTTGCTAGAAAATACACTGCCTATCGATGCCGGACAGCAGCTCAACAAGCTAACTTTAAGATTCAATAATAAATCTGACAAACATAAATCACGAAACGCTGCTGGCAGCACTGCATTTAAAAGTTATCACTCAGCTTCAAATAATTATTTATGCCCATGCTGCAAATCTAGTCATCCAATTTACATGTGTGACAAATTTCGTGCATTAAGCACATCAGAACGAGGGCAATTTATATTAAATCATAAACGCTGTACAAATTGTTTAAGACCAGATCATTTTGCATCTAATTGTAAAATCAAACAATCATGCAAGATCTGTTCAAAACGACACCATACATTGCTGCACATAAATAATGTGTCAAAACCAGTTTCTGCCAGCAGCAGCAACTATTGCTCACTTAAATTACAGTCTACGAACAATGTTCTCTTATCAACAGCACTTGTGTTTGTCATCGACCACGCTGGCAACAGACAACTCGCAAGAGTTCTATTGGATGCGGGGTCACAAATAAATTTTTGTACGGAATCATTTGCTAAGAAATTACGGCTTAACTTGACTAAATCTAACATACCGATTACAGGTATAAATAATGCCGCGTGTTGTGCCACTAATTTGGCGTCTATACGCATTATTTCACGCTATCAAAGATTTAGCTTCGAGGCAAAATGTGCGGTCTTATCTGCATTAACCCATAAACTGCCAGCACAATCTTTCGACATAAATCAGTTTAACGTCCCAGATAACGTTTTCCTCGCCGATCCACATTTCAACATATCAGCTGATATCGACATACTTTTAGGAGCGCAATTTTACTTAGATTTAATTTTACCTAACAAATATGTACGCGGTTCTCATTTCCCTATTATACAAGAAACAAAGTTAGGCTACATTCTAGCAGGCAATCTGCCCAAACACTGCCGTTATAAGGGTCCTGCTGTTTCGTTCCTGGCTAGGAACAACGACAGTCAAATTCTGGCGTCTCTCGAGAAATTTTGGGAGACCGAAACTATCCCTGATAATGCACCCATTAGTAACGATTCAGCTTGTGAGGAGCATTTTGTTAAGTCCACTCATCGCAATGAGGAGGGTAGGTTCGTTGTTTCGCTACCATTTAAGTCTGACAATCCCCAGTTGGGTGAGTCCTATGCTAGCGCTGAAGCGAGATTCTTGAGTTTAGAACGCCGGTTCATGCGTGATTCTAATCTTGCGCGCGAATACGCAAACTTTATTCAGGAGTATAAGGATCTTGGCCACATGACGCTTGTCGACGATTGCTCTATCAATTCCGGGGTTTCAAATACCTACTATCTGCCTCACCATGCCGTCTTTAAACATTCTAGTTCTACGACAAAACTTCGCGTCGTTTTTGACGGCTCGTCCAAAACTACCAATGGCCTTTTTCTCAATGATGTTTTGTTGGTAGGCCTAAACGTCCAACAAGACCTTTTTTCTATTCTTTTGCGATTTCGTATGCACAACTATGTTCTCATCGCCGACATCGAGAAGATGTATCGACAAATTCTGGTATCTGATAAGGATTGTCATTATCAACGTATTCTGTGGCGTAACTCTCCACTCGAACAGTTTAAACATTTTGTATTGCGAACTGTAACATACGGTACTGCTAGTGCTTCGTTTTTGGCTACTCGCTGTCTTAATCAGATTGGTAAGGATCATGAAGCTTCTTTTCCTGACGCTGCGTCAGCTATAATTAATGATTTCTATGTCGATGATTTGTTAACCGGTGCAGACACCATTTCTGATCTGACCAAGTTGAAATCTGACTTAGGTACGTTGTTGAGTCAATACGGCCTCACTCTGCATAAACGGGCATCAAATGAACCCAATGTGGTCGCAGATCATGATAATTTATCACTCCCTTTAAACAAACAAGGTAATGTGCGTACCTTGGGCATTCTCTGGAATAACACTACAGATTCATTTTTGTTTGACATCAAATCATTCCCAGTTGAATCAAGCATCTCTAAGAGGAAAATCCTATCGATTATCGCAGGTATATACGACCCACTCGGACTCGTCGGTCACATTGTTTTCCTGTACAAACAGTTTATGCAGCAACTCTGGCTGTGCAATCTTGGTTGGGATGAGCCAATCTCCGGGCAATTACACTTGCATTGGCATTCATTATGCGATAAATTATGTCTAATCGGTAAAATTATTGTCCCACGTTCTATTCGCTGCAAGTCTAAAGCAAGGATAGTTGAATTACATGGGTTTTCGGATGCTTCTGAAAGGGGATATGGGTGTTGTGTTTACATTAGAGTCATTTATCAAGATTCATCGGCCTCTTGTCACCTTCTGTGTTCTAAATCTCGCGTGGCCCCCCTACGACAGGTGTCATTACCTCGCATTGAACTCTGCGCTTGCTTGTTGTTATCGCGACTCTTATTCAAGGTCGCCCCTGCTCTTCATTCCTTTATCAATAGTGTTCACCTGTATTCTGACTCCATGGTGTCCCTTTACTGGATTCATGCCCAGTCTTCTAGGTGGAAGACCTACGTCGCTAATCGTGTTGCCGAGATTCAGCGTCTTACTGAAGCCTACACATGGCATCACATCAATTCACAACATAATCCTGCTGACTTTATTTCTAGGGAATGTCACCCCGACGTTTTGCGCGATTGTTCGCTTTGGTGGCATGCTCCCGCTTGTTTGTCTCAATCTTCCGAGTCCAATTTTTTCCACCCTTTTTACCTTCTAATCTGTCGTCTCCTGAATTCTCTGCTGAGGAGAAACAAACCCCCAAACTTTCTCTAATGTCTACCCTAGCTATTGATCTTTCAAAGGACTTTTCTTCGCTGCAGCGTCTGACTCGCGTATACGCTTACTGCTTTCGATTCATCAAAAATATTAGACTCCCCAGGGCTGAGAAAATTTCGGGTGCTCTTACCCCCGTTGAAATTCATTCCACTCTCAATTTTTTCATAAAACAATCTCAGTCGATCCACTTCGCTGCTGAACTTAATTGTCTTCGTAATGGGTCTTCTGTTTCTATCAGGAGTAAGTTGTCTTCTCTGGACCCGTTTCTTGATGAGTCTGGCGTCATACGTGTCGGCGGACGCTTACAGCAGTCGCAACTACTTTATGACAATAAGCATCCTATTGTCTTGCATCCATCGGCTCATATCACTCGCCTTATTATTGAACGCGAACACATTCGTCTACTCCACGCTGGTGCTCAACTCGTGCATCACTCACTTCGTCAACGTTGGTGGATCATTAACGCCAAGATAGTCATTCGCTCCATCATTCGTAGATGCGTCAAGTGTCTCAGGTTTAGTGCCAAACAACAGGTTCCAGAGGCTTGGTATTTTGTCACTCCTTCGCGGCCGTTTCTATTCTGCGCAGTTGATTATGGTGGTCCCTTCATGATTCGTCATGGCGGGCAGAAATCTAGGACTCTGTCAAAATCGTATGTGTCTTTGTTCATCTGCTTGGTGACCAGGGCCATTCATTTGGAATTGGTTTCTGACCTTACGGCCAACGCGTTTATAGCTGCCTTACGTCGTTTCATGTCCCGTAGGGGCATACCCAGCCAGTTATATTCTGATAATGGCACGAACTTTAGGAAGGCCAGCAATGTTTTGCATGACCTTTACATTCTTTGGCATAATGAGGATGCCACCTCATCAATCCAATCTTTTACGACCTCTCATGGTATTACATGGTCATTTATTCCGCCCTCATCACCTCATTTTGGTGGTCTGTGGGAGAGCGGTGTAAAGAGTTTAAGGTATCATTTGCGCCGCGTGGTCGGCAAGTCTATACTCACCTTCGAAGAGTTTACGACGGTTTTGTCTCAGATTGAGGCATGTCTAAACTCACGTCCATTATTTGCCGTTTCATCGGATGTAAATGATCCGGTGCCACTTACACCTGGCCATTTTTTAATTTGCGCACCATTAACGGCGATACCTGATCCTGACTTATCTCACGTTCCCATCTCTCGTCTTGGACGTTGGGAACTTCTCCAGAAGTTTGTCCAAGTCATTTGGAAGGCTTGGTCTCGCGACTACTTACATCAATTACAACAACGTCACAAATGGAAATTCACCAAGGACAACGTTTCCATTGGTGACCTGGTTTTACTGATTGAGGATAACTTACCTCCATTAGCGTGGAAATTTGGTGTAATTACCGCCACATTTCCCGGCCCAGACAACTTAATTAGATTAGTTGACGCTCGCACGCCTACTGGCACCTATCGCAGACCAATTCATAAATTATGTTTGGTCCCTACGAGGGACGAACAGTAAAAAAAGGGTTTATTTTCCTTTGTATATACTTGTCAAAAACACATAAATCAGATGTTCTAAGAAGATTTTGTTAGTTATAAGCACCTTTGTTTTTAGCATAAGCTTTAATTTGTATATTTTTGATTCAGAAACTGTTTGTTTAACTCAAGCAAGTGTCAGTTTATTTAATATGCAAAGCTTTAATTAATTTTTGTATTTTCGTGTATGCAACATTTGATTTATGCCTCATGTCTTTGCTTACTATTGTTTTTATGTAAAACTGTTGTTATAATATTCGCATGGTCTGCAGCTATACAAACCATGTATGCATTTTTCTCGCACATTTTGTCAATATGTGTGATATTTTATTACTCTGTGAATTTATTTCTCGCAATTGTTCAACACATGTATTACATTTTGTATGACCACATTTGTTGTACTTGTCACTTATGCTATTGTGTCTTGTACTCATGTATTTGTAATTATCTAAACCGATTTCTATTGTATTTATTATGTATAACTTGTATCTATGTAAAACACATTGTTTTATCCGCATCTACTGTCTATAACCATACGCCACGCCTATATTTTTATATTTTATATTGTATTTTGTGATCACATAGTGCACAATTATTATTCATGCTTTAATTATGACATACATGTCATTACACTTTGTGCTTGCAATCATTCAACTATGTATAGCTTGTTTTCACATAACAATTTATTGTACATTCCTGAAACTTCAGGT
The DNA here is from genome assembly GCA_034769895.1 of Magicicada septendecula. NCBI lineage: Eukaryota > Metazoa > Arthropoda > Insecta > Hemiptera > Cicadidae > Magicicada > Magicicada septendecula. The sequence continues at coordinate 638,853,974 of CM068367.1, forward strand.
ATAGCATGCATCGTGCAAACTATAAAGCGTCATGCTAAATTTATGTCTTTACATGTATAATTTTAATAATTTTGTTTGTTCATTGTATTCAATACTATTGTATACGTCAACTGGCCTTAACTGGTTCAAGCTAACCATTATGACTTGCATAAACATTACAATTTGTATCGGGCCCATCATGTGATGAGTCACCGATTATTCATCATTAAACATTGTCAAACTATGTATTTTTCATGTCTTATATTGTTTAATATTGTATACATACAATATATATTGGCAATACATTGCTAATTTTTGCATTTATACTCATGTATAAGTCAGGTTGCAAGCCGACTTTGGCCTGCTCAACTCTTATCATCACTCAAGCTTATCTCTAAACAGTTAATGTCATAACTGTTATCTAACATTTCAATCTCAAGGTTCAATACAATTTATTGAGATTGACTTCTATTATCAAGAACACTGTGTTTTCCTACAATAAGTTATTAAAATGTATTAAAAAATCTTTTGATTTTTTGCGGGCAGTTATGGACAGTAATGTGGTAATTTTCGCATTCATAGGTTGGCTAATCTGTACTTTCCGAAATTGCGCTTATCATGTTTATACAACGACACAGTTCAACGAGCATTGGCTGGCGGCAGACGTCATAACGTTTGCTGCCTCGTTCTGTCTATCATTTTTTCTTGTTGTCGCGACAATCTATGTAGGCTTTAGGCCCTACAACAGTATATTGTATACTACAATATACATTAGCAATACATTGCTAATTCTCAGTTTCATGTAGCTTGTGTGCCGCGTACTCGCGCCTCAAGTCATACGACAATTCATGCGACAATTAGCTAGGCCTTAGGCCTTAACATTTTAATGTAGTTGAGTGTCGCACATTTGCGCCTCATCTACCATGTAGCTTTCTTAACGACTCGTTCATTCAAAATTATAATGTCATCAGACATAGCCAACCTTAGCGCTCTGATTTAAGTGTACAACAAACTTAATAAATGTATTAAATACAGTCCACTATCGTCATTATTCTGCATCCTGGCAATAGCACCACAAGCATCATTCTTCCTAACAGAACATTTTTGGTACACACGTGCCGTCATTAACACATTTTTTGGTCCACGCGGACCGGATCTTATAAAGTTTTATGCTTGTGACTGTTTCTGTGACTTCTGACTCACTTCGTAGAACAACGGAAACGAAAACGAAAAAATCTATGAATGAAACTGTAAAGTGACGAATCCAGCGATTAGACTAAATACACGGAACACAACTCAAAACTCTTCCAGCGGCTCACTTCCTGCAGTATTCCGTTCAACATTCAGAGATATTCTAGTACGTTGTCGGGAGATGATGATGGTTTCTGTACTTGTACAATTCTCATGCAATTGCAATGAGCGCACAGCCACAAAACACATGATGCATGACATTTAACTCAAACTACATAGTTTTCTTATTTGTGGTTTTAGTTTATCTAGACCTACTACCACAGGATATCCGTAGTAGAATCTGGATACCTTCGAAAACAGATAGGTACGCAAAGGTTGGAAGAAATGACTAACAGCGTATAGGCCTAAATCGGAATGCAATGTATCCGAAGAATATTCAAAATTGTTATTCACATTAAATAATGTATAAATAAACCAAACATTTAAGCGTAAAGGTACTGTTTGAAAATTGACAGGTACAATTGTGGAAAACTGATCTAATAAAATATTTACTTTATACATAAAATAGAATTACTTCATATTACTTGCATGTTGTCTGTTCACATCTACACCACAATTTTTTAAATGGAGTTATATAAATTATTTTATGCTGTATTGTATAAAATTTTAAGAATAAAAACATAAAATTTACAGTAGTTTTTGCTAAAAATATTTACGGCAAAATAAAATTGAGATAGTTTAATATTCATACAATTCTTTCCATTTTCGGGATCATCGCTTTATCATCATAGATATCATCATTGTAATTACAATAATAATAGTAGTAGTAGCAGTAGTAATAGTAGTAGTAGTAGTAGTAGTAGAAGTAGGAGCAGTAGCAGTAGAAGTAATAGTAGTAGTAGTAGTAGTAGCAGCAGTAGGAGCAGCAGCAGCAGCAGCAGCAGCAGTAGTAGTAAGTCTTAACTGACCATCTGATCTGAAGACTTGATAATGGTGGAGACACGGAAAGGCCAGACAATAAGCTTTTTGTCAACTGTCTATGGCAACATTATAATAATAGAGTTTATACATAAAGTGAACCTAAGTGAAAATAAAAGGGAAATGCATACTGGAGATGGAGACAAGATTGATCAGATAAAAATAATATACAGTAAAATTATATACATTTTAAAGCAACGTTTAAGAAAAGTCTAAGCAAAATACACTTTAAAAAATTATGTTTAAATAGAACTAAGGTGATTGGTAAGGATTTGATAATGGTCGAGTCCAATGAGAATCAATCAGTGGTTAGGCAACTATCTATGGCAACGTGGGAGTTAACATACTTATGTACTGTGATTCAGACAGTCGTTGGAATGCTATAAAATTATGATCTGTGCGTAACATTTGCACAATACTGGTAAAATAAAGCAAGAAACGCAATGAAAACAAAAAATGCAAAACAAAAAGTAAACAGAAAGTCTTACGTTCATGTACGTTTTGCATTAATTGATTAATACAATGTAGCCTTCTACGCCTCTTGTAATTTTTCTTCGAGTTACCCTTTCTAATTTTAAATAAGATCATATAGTTTGGACAATACTATCTCTGCTGATGTTGTCCTTCCATACATCGTATATTTAAGATCGATCGAGCTGAAATTTAACATCTACCTTACATACCTACAGCTGTATTTTTTGGGAATATTGTACATTACTTTCACCTTCCATGAAGAATTCGGTGGGCTTCAGATCACAGTACAGCAATATATTGTGTACATCCTTAATTTTTAATTCCATTCTTTATTATTTAACGCACAAAACAAATATATAATCGACGTTTTCTGAAACATTGTTATCTTTTCACCGTTGATGAGAGACAGGTTGTACTTATATGAGAACTAACAAAAAATTTCCTTATGCAATGAATTTTAATTTTAAAACAGTCAAGTAACCCCATTTCCCCCTCTCTCTTCATTCTATTTTTCCTTTTATTTCTTCTTTTTGTCATCTTTTCTTCTCCTTCTATTTTAAATTTTGTCTTTCCTTTATTTTAGAATAGTCTTCAATAATATTACATTTGTATTTAACTTTTTATCAGTTATTTTCTCTATGTTAGCAGTCTTCATCACAACTTTGTCAAATTTTGATGCTTCCCTGCTATATACACTTTTTCCTCGAACGAGGCCTTTCGGTTTCGCAACCATTATCAAGTTCTTCCTACAACAACATTAAAATACCTACTTCCCTTATATATATACTAACCCTCCCACGCATCACCGGTTACATTCAACCAATAGGAGGCAGTACTTACCGCCCAGTCCTTGTTAGCCCCGCCCCTTACTCAGTCAACCTGACCTCGTCATATACATTATCCTCTAGAAATCTCCTACAGCTTTCTACCTTCTGAACCTATCCTGTAACCGTATTACACCTTTTATACACTACTCTTTCAAAATATAGTAAAATATATCCTCATTACTAAATTCAGTCTTTATGTTCATCAGCGCATTACTATTCTTTTTCCTTACTTTTAATATTTCTGATTCTTCATACAATTTGCGTTTACTTATGTTATTCTCTAACCTTACTATTTCGACGTTCTCTGTTGGGTCTAAAAACCTATGCCCTGTTTCATTGAAATGTCTCGCATAGAGCGAATTCGTAGTTCTGTCTCCTTCTCCTCTCGCATGCTCTCTCAATCTAATTTCGAACTTACGTCCTGTTTCGCCCAGGTAAACCTTATCACACTGTTTACAGTTCAACTTATAAACACCGCTTTTCTGTAATTCAGGCGTTATTTCAGTACTACCATTCTTTATATAATCAAAAACTGTCTTTGACTTTTTTACCGCTACATCTATATTGTGTTTTTCAAAGCGCTTGATTATGTTCCTCGTTTGAAATCCCAGATACGTTATTGATCCTATGTATTTCTTTTCTTTCTTCTCTTCTTGTCTACTATTACCTTCTATTCTTTTTACAATTTTCTCTACTATCCCTGGTTTATAATTATTATTTTTCGCTATTTCTTCTATTCTTTTTAACTCTTCTGTTTTACATGAATCATCTTCTAAGCATTTTATTGCTCTGTAACAAAATCGGTTTAGTGCAGCCATCTTGTGACTTACGGGATGGTATGATTCCTGAGGTATAATTAAGTCTGTATACGTTTCTTTTCTAAATACATAAAATTTAAAAACACCACACTCTATCCTTATATTTAGATCTAGGTAATTTATTTGTACTCCACCTATTTCCTCTTTGAACTTAATTTTATTTTCAATATGATTAATTTCATTCGTTAGTTCTGCGAATTCTTCATTTGTTCCCTCCCACACCACCAAAATGTCGACTACGTACCTTATCCATTCCTTTATTTTATCCTTATATTTTGATTCCATTAGGACACGCCTCTCAAAACAATTCATATATATTTCCGCCATTACTGGTGACAACGGTCAACCCATTGGTAGCCCCTCCTTTTGAATGTAATACTTATTATTAAACCTAAAGTAGTTTTGGTGTACGCACACTGTCAGAACTTTTATTAAATCACTTTTGTACTGATACTGTCCTAAATTGTTATTTTTAATAATTTCTACAGTATGTTCAACCGATATATTCGTAAACATATCTGACACGTCTAACGACATAAGTTTCGTATTTTCACTTATTATACGGGTTCGGTGAGAATTACGTAAATAAGAAATTAAAGAATTTAAACTACAAATTACTTGGTAAATTAGAGAAACTATCCAAAAAAGGAAATATAAGGGTAGGTAACAAAAAGAGTAGTGAGGAAGGTTTTGCCCAACGAGTGGTTAACCTTACAGAAGTTACATTCACAGAAGAGGAACAAAAATTATTAGATAAGTGTTTAAAATATGCACCGCCTGTTGGCATAAATAGGGAAACGGCATTAGTGGAGTGTGAAGTAATAGTAGAGAAAATAGAAAATGAGGATACTAAAAAACAAATGAGGTATGAGTTAAAAGAAATCGTTGAAAAAATGTATAATAAAAGTACAAATAGAAGAAATAAGGTGGAAGAACAGGTTACGAAGGATGTAAAGAAATTGAAAAATAAAATAAAAGAAAATAATCTACTAGTTACTAAAGCAGACAAAGGAAATACTTCGGTTGTAATGAAGAAAGATTGGTACATAAACAAGACAGAAAACTTTATAAAAGAAGGCCCATATCAAGGTATAAAATATGATTACACAAGCAAATACCAAGCTCAAATTAAAAAAGTGTTAAAAGAAATATATATGAATTGTTTGAGAGGCGTGTCCTAATGGAATCAAAATATAAGGATAAAATAAAGGAATGGATAAGGTACGTAGACGACATTTTGGTGGTGTGGGAGGGAACAAATGAAGAATTCGCAGAACTAACGAATGAAATTAATCATATTGAAAATAAAATTAAGTTCAAAGAGGAAATAGGTGGAGTACAAATAAATTACCTAGATCTAAATATAAGGATAGAGTGTGGTGTTTTTAAATTTTATGTATTTAGAAAAGAAACGTATACAGACTTAATTATACCTCAGGAATCATACCATCCCGTAAGTCACAAGATGGCTGCACTAAACCGATTTTGTTACAGAGCAATAAAATGCTTAGAAGATGATTTATGTAAAACAGAAGAGTTAAAAAGAATAGAAGAAATAGCGAAAAATAATAATTATAAACCAGGGATAGTAGAGAAAATTGTAAAAAGAATAGAAGGTAATAGTAGACAAGAAGAGAAGAAAGAAAAGAAATACATAGGATCAATAACGTATCTGGGATTTCAAACGAGGAACATAATCAAGTGCTTTGAAAAACACAATATAGATGTAGCGGTAAAAAAGTCAAAGACAGTTTTTGATTATATAAAGAATGGTAGTACTGAAATAACGCCTGAATTACAGAAAAGCGGTGTTTATAAGTTGAACTGTAAACAGTGTGATAAGGTTTACCTGGGCGAAACAGGACGTAAGTTCGAAATTAGATTGAGAGAGCATGCGAGAGGAGAAGGAGACAGAACTACGAATTCGCTCTATGCGAGACATTTCAATGAAACAGGGCATAGGTTTTTAGACCCAACAGAGGACGTCGAAATAGTAAGGTTAGAGAATAACATAAGTAAACGCAAATTGTATGAAGAATTAGAAATATTAAAAGTAAGGAAAAAGAATAGTAATGCGCTGATGAACATAAAGACTGAATTTAGTAATGAGGATATATTTTACTATATTTTGAAAGAGTAGTGTATAAAAGGTGTAATACGGTTACAGGATAGGTTCAGAAGGTAGAAAGCTGTAGGAGATTTCTAGAGGATAATGTATATGACGAGGTCAGGTTGACTGAGTAAGGGGCGGGGCTAACAAGGACTGGGCGGTAAGTACTGCCTCCTATTGGTTGAATGTAACCGGTGATGCGTGGGAGGGTTAGTATATATATAAGGGAAGTAGGTATTTTAATGTTGTTGTAGGAAGAACTTGATAATGGTTGAGAAAAACCGAAAGGCCTCGTTCGAGGAAAAAGTGTATATAGCAGGAAAGCAACAAAATTTGACACAGTTTTAACTTTTTAGTTTTTAATTACAAGACTCTACTTAGTCAATAATAATTTGTTCTCGAATGTTGCTCTTCCTGTAATTTATTGTCACACTCATGTTTAGAACAGGTAACCTATTTCTAAGAGTTATGTGATCATACATTTTCCTTATGTTACATAATAGCAGTTGTTGTGTTGTCGAAACTGGTCCTCTGTTGTTGTTGTTGTCGTCGTTGCAGTTCCTGCAGTTGTGTTGTTGTCAATAATAGTCCCCTGATATTTTCAAGGCAGAGAAATTTTACTTACAAAGGTATAACTTCTTGATTGCCCATGCCTGCTATTAAAAGTGACCAAATGATAGCTAACTAAATTTGAAGGTAGTTCGTTAAGATGTTCCGACTGCACTGTTCAGGTGTTGGGCACCATCACCGCCAGAGAGTAATCAGCCAACTAGTAACCATGTGCGGCGGTGAGGGAGGCCAACTAGTAACCATGTGCGGCGGTGAGGGAGGTGTGTGTGACTTGAGTCAATCCCACGACCGCAGCACTGTCGTTGAGTCTCGAACCTTACAACTGTGCCGACTCGCACTACAAAAAACATTGTTTATTTTTTAGAAGGTTAAATCAGCAAAGGCTAACTTCACTTTCAAATTAAAACACAAAGATTCCATCACTGTGATGTTTAAAATTCCGGTAGGTTGGGGACGTTTCCTCAAGAAGACGTATCTGTGCCGCCGTTAGGGACCGTTACTGCTGCTAATCATAATGCACAGCATCGCACTACAGCCTCCCATCTTATGTCTAACAGAGCAACTGATGTTACTGTTACACTGAAGGCAAGTTTTGTAGTAAAGTTTTCTACGATGTTTACGTTTATTATTAGAATGACTGTGTTGTTAGATAGGCTATGGTATTATAGTCGAAGTTCAGACACGATGTATAACCAAGACAATGAAGATACAATGTCCTCCATGAAATCTACGTGTAAACAACGTGACCCACTTTGGCAAGTGCCATTATTTCGATAATCATACTGTACCGTCTTGTATTTTAATATTTCGCAGAATTACGAAGTTTCGTGAGAAGGACGTAAGCGTTCCACAAAGGCCGTCGCGGGAAAGACGCGTGCTACTTGTATTGAAAAATACAGGTGTCATCACTTTCACTGAATGATAACATCAGGCTGCTTTCCATAATAATAAATATTTATTACTGCGGCGTGAGGACACTTGTGCGTGTCAGTCTGTCGCTTGCATGCAAATCTTTTTCTTACTGACACTTCTGAAACTGTATTATTCTCTGATTTTTTTGCAACGTACCATACAATTCATCCAAGGTACACAAACAAGAAAGATTGAGACGAATTGAAACAAACTTTATTTATCGAAGTGAGTCAGTCTAAATATTTTTTCTTAAACAGTTAAGTACCGGTACTTTCAGGTGGGAATATTATATTATTTTATAAAGTTTTTAACATTTTTAAAATATAGGCGTTGTGTTTAAATATATCTTCAAAAGAATTATTTCTTAAAAAGAAGAAGATTTAAATTAACATAAACGCTTGGTAGTTTCACAAAATTTATTGTTATACTGTGATAATTGTTTTCAGCCGATAAGGCTATTCTCAGAGAGGTGGTAAGAACAACTAATAGTAAGAACAGCGTTTGAGAATAGTCTAAACGGCTGAAACAATGGTCAGGATTTCATAACTTTAGTGAACTACCCAGCGTTTGTGTTGAATTAAATCTTTTTTAACCAATATGTTTCACCAAGTGCCCAACGAGACTTCAATTAACATTGTGAGAATTATTTCTTTTATAAAAAGATATAGGCCTATTCTACTTTCGTGTATTCGATGGTGGTGCAGAAGGCAGCTGAGTCGTATCAGGCTCAAAATTTGGCTCGAGCTTCTTCTCTTGTCGATCTTGGTCTGTGGAACACTACTTTCTTTGTATAATTGATTTCACTGTAGGGTGTTCCGTTACGGAAATCTTCCTCGACGTACTATGCTGTTACACAGGAAATCTGTTGAGGTACCTTGAGCGGATACCTTGTTAACTTCGAAGTAGCACTTGAGACTAATTCATTTAGGGGACAATTGACTCCTAACAAACAAAACTTAATGATTTTAACATGGAATCTCAAGTTATCCTAACGTAATTTTCCAAGAGTAGGAGCAATTACGCAGAAGCACTTTACTATCTGGTCACTGTGTAAGTTTTGCGCAAAATTCTGCAAGCTCAGTAACGCTTGTGATTGGTCACGTCAAACCGGAAACATGACCGCTCAAGAAATTTAATATTTTACCCACGACCTTTACTCGCTCTTTCTTCACTCTTTTGTACGTTTTACGCAATACGTCCTTACGGTCATTAAAAGAAAACTTCTTAATCGTAAAATAAGTGTGTGAGATAAAAAATTTTAATTTTGAAATAACTAATCTTCGTGGATGCAATTCATGTATGCCTATGTTACTGTGGATGTAATCTCTGTAGTGCTAATAACGCTTATCAATGCTTGTACGAGCTTCTGTTGCCTTGGGACGAGCTTGTTGTTGTACGTCTCAATACATATGACTTTTTAGGTTACGTTGTACTAAGGAAAATAAAACGTTCATTTTTTTATATAAATGTTTGTCAAGTAGGCGTAAACCTAAAAACAGTATTGTTATTAATAATGAAGAGGAGGACGACCGTAACTCTGAAATATTCTCCGTTTACCGAAGAATTACAATGTAAAGAATATAACAAATATAATTACGGCTAAATTGTCAGTGTTAGTAAATAAAGTGTGCATTATTTTGGTTGATTATGTCACAAGTAAATTGGGTCACACGTCGACCGTTTAACTACACCACGGCTCTTTCCGTTCATTTGTCTCGCTCATTCAGCTTTCTTATCTGGTTTAGTTCCTCCATACTTTCTTCTTTTCCTGTTTGTCCCCTTTAGTTTTTCTTTTGTACTCTCATCATTTCATCAATTTAGCTATTTACTGCTGCTAGTGATAGCCTACGTATTACAACGCGCTCGCTGTCCTCAACCCCCCTCCCGCCAGCCTACATACAAGGTTGTTTGTTGTTATAAAGGAACGATACTTATCAGTTAATTTAAACGTCTAATATCCTCAGTCAGTGGAAAGTTCTTCAGTTTCACGGAATTAAATGAATTCTTATTGTAGTAATGAGCGTTACGCGTAACATAGCATTGAACCCGTGTGAAGTAAAATTATTTTTCTATACAATTTGTTACTATGTTGTGTATAATAAAATTTTAACCTAAGAATAATGGACGGAAATATGTGGAAATGATGCCCGGTACACTGATATCAATACGTTATTCAAATGTTAATTACAATTACGTCTACATATGGTAATACAACACAGTTTACACGTAAACCTTTAAGCCTCCTAGGTTTTGCATATCGTCTGTTATAAAGTTGAAGGTGAGGTGCATCTGTTCATCTGTTTTAAATTTTAATGAAGAAAGTTGTTTTAGTGGTTATATTCACAAGCAGAATTATCACTGTTGCACACTACTATTGAAAAATTATTCCGATTAGCGCTTTCAAGCTTCTCAGCTCATTGTCAGACCGATCTGACGATGAGCTGAGAAGCTTGAAAGCGCTATTCGGAATAATTTTTCAATAGTGATGTGCAACAGTGATAATTCTGTTTGTTTTAAATTTATTTTATTTGTACGTGCGCGCGCCCGCGCGTTCACACACTATTTAAAGTTCAATTGTTTAGTCGCGTGTAGGAGTTTTTGCTGAGTTTAACGTTACATGTTAACGATAACTAGTCCGCCGACGTTAGTTAAAGTATATACAGCACCGAGTAACAGCACGGAAAACTATAAACCATGGCCGGCTCTAGTAAAAGGCCGGAATATTAAACGTGGCAACGTTGCGTCTGAGGCCTCTAACCATAGTGTAATAAAATAGCTAATGTGAATATGTTATGTTCTGATTTAATTTCATAGCATTACTAAAATAATGAGTAACCCTATTTATAGCTAAATCTAAATTATAGGTCTATGCGCATTTAGTACAGTACTATACGTTTAAGTTGAAGAAATTAGTGAATTAGTGTTGGGCCTAATGAATTAATTTTGTTCGAATTATTGAATTCGTATCATATGAATGAGTTCATTTTTATATTTCTTAAATAATATAACAGTATTTTACATAATAAACTTTTAATTTGCAAAAAATGAAGAATTATAAAACTGCTGTTAACCGTCAATTAAAAATGACGCGATTTGATTATTGAAATACATTAATTAAGAGATCGTCTAGTCGGCCTCAAATATTGTTCCAGTGTTGCCACGTTTAATATTCTGGCTTCTACTAGAGCCATGCTATAAACGCATCTTTTCGGTATCCGTACTGTAGTAACTTAAAATAAACGACAACAATCACCTAAATTTATAACTGTAAAAGTACAATTGTCGTTACTGCCGTGGGCTAAGTTCTTCCGTCAGTCTGGTGTCAGCACTGCTTAAGGTAAAAGAGTTGTTTGGAGTCTGGATGTCATGTTTAATATAAAAATTGTATTTCCCTTAAAAAGAAGTTACGAAACGTACATAATAATTATAAATTGTCTGATAAGTGGATACGAATTATTAATAATGGCCGTTCCGTTTGTACTTCAAAGAAATGAGTTCAGTTTGTAGCAGAGCACGTTTCAAAGATGACTTTGGATTAGTTGAAAGTGGAACAAATATGTACATATACCATATATTAAAATATTTGCTTTCCGTCTGTAGTTCTAATAAGTTACATTTTTTTAACGTTTCTCAACCATTTTGCATTCTATTGTAATAGACTGACAACGGTTCACTTAACAAACTACTTTAACAAATTTTTATTAAGGTAAGATAGCACGATACACAGAACATTTTTAATTACACACACATATATATTCGAACACTTTTTGCTACAGTCTATTTCTTGATGTATATAATATATTTGATATTTATAATGACTTTACCTCAAGATGTTTTCTTCTTATTTGGAACATGTTTCGGGACGCTTTGTGTTGATAAAGCACGCAAAGTGTCCCAAAACATGTTCCAAATAAGGAGAAAATATCTTGAGGTAAAGTCATAAAGTCATTATAAATATTAAATATATTATATACATCAAGAAATAGACTGTAGCAAAAAGTGTTTGAATATATATATGTTTGATACATATTTGCTTGGCCTCTTTAAACTAGGAAGATGAGGCTTTTCATGAAGTTGAGGTTCAAGTTATGCAATTAACCAAGAGAATGTTAATTTGGTAATAAAAAGCGTATAGGCTACGTAAAGAAATGATTCTTATGACTCATGTGAATTAGTTATATAAATTTGTGTAGCGTATACGATACTGAACGTCAAAATAATAACGATTGAATATTTTTTTTTTTATTTAATCAGTTGTTTAGGCTTAACATCAGTTTGTGTTGTTTGTTGTCTGACCGTACCGAGTCCTCATTGCGTCGCATTGCGGAATTCCGCACTAAACACGGACGCAACCAGCCTATTCGAGCACACGATTCAAGTCAGATTAATATGTTTAATGCTTCAATTTTATAACCATTTAATATGAATATCTTTAAAATTTAAAACATTTACACACACTTATTTATTTTCTTAGAATATGAATATATTAGAATCTGAAGATTAATTTTTCCATATAAATATATTCTCTCTCCCCCTTCTCTCTCTCTCTCTCTCTCTCTCTCTCTATATATATATATATATATATATATATATATATATATATATATATCATTTGTATCTTCTCACACTTATCCTTGTGTAATTATTATTGTGAATAATAAATAACACTTGTTTTTTACATATTTACATTGTTTTAACAGGATGAACTGTCATCTACAGAATATATGAATATCCTGAATATGTCAAGACGGTGTATTCTGAAGATGACAGTTGGTAATGTTTAAACAGTGAAATATAAATATATTTGTAAAAAAACAAATATTTTTTATTACTATTATTAATATTATAAAATTGTAATTAATACATATATATATATATTAATTATTATACATTAATCTATATTATATATATGTAATATTATATATTATTTAGATTTATATATATTACTAATAACAATATATACATATATATCCCTCTCCCTTTCTCTCTCTATTTTTTCAGTGTTCCTGTCCCAAGAAGACAGACTACAGCTGGCCACTTATAAATTTTTTTACTAAGCAAAAAACGTTGTAATATTTATGTCACGTTACAGTGACTATAACATAATTCAATTGATATGGGATACCCACGAGCCTACATTATGTGCACACTTATAAAAAAGATTACACTGTAGCTTGGGTTTTCACAAAATAACTACTTCATAACAAAAAGATAAATAAATTGTTTTTATCACACTTTGATAATTAAATTACTTTACGTTATGAAACTAACGCCTGGAACATAGTAACGTCAAGGCTGTAAGTTCAGCCGATATCTGGAATGCAGACAGTATTGCAGATATTTGCGATATACCGAATTACATCTTCATTGATAAACAATATTGGAAATCTGTCTTCATTGATGTACTGAACGATGTAATGATGTATTCGTAAATGCTGTGTGTATGCATCCGTAAAATAAATATATAAAAGTTTAGAAAATGTTTTAAAATGTGTACAGGAATAAAATAAATATGTAAATAATTTTTCACACATATGAAGAAAGTATTTTTAAAATAATCGAACATTCATAGGCCTACTTTTTACATATATATTTTATACGTATACGTATTTCTTTTTATAAATACCTGTTTACATTCGTACATATCTACGCGCGCGCTTGTGTGTGTGTGTGTGTGTGTGTGTGTGAACTATCGCATGATTACATATCTGTAACAGCTACGTTGAACACAGATATGTACTATGCTTAAATACGAAAGGTAATATATACATATATGCAGTATTCATATAATGTACGAAATTTGGTGTGAAACTTATTAATTAATTTATTAATAATTTTATAATTACTTATACCGACGATATATATTACAGAACGACTACAAGTAGCCTATAGTAATATGCAAATCATTTTTTTTCTTACCGCAAAGTTGTTTATGTAATCCAAAGAAGTAGTAGCTGAGACACAGGTAAATGCTGTAATCGCAATCGAAGCGTACACTCATGACACAGAACGTTGTGAGCGGAGACACGAGAGCGTACGGTGCGAGTGGAGTGGGGCACGCCGAGCGTATTCCTACGTCGGTTGCTCATCAGACATTCCGAAATTGTTTATTGTTTGCAACAATGATGAACAACCACAAAAAAACTGGGTCACCTGACCTCTCACCGTGCCCCGTGCCCCCCTCTTGCCGTGTCGCGGACACCTGACGCGTGCGGGAACACTTAAATTCGCGCGCGCGTCTAATATGATTTCTTAATAATAATAATAATTCACCTTCGATTCCGTACGCGTTTTGTCTTTAGGCCTTGTGGAATTAATTTACACAGTTAATCGCGTTTAAATTATGATGAATTGGCTGTCGATGTGTCGAACGGATAAAATGAACGTAAATATAAACGTAATAACAGGCACGCACATACGAACGTTGTATGCGTTTACTAGACACTGATTCCGTACGCGTTTTGTCTTTAGGCCTTGTGGAATTAATTTACACTGTTAATCGCGTTTAAATTATGATGAATTGGCTGTCGATGTGTCGAACGGATACAATGATCGTAAATATAAACATAATAACAGGCACGCACATATGAACGTTGTATGCGTTTACTAGACACTGTATAGTTACAGTGTGACCGTCTATATAGTCTACACAATATCGTGTGCAGTCAGTGACACACGGCTTACGTACAACCGATACATAAATACGACGTGGTACAAGTGAGACAGTAATTTTCGTTCATACTTCAGATAGTAGTATCACTCTGAAGTCCATGATGTTTCGTTCATATTTCAATGAAAGTTTAAAGTCTTCGTAAAACACAAAATTAATTCATGTTGAAATATTTCCTCCAGAGAGCGCGGTGGTACATTCATATAGACGCTACTGTCTCGGAATGGACCTTCAGACCATTCCGAAAAGCATGTTTCACTCATCTTCAGTGAGTATTATTGCTTGATTGTATGGGCCAAGATGTTGCACGTAGTTAAGTAACTTTAAGTTACTACAAAAGCTGGTACTTCCTCTTATATTCTAATGAGTATTTTCCGGTCACTCCATAGACCACATTTATTTACGTAAGTTTAACATCATGTTTTCCCACACACACGCAATGACATGACGTCAATTTTAACAAATAACAGTCACTTGTTATAAGCGAATTTTTACTTTTTCGATTTCCGTACATTCTATAATACATCATTAGTTGCATACCTATAATTTATACCTGTATTTATTGATGACAATAGTGAGCGAAGTTAAATGGAAATACGAAATTTTAATGCGTTTTTCCTTTTAGCTGTAATCACAATTATTTTTACCTTTAATAATTTATATCAAAGAAAATGAATTAATTTTGGGGCTATATTTATACTCTTTCTGAGCACAACAGAGAAAGTTAGAAAAGTAAGGACACGTACAAACTTACAGGAAATGAAACGAAAGAAAAGGCGGAGCGACCCTTAGACAACTAACGGGTCCAAAGAAACTTACGAAGTCGAGCGACAACTATTCCACTAGGAATATATGGTTTTTTTTCGTATCGGCCATTTAAGGACCACATGCCAATTTCAATTCTTTACTCTTTGTTCTTTTCTTTTTTCCAATATTCTTTCATCTTCTCACTGTGTCTCTTCTTCCTGTCTTCAGTCCACTTTGAACCTGCGTTTTTATCTCTCCTACCCTGGACTCCCTCCTTTTTTAACACTTTTGCCCGAAAAATTTCTCTGTCAATTGCTTCTTCTGCGTGTATATTATTTTTTTCTAAATCCTTTCGGACTTCTTTAATCCATCTTGATGTTGACTTCTTCCCTCACAGATATATGAAGATTTGCTTTGTCAACCTATTGTCGTCAATTCTATATAAACGTCCAAAAAATAAAAGCCTTCTTTGAATATATGGTTTTATTATTTATAAAATTTTAAACTATGCTACGTTTTTGATTGACCTTGGTTTTAAGTTGCAGTACATTATGCAGATCACACCGCTTGATTTAAGCTTGAATGTCAAAGTTCTTTTACCGTCTGACAAGACTACTGGACTGAGCACTTAGGACGATAAATATTACAGTAATAGAATAACTTACGGCAGATGAGGGCTGAGACTGAGGGATGTAGATCATCATTGAGGTCTTCATCAGATATCCCCGGACAACGTGAAACACACACGTTAAAAGGATTTACAAATTGACGTTTTTTACAAGAGATCAATTGCTGAAGCTCTTGTAAATATAGTTGTGAGTTTTGCATACTCTTTAGGTACCTTCGCTAAGTATACGTTTGCTTATTGTTACACTAAGTGTTGCAGAAAGAAATGGGTTATAGATATGTGTTTTCACAGCTGATACGTTGGATAAGTATCATCATCATCATTATTCCTGCATCTCCTAAGTGGAGCATAGGGCATCAATGAACTTCCGCCACCGGACTCTGTTCCGCGCCATCGTCTTGATCTCGGGCCAGGTCTTCCCTCCATCCCTTCCGCTATTACACTCTTCCTCCATGTGTTCCTTGGTCTGCCTCTTCTCCTGCTACCTTGTGGGTTCCATTCCAGGGCTTGTCTTGCTATGTTGTCTCCATCTCGTCGTAATGTATGCCCAATCCACTTCCATTTCCTACGACGCATCTCAATGTCAATGGGTGTTTGATGGGTTTTTCTCCACAGCTCTTCATTGGAGATAACTTGTGGCCACCATATCCTCAGGATATTCCGCAAACTTCTGTTCACGAATGTTTGGAGTCTGCTAATCAGTTGTTTGTTAGTCTTCCAAGTTTCACACCCATAGAGCAGTACCGACTTGACATTTGTATTGAAGATGCGTAGTTTGGTATTGGTTCCCTTGATTTCCAGATTGGTCTCAGCATTGCAAATGCTCCTTTAGCCTTATTTATTCTATTTCCTATATCCTCTATGGTTCCTCCCTCCGTGGTGACCATACTTCCCAGGTAACAAAACTGTTTGACTTGTTCGATCTCTTGGTTTCCTAAAAATAATAGTGCCTTATTGCGGTTATTATAACGCATCTCCTTGGTTTTCTTTCCATTAATCTTCAATCCTACCTCTGATGCTTCGGTTTTTAAATCGTTCAGCTTTGCTTCCATATCCTTAAAACTGTTAGTTAGCAAGCACAGGTCATCCGCGAAGTCCAAGTCCTCCAACCTATCTGTCAGTCCCCACTGAATTCCTCTTCGGCGATTCATTGCCTTCTTCATCATGAGATCCAGCACCATAATAAATAATACTGGTGACAGCAAACATCCTTGCTTCACTCCTTTATCTACTGGGATGGGCTCGGACAACATCCCCTGGTGTAAAACTTGACATGTGTAGTTCTCATACATTTCTTGAGTTAACTTAATAATTTTCTTTGGAATCCCAAACTCTTTCATGGCTTTCCACATCTTCTTCCTCATTACACTATCAAACGCCTTTTCAAAGTCTACAAATAGTATATACAGTGACGACTGCAGCTCCGTGGATTGTTCTATAATTATACGCAGTGTATTGATCTGGTCCGTACAAGAATAACCTTCTCTAAATCCTGCTTGTACTTTCCTCAACCTTGAGTTAACTCGCTGTTTTATCCTTTCAAGAATTACTCGTGAGAGTACCTTACTTGGTATCGAAAGGAGGGTAATCCCTCTCCAGTTATCACATTCTAATAAATCTCCTTTCTTCGGAAGCTTAATCAACAGTCCTTTCTTCCAATCTGAGGGGATCTTCTCTTCTTCCCAAATCTTCTTGAAAAGTGGGAATAGAATCTCAACCGAAGTACCCATATCCACTTTCAAGGCCTCCGGTGCGATATTGTCCATGCCTGCCGCTTTGCCATTCTTAAGTTGTTTAATGGCCCTTTGAATCTCTGTTCTTGATGGTGGCTCTGTACTAAGAGCAACATCTTCCTGCTCTTCTTCCATCATCACCTCTGTCTCCCCTTCTTCGATTGTTTCACGATTCAAAATCTCCAGAAAATGTTCTCTCCATCTTTCTAGCTGTTCTTTTTGTGTGGACAGTAATCTCCCATCTTTAGCTCTCACTGGTTTGTCCGCTCTTGAAAACTTTCCTGTTAATCTCTTGGTAATGTGGTACAGAGTCCTACTGTCATTGTTTTGTGCTGCCGTCTCAGCTTGTGTTGCAAGATTGTTGATAAATGCTCGTTTGTCTCGTCGAAAACTCCTCTTCACTGTTTTGTTAAGTTGATTAAAGTCTGTTCTAGCTTGTACCTTCTCTTCTTGCGTTCTTGCGGTATTGAGTCTTTTCTTACATTCCTTTATTTGATTCACGGCTTCCCATGTCTCTGAAGTAATCCATTCCTCTCTTCCTCTCTCCCTCTTGCCTAGGACCTTTTCACAGGTATTTATGTAGGTACTCTCTATGCTCTTCCAATTGTGTTCAATATCCTGTCCTTCTTCTTCCTCCCTTAGCTGTTGGAATCGGTTACTCAATTCCAGTGAAAAATGTTGTTGCATCTCCTTATCCTTCAATTTATCAAAGTTATACTTTATCCTCCTCTTTTGATGTATGTGTCTAATACTTGCAATCTTCAGTCGGAGCGTGGCTACTACCAAATGATGGTCACTTCCCACATCTGCCCCCCTCTTGTTCCTCACATCCAACAGGGAGGTTCGCCATGTCTTGCTAATAGTGAAATGATCGATCTGGTTCTCCGTTCTATGGTCTGGGGAAACCCATGTCACTTTATGGCAGTTCTTATGAGGGAAGATAGTGCCTCCTATCACCAGCCTGTGGTTACTACAAAGTTCAATAAGTCTTTCACCATTCTCATTTCTAGTTCCTATGCCATGTCTTCCCATTATATTTTCTACTCCTTGATTATCATTGCCAACTTTCGCATTCAGGTCTCCCATCACGACCAGAATATCCCTTTTCTTTGCCTTTAACAGGGTTCGATGTAACTGACCATAAAATTGCTCTTTGTCTTCTTCATCTCCTGTCTCTGTCGGTGCATAACACTGCACCAGTGTAATAGGTCTAACCCTTGATGCAAATCGAGCTACTACAATCCTTTCTGAGACTGGGTACCATTCTATCAAACTCTTCCTTGTCTTCTGGGTAATCAGTAATCCAACACCCTCTCTATGTTCTTCCTCTCTTCCTGAGTACAACAGCGTATCCCCTTCCTGGGTCCTTATCTCACCAAACCCATTCCATCTCGTCTCGCTCAAACCCAGTATGTCCAACCTGTATCGCTTCATTTCCCTGGATACTTCAGCCAATCTTCCTACCTGCCACATTGTCTGTACATTCCACAGTCCAATTCTCGTGTCCGATTTCATGCCAAAGGTCAAATCCATTTTATCCATCCGGCTTCTATTCATTGATGTTTCTGTAATGAGTTAATCTCGGGTGTGTAGGTTATTGGCCTTCAGCACCCAAAGCCTGGTGAAGGGGCTGCCTTCTAAGTAGCCAGGCCTACTGATTTTCTGTCGGGGTTTCTTCCCTTAGCCTTTGAAGTTCCCACTTCTAACTACAAGGCAGCAGTTCCTGTTCTATTGGATAAGTATATTTAACCGATAAAGTGGCTACGCTGCGTTTTACGTGACGACCAATCTGTTCAAGTTGTACAACTGTACTGAAATACAAAATTTCCTGCACTAGGATAAACCCAATCGGTACCAGTGGTATGTTATCAAGCACATACTTAACCTTTGACCTTTAGCATGTACAACAATCAAGATGCGTAATTACGTTTTACTGCGATCGCTAATCGTTTGTTATAAACGATTACGATTACGTTTGTAATGCGATACACTGAAAACGCATGTCAAATAATAGTCCTAAAATAGGCTTAACGTGTAATATATTCATTGTTCACTTTGGCAAAAACGGATAAAAATTTTTATTATCGCCTAAGCGTCTTAATCTTAGTTTTAAATAAACTTACTTTTGCTTTAACCTTTCTTTAACTTTTTGCTTGTTCCTCTCTCTCACACACACGCGCGCGCGCATATGTATGTATGTAATACTATTTAGTTACTATCTATGTATCATTTATTATTTACACCGCAAGAATCGTGTCAAAGAATAGGGGTTGCCACAGGGTAGGAGATCAGAATGAGAACCATTGTAATCACAAAATAACAACGGTTCGCATGCGGTGGATTGGATTAACTGACATTGTAGAAGCCGGCTGTGAACCGGCTGACACCAGTAATAATCGTTTGGCTAACGGCCAATTAGAAATCGAATTGTTGTTATAAGAACTAAGTAAGTAGTCCAATAAGCGAATTTACGCAACACCCCAATTTGAGGCATAGCAGACATTGTCACGTTAATCCCAATGTATTGTGACCGTTTGTAAAATACTGTCATGTCGTGTCGTGTACTCTTAACGCCCGTCAGTTCGGATTCCTTAATCTCACTGACATATTCACCGCACGACACACGCAGTCAACATTTCAATATTATTCTGAAAATCTGGGTGGGTCCTAGGTGTGTACTTTGCGAGAAACGTGTATGAGAGAAAGTTAAGAGTCGTTCGGCATGAAAACACTCAATTTGTTTTTGTATTTCAAGTTTACAAAAATTTCAAATCTGTTTAACAAGTAGTAACCAACGCTTAGTGTTTACTCAGAGATGTTAAATTATTGTAGAAAAATTTGTTAAATGATTATTTTTTAATGTAATTTTACCTTGATAATGAATATTTTAAAATAACCATCCCATAAAATTTTAGTTAGTATAGTAAGGAATGCTTCCTGAAAAATATTTTCAGTAAAGTGTTGAAATTTACCAGAAAAACCCGAATATTGCTAACACAAATTGGCCTTCTGACTGATGTGCCAAACAAACTTAGAAAACGATTATTTGAAAATCTTTCATTTCTAAATGTTTAGTCTGCCGCATACACTTTCCATGCACACATATATGGTGAAATAAAACATATTTTGCTACATGTTGTAGCAATGGTGGGAATTATTGGTTATTAAGAAACCATTTTTAAGTCTGTGAGACAATACAGATTGATGAATGAGGAATATAAAGAGAAAAACGTGCATACAGAATAAGAAATGAGGAATAGGGAGCAGAGAATAGGGTAATGTCGTATTACCATAAGCGCCAATCTCCAGTTAGAACGTACAAAAAAATAAATAGTGGATTGTTTGTAGTCTTGTTGGGATATAGGGTTCGACTGATGATTCCAGCGAGGACAGAATAATATAGAGCGCCCATCTGTACTGTGCGCTGAAGCCGGGTGTGATACAGTAGACCGACCAAGATGGCACCGCCCGAGCCCGAGCCGCGTGCTTCTATTATTTCCTATTTGATTAAATCAAAGTAATTATTATAATTTCAATTGCCACTTCTTTAATAAATAAAGCGTTGGAGAACAGTGTTTTAAGTTTTTTAAATAGCCTTCTTAGTGATAATGTTATTGATGTATAATAAGGATTTCACGGTTAGGCTTAATCCTTAACAGTAATACTGTAGTAATGACCGATCAAAACATTATGAGTGTAAATTCTATTATTGTGTTTGTATCATATATGTTGATGTAGAAATAATGGTTATGGTTGTTAGGAGTAGGTGGGTGGTGGTTAGTCTAAGTAGGAGTTATTGATAGCATTCTGTGTCATCTAATGGCACTATTGTTAACATGTCTGGCATCTATGTTATTACTACTATTAACGGATCTGTGCGGTATTTTGCTTCGCACGCGTAGTGAATAAACTGTTTAAATGTAATAATCTCTTATTAAACATATATACGTGCATACACTGCACATTTGAAATTAATGTAAATTAAGAAATTGCGCGAGGGGGGTATAGAGTAGTGTCGCTTGGCGCTGGCTAGTCACTTAGCTGTATTGTACTATTCATTTACAAAAGAATGAATACTCCCAATTGCGGTAGAACTAGTATTCGTAGAAAGAAAGGTTCAAATTAAATTTAAACCTAGACTTTCTATAACTTTCTCGCTAACGAAATGTCTCTGACCCCCAAAACATTTTCTTACAGAGTTGTTTTTGACGTCACCAGTTTAAAACATTTAATTTATTGTAATTTCTGCAATTATTCTTTCTGTTTATGAATGAAATGCAACTATAACATTTAATTAGCATTCTTAAATCATTCTATGTAAATGTGCTAAATTGGAAGTTTTTATTGCAATTATAGAAAGAAAATCGTAATACATTCGAAGCGCATATATTTGAATGCTTTTCGCGTTATCGTCGGTGATTTTCCAGTTCTACACCTGATAATATATGGACTCAGACTTCACGGCCCTTGCAATGTCCTATCTGTGTTATTCTGTACTCGCTGGGTGATTCTTACGTACACTATTAAAACTTAGGCTTAACATATAATGGCATTTGATTTAATTATCAACCAATACAGCCAGGCCAATTCACATGAAAGCCTGGCGTAGTAAATCTAGGCTTCCGCGTCTAGTCTATTGTTACAACGATACGATGTCCTCTTGCCTTACAGGTTATTTGGATGTGGTCTTCAGATGGAGATGGCCTATTAGAAAAAGTTTACTGATATGATTACCGATCTTCATTAGTGATTTAACGTATGTTAATCATTTGTAAACGAAGGCCAGCTCTTTCAGAAAGCTCCGTAGAAGTTAACAAACTATTTAGAGAAAAGAATTTGTAGGACTTTTTATGTGAAGTAGGCCTATCGAAACGTTAAAAGAACGACATCTTAACGTTTTGTCCGAGATAAATTTTGCCCTTATTTAAAATTTTTTCTCCTAAACGCTTTCAATTTATGTTATTTTGGTCAAGTAATCGTTCATATATTTTCAAGTGTGTGTGTGTGTGTGTGTGTGTGTGTGTTACCGGCAAAGTATGTAATCCAGGCATTCTATAGAATACCTAGGCATTTCATACAATGTCTGGAGTTTTTAGGCAAAGTATATAATAGAATACTTTTCAAATGTTTTTTATACTTTTCCTAGGCATTCTGTACATTGCTTAGGCATTCTATATAATGCCAGTGATTCTTTAGGCAAAGTGTAAAATAAGGTTACTAGTTCAAAATGAAAACATATTATTACTAATCACATATAATTGTTTAATTTTACACAGAGGAGAACTTTGTTTGACATTTCGAGATTATCTATTCTCTACTTAATTATGTTCAGATACTATTTTATTAAAATTATACTGTATAAGAACGTTTTTTAACCAATCTGGTTTTAAAAAATACATTAGATGTTATTGGTGTTTATTAATTCTAAATATATGGAATATACTCTACTTATTACAAGACAGAGAGCTGTGACATTTTGAAGTACACTTTCTTTCATTTTTTACACAATTACATTTTTTATTTGACATTTAGTCTTGCACACACATTTTACGAACCCTTGTCCGGATCCTGATGATTGGGCAGTAGCAGCAGAACGAAGTGCGGTTTCTTGTCCAGGAACATCTTCAATCTCCATTAGTGGTGTTGGGCATACAGTGAACTGCGATCTTGTGTACAACTGCTTTAACAATCCGTCAGTGGTTCCCAGTTTGTAAAATCCGTCTTCTGTCACACTCACGACGATTGCTAGGATGTTTCGAAGATCTCCCCGCCCCTTGTCTACTTCCGGAATTGGAACACGAACAGACGCGCCCACAGGAGCTGGAGGAAATTGTTTGTCAGAATCAGATTTCATCTTTTTTGCCTGAAGTTCTAGAAATGATTTTGATTTTTTTCTTTCTTCAGTTGCATTTTTTGCTTTGAAGCAAAGAGTACGCATCTTCTTGCCATCGTCACACTTATCTCCACTATTGCCACTAGTGTTCAAAAAATGTCCACACGTACTATGCATATCTCTGCAGCACTCTACACACTTTTCAGAACCAAAAGTTTCGTTTGAACAAACACAGCATGCCGTTGTCGGATTTGGGCGGGCTTCTTGGGCTGCGTCTAAAGGGTGATTTGGGTCGGTGGTTTTGGCTGCGCTAGACTGCTCTACAGGATCAATGCTTACAGTTAAAGTGCTTGCATGTTCTGTTGCCTGAATTAGGTTAGGCATGGTAGGGTCGATAGATTCAGTTATACCGGTATCGGTAATTTGTGTAGTCTGTATATTGTTGATGACTTGTTCGAGATCTTCTTCACTTTCAAGAGTATCTAACACATCATGGGGAATCAAGGATGTAGTAAGCCCTACCTTAACTTTACATCCAAAGAGAGCTTCATAGGGTGATCGTTTGATGCCAGAGTGTAAGGCTCAATTTTTCATCAACTGAACAAACCGTACGCCCTCACTCCATTGGTCGGTTTTCTCATCTTGCATCCTAGTTGCAATCATATTTTCAATGCCTTGATTTGCCCGTTCGACACTGCCCTGACTTTGTGAATTACGGGCCTTACCATGAGCAATTTTTAATGAAGGCCAATATTCTTTCAATTATTTACTATTTTATTAGAAAATTCTCTACCGTTATCAGACTGTAAAATAGACGGAGTTCCAAATAGCGTAAAAATATCAACGAGGTTGTACGCAACTTCAACAGAAGTCTTTGTTTTGAGGGCCCGAAGGACAACAAATTTGGTTAAATGGGCCTGATAAACCATAACAAACTTAAAATCTCTGTCTGGGTGGGATTGGAAATCGATGAGGTCAACCTGGCAACGAGAGTTAAACTCGGATGAAATGATTGGTTTTACGACTATACCCTTTTTTACACCTTTTTGCTTTTGTTGACAAGGCTCATACAAATGAAGGCATAGTTCAACATCATGACGTGTAATGTTTTTATACTTAATAGAAAGTTCTTTTAACATTCTGTCTCTGCCTCCATGGCCTATCGCTAAGTGGGTTTCATGCAGTACATCAAACAACTCCGTATCACTAACACAAAACTGAATAGCACTATCACCTTGCTTGTGGGGATGTATTAGTTTGCTTTTATTTTCAACAAGCATAACATCGTACCTATTCAGTAGCCAGTAATCCCGTGGATCCTTCTGTTCTTTCTTCTTAGCATCATGCACGTCCAACACTAGCTTACGATAGTCACCATCACTGAGAAAAGCACTGTTTTTAGCACTAGAACTTCGAAGCTGAGATATGTCAGCGTCAAATCGAACTCGCATTTCAGCAACGCGGTCATTAGCACTAGACTCAGCACGTGATTGCGACATCTCGGACGTTACTGAAGATCAGCTGGAGGTAGGCGCGTACAGTGGTTCGGGATGACGGAGGGGGGATTCATGTTATGACATGAAACCATAGAGAACACTTTGTCTTCTATACATTACCTAGAAGACGTTAGGGATTCTATACAATTCCTAGGCAATGTATGAAATGTGTTTTATTTCATACTTTGCCGGCTGGCTTCAGACATTGTATAAAATGCCTAGGTATCCTATAGAATGCCTGATTACATACTTTGCCGGTAAAATATATATATTGTTTGTTATGGTACCCACGTGGGTAGGTTAGGAGTACTTTCAATGTGGGAAATCAAATCGATATCACAGGCAGTGAAACGACAGTTAACTTTATTTACCACCTACCTGTACACTTAAGTCTCTTCACAAATAGAACTATCAAATTTGTTCTCAGACATTCATAACATACGCTCTATTAACTAACTCTATTAATTAACTAACTACTAAAGTCAGTAAATCATATTGGCTACAAAATTGTTATTATGGTCCCACCGTATGGACTATCCGTCGTACAATACTGCAACACACATTACCCAGTCACAAACTGCCCCGGCCAAGCTCTGCGTTTGCAATTATTCATCGTCCAAGTTAGAACTTGACCGGGTTTCTGATTGCTGCAACTTTGATTCTACACATCAAATCTTCTTCAGATCATTGTAGGCATTTAGAATAAAACAAGATCCAATAGCGTCACCAGGACTTTCCCATGGTGAGATTGTGAGTGATGATGGGGTTATCTTAAAGATGGTAGGGTGTTACAGTGCACCTCTTTCGCGCTTTTGCAACGTAACCCTCTCAAACAGCATCCACGTACTGAGGGCCCTGTAGGCAGTTAATTATGCGAATCTAGCGATATTGACGGCAATACCATCTGTGATCATGTTAAGTAAATGTTAAATAACGAAGAAACGTGTGGTAACGTACAGCTCACAACGGTTCGTTAAGCATTTTGATTTGGTTAGGAAAACGACTCATTAGAGAAATTCATGAAAACGGACAATAATCTTATTCGCATACACTCTGTCTGTAACGTATGAATATGCATTGTAGGTCTAAGACTGAGCTGATGATACACTAAGTGAACTTTAATGGTGGTGGTTTGTGTTAGAAGGAATAACACGCTGTCTACATGGAAATCTACACTGTCCATGTTGGGAATAACAACTATGCTAGACATCATATACTAAATGTAAAAACTACGTTTGATTTATCAATATAAAAACTAGTGCTAATTATTCATCGTTCAAATTGAAGAACTGAATTAACTCCTGCGTGTTCACATAAGAGAAATGTCAATAAAATCATATGCGAACGTATTGGTTAAATAGAACGATTAATATAATTGTCAACGGATCGTGTGTGGCCAGCCCAGTTAGACGCTAGCGGGACGTGATTCATTACATCAAATTAGTTATTAAATCCACTCACGCAGCGCAGCGATTACAGCTAATCACGTGTTCACGTTGCACGCTGAATGTTGTTGAGTTATTTCAAATCGTTTTTGAGTAGTAAATTTATAACCTGTAATACTTGCTTAGCCTGAACGTAGACACTGCAGAAAACAATATGACTTTTTGTTTTGGTTGTAGGCAAACATAAGTAATTTAAAATTATTCCGTTTTTATTATGTAATTTTCTTAAATAAAATGTAAAAGCACATCATAGGGTTGATTTT
Source organism: Magicicada septendecula (assembly GCA_034769895.1). Classification (NCBI taxonomy): domain Eukaryota; kingdom Metazoa; phylum Arthropoda; class Insecta; order Hemiptera; family Cicadidae; genus Magicicada; species Magicicada septendecula. The sequence goes on from CM068367.1 coordinate 638,880,648, forward strand.
ATTTGTTATCCACAATTATCCAACTAGTATGTGTTGAGGTGCTGCTTGAGAACCGCTCTGTTTCTGAATCGATAATCAGTTAATATCCCCTGTTTGTGACATGGCAGGTTAGATACGTGTTTCTAAGACACATGAACGTAATTGCAAGCGCATCTACATGTGAAAATTCCTGTGCTCAGTGGATTATCTTCCGTAAGACAGCTGTGGTCCTACATTACTGTTAACCAACGTTATCAACTGGAGCGCGGAGAGGTCAGGGACTCGCCCCAACTGAGCGATTGTGAGTGGTCTGCTCTGTTTAGGGTTGCCAACCATACTTTATAATAACGTATCCTACTTTATTTTTGGTGAATATACTTTATACTTTTGCATAAAAATAAAGTATGCGAAAATACTTTTTATTTTGAGTCTACTGTAATGCTCGAAACGAAACACTCTCATACGTAATTTCCGAACGATTTATCGATGCCTAAGATAAAACAGAACGGAACACACACGATTAACAATGATTATTTATTATTGAACGAAACGGCAGATGGCAGTCCATATCGGTTTCCTTTCTAGATCATTATTTACGTTATTGTGATCCTTGTGTGTTTGTTTGAAGAAAGGTTAGAGTTTAGAAGTATACATAACTTCTTTTGCATTGCTTAAAATGGCAGATTCTGATAGTTATACGCCAGTAACTCCCAAGAAAGCGAAATTAATAAAATCAAAACAACTACAAAAATATAAAATCGAGTGGGAAAAACAATATGACTGGATTAAAAGTGATCCTCAAAATAAAAATTCATCGAAATGTATTCTCTGCGCCGTGAATTTTACAATTGGATCAGCTGGTATTGGACAGGTAAGTGAGTTAATAAATATATCCCTTTAGTTAATATATACTGTTGTGTTGTGTTATGTATTGTGTATCGTGTTGTTTGGTTATACTGAAAATCAGGGTTGCAACTTGCAAATAGCGCATTAAATTCAGCATTGAATTATTGCTCAAATTAAAATTTTTGTATATTTTTTAATCCCAATAGAACGAATTGAAGATAACTTTTTTAATTTTTAATCCTATATCTTTCGATTAAAAACTGAATTTGAATTTTTAATCCTGTATATCGGATTAAAAAAGAATTTAAAAAATTGTTAACCCCATATGTTTTAATTAAAAATTGAATTGAGAATTTTTAATTCAAAAAACAGGATTAAGGACCCTCGAGCGGTAAAAAAATCTGTCAAAAAGCGCGGAATTTTTGCGCCATAAATTCTCCGAATTAATCAACTTTTATGTAATAAAACTTACATGAAAATAATTGTTCTTGTCACAAGCTAATATAGTCTTCTGAGCTTGATATCGGTATGAGAAATATTCTAAATTAATTTTTAAAGTCTGGAGATATCACGACATTTTTTTTTCAAATGTCGAGTGTTTTGACAGCTCACGTGCTGTCATATCTCGAGACTTTAAAAATTAATTTAAAATACTTCTCGTACGAGTATCAAGCTGAAATTACAATTTTTTTGTTTACACGTGCTTTTCACTTCTTTGTCTTAATTTTTCAATTAAAAATAATTTTTTTCCTTTTCAATACCGATTAACCCAGTTAAAATTTATTTTTAAGCCCAGTCATTATAATTTCAAATAATTTTACTGTTAATACTTGTGAACGTCGCAGTCAAAAATCAATCCTGTTCATGTGAATTAAAAATTTATTTTTTATTTTTTAATTCTGAGTATGTGCATTGGAAATTAATTTTAATTTTTTAATCCCGAGTTTTTGAATTAAGTTTTAATTAAATTTTTAACTTTTTATCCTAATTGTCTGAATTAAAATTTAAATTTTCAATCTCAAGTATTTGAATTAAAAATTTAGTTTTCAATTTTTAATCCAAACTTTTTCAATTATGAATTCAACATTTAATTTTTAATTGTAAATATTTCAATTGAAGAATTTGTGACCCTACTGAAAATGGTGATGGTTTGGTCTGGTGGTGGTAGTCTTTTCTTTCTGTTCTCAGATAAAGCAGCATCAAGATACAAAAAGGCACAAATTAAAAGCTGAAATGAAGAAAACATCCGGTGCGTTACAAAATTTTCTTACTTCAAATACTTCGTCAGGGTGTCCAGGAGCTAGTGATGACAACAATATTACAGCAGCTGAGCTAGCATTAACTTTTCACACTGTCAAGCATAATCTTTCATACAATAGTATGGATTGCACAAATAAATTAAGCAGAATATTATATGCAGATTCCAAGGTGGCCACTAAGATTCGCTTAGCCAGAACAAAAATGGAAGCTTTAGTGACAGACGTATTAGAACCATATGCTGTGGAAGGTGTCATAAATGATTTAAATAATGAAGATGTATTTTACTGTCTTCAGACAGATGCTTCAAATAAAAAAAATATTAAATTGTTCCCTTTGGTAGTGCAATATTTTTCAGTGAATAATGAGATCCAAAATAGGTTATTAGATTTTTATGAAAATCCAGATGAATCTGCTGATGGTATGTTTGCAGCAATTAAGAAGTCCATAGATTCCCACAACCTTACATTCAACCGAGTATCTGGACTCAGTGCAGACAATTGCAATGCTAATTTTGGAATTAACCAGTCATTGTATACGAATATGCAAAAAGAAGTGCCAAACCTAATAAAAGGCAACTGTCATGATCATATTGTCCATAATACTGTGAAATATGCCATGGGTTACTTGACTTGTGACATAGAAAATGTTTTAAAAATTTACAGTCATTTTTCTGTATCAGCTTGTAGGAGAGAAGAATTAAATAATTTTGTCTCTATGGTTGATGGCGAATTTCATGAAATTAAACGTCATATTGGCACTCGTTGATTATCTTTACTTCCAGCCATTGATACACTTTTACTCAATTGGATGCCAATATGTAATTATTTTGTAAGTTTAGGTGATGATTGTCCAATAATTATACAAAATTTATTAAAGCTAAGTGATGAACAGGATCATGAAGTCGTTGAAATTTACTTACACTTTACAAGCCACATGCTGAATATATTTAATAAAACAATAAAACGTCTGGAAGGAAACTGTGTAACTACATTGGATGTGTATAATATTATGGATAATTTAAACAAGGAATTAGTACAAATAAAAATTGATAATTATTTTGGTTATGAATCAAAAACGAGATTAAAAAGGATTAAACAGTCATCACCCAAAATGTTCAATACAATTATCAGTAATTTTTCACTCTTTATTGATATGAGTTTAAATTATTTAGAAAAATGGTTTGATTTTAGTGAGAATAACTGGCTTTTGATACTTAATAGCATATCTTTAAAAAATGAGGTTGAATTTAAACATCTTGAAAACGTAATTGAAAAGGTAGAGTTACAAAAAAGATTAAATATTAAAATGGATGATTTATATTCCGAGTCAATAAGACTTAAAGAAATCCTAAGACAATCAACAAATAATGACAAAGAATTTTCAGAAAAAAATACTGCTGAAAAGTGGCAATATATACTTAAGAATGCGTGTGATAACTTACCAAATATAACAACAAATTATTTCTTATCTGCTCTCTGTTCCCGCAACCTCAGCTTTCACTGAAAGAGTTTTCTCGGTGATGAATGTAAAGTGGCGAGAAGAGAGAAACAGAGCGTCCATAAATTTAATAAAAAATGAGTTATTTATTTATTTAAATCTAGATTTAGATTGTAATACTAGCTATCAAACTCTCAAAGATAACCAAAAATTGTTAGCTTGTGCTAAAAGCACAAAAATATGTATTTAAGGCAATAAAAACTTAAATTTAAATAATACTTTTTTTTCTTACAAATACTTTTTTTCCTCTTCCAACAGACAAGTTACGTTATTTTCCTCAAAAAAAGTTGGCAACCCTAGCTCTGTTACTGTGAAGAATCGCATCAGCACCAAGTAACCTCTCCACCACTGACAAGGATTGTAGCAGTTACAGATGAAGCGTTTGATAACATAATACAGTTTGCGTGTTTGATCTTATCTACTGTCAAAAGCCTAGTCTCTGATTAATCGGCATGAAACCAAAACAAATCTCCCATAAATGATAACTGTTACACATAGGAGTTAAACATCGGGGAACAACAACAACGAATTGAAAGATACCGAAGCGGTTTCAGTTAATACCATACTCTTTAACTTCATAACAAAACTGGCGAACATGAAACTTTTTGAGGAACACGTAGAAATACTTGTTGTTAGCAACACTTGAGGGCGCTAGCAGAGTTTAACTTGTTAACAGATTTACTCTCTTTAACAGTTTAACAAGTCGAACAGGTTAAACGTTCAGATTTGAAGTCATGACAATAATTGTAATGGCCCATCAAATTGTACAGATTCGACTTATTAATCATTTGACTACGCGTTAAGAGACGCTGAGTTTGACTATGCAAAGGAACGTTGTCATGAGGCACTCTAACAATAATATTTTCAATTAACGTTTGACATGAATTATTTAGATACATATGATACTAGAGAGGGTGTGTCAAATGTCAGAGGGCGCCCATTCAGCGCCGCGGCGTGCGTAGTGTGAGATTCCCAGGTATGTCAGACACGTTGCGTCTGCTGCTGTACACATTTAATGAACTTATTAACGCTTACAGCACACCAGTCTGTCTTGCTGTTGTACACTACATACCTAGCGTGTCCTATAAGCTCGAATCCTCGCATACTGGATATTGAATCGCTAGCGAGATTGTTAAAGGTATCACATTTTGTAATTGGAACCAACGTTGTTGCTCATTGCCTGAGCATGTAGTTGCCATTTTTTATCCCTAACAAGATATATCCTCGTTGGAAATATGTGATCATAAGAAGACTTTAACATTATTAGAACATATAAAACCAAGCAGAATAGCAAAATCTTCAAACACTAATAATTTTGGGCTGTAACGACACTTTGCCTGCTTCGAAGTTAGTAAGTCAGCTGCAAGCAGCTTGAGCCTTGAACCCTTGCTTCGGTTCTACCTAGCCATTGAGCGTCGTCCGACGATGAGTGCACAGTTGACGAGCCACTTTTTAGGCATTTATCTGTCGACATGCGACAATACGGGTAGAAAAATACTGGTTCTTAACTTTAGTTAGTTAAGTGACCTGCAGAACAATCTGCTTATAAATTAGATATGACTACACGAGTTTGACATAAAAATTAATAGGAAAAATACTGAGGTAATGATTATGGGAGATCCAACAGCAGTGATGGATAAACGGCTGGGACGAGTTAAGTTAAGATAGGTCAGGACTTTCAAGTATTTGGGTAGCACAGTTCAGAGGATGGAAGATCTGCCGTTGGCATTAAATGTAGAATAGCTTTAGCAAACTGGGATTCATAAAAATGAAGGGATGCTAACTTCTATGAACATTGGTCCCGACACCAAGGAAAAGTTCATACATTTTTTTTGTATGTAATGTGTATTGGTCTCATAGGGTTAAAGAATAAAGCGTACGTTAAGACGTAAGAAATTGTTTGAAACGTTTAAAGTACTAGATCCAGAATCAAATTAGGACATAATTAAAGACAGTTCAGATCGTTAGATCGTAAGGAGACTTTAATATTTTGAATGTTTCATTTGCTGGTGCTTCTTGTTAGTAACGATTCAAGAGAAGAAAATTAAGGGAAACGATATCCTAGTACATGAAGTTATCATAAAGTTATTGTCAAAAAAGTATAAAAGTGTACGCAACAAGAGTGTTGAAGTTGAAAGTGGCGCATGTTTGGGGGGGGGGGGGACGTTGTGGGATTAGACAGACATGTTATAACAGTCACCAACTTTACTGAACGAATTATCACAACCTATTCTTGTTACTAACAATTTCTCCTAAAATTACAGTTACTTCATTCAATTACGGTAAGTCAATATTACCGTACTTCGCAACATTTCTTCTTTTATAAGAAGACACAATATAAAAAGAGCACATCGCTGTCAAAAACTATATCTAGCTACCGCCTGTAATCTGTAGTGTATACGTATGCATTGTTATTTATGCTTTAATCGCTTTGCATAAGCGTAGAATTCCGTATTACAACGGCATAGTTAAGAGATCTACCCATGGGTCGCTGTCGCTATGAACGTCGAGTAATACAAGCCAGTGTTACAAACAAGTAGCCATTATTTATATACATATTTCAACAATACATATATTTGCATATATACCCAGGACGGTATGTTTTGTAAATAATTAGTGTAAAAAGAATACGACGAATAATTTTAGCAATTTTGTGAATGAAAAGACAAGGGTGGACACGCTTGTCGCCCCTCGAAAAGTGACACCTGCCCCGGTAGTGTGAATACAGCGTTTGTGTGTGTGTGTGTGTGCGCGCGCGGGCGCGCCAGCGCCGACCTGCACTAAACGACGAGAGGGGGAGACGCGTACGAATTATTGTTTTTGTAATTGAATCAGGTTTTGACAGGATTAAAATAAATTAATTAATATGTTTTTTACCTGTTACCCATCACAATTCTAAGTAGACCATTAGATTAAGGGCATTTAAACACGTATGGTGATGCAAAATTATTGCAGGAAAGTGCATTAATAAAAACATTGTATTAATTAATGTTAATTACTGACATAATTAGCTAGTAATTAACAAGTGAGTTGCATGTAAATGACGAGTGAAAAATTACTAAGACAATGAAATCACTTGCGTTACGATAACATTTACGTGATCGCGAAAACGGACGTAATAAGGGGCGCTACACTCGAATCGACACAATTTAACATGTCAAAAACAATACCTAACATGTCAGTTTGCCGTCTATTATAAACACCTTCGGCAATTTTGGGCGAAGTTAGACTCAAGAAATCTTCACACGAGTACACTATGTCCGTTTGCTAATCAACAGACTCACGATATCTTTACACGTTGTCACTATGTAAGTCTGCCGATTAACGTGAATTCATCATCAACATCATCACCATCATATGCAATAGACCACGATTGATGGAGGAACACAGGACCATCATCCACAACAAGCCATATAGTACCGAGGACGCATCAGCATCATCATCATCATCGTGAACGCACACACACGTACACACGCAACGGTAACTTCGGCAGTACATAGGTGACAAATGAACAATTATATTTTGTGTGAAAAACTCATAAAAAAACTGAATATGAGATAGTAAAGACTTAAATGTAAATAATGTATGTAATTGTAATTGTGGTTAAAAATAATAATTTTCTTCTGTTCAATTTTACAAATTTGGGTGTGTCAATAGAAAACATAAATATTTTTGAAGTAAATGTTATTTTTTTATTATTTAAATATTAATAGCAACAATTACATTTTATTTTTATAAAGTTAATATATTTTTTATAAATAAGTTGCTATTTTCAAAAATGAGACAAATCAGACACCCATGCAATATAAAGTAATTGTATAATTTGTTCAGCATATATGTTTAGATATTAAGATTATAAGTTTTTTTAGATGTGTACTGAATAGCAAGGGCATGTTATGTTATACAGAGTGTAAACTTATAAAAGATAATATTTTTAAATTTTATGATTTCAATTTTTAATGTTTAAGCAATTTTTTTGCAATATTAATAATTGGTTGATTATTTTAATATGTTTTTAATTAATTATTTCATGTCATCAACGTCTCACTCCTCTTTGTAAAATTACGTTTATTGTGCAACCACATATACTTAACGCAACGAACACAAAAATCCTACGACCTGGCCGGTGTTTAACACTTCATAGTTGCGTTGGGTACATGGTCAGAAATGTATTCATTTATTTTATAATACTTATAACGTTGCAATATATTCATAGAATTTAATGTAATTATTGAAATCATCATTATTGTCATCGTCTGCAAGGATGGTTTGTTCCGGTCTCAAACAGCGAAAGAGTCTAGAGCTGGTCACTCCTCGGACGTCCCACAGCTCTCCGTCCCCTCGGCTGGCTTATAGTTCCATAGTTGTTTGGGGATGCGTCAATCATCCAATCGGCAAAGATGTTCCTACCAATTCAGCCAATACTGGGAAATCCTGTAGAGTATACTCATAATAATGATCATGGAGAGTATACCCTGCCACGTGCCTGAGAAATCTCATTTCGGCCGCTTGGATACGTCTGGCCTGGCCTTTCATTAAAGTCAAATTCTCAGACCCATAAAAAAGTGTGGGAAGGGCCATTACCTTATAGAAGTTTAGGCGTGTTTCTTTACTTGCTGACTTAAGAGTTCGCCTGATGGTCCCGTACATTGTTCAACTTATTCACGACGTCATTGCTTGTATTATAAGACACACTGTAGCCCAGATATTCAGAATTGCTGACTTGTTCCAGGACAGTACCATCTATAACAATTTTCGCCCGTACGGGATCAGTTCCACGAAAAGCCACCATCTTGGCCTTAAGTGTGGATATTTGTAATCCAGAGTCTTTGCAAATTCGATTTAACAAATGTATACCCATCTGCAACCTGTTTTCCGAGTCCGACAGAATAGCCTGATCGTCCGCAAACAACAATTCTTGAAATCATATTTTCTTAAATTATAATGTAATCTAGTCACAACTTGTAATTAATATTCGACTTAATAAGTATAAATATTCTTCCGTTTTATTAAAGCAATCTAGTCTGACTTGCATGTTATTTAGTATCGATCCAACTTGTTACATTGTTATTACCGTTTAATGAATTCTTATGCCTACAAGTTTCTGTATGCTGATTACAGCATACGCTAACAGACATCCTGCAGTGGCTGCTTGTGGCCCACTAAGATGTAGGTATTATATTACCTTTTCAATTCAACCACGTATTCCAAGAGCCGGTAAATAATTTAAAATGGCATTTTGTCGCGATTCTAACGTTGTTCTTATATCGTACTAATTAATTGACTTGGGTAATGGTATGAGACTAGTTACCCTTGCGGTTATAAGCATTTAAACATGTGGAGCCAAAAAGACGATTTTTAATTACAGTATCGCACGTGGACAGTTAGTGTGATTTAGGTGTTATTTCGCACAATTGTTATTTATTTAATGTGATTGATCATACTTAATGGTGTGTGATTAGGGTGGATCAAGTTGTACATGCACTAAAGTCTTATTGCTTATTTCCCCCCTCTAAATTTTTCGGTATTTACTGGATGGATACCTAGTACACGAACCTACCTAACATTGCTAGGGTGGGAGGCGTTGGTGTCAAATGGTAATGTTCATGAACAAAATTATCGTAAGCTACTTTCTCTTTCTCTTAATGTTTGATGTTACTAAAACAATTGCTATAATTACCGCTACCAAACGATTTTGCCGGTTAAGAAGAGAGTAACTAAGCAAAACATAAGTTTCTTGTGTGTTTCGCGCGTTCACGTTGCGTGTCTGTAGTAACGCCCAGTCAACAAAAGACGCGAGATGTTTATCTCTCACTCACTCTCATTATATTTGTGCACACGCATACGCGTAGGCGTCTATTGTCCGCTCAACAAGAAACCGACTACATTCGAAGAGGCCTATAACGAGTGTCCGAAGTTCAAGATAAAGCGGATTCCTTGACGTGTTTCGATTGTAGTAAATATCACATAAGTAGATTTCCCAAGATATGAAAACAAAATTCTTCACTTTATTATTATTATTATTATTAATTACATTACAGCTCCTCGCTACGTTATAATCACACCAGAAAATTAGCATCGAGGCGATGTAGTAGATGTAACAGAAAAATGGTATCCCTATAATATTTATTTTTCCCGCCTGGCAAGTATTTTAAAGAAGTTTTCTCTTCTGGCACATAGAAGTAAGAGGTGTTACGAACTAAGTGACTGACTTGGAATATCTGGTTCACATACACAATTTTGACTCTCTGGCTCCTTCAACTTCCAATCCAAACCGTCTCTCACTATTACATTCGGGTATTTATCTACTTAGTAAATACACAAAAATTAGCCAGTATGTAATTACTAATGAGAACGGAGTGAGTATATAATTATGTATCTCTCTGGGGTAGTATCGAACATACATACCGTCTGCCACTATACTGGATGTGTATCGGGCCACATTAAGCAGTTACAACAGAATTATGAGGTTACTACTCGTATAACTAAAATCATCTTTTTTCTACACTTATGGCATCATCAGCCTAATATTTCTACCTGTATCCAAACTAAAGAGTCGTTATATAGCCACAGCAGCTCAGAACTTAACTAATTTAATAAAACGAATAGGGATAAAATAAACCATTATATATTTTGTTCACACGATCTCGAACTGTACCATAGCAGCAGCTGTACATTTAAAAGCTGTACGTGATATTTAAGTTGTATGCTGTCTTTTTATTAAAGATGACTTATTGATATATTGTACCGTAGAAACTAAATCTTCTTCTTTCTTTTTCTTGCCATAGGTCTGGGAGCCGCCTATTTTTTCTCTTTGGAAGCCACTTATAAGCTTCCATTTGCTGAATCAGTTGCTTCCAGTCTTGTTTCCTGGGCAATCTACAGAGCACTGTGTAACGCTGTACGAGCTTCCGATAGAGCTATATATAATTCAGCTATAATATAATTATATTTAAAAGATAAAGAGTATGGATAACAATTGCGGATCTAATTCGTTCCCAAACTTACATTCTTGATAAAATGTTACACACAGCTTCCAAACGTCTTCTCTCTACTCCAAATAAGAAACAGTTCCATATAACGCAGGACTACTGAAAGGCTTATGGAACCTTATTTGAACTCGAGATCTTTTTTTCTAAAGGTTAGGTAGGTTATTCCTAATTTTTTTCTAAATTATTTAGCTGAAAGTGAATGTCTTCTCACGAATTGGCGCAGCTGTTATAACTCCCTCATTTAAATAGTTACCGTCCGCAATCAAAGCAAATGTTATCAGTCTTAATTAACCTCTTATTTCCATCAATGTAGTTAAGTTGTTGACATGTTTCTGCACATAACGGAAACAAAAGCTACACCGACAACACGGATGACTACGACAAGACGGGGTCAGCTTCATTGAAGGTGATAAAATGCGGTTGATGAATACTAACTGTGGCAACGCCGCTTGGACGTGGACTCAGAACGATAACCTCTCTTACTAAACGGCTTGGTGCGCAGACACAGTGTCGGGACAGCACCGCACATTACATCAAACGGTTCCAACTGTCATTCTTTTGGCCGAGGCAGTATTTGAACATGATTGACTGTTGTTGTTGTTGATCTTAACGCGTAACCCCCCCCCCCCGGAAACCATAACATGTGGTAAGACGTCTTAATCTTTATAAGTAATACTTAAAACTTTCAACCCTAAATGAATTTAAAAAGCGCTGCGGTCTGTCTACATTTAAAACACATAAAAAACAATTTTTACGTTTTTTCGGGTACTCTGCTAACACTAGCTGGCATCTGAAATACCTATTGGTTTGAAATTACAATGTTTTTCAAAATATTTTAGGTCTGCCCAAATGTTACTGATACGAAAAGTCATATCTAAGCTTTCTGCGCGTCTTGTAGATTGTTTAATTAAGTTTTTTTATTTATGTAATCTAAGGCAAGGTAACAGTCGTTCTATAAGATTAGTTCATTTTTAGATTTTTCTATAAGAAACGTAGCCACTGCCTTCTTTTTTTCAAACGTATGGCGCAGATGAAAACAACGCGAACAAGTAATCTATATATATATATTACTTTAATATTTATAACTAAATTTACCTCAAGATATACTTTTTTCCCTATTAGGAACATGTTTCGAGAGTTCCTGTTCTCTCATCAAAGTATATCTTGAGGTAAATTTAGTTATAAATATTAAAGTATTATATACATCAAGAAACGGACTGTAGCAGAAAGTGATTGAAATATATATATATATTGTAGCATGACAGATAATCCACTAAGTAATAATTCCATTATGATCATAAATACATTTACCCCGTTACCGTCCGGACAGACCATAAGTCCATATCGTTCCTGAGGAGGTGCAAATTGAGCCACGGAAGGTTGACCCGGTGGATACTGGTACTGCAAGAATACAATCTTAAGTGGGAGTACATCCCAGGAAAGAAGAATGTCGTTGCGGACGTATTGTCACAAATTGACATCGAAAAGCAAACATTCGAGGGAGAGAAAGAAAGTGTACTCAAGATGTACCACATTCTTAGCACCAGAGCCGATCTAGCCTGATTATCTAGCCTGATTAGCACCAGATTATTGACTAACCTGAGCACCCACCAACAAGCAGACCCGAAATTAAAAAATATTAAAACTAGATTAGAAGCAGGGGACGAAACTATCGCCCGATATTATCAAATTAATAACGATATTCTATTCATTAAACCATCTTTGAGGAAGGAGACATGGAAGGTAATCATTCCAACCCATATCGAAAAGGAGATAATAATTAATTATCATATTCGATATGGGCATATGGGCGCCTTAAAGGTGATAAAGGCCCTGGAGGAGAGCTGCCACATGAAAAACCGGAAGGTCCGGAAGTATATAAAAGGTTGCCACATTTGCCAACTCGTTAAATCTAATAATGAGAAAAAGGAAGGCCAAATGATTCATATAACATCACAGGCAAAGTTGGAAAAAGTATTCTTGGACATCTGCGGACCATTTCCCCGCAGTGGTGGTCGTCACAGATATAAGTATCTGATAATCGTGATGGACCATTTCACTAAGTTCGTCAAGCTATACCCAGCAAATCGGGCAACTACTAATAAAATTCTCGGAATATTGACCGACCAGTACTTCCCAAACGTCGGAAAACCAGTTTCGATCATTACCGATCACGGAACCCAATTCAAGGGGAAAAAATGGCGGGTTACCCTACTATCTATGGGTATTCGTACTTACAAAACCTCGGTCTACCACCTGAGCAGTAACCCGGCAGAAAGAGTATTACGAGAAGTGGGGCGGATATTAAGAACATATTGCCACAATCAACAGAGGAGGTGGCAAGACTATCTAGAAGCCACAGAAGAATTCCTCAACTTGGCATACCACCCAGCCATAGGAATTACCCCATACTCCGCCATGTCCGAGAAACAACCCCCAAGAGAGATCGAAGAAATATTAGAGTTCCCAAGAGATAATAATTATACTTTTGACAAAATAAAATTTTACAACAAGGTGGCCGAAGACCAGGAGAAACGGCGAAACAAATATCAAAAAGGTATGGGTAAAATAATAACCTATACAAGTGGTGAAAAAGTATTATTGAAAAATCGGGAATTACCCAGCTCACTGGAAGGAATAACAAAGAAGTTGTTACTATTATACACTGGACCCTATATAGTCTCCATGGACAAAAACAATAATACTTATGAGATAAAGGAGATGGGTTCTGGTAGAATCAAAGGTGTATATAACCAGGCTTCCATGAAAAAATATCATGAGGAATAATAATAATAAAAAAACACTAAATTCAAAAATATTGTAAAATCACCTTACTACAAATAAATTTGAAAGAAACCATTTGGAAGAATAAAAAGAAACGAGAATTTTGCATAAAAAACAATAAATTCAAAAATATGTAAGATCACCTTACTACAAATAAATTTGAAAGAAACCATTTGGAAGAATAAAAAGAAAGGAGAATTTTGAATAAAAAAACAAATAAATTCAAAAGCAAAGTAAGAACAACTTACTACAAATAAATTTGAAAGAAACCATTTGGAATAATTAAAAGAAAAAAGAATTTAGAGATGTAAATACATATCCAAATTCTAAAATTTAAGTAAGAACAACTTACTACCAACATTTATGAAAACAGTATATTGGAATAAAAAGAAAAGAATTTTGTTAAAATCAACAAAATTAAAATATATTGTAATATCAAATTACAAACAAAGTATTAATGAAAAATATTTATGATAAATAAAAGAAAAAGAAGTTAGAGATGTAAAACAAATCAATTCTAAAATATATAGTATTGTCAAATTACAACCAATGATTTACAAAAACATTCTATGAAATTAAATAAAAGGAAATAAAAACCAGTGATGCAATCAAATGAATAAATTTGTATTGAAATAAAAATAATAACACTTTGAAGTAATACAAAGAGAAACAATGACCTCATTAAAAAATAATTAAAGAATTCATTTGAATAAACAATCAGAGAGAAGTAATTTGAGACAAGGAACAAAAAATAAATGTAATTAAATAAATCACTAATGAGTATGATCATGAAATAAATGTCGAGTGTAATAAAGACAATTAGAAGAAAGTGCTAGAACATGGAACTAGTGGAATAAATAAAAGCTAAGAAACAAACAAAAGGTATCAGAAAATATATGCTATCAATAAACAGAAGCAGATTGTAATAAAAACCAGAAAAGAACAAAGAATTAGTAACAAAAACTTTATATTAGAATAAACAATGATAATTATATTAAAAAAAGAGCTTCCCACCATAATAAGAATTGAGATAACCATCAAGCTAACAAGTCAGAAAAATAACTGAGATAGGAATATTAAAATCTCTGAGCAATATACAAAGTGAAGTATCCAAAGATATTTTTTAAATAGTCATAAAGTGGACTATTCTTAAATAATTTTTTTAGTAACTGTCTGTAGATAAGTCCAGCAGTATTAATATGTTTTTGAGCAGAGATGATTTGCCTCTGTACTCAATTAGAAGTGAAGTATTGGCCAGCAGAGTTTGTAGCCTACAGTGCCTCTCTGAACTGCCCCAGCTCGCGTGTTAGGGTATGATAGGGAATAAATATCCCTTGGATAAAACACCAAGAAGAAAAATGAAAATAAAATAATAAATATGAAACTCAGATGACTATTACTATCAAGGAAGATCAATTAAGAATGAAATAGATGTAAACTCGAATATGGAGAAGAAAAATTTAGAAATGGAAGGAAGACAAGAATAATAAAAAATATAATAATTATCATAAGCAATTATTTCAGACAAACCAAGTATAGTCTGAACTAATCACTTCTGGAGGAGGGCAATCTGTAGCATGACAGAAAATCCACTAAGTAATAATTCCATTATGATCATAAATACATTTAAATTACAAATAACTCAAAAGAAATATCAAATGAAAATAATTAAACATCAAAGAAAAATACCACCATAAAGGAAAAAGTAATTAAATCATAAAAACGCAACAAATAAATATCAAGAAAATAAAAATCCGAAGAAACTAAAATAATATCAGGATAATACCCAGGTAGGTTAGGAGCAGGTAATAAAGAAGATACCCCGAACCAACCAACGGACAAAATAAAACCAAATTACCTTGGAAAACCCAAGAAGGAAGAAGAGAAAAAAGGAAGATATAGGATGAGAGAACTATGAGGAATACCCATGATAAACCTATTATTAACAATGATAAACCCCAAACCAAATTTTAATGTCACCCAAAGAAAGTATAACACCCCAAAACCTCAAAGCAATGTAAATTAATTATAAACAAAAGTATTTAGTAGTGTGAATAGAAGTGCACCAACTAAAGTTATTATATAATAAAATAAACAAATCTTCACAGTCAATTATAACTAAAAGTTTGGTCTTAGAATATTGTAGAACTCAAATATAAGTCAGAACCAACAGTGTAAGTGTACCAGTGCAAGTGATTTTAATATAATAAACTTCAAGTAAAGGTGTAACTGTTACTTGAACTATGTGCTATTAAATAACTTTTATATTTTATATAATTACAGATAACATGTCATGAAATATTGTTGTGAAAATATTTCTAATGTTTCATAGAAGAGGCCACTTTTTATCAAAAAACATTCATAGAAATGTAAATGATAAAGAGAGCAGGTGGGGAATAATTACTGTGACAGGGGATTAAAATATAATAAACAATATAAACAGAAAGGACTGTAATTAAATTAAGTTTAACAAAAAATAAAAAATTAAATGGCTGATTATGTTTGTATTTAAAGCCAATGAACTCCACATTTCAAAGTGGTAATAGAATAAGAATTATAATTAGTATAAGAATGTTTATTAATATAACAGTGTTCATACAGCCTAAAATGTTTATGTATGTATATCAGTTTATAAAATTTTTATTATGTATTTTAAAAATAGTTCAAACTAAAATGTCTAACTTTAAAGACTAGAAATTAATTTTCAATATTGTTTTTGTATTATGAGCATGAATACATTGCTACATGTACCAATAGTTATATAAGGAAATTTTATTTAATATTGTGTTAACTTTAGAAGTCAGAAGGGGTATAGAAATAACATTATTTGAAAAACAGTATATGTAAAATAATAAAATCTAGGCCAAAATAAGGAATTCCAAATAACATTATAATTGAGTAAGGAAGTTTAATAAACCAAGTAAACTAATGAGGTTTATATAACGTGAATCAATCACCAACTACTATAACTGAAACTATACTTTAAAAGAATAATATAAAAAGATGTATTAAATTATTAAAAAATTTCAAAATGTAATACCTAACCATTTCAAAGGAGGAATAGTAAATTCATGAATTATAACTAAAAGAATGATCAATTGTTAAATTTATGAGAAATTAAGGAAAAATAAAGATTTATATCAATCTGAAATTTATTATAATCATATTTATAACACCTAAGATGGCTAAAATTTTGGACAAGAACAGGAAACAGATATTGAGCCTATATTTCCAAAATGACAGAAATATAGCAATTGTAACAAAAAACTTTAGAAAGATGGACTATTGTATGTCAAATTAAGCAGAAGGAGTTAAAGAAACCAAATATGTAATTACTAGTTCACGAAAGTAATCAATAACCAAAAAATATTCTGAATATAATGTATTTTATAATCACATGGAGAGGAAGTGAAACATATTTGAAACAATACTTTTCTAATATTAACTTGGTAATATTTCAGGAGATGAAGGAAGTAAAACAGTTCTTAATTAACATTCGAAGCGAACGGTTGATTGTAAGCTCGCGCTAAGAATCTGTATAGCGAATTTTAATGGCGTATGAAGGTTAGGCATTTCATGCCGTGTACAACCGAGAGTTACCGAAATTGGTATATTAAACATAAAATCAGTGAACCACAAACAGTGAAAACAAACAATACGTAACCGAATACAAGTGAAATAAACCAATAAAACTATCAAACATTAATAATTCACATTACAACCGAACTTCACGACTTTTCGCCACAGACAGACAAAAGTGAGCACACCTAATACAATACATTTAAAGTCAGTGAACACAGAACACTTAACCAGGACACCTATAACAACACAATAGACATTATCCAATATGACGGAGATCAAAAAGCAGTTGTGAAGGCAATTTTATTGTCAGAAAATCCAGCGAAACCATTTCTGTTTTACGGCAGTAGCGAAGTCGCCGCCATGATGGTTCCCAGGATGCAAAGCGCCTACATTGAATAATTTCATCCAGTCACCATTGGGTATAAAATTGTGCATTATAAACATTATATCTTATTATTTAATTGTGTATTTATTAATTATTAAGATTTATTTTGTAAATGTTATACTTTCTATGCTTGCCCCTTCTCTGACTATTATAATTATAACCGTTAAAAGAACCATTCGAAAATAATCATATAATATAACCTGTATTGAGAATCGATTATCCCTATGAAAGAGTCGAGCTTTATATAATCATCGATATTAAATCGGTATTTTCATAATAATTGTCAATAAATCATAATAATTCTATTATCTGGTTTTAAACTTATTTCACAAGTTAATATAAGAGTTTTCATTAACTACAGGACTTACTGGAAGGCGACCATTACTAAAGGAGAGTAATATACTTAAGATTCGAAGAAAATTGTCAATCGATTAGTGGAGTGAGACAATCTTATTAACTCCAGATTTATTTACCGTTAACCAGAAGTGAATATATTGACATAAAACACTTACAGAATTTTAAATTTTCGACGAAACCACATTACGAGAATTATTTATTAATTATTTAAACAATAAACAAACAAACAATTTTTTTATTGAAAATTTTTTTTAAAAATTAAATTAAAATTTTTTTTTATTTTTGTACAGAACAGAAATATTTATTTGTAACCGCATATACAGGTCTTGTAACAATATATATATATATATATATATATAATATATATATAATTTGTGATGTTTTCAATTTGTTTCTTCTGCAAGTAGATAATATTGTATATTCTTTTTAACACCTGACGCACGTTTCACTGAAAAATATCAGTATCATCAGAGGTTTCTAAGTGAATTAATAACAATCGTAATAATTCTATTAATATAAAAGTAACGAATAATCGAATTTGTATCGATTTTAACGTAAAATAAAATAACTGATAATCGATTTAGGTCGATTAGTTAACGATTGTTTTAATGTTTATTTCTTCAGCAGCTGTTTTCTCGGTTATATTTGAAATTTTGTTTATATAGTATTTTATTCACATTTATTTTTATTTTTTAGTAAATTTATAATTTTAAATAGATCGTCTTGTTTTGTTTTTATTTGGGTTTGTTCTTTAATTAATAAATTATTGTTATTGTGTTTGTAAATGTTAAGATTTTCCCAAATATTCATTTTTTGACCTTTTTGTATGTTTTTAATTAATTTTATATTTTCAATGTTTGGAAACTGGTGGTTATATTACTGCAAGAAACATCGAGTTACTTATATAGAAAATGATGGATATATATATATATATATATATAAATATATAAAAGAGAAATACCACTGACTCACTCACTGACTCATCACGAAATCTCCGAAACTATAACACCTAGAAACTTGAAATTTGGCATGTAGGTTCCTTATGTGATGTAAGTATCCGCTAAGAAGGGATTTTTGGAAATTCGACCTTTAAAGGGGGAAAAAGGGGGGGAAAGATTGCCTGACTGACTGACATAGAATCAACGTAGAGCAAAAACTACTGAATGGATATCAATGAAACTTTGAACATAGCTTCATCATAGGTCTTAGGTGCTCACTAAGAAACGGTTTTAAAAACTTTCACTCCTAAGGGGCAACCCCCCCCTATTGTATGTATGTATCTATGTATGAATGTTCCACATCTCCTCCTAAACCACTGGACCGATTTCAACCAAACTTGGCACAAATATTTTACACGACGGGAGAACCAACATAGGTGAGGTGCTTTTTTCGATGGGGTCCTTTGGGGGGTTCTTTGGGGTCTTCCACATCTCCTCCTAAACCACTGGACCGATTTCAACCAAACTTGGCACAAATATTTTACGCAACGGGAGAACCAACATAGGATAGGTGTTTTTTCGATGGGATCCTTTGGGGGTTCTTTGGGGTCTTCCACATCTCCTCCTAAACCACTGGACCGATTTCAACCAAACTTGGCACAAATATTTTACGCGACGGGAGAACCAACATAGGATAGGTGTTTTTTTCGATGGGGTCCTTTGGGGGGTTCTTTGGGGTCTTCCACATCTCCTCCTAAACCACTGGACCGATTTCAACCAAACTTGGCACAAATATTTTACGCAACGGGAGAACCAACATAGGATAGGTGTTTTCTTCGATGGGGTCCTTTGGGGTCTTCCACATCTCCTCCTAAACCACTGGACCGATTTCAACCAAACTTGGCACAAATATTTTACTCAACGGGAGAACCAACATAGGGTAGGTGTTTTTTCGATACGATCCTTCGGGGGGTCCTTTGGGGTCTTCCACATCTCCTCCTAAACCACTGGACCGATTTCAACCAAACTTGGCACAAATATTTTATGCAACGGGAGAATCAACATAGGACAAGTGTTTTTTCGATACGATCCTTTCGGGGGTCCTTTGGGTCTTAAAAACTATTAGATCTGGTTACTATGGCAACCCAATAGAATAGATTCTGGTTACCATAGCATCGGTGGAAGTCTCCCGCTTAGGAAATAGTGCGGGAGTCGTCCGACGGGCCTTCCCCGGAGTTCATCCACGGAACCCGGGGAGTCTTAGGTCGGATCCCGCGAAAGACGGCGGGTTCTTATAAATAAAGATATAGGTTATGATATCAAAGGTGGTGTATGTATCTTAAGAAACTTCATAATAGTGTGTGAATTCAGAGTTGTTTCAGTTTGAATTTAAAAGTGGATAAGTTAAGATCGAAGTAAGTTATAAGTGAATATAAAAAACAAAGTTTTGATAGCAAATGTATTCAGATCATAGTGTTCAGATAATATAAATGCACTGGCTTCAGTTTGAATTTAAAAATTGATAAGCTGAAATCTATAGAGGTATTGTATTGTAGACATTTTATTGAAAACTAATTTAGCTGTTCGCCCTCTCCCAGAGTTAGAAATCGAGCAGGAGCATCATGCGCAACAGAATTCTCCTCCAGATATAAGAATACAGTTTATAACATGTTCTTAAACAGGTGCGCTACAGAGTATTCCTCCAGTGAGAATGCGATCGTAACAATATAAGGAAGATTATACAATATACAAGTAATATAACGTTAGAACAAGAATAGGTGCCTATGAGCCTATGAATAAATTATGAACCCGAGCAACGCTGGGTAAATCGGCTAGATATAGATATCTATATAAGCCAAATACCACTGACTGACTCACTGATCACGATATCTCTGAAACCACTGAATGGATATCAATGAAACTTTGAACGTAGCTTCATCATAGGTCTTAGGTGCTCACTAAGAAACGGTTTTAAAAACTTTCACTCCTAAGGGGCAAAAAACCAAATAATGATATTTATCGCGGGAATTGCATACTTTGTAAATGAAGTGGTTGACATCTCAGTTTATTGGAAACCCCGAAAACATTTAGTTCTGAGTTTTTAATCATTGTTTTAAATTGAAAAACTTCGTTGTTTGCAGGTTCTTACAGTCGAGAAAATTTCGAAGTTCAATTAATTAATAAATGTATGTCCTTTTTTTTCTCGGAAACGGCTCTAACGATTTTCTCGAAATAAATAATAAATAGCTGTTGCTATGAATGTAAATAAACAAACTAAGAGTTGAGAATTTGTACAATCTATCTAATGCTATACTATTAAGCAAGCAATAATTGTACAATTACATACAACATGAAACTCCGTAGCGAAGCACGGGTATTTTGCTAGTATATATATATAAGCCAAATACCACTCACTCACTCATACATTCACTCATCACGAAATCCCCATAACTATAAAACCTACAAACTTGAAATTCGGCACGTATGTTCCTCTTGGCTTCTAGGTGCTCGCTAAGAAAGGGTTTTGAAAACTTTAACGCCTAACCTCGAAAAACCGCTAAAACCGTGCCACCGATAATGGAGCTTTTTTTCAACTGTACGCTTCCTGGAAGTCTAATGTTTATTTTTTTACTTTCCTTTTGGCTTTTGCGGAGTTAATAAAACAGTATTTTTTCATCTAACCTATAACCACGAGGAGGCGCGAAAATAATCGCGAAACAGTTCACCTTGGCCCTCTATTCCTTGTTGAGGGTTTATTTTGAGTTCTAAGTTCGGCACATATATTTCTCTTGGTTTCTGGGTGCTCACTACGAAAGAGTTTTGAAAGCTTTAACGCCAATCCGCGAAAAAACGCGAAAACCGCAACACTGATAATGCAGCTTTTTTAGTTGCATCCTTATTGCAGTACTTTTTTCCACCACCTTCACGAGAGCAAGCAGCCGTTGTCGCTAACCGTGAGCACCTGAGGGAACTGTCTTATGATACCGTT
Organism: Magicicada septendecula; assembly: GCA_034769895.1. Classification (NCBI taxonomy): domain Eukaryota; kingdom Metazoa; phylum Arthropoda; class Insecta; order Hemiptera; family Cicadidae; genus Magicicada; species Magicicada septendecula. The sequence goes on from CM068367.1 coordinate 638,902,257, forward strand.
CAGCTGTCCGAAACAGTTGTTTTGAATGTTCCAAAATTAAATCAAGAACAGAGAAAAGCCTACGATGAAATCATGCACATCATTGCTTCTGATTCTGGGCAGTTGTTCATTCTTGACGCTCCTGGTGGCACTGGCAAAACGTTCTTGATCAATCTGTTGCTAGCCGCAATTAGAGGCGAAAAGAACATCGCCGTTGCCGTTGCTTCCTCAGGTACCTTGATCGACGGAAGCAGGACGGCTCACTCTGCCTTCAAGTTACCTCTCAACCTGAATCATTCTGAGTCTGCACTTTGTAACATCTCTAAGCAGAGTGACATGGCTCAGGTGCTTGGAAAAGCCAAAGTTATTGTGTGGGATGAGTGCATCATGGCCCACAAGGGAGGTATTGAGGCTCTGAACAGGACGCTCCAGGACATTAGGGGCCGGGAGTTACGGTGCTTTTGGCTGATGACTTCAGACAGACCTTGCCTGTTGTGCAAGGGGGGACACGTGCAGATAAAATCAAGGCCTGTTTCAAGCCATCCCTCTTATGGCCTAATGTCAAAGTCCTGTCCTAGAGAGTTAACATGCGTGTCCACCTCCAACGTGACTTGAGGGCAGACGAGTTTCCTAACTTATTGCTTGATATTGGTGATGGCAAGAATTTGGAAGAGGAGGGAAGAATAAATATTCCTGGTAACCTTTGCAATGTTGTGGGAATCTGATCAGCTTCAGTGACCGAATATACCCCAACATTCATCAGGCTAGAGAGGATTGCACTTCATGGCTGAGGGAAAGAGCTATTCTCACTCCAACAAACGACTCAACCAACAGCATCAACAATTTTCTGTTGGAGAAGCTGCCGACTAAGCATATGAGGTATGAGTCTGTGGATTCTGTGGTGGAGGTCGAGGATGCTGTACATTGCCCTGTGGAGTTCTTGCATACTCTCGACCCACCAAGAGTACCACCTCACGTCCTCTACCTCAAGGTTGGCGCTCCAATCATGCTGTTGCGCAATCTAAACCTTCCGAAACTGTGCAATGGCAACAGGCTTCTTCGTAAACATGTCATCGAAGCCACGATTTTCACAGGCGTCGGTAAGGGAGAAACCGTCATCATCTCCCGAATTCCTCCAATCCCATCAGACTACCATTTTCAGTTCAAACGTCTTCAGTTTCCCGTTAAGGTGTGCTACGCCATGACCATCAATAAGGCACAGGGGCAGAGATTGATAGTGGCTGGTGTGGATCTGAGGAGTGACTGTTTCTTCCATGGTCAGTTGTACGTGGCGTTCTCCAGAGTCAGTTCACCTGACAGCCTGGCCATCCTCCAGCCAGAGAGCAAAACCAGGAATGTTGTTTACAGGGAGGTCCTGAGCACTTAATCTGATAATCTGAGGGAGCAACTGAAAGTATTTGCTAAGCAAGTTATTAGCCTGACTACGTAGACCAAAAAACCAGGGGTGGTGATGGGATCAAAGGGCTTAAGCCCATCTATTTTATTGTTGTTAGACTTACAATAAAGGACTCTCTTAATCTCTAACAGAAACTTAGCTTACCCTCTCTAACTAAATAATACAGCGTAATTTTTAACAACTCATTAATTTTCAAGCTTTAATTGTTGATTGATCAAGCTTGATCAAATTGATCATTTTCAAGCATGATCATCTTCAAATTGATCGAGCTTAAATAGTTTCTCTTAGTTTCAAAATACCGGTATCTAAGCTCCACAAATAACCTATTTCTATTTTCTGATTTTAAATTCTGTTTTTTTCTGATAATCACCGTAGCGAAGCACGGGTATCCAGCTAGCAGATACCTAAAACTAAATGTAGTAAGTTGCGTAGTACAGTCTACCCTTCTTCATCACATCCACCACAGTCATTATCATCGTTGTCAACGCTGTCATCGACATCATTATCATCATCATTATCGTCACGAAAGTAGCTGCGTAAAATAAGGTTTACTTTAAATATTTACATGATATCGTTTTAAGGAACAAACAGCAACTAGATTTGCGTCTTCCTGGAAAAGGTAGTAGCCGTTCGCCTTGGTGGTATCGTCAGGAAGAAGGTTTATTACCTGTTTGTTTCCGTTTTGGAACATGTGATGACTTCTCATATGTGGTACCGTCAACGTATGCATACTTCTTTGTATACATTAAAATATATATGTTAATTTAATTAGAACTTTTTTTTTGTAAAAGTGACAACATACCGTTAATTACGTTATGTTGCGTAATTCTAGAATGTCAGAGTAAAAAGTGAAAAGATTTTTGGCATTTAAATTTTGAGATCGATTCTATCAGATCCGTGGTTCCGTGGTAGAGATTAGTGAATACAATCTTTTCTTTCATTTTACTATACGCACAATTTCTTTCATCTCATGCATACAATTCTTTCAGTCTTTCGTTTACATTTTCTTATCAATTTTTACCTTATCTGCATAAAGCATACCCGGGGTTAGTTCCACATAGTCGCTATTTACATGCTCAATAGTCATTAACATTCAAATAATTAATTCATGTTTAATGTTGAGGTAAATGACGCTTTCTACTTTCTTCGAGAATACAGTCCTCGTTTTCTTTACATAAAATTTTCAGTAATAAAATTTCAAAGTTAATGTTATACAATAATCGTTTAGGTCACAGAATGTAACTGTAATAATTTACTGTTTGACCGTTTTTAAATATTAAATAAAAAAGACGATATACTACATGAATAGACATAAAGATACGGGATACACTTGAACTCTGTTAACCACCATACTCTATATATCATCATATAATATGGATACTTTAATAAGACATAACGTCTGTATACCACATGTAATTATAATTATGTCGCGCAGAGGTCATACACAAAGACTGGAGATTCGTCGACGAGTATTAACATACGTAGGCACTGTACTTACCGACTGTGTCATCATAAATTTCTTTTTAGAATTATACAGTTCGAAAAAATTCACATTTGAATTAACAAAATTATGGTATTTGTATATAAATTAACCCTGTATACAGGTTCGATTGTTTTAGAACTCGATAACAATTATGTCTTATAAGCTACGATCATACCAAGGTGATCAATACTGGAAACACCAAATGACAAATTGTAAAGTTTGCTCTGTTACAGATTACGAGTGAACTGTAAACGTAGTTCTTTGATGTCTGTAGTGAGTGGTGCTTTAACATTGTCCTTATTTTTTAAACAAAAGTTTCTTTTCTAAGAAATAAATCAGGATCTTGTTCTACGATTTTTCACCTTTAACGAGGATTTAAAATGTATATAGCCTATATATATAATCTATGTAACAGTGTATCTAAGTATACATATAATCAAACAGTGCCGATTATAACATGTAATTGCTTTTAACAGTTATCGACAATGTATTAATTGCTTAGGCCTACTAGTCCTTTTCTCAAAATTATTGTTATTATTATTTTTAATGAATAAAGTTGTGTTAGTGGTTATAATCACAAACAGAATTATCACTGTTTCACACCACTATAGAAAAAATTACCGATTAGTGCTTTCAAGCTTAACAGCACAACATCACATCGGAAATATCATCAGATATTTTTGATGTGAATGATGAGCTGTGAAGCTTGAAAGCGCTAAGCGGGAATTTTTTCTATATTTGTATGCAACAGTGTAATTTCTGTTTCAAAATTATTTTATTAAACAATAGGCATAGTTTTAGACGCCACTACCGTGAATTCGCACCGTTAATAGTTCAACGCGTTAATTGGAGACCAACGTACGAAGTGTTTTCATTGGATAAAGTGCAATGAACACGACACGACGCTTGCAATCAGTAAGTTTAACCGCGTCGCGTGTTTGTCAGTATGAGCCTAGCACGCCACACACACACACACACACACACACACACACACACACACACACACACACACACACACACACACACACACACACACACACACACACACACACACACACACACACACACACACACACACACACACACACACACACACACGCTTGGATTATAACTTTAACTCGTTACCCTGATAGCGAGTTATAAACTTTCTCAGTTTTTGAACGTGCATTGAATTTGATTTGAAAATTTAATTTGAAAATTTAATTTAAAAATTAACATTCCCTTTCGTTATACGGAAATTATTTCAGAAACGTATAATATAGTCACGATTTAATTAACTTTTAATAACCTCTTTTCCTCCATTTGCCAGTAAAAATAAGGGCATTATAGATTAAAATCAGTGGAGACATGCGAGATGCGTGCAACTTAACTTCGACCCAGTCACTGATGAAGACGTTACTCATTAAACTTCATCAGCTGCGTGTAATCAACTTCCGATTCCGGTATATCCGAATACGGTGCGCTGCTTCCTACGTCGATAGCATGCAACGACGCTAAATAACACAGCACTACCTCCGGATACGGTTGATCTACAGACATTCAAAATTCATTATTTCGTCTGGATAAAGTTTTGCATATTGTTTCTCCCTTGCCGTTAGTTGTATTACTGTTTACCTAGGGTACGATGATTTTGAGATAACTAATATCTACGGGGTGGGATCTACGTCTATCATTTATTCTATTTCGTAAGGCTGGAATTGGCATTTCTGTTGAAATACGTAGATTTTTTTTGTAGGGAATTTTATAAATAAATTTTGCTTACTATATGCTATGTTCCTTTAATCATCAGCATATCCTCAATTGTATAGGGAAACAAGAGACACCAGATTATATGTTATCTGATTAAGACATATCAATCTGCCTTTTCGACTTAATGATGATAATAATCAGATTACTCCAAACCCTATACATTACATTAGACAAGACATTTAGGTTTTTATTTATTAAAAAGGCGGCTCAGTAGACCAGTGGGTATGGCACCTGGCTACTAACCTAGAGGTCCCGGGTTCGATTCCCGGGCCCGCACCATAAAATCAAGGTGCGTTTTTCAGCCCCCAGGTTGACTCAGCCTGTTGAAAATGAGTACCTGGGATAACATCCTGGGGATAATAATGGGCGGCTGAAGCGTAGTGCTGGCCACACTGCCCTCCTTGTATGCCGTACGGCTCACATAAGGCAGCCTACCCTGCCTTCTCCTACACTACTTCAGGTGGTACACACGGGAGCCATTATTATTATTTATTAAAAAACAACAAAGAAAACAAATTTTTGTTCTCATAAAACTCAAACAGTGGCACTCTATGATAAAATGTCCCGTAGAAAGGACATTTTCAAAATTCGTTTTATTGTACAATCTGTCATGCCAGCTGGACATTGAGATGGTGTTTTGTTTTCAATGTGGTCATTTATAGTATCACTTTTACTATTTTACTTTACGTTACGTATAATGGACAATACAAGGAATATACCGCTCCACCAAAACGAATTGAACTTCATCAATGGAGTATTGATTAGTCCAAAACCCGCCAGGTTGATGGTATAACTGCGGAGATTATACATAAAGCTAATGAAAACTGCGCAACTATTTTATCTGCTTTTACAACAGTCGTTGCAAGTGCGAAGGAATAACAGCATTGGTCAGAAACATCCAGGAACTTGCTTCTGAAGAGGTAATAGAGGACTAACAGGTGATCTGACTCCAATAAATGACGGCGTTCGTTTCCTAGAGATGGTCAGTAGATATATTATCAAGGTCTTCGCTCACGTCAGACAAGCAAGTACCAAGTAATTTAGGCCGATTTGTGCATGACCTACATTTTAAAAAATAGTTCATTAACGTTTGATGATACAACATGATCCGAGTACTCCAACATCAAGATGGGTTCTACAGGCGTTCGTCCTTCACTGTTTTGTAGCCAGAACGTTAGCTATCAAGTCAATACCGCAAGGCTGATCTGAATGCCTAGTTCTTGTACTATGGGCCGGGTCTCTGCTTATGACGTAATACAATAGAGTTCCCAGACAGTGGACTATGTAACTGTGTACCATGATTCCATGGCGAAAATAGAGAAGAAAGTAAATAAAATCTGAAAGATAAGTTAATTGTCTAGGTATTACATGTTTTAGAGGTAAAGTCAATAATGATGATGTTGGAAGTCCAACAGCTACCAATACGGGTCAACATTCTATAACGCCCGAGAAGCTGAGACAAAACCCTAATCCTCATCTTACAAATTATTTATTGAACTAAATCTTATAAATCCCAAACTAGACATTATTGAAACGTATAAAAGATAAAATATATAGCCTATCTTTATGTCAGTGTTTATTGAATTGTTTGATGATGTTGTTCTGTACAATTACATACATTATAAAATCTATTAGTTTAAAGGTTCTGTGAATTTGTATTCACGAATATTGGAGTTACTGTAATTTATTTTGTAACATGTCAGTCTACTATGATGGTGTTTACTTATTAAATTTTAAAGTATTTAAATTCTTCAGCACATTAAACACACTATATAGTCTAATAAACAGACAAAAATTTATAGTTAACGAATCATATAAAAAAGTAATATTATACACCTGTTGCTATCTGAGAAACGATTTGTATAACACAACATAAATGTGATGTAGGCCTACTAGTTAACGTAAATAAGTAAGTTTGTAAAGACAAGTCTATATGTTGGAAGCTTGCAAGTGGAAATGACGTGACATATTGCACAACCTTGTCACGTCTTAGCACGAGGAAAAGTACAATTAACATTAATATAATATAAAATAGTAATATCGTCTGTATTTATCTCCTTATCGAAGACTTCGTACTTGTCTGACACGCAGAACAGACAAGTACCAAGTCTTCGGTAAGGAGATAAACACAGAAGATATTACCATGTTAATTGTACTTTTAAAACGATTTCTGTCGTTTCCAAGAGATTATCTCTGTCCGTCTGTTCCGGGTTTACAGAATCCCATAACCTTTCGTTTTTTTTTTAGCATACGGAAGACGTAATTAAACTAAGTTTCTAGCCTTGCAACTTGGGTTACTAATTCTGCTTACTATGTTTTTTCAGGGGGACTAATGGAAGCGGACCCCCCCCCCCCAAAGGGTCAAAAAAGTTTACGAATTTTGTTAAAATCTTAATTTTTAGGATGTTTTATTATTTTTTCAGCTGTGCATGCTAATATAGTAGTAACACTTTTTTAAGTATACAAATAGGTTTTTTAAACAGTATTATCATATAGATTTGAAATAAAAATATATCTGTGCCCCAGAGGCATAAGACACCATCTCCATTTTTTATAAAATAAAGCTTTTTATGTAGTGTTAATGTACAGACTGCCCTATTTCTAGTAGTATATGGCACTACCTCCTAGTTATTTTTATGCAGCCAATACGCATGTTTAAAATAACACACTATTTCACATTGCTTCTTGAAGCAAACAAAATGTTTTTAGCTGTCCTGTAAAGTACTGTGTATGTGACATGGTGTCTTATGCCTCTGGTGCACAGAATAGGAAAATCAATTCAGTCCATAAGTATCCTGTAAGCAATGTTTCAATAACGCGTATTTTATTGTGTTATTACCGCTTGCTTTAAAGAGACTGATTTCAGCCACTTTAAAGATAGTAATGTTGATTAGTCTTAACTTGTTTTTTCTTTTGTATGAAGCCTACCCGACCCCGGACCGCCCCCCCAAAAGCCAAATTCTAGATATGTCACTGTGTTTTTTTTACTCAAGTTTTCAGTTTCAACTTTCTTGTCTTTTTCTTTCGTGCCATACGTTGTACAGCCTTCTACTGAAATTTCTTTCTGTCGTTTGTATTTAATATAAATGATTTCGCAAATACTTCTCATATATGTATTGCAAAATCCATGTGTGATGGATATGTCCATGTATCAGTGTCTTATTGAACTCAATGATTCAATCGAGCTCCTACAGTTATTTACATTCGCAACATGCCTCTTGCTTGACTCTCAAAGATTGGTACTTATATGTTAGTCTGATTAATTTACCATAGTAGTTAAGTTATGTTTCCTGATCCGATTTGAGTTGTGTATCAGATCCTGAGCTTAGTTAGTCATATCCGATATTTTCCCATGTCTCAGTGGGTGAGTTTTGTAGGTAGGTAGACAACTCTTTTTGTAGGTACCTCGTGTTGTTTCTTACCTTGTTATAATTACTTTTGTGATTTTTTTGTACACATTTACGTAAACGAAACACAGAATAACATATCCACATGTATTTTCTAAGCGAGGTAGTCGGATCTGCAGTTGTGAAGCAAGTAGGCACACGTTTCCAAAGACTCCTGAAGAAATCGTTGTCGTGATTCGAGACAAACCATAGAATGACTCGTATGGACGTAATCTCCTAATCGATAAATAACTCCTAAACGTAACTTCTCCGTTAAATGTACTATTTATAACCATTTATTTAATGTAGGTTTTGACATCCGTTTCGCAGTAAGACACAGGTGACGACAGGATTTCGTTGTCAGTCAAAAGGTTGAAATAAAAAGTACAGTTGTGTTGATGCCAACACAATGAAATGAAATTACCCTGTTAACGTACCCAAGACACAGGGATGCATTAACGGATACCGGACGGCTGGAACTCCTATACAAGCACATTACAAAGATCGTTTACGAAGTAAAACGTATGTTCATGACCAACCTGTACCTTTCACCGCATGTATATGGCAGTTTTCCATTAGTGAAATGAATGCGTGCGACGCGCCAGCATGAGAACTGAAACACCGACGTAGAGTTTGTGCTATTAAGCAAATGATCGACAGTAAGGTAAACAGATCACTTGACCACTACGGCATCTACTACAGTCACTGTTACGACTTACTCGAACACTACCAGATATTCGGAAAGCTTCTACTGTGTAGTGGAAAGTGAGTGAACTGAGCCCACTCACTGATACAGTTGAATGCAACCCGCTGAATTAAAACTTAAATATATCAGTTTTTCATACATAAAATTAAATTATCATAAGTTGGAGAAGATATAAAATTGTAAGTACAAATGCAAATTTAGCATATGAAGAATACAAACTATTTCCTAGCACATTCTTTATTACTTAGAATGTTACAATTCAGTTTAACCTCTGAATTGACACACGTCTGTGTTTTCTCGTTTATAATTACACATAGCTTGTCACAAAATAACAGATACTATTTTTATGTACGATAGGACTACATTGAATATGTTATTCTTAACTTCCTCGTTAATACCAAATAGGCTACCTGTTAAAACGTTTGGAACTATTCTTTCAATAAATGTATTATATTGTGTACCTAATAGAAGACCAACCAACAGTTCATGTGTAAGTTGAGTTTAGAACGTACTCGCTTCGTAAGATTTGTTCACTAAAGTCTTTCAGTTATTTCTACTGTACTTCATTATTCTATTGTATTGCCGTGTTCCATTGAGCTAATCAGTTCATTTTGTACTTTCGATCCACACCAGATTAGAAGATTTTTTTTTTAATTGTCTTACTGTCTCCCTATTGTGGAGTAAGTGGACACGGCCGTGCCACCACACTTCATGTTTAGTTTGTAAAACCTCTTTCAAGGGCCCAATTCCGTAGAACGTTAAAAAGCATATGATGAATGTGCGTTGGCGATGACAACCTCACAGTGGTAATCAATCCGAACCGTGGTATACGATTAATCCAATCAGGTAGTAAAGACTTCTAGGTTCATCCGTTACAAGAAAGTCTGGAATAATACTTGATGAAATTAAACAGAAGTAAGTTATAATGAAGAAAAAGCACTGCGACAGCAGTTTACATAATTGAGTCAAAAATAGACTATAATTTCTGCGACACAGATACAATTAGTCTGGTGTCACAATTACATTTGGACAGAATTACCAAGTTAACAAAAACCTTGTTAACTTATTATTTGTTTGTAATAAGACCGTACTGTAAAAATTTAAGCAGGAAATTTATGTTTCTTGTTTACAATTACGTTTTTCTTCAATGAAAAACCGATCACTGAGTACCGATCTATACTTGCATGAGTTTAATGTAATGCTACTATGATCACTTAATCTCTTTGTGTTTGATTTTGATGGAAGATATCTGCTGTTGTAGTCATTAAAACATCAACAGCGTATAGAGTTTGGTTAGCGAAGCTTACCGTAGGGACTTGGGTTACATCCCTGCTGGCAAGCTCGCCTATCAACGCCTGCGAAGCGGTTTAATACCCAAATACTTGCCAGTGCCCGAACACTGCGCGTTGTAAATAACAGGTTGTTGCGAACAACAGCATGTCATAACAACGTCATGTGACACCTTACAATGTTATTACCCAGAATGTATGTAATTATTTTAACAGAAAATGCAGCTTTTATCTGCAATCTGGGCTTACATACTAGTCTGCATCAATGGGCCGTTACGCGTTACTGCACAGTGCACGTAAGGTCAAGTATATTTCAAAACACATCTCATACTCTAATATTACTGCAAAAGTAGTTTCACATGGGCCTATGGTACCCATAGAAATTTATTTTCTTCATGAAGAAACGTAGCTTTCACGCTAGCTTTGAAGGAATCTGTAAACAAGCGTCAGTCTGTGGTTTCACTTTTATAACTCAGGATTTCCATTAACGATCAAAGGGTATAACAGTAATACTAAATATAAAAAGATATGTCTAAATTCACCATTGACTTTGCAGAAATACCGCGACTTAGAATTAAGGTTGAGAAGTTCTATCTTTCAGGGTTACAGGGTTAGACAGTTACAGTGTTGAGATGGCTTTTCCTAGATCATAAATGTTCAGATTGCTATTTCCATTAATTCAAATCATTACTTATTAGGTCTTTAAGACTATATGTGTTAATAAATGAGATTTATGTGAGGAAGAATTTTATCAGATTAGCATAACACTTGTTCTTCATCGTCTTCTTGATTAGTATCCCAGTTATCGTCATTTAATGTTAGTTCTATGAAATCAAATTTTTGCCTTGAGGAACAGGATGCATTGGAGGAAGCAGTTTTGGGTATTTCACCATGTTTGAATATATATGTAGGCTAATCCCCATTTTAACGGTCAAGAAGAAATAATAGTCTGGCAAATGGTGTTTTAAATGTTAAACACGGACTTTAGTCGTCACCGATTTAATTTTATAAGCGATGACTGCCAACGTCTGTATTTCAGATTTTAATACACGATTACAGTATTCTATCACGATTAACATTTAATGTAGTTTTGGATCCTTTCAAAATCAAAGTACAGCAAAGGTCATTTACCAACTTCGCCAGCAATCCAAACACAAGAAAATAACAATTAAGAGGGACCCAAATCTTATCTTGACCACTTAGTTTATAACCAAAATGACGTTCATGAGACCCTTAAATTAAATAAACAAAGTTTTATTCAAAAACTTACGTTAATAGTTCCGTCAGTGACTTACTTTTTTGTCGTTACGACGCGTTTCAAGACGTATGTCTCATCATCAGAAGTTTCACTCGATAGGTGAGGTCGTCAATACATTAAAATAAAATAAATAAACGAATTCATAAAAACACAAACGTGAACGGAACAAATACGGCCGGTGCAAAAAAAGTAAGTCACTGACGGAACTATTAACGTAAGTTTTTGAATATAATTTCAAGTGACTTGGATACTTGTGAAAAATGAATATTAAACAAAGTTTTGTCTGTGACAGTTGAAAATTTAGCACACCATATACACAGCAGAAACAAGTTGTATGGTATATTCTTCCCCTGGCATAATGTACAATTTCAAATACTGTACTACTGTCTACTGCACAAGTTACTATTTTCTTTGTAGAATGAACGTAAATTAATTTTAATTGTTTTTCTGTGGAGGTTAGCCTACAGTAGCGATGACGCGAGCCAGTAGATAAGCTATGTTATTGTTTGATTGGTTGGTTTAAGTCTTTGTTTCACACACATTCTTATTGAATTTTTTTAATTTCGCATAAAAAGTTATGGAAAAGAACACATCTCACGTTACAAAATTGAGTTTACCATTTATTGAAATACCATTGAGTTTAAAAAACAATTTTTTAATCAACGTGTGTTTGTGCTTGTGCAATTACGTATGGTTCAGCAACGTGGTGACAGTGTACCACGATATAATCTTTGTAACCACTTGCCACCTCCTGTCCATCTAAGTTCAGTTCTTTTAGGATTAAAAATAACATTACCTATTTTAATTTCGTTGCGGTATCAATAGCTTAATTATTTTTATGCGTCTCTATTCAATCCAAAACTTTCATATCATTCTTGTGTGTAGTGCTCACGTTCTGAAATTCTCGATTAATGTACTATAAATATATTTAATACAAAGAGCAAACGAAACATTCCATACTCTGAATTTACTTTATATCTGCTTACTTTATTAACTTAATCTTTAAAATAAGTTAAGATACCTGTTATTCCTTCATGCAACTTACTTTGGTCGCTAGGCACGACGCGTTTCAGGATCAAGGTCCCATCTTCAGGTGATGATCACTCGGGTCGAGTTCGTCAGTTCATAAAAAACACATACATAAAAAACACAAAATTTAATAAACACTCATACTGCACGAGGGGACGATGGGCATCGTCGAGAAAGTAAGTTTATTAACTTGTTGCCCAATACTATTTGTTCGCTTTTATTAAAAATAGGGTCTTTCTGTTATACTGACATTTCCACCCTTCATATTTTTAAATGTCACTGTCGATGGCTCAAGTTCTTTATTTTATATTATATTATTATACAAAGTGCATAGAAATTTGTATAAAATACACAAAAAATGTAGTTACAACAGAACTTTAATTTTCGAAAATCCTTTTGCTCTCCTAAAACAGTAATGCTCTTATATTCTTCAATGGTGTATTCAACATTCAAAATATATTTTGTATATAATTGTCTGTTAGCTTTGTCATCTATAGTTAACAAAAGAATCCTGTGAAGCAGATGTTAAGCTACTGATGACGAGTTGTAGGAATTAGTTGCTTTTAAAAAGTCGACTTGATTTAATTTTATAGGTTGAAAACATATTTGGTTTCAATAAGGTTTCGATTTTATGTGGCTTTTGATACATTTGGTTTTTTCACTTTGTTACGATAGGGTTTCAGTTTTTTTTATTTTTATTTAATGCTTACGCTGAGTGATTTGTTTTTCATTACCACACGCGTGAAACCTATATCGGGTAATGTTACGTTTCAATTTTTAACAAACACCACTATTGAAAAATGTAACTATAAAACCATTCAGGAAAACATTAAACTGAAAGAAATATTTTCAATTTCAATAAGCTGTTGTGAAGAGGTTGACGAAAGTAGTTGCAGTTGATATGCAACTTACCGGTCACGGTTATCCGTAACAGGCGTTCAGTTGTTAATACACATCATAACCGTTATTTTGTGATTGTAACGTTTAATTTCCCATAAACGTTAAATAACATTAAGTTTTTTATTTTACTTTTTAAAAGTAGGGTATACAATTGTCTTGATAATACGTAAAGACTGTCTACACAGTAAAGATGGGTTTATGAAAACTCTTTTTAACTTTAAAGTAAATGTTTTCAAACTGTGGAGCGGTGACTACGAAAGTCGCTTTCAACGTTGTGGTGGGACTGCTTAAGTAGCACTTCTGGTTGAATTGAAACGTCTGGAAAGTATGATTCTTGCTCATTTTTCTATAGCCTGAAAATTTTTAATATCTTTCTATGAAGTGGACAAGTGGACGAGTTAACAACACATCTGTGGCAGACCAAGTATCTGCCATAGTCATCTCGACTGCGCTATCGTCTGGACCCCGATTTTCGTGAGTGAGGTTATGCCTCCACCTCTTTGCAAAAGGCGAAAGTCCATGCCACGATCGAAGTTTATCGTCCATGTAAGCACGACTCTACGCTTCTGTGAATTAACTCCTAGGCAAGCCTAGAGAATTAACTCCTTCAGCGTGGGAGTTCTCAGCCCAAGCAGTCAAGAAATAGTCTGGTATTCCGCGTTCCCCGTTCCAAAAACCCACATCCAAGACAACCCCATTTAACAGAACGCAGTGTACAACTGTCAAGTGACCGCGCCATATATCACACGTCATCACTGCTCAAAACGTTTCTTAATAAGGTCCAAGGGCAGCCACGGAATCATAGTCATAGTAATGGAGGCTTGTCGCGATGCAACCAAATACCTACGGGTTCCTGTGCACGCATCCTGGAGATGCTCACGACCGTCCTAGTGATAAGCGTAGTACACGATACTGCAGCGCCCACCGAAAGGAGCATGACACCTCTGTGACATTGTCTGCCTAACTGTGGCGAATAAACTCTTATTATATTTCGGACTACACGTAAAGATGCCTTATGCCTCATTTAACAAATTCCAACCGCTGATGATAAATAAGCTGACCTTCTGTTTACTCAGAAATGTATACAACGAAATTTTTGTAAAATTTTGGAATCATTATATACGACACTTAAACCTTTGCAAGGAATATAATTGTTGTCACAGTTAGAATAAAAGTTGTAAAGAAGTAATTTTATGTTTTGCCATATTTTCTTTGGTATTCTGGCTCATAATGTTTTATTTTATGACATAGTAAAAAATATTTTATGACATAATGTTTCATTTTATGTCATAAACATTTATTATGACATAATGTTTTAAACTCATTGTCATAATGTTTTATTTTTTTATATTAATCTTAAGCATAAATTTACGCTAGAAAGTTAATCTGAGTATCTACTAATTTTCGTATCTGAGCTTAAACTATAAAGTATGAATGTTTTAGAAACAATTAATACAAACAGTTACAAGTGGAAGAGTGACTGATCTTTCCAGAGATCTATAAACCTGTAGTTTACGTCATACGGGGCTGCACCTCTTCACAGTACTCCATGTTTATTAATGTTATATAAATCACTACGCTACAAAGAACGAAAGATGTTAAAAACAAAAATAATTATAATTATATACTGCGAAAACTATAACAAAACACTCGTATTAAAGCTATGCTAATACTTCTTCTATGCTAATAAATTATTCTATGCTAATTTTTTTTTCGGTTAGTGAAAGGAAAAGGCATGTACGTGAATAAAAGTGATTTACCAGAACGGAAGTGCATAACAAAACGTGATTAACAGTTGAGAGTAAGTAGCTGCAAAGCTAAGTAAATCTGAAAATTAAAGGCAGACAATTTGCGAGGAGGAACGGTGGGTGTATTTACAGCAAAAACGTGTTCGCTATTTCTCCCGTTACTGTAAAAACAAAGCAGTTAGACTTGTCATGAAACAATGCATTATTCATGCGTTTTGTGCCACACTACAACAACAACAACAAGTCGCAATTACTATGCAGGTAAAGCATCTGGTTGTGTTTGTTCCTTACGTTCGTACGTACCTCCTTGATAATTGAGTGTGGAACCTGTGTACGAGAGGAGACAACCATTGTACCACCTACACCTATGCACAACGAATAAACAACTCATTAATATTACACATAGCAGCACTACTGTATAACAATTCATTATATGCTACTGTATGCTCGTCATTGTAAGCGTCGAGAACAACGCGCTCACTAATTGGCAATTCAACGTTTAAAGTAGTACGACTTATTTTTCACAATATTCAGTAGGCCTACACATGAACGCTGAACACTTTCAGCGATTTGCCGTACATAACTGGCCAACTGTAACACAGTACGGGTATAATTGAGATTATAGTGTTGTTATTAGAACGATGGTAGTGTACATGTTTAAAAAAATGTGTGTGCAAAATATATCTTTCAAACATCTGTATAATATGTAGTATATATAGACTATTTATTTATCATAAAGTTCGTATGCTTTCAGCACATTCTGTATTACTCTTGTTTTGGTATCGAATAAATGTGTTTTGGTAATGCACGTGTGTTACTCGAAAAACTAATTATAAGTATAACACTACCGACTCGGAACACAACGTTTATATTGGTATATATGCCGGAAACTAGAAAACTATACCAGAAACTACTGATACACGGCTTTGTGCATAATTTGTTCGTGAGTCGGTGTTCTTAAGAGCTACTACAAAATCTCAATTGTAAATGTTAGTATCTAATTTAGCTGTAAAGTTCAAATATCTAATATATAAGCATGTGAAGCTTGAAGTTTAGTTAAAGGTGCTACACGCTACACCTCGGTTTTTACATGTCGATAATGAGGACCCGTGGAGAGGCAGATTCTTACCCAGAAGTATACGGGATGAAAAAATAATGTTTGATGATAACAATGATCATTCAGGTCAGATTCATATTCATTTAGTCAGTGTTGTTAAAATGTTATTCAAAGTTATATAATTACAGTTTTGTTTGTGTGATCTGGAATCGTAACAGTTTTTCTGCTACATTTTGTTTTTAGTTAATGTTGAATTTCTCAAACTAGTATTAACTTTGTTATTAACAGACGTTATTTGTTTAATTTGTTATTCAACAAATTTAAAAAATTATTATAATTTTATTCAACAATTTTATTTTCTTATTATATTAATTTAACAATTTATCGTACACCAAACCTAAAAAAAATTTCAAATTTTTTCCAGTTTTCAGCGGTTTCCTTGAACAGAGTTACAATTCTGGGCCTTTCCTTCTGTTTACTTCGGGTCAATTAACAAATAGTACCTGTATAACCAAAATTGCCCATAATTTGTACTACAGAAGTTTTCATACTGGTTTATTTCCTTCGGTACAGAAATGTGGACGAAATGTTTACCTGGCTGTAAAATCGGGAGCAAAGTATTTATGGATTTAAGTTTACATATATTTTCCCCATATTTTCCTTAGAACCTCCCGAAGTAGTGTCTTTTCCTCCTGAAACACCGTGCGCGTGTGTGTAAAGTAAATCAATAATCAAACGCTCCATCAGCTAATCAACTATGGAATACTCATATCAATATTTGTTACAAAAAATATTTTCATTCGGTACTGAAATATGAGACAAATCAAGAGGCATACATTCGCTATGATTCACAAGCTAGATCTATAAACGTTTTTCCAATTTGAATGGAAAACGATACATGATACAATTCTCGTCGACCTAATTTCGTCTAATAAATATACGATTTCCAGTACAAATAACATGTTATTTTAAAATATTTATTTTATAACAAGGATGGTGTCACCGTGTCTCACTATGTAATGGCCGGCACTCTTTGCATGTGCGCAAAATTAATTTTGTAATGTGCCTTTAGTTAACTTTGCATATTTAATGTTGAAATTTGGCAGTAAAAAATTTGTTGAACTTTGCCTGTAAAAATAACCTCAAACGATAGCTCGATAACGTTAGTCACATACATCAGGAAGCTGAAAGTATATTTAAATGTCAATAAAGCTGTTTATTTTGTTATTTTTTTCTGTGAAGGTGACCGTTGATGTTCGTATATGACGGATCATTTGGATAAAGTACGAGTATTCTGTGGAATTTGTAGGTTTATTTAGTGTTGGACTATTAGATGAACGTTAGAAAACGTGACTATTGAATTTCGCTTCCATCGTCATTGTGCAGAAATAGGAATACAACCTTGTGCTTTTCACATAATTTATATTTCCTAGTGAGGAGTAAAAGAAAAAGTAGTATAGATATTAATCGATTATTATTTATATTAATTAAATTGGAAATTAAGACTTGACAAAAAGATTTTGCATTAGGCAGGAAAAAGAACGGATATGATCAACGCGTGCAGCCAATTCGTGATAAGTTATGCAGTCCTACCTTGCACTTTGCTTGTAGTCTTTTTTAAAAGACTTATTTTCTTTGCACTTTTGACATATGACTATGTAGAACACTGTGACGCCTTTAAACACAAGGCTAAAGTTTTCTGCAGTCATTTAATAAAGGGAAATTTGTAAGAACCGTAACGATGGGGTCATCCCCAAGAGTACAAGACTTGAATGATGACCTAAGAAAGTTTTGAAGTAGACTCTATGAAAAAAACCAAGAGACGCAAACTAGCTTACACGAACACCAGTAGGTCTACAAGTACCTTCACACACAACACACGGTGTAGTTATTAAACTAGCATTTTTTAAACAGTACCCTGCTCTGTTGCCGATAAAAACAATACATCTTCAATAGGTGGATTGAAGTTGTATATAATACTAGCATAGGTCAAAAGTCAAAACTGCTTACAGAAAGAAGAAGGTAGAGACGCTTATACCACGAAACTTATTGCTTTGCATCAGTCGCGTTCTACAGTTATCGATGTCTAGAGTATGACGATTGTGAAAACTGAAATTGAAACCAATTTTATATCTAACCCACTTTTTATTTTAAATTATACAAGCACTACGTAACTATGCTATGAATTTAAACAAAAAGTAAGAAGTAAGAACAGTTCTTTTGTTGAAACGGGATGATACTGAAGTGTATATTATAACGTATGTTGTTATTTGCATCGTGCACGCATTGAGTGTTCTTGCTTGGAGCGAACACGTATGGAGTGCTTAAAACATCTAGATGAAGGAAAGTCGTGGTTTAAAATATACTCCCAAAAATAAACCTGAAACATATACCAGTCGGCTAATAAATTTTACAATGCAGACAGGGTGAGTGGGCGTGAAACAAGTGGGAGGAGTAAAGACGTTGCAGAAACACAAACTAGATAGGCCTACACATCTCCCATCAATCTGAACGATGTCTGTTGTAGGCCTGTTAGTTCGCAGTGGTGTTACACCACTGACGACCTGCGTCGTATATTCTAATAAATAATCATTATTCTTCTTTGCATATTCGTGAACACACATTGTGTATTGACCAAATCGTGGAGTATCATCTACAAGAAAAGTCTTGTCGGTTGTTGATACACTAATTTTCGTAATAACTAATTTTTATGTTACTCCTTACTTATCTGTTGGTTTTTAACGTTATACAGGAATAACGTAATACAGGGTGGCGCAGGGAAACGGGAAAATTTGAAGTTGATGTTGGCAGCCCTCTAGATGTAGCAGAAGTGAAACTGTCTGTCTAGCAGTAACGGAAATTTAGTTACCATGGAGCAGTGGAGCGGTGCAGAGCGTGCGGTCGCCGTAAGGGCGTCTTACCGACATGGTGACAGTTTGACAGCTGCACAACGAGAGTTTCGGCGCCACTATCAGATCCCGCCCCGCGGTCAAGTTCCTTCGTCACACACAATCGAAACGTGGGTTCGTAATTTTGAAGAGACTGGTTCAGCTTTGAAGAAAAGCCTAGTGGGGGGGGGGGTCTGTACGTACCCCAGAAAACATTGATACGTCGGAGCGTTCCAAAAATACTCCATGAACTTCAATTTCATCCGTACAAACTTCAGATTGTGCAACAACTAAATCCTAATGATTGTGTATTGCGCCTGCAAATTTGTGAACAATTGTTGGCTAAAATCAATGAGGATGCTAACTTCATTCAAAATCTTTGGATGTCCGATGAAGCCCATTTTCACTTAAGTGGATACGTGAATAAGCAGAACTTCCGTTACTGGGCTCAAGGAAACCCTGCTCAGCTTCACCAGCGTCCATTACACAGTACCAAAGTTACCGTATGGTGTGCAGTGTCGTGTCATGGGGTGATAGGCCCTTACTTTTTTGAAGATGAACGAGGCACTGCTGTCACTGTGACGTCTGAACGTTATGTCAACATGCTAGAGACATTTTTGGCTCCAAGACTCCATACTTTTCCAAACCTTGACATTCAGCATACCTGGTTTCAACAGGATGGAGCCACCTCACACACTGCCAGACAGTCAATGGCAGCAGTGAAACGTTTGTTTGAGGATCGCATAATTTCAAGGAATGCTAACATCGCTTGGCCGCCCCGATCTCTAGACCTTTCAGTCTGTGACTTCTTTTTATGGGGACATCTTAAGAGCATCGTGTACCAGACTAGACCAAGAACCCTTGCTCAGCTCAAGACACAGATTGAAGAGGAAATCGCCAAAATCCCAGGTGACACATTGCCCAGCGCTATGCAAAACCTATAGAAACGACTTACTGAATGTGTACGGCAAAATGGGCAGCATTTAACTGATGTAATTTTTAAAAAGTGATGCCTAATGTAATTTCCAGTCTTGTAGAACATATTTTGAGCCTCAAATAAAGTTTTGTAACGTTCCTTCATTTTTTCTAATTATTTCAAATGTTCCCGTTTCCCTGCACCACCCTGTATTTCTAATAATTTAGTTCGATTATTTACCTGCTTTATTCTCTCACTAGACTTATTGGATTTTATTCTTTCATAAAAGGCGCCAACCAAATTTTTTAAATATTTGGCACTTTTTTGTGGAACTAGCAAGTTCTCTGTACACAGAGTAAATATCTCTTTTAACCTTTTATAATCTAGATGTCAAGACCAATTACTCACGGATAACGGATAACGGATACTAACGGATAAGAGTCATCGACTTTGCAAATACTTTGTCGTTTACAATTTTGTTACATTGTAAAGTCGATACTTTAAATATTTTTTTCTGTAGTACGAAACCAAATTTTATATTTAGCAATCAAAATCTTCACTGTTATTTAAATCAGATCATGTGTATGTATTATGACCATATGTAATTTTAGACGTCTACATATACAATAATATTTTAATTTTATACACTATAATGTGTAGGCCTACATACATTTTCATGCGCGCGCGCGCACACACACACACACGCGCACACACACACACACACACACACACACACACACACACACACACACACACACACACACACACACACATAAAATGTATAATTGAACGAGCAAAGTGAGTTCTCACTCGAATGTTTAACATAGTATGTCTGTCTATCTCTCTGACAGTCTATCTATTTAGGGTATGTGTCACGATAACTTTTGAATACATAAAAGTTTTCATAAAACTTCGCATGCGTGTCCATACTTAGATCCTACAGAGCTCTATTGTTTTTAAGATTAATTCCTCCCAAAAATAGGGGGGTAGGAGGCTAAAATGTAAGAGTGTCAAAACTGTGAGAAATCGCAAAAAATACATATAGGGTATGAAATTAAAGGCATTTTAACCCTTATTAAATATAGTGTTCATTTTTTAAATTTCAAAATTTTGAGATTTTAACCCAAAAAGTGGGAGAAAACTTCCATAAAATCGCAAAAAACCATTTGGGGTATGAAGTTATAGGAAATTTTAAACAAAATATGAATATAGTGTTCAGTTTTAAAGACTTGAACATTTTGTAAAACCTGAGCGTAAACAGTGCGGGAAAACTTTGACAAAATCGCAGAGTCTGTGTGGGGTATCAAATTAAAGAGAATTTTAACTGAAATGTGAATATCGCGTAGGCCTACAGTTTTAAAAAACTTAAAAAAATTATAGATGTCTAACCGCCTGTCAGACTAAAGGGAATTTTTAATCTAAATCCGAACGTAGCATTTACCACGAAAATGTTTTCACTTTAGGTGGACCACGGGCCAGAAATGGAACTCAAAATTTAAAGAAAATTCTAAAAGTCTATGTGGGGGATCAAGTCACGAAGAAGACGATTCAAAATAAAAACTCAGTATTTTAATAATGTGACATACTTAATATCTTTCGAGACGCCTAGCAAATTTTGTGTCGCCTTCAAATCGTTTGTCAGCTAAGTTTACAAAAAACTTTAAATATTGTTATCAGGTTATCAGTTATGTATATTTGTAAAAGTATATTAGATATACGCCTATCTATTGAAAAACTTAAAAGCTAAGACTAAATTATTTGTCATTAAGGCATTATGGTTATAAATTTAACTAAAAAACCAATTTTTGTTTTGAAAACCTGGTTTTGGGGTTTAGTGTTTATTGTATGATTGTCTACTTTACAATTCTTATTTTTCTAAAACTGTAGTCTAGAAAGCGGAGTTTTGTAATTTTTCAGATAATTAAAAACTTATTTAATGTTGCAGTTTACCTAGTAGCAAATGTGTTTCGTTAAAAATATTAGCGAATTCTACAGCTCAAGGAGCTTTCTACAAATATGATTATCATACGTATTTATAAACTATCAGCAGAAGCGGCAGGTCTGTCTTAAATGCACGCTTTAAGTGTAAGGTTGCTATATCGTTAATAGAAGGGTTCTATCAGATCCACAGCTGATAACGTTGGTGGTATACCCTAATCTTCTTTGTTTGGATCTTATTAGTATTTATAGTAGGTCTACGCGTAGTATTTGCCTTCTGCACCACGTTATGTTCTACATGCCTTCAGGAAGTTCTCCTTCCGTTATGTTTTGTCCCCTTATTGTATTTTTTGAGTCGCCGTAGCATGTTTTTGGATGTTGTAGAAAGTTAACTGTTGATAATCACAAACATTACATTGTCATTGGTGGTGACGACCATAATAAAGTTCCCTGCCTCCAGTTTACTATTCGCTTACTTTTGATTAACCCTTATCTCTTTACTATACAGTTTGACATGATTTTTTGTTTTAATTCTATGGTATACTGCGGTATTAGGCTTTCAAAATTTTATTTTTGGTGTCAAAACGTATATCTTGATTGAATAATAAAAACGTTTAGTTGAACAGAGAACGACACTAAGCTTCAGCCGAGTGATTAAAACGTTTCTAAACAACTATACAAAATTAAAAGAAAATAACTATAATATTTCATGGAGTAAATGTAATTTAACTCCATATTGTAAGCAATGCTATTTTCTCACTACTTTGGGACTTAACAAATTATAAGTTTTCAGAGAAGAAAATCATTAAATCTCGAGTCTCATGTTTGGCTGCTAAAGTGATTTGCTTAACTTTACACCGAGCAGAGATATTAAATTTGCCGTGCCATTATAATGAACTCCACTGGAAAAAATGTGATTACGTTTTGTTCATATTTTTTTATGCTGAACAAAAACTTTGTTTTCATTTTAGTTTTGTTTTAACGTTTTAACCATTAACTGTATGTAGCTAAAGTCTGCGCCGAATCTAAATAAGTTAGTTATTTTCTAAAACGTACAGATTAGTGAGTCTAGTGATATATGTGACCACTTTTATCGTAATGACGTATATTAAGACTGTGAAACACACCCACTATGTGATAAATAATTGTTTAGAAGGCAAAGTTAATTTAGCCAATATTTACAATCTTGTGTAGCAAACCAATTAATTAGCAGTGCAAATATTTATAAACTGAGCTTAAAACTTCAAAAAGTCGTAAACGTCCTAGAAAATCTAACAAGTAGTCAGTTTCGCAAGTAAAAACACGACTGTATGGACACGAATGTATACAGTTAGAAGAGAGAAGAATTTTCGTGCAAAGGCTTGCATCGATATATTATATTAAGTGCGCCAGTAGCTGCAATTGAAAAATATCTTCATAAGATATGGATGCCTCTTCTAGATGCATTCTACATTTTTACAGATCAGTTAAAACGGCTTCATCGCCGTGTAGAATCAAATAGTGTATATTTATATTAAGTATAAATTAATACTATGCACTAATATCTAGTATAGTGTTACGACGGGCACACATGTCGTTGTGGGTACAGTGGAAACAGAATAACTGACATCCAATGAATTCACTAATTACAAACTTTAATTAGACACAAACAGCAGTTATAAATCAACAATGTACAATTCAAGTTAAATTTGTCCAAGACACAATAAATGTCCGCTTCGAAGTCCGGTATTTATACCTCCGTCGCCTTGTATAGTAGTCAGATAGCGAACCTGCGTGCTGGTAGAGTAGTCGAGTCTGGAAGGAGCATCAGCATCTCCCGTGACCTAGAACCATCGATGTATAATATGTATATGCATATACAGTAATATGTATATTATACATCGATGCCTAGAACAGTCCACACAGTTACGTAATTCTGCCACGTAGAATAATCTGTAACCGTCTGGAACAGTCTGCGCCCGGCGGAGTGCTGTTGTATAATTTAAATATTGTTTTGTAATTAAATATGTTTTAAAATTGGGTTACGGGGTATGTTTGAGTAAACTATTTTCATAACGTAGAGAATCATAACGTAGTTTCATAATTGGTAAATTCGTCATTGCCTCAAGTACAGAGCCGCTTTTGTAAACAAGTTTCACTTTCAACTTTGTAAACAAGATTAGGTATATAAGGTAAGCGTAAAGCGTGTTATACAGTGTGATTCAGATAAGTCAGAACTCCAACACTTATTTACCAACATCATTTAATACGGAACCGTAAATGTTTATGCAGTTTGTTTTAAAAGTAATAATGATTTCTCTGTGTTGTTGATTGTTGATTGTTAGACCAAGCGTTGACCTTGACCTTGGGAAACGTGTAGTAATGCATCATTCCCTCTTATTCACTCTTAACGATGTGAATAATAAGCTGAACAATACTTTTTCAGTGATGAAGCATGGTTCCACTTAAATGGATATGTTAACAGCCAGAACACTCGCATTTGGGCTGCCAATAATCCTCACACATTGCATGAGACCCAACTTCACCCGCAAAAAATTGGAGTGTGGTGTGCCATGTCTAGGCAGCGAATTGTTGGACCAATATTTTTTAACACAACTGTTACTTCAGTTGTTTATGCAGACATCATATAGCAATTTATAGCCATGCTTGAAGTGAATGAACGTTATTGCTGGTTTCAACAAGACGGTGCAACGTGTCACACCTCCAATGACACGATGACGATGCTTCGTGAGTTCTTCGATGATCGATTAATCTCTAACAATCTGTGGTCCCCACGCTCACCAGACCTGACTTCCCCAGATTTCTTTTTGTGGGGCCATCTTAAGGAGAAGGTGTACTGCAATAATCCGAGAACGCTGGAGGATTTAAAGAATAACATTACCGCTGCTGTAAGGGAAGTCACAGTTGATGTACTGAGACGAGTACGGTATCTGAAAACATGTGCCGTCGAGTCGATATGTGTTTACTACAAAATGGAGGACAATTTCAGCATCTTTTATAAAGGTATTTAAATGTATTAAATACATTAAAAATGTATTAAATGATATTGATATTAAATTATGTTGGTAAATAAGTGTTGGAGTTCTGACTTATCTGAATCACCCTGTAGCACCAACTCCAGAGGGTTGCCGTGCGTAGCACATACCTGTGCGTGTGAAGAAAAGGACACATTGGTAATATTCTATATTAATAGTAATTTAAAGAATAATAGTTTTAATGAAAGTAATAAATTGGAAAAGATACTGTTAACTAGTAACTTGAGATAAATTTAGAAATATCGAAGAGTGATTACATTGGAACTTTTGTTGGAATAAATATACTTTATGTTTTTGGCATCTTTGAATTCTAATTCTTAACTCGGTAAACTACCTACACTTACTATCTGTTTTGCCACTCGAGCAGGTAGTATATTTTGCTGGTAATTTATCTTAGGATAATCCACCGGTATAACAGTGCCAAGAATCACGTAGGACTCAACGATGCCCATATTATTTATTTCCTCAGTGTTGCACTGCCCCCCCCCCCCTGAAGCCTGTTCATCGCAAACTGGCAAACCGTCTCTGTAGTAATTCTTGGCTGTGCGGTTTAGGTGGATGACCTTTTACAGTGTAAGAACCTTCCCAGTCAGTTTTACTCTTGTAAACAACCTCTTGCGTAACGTCCTCTTCAGCTACTTCTTCCCCGGGTGCTTTCTTTAAGCCTGTGTCACTCTATGCTACTTCACTAGCCGCTACTAAATAGCTGCTACTGCATTTTCTGTCCATTTCTATGTCACACCATTTTCAGGTAGCCGCTATTTAGTAGTGGGTACTACAGCAAATTACGTGGTTGCGTAGATTGGTTTGATGTTAAAAGTTTTGTGCAAAGTGCCATCTGTGGGTGTGCGACGTGAGGCTTTGAGACGCCTGTTGCTGATTGGTTGCTGGTTGGATTTGGTTGTTGATTGGAGAGCTTTGTAAGCAGTTACTGACTATCATGAGGAACAAAAAGAAATGCATGTGGGTTCGGGAATGGATAGGTATAAGGGATAAACTGGGTGCTTCAACAACACTAATAATAGAGCTAGCAACTGACGACTAATATCATGCCATACCGAAGTTTCAGGAGTTGCTAGATTTAATGTCGACAAACTAACTTTGGTTTCGTAACAAAGTTCTTATGCTTTCGAGGCCGCCGGCATCAATGTTACTTAAACGGCTGTAGCCTGCCGGGCTAATAGGCCGTTTTCTTGTGTTGTTGAAACCAAACGTTTCGGCCTCACCAAAGGAGGCCATCTTCAGTGGCAAAAAATATGTGAACCTCAGTACTGAAGCAAACTAACATAAATTCAAGTTTGTGATTCTCTAACACACTAATATAACAAAACAATATTTGTGTTTTGTAATTTGTTTGAGGTAAAAATATTTTGTTAATGTATCAACAGTAACGCCTAATTAATGCTGTCACAATAAATAAGTCTTCAATTAAACACGCACACACACACACACACACACACACACACACACACACACACACACACACACACACACACACACACACACACACACACACACACACACACACACACACACACACACACACACACACACACACACACACACACACACACACACACACACACACACACACACACACACACACACACACACACAATAATTCATAATCACTTAACACTACACGACTTTATGTGTTGTCAATCCACCGCAGCTTTCTTATTCCATCCAGCTGCATCGTCAACACTTTCCTTGGTATTTCGTCCTCCGTCATCCTCATCAAATGTCCGGGCCACCTCAACCTTAATAATTTGATATATTTTATAATGCCTGCATCCCTAAATGAGTGTATATAATTCTTGACTGTGAAGTATCCACCATATACCCCTTTCACATACTGGACCATAAACTACTGAGGTAAACCAACTAGTACTGAGGTTTTTAGGCGAACATCTGCCAACGTCACACTGAAGGTAGTATCCGTTGGTGAGGCCAAAGCGTTTGGTTTCAACAACAAAAGACCATGTCCTAATAGGCCGGCATACTACCGTTTAAACAACTTTGATTTGTATACAACTTCCGTCCCGGCACCACCTTTTTAGATTTTTAATTTTATTCAGTTCATTACGATAAGCGTCACGGAGTATTTTAATCTTTTTTTTTTTTAATATCTTCCTTTGGTTACAGGCTACCTGGAACCCGGCAAGTTCCAGCTCATCTAACAACCGAGTGAAAGCAGTTTTTTCACGTCGACTTTTAAATACTCTACGGACGTGATGTCCCACAGAAAACCACATGTTCTAAATACATTAAGGAATGTAATTATTTCATCACCCGACCACTTTAATCAAATTAACCATTGTAAATGTAGAATGGAACACTCAAAAAGCACAATACGACAATAACAAAACCAAAACAAACGTCGTACAAGCAAGTGGTGAGAAGGGGCGCGCTACTTTACTGCTACTGCACCGTCACACTGGGCGACTAGGGCGCTACTCAGTAGCGGCTAGTGAGTCAAGTGGCTCTCAAGGTCGGCTACTGGCTACTTAGTAGCGCCAACGTTGAACATGTCCAACTTCTCTAGCTACTGATTCTTCACTCGCCGGCGAGCGCTAGTAGCTCCTACTAACTTTGTCACACTAGACTACTTAGTAGCCGCTACGCTGTTTCTCTATCTTCAGCCGTCCCTTATCAAGCGATTCATTTCTCGCAGTTGGTTTCCTAATTGCGAGGAATAGTTCTGTGGCTCTTGAGACTGAGTCTCAGGTGGTCCGAACATCAAGTCCCCAGGAAGACGAATATCCCGCCCAAACACCAATTTTGATGGAGTCATGCCGGTTGTGTCGTGTACTGATGACCTATACACCTTTAGCTGGTCCAAGTCTGTTTGGATCTCATCAATGACTTCTTGCGTAACTTCATCTTCAGTAACTTTTCCCCCGGGCGCTTCCATTAACTCAGGAACCAGCAAGGGTCTTTCCTCGACACCCATAGTTGGCTTTCCAATCACTTCTTTTGCTGTTACACATATCGGTACTTCCTCTGCTACTTCTTCCTTTTCCGCCTGCAATAGGAAGGGTTTCTCTTGACCACACCTGTTGATTTTTTCCTCGGCCAATGGCACTCTCTTGATCGAATGGTTGGCGAAGACTGTAATTTTAGCCATGCAAAGCTTTATCTTCTCTTGGCCAACCTTCAGGACATTCTCTCTTAAGTCCACAACGAATCCGTAGGCATTCATAATGCCCGTGCCAAGAATCACTTCATCGACAATGTCTGCAACGAGCATTTGGAGGCTAAACTCGATAATATCCAGGAGTAAACACACGCGTGTACCTTTCCTAACACTTTGACGGGGCTTCCAGTCACAGTCTGTATTGTACAAGAGTTAAATTGAGGCTGGCGGTTGCTGGCTAAGTCAGGGCGCACAATGGACACCATACCGCTCGTGTCAACTGTAAATGATGTTGGTTTACCTTCGGCAAATCCATTAACGATAAAGTTTCCACTGGTCTTATGTAGCGTGGAAACTGTGTACTGTTGTGGGGCTTTACTTATCCAATTGGTGCGATCACTCCTTCCCCTTCACTATTTTATTATCCTAACAATCTGCCTGTAAATGACAGCGTTTCCCACAATTGTAACACTTTCGTCTTCTGTCTCTTTCCCTTCGTTCAAATCATTGTGACGCTCTTGATCCTTTGAATTGTTGTCTTGTAACATTTCTTTTCTGACCCCTCGTAACGGAAATGTGATACTAGGATCTTCTGTCTACAGTGAGATGACATAAACTCATTAATCTAGAGTAGTGCTGACTTGGCAGTTTCAAACTCGAGGGCATGAATAAGAGTTTCTGAGCTATTTCGGTGTCTTGCTATTTGTAACATTTGCTGTAGTTCAAAATCTCTGACGCCATCAATATATGTCTGTACCGCAAACTTAATTCGGAAATCCTCTAGTACTTCAGGATAGGCCAGTCTAATTAGTCTGTCGATGCTTGCTTCAATCTCTTGAAGACTTTCTCCGGATTGCTGTCCCATTTCTCATAACTGAGCGTAGTACACGTCGCTCAGATGTTTGTCACCATACCGTAATTCTAGAGGTGTAATCAATTCGGCACAGATGTTCTGGCTATCAGATGGCATTTCCTGTTGTAGCTCTACCGCAGGTCCGTTTAAATCGAGGATGAGTAAAATTGCTTTCTCTCTCTCCGTCCAGTTACTTGCGCACGCAGCGTTTCAAATTAGCGCAGATACATCGTCCAGTGAGTGCTTCCGTCAAATGTTGGGGCCTTCATAAACTGGACCAACTGCAGGCTAAACCACTTTCTCTGATATCTTATTTTCTATGTACTTTTTTATCTTTAAGTTAGCACTGTCTCTTCAGGCGTTTGTTTCGAAACGCATAGATTTATTTTCATTAACTGATCGACTCCACTTTGAATTTGCTCTTTTATAATTGAGACTGAATCTTTTACAAATTGCTACAAACTCCTATACTTTAGATATTTTATTTGACATGGAGTTTTCTACGACAGATATTTTTGTAGACATAGATTCTTCTACGTCAGATATTCTAGTAATTTGTTTGTTAAGATCACCTCGTAATTCGCCCAGCTCTGTAGATAAGTCCTTGCATCTGTTTATGCTTCTGTATCAGTGTCTGTTTCACGCTTCCGTTTCTCTGCCTCCTGCTTACGTTTCTCGTTTTGTCTGTTTCTGCTTTTTCTGCTTCCCGTCGGAATTCTTCTTTTTGTCGGCTTTTTGCTTCTTCCGGTTTCCATCGGCATTCTTCTTTTTGTCGTTCCTCTGTTGCAGTAGAACGGGCTTAGAAAGCTTCCATCATCTTAGTAGTATCCATATTTCCAAATAAATTACCACTCACACTACTCTGTCCCCTGTTTCCACTGTTAAGGTTCTATCGCACTTCTGACGCCTCTATTACGACGGTCGCACGGATCGTCAGCTGTACAGTGGGAACAGAATAACTGACACCAATGAAGTCACTATTACAAACTTTAAATAAGACACAAAGAGCAGTTATAAACCAACGAAATGAAGCACTCTGTACAATAATTCAAGTTATATTTGCCCACCACACAATAAATGTCACCTTATTACAGTTACGCACTAATTTACAACGAATAATTAGTTCGCCACAATACTTCGATCCGCACTTGAATAAATCGCCAGTTGTAATTAACTGGGCCGCTTCGAAATACGGTATTTATACGTCCGCTTGTGTTGTAATCAGATAGCGAACCTAATCACCGTCCCAGGTTTAATTACAGCCTTGGCTCTTATGGAAGCTGTCGCGCTCTGTCTTACCCATGTGTGTCTCCTATACTTCTGTTCTTTTCTGTCGTTCTAATGTTGCCATTCGTGCTAAATGTGAAGTACAAATTTTAAAGAGTTTCAAATTTTATTGATGTTCTACATGCTATGCTGCACATTTCTGAATAAATTACATGTCTGTAACACAATTACCGTCTTCATAAAAAAATATTTTATAAATTTATGGTTACTTGTAGATGTTAGAGCAATGTTTCAATCAACCAGTGACTGTTACTCTATTATTAAATTTATGGAGTTAATTTTAACCAATTTTTATATACAATAAATTTCCTGTGTTATAAGCACATTTTAAAAGCCAAAGCGCAGTAAATAAAATTTTTACTGATTTTTTTATCTCTATAATTAATTAATTTCGTCCTTGCGTGTATTAAAATTTTCGGTCTGTGAGGAAATTTGTTATTTCTTGAGATAGACATATGGTATAAGCGTAAAAGTTGTAGTAAATAGTCTAAAGTTAATTTTAATTCAAATTCTAATATTCAACGTAAGGTGGTTTGGACCATATATACAATTATTTGTAATCATTATAGCGGACGCTTCGGGAGACGCGCACCAAGACTTGTCGCCACCTTATTCACGTTAACTCGTCTTGCTTATGGATTGTTTGCGTTAGTAATAAAAACGTTTATACAAATTTCATATCCAGCTTACATATACAAATTTCGTATCCATGGGATACAGCTATTTTTCTTACCCAAAACCCTGACTAAAAACGTAAGTTTCACAATTTACTTAACAACTCATTCTATGTGGTGGAACATACTTTTAAACGAACTTAATCACAAACAAACAATACCTAACGCAAATGTTTACATTTCTCTTTTCTATTAACACCTTCTTTTCATATAAATATTATAACGTTGCAGAAATCAGATCATATATGGTATTCATAAGTATTAGAGAAATGATAACAAATAAAATAATTTAATGAATAATAATGAAAAAATATAAAATAGAGTTAAGAAAGAAGAAAGAAGAATTATAAACAAGAACAATGATTAAAAGAATAAACTAGACTGACAAACAAATGACTTTGACCCAACCCCAGAGATTGGCCGGATAAAGACAATAAGATGAGAAAAGATCCACAGAGATTAAGAAGACAAATCAATGATAAGAGACACAAATGAGTAAAGAAAATATATAATTAACCATGAATCAAACAATAATAAAGAAAGTACACTAACCATAAAAAATAAATAAGACAATTATTATTAAATAATGTATGTTGTTATGAACCTTATAATAATAAGAAAGTAAGGCACAAAATGTTAAAGAATAGTTATAAATGTATATCTAAAAGATGATTGAAATCAAGAGTGAGAGATAGGTAGGGAGTGATAGCAATAAACAGTGAAGTGATGAAAATATTAAAATAAACGACTTATAATATTAAGGAAAAGGAATAGTAACCAAGTGTAACAAACCAAAACCATAATCAAGTGATGAATAGGCAATTAAGTTAATTGTATTAGCCTGTAAGAAACAGAGTAATTGTGGGTGTAAGGAATAGAAAAACATGTTATGTCAGTAAAAGAATCACTAGAATGATTATATTTATAGAATAGACGGTGTCGATTCAATACTCACCAAATTTGTTATTTTGTTAATTGAAAGAAAATTAATTTGTTTGTTCAGTGTTTAAAGGAGTATAAACCAAGAAAGCCTGACTTTACAGTAATATGTTTGTATTTTTTATGTAAGTAATGAAGGTATAAAGAGAGGAGTAGCAGGACCATTTTAAGTAATGACATGCAATATAATAATTATATTTAATGAGAAGAAATATGGCTGAACCATATACAGACCATTAAGTTATTTCTATGTTGTTAATAGATTTAAGTGTTAAAGAGGTGTGTGAGAAATGGGAGTAGGAATAAAACTAGTAATGACATAAACCTAACAAGCAACAAATTAATAACTATAATATAAATAGAAAGCAAAAGATCAGATAGGAAATAATTTTGTAAAAGTATAATAACACTAATAGATTGTAAAACAGTTTCAAAGTAATTCAAAAGCCAATAAGTGAGAAATGAAAATAAGCAGACCATATATGCTTAATAAATAATGTTTAAATAGAGCAAAATAAGAAATTATAAGATGTTACAGTTTAGGCCTATAAATGACATAGCTGTCTAACTTCAGAAAACCAATTGTAAACAACTGAAAATTGTATTTGAATAATAAGACCAAGTAAATTATGTAATTACCATCAACTAACAATAATAACATGTCAGAATTGTGATAAACAGTACAAATAAGTAAAATATGTACTAAAATAGTATTATCAATCTTGTCCAAAAACAATAATACATGGCCTAGACCAGCCTTGTGAGATGTCAAATTGATCTTTGAAAGAAAATAGGGACATCTATGTTAATATTTCAAGCATTGGAAATATCCCCAAGGAAAAATGACCATTATAAAATATTTATCCATTTTGAACAGAAAACCAGGATTTATAACAATAGTTTCAAATGTACTTAACCAATCAGAGTCAAGCTGGTTACCATAACAACAGAACGTTATTATAATTTTGACCGTTATGTAACAAGAGTTCCATTATTAATTATCCAGAGGTACAGACGCTATATTGATGCGGACATTTTAAAGGCAAATAACGAAGAAAATCAAAAAGAAATGAAAGTAAATTGAAGACCAGAAGTAAACAATAGTTCCAGTAACACAAGGAGGAACAATAAACGAAATTTCAAAATTAATAACTAACTACAAAATTGAATAAAAGAAACAGACGCCAGAAGGAGACGGCATCCCTATCTTTGAAAATAAACGAAAGTACTAACCCAATAGTGAAGACACCTTGACGATCCATAACACTAACAACATGGTTTTGTTAAGTATGAAATAAATTATAAATAATTACGAACTAATTAACTTTTTTCACAATATATAACTCTCACTCTAAATTTTGAACACCAATTTCTTTCAAGGATTAATGAATCATATTTAATAACACTGTATGTAAATGTAAGATAACATGTCCGAAACTGATAAAACTGACACACACTTTTGAACAACAGAGTTGAATTTTCATGTAAACCATTTTAGTATTTAAGTACCACAATTGTAAGGTGGTGTACTTTATTTGACATCTTGTTTTAAACCTTTTTCGTACTCAAAAGAACTCACTGGCAAATTAACTTGTGTAAATAAATACACATGTCAGCCATAGCGGCATCCTACGACTGAGGCGCTGCCACCTTTTGCTATCCGCTGAGTGAAAACTAATTTGTGGCCGAGGCTAAACTTTATTATAATAACATTTATTGTACGACAATTATCAAAAATTAATGAATTATTTAATCAAATAAATAAGTACGAATCTTTACTAGCTAGCTGTCCTGTGTTTATTTAAATTGTATTATGAATGTTATGTGCTTTAGCGGAGAATAGAATTCTTTGCTCAAATTTTATGTTGGCAACACGTCCAAAGACAAGCGAAAGTCGAGTTCCCGCCAGACAGCGAGGTAATTCGAATTATTTTTCACCGTACAGGAGACAATCTAACTGTGAACCTCTTATTTGTTTTATGAAAAACAATTTGGCGCCTTTCGGGAATTAAAAATACAAAATAGGACAGGTAAGGACTTCGGTACTGGTTATTCGTACGTTCGCGACGGACGCAGTCTGCGTGAGGTACGTTTAAGAGCGACGACGACTTGGTAAGATCTTGAGAATACGACATCTTTTAATTGAAAATAGACACGATAAATAAAAAGAGAGAGAGGTAGAGTTACAATATACTATAACAAAATATTGTGCCTTACAAATTGTTGTTTATTAGTAGTACAGTAATATGTGGATGTTGCGATATCATGTGTACTAAATATTTTAATTTGGTTTTAAATGGCGATTCCTAACATTACTTTTATATTTCATATTTTATATTATATTACTAAAACATTGTGTGTGTGTGTGTGTGCGAGTGTGTGTGCGTGCGTGTACACAGGATGTAATGTAAAATATGTCCTCACTATACATACTCGAATTTATGCGTCAGTATAAGAAAAAAGTTCCTATTAATCTAAGGCCGAAAAGGCTAAACCTTAAACCTCACTTTCCTCCGTCTCTCCGCCATTTTGTGTTTTTAAATAAAACTTTATATCTAAAGAGCCGATAGAAGTTAGTGTGGGACGACAAATATTTTTATTTATTTCTCGATTCGCTTTACCGCGGAAATTTTGCCCTTACGACACATAAGTAAAAAAAAATAAATACATAAAAAATCGGTTAATATCTTCCGGTCTCGCATCACCCCGAAAATCATAAAAACTGATCAATTTTAACAATTTTTCGTACATAAAAAAACGAAACTTTTTCTGTTTAAGTCAGGTAGGCCTACAGCTTTAGATAAGTAAAGAATAGCAAACGGAAGATAAATAAATTTAAAAAGCGTAGATATTTCAACTTTTATTGGTCGCGCATTGCACCTGAAAAACACATTTTTAACATTAAAATTGCAAATTTTACACTTTGACATAAAATAGTTAATGATAATTGTTACGAGCTATGGCATTATGTCAATAGCCTTTTACTCATTCTTTTTGGTACTAGCTATTTTAAACCCCGCTTTGTGCAAAAAACTTGTCATTATCTACATTCTAAATAGAATGTTGTGTGCGCGTGCGTTATAGATCGTGAAAGAACCGTCGTTCTGATTAACCCATCTCTAGACTTGGCAACAACGAACGCTTCTGTCACCACCTTCACACACCGCTCCACTGCTTGTGTATGACATGGAAACTTGTCAAAATTCCATTCACCTACAGTTCCCGATTTTATTACAGATGAATCTCCACAAAAGATTAAAACAGTACTATCTACACAGCGTAGGCTACAAGCCCTTGAAAGTGTTGACTTTAAACAGAGACTGGCATTTTGTTTATTTTTCTACACGAAATTGCAATTGATCCGCACTTATTTAGTCCCTTGATATATTCACTGATGAAGAAGTCTTACATGAAATGGAATTATTAATGTCCATGATAATCATTACTGGGCAGAAAAAAACCCATCACACAAGTGTTTTTAAATTTGTTAGAAGTTATTAATTCTAATTTCGCAAAAACCAAGCCCTCACTTTGTTATAAACTACTATTAGTGAGGCGGTTTTAAAAAGTAGTAATAACTATAAATAAATTGTTCTTATACTGAAGGAACCGTAGTCCTAATTATGAAATTAGGAATATTTTTTAGTTCATTAACTTCCATTAATGTAAACATATGTGCCAAACTTCATTAAGATATCTCTCTTACCCCTTGATATATAAAGTTTTCTTTAAAAAGTACAAAATGGCGGCCAGACTGAAAATAAAGTTTCCGGACCTGTGTGTATGCGAACTTTTTTATTGTACTGACACAAAAAATTCGAATCTGTATAGTGAGGACACTTTTTACGTTACACCCTGGCGTGTATGTGTGTGTGCGCGCGCGCGTGTGCAATCATATAGTATACATTTTATATTAGTTTTAACGTCACGTATTTTTTAAGAGTACAATATTTTACACGTTTACAATTCACAATTATTATTTTAGATAATTGCTTTTCCTGTAATACAAATGTTTCGTCCTTGCTAAGTTACATGATATTTTATATTGATTGTCTAACACCACTTATTCATTAAATAATATAAACACACTTCCAATGTTATAGGTAAAGTGAAGCTTTTTTTGGTAATTAAAATCTTGTTAATTTTCATACATAGAACTGAGTGATACTGATCACGTAACTGTTAGCACGTAAGTATTTACATCATAAGTAAAACACTAATAAAACTGTACAATAATGTGTAGTCCTTCAATGATAAAATTCTCTCCGTGTACCAGTAAATCAACATCGCTGTTCGGAAGAAACACATTTCGAACGCCTTCAATGCGCCGAATAGGCATTTCCACACACGAAACCCGGCAACAGAGTAGCCCATATAACCAATGCTGTAAATTAAATGTGGGACGGCCATTAGGTGCTAGTACAGTAGTCGAGTGAACGCCTGGAAGGGGCATCGGCATCTCGCATGACCTAGAACAGTCCTCAGAGTAACGTAATTCTGCGGCGTAGACTAATCTGTAACCGTCTGGAACAGTCTGGCGAGCGGCGCGGCGGCGTACTAAGAATCACCGATACGATACTGTTTATACAAGTAAAGTAAAATATGAAGTCGTCACCCAACCAATAAATTAATCGTTTTAAGAAATCACAATTTTTATTTATTCATTCGTATTGCAAACAAGGATGTTCAAATATTGTAATAAATTCAGGTATCTGATAGTTGTTCGCCTAAGCCTGTCCGCCAGCAGCCCGAGCAACTGAAGAACAAATTTGTTGCCAATGAAACGAGTCATGACGATTTTCTTTCTAAAAAATCGTTATAGTGGAAGCTAAAGCAAAGAGTTATACCCACTGTAGATAAGAAGTGAAAAACTGGCTAGAAATGAGATAGATTAGGCTTTTAAAAGGAAAAATGCAAACAAAACAAAATTTAAAACCACGTTCGCTATAGACTTATCACTTAAATGATTAATATAGAAAAACGAAGATAGATGATTAGCTGGGCTAAACAATACTGTTTAAGGCGTTTGGAGTGATATCCTACCATTATACGTACCCTTGTGGTAACATAAAGCAACATGACCAATTTGGAATAATAAATACATCTAATATGTGGCAAATATTACAAGAATCTGACGAAGAGAAGTCATTGCGATTGTGACCAAGGTTAAACATCGTGAATACAACTATATACTTGGGCATTCTATAACTTTTTGTGACTAAACATTCTGATTGTAGAATTATGAGATTACCAAAATAATTTCTTACATTAAATTTTGATTTCGTTTATTAATTTCTTTTTAATAAAATGCATTTAATCTTATTTTACTATTATTTTTTAACTGGCACTTTAGCTCCATAAAATTGCTTTTTATTACTTATTATATGGTTATTATGGGGTCTATGAAATATACAGAAAAGTATGAAATAATCGGAAGAACGTAGGGTAAGCTCACCTAATTCCGTGACTCATGTAATTCCGTGATACTCTACATAAACGATGTAATGAAATAAGCGTTAGCGAATATTACTTTTGTAGTTTCTCAGTTATATAGCAGCACTCATCAGCTATCGTTAGCGCGAGTTTGGAATTATGGGAGGCAGCGTGGTGTTAACAAGAGGCCATTTTGTCAGAAGCAACCTACTGAAATCATAGTTTTTGTTGTTCTTGTGTAGTGTTCAAAGTAAAGTATTAAAAAACAGGTATGTTCTTATTTATTTTTGTTTATTAATATATATTTATATTCACATTTCTTTGGAGGTTTTGAATATATAAAAAGAATAACGTTAAGTCGTTATATTTTACTCGTATACATTATGTTAATTACTTTATTTCTTACGGTTTCTCACATTCCATACTCATTTCTCTATCACGGAATTAAGTGAAGTAACAGTATAACTGTAATAAGATCAACGTAAATCGTTTGTGTGATTTGCTTTAAACACTATTTAATATTGCATATTAAAACACCTGGATCTTAAATCTAGTTAATTAATTAAAATTAAGTAATTAATATTACTTCTTCACCAGGCCTACTCCTTCACCAAACCAATCGACATTGTCACCTTCCTCACCAGAAGCTGGACCTTCCACATCAAGGTCCAGCATTGATAATGAAGACTGGGTTTGTGGAGTCTGCAAAGGCTCATACAGCGCTGATGTCAAAAAAAGAAATGGAGCAAATTGGATTTCTTGTTCATTCTGTGCGACACCGTATCATGAAAACTGTCAAGCAGCAGAAACTGACATGGACATTTTCATGTGTGATAGGTGTGCAAATTTAAATGACAGTGACAGTGATGATGAATAAATACAATTCGTGACTGTTTAAATGTTTTCTTTTGTACGCGTATATGTAATAAATTAAGATGGCTACAATAATAAGTATTAATTTTAAATTAATTTTTTTATTTTATAAATATTTTATTATAAAATTAAAACAATTTATGCAATAATATGACATAAAATTTACTTATTATGCCTACAGTTGTATTGTTAATTAAATTATACTTCATAAACATGATATTCATTTGTGTTTATACGAGATATCAAGTATCACGGAATTAAAGTGAGAGTGTCACGGAATTAGGTATATTATCACGGAATTAAGTGACATGCAGATGCTAATTTCATAATTTTTTTCACAGAAACTAATAAAATTATGGATCATTATTACATATACACTCTAATTACACAGTTCTAACAAGACTCCGCACTCATTAAAATTATTTTTAATCAACAGATTTTGTAACTGTAAGCTAATATCCTTATTATCACGGAATTAGATGAGCTTACCCCTAATAGTTGTTAGTTTTTTAGTGATTTATTTCGTAACTCTTACTTGTTATGTGTAAGTATTCCCCTAAATTGATAAACTCAAAAGCATGAAGCATTTCGTTGTTTTTAGCACGTACTAAAATGTGTTTTTAGATCAAAAAATTTTGTATGGTTTATTCCTATAAGAATTTAAAGTACATTATATTATGACGTGATTTAATGCATGAGTAAATCCGTATTGTGTTTCACGTAAAGTTACATAAATGATAACTAACCATAGACGGGAATAACGAGTTTTAGTAAACTTCATATATAATAGCAATTTATCAGTAATCACTATTAATAATCAAATATTGTAATGGGCTGCATCCAAGATCGTATATGCAACTCCAGTGTACAATGACGGTAGTATTAGCCCATGTGTTTAACGATAGGATAGAAAAGCATAACAATATTTAATAGTAGCAATGGTTCTGCTAATATTGTTTTTATTTCGTACACAGTATAATTATGTAAAATACTAATTGTAATATGAATTCTACATTGCCTATAGAATAAAACTGTCTCAATAAGTGAAAACGGCAAACAGAAGTATTGCAGTGCGATTGCAGCATGCAACAAAAAGGCCATCAACAAAATTAGACAACCAGTGTCTTCGTTCTCGATAGTTTCCTTTAATCATAACTGGCTATTCTCAGCCTTCTCGTTTTCCTACTTTTTAAAATATCGGTATGGAGAACCATACATGACTTCAATGTTCTAAGATTTATATTTAAAATCATTTTCGAAATGAAATATTACCATAGAAGCTACTTCTTTCTACTTACTGCTTCAGCCTTAACCACAGTACTGTGGTCACTAACGTATACCACCTCACGTTATCGCACTCGATTTTCACTGATGATGGAAGTCGATGGCATTGCCGAAACGTCTGGTTTTGTAGAAAAAATTGGACTACGGCCAAACATCCCGGGAAGGAAGTTTAACAAAAACTACTTCTTTGTTGCCGATAACGTTGTACACATATGTATAAAAAATATGCATAAAATTAATGGCTTTTATAAGTTAATGTTTGATCTCCATTAAGTAGTGCTCAAGTTTCCAAAGTTTTAATATTATGATGTCCGTAATTAAAACATCAGAGCAGGTTTAGTGTGTATGAGGGTACACCGTGGACAAAAATTTTCAACATTTCCTATTGAGCGTTGCTTAGAGTAAAGCTGCGAATCTACAGTGTACGTTTCACAGAACAAACACGCGGAAAAGAAGGAGCGCTCCGAAGTCACTCATGGACCCTCAGCATCTTGCAGAGGGTTCATTCCCTAAAGATGAAAAGTCTGTCTATGAATCGTTCCTCTGTAAACACGTGCAGTTACACTGCCCAGCGATCCACAGGAAGCAAATCGCTATCCACGCTGGACACTTTTTCGGCTTGCACGCGTTATGTTGGTGTGGGTTTCGGCACTTTCCATTTAAAAAGCGTGCAAATGTAAGAAAATAAACATGAGTGAGGCCAGAAATAACGCGAATTTTGTGTGTGTGTGTGTTTTCCTGCCTTTTTATTGCAGTAATAATAATAATAAAATGGAAACGTAAACATTACATAATTGAGATATGCTTGCCTGCCACGAACGATATATTTTCTCTCATACATGATTTACATTAAAATTAAAATATCGGTATGGAGAACCATACATGACTTCCATATTCTAAGATTTATATTTAAAATCATATTCGAAATGAAATATTTCCATAGAAACTACTTCTTTCTACTTATTGCTTCAGCCTTAAACCACAGTACTGTGGTCACTAACGTATACCACCTCACGTTTTCGCACTCGATTTTCACTGAGATGGAAGTCGATGGGACTGCCGAAAAATCTGGTTTTGCAGAAAACATTGGACTACGGCTAAACAGCCCGGGAACCAATTTTAACAAAGAACTACTTCTTTGTTGCCGATAACGTAGTACACAAAAAATTCTCCCCTCCATCTACAACTATAATTTTCATTTATAGAAAATTACCCCCACCCCGTTCACCTAACCTCTTCATTTATAGATATTTCATCTACGTTTCTACAGTGGATTATTATGAGCTTCTTATCAAGATACTTTATTTATCAAAATTAAGTACTTTACTCTT
This sequence comes from Magicicada septendecula, assembly GCA_034769895.1. NCBI lineage: Eukaryota > Metazoa > Arthropoda > Insecta > Hemiptera > Cicadidae > Magicicada > Magicicada septendecula. Next base: position 638,942,845 of record CM068367.1, read on the forward strand.
GTTAAAACATAAAGCGTTGCAGGTAAACTACCCCTTTCTCTAAACCGATCTTTACCAAAATCAATAGACCTTCAGTCCTCTACAACGCAGGGATGCATGCAAAAAAATATTTGATTCTGTTTCAATTTGCGGCTGTTATCGTTCGTTATGAAAACATTTCTCTTGTTACAACGTAACATGTTTCAGGTAAACTACCCCTTTCCCTTTACCGATCTTCACAAAAATCAACAGACCTTGAGTTCTCTACAATTTAGGAAAGTATACAAAACATTATTTGATTTTATTTGAATTTACGGCAGTTATCGTTTGTCATAGAAAAAATTACCTTGTTAAAACATAAAAAGTTGCAGGTAAACTACCCCTTTCTCTAAACCGATCTTCACCAAAATCAACAGACCTTGAGTTCTCTACAATTTAGGAAAGTATGCAAAACATTATTTGATTTTATTTGAATTTACGGCAGTTATCGTTCGTCATAGAAAAAATTACCTTGTTAAAACATAAAAAGTTGCAGGTAAACTACCCCTTTCTCTAAACCGATCTTCACCAAAATCAATACACCTTCAGTCCTCCACAATTCAGGGCTGTATGCAATACATTATTTGATTCTGTTTAAATTTGCGGCTCTTATCGTTTGCCATAGTAAATACAATTGTTAAAATATAAAACGTTGCAGGTAAACTACCCCTTTCCCTTAACCGATCTTCACCAAAAACAATAGATCTTGAGAACTTTATAATTTAGGAGTTTATGCAAATAATCATTTTATTCTGTTTGAATTTGCGGCTGTTATCGTTTGTCATATAAAATACCCTTGTTAAAACATAAAACGTTGCTGGTAAACTACCCCTTTCCCTTAACCGATCTTCACCAAAAACAATAAGTCTTGAGTACTCTACAAATCAGGGCTGTATGCAAAAAAGTATTTGATTTTGTTTGAATTTGCGGCTGTTATCGTTTGCCATAGAAAATAATTACCCTTGATTAAAAAAAAAACGTTGCTGGTAAACTACCCCTTTCCCTTAACCGATCTTCACCAAAAACAATAAGTCTTGAGTACTCTACAAATCAGGGCTGTATGCAAAACATTATTTGATTCTGTTTGAATTTGCGGCTGTTTCGTTTGCCATAGAAAAAAATCTACAGACACACAGACACACACAGACACTTTTCGAAAAACGACTTTTTTTCATGTTTTGAGTGTAGTACAATCAGAATCTGCAATAATCTCGAACACGATTTTTTTTGCCATCACCATACTTCCATTTCCTTAAGGAACATGGAAGTAAAAATTATAATTTTATTGCCTGGCAACAAAATTATTTTATTTTTAACAATTACCATTGTTTGAAAAAGTTTAAATGAATTTTCAAGTACTTTACTGTTGTTAAAACGTAAAAGGTTACAGGTAAACTACCCCTTCCCCTAAACCGATCTTCACCAAAATCAACAGACCTTGAGATCTCTACAATTCAGGGATGTATGCAAAAACTTATTTGATTCTGTTTGAATATACGGCAGTTATCGTTCGTCATAAAAAAATTACCCTTGTTAAAACATAAAACGTTGCAGGTAAACTACCCCTTTCCCTTAACCGATCTTCACCAAAAACAACAGGTCTTGAGTACTCTACAAATCAGGGACGTATGCAAAACATTATTTTATTCTGTTTGAATTTGCGGCTGTTATCGTTTGCCATAGAAAAAAATCTACAGACACAGACACACACAGACACTTTTCGAAAAACGACTTTTTTTTCATGTTTTGAGTGTAGTACAATCAGAATCTGCAATAATCTCGAACACGATTTTTTTTGCCATCACCATACTTCCATTTCCTTAAGGAACATGGAAGTAAAAATGTATTAGCTTACATCAATACCGCGGTGCGACTCTACATGCCAAGTCAAGCGTCACGTGTATGAATACAACACGGCGACTCAATGGCTGGAGATCTTTGCACCCGCAACAATACACAGAACACACAACAGTTAGCCATTTTAATAAATACTACTTCAGTAATCAGCATACTTGATAACCGTAAATTGTTTTAAGTAAAATATGATATGAAGAAAACATTCATCATATACTGGAATCACTTTGCAATTATAGGTTCTTCTTCAAGTTTATTACTAGTAAGCTGCCTGAACTGCAGAAATAACTCGCCGACTATTTAGAACGATACACATTTATAATTAGGTGAAACAAAATTAGTAAATTTTATGGTTCTAAGCTGTTGTTAAAGTTCTTTAGGTGACCATATGTCGTTACCATGGTTTTGCTGTACCTTAAAGAGTAAAAGAAAATTACAAAACCCCAACTTCTCTATTATTATTTTTTTTAGTAAAATAAAAATTGTAAAGTAAACATTAATATTTTGTTATTATTATGAAGACAATACACACAAAAATTCTTTAACAATGTATTGACTTTTTAGTTAAATTTATAACCATAATGCCTAAATGAATCATAATTCAGTCCTAATTTTATGTTTATGTATGTTTCCGTAGATACCTCTAAGCCTATATTTAATACTTTTCATAACTAGGGGCCTATATACAATTTGTAACAATTGTAATGTTTTTTGCAAATATATCTTACACCTTTTTTGAAGGCTGTCCAAAATTTGCAAGAGATGTTGACAGATATCAACAAATTAGACTAATTTTATCGAATTATTAATGATACAGAGTTCGTATTTTGAATAAAATTCCTCATAATTTGGTAATCCATACTGCTTTTACAATTTTTACAAAATTTTGTAATAGCTATTTGAAATTTTGTGAATCTTTTGAAGCCCTGGTGACATAAACTTTTGAAATTTCCAAAACTGAATATTATATTCAGATTTTATTAAAAAGTGTATTTAATTTGATACTGAATTTTTGAAATTTTGTTAGATATTGAGCCCTGGTATCTCAAATTTTAAAAGTTCCAAAACTAGACAGTATATTTAGATTGTGGTAAAAATCGTCTTCAGATGTATATTTTACAGGGTTTTTGAGGGTTTTCAAAATTTTGACAGTTCATATTTTTGCCTCTCGCCCGTCTATTTTTGTGGGATCAATCTCAGAAACAACAGAGATCTGAGTAGTAAAAGTATGGACACGCAGGCCAAGTCGTATGAAGATTGGTTCAAAAGTTGTAAAACATACCGCAAACAATAAAATAGACAGACAAATGAAAAAGGTGTTCTAGTTAAAACTGAGAGAACTTGTTTCACTCGTTGAATATACATATATATATAACAATAAATTTTCACTCCAACAATTAATTTCCTCTGCAAGTGTATTTTATTATGCTTTGAATTTTATAAATTATTTCATATATTTTTTTTTCGTAAATAATAATTTATTATTGTTGTACAGTTTGTGACGATTTAAGTGGTAAATAAATAAATAAAAAATTAATAATAAAAATATTAAAAAAAAACGGAAAGCAAGTAAGTACTTTAAATCGCACGATTAAACCAACTACCCCTGAACTAACTCATAACAGTAATGAAAATTAAATTAAGAAAATCTAACTAAATAAGTAATTAAAATCTGAATGTAAAAGTTAAGAATAATACAGTTAACCCTTTTGGAAATTTATCATGCGTTGACCTGCCTATTCCGGACACAACGTGCATACCGAACCGGCAGTAACTTAGAAATATCTGTAATTCGCAATGTAAGTAATTTATAATTTAAAATCACAAGTAGTAGTAATAATAATCCCTGTAAACAAGATAAGTCTAGATAGTTTATTTTGTCTTACTATAAGAATGTATTATTAATAAAGAGTTGGAACTATATTATATTATATACTATATTATAGTACTCACTCCGCGTCGTTGCAATCTACCTGTTGTAACAATGCAAGAGTAACGATGCGGCTTTTAGACTGTAAACACCTCCAAGCGAGGGCTCTTCATAAAATGTTTTGTTATTCTATTTGATTTTTAATTGAGTGTTAGCTTCCACTAAAAGCGTGGAGAGCTAGTTATATATTGAAGATGTAGTGAGGAATTTGTTAGAAAGTGTGATAATGTAAAAAGAACTCGTATATAAGGTGATGTCTCAAGTTAAATAAAAAAAACGAACTCTCGAATATTCCGAGTAATGTAATTCAGATATTAATGTAAAAGAAGATGCGAACTTCAGTACTACGCTGCCAGTAAATATGTGACGTGCTTAACTGCAGATAGGGACGACTACCACCTAAACAACACTTACCATAACCGCCGAGGATCAGCACGAATTCACGCAGCATAACATCCATCTACTCGTTAAGACACCCAGAGGACTTTCACCGGAAACACTACCCAGATGACTACCCCGACTAACAGAGTACCGAAGATTCACGCCCCAGGACACGGACAGCAAAAGCGTATCTAAGAGGTGACTCGGTAGCTCGTCTACCGAGAATTATGCACATTTAAAATATAAGTTGTCATACATGCCAAAGACTTTTCAAAAGACAATAATCATCTCTAAGTATTAAGTTTCAGAAAAATGTAACCAGTAATTTCTAAATTCATACGTTGTAACATTAATCTTGAGATATAAGTTTTAATCCCTTAATAATACCATTCTTCAAATGGTGTTCATGTAACAATGCAACCTTCTTGATAAGTAAAGTAAATACCAGACGTCTTTACTAGATTTAAAGAGACTCGGATCCGAGGTAAAAATACATGATCTGTTTGATCGTTTGTTTGACAGAAAACCTCTTTTAAAAATTTCAGTAAAAGAAACGTTTTTATGTAATGGGATCTATATATATATCATTTGTTAATAAAGAGATGTCATCTTGTTACAAAATGAAGTGAGTGCATAAATAAGTTAAAGTACCTTCCCTTGTGTCCTATAATTAGAGTAATTATTATTGTGTGCTGAGTCAAAAGATTCAGCGCGAGTTCAGTAAATTTTTTCGGCAGTTTTGACGTTATCGGCAGTACGAAATTTAAGGCAGTAATTAGTGCTGCGCTCTACCTGTGTTTAGGAAAAATTAATAGTTTAGACAACGGCGGTCGGGGGGCGGCACTTGCCGACTCTCGGTGGTACGAAAATTCCCGTGCTGCTCCCTGGCGTTAATTGCGGTACGCAAACGAGACGAGCCGAATTATCTAAGTTTTTGTCTATCAAAATTCTTCAGGGTTGACGGACGCTTTTTCTCTTCGGTGGAGAGGTATTATTTTCCAACATCCTCTAACTACTATGGAGAGATAAGTTTCTTCACGACTGCGGGTTCACCGAATAGAGACAAGTCCTGCTACATACTGAAAGAATGACATCCTAAAAGCTCCACACTCGACACCGAAGAGAATAAGACCACAACAACATGCCAATCATGAGATCGCCACGCTACAAATAAGAGATCATCCTTCTGGGCACATATAAGCAGGTGAAAAATATCCATTTATTATTCACACGTAGAATCAACATGGCACCAGTTATACATAATCATCAGTTTTACCGTTCAAGTATACATTCATTTGGATCCCCAATTGATGGGACAGTTTAGTGTGAACACTAAGAATTAATTGTAAAATTTCAATATATGTATAGTAAATTGTCAGTTCAGAGACTGACATGTCTACAATACAGCATCCAACTTAGATTTCCACTCATTTCTTTATAGGGCTTTCGCTACAGATTTAAAGTCAGTTTTGTTATTAGTAATTTTCTCAAGTTTAATTTACTAGGCATAAAAACATATATTTTCTCTTATTTTTAAAATCAGGTTATGTCATTTGTATAAAAAGATTACTGGGGAGGTAGGTGTTATTTTAAATTAGTTTCAACCAAGCTGTGCCTGTCGAAACACTTTTCAACTTGTTTGTCGAAACAAGGTTGTTGAGACTGGTTATAAGTTGAAGAAACATGTCCGTCTCTGACACACAAATGTATTTTTTTATATAAGGTGCTAATATGATGCAATTTTTCTCTTTTCATTAATTGGCCCTATTTTAGTCTATATAAATTCTTTATATTAATCATGGTAACTGGGGGGCGTTAATTATTTAAAACAATTTTTATTTCTCACCTTAATTAAGTATTTTAGCACTTAGCCACTTAGGCACTTGGTTTTAAATTTTAATGTCCTGGGGACATTTGTATGCAATAGTTTATGATACACATGACGTGCAATTAACCCACACCATGGGGGTACATTTATAGAAATATATCTTTAATCCTAATTGGGATTCCTATAAAGAAGAAGTTTAGAATTTATATACACCAGAAGGGTAATATAAAAAAAGGGCGTGGCAAGAGACCTTTATGTATTTGTATACTATTGTATATGTAATTTGTCTTGTGGAACATGTTATGTCTGTATATTTCTGTGTACATTTTGGGGGATATATATATATATAAATATTATGCATTACTGTACTTTTGGTGGGATATAGGGATTTATTATTAGAATTTATATACACCAGTAGACGAGTATTCTATCTCAATAATCGTGGCTGATCATTTCTTTATGAAAATTAATTATTTTATTTAACAAGTATAGTAAGTGTCACCTTTAAAGTTCATTTAAATTGGATGAGTAATTATTTTAATTATTAATAGTAACTGTGAATGAAATCATTTACCTTCATCAATTTATATTCTGCATTTTAAAAGAAACATATGATATAAATTTTATATTTTAATAAATAGTTTAATGGGAGTTTTATTTTGAGGTTAATGATTATTTTAAATTTTCAATTCATTGATGGTGACATAGCAATTATTTTCGTGGATTCAGTTAATATTTTTCAGGTGGCCTTGTTGAGAGGGTATACTTCTTTAGTTAACCATTTAAAAGGGGAATTATAAATCACTGTTGTTTTTTTGTTCTTTTTATTATGAGATAGAATAATAAAATGAGATTGTTAATTATTTAATTCTTGAGTTTTTATTGCAAGTCCCGTCTTACTGGATCCAGCGCAATTTTTAGCTTCTCTAGGCCTTAGCCTAGTTTTAAATAACTTGTAGCCCCTCTTTACAAAAGGAAATATTCTTTTTGTTTTAACTACTCAAAATGAAGTAGGGGTTTCATTTGGTAGCAGACCGCGCTTACGACAAGGGTCCTGTGGGTGTGACGGGGCTTGCAAACTTAGGAAATATTTTGGAATTTTCACAATAGTAAGTTCAAATTGAACTTAGAAAAATTTTAAAGGCCCTATATCCCAAGGTTGAAAATATTTTGTTAGTTTTAAGGTTTGAAACATATGTATATGTACTTGCCCGCCTTGCATAGTGAATAGTGCCACGTGGTGGGAAATTTTAGAAGGGGAAATCCCTGGGCAAGACTTATCGCAGTCGGTGCTTAGTTAGTTTGAGTTTACCTTGCCCATGTTCGGGGAGGTGTTGCGGTTTTTTTGTAATTAGGCGGTATGGCCCGATCGGCAGTCGGTTTCTGCCGATAAATGGTAGCCGGAGGTAACCTAAGAAATGGTTAAAAATAATTTTCGTTGGTCGGTATTTTGTTTTTCGTGTTGTGTGTGTTGTGTGTGTGTCGCGTTCCTTTTGTCTGGTGTAATCGAGTGTGAGCTGTTCAGGTAGTGGGCTAGTTCTCGCATCGTTAGGTGGACCCGCAGTCTACTCTTTGGAAGAACAGTACTTGGGTTTTTCAGATTCTGGTTAGTTAGAATAAGTTTTAAAGTTTTTGTTAAGTGTGCCGACCGCGAAGTGAGGATGACTTCGATAAATCCTGAGTTGTTTGTAAGGGAGGAAATTGAGTTCGAGCTCCGGGCCCGGGGTAAAGAAACCCAAGGCAATGTCCAAACCTTACGGCGGCTGCTCCGTGAAGCGCTGACCGCGGGTGATGCGCTCTCCAGGGTCACTATCACTGACCCCGAGAGTGAGTGGGAACGGTGTACGGAAAAGTGGGGTGAGCTGCAGGAGTTGGCTCAATCCGTCGAAAGTTTGGAGGAGGGACCGGGATGCTCTCTCGTTGTCCGGCGGATCCGGCAACGTATGCAGCACTTGATTCATCGGCTGCAGAATTTACTGGCACAAGTCAGTGAACCGCCACCATATAATATAAAAGAGATTATACAGGAGATTACCTCGACCCTCCAAGGGTCACCACCGGTAAGAGCATCCACCCCAATTCCGGTTGTTGAGGAGTCCGTGATCTCAGCGCTGAACACTTCTTCATACAGAGAAGTAGAGCCTGTACGGACTGGTTCGGGGGCGGCAACGTACAACCACCTGCCCAACCCACTTGCCGATATTATGAAACAACTACCAGTCGTGGACGGACTGGAAGCAGATAAACTACTCCCGTTTTTTAAGATATTCTTTGAATTGAAGGACTATCCGGGTATGCTGGAGCGAACGGTGCTCGAACTCATCTTCCCCTACTGTCGCGGTACCATGGCTGACAGGGTGGCGGAGGTAATGCGACGTAAGGAAGGTGTGGATGAGTTCCACCGGGTGGTGCTGAGGGCGTTCGTACCCAGTAGAATGATGGAGCAATTGCGCCATCGGCATTTTTATAAAGTACAGGCACGGGGCGAAACATTGGCCCAGTATGTGCTGCGAATGCGCCAGGTAGCGCGTATTCTGGGAATGGGCATGTCGGAGGAAGAGGTAGTCCAACACATCCTCGACGGCGTCTCTGCCGACGACCGTCTGCGACTAGTTTTTGCCCAGCGGCCGCAGTGGTTTACCGACCTGGAGCGACTCTGCGTTATGACGGAGACCATGCAGATGACCGACCAGGCGAGCGGAAACAGTAGACGAGCCGAACCAAGACCTCAGACATCGGAAGGGGCCAGAGAGCCTACCTTCCCCCGACAGGCCCAGCCAGCTCGAAATTGTCAGCAAACAAATTCAAATACTGTGATTTGTTATAATTGTAACCGCCCGGGACACGTGGCGAGAAATTGTATGCGAGGGCGCGCGCGACCAGCACCACCTAGGTCTAGACCAGCGCCAAAAAACTAAGTAGACAGGGGAAGATATTTCGGAGGATGTCTTCCCCCCGCTTCAATTCTGTTCAACTTCCGTCGACCTCCAGGCAGTCGTTAAAAGCCCAATCTTCAAATATCAAGGTCCAGTCCGCTACCTCGCAACAACTTTCTGTATGCCCCTTTCTGTCGCTCGAGGTAAAGGGGGGTCAGCTCAGAGCCTTAGTTGACTCCGGTTCAGCCCGATCCATCATTTCATCTCGGGTACATGCGGACCTTGAACGACAGGGTTTAATTAAAAGGTCAGAAAAGTCATCTGCTATATGCTGGACAGCATCCCGTGAAATCTTGCCTATCTCCCGGGTTACTTCCTTTAAGATCAAAATTGATGGGTTTTCTTGGGTGTGGTCTTTTCTGGTTTCTCCTGCTCTGGGAGTGGATTGCATCATTGGTGCCGATTTTATCGCAAAAAGTGGTCTCGTGCTGGACATCCAAGCGCACCAATGTTTTTTTAAATTTAATCGGGAGGTTTTAATTCCGTTCCTTGGGTACCAGGGCGCTAAGTCGGGTATCCAAGAAGTAGCTTGTCCCGATTCTGCACGAGACCATCTCACTCCATCCCAGCAGACTGCCTTAGATCATTTGTGTGAGGAATTTCCCGAGGTGTTAACTCCTACTTTGGGACTCACACACCTGCTGGAATATAAAATCAGTCTAACAGATACGAAAATAGTGAGGTCACACCCTTACAAGTTTGCCCCTCCTAAGATGACCATTCTGCGAGAGAAGGTTCAAGAATTATTGGACCAAGGGGTGATTGAACCTTCTCATTCCAGCTATGCCAGTCCAGCATTTTTAGTGCCAAAGCCTGGTGGCAAACAAAGAATGGTTATAGATTACAGGAAGTTGAACGCCAATATCGAGGTGGATTCTGTTCCCCTCCCGGATTTACATTCGGCCTTTGATTGGTTCAGTGGGGCCAGATTTTATACCATTATCGATCTGAACGCGGCCTATCATCAGATACCTCTTGCCAAAGAAAGTAAACCATACACAGCTTTTTGTGTACCCTGGAATTTGTACCAGTACACAAGGGTTCCCATGGGTTTGGCTGTGGGGGCCTAGACCCTTACTCGCCTTCTTGACACTGTCTTTCACGACGTCAAATTCCGTTTCGTCTATAATTATCTTGACGATCTGTTGGTGTATAGTGAGACTTTCGAGGATCATCTGCGGCATTTAAGAGAGGTGTTGGGTCGTTTAAGAGAGGCTGGCCTCACTGTCAATCCCGAAAAGGTTCGTTTCGCCCAAGAGAGTATTTCTTTCTTGGGCCATTTAATTTCATACAAGGGCGTGACGGTAGACCCAGAGAGGACACAAGGCATCCGTGACTTTCCTCCGCCAAGGGATGCGAAAGGCATAGCGAGATTCGTCGGTATGATAAATTTTTATCGGCGTTTCATACCGAATATCGCTGAAATTGCCGCTCCCTTGAATGAACTGAGGAAGAAGGGGGCAAAGTTTGCATGGGGGGAAAACCAACAGAAGGCTTTTGATACCTTAAAGGAAGCCATCATTTCCCCACCGGTGTTGCGGATGCCCGACTTTTCAAAGCCGTTCATTTTGCAGACGGACGCGAGTTCGGTTGCGCTCGGAGCGGTCCTTTCCCAGGTTATTGACGACGCTAGGCAGCCTGTGGCTTTTATCTCACGCACGTTGACCCAGCAAGAACGTAAATCATCCGTTTATGAGCTAGAGTGTTTAGCTGTTGTATACGCTCTAGATAAGTTCAGGCGTTTCCTGGAACATGCTGAGTTCCTGCTCGAGACCGACAATCAGGCTCTCTCATGGCTTCTAGCTCATCCCCGGCAACTGGGTAAAATTGGTAGATGGGTGGTGAAAATCTCATCCTTTAAGTTCACCGTGCAACACATCAGGGGATCCCAGAATGTGGTTGCAGATGCCTTATCCCGTATGTTTTCCCAACCCAGTGATGCCCAAGCTGAGCAACCCTGTTCCGTTCTTCTCGATTTTCCATTAGCCTTCACTGATGTGTTACCCCATCAGTTAAACGACGAAGTGCTGGGTCAAGTCATCCAAAATATTAAGCAGGGTAACGTACAGGCCCCTTATTTCTTGTCCAAGGGAGTCCTTTGTTGTCGAGAAAGAAAAGGACGAGCACCTAAAATCGTGCTGCCTAGCAAATTAGTGCCCATGGTCTTCAGTTATTACCATGATTCCCCAATCGGAGGCCACAAGGGAATTTCGAAGACCATTTCCAGTATTAGGAAACATTTTATCTGGAAGGGCATGGATAGAGACATCGCGACGAGAGTAAAAAACTGTCATCTGTGTGGCTTGAGCAAGCCTGCCCAGAACACCAAACTAGGGTTGTTATCTTCTGAGGTGGCGAGCAGACCAATGGAAAAGTTATTTATTGACTACGTGGGGCCGTTCCCCCGTAGCAAGTCAGGTAATGCTTACCTGCTTGTTTGTGTAGATGCTTTTTCAAAGTTTGCCTGGCTACTGCCCTTACGGCAGGCAACCGCTCGTTTGACCATCAACGCTTTACAGAACCACGTTTTTCAGCATTTCGGTCTTCCGACCATCATTGTCTCGGACAATGGCCCGCAATTTATTTCAAACGAATTTAGGCGTATGTGTTTCGCCAGTGGCATCAAACACGTAACCACTTCCCCTTATTACCCACAACCGTCCCATGCGGAGAGATTCAATCGGAATCTCCGGTCCGCCTTGATTGCTTATCACGCTGAGCAACAAACCACCTGGGATCAGAATCTGAAGTGGTTACAATTAGCCTTCAACACGGCCAGACACGACAGTCATCAGGCCGTGCCCTTTGAAATTTTGTTTGGATTCTCGCCCGCACTCCCGTTGACCAACCTATGGGATATTGAAGATCTTCTGCCGCGGGAGCCCAATAATAAAACTGCGGAGAGATGGAAAATGGCTCGGAAGAATTTGCTGCGAGCGCACGAGCGGGTCCGTCGGCGTTATAATCAGGGGCGTATTCCAAACCCCTTTCGGATTGGCGACTGGGTCTATTGCCAAAGCCACCCACTCAGCTCTGCCGCCGACAAACGTGCTGCGAAGCTATGCTACCGTTGGTCGGGGCCATACCGAATCATAGGATTTACGTCACCGGTGACGGCCCGGCTGGGCGTACCGGGAGACAAACAAAAGTTGATGACAAGCCACATTTCCAAACTTAAACGTTGTCGGGGGCTATCCAAAACGTTCGAAGGGGGATAGTCCCCGTAAAGATAGGACGGAGGTCCATGTTAAATGTGGAGGTCGTGTTCAGGCGAATGGGGCGAGCCTCAGGAGATCGGAAGATCTACCATGGTAGGAATCTTTCTTTTGTCTTTTGCTGGCTCTCTCTCTTGTGCTGTATGCGGACTCTGATCAGGTCAGCATGCAGCACCCGCACACTTACATAATACATATCTTCTTTCGTCTCTTTCATTTTCCCTTTTTGATTTCTGTTCTCCTGAGAGCAAGCTCAGCTGAGCCAACCCAACCACGACGTCCACCAGTATCTTTTGGGGAGAGGTACACTGCAGGGTACCCTCCTGGCCTTTAACGTTGGGGCAACTATGTTGCCCTTTTGGGGTGAGGGTGTGCTGAGTCAAAAGATTCAGCGCGAGTTCAGTAAATTTTTCGGCAGTTTTGACGTTATCGGCAGTACGAAATTTAAGGCAGTAATTAGTGCTGCGCTCTACCTGTGTTTAGGAAAAATTAATAGTTTAGACAACGGCGGTCGGGGGGCGGCACTTGCCGACTCTCGGTGGTACGAAAATTCCCGTGCTGCTCCCTGGCGTTAATTGCGGTACGCAAACGAGACGAGCCGAATTATCTAAGTTTTTGTCTATCAAAATTCTTCAGGGTTGACGGACGCTTTTTCTCTTCGGTGGAGAGGTATTATTTTCCAACATCCTCTAACTACTATGGAGAGATAAGTTTCTTCACGACTGCGGGTTCACCGAATAGAGACAAGTCCTGCTACATACTGAAAGAATGACATCCTAAAAGCTCCACACTCGACACCGAAGAGAATAAGACCACAACAACATGCCAATCATGAGATCGCCACGCTACAAATAAGAGATCATCCTTCTGGGCACATATAAGCAGGTGAAAAATATCCATTTATTATTCACACGTAGAATCAACATGGCACCAGTTATACATAATCATCAGTTTTACCGTTCAAGTATACATTCATTTGGATCCCCAATTGATGGGACAGTTTAGTGTGAACACTAAGAATTAATTGTAAAATTTCAATATATGTATAGTAAATTGTCAGTTCAGAGACTGCATGTCTACAACACAGCATCCAACTTAGATTTCCACTCATTTCTTTATAGGGCTTTCGCTACAGATTTAAAGTCAGTTTTGTTATTAGTAATTTTCTCAAGTTTAATTTACTAGGCATAAAAACATATATTTTCTCTTATTTTTAAAATCAGGTTATGTCATTTGTATAAAAAGATTACTGGGGAGGTAGGTGTTATTTTAAATTAGTTTCAACCAAGCTGTGCCTGTCGAAACACTTTTCAACTTGTTTGTCGAAACAAGGTTGTTGAGACTGGTTATAAGTTGAAGAAACATGTCCGTCTCTGACACACAAATGTATTTTTTTATATAAGGTGCTAATATGATGCAATTTTTCTCTTTTCATTAATTGGCCCTATTTTAGTCTATATAAATTCTTTATATTAATCATGGTAACTGGGGGGCGTTAATTATTTTAAACAATTTTTATTTCTCACCTTAATTAAGTATTTTAGCACTTAGCCACTTAGGCACTTGGTTTTAAATTTTAATGTCCTGGGGACATTTGTATGCAATAGTTTATGATACACATGACGTGCAATTAACCCACACCATGGGGGTACATTTATAGAAATATATCTTTAATCCTAATTGGGATTCCTATAAAGAAGAAGTTTAGAATTTATATACACCAGAAGGGTAATATAAAAAAAGGGCGTGGCAAGAGACCTTTATGTATTTGTATACTATTGTATATGTAATTTGTCTTGTGGAACATGTTATGTCTGTATATTTCTGTGTACATTTTGGGGGATATATATATATATAAATATTATGCATTACTGTACTTTTGGTGGGATATAGGGATTTATTATTAGAATTTATATACACCAGTAGACGAGTATTCTATCTCAATAATCGTGGCTGATCATTTCTTTATGAAAATTAATTATTTTATTTAACAAGTATAGTAAGTGTCACCTTTAAAGTTCATTTAAATTGGATGAGTAATTATTTTAATTATTAATAGTAACTGTGAATGAAATCATTTACCTTCATCAATTTATATTCTGCATTTTAAAAGAAACATATGATATAAATTTTATATTTTAATAAATAGTTTAATGGGAGTTTTATTTTGAGGTTAATGATTATTTTAAATTTTCAATTCATTGATGGTGACATAGCAATTATTTCCGTGGATTCAGTTAATATTTTTCAGGTGGCCTTGTTGAGAGGGTATACTTCTTTAGTTAACCATTTAAAAGGGGAATTATAAATCACTGTTTTTTTTTGTTCTTTTTATTATGAGATAGAATAATAAAATGAGATTGTTAATTATTTAATTCTTGAGTTTTTATTGCAAGTCCCGTCTTACTGGATCCAGCGCAATTTTTAGCTTCTCTAGGCCTTAGCCTAGTTTTAAATAACTTGTAGCCCCTCTTTACAAAAGGAAATATTCTTTTTGTTTTAACTACTCAAAATGAAGTAGGGGTTTCAATTGTTCTAAGTGTTTGTGTTGATTTTCAGTTTGTTACAACGTAGGCAGCCTGTATAATTGGCTAGCGTCAATTATCACGGGTTCCCTGGATTTATAACGTAGCCCGGAACGTTATAAAGTTGCGCCACTCTGCATTGTACAAAAGAATTGATCGTGTACAGAGTGTCACATATAGAATTGCGGCACTCTGCTTTCGTGTGAAATAATTGTTACGTAGTAAAAGAAAAATAGATAACTCTCTGCTGATCTATGCACTCAGTTAATGTATTTCATGTCACCCCAAAAAGGGTAAGTTGTAAAAAAAAAATAGCGACAGTATTAATTTACCATTGTGAATTTATTTTGTGTAAGGTTACTCACGAACTTGTGTATAATTTATTTAACGTACGCGAAAATAATACAAACTATCATTGTATTACAGCAATGCAAGTACCTACATGAATTTTAGTGCTTGTCAAACTGTTCAGTCCTTAACAGGTTTATATTGCGACAATTCAAGACCTGTAGTTTCCTGAATATGCCTGCATAGAATGTAAATTGTATGTCTGTTGTCACGGTGAAACGTATAAACTATTGACTAAATTAGACCAGGTTAATTACGTGTAAATAAATTCGTAAGTTTAATTTTGTTACTAGAGAGAGAGAGAAAAAAAGGTAGATAGAACTACAGAAATTAAAATTAGAACGTAAGACATTTAATAACTAAAGTCAGCTTATTACGGGCTGTAACTTGTGTAAAACGTGTATCATTGCCTCGCACTCACCCCGTGTAGGAGCCAGTTGAAACCAGTCGATAAAGATAGCCGTCAGCTATTGTTGTATAGAACAATAACATCCCTCACCCCAAGCGTATTTCTCACGTTCCCACGCATACAACAAGTATGCCATTGTTTACGAAGAAAACTAGTCTGACCTACATTCCAGCGAACAGCTGATCGTTGACAATACACTGACGTCTGTGTGGAATTTTTGTCTTTCTCTTAGAAGGGAGGTTATTCTCTTACGAACAATGCAAATGCTTTAACCATGAATTAAATTGTCTATGTAATAAGTGTATAGTGTAGTAAAATACATTTTAAGTAAATTTTAGTGTGTTAGAAATAAGGTAAAAATGGCACAATTTAATCCAGATTTACTATTAAAGGACGAGCTGTCTTGTGAAGCTCTTTTACGTGGTCTACCCCATGCGAATGTAACAGTCGCGGAATTGCGCAAGTCTATACGCGAAAGTGGATTTGATACACCCGCGCAGTTAAGTAACCTAAGCGGACTCGATTATGAGAGCGAGAGAGAAACTTGTAATGCCAAGTATAGTGAGTTGACTTTATTGTCCCAAACCCTCCAAGACGAGAAATCTCCTGCGGTAATATTGCGGACAACTCAAAGGATAGAACATTTAACCCGGCGAATGAAACATTTATTGAACTGGGCTAACCTTACGGAAATACCTCCTGAAATCCAAAGTTTTGCAGATGAAGCTTTACGTTAATTACCCACTACTATCAATGAATTACGAAGAAAATCCGACTCGTTCCGAATGGATGAAATTGAGAAGTTCTTGAAGAAACTACACATCTCCCCAGTTCAATCCCCTACGTTAGAACACCCTCCACCCAACACGGATCGGGACTCACCCGCCGTATCGCAAATACAACCTACTCGAGAGCAATACCCAAATAAAGATTTAATTGCCCCGACTATATTTGAAGCCCATCCTCCCAGTGGTTTCCAGATTCGCCCCGGAATGCACGAATTGACAACCCCGAATGCATCATCTGGTCCTCATAAAGCGATGCCACACGTAAATTATAACGCAGACCTCTATGGAAAAATCACTCATCCCGTAGAAAAACTCTTAGCTGAGATTCCATACACTGATGGTTTAAATGTCACTAAACTACTGAATTTCATCAAATATCTCCTGCAGATAAAGGATCTACAGCAGCTGAATGACTGGCAAATTTTGCAAGTCCTCCTACCGAAATGTAAACCCCCGTTAAAGAATCGAGTGCTAGAATCATTAAACTCCACCCTTCCAGTAGAAGAACTGCATACCACAATAATAAAATATTTTATTCCCACCGGCATTTACGAAGAACTTAAGAGAAAGACCGTACTACGAGTACAAGGAAATCACGAGAGATTGGCCCATTACATCTCAGACATCAGGGAGTCCTCTCGACTACTGCAAGTAGATTGGAACGAGAAACAGATGGTCGACACCATTTTAGTAGGATTGTCTCCTGAAGAAAGGTCTCGTTTAGCGTTAATAAATCGACCCAACACCTTTGTGGATCTAGAACAATGCAGTATCCACTCTTCGAATGTATGGTACTCAGATCAGAACAGACATGCGATGAAATCAACCGAAGCGAATAGAAATGAACTGCAAGCCCTAGTGCCCGATGTGACAACCCAGCGTGAAAGGCGAGTATTCCATAGACCGCACAATTTGCACAGCCCTGGTAAATCAAATGAAACACAACCTAAAACGGAAGTAAAGTACCCTCCTCGTAATAAGAATATGTGTTATAACTGCGGTAAGTATGGACACATAAGTAGAAACTGTACCAACAAGCAATACGAACGTAAACACCCTAATCCAAAAAACATGTAAGGCAGGGAGACCCGAAATCCTGTGTCTTCCGCAGCAACTTGAGATCCGGTAAACCCAAAGAAAAGTACGACCATAAAAAAAAGGAAGGAAAAGAAACACTAGAGAAATAGATCCCTATGTTAGAAAGTTTATTGAAAAATGTAACGCGATAACTAAATGTGATTGGACTAAAAGTCTATTGCCCTTAGTACAAATTGACCTAGGTGTTACCTCCACCATAGCATTAATCGATTCTGGATCTACTAGAACCTTAATCAGTCAAAAGTTAGCAGATAAATTATTTGAACACAACCTAGTGAAACGCAGTCAAGCTGTGAATATAAAATGTGCTACAGCCAATAAACAGAATATAGTGATAAAACTTAGCATCACCATTAAAGCAAAAATCAAGAATCTAACGTGGTTTTTTACAATGTTAGTATGTAATGATTTAGGACCCGACTTAATATTGGGAGCTGACTTCATAAGTAAAACGGGAATAATTCTTGACATCCATGAGCAGAAATATTATTTTAGATTCGACCGTACACGGAAGTATAATTTTGATTGTAAAACTGACGAACAAGAAAGTAAATCCATCGACTGCACACATAGTACACCAAGAGTCTGAATTATCTCATCTAGGAAATAGAGATAGGCTGAGAATGCAGAAATTAATAAAAGAATTTTCCACCGTTCTTACACCTAAGCTAGGACTTACGAAGCTAATAGAATAAAAGATCAATCTAAACGATCACAAAGTAATACGCCTACTCCCATACAAGTTGTTGCCTCCCAAGATGGAAGTGATGAGGAACCATATCAACAAGTTGTTAGAACAAGGAGTCATTGAACCCTCTACGTCTCCGTATTCATCACCCTCCTTTTTAGTACCAAAAGGTCACGACAAACATAGACTAGTTGTGGACTACCGGCAATTAAACAAACGCATAGAATTTGAATCGATCCCGCTTCCAGACATCCATAGTGCTTTTCATTACTTCACGAAAGCGAAAGTCTTTACGGTAATGGATCTAAATCAAGCATTTCACCAAATACCCCTTTCGGAGGAATCCAAACGTCTAACCGCGTTTGCTGTTCCTTTCAACCTGTACCAATTTACTAGAGTACCCTTTGGAATATCTCAAGGAAGTTCCGTATGTAGTAGATTATTAGAAAGAATATTTCATGATATTAAATTTAAATATGTGTATCACTACCTGGACGACATCGTAATCTATAGCGAATCGATGGAACAACATCTTAAACATCTACGTGAAGTGTTATCTCGATTACAAAAAGCAGGATTAACAGTTAACCCCAAAAAGGTAAATTTTGCAGTCCCACAATTTTCATTCTTAGGTCACATAGTGAAAGCCAACGGAAAGGTAAGCATTGACCCCGAACGAACCCGTGCAATCAGAGAATTTTTACCCCCGCGAGATGCAAAAGGTATAGCCCGATTTTTGGGAATGGTAAATTATTTCCACAAGTATATTCCCCATCTTGCCGAAATAGCAGCACCGCTGAATGCCTTAAGAAAGAAGGGAGCGAAATTTGAATGGACTGCACAACACCAAAATGCGTTCGAACAACTAAAAGAAAGCATCGTATCTCCCCCAGTATTAAAACTAGCAGATTTTACGAAACCTTTCGTAGTTCAGACCGACAGTTCAAGTGTAGCTTTAGGTGCAGTCATCTATCAGGAAATAGAAAACAGTAGACTACCGATTAGTTATGCTTCACAAACATTGAATGACCAAGAAAAAAAATATTCCGCATATGAATTGGAATGTTTAGCCATTGTTTTTGCGTTTGAGAAGTTTAAACCCTTTCTAGAACATAAAGAATTCCTTTTGGAAACTGATAATCAAGCATTATCTTGGTTACTGAATCACCCTAAACAGTTAGGACGTATTGGAAGATGGGTATTGAGATTAAACTGTTACAACTTCAAAGTGCAGCATATTAAAGGTACACAAAACGTAGTCGCTGATACCCTGTCCCGTATGTTCCAGTCGCCCACTAATACTCCCGAAAACAAGGAGAGTCTGGAAACACCCATTGTTAACACCGTAATTACTGAATTCCCCCTTGCATTTACCAACATTGCTCAATATCAACAACAAGACCCTCTTCTTAAACCGATTATAGAACAACTTGAGCAAGGAAGTAAATCAGAGAAATATGTATTAAGTAAAAGAATACTATGCCACAAAATAGGAAATGGAAAGGAATTAAGGATAATCGCCCCTGATGTAATTAAGCCCATGCTGATGGAGTACTTCCATTCATCCACCATTGGAGCCCATATGGGAATCAATAAACCAATACATCGCATTCGTAAGGAATATCATTGGAACAATATGAACAGCGAAATAGCTAGTTTCGTAAAAAAGTGTAACTTATGCGCGCTCAGTAAACGGGCAAGAAACAGTCAGGTAAGCCAATTAATTTCAGAAATCCCTACTACCCCTTTCTCTAAACTTTACTTAGACTTTTCAGGTCCCTACCCGCGATCTAAATCAGGTAATACTATGCTACTCATATATGTAGATTCGTTCACCAAATTTGTTTGGATGTATCCCATGCGGAGAGCGTTAGCGTCGAC
Organism: Magicicada septendecula; assembly: GCA_034769895.1. Taxonomy (NCBI): domain Eukaryota; kingdom Metazoa; phylum Arthropoda; class Insecta; order Hemiptera; family Cicadidae; genus Magicicada; species Magicicada septendecula. Next base: position 638,962,744 of record CM068367.1, read on the forward strand.
GACTGTAAAAATATTACAGGAGAGATTATTTAAAGATTATGGTACACCTGTACGTATAGTGTCAGATAACGGACCCCAATTTAAGGCGAAGGAATTTAAGAATATGTGTTTCAAGTTAGGAATAGACCATATTACCACGACTGAGTATCGACCGCAAGGCAACATTGTTGAAAGGTATCTGCGAAACCTCAAATCTGCATTAATCGCCTACCATGCGAACGATCATACGTCTTGGGACCAGAACCTATCCTGGATACAATACGCCTTTAATTCAGCTTATCACGAAGGACATAAGTCTACCTCATTTGAGTTACTGTATAAATACAAACCAAACCATCCCTTGTCCACAAAGTGGAAAATACATGACTTGCTACCTCCGGAAATAATGGATAAGCAGATTAAACAAATCTGGAATAAAGCTCGCGCAAATTTAAGAACGAACTTAGAGAAATCCCGAAAATACCACGAGAGAAATATTCATAACAGTAACAATTTAGTTAGGTACCAAGTCGGTGACTTAGTAATGTACAAGACACACCCGACTAGTAGTGCAATTGATAAGACCACCTCTAAACTATCATACCGATGGTGTTGTCCTTACCAAATCCAGAAGTACTTAACCCCAGTTACCGTAGCCCTGTACGAACCTGCGACTCGAGAATATGTACGAAGAACACATATTTCGCAGATAAAATTGTATAAAAGGAAAAGAGGAAATAGCATCGCCAAAAATAAAAAAGGTAATACTAGGTAGACAAGTTATCTTGTACCTCAGTAACCATGCTAAGTGTTAATCGTAGAATTGGGAATGAGGCCTGATCAACCTTAGATCCTGTTCAGCGAAAGATGAGCAAAATGAGTAGTCAGCTGACCACTAAATGACCACTAAGTAACAAATTATTTAGAAAGTAACTCTATGAAGAGAGTAAACAAAACCCAAAGAAAGAAAAAACCGGTAGTAGATTTAAGTAATAGAAATAAGAAGAAGTTTTATGTTTTAAAATGTAGTCATTAAGTGTGAATTTTATGTAAAAAAAAGGTAGTTTGTAAGAATATATATATGTATATTGTTTTATACTCAAAAGAAATAAATGTGTATAACACATGCCAATAACTAAGTGAAAGAAAAAGGGAAAGAAGGAGAGAAATTCCACACAGTAACGGCAAGCATACTCCCAGTACCCCACTTTCGAATTTTCCTTATTAAAATTCCCCATGTCGATTTTAAGCGGCGGAGTATGTGACGATTTAAGTGGTAAATAAATAAATAAAAAATTAATAATAAAAATATTTAAAAAAACGGAAAGCAAGTAAGTACTTTAAATCGCACGATTAAACCAACTACCCCTAAACTAACTCATAATAGTAATGAAAATTAAATTAAGAAAATCTAACTAAATAAGTAATTAAAATCTGAATGTAAAAGTTAAGAATAATACAGTTAACCCTTTTGGAAATTTATCATGCGTTGACCTGCCTATTCCGGACACAACGTGCATACCGAACCGGCAGTAAATTAGAAATATCTGTAATTCGTAATGTAAATAATTTATAATTTAAAATCACAAGTAGTAGTAATAATAATCCCTGTAAACAAGATAAGTCTAGATAGTTTATTTTGTCTTACTATAAGAATGTATTATTAATAAAGAGTTGGAACTATATTATATTATATACTATATTATAGTACTCACTCCGCGTCGTTGCAATCTACCTGTTGTAACAATGCAAGAGTAACGATGCGGCTTTCAGACTGTAAACACCTCCAAGCGAGGGCTCTTCATAAAATGTTTTGTTATTCTATTTGATTTTTAATTGAGTGTTAGCTTCCACTAAAAGCGTGGAGAGCTAGTTATATATTGAAGATGTAGTGAGGAATTTGTTAGAAAGTGTGATAATGTAAAAAGAACTCGTATATAAGGTGATGTCTCAAGTTAAATAAAAAAAAACGATCTCTCGAATATTCCGAGTAATGTAATTCAGATATTAATGTAAAAGAAGATGCGAACTTCAGTACTACGCTGCCAGTAAATATGTGACGTGCTCAACTGCAGATAGGGACGACTACCACCTAAACAACACTTACCATAACCGCCGAGGATCAGCACGAATCACGCAGCATAACATCCATCTACTCGTTAAGACACCCAGAGGACTTTCACCGGAAACACTACCCAGATGACTACCCCGACTAACAGAGTACCGAAGATTCACGCCCCAGGACACGGACAGCAAAAGCGTATCTAAGAGGTGACTCGGTAGCTCGTCTACCGAGAATTATGTACATTTAAAATATAAGTTGTCATACATGCCAAAGACTTTTCAAAAGACAATAATCATCTCTAAGTATTAAGTTTCAGAAAAATGTAACCAGTAATTTCTAAATTCATACGTTGTAACATTAATCTTGAGATATAAGTTTTAATCCCTTAATAATACCATTCTTCAAATGGTGTTCATGTAACAATGCAACCTTCTTGATAAGTAAAGTAAATACCAGACGTCTTTACTAGATTTAAAGAGACTCGGATCCGAGGTAAAAATACATGATCTGTTTGATCGTTTGTTTGACAGAAAACCCCTTTTAAAAATTTCAGTAAAAGAAACGTTTTTATGTAATGGGATAATATCTCATTTGTTAATAAAGATATGTCATCTTGTTACAAAATGAAGTGAGTGCATAAATCAGTTCAAGTACCTTCCCTTGTGTCCTTAATTAGAGTAATTATTATTGTTCTAAGTGTTGTGTTGATTTTCAGTTTGTTACAACGTAGGCAGCCTGTATAATTGGCTAGCGTCAATTATCACGGGTTCCCTGGATGTATAACGTAGCCCGGAACGTTATAAGTTGTGATATATCGGAACTGAAAGATACTCTGAAATAACAGTTACCATATAACTACACACACACACACACACACACACACACACACACACACACACACACACACACACACACACGCACACACACACACACACACACACACACACACACACACACACACACACACACACACACACACACACACACACACACACACACACACACACACACACACACACACACACACACACACACACACACACACATACGGTTTGCAACGGAACCCGTGTAACGAAAGTCATCAATACGGGATATTAGTGCTATAACACATTCTCTGACGATCATAGACAAGCTGTAAATTGATTTTTGTTTTCGTAAATTAGATGACTTTGATACATCACCAGCTATTAATAATATATAGTTTCTCTCAACTCGACTTATGTTTTTATATTTGGCACATTAATCAATAAAAAAAGAGGCTGCTATTTGAAAACCATCTTTATTTTTTAATTGAGATATATATTTTCACAAATCATGCTTGACACGGACGTTTGATCTTGGCCCTACATTTATTTATACTTTTTACTCTAACATATGTACAGGTACAAGTTTTGAATAAAGATATGGGTAAAAAAATTAGTTATGTCAAAATACCCATAATTTTATGCTCTATCATGTCCAGTCCAATGTTAGTGCGCGAGTGTGCGTGTGATTCACATTTTATTGAATAACTTCATTAATAATTAATATTTCTTCATGAAACTTGGACAGAGTATGCACTGTATTGAAGGCTACGTTTTTCATATATTCAATACTGCAGAACTATAATTTTAATATGGTTTTTTAATGAAATTAATTTTTCTTTTAACTCGTTATCTGCAAGAGGATAATAAAAATTGTAGATTAAATCTAGACAGGCTTTTGCAGACTTGGACATAGTTTTAATTTGAAGTCAGTCTATCATGATGAAAATCTATGACGTCTCTAAGATTTCAACCAATCAGAAGTTCTAAAAATTATTCGAGTCGGTCCTTTGCCGAGAACACTTCGTACAGTTCGCTTCGTGGTCTCGTACTGACTGTCGCGAGTTTTTCGTGTCAATACGTGTCTACTCTATAAGTGACGTAGAACTTAGGTATACAATACGAGTCTCTCGTATACGTTATCTAGAGTCGCAGAACTCAAATTATAACAAGATTTAAATAGATCAATATAAGTGCTTTTCGCGTAAGTGTAAGATTTTTCCTCTTAGGACAGCAATATCCATCGGGGTATTACTGATTTACGCGAGAACACTTGAAGAGTCTGGATTGTGTAAGCATAATACAGATCTATTTAATTACCCATACACGAAAACCCTGAGATTAATTAATAAACAATAACAGATAGATAACCGCGGTGTGTGTGTGAAACGCGAGTGTCAACTACGCCAAGGTCAATGGGCATCTGATCATCAACAAGCTGATCGACGGACATCGACGTTAGTGTGGAATTCTACACCAAAGTAAACTCACCGTTGAAAAAAAGAATCAGTAAACTCTTTATTTAAAAGACTAAATAATTAAATAAATAATTCTAGGTTTAAAAACTTAATCAGACAGAAGTACAAATTTTGTTTGTTAATAAATTTCCTACCTCCAGATATAGACTCTGTGTTTATACTATCGTTATACCTATCTATGTAATATTTATTTTGATACGCTACAATATATACAATATTACAATCGTTTATTATCACACCCACCCACCCACCCACCCACCCACCCACACACACACACACACACACACACACACACACACACACACACACACACACACACACACACACTCACACACACTTTACTATTAGCGAGCGACGGTGCTTTAGAGGTAGAAACTATAACTTTCCGTACGATATTGTTAGTTTAATATAAATTTTATTCACTTTTAAAGAAAACGTTAAGAGTTAATGTTACTCAAATTTGGATTCAAATATATTACTAACAATATTAATAAAAAATATTGTTAATTAGAAAAAGTAACTATTGTAAAATTCTCTCTTATACACGGTTTGCGGTTTTAAAAATACAGGGAACAAATCATTATTTAAAATTTTGACAGGAAATTTTTTAACTTTTTCAATGTGTAACAGTGTTTTACATAAGCTTTATGAATTGCATGCACATTGCATACGTTGCGCTTATATATAGACTCAGAACTCGAAAGATATTGAATCGATTTTTTCAGGTCACAGTTCGTAGACGTGCAGTGTATGCTCACCTTGGTATGTACGTTTAAAATTCCCATTGTCTACTGTATACGTCTTGAATAGGCGAAAGACGTACACTGCTTTACACTGCTTGTTAATAACAACACGTTTAGTTTATGGTTTATCATATAATGGTCTGTAAATGGTTTCTTTTATATGATGAACGCAGGTAGAATTACCTGGGATATTAAACAATTTAAAGACTAGAAAAAGCGTGGTGAAATGAAAGATACCTTTGGTAACTGATATACTAAATTGTGAAGATTTTAGAGTTAGCGAAATGGGAACAAAATAAAGTTAAAACAAGGAGCGTGAAAAGATTGTTTCATGTTATTGTTTCTTGCCTGTCTTCATTGTTTTGGTAAACAGAATATTATAATAAGGATTAAGAGAACACAAGAGTTTATGAGATGAAAGAAGTTAGACTAATTAAATGTGTTGTTGAGTAGGAAGAACATACATAAACTCATATCGTAATGAGTAGGGTAGTCATAAGTTATACTCTAATGGGGAAACCAAACGTTACATAGGAGGAATTGGATTCGCAGGTTCGTTGGACGGAGTCACTGAAGAAAAACAGTTTTGATGAAATGAATTAAAAATCTATATCATTTACATATTAAGTGAATTCTCGCTAGACGCCTTCTGAAACGTTATTTGAATATGCATTTTTAAAACAAAATAAATTACTTTTGGTATGTTTTATAACTTAGATTACACTTCAAAATGATCGTACAACCGTAGAGAGTGCAATGAGTATATAATAAAAATTTATGAAATAGGGCAAAAGTTTCAGACTATTTTGTGAAGCATGTTTTGTTTTCAAACTGTTTCCTTCTTTTCAATGAATTGCATTCAACATTAGTAGCGAAAAAAGTACATGTATCGCAGTGTGTATGTAAAGTTTGGTTGTGCGTTATACTGGTAAAGAGGCTGAATTAGCGCCATATTTGCGTTCTTTCTCACTAATGCTGCTAGATGTTTAGCTCATGCTGGGCGACCAGTCTGATTAAATGTTTGTCTGAATCATTAGTGTTCCGTTTCGGAATAGTGTATACAGATGATTATTTGATACTCGGACAACACGTCATGAACGACAAAATCCAATAATACTCGAAAAACTCACGAGTAGTTTCACATTCCAGCACCCACGTAACGTCTGAGAGATGTAGTAACCATACAACCTGTGCTTTATAGCTAAATGGTGTAGATTGAATTAATTAAAACTACACAAAAATAAGAAGGCGAAACCACTGTGCGGCATAGTTGGACAGTACAGGCAAAGTGTGTCTTCAGACTCTACACAATGTTTAAAGTAATATGTTTTCCATTAACATTGTTTTGGTCTAGACGTCATACATAGCTTTTCTTTCCCAGTAGTACAACATGCCGTATCGTATTTAATACGTAACTTAATTTGTCTGTTAAATTCATACTTATAATATTTTTGTGTAAAACAGTCATAGTTTTAATTAATTTTTTTCTGTAGTTTTTACAGAATGCAAGTGAATTTTAAATATACCGTGAGATTGATTTTTCCCAATGTGTGTGTGCGCGCGCGCGTGTGTAACCATGGACTCCGTACGGCGCGGGATTACGAAAGTCTGTATTAAGAAATAAACACAGACAGGTTCCATGCCTTTTGGGGAGTGATAAAGGGTTTGAATTCCTAAGTCTCAACAAAGACGAACTACTGTCTTATTAAATGCAACGCTGATGATGATTACGAGTAGACAGGCATATAGCTATTAGTTTAGAACATCCCATAAATAATAACATAAATATTATAATTTGTTACCTGATAAGCCTGCTAGTTGCCCTCGTAGTTATAGTGAAGATTCAAGTAGATCTGCCTAGTAGTAGTTGTTTGTTAATGTTATTGTTTTGTACCGTACATTACTAATATAGCTGGGAACGACCATGTAAAAGACATTCTCAAGTACTGTATCTGTAACTATAGCCTGATTGCACCTATCTCAGCGCCTACAAAAAACCGCAGAACCTTTACAGCAAACTGGGTGTGCAACAATGAGTCAGTCCAACAATCTGGATCTCAGAACGTAAATGTAGCGGATCCATGGCAAAAAGCTTACAAGTAAAAAATATTTAGCACTTCAGTATAGGCAACTACGAAAAGTCTTGCTTTATAAACCAAAGCGTGTAAAACAATCATCGACGTGATCAAGACCCAAACAGATTTAAAGCCAGATCGACCTCCTCAAATGCAAACTTCATTGCTGGGGATCAGTGTCCTCATTCAAGAGTCTGAAAAAATATGTTAGTTGGGAAAATATTTGGTTTTTGGATTAGCGTTTGGGAAACGAATACCACTTTAAGATCATAGGTATTCCTGGCTGCCTCAAAACCAAAGCCATAGGCCTGTACCTTGAACTGGGAAGAAACCACAGGATCATTTCTGTGAAAGTTACTTTTTTTAGCTCACTTCGGTTAACGGGAACACACATTTGAGACATGATTTGTCTGGCTAACCATAAAGAGAAAAAATTGTTTCCGTAGAAATGAACGACGTTTTATCAGAACGTAATATGTGTTCCTTTCCAAGTTAGAATCGGATGAAAAGCACAAAGTACTGTATATCATTAGAACAAAATAAAATTAACGGGTAGAACTCGTTGCGTACTTATGAAGACGTTTATTTTACTTGCCACTACTTGAGGGACATAATCGCTTGTATGAGACATAATCTCACCCTAACCATTTCCTATCAGCCACTTTTTGACGGCTACAGTCTAACATTCAAAAATGTTAATACAGTCAATGTTACTTTATACCTTAATACAGGTGGTAACCCGTTCACCTTTGGGACACTATAAGTCACTGGGAAAATATATAATATAATAACAGTAGTTATTATATAATTGTAAATTATATATACCTGTAAATATAAAATGAACATATAATAACAACATTATGTTTTACAACAACATTTACAGCAGTGAATAAAATCGTCAAATAACGTATCAAACTAACAATAAGGAAAAAATGAATATATTTATAAAATAAATAAAACCATAGGCATAGGCCTACATGTAATTTATAAAACAGTAAGTAATTAAGACAGGTTATTCCCTATTTTAAAACATCTATCGATAATAAAATTACACTAAAATAGGGCAGTTACAGATAACTTGGCAACCTTGGATCCGAGTTTCATATTCTACTACGAGACTTACTGTAGAAGTCAAGTACAATTTCCAACTTCTCAAGTGCAACACACGACTAGTTCATCCCGGTCAAGAGTGGTCACAGTAAGGACATATTCAGGTGTCACTAAGAGAGCAACAACACATCTGTCTGCTGCTCAAGAAAACATTTTCACAATGAATTTGTTATACGAAGTTTACGGGACGCGTAATAAAGACTATAACATTTATTCAGTTCAGTGAAATTTTAATCCGTTCCAATTGTATTTTCTTGTGTGGTTTAACGTTCACCTGTTTTTCTAGAAGAAAGAAAATACAATTATAACGCACATACAACACACAACGCTAGGTTATTATATTGTTTTGTTCGGTTATTAGTTTTTCTTGTTAGGATAATGAAGGCTAATCGCAAATAATGCGAATTCAAATTGATGTCGTCTCTCCAGAGTGCGCTTTAAACATGTAAAAGTCACCCTCTTTACATTCTTTTATGTTCATAAAGTACAAGCGATCAACGCAACACTGCGTTGAATTATACGTGTTTATAGGTGTTAACAGGTGTTTTCGGTTTCAGAGTTTTTTACTCTGAAGATCGCCTTATCCACAGTCATAATAAAACTTTTTTTTCTCCAGTGTTCATTTACATGAAACACGTTAAGCTCTCCATTTCCCTCCTCTCTCTCTCTCTCTCTCTCTCTCTCTCTCCCCCCTCACTCTTCCTTCACATTTTATCTCAGTCCACGAGTTCACAAACACAGCAATACATACGATGTAATTATGACAAATATTTTACTTTGTACCCAGTAAATTGAAAATTTAAAGTCTATAAAAATATCCGAGCTTATTGTTTTGAGGCTGGAAGATAACTATTAAAAATATCATTGGTTTTTAGCAAGAAAAGAACCTGAATCAGTACTTTGACGCCTGTGTACTGTTGTAAATAATAGAATGTACTCGCCATTAGAAATAGCTTCGGATGCAGGTACAACGGCAAAACAGTAACCCAGTACGGAACATTTATCGCCCGAATTCCTAATTTTGCATTAAGTGGTCAGTTACTGATAACGTATAGTAACCAGTTTCAATGTAATAGTCCCACCGTAATGTGAACACACAAAGCAACGAGGTGCCTTCTAATCCGACATTTCGCCGTCTTCTGTTACATACAAGGCTTTAAGAAAAAATTAAAATATTTTATTAAATATTATATAATATATAAAATTGTATATTATATTTTATAGTAGAAAAGGTTTTAATAACTTAACCTACTATGTACAAATAATTGTCATAATTCTAGATGAAAAAATTAAATTGCTTGCTTATTATTTCTGGCAAAAGACAAAGCCAATGACAAGAACTTGTTTATTACAGTAGGCCTATTTTTCACATTATAAATCTTTATTTCATTGGCTTTATATATTTTCATATCTTATGTATTAGGGCTTTGGTATATTTATTATATATTGTATATTATGTATTTATAATATTTGTTAGAGGGCGTGGTGTTAAGATTTCTTGTCATCAGGCCCATATTCATTTGTACAGATTCATTGCAATTTGTAAACAGAGAACTTATGATTTAAACACTAACGACACCTTATAGACCTATTTTGTATGTGTGCTGGTGAAAACCTGTATGTGGAATCTATATTTATGTGGTTCAATTGTGGATTAGCGTGTTTATTGTTTAATTATGAAGTTGTACAGTGAGACAGAGATGGACGTAGAGAACGGATTACTTATTCACAAGGGGTGCCTGGCACACTGTCAGAACTCACCGTCAGCTGTTTATGACTACCGAACAGACGAGAACTTGAACACTTACATACGATAAACATGTACATTTTTATCGCGATAAAACGCGACGTAAATAGTTTCAGTTAAGGAGATAAAAGCGAATCATTTTATTTATAAAATAAAGTAAATTCTACTTCATAAATAACTGAATTCAATACAAACTTTCCTACAGACACACACACGCGCGCGCGCGCGTTGGCGTGTTTGTTTATGAATAAACAAATTAACAAACGCCTTTAGTTGAAGTCATGGTAAAAATTTCAATATAGTAAGTTATGTTACTACTTCAGCAATATGAACTAGTTCATTTGTAGAGAGGTAAGAGTTCTTTTAAAAACGGTATCCTGTTTTACTGCGAAAGTGTTTTTTTTTTTGTGCTTTGAGGATGTATTCAAAGTGTTGCATGTAATGCAGTTAAGTTGAGACTACACAAGTTTATATGAATGGGCAAACACACACACGTATTTGCACTTAGACAGATATCAGGAGAGACTGACAGCGGATTACTAACGGACATTACGGCTACAGTAACGAGTCTGACCTGGATTTACCGTAAACAGTATCACGGGAAAAAAATAAACCTTGAACTACTATTAAAAACGGGAAAAGTTTAACTTAGTGGTGTGAAAAATGATATGTTGCGTAGTGGATTTTGATTAACACGCCATCCTGACTGTATTACTCTATAAATACGAGTAACATTACGAGGACTGTATACGTCTGTAACATATGAGTAACATGGTTGTATAATGAGGACTGTATCAAATTTAAGTATACTTTTGTGGATCTCGTATATTTATATACTCCTTTCTGTGTAGTCGAGCGTTGCGGTACTGTGAGAAGCAATACACAACTGAATACTTACTTTACACAATTGCAGTAACAGTTAACTCCTTTCAAAAACCAATAAACGGTCTACACTTCTTGTGTTCAAAAAATCAAACCTTTTGAAGCAGATATAAATTAATTTTAATCTTATCAGGCACGGGCAAACGTTTTTGGCCGGAATGAACCAGGAATCATTTGAGCAGTATCCATGGAAGACCATAGTTAAACAAAATTTTAATTTAAACTATAATTATTTACTAGTGTAGGGGTTAGCTGATTGAGGCAAACAGGATACGAATCACTTCCCAGATTTCTGAATCATCTTTGGAGCATTTTTTAGCAGATAAATTTGTCGCTGAGCCCTAATAGGTGAAAGATTCTAGGGGAAGGCCTAAGTAAATGATTCTAGGTACTCATGATTCAATGTTGTTTTAATGTTTGAGCACATTCAACATAACGTTTTATTTCAATTGATTTAATTTGAATTCTTTTCAAATTTTATTTTCTCCATTAATTTGACAAAAATAAGAAACTTAACTGCATTAAAAAAAAAACAACAAAATACAGAAAATACAAAACGTATGAAATTAAAAGCATATGTCGTAAATGAACAAAGTGGAGAATACCCACAAAGATATATTAAAAATAAGTTTAATGCATTTAAAATTTTTACTTGACATAAAAAAAGAATAATAAAGCGTAATCTAAAGAAGTGCAATGAGGGGAGTAGAACTGTTTTCATGTGCACAATGTTTTACGTCCGGTTGAATTTGGGACTAAAATACGTTGAGGTAGAACTTGTATTTTGTTTTCTGAGCCACACAGACAGAAAATTCTGATTCACTAAGTGCTTACAAAGATCGGAAAGATGCAAACGTGACAAAACCATAAATTTACCTTTGTACTTGATATCAAATCATTAAAGCACTCATATTGCTATAATAAAAGAAATAATACCTTTACTGATACTGATAATTTGGAATTTGGAATACTGAACGTTTTCTTTAATATTTGTAGTATACACTTTCTCGAATTTTTTCAATATTTCGCGTAGAACGTAAAAGTTGCCTGTCAAGCACAGTTAGGGAACCGTCGGATTCTAAAGATAGAAGTATTAAAAACGAATCAATAGGTTTAATTGTGTTGGGGCAATGAGAAAATTCATCGGAAATATGATAAAAAACACTTCATATATTGTGTCATAGTAATGAACGACTTTAAAGTTAAATTTAAGTTCTTCGATTTAAGTAACAAACTACAAGTGTGAGCGGTTAGACCAAGTGGACTATGTAACTTTGTAAATCCAAAGAAAATAAGACAAAACCAGCGCTGTATTTATTACTTTCAAGTCAATAAAGTCGGGAGCACAGTTCTGCTGTCATCATTTTCTATTCTATGGTTCTATCGTCCATATCGGGGCTCAGGCATATATTTCATACGTTTCATTATTATATCTTATCCACCAAGGTTATTTTCCTCGATTAGCCCTAGTATTCTGGGCAATATCTCTTTCTCAAAGATTTCTAATCAGTTAGTCGATTTTTTGTATTAAAATCCATGTTTTGCATCCAGAGATTCCCACAGGTTGTATTATGGTTTTATAGATACAAAGCTTTTACGTCTATATACGTTAATCTGAGGGCTACAGATAAGTAGACTATGTTAGACATGACAATTCTTTTATTGATTACTGCTGTTGTAGACGATTTAGGTTCTTAGGTATATACGATATAAGTATTAGTTAAGATTAATATAATTCATAAGAAGATAGTAGTGAAAATGCCCAATAATTATGGGATACAAGGTTATTTTATAAAAAATTTGAACACTTTTTGATTGACGTAAACAAGTACTAATCTAATATTAATAGTTGCTTATGTTTTCCTTCAATTTTAGTGTGAAGCGAGTTTGCGAGGATAGTATAATCCTTGTTTATTATCATAAGAAAGTACAAACAAACTTACTGTTGCAAACAAACAAGCTATTTGCGTATAGGGTAATAACATAAAGAAAAGATCTTCCAGTTATATAAACAGGTAGGTGAAGACGACGGCAGTGTTTGAAACGTTCACGGGTGTTTGCACACCCGTGACATTGCGTGTCACGGCGCCGCTTGGCGTGCGAAACCCTGCTTACTTTTATCCTCGGGCTAATTATGTAACTCACTGAATTATTTATTTACCTAATGTAATTATTCAGGCAATTAAGAGTATTGCGCAAACCCTTTGTAACATTTTTATTTAAAAAATTCTATGTTCCTTTAATTTTTATCATATGGTAACACGTCATTTGTATATATTTATATACCAACCGGATTTGTATGAAAATGTTTACTTTTATTAAACCCAGCAAAATAAATTACCTTATGTTTACTTCGTTGTATCAGGTTGTAAAAGACAAATGCTTTACCTAACCACAATAACTCCATTCGTTTTATGATGCCTATGATTAGTGTACGGGTATATCCACCGAATATGTTACAATGAGCGCTGAAACGCCATAGTATACGAAGCTCTGGTCATTTAGCCGTTGGCAGTTTCCGGCTCGATTTTCTTCAGTATACCTTATATTACGCCATGTTTTTAATGGTAAAAGAAGTTCAGTATTAGACGTTACGACTCCGTGACAACTGTTTCTGGCGGATGAAAGTTTTGCTTTCAAAATGTCCGCATACGATGAGTTTTACTACCCGATAATTTGCATTTTCAGGTTTACCTATTGCAATTATTGTCAGTATTAATAAACCGCCAACTGTAATAAACTTACAACCATGCTTACATTTCTTCTTCACCAGGAACATTCAACGTAGTGGCTCAATCGTGTTCAGGACATATACTATTTCGAAACAACATTCCAAAAGTATATGATTTAACCTAACTACAAATGACGCGAAAACACTTGAAAATTGTGTCGTTGAAGTATACAAAGAATAATGAAGAACAGAAATTGCTTAAGAAGGGATGACACCATTGCAACGCTTCAGAACATTTTCAGTTGATTCAAAAAATTATTTCCCAATCAAAAATGGAAATTAAATTGGACATATTTATCTTCAAGAACGGAAGAATTGGTTATCGTCACAAAATCACACTAATTTATCGGCGGCTTTAGCACGGGAAGAACCGCTGAGAAACAGGAAGTGGGCGACGCTGTCTGTACTCAGTGGTACACAAAGAATTGCTTCCTGTGTACGGAACACAAAACACACAAACAAAAATAAGTTGCATGTTTATACATTACAGATGCTGCATAATGTATCACACCTGTGTCAACATACAAACTTACAAACGTATTTCCAACACAGTTACTATAACAAAATGGAATTACTACATTCGTACAATCAACGTTGTGTACGAAAACCGATATAAGTTGGAAGAATGTTTTGAAATTTTGAAGAAAAGTGTACAAACAAACTCTCAGTTAATGGAGGAATGGTCACAGAAGGACTCTTCTGAACCAAAATTTCATGTTCTGGGTAACTTTTTTCCATAGAATTCTATATCACATGAACATAATATACCAATAACTACAGAGTAGGAACAAAGGCAGTGTAATGTGGCAAAGTGACATCAGAATTTTTGAAAATGAGATGCAGAAAGGGAGGGAGAAAATAAATAAAATAGAAACACAAACAAACGAGGATTCCTTGAGCAACCAAGTAAAAGGAACAATAATGTTGGATGCTGCACTAGAATAGGGGATGCAAAAGAGGTATGTGACATCATTATAACTCAAGTAAAAGGTAGATTTACTTACACGGGTCACCTGGTGGCAGCTTCGTTGATGTCCAATGACTATTTATTTCCACTTTTTCCTACAAACTTTCAGGAAGAAAAATTCAAGCGAGTGATTCAACATTACTCTTTCTTACAAGAAAACAAAGTTCTGAGTGAATTGAAAAAATTATATTATATTACGTATATTAAAGGCACAATAAGACTTCTTAACTTTACAAAAGAAAACAATCTTACGTCAGTTTGCAAAGATGTATAGAAACATCTAAAAATTATCATAACTACCCCTCTGATAACTGCCAAACCTGAGCGCTGCTTTTTGAGTATGAAAAGATTAAAAACTTTCTTGAGAAATACAATGAAAAACGAGAGACTGAATGCTCTTGCGATGCTATCTATCAACAAGGAACTTGTTAATGAAATGAAGGACTTTGATGATAGAGTGCTAGAAAAATTCATGAATTTATAGGAAAGGCGAATGGACTTTGTCTATAAATAAATGATCTCTTTAGAGTGTAGCTATCATAAAAATAATATAGGCCTAGTGTAAATATAGTGTATTACTTTTTTTGTGGAAACAGTATAGACATTTTTGTGGACACTTTCGACACTAAAGAGATAGTGAAGAGACTAAGAATGTGTCTAGTTATGTTTATTAATAAAATCGCGGACTATCTACAGCAGCTCATTGTTTGAGGTGAGTTCAAATTTTTATAAAACCTAAAGGCCGCGCCCTCCAGCCTCTTAAGTCACGAGCCGCCACAGCTTTAATATTTCATTTGTAGCATACTGTATTCGAAGATACGAAAATTCTAAAAATACATTTATGTTAGAAAGACTGAAACGATATGCAGTACAACCCCAAACTGAAAATATTGCGCAGTAGTCACAAAACACAAGGAACGGATATTTTATCAGTAAAATTGCTCGTAACTTTCCGTTTAAAAAATTCAAAACTCACAGTGTGTAAAAAATATGAATCCATATTAAGTCAGAATACTTATTAACTACAGTATATACCTTTACCATTCATTTCAGCATTTAGCTTTCTAGACGAACGAAGGTATAATTATGTGCAGTACAACAAACTGCAAATCATACAAAAATGAAACGATTTAATGGCGAAAGTCGAGTAATAGTACTGTCGTTTATTTTATTACTTTTTTATCATTGAAAGAGATTTCCTGTTCATATAAACGCTGAAGAATACTACATGAATTCTTTAGACAGTTTTCTCATACAAATCTTACTCCTTCATTGCCTAATACAAGTATGGGTAGCCCGAATAATTGGACATCCGTACTGTTGGCGCCCTGCTAACTTTTAACAGTAGGCTATATTATAAAAAAATATATATCCTTCTTTGTCAAATTAAGTTTGTGTGTGTGTGTACGGATGGAGAGGAGGTATAGTATTTAGCTGCTATCACGTTTATTCATGTTTCAAAAATATAATTTAAATTATTCCCATCATCAGAATTACACAGGTTTCAGGTAAATACGCTATATAAATAGATGATATATAATGTTTTCAATTTCTGCCTGATTCAAGCATTTTCATAACCGTAATGCGTCCCAATTACTCTAAAATGCTCACACTTATATTTTGTTTAAATTTTTTAGTACAACTTATCATTGTTTTAATGGCAAGGGAAAGTAAAGGCATGCTGGTTTTGTACGAATGGATAGAGATACAGTTATTATCCGAACTATGACCCCACAACGCAGCCTGCGTATAAATATTGGACCATGTCCGAATGTACATGTACTCTCTCAATCTAATCTTGTGAAATGACTCGTGAATGTCTGCACCTTTACTTACGTAGAGCCTGTCAAACACACGCGCGCACACACACACACACACACACACACACACACACACACACACACACACACACACACACACACACACACACACACACACACACACACACACACACACACACACACACACACACACACACACACACACACACACACACACACACACACACACACACACACACACACACACAAGGGGGCGCGAACACGTATAAATGTGTGCATTTTTGTTGTAAATAAATCTGCAGCGTCAGTGTACCCGATTCGCGCGTGGCGAACACCTACGAAAATAGACAACTATTTATAGACATTATTCATGAAGCACTAAAAAAAAATATAATATATTTCCGTTACACTTAGCATAATGGAAACAAGGTTATTTTCCTTGCTGCATAAATTTAAGTGTTTGTCGATACTGGTTCAAGGAATAGCTGATCAATATTTTTGCACTCCTATTGATTGCCACGTTATGAGAAGTTTCTAAGCAGACAATTCTTGGAAATCACCACAACACTACGAGAACACATTTTATCCATCGTAATTTTGTTTATATAAAAAAGAAGCTCAAATTTTTTTGTTTACAGCATGAACTTATGAAATAAACAAAAAAATTAAGACTTGGAAAAACAACTTATTATTAAAACAACTTATCCTCTGGTCTTTCGAAACTGCTGTCTACAATAAATGGACAAGGTGTCCTGCTGCGTGAATTCTGTACAATTTCTATCTACGACATTTAGTTTCAAAAGTAGTTTTTTCATAAATTAGCAAGAGATGGAAGGACATCATCATATATCACGAAGGCAGACCTGGTATAAAATCGCTAAACGCCATTTGTGATTTCGACAAAGCGAAGAAAAACGTAGAAGGTGAGTGCAGACAGCTTGTGGAAGGTTATCGTTGTACTAGTCTCGTTGTACATCAATAAGCCATTAGGATATTTTATATTAAGAAGCGATATAGATCTTTTTGTATTTTATATTTCATATTCCTTTCAAAATATTAAAGCAAGGAAGAACAAAAACATATTTGTCGCTATTTGTTAATATATTGGACATTATTCGTTCCCATAAAATCGCTGTCGGCTAGGCGTTGGTTGACTTATTGAAATGGAGTGTTAAGGACATTAGTAACGCCTTCTCCTAGCTCCATCATTTTCGCTTATGCTTGGGGAAACGAAAGGTTTGCCGGAACTAAATCTCATTATCAACCGTAAAGAAACAAACATAGGAAAATGAACATAATTTCTAAGAATTCTGAATAATGTATATCATTTTTTCGGAGAGCGATCACTCCACTGAGAGAAGTAATCTCCAACGTCTGCATAAGTATGAATTTGCAATTACTTTCTTGTTGTTTCTTATTTCTGAATCAGAAAGAATAATGTATACGAATATGAAACACATTGAGACGACTGACATATTGATTGAATAAACATTCATATTTACAACATATTTAAATTTACAACATAACGTTATTTGCAGTATTTTTATTTTCTTCAATAGATTAAGTACTTACCCTGTGTACTACAGTGTTATCGTAGATGAGATTATACCACTTCACTTTTAATCTATTAAAATCTTCTGTCTTGTGGATTCTTTGTAAATGTTTACTCTGTGTTACTACCATTCTACCAGATTTGTAATCCAACTTCCCGGTCACGCTTCTGTGTTTTAGGATTAAATATTAACACTTTCGTTAAACAATGTAACTTACTTTAGTTTTCCGTCCTTTAAGGGTCATGAGATAGGCGGCACATCCCTTGGTCCCTAGTGTGTGGGTGTAATATTGTACTGCAACTAAATTATACTGTCTGGCGCGAATATAGAACAAGGTTCGGTGCGAGGGGCGGTGCGTGCCAGTAACCGGTGTTATTAACCCAAAAGTGTACAGTTTAGTGAAGACGGATGGTCGCGTGCAGTGTTCTTCTCTTAGTATCTTTATAAACTTCAGAAACTCTCTTTTTTATGTTGCTGCAGTTTGTTTAGAAATTACGTACAACACGGATAGAATTTACTCAAGTAATTACAAGAAGGAAATGAAGAAGAACTGTTGTTGAACAATTTCTAACAGTTCTTCTTTCACATAACTTGACAAACATTTCTGACATTACTTCGCGTCGTACATTACAAGTGTGTGTAGGCCTATTGTGATATGACAAGAAGTTTGTTATTACTAATCTACGTTCAAAGTATATGTTCATATCACGTTATCATAACGTAAAACATCGAAGGGAATTCGGACATTAATTGATAAAGTAGTAACAAGAAACAACAACTGCCTCTTATCAACAATTTACAGGACAAAAAAGATCGAATAAGGTCAAAAACCATCAATGAAACGTGTGTATGTATATATATATATATATATATATATATTAACAGTGTATATATGTATATATATATATATATTGCAACAAAACACAGGATGATGATCTATGAATAAGAATATCAGAGCATGGATGACGGACATTAACATGTTTTAAATTGATTTATGCAATATTTGTCAATTTGCTATAAGGTTTGTATTTAGTGATAGATAAGGACTTATGTTATACTCGTACCAAATCCTTTGTAAATTTTTGCTCTACAATGTCATGTTCTTTGTTTGTGAATATGTGCGCGCGTGCGCGTGTGGTGAACCTTCGTTGTTATATCTTCCGCGTTAGTTAACATATCGGCTTGAAACTTGGACAGTGAATTATTTATGAAAATAGCTACATTTTCTATATACTCTGATGTTCTCAGTTATTTTTTAAATATGGTTTTTTAGTAATTGAAAACTCAACTTTTCACGCTTATCTATTGAAGAGTAATAACATTTCTAGATAAAATCTAGGCAGGCTCTTGCAGACTTACACAAAGATTCGCCTGCAACCCGTGTATCTTTTGTTCAATCTACCACGTAGACAGTCGATTGACCAATCAGAAGCCCCTAATTTCAGTCAGATGCGTCCGTTGTCAGGTGTACTTCAGGCAGTTCATCCGAAGCCGTTGTTTAGTGAACGTGTGCTTTTCTTCAAGAGTTTTTCTTGTTCGAACTGGTTAATCTAACGTAACTCTAAGCCTTGGAACTCTATTCGAGTTGTTCGATTAGAACCAAGCGAGTGAATTACATAATACCTAGTATATTATATTGAGTGCTATCCCGTGTTAGTAGAAGATTTCCGCTTAGGGAGACTTATCTAGCGGAGTAAATCTTATTAACACGGAACACTTCAAGAGTAGCCGGAAGGTGTAAGCCTAATACACCGCTTTTATAATTACAACTCTTTACAACCCTGAGAATCAATAATTCATAACGATTAAATACTAATAATAACAAATTCCGAGCGATACAAACTAACTATTCGGAAAGTGACAGTTTATGTGTGACATCTGCGATTAGTGTTATCAGTTGTTCGACGAACCCAACACGCGGAGAGTGAGAGAGAGTGAGAGTGAGTGAGAGAAGGGGAGATAGCAGAGCGGCGGAAAGTGACAGAGAGAGAGAAGCCAGCGGAGCAGCGAGTGACGTCACGCCGAGTATAAGGAATTTTACGTATCAAGTAAACTCATCCAAACTGAACTATATAAACTCTTTTATAAATAACAAAAACTATACATGACATTGTTTAAATTTAAATATATCATATAAACATTATTTACTTGTGTGCTGAATAAATAATTTTTCTACACCTCTAATATAGACTTGTTCATAATTTATACACACACAAATATTCCTATGCGAAAGTATTTATTTGTATCGTCGCAATATATATACTGTAATCCTGTCTGTAGTCAGCACCATGTCAACTCGGTTGTCAATTTGTACAGTGTTATTAGAATTCTAAATATTATATTGCCAATACTAGCCTTTTCTTGGATTTCGTTGTCTATGACGTGTCAGTTAATTATATAAATATAATTAAATCACTACCTACTCGGAACACAAAGTTTTTATGGGTGAAAACGTAAAAGTTTTACCTTATAGCCAGAACCAGTTTTCTGCTTCTTCAGAGGCTGCCGCTGGGAGCACTGTCCGTCTTGTTCTTGGCGACGGTATCGACTTTTGAAGGATCGATGTTGTGTGTGTGGGGTGTGATATGTTCGAATAGTAGTGTGATTTGAATTGTGTCTGTTCGTTTAGGATATCGTTTTTATGTGTTTTCGTGTTTTGTATATTTCCAATTGTTCAAGAGTGTCTAGTTTTCGGCCTTTTGTGTGTACGTGTAGAATGTCCATGTTATTGTCGATGTTTTTGTATGTGTGATTTGCTTCAATGAGGTGGTTTGCAAAGGTGGATTCTGCAGTGGAGTGGAGTGCCTTTGTGTGTTCAATGTATCTTTGTTTGAAGCTACGTCCTGTCTGGCCTATGTAGAATTTGTTGCAATCTGAGCAGTTTAGTTTGTAAACGTCAGGTAGATCAAATTTGTTTTGTGCTTTGTGTGTGTGTTTTGATAGTGTGTGTTCTGTTTTGTTTGTAATTTTGTATGCGATTCTGTATCCTGTTTTTTTGAATTTGTGGGTTATTTTTTCAGTGTGGTTATTGATGTATGTTAGTGTTTTGAATTTTTTGTTTTCTGTCTTTGTCTGTTGTTTGTTTTGTGTAGGAGTTTATTGACCATTGTTCTGTTGTATACGTTGGATTCTGCTACATATTTTATCGTGTTTAGTTCGTCTTTGTAGTCTTTTTCATCTAGTGGGAGATGATAGAACTATGATACATAGTTCTTTTTCATCTTTAGAACTATGATACATAGACTTAACAACATCCCACTACTATATGATATTTACTAGACAACAACATTATATTTACTAGATTAAGCATTTTATTTTATTTTAATTTTCTAATACATTCAGTTTTAATAGTAATTTCATAATTTTACTATATTTTTAGAATTTTAAAAAGTTTGATTTTCCCAGTCTAACTAAATTGCACCCATAGGAAGACAGCGTGTACCGATGTAAGATATTTGTTAACACTTGAAAAGATTACGAGCCAGTGGTGCGGTGTTGTTGTAAAACTTTTCTGAAAGAGCCCTATAAAATCTAAAATATTCAATCGATATACGAAAGGCAAATGGAATAAATGTTTAATTTAAATTGTCAAGAAGTCATTTCCTTTCTACTGGGTTCTACGCTACAAAATTTCTACAAAATCAAATTTCTACAGAATATGAATTTTTTGTTATCTGAAAATACAATCTTCAACAGACATATATATCCGAGAAAGAAAACGTATAATCTCATTCAAGATGAATTTCTCTGAACGCTGGAAACAGTCAATAAGAATTAAATACTCTATCATGTGTGATAGAGTAGAACAAATGTTAGGGACCAGGAATCAAATGATGTTTTGGATACCAACCAGTTAGTATGAGTGAGACATTGATCTCAAAAGAGTTAAAGTTAAAACTTTAATCTTGTAATGAAAACTGTTTCAATTCTTTCTTCCAATAGAATAAAATTTCTGTCTGAAGAACCCTAATCAGTAAGATTTTGTGATGATTTCAACTTCAAAAACTTGATGTCTGAATTTGTCATGCAGTTTGTATTAATCTACAATCGAACGAGCGAAGCGAACTTGCAGTTTTAAGTCTACCGTTTGTATGTCTGTCTCTGTCTCTGTCTCGAATATGTCTTACGATAACTTTTGAAAGCAACCGACTTTTCGCCTACAGATCCTCTATCGTTGTTGAGATTATTCCCTCCAAAAATAGATGCGGAGGTACAAATGTAAGGGGATACATTTTGAAAAATTCAGTGTTTAGTTTTTGGATATTTCAAAATTGTAGGCCGTCTGGATTAAAAAAATGTATCAAAAATGTGAAAACAAAAACGATATAGCTAGGTATCATATTAATGGTAATTTTAATCCAAATCCGAATATAATGTTTACTCTTATTGTGAAGGTTTATGTAGAGAATCAAGTTATGAGGAATTTTATTCAAAATGCAAACTTGTTACCTTAGACAATTTGACAAAATTAATACCTCTAAACATCCCTTACAAATTTCAAACCGCCTTCAAAAACTTTGTATGCTATGTTTTCAAAAAATCTACATATTTTTATCAGTTATGTGTACTCCTGAAAAGTATTAGGTATACTCCTGCATAAAACACATATAAACTTAAAAGCTAGAACGAAATTATCATTTAGGTATTACGATTATAAATTTAACTAAAATAAAACCAATGCAGTAGTTGGGAATTTTTAGTATTTACAATTGTCTGCTTTATAATTGTTATTTTCTAAAGAAATAGTAAAGTAATCGATATTTCATAATTTTTCTGACAATTCAAACATTTTGTAATAGGCTACTGAAATATGTCTAATTATACATATATTTTGTTCAAAGTAGTAAGTTGTGCATCTCAGCGAGCTTACTAGTGTTATTTGGAAATGTTTCTCAATAACGTTGTTTTTTTTTTGTTATCCCAACAATTGTCCTGATGATGACAATAAACATTGTCGAAACGTCGACACAAATAAGTTAAAATTTGTGTTATATTTTTTTGACCGATCCTCACAAGCTCTTCACTGAAAAATTCACTGATTGACGGTCACTACGAATTTAAGGGTGTTATTATTATAAGCCTGTGCCTTAGTAATACAAAAATTGTATAAAGCTTGTTTTAATATTTAAGTTTGTACTTGTAAGTAACGATTCGATTCATGTAACTATCACAAATGTAAACGCATATGTTTGTTCTCAAATTACAAATAAAATTATTATTATTTAAAAAGTACGTCAGCTTTCCAATGACAAAAAATGAAGTGGAGTGCGAAGTAGAGACGCCGTATGAGTCTATTGCAGTCCCCTCTCCCGAGATTTTGAACGCAATAAAATAATTAAGGTGTAAATGCATACAAAATATTACAAAAATTACAATTTTCAAAAATTTACTCTCAGATTAAACTCAATGATTAACTGTATATAATAGTGTTAGTGTAAGTGATAATATAGTTTTTTGTCCTCATTTAGTTTCTCCATTCTTGTAAATGAGAAAACTGTGTATTATTTTCTGATTCTTCATTGAATAACTTTGAGTTCTCTAACACACACACACACACACACACACACACACACACACACACACACACACACACACACACACACACACACACACACACACACACACACACACACACACACACACACACACACACACACACACACACACACACACACACACACACACACACACACACACACACACACACACACACACACACACACACACACACACACACACACACACACACACACACACACACACACACACACACACACACACACACACACACACACACACACACACACACACACACACACACACACACACACACACACACACACACACACACATGTACATAAGGAGTTTTTGTTACATATAAGTAACTAGTATGCTCCCTGAGCTGCAGAACTCGCTCACTATTTTGAACGGAGTACATTTATTATTACATACATTTCGATTTTAGATCATTTTTCAATTACGGAAAAACTACAGAAATCTCGATTACTCTACTATTTCTTTAGTAATATAACAATTGTAGAGCACACAATCGTATAACAAACGCTACAAATTCGACGCGTTAGGATTTGGGTTACAGTTCCTTTTAGTCTTGACACCCTGCTAGACTTTCACAATTTCTAACTTTGTTTTAGGCCCTTGTGGTCCCAAGATTTTGAAATTTTCAAAAATGAATAGTGTACTCAGACCGTAGTTAAACTTCCCTTTAATTTGATACCACACATGAGTTTTTGCGATGTTATCAAAATTTGGACTCACTTTTTGGGCCCTTGACGATCACAAATTTTGAAATTAAAAAAATTAACACTCTACTCAGATTTTGGATAAAAGTCCCTTTAATTGATACTCGACATTGGCTTTTTCTAATTTTTAAGAATTTTGACCCCCCTATTTTTTGGGGATCAATCTAAAAAATAATAGGGTTCTATAGGGTAAAAGTAACGACACGCGTGCCAAGGTACACAAAATCGGTTGATGCGTTCATAAGTTATCATGAGAAGTATCCCAAATAGATAGACAGACAGACAGAAACAGATAGATAGATAGATATATGGACAGACAGACAAATGCCAAACGATCGAGTTAAAACTGAGAATTCGCTTCGCTCGTTCAATAAAGTTTCAATACGATCAAATGTTTTTAAAACATGCTTGGCTTATGTATGTTAAAATCGCTTATGCTAACGTTACAGTTCCATTATTTATGCGTGACGAAAAATCTCAGCCGCTGGTCTATTGTCTGCTAAACACCGTAACTCTGTTTGTAATATAAAAAAATCATTTTACAAAAATATACTAGAACTGTTTTAAACCGTCTAAATTTGGAACATAATCCAAGTCTGTCTGTACCACAACAGTGACAAGTCACAACATTATAGATATCCAGTAGGTCTACCATGATGTCACAAGATGCCGAAGGAGTACAATGTACGTGTTATGTCGTCACGGTTTGCTGTTTGCATCACGGCTCGATATCACGTCCACTAGACACAGCTCTGTAGCGTCACCATGTGCGTGCGTGTGTGTGTGTGGGGGGGGGGTGAAGCACGGTTATCTAACTTTGGGCGTTATTTCCAAGCACGACAACTAAATCAAAATAAATATTAATGTTGAACTATTGTAAGCGTGTCATGACACAGATGTGTGGACAACGCCCATAAAGTACTGTTTATCGTGTTCACTGTACGTTTTCATGTTTTCATTGTGTTTTATAACGGTGCAGAAGAGGCGCGCGATCTGCAACGCGATACAGCTCCCAGACAGCGTAAGTGCGTGCACTTAAAAACACCCAACACCTTCGCACCTAAACGACAGTGTACATCACGTCGTTTCCAAAGGATGTAAACAATTCTCAATTTTGCACACACGCGCAGGCGGACACAACGTATTCAGATTTTGGTGATGATAACAGCTCTATTTACTGAGAACGGAGACCTATCATTACGGAATTCGTGAATTCGGCGTAACATGAACGAAAGTATACAGAAATGATGGTAATGAAAGTACAGAAAATAAAGAATGTTGGAATGTTCAAGTGATGCGTAAAGACTTGTACATCAGAGTTTTGGTGAGTTGAGGACACTCCGAAACAATTAAATCTAGAATAACACCGGACAAATTAGCTTATATGAAAATGAATGAACCACTTGCCCCAAGGAACAATGGACTTGAGACGAGAAAGTTTCTTGTGTGGCTCTGAATCTCGGAGAGTTGTTAACAGGTATAAGAAAATATTAAAGGTTTCTGAGACACAGTGTTGAAAGTGCATGTATATTGTTCCTTAAAGGAATAGCAGAAATAAACAGAATTGAAGAGGGTACATGACAAACAAAGGCTGCAGGAAGCCTGAAGTGCCGACGGATAAAACATTGGGGATCAACAGGATAACATAACATTTCAGAACTTGAAAGTCGTGACTCTGACATCCGAGCTTCTGTCGATAATGGCTAAAATACTGTAAAGAAGCGTATGTTAAGTGTCAATAAAAAATATACCTTCGCTTGAAAAACTTTTACACACACGCACACGTGTGTGTTCCCTATAGATTGGGATAACTACATACACGTATTTATGTGGATCTATATTACAACATACATCAGATACAATTTCAGATGGATTAAATGCAATTATAATAGTACATCGTAATGTCTTTTCTTTGCTGATGTACATATTATAATTGAACACCTTTGCTGGTCAACATCATCGGAGTGAAAGTGTTCAATGAAATTTGCACCAGTAAAGAACAGAAAGAAATACTTGTAACAATTTATAGTATAATGAGGAATGTATTAAAGTGCAAGAAAAGTCAAATAATCTGTGGTGTGTGTGTGTGTGTGTGTTCACTGACGATGCATCAGCACTCTACATGAAGTATGCTACAATCTAATTTTCCTGTTTTACACACGCATGTATACTCTCACTAAATTGAAACAAAATATGAAAACATCGCCTCCTTCATTGTCACTATATCCTACCTTAATAACCAAATTCCAGTGATTTTTAGTTTTATTGAAATAATCGCAGTTTCATAAAAAAAAAGAAAAAGTATAATTCACTGCGTTACAAAAACCTTGTAACAGAAAATAAAAAAATTACATTGTGGTCTGTTGGAATCACTTCTTACTCAGACGTCTGCGTGCGTGCAAAGATACAAAACATTCTGACATATTGTCACACAGTTAACAAAAAAGTAACGGTAGCGTGGTGCTGTGGATTATACGTAACTCCAACTGCAAAGCCCGATCGTTCCACTGTTTCACGTACTCAGCCTCACAATATTCAGACACAAAATGCACGCCGGATTTGACAACTAAACATTTCGTATACTTAATGATTTTTCGTATAAAACATCTAACATAAAATGTATAAAACATTTTTCTGTCGTATTTGAAACATTCCCCAATATTTACTACGTTTAAGCTTAGCAGACGAATGTCTAAGCACATACATTATTTTAATAAGACGGTTTATAAATAACACTGTCTTTATTAATATCTTAGAAACTCTAAGGAAAGTGCATACTGGATTGAAAGCATTAACTACTTAACATAATTAAATTAATATTACTTAACAGAATTTACATCAAGTTAATAATAAATACAGTAGCAAAACAAAGATTTACTCTTGAATTTGGGGTTGTATACTAAAATATTTCTCCAAAATATGAGCACACAATTTATAACACAATAACAATATTAAATACTAAAATCATACGGATTAAGCAAATTAAGATGGTCTTGGTATGTTTCAAACTACAAAAGCATCCACGCAAATGATATAAAAAAACTAAACAATGTAAGATTTAGGTCTACTGTCAAAAAAGAAATAAGTAATACTATACATACTATAAATCGCTAGATTTAATCATCACTGCATATATCATGTGCAGAATACCAGTTGTGTCCAAATGTTAAAACAATTTTCCATAAGATAAATGGCATCAATACGCACATTTTTTATATAATGTACAGCATATTTCTAATACAAAGTAAAAGGAAAAAATAAATATAATCGTCACACTTCTGAAGAATTAGGAATAAACACTACTGTACAAACAAAGGAGGAAATGTAATAAAATAGAATAAAAAGTTAAGACATGTAATACATTTTATACGTCTAAACGAAATATGAAGATAAAGCAAACAATAATAACCTAACACAAATTTAGAAATTAGTAAATTTCAGAATTATAAACAATGTGATACACTACTAACGGAAATATTTGTATTTTGTATTTGTTAGAAAATACAAATATTAAAGTAGTGTACACAACAAATAAAATAAAATAATATCATACACCGACAACATACGTAGGCTACGTTTATGCTTGTTGGCTAGATGATACTGTCACATTTAAGTTATTGTTTCACATATGTGTTTCATTACGTGATAACTCTCGATATTTATGGCAGTTATTAGGCTATAGGCCTATATTATAACAGTTATTAGGTTAATATCTCAATAATAACAGTTTGTTATAAAAGTATATTTTTATTGTTTTGCCGTATGTACGTTTGCAGAATTAAGATTGCGCGCGCGCGCGCGCGTGTGTGTGTGTGTGTGTGTACACGAATACTCGATCTTCGCTTTAAATATTTCGACTGTTGTAATATTTGTTTACGCAATCAGCTGTTATGACGGTTGTATTGAAAATTGTGTATGCTTATATTTTTATTACTTAGTTATTTTGAAGAATAATAATAATAATTTATTATTAAATCGTCTTGTTTGTTTTACTTATTTGAATTTGTTCTATAATTACTGAGTTACTGTTACTTAGTTCATACATGGACGCGTGCGCGAGCGTGTGTGTGCGTGTATGCATATGTAAATATAGAAGGATTTTCCCAATATTTAGTTAGTGTTTTTTTCTATATTTTTTTTTAATTAGTATAACGTCTGGGTATTGACAATCGTTTTTTTTTTAGATTTCATCCTCTGACGTTCATTTATGCTGATGTAATCCTGGTCAGAAATGAAACAAATGTTCAGTACTCAAAATAATTCCAAAGAAATCTAACCTTCCAAGCCTACATGGAGTAGCTGCATTCATTTTTTATTTTAATTTATCGATTGCGTAAACTCCCATTAAACGGCAAAAAAGCAGACAAAGAAATAATGTATACAAAATAAAAACTATCAAAAAGTAGAAACAATAAAATTCTATCGTCAATAAACTAAATGTTTAAGCCCACTGGGCAAACTATCAACCTTCATAAACACAATAAAGAATTAACGAATCAAAAACTTTGTTTTATTCGGTTGTTTTTCCGTACTTTTGAACGTCATATCTAGGCTAGTACGAGGTTAGTTGTTTATTCAAAAATTTAATGTCAAACGATTCTATGACTCGCACTTGGTATGACTTGTTGCTTCTGTATAAACTGTGAGAGGGATCGGGTGAATGGCGTTATAGTTTGGAAACATTTATTGCCATTTATTGTAAATTGTTGCAATAATTCAAAACAGTATTATACAACAAAACAGTCAACGTACTATTACTACTAGTCAACCCCCCCCCCCGCTATTGACGCTACTGTAAACACCACCCCGTGTGCTCACCTTACTTTGAGCCCGGCTATTGGTGACCAATAGTGCAGTGTTTAGCTTTTGTAATAACAAAGTCAATTTGACATTCGGTAATAATACTCTGTAAATACAGTACATGTACACAGTGTTGGAATATTTTACTCGTATGCAGTAATTTCTACTTTCATGAAGTAAAATGGTTCATAACATATTTAAATCTTTGACTGATCTGAATCTATTAACCCAAAAAGCAGACACCATTTATGACAGTTTCTTTGTATTGCTGTTTCCAGTGAAAATAGCTTCCGGAGTATCTTTATTACGGAGATTAGTAAGTGGTCATATTCTGAAGTTACCTAGTAGACATTCTGAAATTTTTCTGTAGACATTTCTCACTTGCGGCTAGAGAACTGTGTAAACCATGTGAAAATCTGTACGATAATTATTAGTCTCGTATTTTTTTGCCGAGCTTTATCACTATAGGCCTATCTGTTTAAGAGTAGAAGTGAAAAGGTATGGACACGAATCATCACGGTTTTTGTATGAACCCTTTCTTCAACCAAACCTTTATATCTTATTGTCACACGTTTTTAATTCTATGCAACACGCATATAATAGTGTTCTATTCTTGTTATCAAGTCCAGTGGTTTTTAAACTTAAAAAAATTTGCGCCAAGTGACATTGTTAAAGGCCTTCTTAAAGCCCACAGAAGCTAAGGACCTTTGCATCTGTCTCATTTTACTCAGCAACTATAAGCAGCGTCCTATATATGCTTGTGTCATTACAAATATCAAATTCATTTTTTATTGTACATTTTATTTTATATGCATATTTATCATAATTTTGCAAGTGATATACTAATTAATTTTCTTATTTGAGCTACTTAAGGCACGATTATATTTCCTAATTGTTCTGGTAACAAAATTAAAACATATAAGGACACGATCAGTATTTTATACAACTTAGTAAACCCTTTGAGCTGCATAACTCGTTCACTATTTTAAAAGAAATATATTTATAACTGGATATATGTCTGTATGAGATAATCTTTCAATTATCAGAAAAATTATGAGAACTCCGATTACTTCACTACTTTTTTTATTAAAATAAATATTGTAAAGCAGACAACTATACAATAAACACTAAAACCACTTCTCCGTTGATTGTAAAGCAGACAACTATACAATAAACACTAAAACCACTTCTCCGTTGATTGTAAAGCAGACAACTATACAATAAACACTAAAACAACTTCTCCGTTGATTGTAAAGCAGACAACTATACAATAAACACTAAAACAACTTCTCCGTTGATTGTAAAGCAGACAACTATACAATAAACACTAAAACAACTTCTCCGTTGATTGTAAAGCAGACAACTATACAATAAACACTAAAACAACTTCTCCGTTGATTGTAAAGCAGACAACTATACAATAAACACTAAAACAACTTCTCCGTTGATTGTAAAGCAGACAACTATACAATAAACACTAAAACAACTTCTCCGTTGATTGTAAAGCAGACAACTATACAATAAACACTAAAACAACTTCTCCGTTGATTGTAAAGCAGACAACTATACAATAAACACTAAAACAACTTCTCCGTTGATTGCAAAGCAGACAACTATACAATAAACACTAAAACAACTTCTCCGTTGATTGCAAAGCAGACAACTATACAATAAACACTAAAACAACTTCTCCGTTGATTGCAAAGCAGACAACTATACAATAAACACTAAAACAACTTCTCCGTTGATTGCAAAGCAGACAACTATACAATAAACACTAAAACAACTTCTCCGTTGATTGCAAAGCAGACAACTATACAATAAACACTAAAACAACTTCTCCGTTGATTGCAAAGCAGACAACTATACAATAAACACTAAAACAACTTCTCCGTTGATTGCAAAGCAGACAACTATACAATAAACACTAAAACAACTTCTCCGTTGATTGCAAAGCAGACAACTATACAATAAACACAAAAACAACTTCTCCGTTGATTGCAAAGCAGACAACTATACAATAAACACAAAAACAACTTCTCCGTTGATTGCAAAGCAGACAACTATACAATAAACACTAAAACAACTTCTCCGTTGATTGCAAAGCAGACAACTATACAATAAACACTAAAACAACTTCTCCGTTGATTGCAAAGCAGACAACTATACAATAAACACTAAAACAACTTCTCCGTTGATTGCAAAGCAGACAACTATACAATAAACACTAAAACAACTTCTCCGTTGATTGTAAAGCAGACAACTATACAATAAACACTAAAACAACTTCTCCGTTGATTGTAAAGCAGACAACTATACAATAAACACTAAAACAACTTCTCCGTTGATTGTAAAGCAGACAACTATACAATAAACACTAAAACAACTTCTCCGTTGATTGTAAAGCAGACAACTATACAATAAACACTAAAACAACTTCTCCGTTGATTGTAAAGCAGACAACTATACAATAAACACTAAAACAACTTCTCCGTTGATTGTAAAGCAGACAACTATACAATAAACACTAAAACAACTTCTCCGTTGATTGTAAAGCAGACAACTATACAATAAACACTAAAACAACTTCTCCGTTGATTGTAAAGCAGACAACTATACAATAAACACTAAAACAACTTCTCCGTTGATTGTAAAGCAGACAACTATACAATAAACACTAAAACAACTTCTCCGTTGATTGTAAAGCAGACAACTATACAATAAACACTAAAACAACTTCTCCGTTGATTGTAAAGCAGACAACTATACAATAAACACTAAAACAACTTCTCCGTTGATTGTAAAGCAGACAACTATACAATAAACACTAAAACAACTTCTCCGTTGATTGTAAAGCAGACAACTATACAATAAACACTAAAACAACTTCTCCGTTGATTGTAAAGCAGACAACTATACAGTAAACACTAAAACAACTTCTCCGTTGATTGTAAAGCAGACAACTATACAGTAAACACTAAAACAACTTCTCCGTTGATTGTAAAGCAGACAACTATACAGTAAACACTAAAACAACTTCTCCGTTGATTGTAAAGCAGACAACTATACAGTAAACACAAAAACAACTTCTCCGTTGATTGTAAAGCAGACAACTATACAGTAAACACTAAAACAACTTCTCCGTTGATTGTAAAGCAGACAACTATACAGTAAACACTAAAACAACTTCTCCGTTGATTGTAAAGCAGACAACTATACAGTAAACACTAAAACAACTTCTCCGTTGATTGTAAAGCAGACAACTATACAGTAAACACTAAAACAACTTCTCCGTTGATTGTGAAGCAGACAACTATACAGTAAACACTAAAACAACTTCTCCGTTGATTGTGAAGCAGACAACTATACAGTAAACACTAAAACAACTTCTCCGTTGATTGTGAAGCAGACAACTATACAGTAAACACTAAAACAACTTCTCCGTTGATTGTAAAGCAGACAACTATACAGTAAACACTAAAACAACTTCTCCGTTGATTGTAAAGCAGACAGCTATACAGTAAACACTAAAACAACTTCTCCGTTGATTGCAAAGCAGACAACTATACAATAAACACTAAAACAACTTCTCCGTTGATTGCAAAGCAGACAACTATACAATAAACACTAAAACAACTTCTCCGTTGATTGCAAAGCAGACAACTATACAATAAACACTAAAACAACTTCTCCGTTGATTGCAAAGCAGACAACTATACAATAAACACTAAAACAACTTCTCCGTTGATTGCAAAGCAGACAACTATACAATAAACACTAAAACAACTTCTCCGTTGATTGCAAAGCAGACAACTATACAATAAACACTAAAACAACTTCTCCGTTGATTGCAAAGCAGACAACTATACAATAAACACAAAAACAACTTCTCCGTTGATTGCAAAGCAGACAACTATACAATAAACACTAAAACAACTTCTCCGTTGATTGCAAAGCAGACAACTATACAATAAACACTAAAACAACTTCTCCGTTGATTGCAAAGCAGACAACTATACAATAAACACTAAAACAACTTCTCCGTTGATTGCAAAGCAGACAACTATACAATAAACACTAAAACAACTTCTCCGTTGATTGCAAAGCAGACAACTATACAATAAACACTAAAACAACTTCTCCGTTGATTGCAAAGCAGACAACTATACAATAAACACTAAAACAACTTCTCCGTTGATTGCAAAGCAGACAACTATACAATAAACACTAAAACAACTTCTCCGTTGATTGTAAAGCAGACAACTATACAATAAACACTAAAACAACTTCTCCGTTGATTGTAAAGCAGACAACTATACAATAAACACTAAAACAACTTCTCAGTTGATTGTAAAGCAGACAACTATACAATAAACACTAAAACAACTTCTCAGTTGATTGTAAAGCAGACAACTATACAATAAACACAAAAACAACTTCTCCGTTGATTGTAAAGCAGACAACTATACAATAAACACTAAAACAACTTCTCCGTTGATTGTAAAGCAGACAACTATACAATAAACACTAAAACAACTTCTCCGTTGATTGTAAAGCAGACAACTATACAATAAACACTAAAACAACTTCTCCGTTGATTGCAAAGCAGACAACTATACAATAAACACTAAAACAACTTCTCCGTTGATTGCAAAGCAGACAACTATACAATAAACACTAAAACAACTTCTCCGTTGATTGCAAAGCAGACAACTATACAATAAACACTAAAACAACTTCTCCGTTGATTGCAAAGCAGACAACTATACAATAAACACTAAAACAACTTCTCCGTTGATTGCAAAGCAGACAACTATACAATAAACACTAAAACAACTTCTCCGTTGATTGCAAAGCAGACAACTATACAATAAACACTAAAACAACTTCTCCGTTGATTGCAAAGCAGACAACTATACAATAAACACTAAAACAACTTCTCCGTTGATTGCAAAGCAGACAACTATACAATAAACACAAAAACAACTTCTCCGTTGATTGCAAAGCAGACAACTATACAATAAACACAAAAACAACTTCTCCGTTGATTGCAAAGCAGACAACTATACAATAAACACTAAAACAACTTCTCCGTTGATTGCAAAGCAGACAACTATACAATAAACACTAAAACAACTTCTCCGTTGATTGTAAAGCAGACAACTATACAATAAACACAAAAACAACTTCTCCGTTGATTGTAAAGCAGACAACTATACAATAAACACTAAAACAACTTCTCCGTTGATTGTAAAGCAGACAACTATACAATAAACACTAAAACAACTTCTCCGTTGATTGTAAAGCAGACAACTATACAATAAACACTAAAACAACTTCTCCGTTGATTGTAAAGCAGACAACTATACAATAAACACTAAAACAACTTCTCCGTTGATTGTAAAGCAGACAACTATACAATAAACACTAAAACAACTTCTCCGTTGATTGTAAAGCAGACAACTATACAATAAACACTAAAACAACTTCTCCGTTGATTGTAAAGCAGACAACTATACAATAAACACAAAAACAACTTCTCCGTTGATTGTAAAGCAGACAACTATACAATAAACACAAAAACAACTTCTCCGTTGATTGTAAAGCAGACAACTATACAATAAACACTAAAACAACTTATCCGTTGATTGTAAAGCAGACAACTATACAATAAACACTAAAACAACTTCTCCGTTGATTGTAAAACAGACAACTATACAATAAACACTAAAACTACTTCTCCGTTGATTGTAAACCAGACAACTATACAATAAACACTAAAACTACTTCTCCGTTGATTGTAAAGCAGACAACTATACAATAAACACTAAAACAACTTCTCCGTTGATTGTAAAGCAGACAACTATATAATAAACACTAAAACAACTTCTCAATTGATTGTAAAGCAGACAACTATACAATAAACACTAAAACAACTTCTCCATTGATTGTAAAGCTGACAACTATACAATAAACACTAAAACAACTTCTTCATTGATTTTTTTTGTTAAATTTAAAACCATATTACCTAAACGACAGATTATTTAGTACTAGTTAGTAAGTTTATGTATGTTCCCAAAGATGTGCAGACGCCTGTCTTTCAAAATATGCATAACTGGTAACTGTATGTCAATGTTTTTACAGTCACAGTTTACAAAATATTTTGAAGACGATTCGACATTTGGAAGGTGTGTTGAGACAAATAATTTTTCCACATTACTAAAGATATGTTTCTTGAATAAGAGTCTTTATAAATCGATCCTCTGCATACACTTTTACAATTTCGTAAAATTTTGATTTCTATTTTTGGCCCGTGGTAAAAAATTAGTTAATTATTTTATTGGTTAATTATTTTTTTTCTAATGTTAAAAAAACGTTCAGAGTAAAAACACTACGTACGGATTTGGCTTAAATGTCCCTTTAGTCTTATACAATTACATGGATTTTTGTAATTTTTTAAAATTTTGGATCCCTTTTATAAGAAAATCAATTAATTTAGGTTTAAGACAAGGCTGTTGCGTATCCCCGATACATTTTTAATATTTATACAGTATAGATGATTTATTACCGTAGTGAATAAATAAACCAGAAAATAACACATATTAACTTAAATCGTAGAAAATTTGTAGTGACTTTGCTCTTTGCAGATGACTAAGCAAATTCCAGACAGCGAATATTCCACTCTGAAAGCAGTACACCAATTATATAAAATAGCAAAAGATTACACCTTTCGTAGCAAAAACAAAAATAATGGAATTTACAGGTAACGAACTTGTTAATAGCAAAATAATTCTTAACTAAATTAAGATAGAAAGAAAATGAATTCAACTTCATGGGTAAATGTGTTTCATACAAGGATGAAATTGACGTAGACTAAAAGATAGAACGATTCAACTTAATAAACGTTACAATTTATAGAAACTTGAAGAATAAAGTAAGGAGAGATACATTAGTAAAATTTTATATAACTATGGCTATCCCAACACATAGCAGTTTGCTGCTATCCGAGTTTGCTGTATAGCAGTGAAACATGGACTCTCACAAGAACAAATGAAAAAAGAATCAAAACAGCAGAGATGAAAATGTTTTAGAGAATCGCAAGTTACACAAGGAGAGGTAGAATGAGGAATACAGAAATAAGAGAACAATTACAAGTTGCCAGCTTGTAACAACATTTACATTTACATAAGAGGATGCCAAAGATTGTGTATAGATATCAACCGCAAGGACAGAGATTCCTCTAAAGACCAAAGAAGAGATAGAATTATCAGGTCGCAGCAGACTACTAGCCTAATGCTTGGTTGGCAGAATAGAAAATTATCCTTTTTTGGGCCCTTGTGTTCTAAAATTTGAAAATTTCTATAACATTTCTTAGACCCCTAATATTTTTACCTCGTGTCCCCCTATTTTATGGTTCGATCAATTTCAAATCACTGTATGGGCGTGTGGGGTAAATCACACACACACACACACACACACACACACACACACACACACACACACACACACACACACACACACACACACACACACACACACACACACACACACACACACACACACACACACACACACACACACACACACACACACACACACACACACACACACACACACACACACACACACACACACACACACACACACACACACACTTAACATACATATATGTGTGTGTGTGTGTGTGTGTATGAATATATTTGCATACATGCTATACAGTACAATTTATATATATTTACATACATCCAGATACACTACATTCATAACGTTCTGACTTTGACGAATACGATGTAAGCGCTTGCATGTAATAAAACATATTTGTGTATATTGCACTTGATATATCAGACGTAACAGCAAAACACGACCTGCGTGACACAAAAAGGAAATACCTCGGTAAAAAGGTTGTTATATCAAAACGTCCGTCTTCTGAGTCTACTCGTATTTGTTAACAAGAAAAGCAACACAAATGAGAAGTGCTGTAATGTTTTGAACGGCGACGAAACGTTTGATACAGCTGGCGCTGAGTAAATCCAATTAGAATGTCGGATATGACGCCGTCATCCATCGTTATACGCAGACGTCATTTACGTAGCACAGAACGGTTCATTATCAGCACTTTTTATACCTACACTTGCGTCATTGTTTTCAAAAGTTATTAGCTTATTTTTGGAAATATAGCTTTTGTTGACAAAAGTAGAAGCCACTTGGTGTAAAAGTAGAAGTAAATTATATAACCAAACTTACTTAAATCAAACTCAGTCAACTATAAGATACTGATTCATGATTAAATACTACTTTTC
Organism: Magicicada septendecula; assembly: GCA_034769895.1. Lineage (NCBI taxonomy): Eukaryota > Metazoa > Arthropoda > Insecta > Hemiptera > Cicadidae > Magicicada > Magicicada septendecula. Next base: position 639,000,018 of record CM068367.1, read on the forward strand.
CATAATTTTACCATTACATGTAGGCCTACTTTCCGATTCCAGCTCTAAGCAGTATTTCTACACTGAACAATCTTTTAACATGATATAACCTGCAAAGGATAGTAACATGTTGCTATACAAATTTCTTTTCTACGTAACTGTTTTGGTCTCACTATCTGAAAATACTTTATTTGCCTCATTACTATCGTTAGCGATAAAGACACCCATAGTCCTGAAATAATTTTTAGACGATTATGCGTATTTAGTAGTTCAGAGGAAGAGACAATTCGTTGAACGAGTAACGCTTATATAGCGACCGCGACCGTAATAAAACAAAGTTTGCTATCGCTGTAATGGAAACGATGTTAACGTTAATAAAGTTAATGTTTTGCTAAGTTTTAATTAACGTTTAAAGTTAGAATCAATTGACACGAGAAGTTATAGCGACAAATACAACTACGAAACAATAATATACATGTACATATTAATAATAATAATGTACATAAACGAAACAATTAGACGAGGGTGAATCAAATAAAAATCTTAGAGTTTTTATCTTGTAATTTGTTGAACAATAAAGAAATACACTAAATAATTTTTCAACGTAGTCTCCATGACGTATCGTATAAGTATTGCAGTGTATAGATCTCTAGAAAAAATTCTGTAGATTTTTATTGTAGTCGCTTATGCTTTGCCAGACTTGAAAGACTTACCTAATTAGCGCCCCTCTTAGTGGACCCACATGAAAATCACTAGTTGCGAGGTCTGAATAACACGGTGGATGTAGTAGCCACTCAAATTTAAAATCTTGGATGGTTTTAAGTGTTGCGCGAGCACAAGGATTGTCGAATATTGTCGTGATGCAGCAAAATGCTAGTACTCAGAAGTCCACATTGTTTGGACCATCTATTTCTGAAACAGGACTTAAAAGGTTCTTGAAAAGAACTGTATACGTTGCAATGGTGAATGTTCCTCATCTGGGTATGCAGTGTTCCAAAATTACCCCTTTTTCATCCCAAAAGAGAGTCAGTATAAACTTTCCAGCCGATGGTTGTGTGCGAACTTTTTCGATTTTAGTGAGGCGATGTGACGCAATTCTTTGCTTGCTTTTTTGGTTTCCGGTTGTGAACTCAGGTTTCATCTCCAGTAAAAATTTTCCACTGAAAATTATTATCTTCTTTAACTTCAAAGCGCCACAAAACTTCTTCCATGCATCAAGACACCGATCTTTCAGTTCTGCACTCAACTGGCACGACACCCGTGTCATAGAAACCTTATTGAACTGGAGAACATCATGAATGACTGGTGTGCTGATCCGTGACTGATATCCATACATAATCAGCCACTCTTATGACTCTATTTTTCTTCACGACGGTTTCAACTGCTGCAATTGTCTCTTCTGTCACTATTTGCTTTGCTTGACATATGATAAAGACAGAAAAGCCAATAGAGAAAATCACTTTGCCTGCTGTTGTGGCACGTCAAGGCTCCAACCTTAGATGGAAGCACTCACTGGGCGACGTATGGTCGGCAATTTGAAGCCGCTGCGTGCGCAAATAATTAGACAGAGAAGGACAAGGCAGTTTCACTCGTTTTCGCTTTAAAAGGACCTGCCGCAGAGCTACTACAGAAAGTGCCACCTGACAGCCAGAACACCTATGCCGAATTGATAAAAGCTCTAGAATTACGGTATGGTGATAAACATTTGCAAAATGTGTACTGCACTCAGTTGAGAGCAAAGCGACAGCATTCCGGGGAGAGTCTTTAAGAGTTTGAAGCAAGTATCGACAGACTAATTAGACTGGCTTATCCTGAAGCGCCAGAAGATTTTCGAGTTTGCGATGCAGTCATTTATTGCTGGTGTCCGAGATAACGAACTACAGCAAGTGTTACGAATGGCAACACAAAAATAGTTCGGACGCACTGGTACATGCTTTACAATTTGAGGCCGCCAAGTCAGCGTCTGGTTTGGCAAGTCATAAAGTGCGCCCTAAAAGATCGCGACGGCACAGACGATGAAGAAGAAGGGCAAGGAACAGAGACTCAACGAGCGGCGCTATAGAATAAAGTAAGAAAGGATGGATAACAGAAGTGTTATTGATGTGGGAAACCTGGACATCTACAACGAGGATTGTCGGGTTAGAGTTCAGCAGCAGGGAAATGAGCAGTAGTCGGTACAACGTGGCGTGTGCTGACTAACTGGAGGAACGAAGCCCCTAGATAATGCGCAATTTCTACACTTCAGAAAAATAGCGGGAGCTTGGTGGTTACCGGATTCGTTCAAGAAAGGCCAATCTCTATTACAGTTGACACAGACGCAATAGTTTCCATTGTGCGTCCCGACGTGGTGAAAAATCTGAATCCAATCTGGTGCTCTTGCAGCCTGCGAACTGCTATCGGACGGCCTGTAAAAGTGTTCGAAAAAGTGGAGATACACCTACGCCTCGGTCGACTTGAGTTTAATTATCAAGTACTTGTTGCAGACATTGTGGATGAAGCAATTCTTGGTGTGGACGTTACGAACACATATGAATTTATAGTCGACTTCAAACACAATGTCTTGAGAATCGGAAAAGAAGAGGTAATGCTCTCCACAATGAATAGACCAGAAAAATCGATGAACGTGATAAATCAAGTGGCCGTAACTGTCCCGCCAAACTCCGAAAAGATCATCATAGTTAGAACTGAGGTAAATACTAGGGTCAACCAGTGCTCTGTATTCGAACCCCAGGTAGTCAGCACACCGGGCATACAAATTGCCAGATGTTTAGTAAACCCTGACGAAACCGGGAATATTTTTGATCAAGGTGGTACTCAACAAAGCAATACGCTCCTAGGTAAAAGGAATCCTGCGGCTTGGGTACCCGGAATGACGCAACGAGGACTCAGTACTACGGACACTTCCGAATTACCAGAGGACCTTCAGGAATTGTTGAACAGATCTTCTAACGATCTCTCAAGTGGTAAGGTAAAAGAACTCAGGCGGTTTCTACATGAATTACAGGTTCTTTTGCAGGTCGGGGTCAGTCATTTGGGAAGAATCTCTCATCATCTCATCATTACCGGGGACACAACACCGATACGCCAATCTCCTCGAAAGCCTCCATTAGCTAAGCAAAAGGAAATGTTTCGGTTAGTACAGAACATGTTGACAGAGCGAATAATCGAGCCTTGTCAAGTGCTTGGTCTTCTCCGGTAGTGCTGGTAGCAAAGAAGGACGGTGAATTACGTTTCTACGTAGACTACCGGAGGTTGAATGACGTGACAAAGAAAGATTGCTGTCCATTACCTCGCGTTAACGATACACTCGACACGCTGTCTGGAGCACAGTGGTTTTCCACATTGGACCTGACGAGTGGATATTGGCAGTGGGTCTTCATCAAGAAGACAAGGAAAAGACCGCTTTCTCGACCCCAAGTGGCTTTTTCCAATTTAACGTCATGCCATTTGGACTCTGTAATGCACCGGCAACATTTGAGAGATTGATGGACCTGATACTCCGAGGCCTGACATGGAAAACTTGCCTTGTTTACTTAGACGATGTCATAGTGATCGGGAAGACTTTCGAAGATCATTTGGAAAACCTTAAGGAAGTTCTAACTAGAATTCACGGTGCACAACTGAAGCTGAGCCCGAAGAAGTGTTCTCTATTCCAGAAAGAAGTACAGTATTTGGGCCATCTGGTTTCGGCAGCGGGCGTTAGCATGGATCCTAATAAAGTAGACACCGTAAGAGACTGGCCAGTTCCGAAGAATAAACACGAAGTTCGGAGTTTCCTGGGGTTATGCTCATATTACCGACGTTTTGTGAAAGGCTTCGCTACTATTGCTAAACCACTACATGAGCTAACGGAAAATAAACGAAACTTCCAATGGTCGAGAGAGTGTGAACAAGCATTTAGAACGTTGAAGATTGCATTATGTCCGCAGCCAATTCTCGCTTTTCCAGCTTCCGAAGGGAAGTACATCGTTGACACAGACGCAAGCGGTTATTAGTGATTATTGTGCGGGGCTCTATTTGTTGACATTATTATTGGAGTGTAAAAATTAACTTGTACGAGTATAATCTTGTTGATTACAAACTGTTATTTGTGGTAAATTAAAGCTGGTGATTAGTGACTTAATTGGTGTCTGTATATTTTACCACTGTACCGTCAGTGAGACAGTCATAACAATATTATAAGAGTCCTAGATTACTTCGATATTATTTTGCGGAACACTCCGAGTTTTTATGTCCACGGAAAATAAACTTTCGGTGGAGCCATATATATTTAGAACTGGACACACTAACTGCTCTGGGCCATAGAAGTTCATTAGCTTCATTAGTGGTCAAACGGGACAAGTCACACATAGCGAATATTGAATGGGGAACTTTCACTCATTTTCTGCTTTTAAAACGTGACCAATCTAATATAATCTAGCGCTAATGTTGCTAATTATGAGAGCCTCGCCAGTTAATCTTTCAACTTCTTCGATTTTTCTTACTCACTACTCGTTACTTCCTGTGGTCACATACTGCTCTTACGATTTTCTTTAGGGCTTTGACCTCAAAACTCGTTAGTCTGTTGTCATCGTCCACATCTCATTCCCGTATAGATCTGCTAGTTTTATTAGGCTATTATAAAATCTTAATGTGATATTTCTCCACAGACTTTGGAAGGACAAGAAATATCGTAAGGCTGTACATACTCTGTTTCCAGCGTTAATTGTGGCAACAATTTCTTTGTCCACGTCTTTTGTATGTGTCACCAGGGAGCCCCTTCTGTGACATTTTGAAACCTATATTGAAGAATTGCTAGATCTTGTCGATTGCGTTGGCCAAAATTTTGTCGGGTTATTTTTAATACTCACACTGAAAGTGGTGAAGGCACTTACGGGCGTGATAAGCGAAACGACCATATCCGCACGCTGCAACAGTAGCATCTCAATTGACATACTATCACTTATAATTTTCCGTTTTAAAAATAAAATGAAGATAGACACTGGGTGCATCTACTGTCTTATGAAAGATAGCTCCAAACCTTTTGCTATAGCTACAATACGACCAAGGAATTTCTTTTGAGTCGTTTAGAATGGCTACAGTGACGTTTCACAAATGATTCCACACAAATAAATGCGACTTATAGAAAACTAACAACAGTGAACGGCGCTCCTTGCAATGTGAACGTTATCAGTTACGACAAGGAAAGTACAATAATTCAATGTGCAGTGTGTTAACATTCTCTCACACGCCAAACCAGTTGGCAGAGATTCACGTTGTGTGTCGAATAACCTGCGAATGAATCGCATAGTCTTAAAGCGCTTTCAAGGATAAAAGTACAAAATGGAAGTTCATGGCAATATACATGAGCAATCACATCGTGTGAATGGCTGAAATATGATAAAATATTCACAGCCTGTAATGCACAGTAAATTTTAGAAATACGCACGCAAACGTGTTTATATATATATATATATATATATATATATATATATATAAATTCGCGCACATACATTTTCAGCTAGCTACACAAAATAATCTAAAAGCACGGTCGTGTAGACACACCCACTTATCACTTATACTATATGTAAATCGTATTATAATATACAACATTAATCAATATTTGTATATACGAGGCTACGTGCTCAGATGCGTGTGTTTCAAGTTTACGTTGCGAGATTACTTAAAAATTATAATAACACGCAGACATTATTTTTTACTTCCATGTTCCTTTTTACTTCCATGTTCCATAAGGAAATGGAAGTATGGTGATGGCAAAAAAAATCGTGGTCGAGATTATTGCAGATTCTGATTTTACTACCCTCAAAACATGAAAAAAAGTCATTTTTCGAAAAGTGTCTGTGTGTGTGTCTGTCTGCATGTCTATGTGTCTGTCTGTGTCTATAGATTTTTTTCCTATGACGAACGATAACTGCCGCATATTCAAAGGGAATCAAATAGGTTTGGCATACGTTACTGAAGTTGTAAGTACTCAAGGTTTGTTGATTTGGTGAAGATTGGTTAAGGGAAAAGGGTAGTTTACCTGCAACGTTTTATGTTTTAACAAGGGTAATTTTTTTGATGACGAACGATAACTGCCGTAAATTCAAAGAAAATCAAATAATTTTTGCATTCGTTCCGGAATTGTAAAGAGCTGTACGCCTATTGATTTTAGTGAAGATCGGTTAAGGGAAAGGGGTAGTTTACCAGCCACTTGTAACGTTTTAACAAGAGGTAATTGTTTCTATGACGAACGATAACTGCCGCACATTGAAACAGAATCAAATAATGTTTTGCATGCGTCCCTGAATTGTAGAGGACTCAAGACTAGTTGGTTTTGGTGAAGATCAGTTAAGAGAAAGGGGTAGTTTACCTGCAACATTTTATGTGATAACAAGGTTAATTTTTTCTATGACGAACGATAACTGCCGTTAATTCAAACATAATCAAATAAGTTTTTGCATACATCCCTAAATTGTAGAGTACTCAAGGCCTGTTGATTTTGGTGTCGATCGGTTAAGGGAAAGGGGTAGTTTACCAGCAAAATTTTATGTTATAACAAGAGAAATTTTTTGATGACGAACGATAACTTCGTAAATTCAAAACAGATTCAAATAATTTTTTACATATGTGCCTGAGTTGTAGAATACTCAAGGCGTATTGATTTTGGTGAAGATCGGTTACGGGGAAAGGGCAGTTTACCAGAAACATTTTTTGTTGTAACAAGAGTAAAGTACTTAATTTTGATAAATAAAGTATCCTGATAAGAAGATCTTAATAATCCACTGTAGAAACGTAGATGAAATATCTATAAATGAAGAGACTAGTTGAACGCGGTGAGGATAATTTTCTATTATTAAAAATTATAGTTGAAGGTGGAGGGGAGAATTTTTTATTTTTGTACTACGTTATCGGCAACAAAGAAGTAGTTTTTTTTAAAAATTGCTTCCCGAGCTGTTTAGCCGTAGTCCAATGTTTAGCTGTAGTCAAAAGCCCCGTCACACCCAAAGGACCCAAGGGCTTACCCTAGATACAACCACGCTCTGCTACCAAATGTAACCCCTCTTTGTAATGTTTATGCCTTATAAAAAAATTGTTTAAAAAAAAATTTTTTTTTGAAAATTTTTTTTTTTTGAAGAGGGGCCACTAGTTATTTAAAACTAGGCATAAGCCTAGAGAAGCTAAAAAGGCGCTGTTTATTTATAAAGAACAACGCGAAATCATTTTCCCAACACCTCGCCACAGAACTGCGGTAATTCAAGTTTCAAAAAAAATTCCCCCCTAAAATTTTACATCCCGTGGCGACATTAAATTTACAATAAACGCAATATACTCAACAACAATAGACATCACTCTTATGATAAAGCCTTTTCTGGTTTCTCCTGCTCTGGGAGTGGATTGTATCATTGGTGCAGATTTCATCGCTAAAAGCGGTCTCGTGCTGGACATCCAAGGGCACCAATGTTATTTTAAGTTTAATCGGGGAGTTTTTATTCCGTTCCTTGGGTACCAGGGAGCTAAGGGAGGTATCCAAGAGGTATCCCGCTTCTGCACGAGATCATCTCACTCCATCCCAGCAGAGGGCCTTAGACGAATTGTGTGAGGAATTTCCATTAGTGTTAACTCCTTCCTTGGGACTCACACATCTGCTGGAGTACAGTACAAGATACGCCTAACAGACTCCAAAATAGTAAGGTCACACCCTTACAAATTCGCACCTCCGAAGATGGCCGTTCTGAGAGAGAAGGTTCAAGAGTTATTAGAACAAGGGGTGATTGAACCTTCTCATTCCAGATATGCCAGTCCAGCGTTTTTGGTACCTAAGCCTGGGGGTAAACACCGCATGGTCATAGACTATCGGAAATTAAACGCGAATATTGAGGTGGATTCTGTTCCCCTCCCAGACTTACATTCGGCCTTTGATTGGTTCAGTGGGGCCAGGTGTTTCACCGTGATCGATCTCAATGCGGCTTATCACCAGATTTCCTTGGCAAAGGAGAGTAGACTGTACACGGCATTTTGTGTACCATGGAACTTGTACCAATATACAAGGGTTCCCATGGGTTTGGCCGTGGGAGCCCAGACACTCACTCGTCTCCTTGATACCGTTTTTCACGACGTGAAATTTCAGTTCGTCTTTAATTACTTGGACGACTTGCTAGTCTATAGTAAGACGTTCGAGGAACATCTGTGCCATCTGCGCGAATTAATGTGTCGCTTAAGAAGTTCTGGCCTCACTGTCAATCCAGAAAAGGTTCGTTTTGCCGAGGAAAGTATTTCTTTCTTGGGGCATTTGGTTTCACATCAGGGTGTCACTGTTGACCCTGAGAGGACACAGGGCATCCGTGACTTTCCCCCTCCCAGGGACGCGAATTGAATAGCGAGATTCGTGGGAATGGTCAATTTCTATCGTAGATTCATTCCGAATATTGCGGAAATTGCCGCACCCTTGAACGAACTACGTAAAAAGGGCGCTAAATTTACATGGAGCGATAGTCAACAGAAGGCTTTTGAAACTCTAAAGGAAGCCATTATCTCCCCACCGGTGTTACGGATGCCCGATTTTTCAAAACCCTTCATCCTACAGACGGACGCGAGTTCGGTTGCGCTCGGGGTGGTTCTGTCCCAAGTCGTTGATGACGCTAGGCAGCCTGTGGCTTTTATTTCCCGAACGTTGACCCAGCAAGAACGAAAATCATCAGTCTATGAGCTAGAGTGTTTAGCTGTTGTGTACGCTCTAGACAAGTTCAGACGTTTTCTGGAACACGCTGAGTTCCTGTTCGAGACCGATAATCAGGCTCTCTCTTGGCTTCTTGCTCATCCCCGGCAAGTGGGTAAGACTGGTAGATTGGTGGTCAAGATCTCATCCTTCAAGTTCAATGTGCAACACATTAGGGGAACTCAAAATGTGGTTGCCGATGCTTTGTCACGCATGTTTTCCCAGCCCAGTGAAGCCCAATCTGAGCAACCCTGTTCCGTTCTGCTAGACTTTCCTTTAGCCTTCACTGATGTATTACCCCATCAGTTGAACGACGAAGTGCTGGGTCCGATCATCCAGAAAATCAAGGAGGGTAACGTACAGGCCCCATACTTCTTGTCCAAGGGCGTCCTATGTTGTAGAGAGAGAAAGGGACGTGCCCCTAAGATCGTGCTGCCTAGCAAGTTAGTGCCCATGGTCTTCAGCTATTACCACAATTCCCCAGTAGGAGGCCACAAGGGAATTTCGAAGACCATTTCCAGTATTAGGAAACACTTCATCTGGAAGGGCATGGATAGGGACATCGCAACGAGGGTTAAGAGTTGTCATCTGTGTGGCTTGAGCAAGCCTGCCCAGAACACTAAGTTAGGGTTGTTGTCATCGGACGTGGCGGGCAGACCGATGGAAAAGTTATTCATCGACTACGTGGGACCACTCCCGCGTAGCAAGTCAGGTAATTCTTACCTGCTTGTTTGTGTGGATGCTTTTTCGAAGTTTGCCTGGCTATTGCCCTTACGGCAGGCAACGGCTCGTTTAACCATAAGCGCGCTCCAAAATCAAATATTTCAGCATTTCGGTCTTCCGACCATCATTGTCTCGGACAATGGCCCCCAGTTCATTTCAGGTGAGTTCCGGCGAATGTGTTTCGCCAGTGGGATCAAACATGTAACCACTTCTCCTTATTACCCACAGCCGTCCCATGCGGAGAGATTCAATAGGAATCTCAGGTCCGCACTCATTGCTTATCATGCTGAGCAACAGACAACTTGGGACCAGAATCTGAAGTGGTTACAGCTAGCCTTTAACACGGCACTACATGATAGTCATCAGGCCGTTCCCTTCGAAATCATGTTTGGATTCTCGCCCGCACTCCCGTTGACTAACTTGTGGAACATTGAAGATCTTCTACCACGGGAGCCAGATAATGGAACAGCAGAGAGGTGGAAGGAGGCTCGGAAGAATTTGCTGCGAGCGCACGAGCGGGTCCGTCGACCATATAATCAGGGGCGAATTCCTAACCCTTTCCAGATTGGGGACTGGGTCTATTGCCAGAGCCACCCACTCAGCTCAGCCGCTAATAAACGGTCCGCTAAGTTGTGTTATCGCTGGTCAGGGCCATATCACATCCTGGGGTTTGCGTCACCGGTGACTGCCAGGCTAGGCGTACCGGGTAGTGATGCGAAAGAAATCGTGACCCATATTTCAAAATTGAAGCTCTGTCGGAGGGGGTAAACCGGCTGATAGAAGAAGGAAGGGGGTCAGATTTGGGGGTCTCCATGTATGTAGGCATTGTAGTCATTCTAAGGGTGTGTGCTCTGGGGGTGTGCCAGAAAGTGATATGGTAGCGGGTAGATGTTCCCCACAGTCCCAGTGGTGTTCGTCTACTTCAGGGATGCGCCCCTGCCTGCGCGAGCCTTGGTTCTCTCCATTCGTCCTTATTTCTGGAGGGAGCCATGTCCTTACCTTTAGTCCCAGTTCTTGACCTTTCAATGATCCTTGCCCTTTCCATCTTCCCGATTTTCCTAACCCTTCCCTCAGAAAAAAAGGAGTTAGTGGAGTGAAGCCTACCGTGTCAACGAGGCCGGTTGTGGTCCTGGTTGACACTGTATGTTTCGGCAATGCCCTTGGAGCACTCATGTATTAGATAATAGGTATATATATATATATATATATATATATATATCTGCAAATGAAATTATTGTGTCATGGAAACCCCCCCTCTCCCCTGGTCCTGTGGGATGTAAGGGGGTAATTATGTGACCATGTTGCTATTTGGTTTTTGGGGTTGTCCCCTGTGTAATTATTGGGCAGGTGGCCCTGTTTAGGTAGTATCAGTATTCCAGCATAGGGTCAAGCCTCAGGAGAGCTGAACTCAGGGAGCTCCCGAACTTGTCTGTCTTCTTTCTTCTCATTTCTTTTGCTGTGGTTTGGCCCTGATCAGGTCAGCGCGCAGTGACAACACACTTACATTCTACACGTCTTCTTTCTCCTCTTTCGTCTTCCTTCTGAGCCTCTGTCCTCCTGAGAGCGAAGACTACTGCGAATGCTGATGGATACCCAAGTTGTAGAAGACAATATTGGGGTACACTGTAGGGTACCCCTCTGCCTAAGTGTGGGCAACCATGTTGCCCTTTTGGGCTGGGGGTGTGCCGGTCGTTTTACGAGCCGGCGATTAAATACGCAAATAAACCTAATACGGTATATTTTTTTAATTATAGATATTATAATTCATACGCACAATCAGTTTAGTGGATACTGCGTTTAACGTTTAGCGAAACGACGAAATACAGTTCGCCGAGGGCATGCCAGCGCATTCTGGTGATCGCCTTGTACCGGGTTGCAGTACTGCGTTGTAACTAAATTCTGTCTTTGTCTCGTTCCGCCATCCAAAAGGTTAACATCAAGTAAAACCTCTTCGACAGTGCGAAGTTTTTTGTATGGATTTCTATCTTCTACTATGAGTAGATAAACACTCACAAAACTGCGGGCCCCTGGTCTAAGACGTGGACGCTGCCTCAGGATGACCATCTCCACCTGAACGTATAATAAAGGGCTTTCGACTTCGCCTGTCGTAGAGGACAGCATGACCTAACCAACACTCACCCTGGACTTGGTAACCTCAACTTCACCAGGTGACCTCAAACCATTATTATAATTAATTAAATCTACATAGATACCCGGATCTGTGCTGTTAACAACTTATAGCTTTTGTGGAGCACGAGTGATACATTGTCAAATTTGATCATCTTCAAAACGTTTTAATCAGGCCTCACTTTAACTAGACAGAATTGTGAGCGGATTTTTCTGATAATGTAATAACTTGGTAGTAAGTGTAAGCCCGGGGGCTGGCAGGTATCCAAGGCCTGTCACATTAATTCAATCAGTAGTTTCTTTCTAGTTTCCAGTAAAGGGGGGTATTTCCGTCTAGGTAAGGGGGAGTTCTGTGTGTGACAGGATGAAGCCTCACCGGCTGGTAGGTTTTAGCTGTAATGCCTGTCAACATAGTTCAGTCTACCACTGTCAGTTCACAAATTTAAATTACATTTTTTTGGGGTTTATGTAAGGGTTATAATTGTCTAAATCAGTAACAGTCCGGCCCTTGCTTAATCCTGTATAGGCAGCCTTGTATGCAGACACAGGCATGCTCCAGGCTGAGGAACATGTTGGTTCCCGGGCCAATCCAGTTTTCTTAAATATTACATAACTGATCAGGACATTTTATTATTGTAAATTTTTTTTTAACTTTATTGTTAAATTATTAATCATTATTAAAATGATAAATCATTATCTCTGCCAATTCACAATTACAGTTCCGGCCGAAGGAAAGATGGTGGCTCACCGTCTTTCCCATGTATCATCCTCAATCAAATTTTCAGACTCGTTGTTTCTCATCTTACCAAATTTAAGACTTCTTTAATGTTACATCTGGCATTTTGGGCAGTCCAGATTCGTGGGAGAACTAGTGACACTTTTATACTTTCGTATGTCTGCACGGAAATGTCAATAAAAATAAAAGGTGGGTATATAGGCGAGTGCCTCTGTTTTTTTTTTTAACTTATAAGCGTGTTGGGTATCGATATAGCGAGACTTAGAATGTGGATGTGACGGAGATATCTATTTATACTTTTGTGATTTATGTTGTGTCATTTTTGTGGGGTATGTACGGGGAAGATTATTTACACCAAAAATAATTACATTATAAAAGGAAAACAATTGTTTTATAGATATATATATATTTATACTTTGTGATTTATGTTTGTGTCATTTTTGTGGGGTGTGTACGGGGAGATTATTTACACCAAAAATAATTACATTATAAAAGGAAAACAATTGTTTTATAGATATATATTTATACTTTGTGGTTTATGTTTGTGTCACTTTTTGTGGGGTATGTACGGGGAAGATATTTACATGAAATATATTTGCATTATAAAAACCAAAAAAAAAAACAACAAAAAAGAAAACAATTGTTTTATATCTATATATGTTATTTGTGATTTAGGTTTGTGTCACTTTTTGTGGGGTATGCACGGGGAAAATTTATACACTAAATTGAAATTCTAAAAAACAAGGGAACCGATTAATACACGATATGTAACACAATACAAGACTCAATAAATGTTATTGTTAAGTATAACAGAGAGTTTAATTGCAAGTCCCGTCACACTGGACCCAGCGCCATTTTAGCTTCTCTAGGCTTATGCCTAGTTTTAAATTACTAGTGGCCCCTCTTAAAAAAAAAAAATAATAAATTATAAGGCATAAACAATACAAAGAGGGGTTACAGTGGTATACGTTAGTGACCACAGTACTGTGATTAAGGCTGAAGCAATAAGTGGACAGAAGTAGTTTCTATGGAAACATTTCATTTCGTAAATGATTTTAAATATAAGTCTTAGAACATGGAAGTCATGCATGGTTTTCCCTACCGATTTTTTACTTCCATCTTCCTTAAGGAAATGGAAGTATGGTGATGGCAAAAAAAATCGTGTTCGAGATTATTGCAGATTCTGATTGTACTACACTCAAAACATGAAAAAAAGTCGTTTTTCGAAAAGTGTCTGTGTGTGTGTCTGTGTGTCTATCTGTAGATTTTGTCTATGGCAAACGATAACAGCCGCAAATTCAAACAGAATCAAATTATGTTTCGCATACAGCCCTAAATTATAGAGTTCTCAAGACCTATTGTTTTTGGTGAAGTCGGTTAAGGGAAAGGGGTAGTTTACCTGCAACGTTTTATGTTTTAACAAGGGTAATTTTTTCTATGACGAACGATAACTGCCGCATATTCAAACAAAATCAAATAATTTTTTGCATACGTCCCTGAATTGTAGAGATCTCAAGGCCTTTTTGTGACGATTTAAATATAAAAAAAAATTAATAATAAAAATATAAAAAAAAACGAAAGTAAGTAAGTACTTTAAATCGCACGATTAAACCAAATACCCCTGAACTAACTCATAATAGTAATGAGAATTAAATTAAGGGAATCTAACTAAATAAGTAATTAAAAATTCGTAATGTAAAAGTTAAGAATAATACAGTTAACCCTTTTGTAAATTTCTCATGCGTTGACCTGCCTATTCCGGACACAACGTGCATTCCGAACCGGCAGTAAATTAGAAATATCTGTAAATCGTAATGTAAATAATTAATAATTTAAAGTCACAAGTAGTAGTTATAATAATCCCTGTAAACTAGATAAGTCTAGATAATTTATTTTGTCTTACTATAAGAATGTATTTTAAATAAAGAGTTGGAACTATATTATGGCGGAGTACTCACTCCGCGTCGTTGCAATCTACCTGTTGTAACAATGTAAGAGTTACGCTGCGGCGTTCAGACTGTAAACACCTCCAAGCGAGGGCTCTTCAGAAAATGTTTGTTTTTTAAATTTTTAATTGAGTGTTAGCTTCCACTAAAAGCGTGGAGAGCTAGTTATATATATATAAGATGTAGTGAGGAATTTGTTAAAGAAATGTGGTAATGTAAAAAAAAAGAACTCGTATATAAGGTGATGTCTCAAGTTAATTAAAAAACGAACTCTCGAATATTGTTCGAGTGATGTAATTCAGATAGTAATGTAAAAGAAGAAGATGCAAACTCCAGTACTACGCTGCCAGTAAATATGTGACGTGCACAACTGCAGATACGGACGACTACCACCTAAACAACACTTACCAGAACCGCCGAGGATTAACCCGACGTCACGCAGAATAACATCCATCTCCTCATTAATACACCTAGAGGACTTTCACCGGAAACACGACCCAGATGACTACCCCGACTACCAGAGTATCGAGGATTCACATCCCAGGACACGGACAGCAAAAGCGTATTTAAAAGGTGACTCGGTGGCTTGTCTACCGAGAATTATGTACATTTAAAATATAAGTTTGCATACATGCCAGAGACCTTTTAAAAGACAATAATCATCTCTAAGCATTAAGTTTTAAAAGAAATGTAACCAGTAATTTCTAAAATCATACGTTGTAACATTAATCTTGAGATATAAGTTTTAATCGCTTAACTAAATAATACCATTCTTCAAATGGTGTTCATGTAACAAGGCAACCTTCTTGATAAGTAAAGTAAATTTCAGACGTCTTTACTAGATTTAAAGAGACTCGGATCCGAGGTAAAATACATGATCAGTTTGATCCTTAGTTTGACAGAAAACCCTTTTTAACTATTTCAGTAGAACAAATTTTCATGTAATGGGATCTATATATATAATTTGTTAATAAAGAGATGTCATCTTATTACATATTGAAGTGAGTGCATAAATCAGTGAATATACCTTCCCTTGTGTCCTATAATTATAGTAATTATTATTGTTCTAAGTGTTGTGTTGATTTTCAGTTTGTTACAACGTAGGCAGCCTGTATAATTGGCTAGCGTCAATTATCACGGGTTCCCTGGATTTATAACGTAGCCCGGACCGTTATATTTTGATTTTGGTGAAGATCGGTTAAGGGGAAGGGGTAGTTTACCTGCAACCTTTTACGTTTTAACAACAGTAAAGTACTTGAAAATTCATTTAAACTTTTTCAAACAATGGTAATTGTTAAAAATAAAATAATTTTGTTGCCAGGCAATAAAATTATAATTTTTTCATTTTAATGTAAATCATGTATGAGAGAAAAAATATCGTTCGTGGCAGGCAAGCATATCTCAATTATGTAATGTTTACGTTTCCATTTTATTATTTTGATTACTGCAATAAAAAGGTAGGGAAGACACACACACACACACACACACACACACACACACACACACACACACACACACACACACACACACAATTCGCGTTATTTCTGGCCTCACTCATGTTTATTTTCTTACATTTGCACGCTTTTTAAATGGAAAATGCCGAAACCCACACCAACATAACGCGTGCAAGCCGAAAAAGTGTCCAGCGTGGGTAGCGATTTGCTTCCTGTGGATCGCTGGGCAGTGTAACTGCACGTGTTTACAGAGGAACGATTCATAGACAGACTTTTCGTCTTTAGGGAATGAACCCTCTGCAAGATGCTGAGGGTCCATGAGTGACTTCGGAGCGCTCCTTCTTTACCGCGTGTTTGTTCTGTGAACGTACACTGTACGCTCAATAGGAAATGTTGAAAATTTTTGTCCACGGTGTACCCTCATACACACTAAACCTGCTCTGATGTTTTAATTACGGACATCATAATATTAATACTTTGGAAACTTGAGCACTACTTAATGGAGATCAAACATTAACTTATACAAGTCATTAATTTTATGCATAATTTATATATATATATATATATTATAACGTTTCATGTTAGCGTCCTAACTGAGCGTTATATGAAAGTGTTCGAAGGAGGGAGTAGAGCCGCGTAAGCAAGAGAGAGAGCGTACAATCGCAGCCATCTCACTCTAACCTCGTCATAGCGACATCAGATACAGGTACAAACATGAAATTTTACTCAATACAAATTATCAGTTCAACCTGTGATAACTTAAAAACTAATAAATATGCGGACATTCTGAAAACAGCATTGTATTCAGCAAGTGAAGCTTTATAAGTAGCCGCAATCTCAGTTAATATAATTAACAATTGACGAAGTTATACGGAAGACGTACGCCAAAAGGAATAACGAGAGAATTGTGCTACGTAGGAATTAGGTGTTTTCACACACACACACACACACACAGATAAAGACCTAAGCAACAATATTCTGTGGTCAGATCTTTGAAAACACGTTTGCAAATACCTGTAATCAATCGATTTGCAAACACAGGAAGTACGATTTTAACTAGAAATTCTCTGCCGTTTCAAACCTGTCAAGGGGTGTTTGGTCGACCTGTTCGAGATTGTCGAAACTGGAAAAACGCATGATTTATTTGAACAACCAATCAGCATCCAGTATTTAAAACTGACGCCAACTCAAAGCGAGGGGTAGCATCACTCTTCGTCGGATCTTCAATGCGCTAGACGTGTATAATTTACGTACAGAAATTTTTCAATCACGCAAAAGTGTAATTTAAGCATCAAATTCGAGAAGTAGTCCGCAGTGCAGATGAATTAATACCGTTCAACAACACTCGCTGCGTAAACAACGTTAATTAATTAATCATCAGCCGTGAAGGACCTGTGCGACAGAAGGCTACAGCATCTGTAATTGCCAGGGCATCTTCTACAGCATTGATCAACATCAATTCTTCTGTGCAACACCATCAAAAGGAGGACCTCTACGGATTCCTATCTTCGGTCAACGCATCAAACAGTAGGAAATAGATTCATTGATTAATGAAATAAGCACTAAATAAATAATAAAAGCAATAAACAATTTTTAAAAGACACTAAGAACTGCACACTTTGTATTTGAATTATAAGATTAGCTCTAACATGTATAGGAGTGTTGAATGGAAAGTGGGGTGTAGTATTGGACGTGCAAATTATTGCAGACCTGTTCTTTAGCACTGGTTTGGGAGATAGCAATCTCTTAATCAAACCAGATAAGAGCCATAGGTCGTTTGAACGTCTTAATCGTTACTTTTCACACTCACTCAGTAGTTATAAGGTTAGGGTAGAAATAAGTCCTATCATTAGCCTAATCAAGTATAAAAATAATTGATTAAAACGCTAATTAAAATAGTCAAGAAAAAATTTAAAGAGTTATTTGTAACGATTCCCCTTGAAAACCACAATCACTGAACGAATCCTGAGAAAGAGTGTCTCCATACGCTGAGCTAAGCTGAAACCGTGTCATTTGTATCTGGGATTTGTTCTGGCGCCCAGGTAAAGTAATATCACGGGTAAGTAACATTTTATCTAACATTACAAATATTAGATAATTGTGTTAGATGAAATAAGGCGTTGTAATATATATATATATATATATATATATATATATATTGCAACGAATCACAGGATCATGATAGGCGGGGCAAGTCATATATTACACAGACAACGGACATTCATATTATATTTTGGTAGATGGTTAAGTTTGGTTATGTTATCAGTTGTATTTAGTAAGGATAAGGGTTTAGTTTATTAAAACTGTGCATTATTTATTTATTGTTATTCATGTACTGTGTTTGTGGAAATGTGCGCGCGTGCGCGAGTGGTAAACGTTTCCCGGGCTGTGCGTGAATAAATTATCATTGTGTTTGACATTGAACTGAACATAGACATATGTATTGCTACAATCCCTATATATTTCTGACTATTGTTTACGTTCATGTATGATATTAGTAAAGTATGCAGTTATGCATGTGATAAGGGTATTCTGATTACCGCTATGCATGCTGTTACAAAGTAAATGCACTTTACAGCATGAAAAGTGCTTGTCACGGTGTACTAACCATGTGACTTCCGTCCACCAATAGAATGCTGAGTGGTGGTTGGAAATTTTCTTAAGCCTGTCGTTACACAGGCAGTTCTTCTACGCCATCTACCGCGAACGGGTCGTGCACTCCTTGTACAAGAATTCTACCGCTTGCAAGGTGTTGTAAAAACTATTCGTCGCTAGTGAAACGGGAAGACTCAGAACTGTGTGTGTGGTACATTCGCACACACCAGTGTTTTAACGCATTGTGCGAAAAATTACAAGCAGTTCTTCACTGCTGCTACCACGAACGGTACATACAATTCCTTGTACAAGATTCTACCGCTTGCAAGGATCTGTTAAGACTTTTCGGGGATAGTAACGCGTGTGACGCATAACAATTGATTTTATATCTTTACACACGATATTAATATTGTAGTATTACGTGTGTAAGAAGTGAGTGTAACTGTTTCACTGTGCGAGATTTTCCGCAGTGACAGTAGTATAAACTGTTACGCAATAGTTCCATCAAGACGTTTCCGTGCTAGTGCAAGATTTCCTCATAGGGTGGTCTGCTGATCGCGGTAGACCTTGTTATTCGCGAGAACACTTGAAGAAGCCGGAGAGGTATAAGCTCAATATACCGTTATTAGATTAACTCACTGTCACCTGAGATATTACTTGGTCTTAAACTCTATATAAGTTTTGCGAGTGTTAAAATCCGTAGTACCGTTGTGTGTGCGAAGTGTCGGATTCATCGTGGGAATTGCAGGACATCAGCCCAGCTGTTACAGGACATCAGCCCAGCTGTTACAGGACATCAGCCCAGCTGTTGCAGGACATCAGCCCAGCTGTTACAGGACATCAGCCCAGCTGTTACAGGACATCAGCCCAGCTGTTACAGGACATCAGCCCAGCTGTTATAGGACCAGCCCAGCTGTTACAGGACATCAGCCAAGCTGTTACAGGACGCCAGCCCAGCTGTATACGTTTCTTGTGAAACGTCTGTCATTTGTAAGCCACACCTGACGATCCATCTATACCGCAAAGACCGGCCCTTCTCTTCAACAACATCATCGTGGGAGTCTTCTTATGTAACGTATCACGTCTTGCATATGAACATTATTTAACACTTTAAAAGAAAGACTCTATATCAAACATTACATTCTGTACATTTCAAATATACCATATAAACTATAACTTGTGTTTGTACAATAAATAATCTTAAACCCTCCAATATAGACTTGTAATTTGAAATACACATACTATCATATCCTATGCGCCAATAGTTCAGTAATTTGTGTTGTCGCATAGAGATATTTTGGCGCTTAGCAACGTAGGGCTCGTTAAATAGCGGTAAATTTACGCTATTACATATTTGTCTATGAATATAAAATTTGTTGGAAAAATCCGACGTATAAATATAATTAACATAAAAATTGTATGTGTATTGTTCATATGAAAATCTGAGGGTATAATTTTTCATTAGTGCATATTCTCTTGTATATCATATATGAACAGATTTTATCAGTATATTGGAGGTAGATTATTAGTTGTTGTATGTTAGATAAGGTATTTACATGTTGATGTTTTGAACTGCTTTCTGTGTGCATATAAACTGGTTACCATATGTTCTAATCTTGTTGTGATAATAATAACTTGCTTTGCGTATAAATCAATAAATTTAAATTTACTAAAATTTTAAATTAAATTTTAATCATTATGGCGGATACTGCTGAAATCAAGAATGCTTTAGCGGCCTTATTAGAAGAAATGAAAGCAATTAAAGAAGAGCAGAAAGCCAGTAAAGAAGAAATTAAATCTGGTAAAATAGAAGCCGGGAAACAAAACAAGTCACTCCATGATGAGAACAAGAAATTATACGCGGGTGTGCAGGAGCAATCTAAACAAAGCAAACAAATGATAGAAGCGGCAGAAAAGCGTATTAGCGAGACCGTGGAAGCTATGAAAGCTGATATAGAGGCGAGTTTGGAGGTTAATAAGTCACGACTTAATGAGTATGGTGAGAAACTCGCTGGAATGGAGGAGCAGGTAATACAACACAGATCCACGGTGAGTGAATTAATGGCCGAGCAAGACGTGCGGATTCAAGAGCTGCAACAGCAAGTGTCACGATTGCAAAGTACCTCGTCACCACTAAACTGTACTACGTATGTATATAAGACTTTGGATGACGTTAATTCACAGCAAAGATTTTATGGACGGCAGAATGAAAACCCCATGGATTTCATTCAAAGTTGCCAGCGGGATCTGGAGCAAATTGGTGATACCTTAAGTGAAGCGGATAGAATTAATTTCATAGTGCGGCGACTTAAGGGTACCGCTGCGGAGTGGTTTAGTATCGTCCAGGATAAAATCAACACGTTGGAAGACCTGGTAAGACATTTCAGAGCTAGATACTGGAATGAGGAGATCCAGCGGAAGATACGTACGCAGCTGGAGTTTGGAAAATATTCCAATACCAGAGGTCCTAAAGATGAATATGTGATGCAGTTGATATCCAGAGCTAGATATCTTGAGCCTAGCTTAACCGAACCTGACATGGTAAGTAAACTTGCGCACCACTTTGGACGCGGGATACAGGTGGCCGTCCTTACGCAAGGAGTTAAGTCGTGGAATGAGCTACTCACATTACTTGCAAAATGGGAAGGTATCGACAACCCGATTACCAATGGTAACAGTAATGAAACACCGCATAAAAGTTTTCAATATCAAAATCAAACTAAGCAAACACAGTCGCAACAACAACAAAGACCTAAGATGTCGAATAGAAATACCAATCAAAAATTTAGTGCCAATAAAGTAGCAGTAGTAGAGGAAGAGGATTCCGATATAGAACAGTCAAAAAACGTGTAAGGCTGCACGGCGTGAGTCCGTGCAACAGAATAACTAATACACGTAAAGGTAGGAATGAAGTTTCAAAAGCCCGGTGTAAATATAAAAAGCAGTTCAATAAATCAAATGTGAAAGATGTTAATTATAAGAAAAACTTTGTAGTGTCCGGCCTATATCCTGCCGTAATTAGAGATAGTTTAATTTGCAATAACCATAGTAAGGAAAATGAGAAAGGTATTAGCGTTGAAAATGACACTGACCTCATTGTCAACGCGAAAATTAACGGATGTGTCGGCGAAGTTTTATTTGACAGCGGCGCAGAAATTTCGTTAATGGATGAGCGATTCCTAGAGAGGCACAGGAAACATTTTAAAAAAATCCCGATTCTGCCAGCAGCCCACAAAATCATAAAATCAGCGACGGGTGAATCTCAGAGGGTTGACCGTCAAGCTATGATAACAGTATCCATTCAGGGAATGGAAATAGAGGTCACTGTGCTTATGGTCAAGAAACTCGTGTATAATGTTATTTTGGGAGTGGACACATTAAATAAACTGCACGCGACCATTGATTTTCCAAATAAATTACTAGAATGTACAGTAAATAATAGTAAACACAATATCAGGTTAGGACGCAGGAGGGGTAAGACGGGGTCTGATTGTGAACCTATTACTATAACTCGCCCAGCGGTTCAACTTGCCGATAAGATAACACATAATCTGCGGACTCACAGCAGGCAGATAACGAGCAATGAGCAAGATAAGCTGCAAAGTATGCTTGATAAATTTGAATCTGTGTTTTCCAAAAATCCTACCGTCACGAATGTTTATGAACACAGTATTCAGGTCACGGATGAAAATAAATTTGTACGGAAGACGTACCCCATCCCCCTTCACTATCAACAACAGGTTGATGCCGAAGTTAAGAGTATGCTTCAGAATGGTGTGATTGAACGAACTGATAGCAATTTTTTAAATCCTATGGTTGTTGTTAAAAAGAAAAATAACGACATTCGATTATGTCTCGACATGAGAAATCTAAATTCTATTACAAAAAAATGCTACGACTGTGCTCCGAATGCGGAGAACTTATTCATAAAATGTCAAGGGGTTAAATACATGTCTCGCCTTGATCTCAAAAGTGGATTCTGGCAGATTCCCCTTGCCAAGGAGTCGAGAAGATACACAGCATTTCTATATCGAAATAAATGCTATCAGTTTAAAGTAGTTCCATTTGGTTTGGTTACCAGTTTAGCGGCCATGGTCAGATGTTTGGAGTTAGCTCTGGGACCCGAGGTGGAGGACTTCGTCAGCATATTTGTTGATGATATTTTGGTCATATCCAAATCATTTGAAGAACATCTTGAACATCTCAAGATTGTATTTCAGAAATTGCAAGCCGCTAACCTGACTCTCAATCTTGAAAAGTGTGAATTCGGGAAATCGCAAATTAAATTTTTGGGTCATATTATCTCAGCGGAAGGTATAACAACGGACCCGGAAAAAATACATGCGATCATGGAGTTCCCGAAACCCACAAAACCCAGGGATATCAGAGCGTTCCTCGGATTGACTGGTTACTTCAGACGTTTTACTCCAGAATATTCTGGGACAATTGAGCCGTTGTTAGAACTACTTCGTAGGAGTAATAAATGGAGATGGGAGGAGCGTCATCAGCATGCTTTCGACGCGACTAAAAATTTGTATAGTAGAAACCTGCACGTGTTTCATCCTGAGAAAAGGGGCACATATGTCCTGAATTGCGATGCTTCTGATTATGCCATTGGAGGGGTACTCTACCAACGGAATGAGAAGGGCGAAAACAAAATAATTGCGCACAGTAGTAGGTCACTAAAAGGGGCCGAACGTAACTATTTCACATCGGAGAAAGAAATATTGGCTATTGTGTACTGCATTAGTAAATTTCGTTATTACCTGGTTGGACAACACTTCGAAATCCTTTCGGACAACCAGGCCTTATCGTTCATGTTGCGCTGCAAGTTAGCGAACGCTCGCATATCCCGTTGGATCATGGCCATCCAAGAGTACGACTTTACCATTAAGTACTGTAAGGCAAGCGAGAACCAAGCAGCTGACACGTTAAGCCGATACCCTCCAATGGTGGAAGAACGTCATGCGTCTAATAACCAGGAGGTTCAAATTCTAGCTGTCAAATATAAATTAGAAGACAGTCTCAAAAATAAGCTAAGAAATATTGGTATGGAACAGCAGCGTGACACAAAGTTGAAGCGGATATGTGACGCTATCCGGATACAAGAAAACCCTAAGTACAGAATATATAAAGACGTAGTGTATAAAATTATCAATGGCGGATGGAAGATTATGGTACCGGACGCCATGGTGGAAGACCTCACCTGGATGTGTCATGAGAGTCTGGCTCATGCGGGGCCTTATAAATGTTACCTGGCAATGCGGGAGGATTTTGTGTGGCTAAATATGACCAGGAAAATAAAGGCCATACTCCGCTCATGCCACATCTGCCAAACAGCGAAATATCCGAACCAACATACACAGGTTGAAATGGGTAACATTGTCGTCCGTAATAAAAATGACCTTGTATGCATTGATTTTTTGGGTCCACTTCCTCGGGCGGCACGTGGAATGAAGAACCTGGTGGTTGTTACGGATGCCTTTACCAAACATGTTAGCCTATATGCTATTGGTAGACCTACTACGTCGGCTGTCATAAACATTATGCTAAATAAATACATGCCGAAAAATGGTCCCGTAAGGAAGATACTCTCAGATCAAGGTAAGCAATTTACGAACACCAAGTGGCACTCCGAGCTTGAGAAACACGGGGTCCAGACGGTCTTGACAGCGATCCGGAGACCGCAAGGTAACTTGGCCGAGCGGGTCAACAAGGAGTTGGGACGGTTGTTCCGTACGTACTGTAATACTAACCAGAGTAAGTGGCCGGAATTCCTAGAATTTTTTGAGTATGCCATAAATGGAAATTATAATTCTACTACTGGGTATACTCCGAATGAACTCCAAACCGGAGAAATGCCAGGCCGGGTCTGGGGTAAACACATTGAAAGGATAGCGACACATAATATGCCTATACCAGTTGAGATAAAGAAAATCGAGGCTAGAAGACGCATTAAAAAGTGCGCCGAGGAGCGCACGGAGAAATTTAATGCGGAACATAAACTAGTCAAGTTCAAGACTGGAGAGAGTGTGCTTTTACGAGCATTAAATGTTGGAAGAAGGGAGGACAACACAGCCGCGAAGTTTTTTAGGCTGTATAATGGTCCGTATACCCTGTCGGAGCAAGTTGGGAAAAATACCTTTATCTTAACCAACCCAAATACCAACCGTGCGATTGGTAAATTCCATGCGTCCTCATTGAGGAAGTATTATACAAAGGATCCGTAAACTCAGAAATTAATGTCAGGATATAGGGGTAAGAATGTGTAGTGATGTTAAATATGTCAAGTTCAGGTTTAAATGTTGTATGTAAGATGACTCTGAGAGTGAACAATAATCTAGTTTAGATAAGGAATGTTGTCTGTGTACGCTATGATCCTGCATAAGATTTCGTTATCTGTGTGTCAAGAACATGTGTGTTTGTTTTGGTTTGAAGGTTACCACGTGTCTTGTGAATTGATGCTTCTGTCAAAGTGACAGTTGGTAATGTTAGTATTAATTGAGGATGTTTATTTGATTTTAGTTTGAGGGTATTATTATTATTTCAGGATTAGGAAGTTGTTGTGGTTATATTAAAAAAAAAAAAATTTTTTATTTTTTGTTGTTAACTAAAAAAAAAAAAAAAAAAATTTTTTTTTTTATGCGGGAGGGAGTTAATCCTGCAACGAATCACAGGATCATGATAGGCGGGGCAAGTCATATATTACACAGACAACGGACATTCATATTATATTTTGGTAGATGGTTAAGTTTGGTTATGTTATCAGTTGTATTTAGTAAGGATAAGGGTTTAGTTTATTAAAACTGTGCATTATTTATTTATTGTTATTCATGTACTGTGTTTGTGGAAATGTGCGCGCGTGTGCGAGTGGTAAACGTTTCCCGGGCTGTGCGTGAATAAATTATCATTGTGTTTGACATTGAACTGAACATAGACATATGTATTGCTACAATCCCTATATATTTCTGACTATTGTTTACGTTCATGTATGATATTAGTAAAGTATGCAGTTATGCATGTGATAAGGGTATTCTGATTACCGCTATGCATGCTGTTACAAAGTAAATGCACTTTACAGCATGAAAAGTGCTTGTCACGGTGTACTAACCATGTGACTTCCGTCCACCAATAGAATGCTGAGTGGTGGTTGGAAATTTTCTTAAGCCTGTCGTTACACAGGCAGTTCTTCTACGCCATCTACCGCGAACGGGTCGTGCACTCCTTGTACAAGAATTCTACCGCTTGCAAGGTGTTGTAAAAACTATTCGTCGCTAGTGAAACGGGAAGACTCAGAACTGTGTGTGTGGTACATTCGCACACACCAGTGTTTTAACGCATTGTGCGAAAAATTACAAGCAGTTCTTCACTGCTGCTACCACGAACGGTACATACAATTCCTTGTACAAGATTCTACCGCTTGCAAGGATCTGTTAAGACTTTTCGGGGATAGTAACGCGTGTGACGCATAACAATTGATTTTATATCTTTACACACGATATTAATATTGTAGTATTACGTGTGTAAGAAGTGAGTGTAACTGTTTCACTGTGCGAGATTTTCCGCAGTGACAGTAGTATAAACTGTTACGCAATAGTTCCATCAAGACGTTTCCGTGCTAGTGCAAGATTTCCTCATAGGGTGGTCTGCTGATCGCGGTAGACCTTGTTATTCGCGAGAACACTTGAAGAAGCCGGAGAGGTATAAGCTCAATATACCGTTATTAGATTAACTCACTGTCACCTGAGATATTACTTGGTCTTAAACTCTATATAAGTTTTGCGAGTGTTAAAATCCGTAGTACCGTTGTGTGTGCGAAGTGTCGGATTCATCGTGGGAATTGCAGGACATCAGCCCAGCTGTTACAGGACATCAGCCCAGCTGTTGCAGGACATCAGCCCAGCTGTTACAGGACATCAGCCCAGCTGTTACAGGACATCAGCCCAGCTGTTACAGGACATCAGCCCAGCTGTTACAGGACATCAGCCCAGCTGTTATAGGACCAGCCCAGCTGTTACAGGACATCAGCCAAGCTGTTACAGGACGCCAGCCCAGCTGTATACGTTTCTTGTGAAACGTCTGTCATTTGTAAGCCACACCTGACGATCCATCTATACCGCAAAGACCGGCCCTTCTCTTCAACAACATCATCGTGGGAGTCTTCTTATGTAACGTATCACGTCTTGCATATGAACATTATTTAACACTTTAAAAGAAAGACTCTATATCAAACATTACATTCTGTACATTTCAAATATACCATATAAACTATAACTTGTGTTTGTACAATAAATAATCTTAAACCCTCCAATATAGACTTGTAATTTGAAATACACATACTATCATATCCTATGCGCCAATAGTTCAGTAATTTGTGTTGTCGCAATATATATATATGTGTGTGTACAACGTTATCGGCAACAAAGAAGTAGTTTTTGTTAAACTTCCTTCCCGGGATGTTTGGCCGTAGTCCAATGTTTTCTACAAAACGAGACGTTTCGGCAATGCCATCGAATTCCATCATCAGTGAAAATCGAGTGCGATAACGTGAGGTGGTATACGTTAGTGACCACAGTACTGTGGTTAAGGCTGAAGCAGTAAGTAGAAAGAAGTAGTTTCTATGGTAATACAGTATTTAATTTCGAAAATGATTTTAAATATAAATCTTAGAACATGGAAGTCATGTATGGTTCTCCATACCGATATTTACTTCCATGTTCCATAAGGAAATGGAAGTATGGTGATGGCAAAAAAAATCGTGTTCGAGATAATTGCAGATTCTGATTGTACTACCCTCAAAACATGAAAAAAAGTTATTTTTCGAAAAGTGTCTGTCTGTTTGTCTGTAGATTTTTTTTCTATGGCAAACGATAACAGCCGCAAATTCAAACAGAATCAAATAATATTTTGCATACAGCCATAAATGGTAGAGTTCTTAAGACCTATCGTTTTTGGTGAAGATCGGTTAAGGGAAAGGGGTAGTTTACCAGGAAAATTTTATGTTTTAACAAGGGTATTTTGTATGGCAAACGATAACAGCCGCAAATTCAAACAGAATCAAATAATGTTTTGCATACAGCCCTGAATTGTAGAGTTCTCAAGACCTATTGTTTTTGTTGAAGATCGGTTTAGGTAAAGGGGTAGTTTACCGGCAACGTTTTATGTTTTAACATGGGTAATTTTTTCTATGACGAATGATAACTCCCGTAAATTCAATCAGAATCAAATAATGTTTTGCATACCTTCCTGAGCTATAGAGAACTCAATGTCTTTGATTTTGGTGAAGATCGGTTAAGGGAAAGGGGTAGTTTACCAGCAACATTTTATGTTGTAACAAGAGAACGTTTTTCATGAAGAACGATAACTGCCGTAAATTAAAACAGAATCAAATAATTTTTTATATGTGCCTGAGTTGTAGAGGACTCATGGTCTATTGATTTTGGTGAAGATCGGTTAAGGGAAAGGGATAGTGTACCTGCCACTTTTAATGTTTTAACAAGAGTAATTGTTTCTATGGCAAACGATAACTGCCGCAAATTCAAACGGAATCAAATAATTTTTTGCATACAACCCTGATTTGTAGAGTACTCAAGACCTATTGTTTTTGGTGAAGAGCGGTTTAGGGAAAGTGGTAGTTTACCTGCAACGTTTTTTTTTAATCAAGGGTAATTTTTTGATATGGCAAACGATAACAGCCGCAAATTCAAACAGAATCAAATAATGTTTTGCATACAGCCCTAACCTGCAGAGTTCTCAAGACCTATTGTTTTTGGTGAAGATCGGTTAAGGGAAAGGAGTAGTTTACCTGCTACCTTTAATGTTTTAACAAGAGTAATTGTTTCTATGACGAACGATAACTGCCGCACATTCAAACACAATCAAATAATGTTTTGCATGCATCCCTAAATCCCTAAATAGAGGACTCAAGACCTATTGATTTTAGTGAAGATCAGTTAAGAGAAAGGGGTAGTTTACCGGCAACGTTTTATGTGATAACAAGGTTAATTTTTTCTATGACGAACGATAACTGCCGTTAATTCAAACATAATCAAATAAGTTTTTTGCATGTATCCCTAAATTGTAGAGAAATCAAGGCTTGTTGATTTTGGTGAAGGATCGGTTAAGGGAAAGGGGTAGTTTACCTGCAACATTTTATGTTGTAACACGAGAAATTTTTCCATGATGAACGATAACTGCCGTAAATTCAAAGAGAATCAAATAATTTTTTACATATGTGCCTGGGTTGTAGAAGACTCAAGGCGTATTGATTTTGGTGAAGATCGGTTTCGGGGAAAGGGCAGTTTACCTAAAACATTTTTTGTTGTAACAAGAGTAAAGTACTTAACCACATAGTCAGTCTATACCACAGTACTGTGGGCCTGCACGTAGACACCCAAAGTGCAGGAAAATTTTATACCACTGATGATGGCAGCCAGTGGATCTGCCGAAACGTTTGGTTTTGTTTTAAACCAGGGACCACGGCCAAACAGCCCGGATATCTTTCATAATTCAAATGACGCCGGCCGTGAAAGCCTAAGGAATAATTTAGTAAAGTACTTAATTTTGCTAAATAAAGTATCCTGATAAGAAGATCTTAATAATCCACTGTAGAAACGTAGATCAAATATCTATAAATGAAGAGGCTAGTTTTATAGTTCTATAAATGAAAATTATAGTTGAAGGGGGAAGGGATAATTATTTATGTGTACTACGTTATCGGCAACAAAGAAGTAGTTTGTTGTTAAAATTCCTTCCCGGGCTGTTTGGTCGGAGTCCAATGTTTTCTGCAAAACCAGACGCCGTCGACTGCCATCATCAGTGGAAATCGAGTGCGATAACGTGTGGTGGTATACGTTAGTGACCACAGTACTGTGGTTAAGGCTGAAGAAATAAGTGGAAAGACGTAGTTTCTATGGAAACATTTCATTTCGTAAATGATTTTAAATATAAATCTTAGAACATGGAAGTCATGTATGGTTCTCCATACCGATATTTATTGTTTAAATACTGTCTGAGTATACGTGGAATTCATAATGACGAATTCCACCTTCGCGGGTCATTGTGTTCGTGAAAATACAATGTCCTACGCATGCACGGCAGTCTATCTACTACACTGTTAACTAATTAGTTGTTTGTACACGTTTTTTGTTTTAAAGAGCAGGTGATCAACGCGGAGTTCAGTTTTCGTGAACTATGCTATGGATCCTGACTGCAGATATTACTTTATTCTCAACATTCAGCATCATATTGGATTCTGTGGATTAGTGAGAAATTATCACGATGTAACAAAAGAATATCGTATACTTAAATTTTCCAGTGTAACTAGAAATCGTGTGAGATATTTTAAATTTATCAAATACACTTCTAAACTAATACAGTTTATTGGCGTGGCTTCAAATTTTTACCCTAACAGAGATGCTGTGGGCAGTTTGAAACATTATAATATTTAATAAATATAACATAATTTAAAAAATTACAATACTGTTGTTATAATTTCTCTTGATATTTCAGTTTTTGAAATGTAATGCTTCTAATGCTGTCCTCTGGACATTAGTGTGTTTCTTTAGCCAGCCTATGATTTGTTATACAAATGTAACAAGTACCGAAGAATCTTTAAAACATCATATAGGAGTAAACTTAGGAGTTAACTACAGTTAACTTAGTTGAAGAGAATTTCAATACAATTACCGAGACGAACTGCGTTCCGTGACAGAGGCATTATTCTAGAGAAAATTATTTAAGTAGAAAACCGTAATCTACAAATTATAATGCAAGGAAGTGCAGTTTAATATAGTATCGACTAAAAGGAATAACCATGAGATAATATCATGGTAGTCATATAACTATTGATAGCACATCCATTGAAAGATGTTACACTGTAAATGTAAGGAAACCGAAATGTTCACAAAGTAGACTGAATACCTCCTCTTAGTTTTTAAAATAACTGCTAGCCGACAGCAAACCTATCTGAGTGTCTCAACTTAATCCATCTCTCAAAGATATTGTATTCTTATATTTGTACCGAAGAGTAGTAATAACAATTAGAATTTTTTTGCAAGGGGCATTGTGGGAAACTAATGTTCACCGCAGGAGGATTCGCACTCCTACGGTATGTGGGATTTCACCCACTAAATATACAATTACTTCCCCCACGCGCGTAAGTCTACCTTAGGACTCAGCTTTTGCAATACTTCATAGTGGTGCCATTCCTTTCCCCGAAGGGCAGTACCACCATATGTCATTGTTCCAAGTGCATGCGCTTCTTGTTCTGTTATTCCCTTTGCTCGTCTTTCTTCATACAACTATTTATACGAATTCTGCCACGGCATTCAAATCTTCGTCGCTTCAAAGCATCAACTCAACAGCATTTTCAGAGCTGATTATTCCTACAGTATCTTTCAATCTATTTCTCACATGTCTCTGTCTACCACAGTGAAGAGACTAGATTGTCCTCTGACCTCTTTCACACCGCATTGGAGGGAAATCTTACAGATGGATTCAGTTTTCCAGCCAGGTTTATCCACCGTCATCATTTCCAGTCTTTCTCGGATGGCCTGTTGAGGCTCAGAGATCCAGAGAACTGTAACTACAATAATACTCCACAAGTAAATCATTCTAAAATTAAATGGTACGGGAACTGCAAAAACGGAGGTTTATAAATATTCATGTAATAGAAATCCGCGGTTTATTATTAAGAATTGGATAATTGATCATCTTGCAGCCATTTGACTCGATGTCAAATAGACGCGTGCCAACCATAAACTACGACGGAACAGCGGTAAAACATCTGCGACGACTACCATCTACCATTCTTGATAATAACCAAGGAACCAAAAATTAAAAAATCAATTAACTAATATAATAATTGTAATTGACATGATACATTCATTACTGTAGACATCTCTTATTTTTCTGTATCTGTAAAGTAATAAATTTGGTAAACATAATTATCATATTAATATAAGTGTTTCGTAGGTAAAACTCTGTTATAGGAGCAAGCATGAAGTGTATTTTAGGGCGGGAGTGAAGGGTGGGGGAGGGAGGTGCAATCCGTGACGGAGGATCGTGCCACGACGTCAGACACTCACCTGGTGTTACAGGTGGCCTTTGCTTGGAATTGCCACCATACATGCAGACATACGCTCAATACAGTTGCTTTGCTTCGTATTCTCTGACAGCCTGTAACAACGTAACAAGGCGATTTATTTTATTGTTTTACAACCTAGTCGTTATGCACATGCTTATACACAAATATATACGACTGCAGTCCTATAAATTAACACAAGTCGTATCATTTTCATTACGCGTTTAGTAGTGGCATTATTAGTGTCTGGACCGAATTGGCCATTTTTTTTAAAAGGTCAAATAAAATGAACAATGAAGGTCAATCGCCCAGAACAATTTCTATTATACTGGACAAATAATAGTAAGGTAGTAAGGGTTAAAAAAATATATGTGCATACTCTTGTTTATTCCAGACATACGATTGTATTTCAATATTCACGTGTCAGTTGTAGGCTACAGTTTGTTGCCGAAGCACCTCCCTTTGTTTTCTTGTTTGTTACTGGAAGTTCTTTTTCTGGTTGTAAAGTATTTTGGGTTTGCGTTATTCCTTCTAGATCGGAATCCTTAAGGCAGCCACACAGTCGCACTCCTCGCATGGAGTCAGGCTGGAGCAATTCACGAACTCTTCTCCTGCATGCCTCATCGTGAAAATGGGACCCGCAACCTACCGCTCTGTTCCTTTTGAAGTTGGCGTTCGTCGGCGTGCGACCCGGACAACGCAAACAACCCAGGGCGCAAGACCCAAAACCTACTGATATAGCAGGCCTCACAACTACGTCATAGTTCAACTGTCATGGCTGCCTATGTAGTCCAACAGCATCTGAATCTTGGGCGTAGCAGCACAGTCGCTTTACGTACTTACCATAGGTTACGTTATGCATTGCATGCTTAGGTTAGAAACGCACGTTGTTGTATTTGTATCAGTTACAAGTATAACGGTGCTGCTAATTTTGTTGAATTTATTCTGAATTATTATGGGGTTCAGGTGCTGTGTTCCGAATTGTCGCGGAAACTATGACAATGGACCTAAAGTTTCTGTTTTTTCGTTCCCAAAGGGGAAGAAATTGAAGCAAAAATGGATAAATGCAATTCATCGAAAGAATTTTCAACCATCTCCCTGTTCCAAGGTACGTGTTATCAAAACTTTTTTGTTTAAATCAAATATTTTTCACTAATTTATTTCCTGCAAATACAAACAATTTTTTAAAGTTGTGCCGAGTCTAAGATAGATTCGGCGCGTGTTCGGCATTTAACGCCAAAGGACGTAAAATACGGTACTGTATTTAACGGTAGTTATACGCGTACAATCTGCAGCTGTGGTAATCAAGCTGCTTGATTGGTGCTGCACTCTGGTGTTCGATACTGATTGCGGGCAAACTATAGTCGCATTTGCGTTCTAAAAATTGTCTATCGCTGGTCGCCCATCTGTTCGCTTCGCCTGCATTCTTCCTCCGACAGAAAGGAGCTTTTGTTGCACCATCTTCTACCTATGGCAGGCTAAACAAATACAGATCTGCGGTAAGTTATGGCAATATGATTATATACTTCAATTTGAAGTAATACGAAAGAAAAAATTGTTTAATAAGCCCACATTGAGTAAATTCAGTTAACCTCACGCCACGTGGTGAAAAGTGAAATGCGTAATTCTGAGTGATTTAAATGTAACTTTTATTGGTAATTATAGTAATACTATATTAAATTCAGAAGTCTTAACTAAGGCACCAGAATTGAGAATAATGTAAATGCAAAAAGGTATTTGTTTAATAAGTACAGAAATGATTGTAATCAGGTAACCTCTCACACCACGTGGCCAATAAGACTATGTGTAAATTTTATGAATTGTATAACAAACTGAATAATTATATAACCGTAATTGAATTATGTTAACCCACAGGGTTAAAGTTTATAATATGAAATTTAACAAAACTAAATGTTTTCAAGATAGGGCCAGGTGGCCATATAACCGTTGCAAAGTGTGTAAAACTATCATTTTAAGTAGCCCTAAAGCTGTGTTAATATTATATATGGATTTTGGTGCGTGTGAGGTTTCTGGGGGAATTAGTTTTGGGAACTTATCGCTGATAATATGTTGTATGACTAGGGTCCCTCGCTGCAAGCCGAGGAAACAGCTCCATCCTGAACCATTAACATCTAGACTCTCTCTCTCAACTTCATCTGCCGGAGGAGAATAGCGAGGACGAACCACAAACACCCTATCATGTAGACCAGGAGATCACCGCTTCACACCGTGCAATATATAAGGTGACATCAATCCATATTATTTTTTACACAGTGTGATGTAACCCACTAGAACCAGTGGACATAGAGTCACTCTACAACAATCACTTTAAGCTTTAAACATTTTAATTGGGTCCTCGGTTAACGGGACAGAATAGTGCGTGGACTTGGGGGGGAATCTTTTGTACATTTTGTAAATCTGTTGTATAAATTGTGAGCCCAGAGGTATAAATTGTGAGCCCAGATGTTGACATGTATCTGTGGCTGCTTACCATTCAGACGTGTAAATTTCCTTCTTATTTTCAGTATAAGGGTTTCCTTAGTGCTACTAATTCATTCAATCAACATGTAATTTCACTGGATAAATTTAGTTTTCATTTTATGCTTTAATTTCTCATTTTTAAATTCAGTTTGGATCATATAGGGATAGAAGTTTCTTTGGTAGTTAAGTCGGGTCACTAGTTTAATCCTGTATAGGTGCATTTTCATGCAAAGTTGAACATGCTCTTGGGACAGGTTGAGTTATGCACTATCTTGCCTAGGAACATGTCGGCCTTTGGGCCAAATTACTTTTAAAAGGGTTATAAGGCTTTATGACACGTTCCTGTTTTCAACACAACAAAATTTATCAATATTTAAATTCTTTTAATTAATTATGATCACTGGGGTGTTCACTGTATTCTAATTATAATTACTCCAAGTCTAAGTGCTCAATGGTGCAGCACTTTATAATAGTATCAGGCACTATGCCAACTCTTGAATTTAGTATGTCCTGGGGCCACTGGTGTTACATACATAATCAGTTATACACATATTAGGTATTAAAACCTAATATGGATAATTATAGATTGTTAATTATGCACCTCATGGCGTGGAAAAGGGTGTGGCAAGATTTAATAATAGATGTTATAATTGTCCTGTGTTGTGGAACATGTATATGTACTGTATATTCGTGTGTATTTTGAGGGGTTATATGTGTATTGTATATTCGGGTGTATTTTTTGGGGGGGTTAGATATAGGGCTAAAAAGAGAATATAAAACATAGGTTTTATATAAATTTATTTTCACATACCATTTCTAAAAGGTGAATATAAAACATAGGTTTTATATAAATTTATTTTCAAATAATATTTTAAAAGGGAAAATATAGATTATATATTTATTAATTTCAATTAATATTTTTTTTTAAGCAGAGAATCTAAATGTTATATTCATTGATTTTTGTAAGTAACAATTTCGAAGGAGATAATGAGTTTAGTTATAATAAAAAGATTTATTGGTTGTTAATTTTGTGAGTTTTAATTGCAAGTCCCGTCTCACTGGATCCAGCGCATTTTTGGCTTCTCTAGGCTTTGGCCTAGTTTTAATTATCTTGTGGCCCCTCTTAAAAAAAAAAAAAAAAATTTTACAAGTCAAAGTTAAAGAGGGGTTACAAAGTTAATAGGCCTACTAAGCCGTAATTAATGAATATATTCATATTTTATTAGAATATCAAAAAAGGTTACATTCCGGTTTTCAAAATTTTTATTAGACTTACAAAAAATATAAAATTGCAAATAAGAAAAATTATTTTCTACTAAGCACTAAGTTCTATGTCTATGTATCTGTTTTATTGTATTTATACAATATCAAGTACTTTTATTTGTATTTATTAAATTTATTAAACTGTGCACAACTTTCTATGGTGAAACTAACTTAATAATTTATATTCATTTTTCAGTAGACTAGTATTCCGAGTCACAGATATAAATAATATTAAAATATATAACATTCAATGTAAATGTAAATAACGCAAGAACGAAGTCACACAACGGATATTAGGTTATATATTTTAATATTATTAATCATTTACCTTCTCTTTATATTATTTTCTCATGAACTGTAATAACCTTGTTATTTCTATTACAGGTCTGTGAAGTTCATTTCAGCCCAGAATACGTACAAAGTACTGTGGACTTTTTCGACCACACAGGAAAAAAGTTGGAGGTGCCTTTAAAAAGGATAAAATTAAGAGAGGGTGCTATTCCAACAATACTTCCAAATTGTCCTCAATATCTGTCTGTTCCATCATCCAGAGAAAGTACTGACGAAAGGAGAACAAGAAAAGAAAATAACAGTCTGCTCCTGGCAATTCAGCAAAGCATTATAGCTAAAAGTGAATATGATGAGAGTCATATGTTTAATAATTTTTGTGAGTTAGTGCAGTGTTTGAAAATTTTCAAAACTCCCAGTGAGTGGACATTTAATGTTAAAGAAGACAGGTATGTACTATTTTTTTATATAATAGAAAATCCTATCCCAAGTGTTCCAATATTAGCCAGAATTAATAATAATTTACAAATTAGTATTTTTATTAATTCAGTAGAACTGAAGCAACTAGGCAAAGAAAGTTTGTCTCTAGCTTTAAACAATTTAAATAGATTAAGCGATATTTTAGAAAGCCTCAAAAATATATACTTGAATGAGGAGACACTTCATATTTATCAACAGAGCTTGTCAACTGTATCAAGGCTATGTTAGACAAAGTTGGAACCTCACCTAAATGTGAAATCCAGGAGAAAGTTCAGTTTTTAAAGGAGCAGGTGAGTTTGTTACCAATGAGTAAGGAATGCTATAGATATTCACCTGAATTCTTAGTATTCTTTAGTATTTTGTACACTATATCTCCACACTGCTACAAATTTTTTAGAAATTCTGGTTATGTCACAGTACCACATCCCAATTCTATTAATAAAGTGTGTTCCATTTATCAGACGAACCCAAACATTGAACAAAATGATATCAACTTCTTGATGCATGTAAAGCAAAAGTTCAGTTTATTAAAAAGGGAAGATCACATTGTCACATTAATGATAGATGAAATTCACATAAAACCATACATGGACTTCTCTGGTGGGAAAATTTTAGGCTCAGCCCACAATAGTGAGAGTACCGCTACTTCTGCTCATGTGTTCATGGTGCAGAGTTTGCGGTCAAATTTCAAAGAGGTGGTTCACATCCTGCCAATTCATACAATTAAGGCAGAATATTTATTTAATTTCATTAAAAGGGTTATTATAGGGTTGCATAATATTGGATTCAGTGTCATTTGTTTGGTGAGCGACAATAATGCCATACATCGTAAAGCC
Organism: Magicicada septendecula; assembly: GCA_034769895.1. Lineage (NCBI taxonomy): Eukaryota > Metazoa > Arthropoda > Insecta > Hemiptera > Cicadidae > Magicicada > Magicicada septendecula. The sequence goes on from CM068367.1 coordinate 639,036,708, forward strand.
ATGTCCTTTTTTTCATCTCCACCAAAACTTAGCATAGCTTATCCTCATCCATGCAACAGCTCATCTCCTTTATTTTTTTTCCTTTGATACTGTGCATTTATTAAAATGTATTAGAAATAACTGGCTTAACAAGAAAGATGAGAAACAAACACTGCAATATCCACCATTTAATAATTCAACCTGTACTCAGAATATTTCTTTGTTGAGCGCTTCATTTGCCTGTTTAAAAAAAATTCATCTATTAGAAAATAATTCTAACAATCTTGTAAAATTTGCATATAGATTACATTTAAAAGCCCTTAGTCCTACTAATTTTGAAAGACAAAATGTCAAGTATGTTTTAGATGTTTTCAATGAACACTTTATACAGGGCTTGTTAACGCTTGGCAATGTGCACAGTATTGCCAATCATCAAAGTACTGCTGAATTTATTAGAATTATTTTGAATTGGTGGAATATTGTAAGTGTAAAGTCATTGTTCAAGGATGAGTGATTTAAGAATCCCATGTTTAGAACTCTTGCACCAGGTCAAGAAAATTTTTTATATTTAGAAAGTTTTTAATGTGGTTGGATTGTTGGAATGATTTTAAAATAGTCTCTAATAAGTTAACGAAAGAGACTCAGCTAGCATTGTCTCATTCCACTCATGCTCTTATAGAGCTAACTAAATATTGTATCGAGGAGTTACATTTTAATTATATTTTGCCTGGTAAAATCCAAACTGACTCTCTTGAAGCACGTTTTGGAAAATATAGGACTATGGCAGGTTCTCAGTACTTGGTATCCCTTAGGCAAATATTTGAGGTGGAGTCAAAAATTAGAATCCCAAATCTGCTCCCTTTAACCCTAAATTCCAATAGTCTTGGTAATTTGCCAGTACCTCTTTTGGATAGCAGGATAACGGAAACTATTAACACAGTCAATCTGGATAACAGATCCAGTAACATTAATGGTTTCCCTGAATTTGATGTTCAGTTGACTGATGAAGATTTTTCCAAAGCTGGTGATTACCTTCCTGTTTTTACTTATTTGGCTGGGTATTGTGGCAGGGGGGTTTTGAAAAGGAGCAGGTGTGATATTTGCTGTAAGTTTATAGTTCTTGACAAATCATTCTGTATTGATGAGGGAACTTTTCAATACAGTCTAATAAAAAATATTGACAGAGGTGGACTTCTCTATCCACATTCTGACATTGTCAATGTAGTTATTTTGAATTATTTGACAGTCCAAAAATTAATCAATAGTGTAAATGAAAAAGGATTTTTAAGCTGCAGTCAGCAAAGAGATGTCATCCATTATACTGAAGCGGTGGTGAAAAGACACACCTTTTTTAACAGATTTCTTCTGCCCGGCCCACGACCGAGATCTTATATTATATAATTTAGTGAAAGTCTCCACCAATATATTACTTAGTAATTATGTGAAAATTAAAAATGACAACTTTTCAAGAAAATCAAACAAGAAAAGGAAACTATCCACTGTCAAAAATTAATTGCATTTAAAGGAAAAATTCAGTAGACTGTATTAAAAAAATATTAGCTGTATGTTTTGATTATGTAGATTTCATAGAATAAAAATATAGGCTGGATAATCTGGTAGGACTATTTGTTATATTAGTAACAATATAAGAATATGTAGAATTTTATTTGTGTATTCTAACATTGTAGCTTCTGCTGAAAATCACTGTTATGAAAAATATGTATAGACATTATTGAATATTTTATCAATTTTGTAATCTAGTTTGAATAAGTTTTATTTAGTCTTAATTACCAGTCCTATATCTATATAATATAAATATATCCTTGTATATACTGTATCTGTAAAATTGAAAATTAAACTTTCTTCTAATTAATTTTTGTTTTGTTATTTAATCGTGTCATAAATATTTAACACAGGCCAGCCTTGTCAATTATCTTTTTATAAAATATCTCAAATCAGAGTTATGTTAATTGATATGTAATATGCAAAAATTTGTAAATTTAACCACGACATTGTCAATTTCGCTCATGGGCTCTAAATGGTTAAAAAAATTGGTTTAGTTATTTTCGATAATAAACAAAAACAAAACAATTAGTTTTTTCGATATAAACAAAAATGGAACAATCAAATTGTTTTATTTTGTCTATTATCTAATAAATTGCATTAAGATTATTAATTATCTGAGAAATACTTTAAAAGTAAGTTTTATCTACTTAAAGCGATGAGCGAAATTATTGACAATATTACCGTTAAATTTATAGATTTTTCGTGTAAAATTCAGTGAATTCAATTCAGTGATTTTGTTGAGAAATTTTTATACATATATTCGACATTTAATTTCGATTGCTTGTGTTGTAATTTTATTCTGTAACTGGATAACTCGGAATACTGTACTGCTGGCCGTGAAGTCGGTCTACATACGATGACGTCACGGATCAGTTGTGAGGCCTGCTATATCAGTAGGTTTTGCAAGACTCCCACGCACAACTTCTGCTTGTCTGTCGTTTTCCTCTAGGTCTGCGATAGTGTCTTCCTGCTTATGTTTTAAAACTTCTTTTAGGAACTTTCGACAGCTTATCCTGCCCACTTCAGTTGCTTTGTTTACTGGGGTATTCATCTGGAAGTAGAACGTCCAGCTTCGTGCTAAGAAGTCTACAGTACCTACAGATTTCAATTGTATAATATAAAGATTTCTATGCTAACCATACAGTTCATAGAATTGGTAACCATACAATTCAGACAACTAAAGGATACATAGTTAAAGATGTTATGACACTGAATATTTAATTGCTGCGGCCTTTTCGTGTTATTTCGATTATGCCTACTCCATTGAGTATTTCCGCTGCTTACTCTGCCATCTGCGAAGTTATATCTAATGATATTTATTTACTGGTATTTATGTCCATTCATAATGTAATTAGTATGTGGTGTATGTCATAATAATATTTTTTATAATATGACACATTACTCGCTGAAAAACACCTTTTTCCGAGGATTTTCTCGAATATCTAATTCACTTAATCTATTCACAGTAACTGCAGTTAAATTAAAAAACATGCTAGACTTATTGTTTGAAAGATACTTTATGACAAGAAACCCAATAATGAATTCTGTATTACTGTCAATAGTGTATCTCAAAAAATCCCGTTTGCGCTAAAGAACCCGAAAAATAGAGATTTATCAATTTGCAATTTTATTAAAACTTCGAAAGATATGGAAATATCTTCAGCCATTTTAGTTACACGTAAACTATTTGCTTAGTTTTGTTACTTTGACAAAATTTCCAAATAAACTAAATACCTGATTTCAATTAACAGTTTTAATATATTTTTATATATTACTTCCATATTCCTTAAGGAAATGGAAGTATGGTGATGGCAAAAAAAATCGTGTTCGAGATTATTGCAGATTCTGATTGTACTATACTCAAAACATGAAAAAAGTCGTTTTCCGAAAAGTGTCTGTGTGTGTGTCTGTCTGTAGATTTTTTTTTATGGCAAACGATAACAGCCGCAAATTCAAACAGAATCAAATAATTTTTTGCATACACCCCTGATTTGTACAGTACTCACGACCTATTGTTTTTGGTGAAGATCGGTTGAGGGAAAGGGGTAGTTTACCAGCAACGTTTTATGTTTTAACAAGGGTATGTTCTATGGCAAACGATAACAGCCGCAAATTCAAACAGAATCAAAAGATTATTTGCATACAGCCCTAAATTGTAGAGTTCTCAAGACCTATTGTTTTGGTGAAGATCGGTTAAGGGAAAGGGGTAGTTTACCTGCAACGTTTTTTTAACAAGGGTATTTTATATGGCAAACGATAACAGCCGCAAATTCAAACAGAATCAAATAATTTTTTGAATACAGCCCTGATTTGTAGAGTACTCAAGATCTATTGTTTTTGGTGAAGATCGGTTAAGGGGAAGGGGTAGTTTACCTGCAACATTTTTTTATCAAGGGTATTTTCTATGGCAAACGATAACAGCCGCAAATTCAAACAGAATCAAATAATGTTTTGCATACATCCCTGAATTGTAGAGATCTCAAGGACTTTCGATTTTGGTGAAGATCGGTTAAGGGGAAGGGGTAGTTTACCTGCAACCTTTTGCGTTTTAACAACAGTAAAGTACTTGAAAATTCATTTAAACTTTTTCAAACAATGGTAATTGTTAAAAATAAAATAATTTTGTTGCCAGGCAATAAAATTATAATATTTTCATTTTAATGTGAATTATGTATGAGTTAATATACATGTATAAAATAATATATCGTTCGTGGCAGGTAAGCATATCTCAGTTATGTAATGTTTACGTTTCCATTTTATTATTATGATTACAGCAATAAAAAGGCAGGGAAGACACACACACACACACACACACACACACACACACACACACACACACACACACACACACACACAAAATTCGCGTTATTTCTGGCCTCACTCATGTTTATTTTCTTACATTTGCACGCTTTTTAAATGGAAAGTGCCGAAACCCACACCAACATAACGCGTGCAAGCCGAAAAAGTGTCCAGCGTGGATAGCGATTTGCTTCCTGTGGATCGCTGGGTAGTGTAACTGCACGTGTTTACAGAGGAACGATTCATAGACAGACTTTTCGTCTTTAGGGAATGAACCCTCTGCAAGATGCTGAGGGTCCATGAGTGACTTCGGAGCGCTCCTTCTTTTTCGCGTGTTTGTTCTGTGAAACATACACTGTAGATTCGCAGCTTTACTCTAAGCAACGCTCAATAGGAAATGTTGAAAATTTTTGTCCACGGTGTACCCTCATTCACACTAAACCTGCTCTGATGTTTTAATTACGGACATCATAATATTAAAACTTTGGAAACTTGAGCAAGACTTAATGGAGATCAATCATTAACTTATACAAGCCATTAATTTTATGCATATTTTTATATATATATATATGTGTACAACGTTATCGGCAACAAAGAAGTAGTTTTTGTTAAAATTCCTTCCCGGGATATTTGGCCGTAGTCCAATGTTTTCTACAAAACCAGACGTTTCGGCAATGCCATCGACTTCCATCATCAGTGAAAATCGAGTGCGATAACGTGAGGTGGTATACGTTAGTGACCACAGTACTGTGGTTAAGGCTGAAGCAGTAAGTAGAAAGAAGTAGTTTCTATGGTAATATTTCATTTAGAAAATGATTTTAAATATAAATCTTAGAATATGGAAGTCATGTATGGTTCTCCATACCGATATTTTTGACAAAACATATTTCACCAAGCGAATCCTAAATTTCGGGCATCATGTTTTCTTAAGCGGTAAAGTGGTAACAACTGTACGCCTAGCTGATAACTCACCGACTGATTGATGATGGAAAAATGTTAAAATATTGCTATTACTATTTTTGGAATATTTATAAAATTTTAAACGTTTCCAAATCCAATAGTATGGCTTAAGCGCTGTAAACGTGGCTAGTTCAGTAGGAATATTTTGATTTTTTTGAGCGGTTTGTCTGTAACTGGTTTATCCGTTTACAAAATGGCAACATCTTAATGAAAGTTATTTTTTTGTATTTTGCCGTTTCTGTAAAAAAAATTTTTTCAGTGAAGGGTTAGTGAGGATTGGTCAAGAATAACACAAATTTTAACTTATTTACTTGACGTTTCGACAATGTTTATTGTCATTATCAGGACAGTTGTTGCTGACGCCAAACTGTTGTGTGTTTGGCGTCAGCAACAACTGTCCTGATGATGACAATAAACATTGTCCAAACATTGACGTAAATAAGTTAAAATTTGTGTTATTCTTGACCGATCCTCACTAACCCTTCACTGAAAAATTCATTGATTGACGGTCAATCAACGAATTTAAGGATGTAAAAATATAGATGACTGTTATGGTGATATTAACCACTTAAATGAATAAGTAAAATTAAATAATAGATGAAAACCATTTTCATGGTACGTTTGGTCAAGTCGACTTGAACTGCATATTTTAGAGCTTTAAGTACCGTACTTTTTTTTGTTTCCGCCTCACAAATTCTTCGAAAAATGTTTATATTTAGATAAAACACAAACACACGTAAAATGCAAATTTAGTTTTCACTTATTCAGTTTGTTATTTAAACAGTTTGTTTTTTTATTCTTACAGTTTATTATTATTTTTTATTTATAAGTTCCCATCAGAAATACTCTCTACACAGGCCTATCTCGAATTATTATATATGTAATTATTATTATATATCATTACTATGTCCAGTTGTAAGTCATTTTCATATTTCTGATATCTGTATTGAGATTAGGAATATTCGTTACTTTGAACGAATATAAATATAATGTCATGTAAACATTAACGAATGTTAATGTCATGTAACGAATATAATGTCATGTAAACATTACATTTCATCTAAAAACGGTTTCATGAAAAAACATTTACATTAAAATTATATTAAAAGTAGGAAGATTATATACGCGCCGACGAGTATATAAAGAAAAATCTCCCTCTGAAGAAAAGATTTGAAAATTAAAATTTAATATTTTTTTAATATTCTAGGAGAGGAAGACTGAAGAAAAACGATAAGAGAGGATCAGCACGTACCACAGAAAAATGTAAGCATTAACGTTAGAAGTGCATAATGCACTCTCGTGCATTCTGCCATGCATTTATGGAACTACATGAAAACTGCGCCATTTAAAGTCAAGTACATATATAAACAGTATGAACAGCCAATGAGAAAAAATAGCCTGAAAGACGGGAGATAAATAATAAGATAAAACGGTTAGAACGATAGTGAAATGGAAATGGACTGGAGACCGTGCAAAGGAAAGATGTTTGCGACAAATTCATTGTATACTTTGTTATCGTAACCAACTTTATTCGCATATTCTAAAGATGGTTTAAAGTTTAAATCTTCAACACTAAAAGCAATAACATCAAATTTATTGGATATTTTTTGGATCACCTAAGGTAGCGTCTAAATCCAAAATGAAAAATCTTTATCTCTTAGTTCCTATGCTTCTTCAAAAGAAAAGTTATATGAACCAGCCTAATAGAAACTTGCTGAAAATAGTTTTAACTACTGCGGTTACCTAGTAATATTTTATTATATTTTTAATTTGTTCTTTCTCTAAACAACTTTTTTTTTGTATCTGGCCCTATAAACCATATCGGGTTTAGTACAGTTATATTTGTTTTTTTTTTACTTTATAATCTAAGTAATCTCAAGTATCGCATTTATTTTACTTCTAAGCGCCGTTAAACAAGTTTCTTTTATTAATAATCAGACCACGGTTTCTCTTATGCTTTGTCTCCTTTTTATGAGGTGTCTTAAACAGGACAATGTTATCTCAAATGAGGCAGAGATTAATTTATTTAAATCTGTTCTCTTCCTTGCAGTACTCAGCCTACAAAATGATCACGTTACTTTTACAAAATATTTCTGATGAACCAGTACTTGAACTATTTCTGTTTTATTTTATACTACTTGTTTAGACAAAACGATTTAAAATCTATAGTTCTTGTATGAGAGAATATTGTAGATGTGTTTACATTCCCTTTTTCATTTGCACAACTTTACTTTCACTCAATTAATTTACATTCCATTTTATTTAAGGCAAAAGAATTTTGTTGGTGATGTGAAAACGCTGTTGGTTCAAGCCTCAAGAACAAATAGTTGATAGCAATACATAGGTTAAATATTGTGAAACGTTTGACGAATTTTGTGTAATATTTGGAATTATGTGGCGGAAACGATTGGTATATAAGCACAGAAGCACAGATTAATTTAATTAATATTTTGGTGACCGGTGGATATTGATCAAAATTTTAGGCTTGGTAATTTTGTGGAATACTTTGTCACTACATGGATGGAACAGCTTGTCGAGAACATTAGTGGTTGTTGTAAGACTAGTTGAAACTTTAACGTGTGTGTGGCTGGTTAATGGCTGTTGCACCCTATTCACCCAGTTACTGTGTGTGTGTGTGTGTGTGTGTGTGTGTGTGTGTGTGTGTGTGTGTGTGTGTGTGTGTGTGTGTGTGTGTGTGTGTGTGTGTGTGTGTGTGTGTGTGTGTGTGTGTGTGTGTGTGTGTGTGTGTGTGTGTGTGTGTGTGTGTGTGTGTGTGTGTGTGTGTGTGTGTGTGTGTGTGTGTGTGTGTGTGTGTGTGTGTGTGTGTGTGTGTGCATCTCTGCATCATGCGACAACAGACTGATTCTAAAACTAGACGCACGTGCATCACCGACTGTTCAAATGTTAATATTTAAATCCTGCCAAAACTATTTCAGACGTAGGTGACGACTCATTTAGCGCTAATTCTCTGAAATGCCAAACCGTTCAACATGCATTGTGCAGCTTAACACTTTGTGTTTGTCTTAGCATGGGCGGAACGCGCGCCGGTCTGAATAATTCCACAGCAACACTCCATTCTGATGTTGTTTACTATCCTGTAGGCCTACACTTCTCACATGCCACACGCACGCGTCTGTCGAACCTATAGTTGAACATCAGTTTCTAGTAAGCTAGTAGAAAGTTTTGATAGGCAACAATGAGTTGACTGGTGTTTCATATTCTTGACGGAACAAGGAACCAGATAAACACTACTTTCCCAGCTCTAGCCGCAGTACGCAACCCGCTACAACTGTAGAAAGTTTTTCGCTATGATTTAAACAACTGAGGTACGTACAAGTGCCAGATGGCTTCTAACTGTCGTTATATCATTACGTCTTTATATTTGCAGATGACAGTCTAAGAAACTGTTGAACGTTGTAATACAAATAAAAATAAAAAATATAACTTATTCTTGTAAAAATATTCATAAAATTTATTAATATTATCTTATAAAATTATTAAACATTTATTATCTTGTAAATAACAATATTATTTATTATTAATATTCGTATGTGCGTGTTTGTGTGTGTGGTGGCGGAGGGCAATGGATCTATGATTATCTGCCAAAAACCGATCATAAGCCTACCGCCTGCGATCATGTTGCCAGCTATTCTACTGTAAACTCTGTTCGTAAGTGTTCACTGACAATCTGTCCTGACAGAATGAATGCTCACCGGATGTGCTAGAACGGGGTGCCACGGCGAAACTCGATGGCACCATGGTCAGCCCCAAGGGGTATGAGTCCGAGTCCGGTGACATGCTTGTGATTCAAATCCGAGAAATAATTCTTATCGTGCGGGCAACCTACGATCCATTAGGCTTCTTCCCACCACGTCAGAAGTATTTACGCCACTCCTAGAGATTGTTTAGTGGACAATATTGAAAAACTGGACGTGCTAGCTCTAAGAGTGCTCTTTCGCGTATAGGGTTTTTATGTTCTCGGCTACAGAGACAGGTTCAATATTTTACCGAAACCGACTACCAGTTCAGACAGCTGCGCCCTTTATCGGAATAAAAAAGCGGTCTGACCGTGATTGACGCACAAACTCCACGACGTCTTTACACATGGACTATTAGCTAGCTTTGATATCTATCTTTCATCGAGCACAAATCTTCCGAATGAGGATAGACACAAGAGAGGCAAATTAATGTCAGCGTCCTGATCCGATCCTCGGTATTCGTTAGTAACACGACGCTAGGACTTGAATTATTACTAAGTTTCTAGTCATTTAAGTTTCAGCTGAAATTGCACCGCGCTGCTTGAGTTTAATCTTCGTTTTCTGCTTCCATAAAACGACTGCTGTCGTCCACAGGCGTGTTCCTAGTGTTTTAAGTATTATTGAAAATGGGAAAGGCAGACTGAGCAGGCGTCCTGATCTGGATGAGAGAGATACCAGAAGCCTTGAGTGAATGAGCCTACGTCTTCTTCGAAAGGCCAACCTGTAGAGGAAGACATATTATAACAGTCTCCACCACAACCAGGGAAGTGTTCAACTTATTATGTCACAAGTAAGAACTTTAAATTGAACTCTAATCCTTGTGAAGAAAGAATTCAGTTATAATGACAGTGTAAAATTAGTTTTGAGATGAGAGCTGACAGAAGGCATAACTAACTCACTTAATGCTCTGTGTTATGAATTTGGTAAAACCAAGTCTCTGTTTAATAACTAAGTTTTCAAGTCATGACCTACACATTTTTGAGACCGTATAAAGAACGTTTTTCTTAGAAAGTTTTAAGAATTAATAATTTGTAATTGTTTTCAAACACCAAGCACGTGCAGCACTAAACCCAAGTCAAACGCTTGGAACACTTTTTTGTTTTAAATTGTGATTGTAATACAATACAATTTCTCGTTTAAAAATAAAGCGTAAATGTAATGAAGCAAATCAGGTCAGTACTTTTCTAGACTTTTTGTGAACAACTAGATTTTATTCGCTTAGTTAATTCTACATGAATGAAAATGGAAACTTTTAAGATGGAAACTCACATTCTGATTGGCAAATGGAAAGAAATAAAATTTTTATATCCTTCACATTTGCTATCGTGCATTAAACATAGGCAGATAGATAACGCACACACACACACACACACACACACACACACACACACACACACACACACACACACACACACACACACACACACACACACACACACACACACACACACAGAGTCGTTCGCATACTGCCTGCTTGTGTGTGTGTGTGTGTGTGTGTGTGTGTGTGTGTGTGTGTGTGTGTGTGTGTGTGTGTGTGTGTGTGTGTGTGTGTGTGTGTGTGTGTGTGTGTGTGTGTGTGTGTGTGTGTGTGTGTGTGTGTGTGTGTGTGTGTGTGTGTGTGTGTGTGTGTGTGTGTGTGTGTGTGTGTGTGTGTGTGTGTGTGTGTGTGTGTGTGTGTGTGTGTGTGTGTGTGTGTGTGTGTGTGTGTGTGTGTGTGTGTGTGTGTGTGTGTGTGTGTGAAGTTAGTATTTATAACAAAGGAAGAAATTCAAATTTGTTTACAATAGGCAAGGGAAATAAATATAACATGTATGTGTCTATTTTTATTTATGCTAGCTGTGAGAATAAGATATTCAGTTTTGTATGAAAGTAGAGTGAGAAAGATGGTGGGAGAGAGAGCTTAAGAAGAGGGGGGAAGGGACGCATGTTTGTGCATTTATGTGCAGGCAGCCAAAAGAAGTATTGTTAACGTTTGTATAAACACAAGCACACGAACGCAAATATACATGTTTATTTAAAATATGAACATAAATATTTCTATGCGCGCGCGTGTGTGTGTTTGTCAGCCGTAAGGACTGTTTTGTAGACTGCAATTGTGATATTTTAAAGATGCTGCTTCTCTTACGATCTGGATTCCAAGTACTTGTGGCCGAGTGACTGTCGTCCAAGGAACATAACATACTTTGAATCCAACGTATTGCGTTTCGCTTTACTAGATTTTTAAATTAATTAGAGGTTCCTCCTAACTATCTAAATGGAACGTTAGTACTAATTTAACAACAGCCCACTTAACCTGTGACAGCAATCGTTAACTTTGGAATTGTTAAGTGGAACTTAAACTTGTTATTCTTGTAATGTTACTTACAGTCGTTTTTATCAAGTTTAATCTGTACTTTTTCTACGGTTGCTCAACGTCTAGCATTTAATGTTAATATTACAAAAGTTGCCATGTGCATACTGGCCTCAATGGTACACTGTATACTACTGGCACTTTGCAAGTGATCGTTTCGTTGAACAGTCATGTTGCTGAGGTGAAATTGTTGTTTCTCTTATAATATGAAAATAATTCTTTTTAAATGCAAATTTTCAATCAGACTCTAAGAATATGAATTATGAAAACCATTTCAAAATTGCCCTTCCAAACTTATCATTCAGCATTGATAATATTGTTATGACGATCTCATGGATCGTCGTATAGAACAATGTAAACATAATACAGACACCAATGAAGTCACTAATTACAAGCTTTAATTAGTTAAAAATAACAATTTGAAATCAACAAGTACTGTCATACAATAATTAAAGTTAAATTTTGTCCAAACGCAATAATAATTATTAACTATTAGAGTACCGCACTAATTATAACACAATAATTACTTTCCACTAATCCGCAACAATCACTTGATCCGCACTCTACAATATCGCTAAGTGTAACTAACTAAACCGGCCGCTGTTGCTTATGTAGATCCCGCAGAGATTCCAGAATAATTTTACATTCTTTTAGCGGTGTACCGGCATAACTTGCTTAGTTACAAGTGCTCGAACAGTTTAGAAGCTACTTATGTGGACGGCCTTGACCGAGACACTGCACCTAGAAACGTGTAAATCGACACTCTCGACTAGTCGAGAGCGTTACGTAATTTTCGTAGCAATTAGTATATTAGTAGGAGTTTCCGGCGCCTATAATTAACTGGAACATGTTGGCTAAGGGAAGACCACAATGGCGGTGAAGGCGTACGTCGGATCCGGCAGAGGTGGCACCCCAGCTCTTAGAGTAAAGATAGAGCTCCTGCCAGGTTATGGTAAAGCTGCTGCCTTGTAGTTAGGTTTTGGATCACCAAAGGCTAAAGGAAGAAAACGTTGATTACAAGTTACCTGGTCCTCCATGTTGGGGGTTGTGCGATGTACTGGTAACCCATTCACGTAAAAAAAATCATATACTCGTAAGTCTCAGAGAAATAAGCCGGATGGATTTCAAGGTCACCGACTCAGCTACGCTACAGGACAACGATTACGCATTAAGGATAAGAAGGATTTTGGTACAAAAGACATCTTAAAGGTTGCAACCTGGAATATAAGGGGTTTGGGTCAGATGAAACCAGAAATGATAAATGCCCTAGAACATCAGAACGTAAATATTGCCATAATTACAGAAACGAAGAAGAAACTGAAAGGTACCAGAGATGTAGGAGACTGGGCAATGACATATAATGGAGTTGAAAAGATGGAAAGAGCACATGCAGGAGTAGCTGTATATGTGGATAAAAAGGGGAAACAAAATAATAAGTTATGCCTATCTGAGCGAAAGAATAGTCACATTACGAGTAAATTGAAAGAGGTATCCTGACGATTATAGGAGTATATGCTTCGGAAGGGTAGAAAAGAGGAAAACAATTTTTCTATGAGATGCTGCAGAGGGAAGTATATAAGTATAAGATTTTTAATCATCTAATAATAGCAGAGGATTTAAATGCTAGTGTTGGTAACCTCCCAGTCCAATGGGAAAGAACTTAGAGATTTTGCCACCTTCAATGAATTAAAACTGACAATCAAATTTTTTTAGAAAGAAAGAAATGTATAAGTGTACTTGATGTCGAAGAGGAACACGATCATTAATTGATTATGTTATAGTAAATGATAAGTTAAAGGTACTGGTTAAAGATACAACAAGACCTAGAAGTTATAGTACAGATAGTGATCATTATATGGTAATTTCAAAAATTAAAGTATCAGCTAAATAGTGGCGTAGAACTACGAAAACTATAAGTACTGAATAACAAACCTTCAAAGTTAATTTACTATTAGATGAAGGAGTACGACATCGCTATCACTCAAGATTGAATGAGATTCTACCGCAAATGCCGTCTGCTACCACTATAGAAGATGAGTGGCACCAACTTAAAGGTGGAAAACTTGAAGGTGCCATAAAACAGGCAGGTTTGGAAGCTTTAGATTTTAAAAAGGTGAACAAAAGGAAAAAGGGTCTCAAGTTTTGGGACACCGAAATAGAAAATGCTGTAAAAGGAAAAGGGAATACATTTTTGGAGTATTTAAATACACAGTCTGATAAAAGTAAAGTAATATAAAGAAATATAAAGAAGTAAGGAAGAGAACAAAGATGATAGTCAGACAAGCCCATTAAGAGTCCTGGGATAAATTTATCAGTGTCATAGGAATATATTCATGGACGAAAAACAATTCCATACAAATTTTTGAAGAGATTGATTTTACAAGAGAAGGACAAGACAATTTTAAATGTTATAAGTGAGAAAGGTGGATTCAGTACTATAAAGAACTATGATTCATACATCCATGGTGATGTAGATACACAAGCTCAAGACGAAATCAGCGAAGATGAGGCAAATTTGAATATAACAGTAGATTTAATAACAATGGAAGAATTAGAAAGTGCTCTGAGGTGCTCAAAAAATAGGAAACCTCCAGGTTTTGATGGAACAAATACAGAACTAATCAAATACAGTAGTTTCTCAATCAAATTACGACTTTTACATTTATTTAATATGTGTTGGCTATCTCGACGAATTTCTTAAGATTGGTTAGAAGCCCATGTTATATCAGTTTTCAGAAAAGAGGATAGAAGTAATTAAAAGAATTATAGGGGAATCGGTTTAAATACAACTTACAACATTTTTTTTAAGATAACAAAATGACAGGCTATTGAAAATTGCTGAGAGTCTGATCTTAGAAGAACAACATAGGTTTCGGAGGGGAAGGTCCACAATTGATAATATCTTTATGTTAAAACAAGTAGAGGAAAAGAGAATTGAATTTAATGCAGAGACACATCTTGCGTTTGTGGACCTCGAAAAAGCATTTGACAGGTTGGATAGAGCAAGATTATGGAGGATGATGCAGAGGAAAGGATACCATATTTATTTAATAAAGGTAATTAGAAGTTTATACAATGGAACGCAGATACGGATAAAAACTAACAGATGGGTCAGAGCCCATTAGAATAACCCAAGGAATTTGGCAGGGTTGCAGTCTTTCTTCTGTTTTATTTAATATCTATATAGATAATGCCATAAGAAAATGGAAATTGGACCCCCCCCCAAAGGATTATACTTGGGAAAAGGATTTTATTTAAATATTTGAATGTATGCAGACGATCCAAAGGTCTATTATCTTACTGACATTTTGGCAGATTAAAATCAAACCATTTCCTTATCCAAAACAAGAGTTATAGCTCTTTCTGTGGCAAATCATATTAGAACAAAGATTGTTATACAGGACTCGCCAATAAAACAGTTGTCAGATTTCAAGTATCTAGAGTGCAGCATCACATACCAAGATGATAAGGAGATTGAAAGCAAAAGCAAGTCTCTTCCAGTCGCTTTGTGGTTGTATCATTAAACACCTAAAGAAAAAAACAAGGAAAGAGACGCAATTGAAATATTATAATGTAATGGGCATACCTCAACTATTGTATGGTAATGGACTTGAATTAGAAAGGCCAAAGATATATCTAGAATACAAGAAGCGGAAATGAGGTTCTTGAGGGCTGTAAACGGTTGTACCAGGTGAGATCTTATCAGAAGTTATCATATTAGAATGACCCTAGGCATAGCTGAAAGCTTAAATGAGAAAATCTCCTGATTCAAAATGGAGTGGCGGTTACACGTAGAGAGAATGGATCCAACTATCCATTTCTTTTCAAGAGCCCTTGACTATCATCCAAGGGGGGAGAGAAGTGTGGGAAGAGATCGTAAGCGATGGTTGGATGTCTTCCATTGCGACTGGAACGGGCTACTAGCCTAAGCCGTAAAGGACGACGACGAATCGCATGGTTTAGACTACACCTTATTTTAAGTTGTCTTCTGACGAAAACTTGACAGCTACTATCTGATTTTTAAGTATATAAATACACTTTGCAACAGTCATACATGCGGCTGTTAATTTTAGTATTACTTGTAACTGCATACTTGCAACTGAATACTGAATACGACAGTGTCACTGACCGTCGTATGGTATAGTGGAAACAAATTCAGACACCAATGAAGTCACTAATTACCAGCTTTAATTAATCACAAATAACAGTTTGTGATCAACATGTTATTCAACAAGATTATACTCGTACAATAATTCAAGTTAAATTTGTCCACACGCAATAATAATGTAAATTAATAGAGTTCCATACTAATTATAACACAGTAAACACTTCTCATTAAGTCTCAACAATGACTCGATCCGCACTAAGGAAATCGCTCAACGTAACTGACTGACAAAGCCAGACGCTGTCGCTTTTATAGATAGCACAGGTGTTCGAGAATAACTTTCCATCCTTACTGCGGCGCGCCAGCTTAATGCGTATTTCAAGTGCTCTTGAACATTCTGGAACTTGGACTTGTACCCAGTGGTAAAACTTGGCCCTTATAAGTGTAACGTGAGTGAATAGCCTTGATACAGACGAGGCACGTACGCTGGGCTAGTCGAGAAGCGCGTAGAACGACACTCTCGGTTGTCCTAGGGTGTTCTGTAATTGCGTGATAATATGTAATACAATCTGATAATTAATATTTCACATCTGTTCAAAATATTAATTTATAAAGTAATAAATAAAATCCTGCGTTTAATATACACGCATAATATCATGAGAACTGACATGACAGGATTGTTAACTTTATGAATGATTTTGTTATGGATATTACGAAAAAGCTAAAGTACGGCTTAAAGAATAGGCGTCTTCTTGCTAAAATGATGAAGATCACTGATTTAAACACTAATATGTAGCACTAGAAATGACACGACTTCAAGATGGGATATCGTGTGCAAGAATATTAAAGAAAAAACGGACTTTGAAGGGTAAAAATATGGTCGCGGTGTAACGGCACTTAGCCGCTACGTAATAAATTAAAACTAGGCTCTTGACCTAGATGAAAAAATTTTGCGCTGGAGGCCTTGCAATGAAACACTCCTTTAAACGTAACAATTCTTTTTTTTTATTAGTGCTTCTATATCATCCATTAGATATATATATATATATATATATAAACACTCGATGTATGGTGTAATAGCAACCAAGATAAATACAATGAATTATTAAAAAAAAATAATCAAAAGTATAACAATTGTAGGTCCTTAACACAGTTAAAACATGAATAGTAAGTATGCATTCAGAGCACATGTTCTAACTAAACTCTAATCATTGTAAATATGAAAATATTGTTTAGTATATATGTATATATATATATATATATATTGTTACAACACAAATAAGCCACCCCAATACCAGGGATAAAAAAGCGAATTCTAAATATAAAATAATACTTCATACTAAATAAAATGCTTAATATAAATAAAATATAAAGACAATGACTCGACAAACGACGACATGACCCAACCCAAGTGATTGATCCATCAAAAGGAAACAAAAGAAGAAGGGAACCACAAAAAGCAAACAAGAATAAAACCAAAGAAGAGAAGAAAGTGATTAACCAAACCAAAAGAAGAAGGGAAAAAACCAAAACTAAACAAAAAGAAACAAGTTCATGGAATTAAATGACTCAATGTAACACGTTAAAATGAACCCAAAGGAGAAGGTGGAAAAACAAAGTATTAACCAAATACAATGAAAATGAAGAAGAAAGGGAAATAAATAAAAATGAAAACCAATAATGATACACAAACAAGTAATAAAGAATGTGAGCAGGAGAAATATGCACTCAAATGTAATGTGGGAAAATAGAACAATAATTAACCTATTAGAAAGGAAAAAGTAAATGGTATTATCCATTAATGGACAATAATAATCTAGGGAAGAAACCCTATTAAACAATGTTAAAGATAAATATAAAAAAGCAAACTAACCCACAATTTAGAGTTAGATGTAATATTAGAAATGTAAGGACATAAAATTGTTAATAGTATTAAGGAAATATTGTAATGAAAGAGATAGTACGGTAGTGAGATAGTAATTAGAGGGATTACCCATTCAGAAACACTTAAAAAACAAAAACATTTGTGAAGTGCAAAATGAAAGTGTAAAAACCCCAGAGTGTAGTGATAAAGAAAGTACACTAATTAAATTATAGTAAACTATAAATAATTTAAAAGTGAAGGTGATGATTGAATGAAAATAGTGTAAGATATAGAATGGTAATGTAGTGAAAAATAGTGAATGATAAAATCATTAACAATTAATAAATCCCAAAAGAAACACTAGATAAAAAAAGATACAGTACCGTTTACCAAATGGTAAAAGCTTAAGAGCATGATAATGTCTTTCAGCCGCCAGCTAAACGCTACATTTGCGCAAAAGAAACAATCAGTCAGTCAGTAACCATAATAATAATTACGATGCAGTACAGACAAACATTTTAATGAATAGATGCAGGATCGTTAGCTGAATCACATACGAAGACAACCATTAACTAGAGACAATAACCTATCTACAGTTATGCTGTGTTGTTTGCTTGTTAGGTCTTTAATCTGCGACGACGTTAGCATGTTAGCGGTCGCGGTTTTAGTTAACGATTCCCGGCTGGTAAATTGTGCTAACACTTGATTTTAAACTTTCAGGACGCTTTATAAATCTGGTTTAATTGTTTGCAGTGATATTATTTTTAACACATTATATATATTGCGACGTATCAAAACAAACGTTTATTTACAACAATCCCAATGACGTCACGCAAGAATGACGTCATGCAGCGTGATGCGTTACAGTTTACAGCGTTACAGAAATTTTCAAATGATGGCCAGCCAAAAGACATTATCATGTCAAAAAAAGAAGAATATTAGTAGTTAAGAATGGATGGCAGTATAAACTGATAAGACAGTATTTAGTTAAGGAAAATATTATTATTATGAAATTTAAGTAAATGCAAGTATAATTGAAGGGAAGAAGACCAGATAGTGTTAACATGGAGGGAGAGTAAAGATTGTTTAAAAATTAAGTAATTACAACAAATCAAAAAACACCCATGTTATAAGGGATCGTTATAACTTCATAAAAGTGATGTTGTTTATCACACTAAAAAATAATTTAAAATAAGATAAATTATAAACAAAGATTAGCAAATAATAGTTAAATAATTATTCAAACCAGTTTATGAATTGGATATGGCTGTAAGAATCATACAGACCATAGGCCTAATTATTATATGTAATAAGATAAAAAAGTAGTAAATAATAGCCACATTGTTATTATTGGCAGAGTAAATCAGTAAAAAGTTAAGAAATGTATGACTAGAAAACGAGGAAACCCAAATAGTAAACCATTATGTACAAAATAATAGTGACAAGATAATAACACATAAACAGACCCAAAACACAACACAACCAATTATAATAACAAAATAAGGCCCATTAGGCTGAAATGAAATGTAATTTCAATAAAATAAGTCAAAAACCATAATGGCTACTTAGGCATAAGAAAATGCCTAACTGTCAGAAACACACAAATACAAATTATAACAAATTAACATAGAGATTAGCAAATCTGAGGTGAAGAACTCATCCAGAATAAATTGTAAATCATTTGTGAAACGAAATATTATAATAAGCATATGAATACAAAAAGAAATGTAATTAACAAGTATTAACATAATTGTAAAAACATAAAATCTAAAGTAACCCAAACTTGTGGGGTATCAAAATAATCTATGAAAGGAAATACATAATATAGTGACAATATTTAATAACCAGGAAGGAAGATGGAGGAATAACAGCAGTCAGAAGATACACGAGGATTTTGAAAGGAATTCAAATTTTGATAATGTATCATATCAAAATCAGCCAATCAGAATTATTCAGTTACCATAGAAACGACCGTTGATGGCAAAATTACGGTTGAATACCGTTACTCGTGAAGCGTCAATCAAGCAGTACAGAGGCCAAAGTTTGGAAGACCAATTTTCTAATAAAATAATGTAAAACAGTAATCGAAGTTCATAACCATGACTGTATAAGATGTTGACGAACCATTAGCACAGTCCACGCAAGATCCAGGACCATACAACTGAGAATTAACGGAAAATTATGACCAGACATTGTAAGAAACGGACGCCAGACCTATTGAAGTCCAAAAATTAATGAAAAAAGAACTTATTGCAGCCCAATCCTACCCGATCCAATGAACGAAGACACCAAGTCATGCTGAGGTGTTAAGTACAATTGAATTACCTATTTCCAAAAACCTAATCACTCTAAATTTTACTAAAGGTAAATTAATCTCACTATAAACCGAATATTTCTCTTTCGCAGATTATTTAAGTAAAATAAATACATTGAAAATTTGTTAACATAAAATCTAACCTATTGTTTAAACACGAACCTTCAAAACACATTTAACGACACTACAGAACAGATTGTAACATCACACATTATTATTTATGTACACTTAGAGTAAGGTAAAATATTTTTATTGTAACCATAGGAATTCTTTATCTCATAATCAAAAGAATTCACCGATTTTTTAACGAAAAACATAGTAATATCTAAACATTCAGCTGCCCTGCTGATACGGATATATCGTTACAGAATCGATTTTCGTCAGCCTTGAGAGCAAGTGTTTCATGTAAAAAGTCGGTGCAAATTTATTATAATCTAATTGTCAAATTGAACATTTTAATAATCACCCATTAAAAATAACTATTACAGGGAGTAACCGGTGTTATTATTTCATAGGGAGTGCATTACATTATTTTACTTGTGTTTATTTACGAAGACTAGGTTTGGTGAGCAGCGATCGAGTTGTCATTTACACAGCTGTATACACGATTCGGAAGATGGTACGAGCGGGAATTATTTGAACGCCCCGTCACACTTGAAAACACTGTATCAAGTAATTTTAATTGTTTTAATAAACAATTTGGCGCCACCCGGGATTAACACACCCCTATGATTATAAACAGGTAAGGTTACTGCCGTGTTATACTGGTGATTACCGCAACGCTACGGACATCGTTAGCGAAAAATTAATGTAACGACCCCAGTGCGAGACGAACGCACTAACACATTATACACATACAAAACTGGTTCACATTTTACAGAAGACACGACCGAGTTTTGTCGTTACAGATTGGCTTCCATCGCGGGGCTTAAACATCACGAACACGTACAGAATATGTCGTTACAGATTGACGCATACAACGTGAGGCTTAAATAAGAAGGACGCCCCAAATTCCATGTCGTTACAATATATATATTGTAACGATTAATTACTAATCGGGTTTACGTCTTTTTAGCCCTACGTTGTTAGCGTTATTCTATAACCTCTTACCTTCCGTCGTTACCTTTACCGTATAATAATTCCGTTAGTGTATACTCTGATAGTGTTATTTATTTTTAATTTGGTGTGTGAGATTCTTTAGTATTGACAAATAAACCACGGTTTTCTTTATTATGTATTATATCTTCTTACAGGTATTACTATTCAGTTGTTTGTAAAAGGGTAGGAGCGAGAGAGCGAGAGAATTCCTCTCTTTGAGTGCGAATTGTTCGTTTTATTTTTACGCGCGTTACATCAGCTGTTTCCAATTTGCGAACCAATTACAGGTTATGTTTTCCGTCGTATTTCATAAGTTCTGATGTCGGAATTAACTTTCTTACTCTTCTCTGCTATTCAACTGTTTCCTGTAACAAAGCTGCTATCTACAAGAAATAATACAAAGTCAATTACCTAAAAGAAAGGTATTTATTGATTGAATTTGGTTTATTTTTCTGGAAATTATTACCTCCAAATCATCAGTTTACAAATCGATTATTTTCGAAATCACAACATTTTTCGATATAAGTTTTTTCGTGTAACATAACAGATGTATTCAATTACAGTTACTATTAAAATAAATAAATTATGTATCTCAGGGTTATTTTGGGATTCTTTGAACTATAAGAAAGTCAGAAATGCTTAGTTATTAGTATCATACTTTACAATAATTAATATTTGTTTTCTTAAAGTCTGATTCAACAAGTTCGTTTTTTAAATGCCAGAGCGCAGACTACGTATTCACACTGAAGGCAATGGAAAATAAGATGGCTGCTGTAGATTTATAATGAACCCACGTTTTGACTATTTTTGGTTAAATAAAATAAAGTTCATAATGTTCACACTAAGTTTTCTTATAAATTGAAAGATGTGGTACTGTTTCTAGTGTTCGTTACTTGTTGGTGATGTGTAATTTTTTAGTTTATTAAGGTAGGCGTTCTCACCCAAGTCGTGATAGTTCAAAATTTTCAGGCCATCAGATGTGGTATGAATTTTCGAAGTTCTTCGATTTTCTTGCATTAGTTATTGTGGTTCAACGGATGTCTCAGATGTAGTTGCTTGTGCTGAATCGTTTCATTAATTTAGAATGGTGGTTTTTCCGAATTGTAGTTACTTAATTTTTAAAATTTGCTGGACATTATTTTTTGTTGATCTACTCACTTGAAAACCAATTTAACAATTAACAATTCTTGTTGATTATGTTACTCTTAGTAACCAAGAAATTGATGAGTTTTTATTGGCTAACCTAGGTACAGTTTTAGTAAATAGGCTAGTATTAATTATTATTATTTCTTCCCTTTTTTAGGAAAAATACTCCTTTATAATTTTTAACTATAATTAAATTTAATTTATATAAGGTTTTTCTTCATATCTTTACATAAACTTAGCTACTTGTATTTTATAATTTAATGATTTTTAACTTGGTTTATTTCTGACTTATACTTCTGTTAATGTATTATTACTCCAGGCACTATTTTATTTTCCCCCCATCTCTTTACTTTATTTTAATTAGCAATTATTAATTTCTTATATAACCCTGGATCCTTTAAACATAAACAAAATAATATTTTAATTACACTGATATTGCCTTTGTGGCCCAACAACACAAAACTACAACAACTTATTATTAAACTTATAGTTTATTACTATAGTACTGCACCTTCACTATTTGTGATTGATGTCTTTTTCAGTTTTAAACATTTACACGTATCATACTATGTTGCACTTTGTACACATCGCACTTTTATGGTAACACTTAGTACATTGTTTTTTAATTGCTAAAGTGTTTTTTGGTACAAATGTTTTCATAGCATGATACTTAATCCCTCATTTCTGACTTTTGGAAGGGGTAACTACTGACTTTTTTATTATTATTATTTTACAAATAATAATTTGTTTTTTATCAGTATTGATCACTGATTATGTAATGTTACAATATATATATATATATATATATATATATATATATATAAAACGACGATATATCTTGACACTTACTTTTGCACATATGCTTTTACTCATTTGTGCGCACTTACCCACGTCTCGAAGGTGTACTCTTCTTCTGCAGTATTTACCTTGATGTTCCCCGGCTGGGTCGCAGGCTTTGGTCGTTGATTGAGTGTGGATAAGCACGTGAATATCGTTATACAATTTTAATACAAGTAAAGAGTACAGAGGATTTAGTACTGGTTGTGAAATTAGTACGACTGTGTTAATAAAATCATATTCATTTGATTTATTATTTAAAAATTCAAATTATCATATTATTTATTATTTTGTGTGGGTTAATTACTATTTGAACCCTTATATTCGATACGAATATAATATAATTATAACGTATTTAAAATCTTATCTCTTATATTCTGAGACATATTATACACAAACATAAAACATATATGACCTGAAATATTTACACAGACATATAATACATAACACATATATTATTATAATATGTGATTAACACGTCTGAAATTGACTATTCATCTTGTCTCAGCAAATGTGGTTTTCATTATATACCACTTAATAAAAAAATTAATTAATTAAATATTTATTAAAAATACTAATAGAGACCATTCTATTACTTTAATTAATTATATTATTAATGTCTCAATTAATTAACAATCTTCAATTCAAGTAACTCTTATACTTGAATTTAATTATCTAATAAAATATAAAAATATGGTTCTATACTGACCATTTATTTATGAGATTACTAAATTTATATTCTCTGTTCAATTATTCTTTGAACTTATTTATTACTCATTATGGAAAATAAAAATATAATAATGTTTCTGTAAACTTGTATATGGAATCTAGAGCTTCTTTCGATAGACCTCAGGGTCATTTATAATATTAAATAAATGTCTGACTTCACCTGCATATTTCTGCAACCATTTAACTGTGTTGTTACCGTCATCCGGACTCTCGAGTTTGTTGATCCTCTTCTGTATCAACTTCTCTGTCTCTGCGTCGTTGAAATTACTCTCACCGTCTACTGGATGCTGAGTTCTGACGTGGACCTCTCGTCGTGATGATGTACGGCTGGATGTAGCTGCATGTGGCTGTCCCTGCGTCCTCTCGTATTTTGCTCTGGTTCCTCTCCTCTTCTTGTCTTGTCCCTCGTGGATGTCTCGAAGTTCTATATGTACTTCTTGAAGTTCATCGACGTTACAACTTCTTGTAGATTACGATATTATAGTCTTTTAAAATAAATCGTGTTTCACTATTATTTTCACCGACGTAATGCCGGTTCCATCACACTTCAAATTATGTAATACAGTTTAAAAACATTACTTGACTTTGTAAAATTCGCGGTTGCGAGATGCGTGGATTTTACGTAATGTCTGTTAACGATCTGCCTTATCTGAGAAAGCGTGTGTCGCTCGCTGAGGTTTTATACTGCTGCCGTCGTTCCATTCCTGTTGGAAACTGTTTGGACAAAATTGAACAGGTCCGCGCGTCGATTAAATGCTAATTACAACCTATGCGTTTTTCTATGAAGCGCACACTTTTTTATAAATATTATTTCACCAATCGTTAGGTATATTATTAAACTTTATTTATGCAAATTATGAATATTAAGGTGTGTAAACTATGGCAGTTACGGCAAATTTTCACACGGTGGCTGAACAGTTCCCACGGTCATTGAACACTTAATCTTCAATTGTAGCGCCAGGCGCCAGCTATGTTTTTACGTATGTCGCTGATTCGTGTGACTTCTGGTTTTCGTTCAGTACTTAAAAAACTGTGTAAAATTTTCCACAATCGTATACATAATTCAACCTGTCTTTCATTTACACACGTACACTACCACACACACGCAGACTGATACACACGCGGCGGCCTGTCGTTATGACGTCACCCTTGCCAGTCGGCGCGTGTTGGTTTCTCCCCTTCGCTGCGTTTAAAAACCAACTAAGCTTTTAATTCCATATGCAGGCTCACTTACAAATATTTATTTCTTTAAAATTAAATACTACGTTTATTTCTTTTATTATCTCTTATACCTAACGCTTAATTATTACATTATTTTTATTATTTACATCTTATATATCTCATACGTGCGTTCGTATGTTATCATACCTCAGCCAGGGGTTCATACATAGACTTATGCTAAACGTATCGTTTCAATTGTGATGGTTTTAGAAAGAAGATTATATATATATAATCTTCTTTCTAAAACCATCACAATGCTATTAACAAGAATCTTTGAATCAAACAGTATGAGAAGTGGATGCTCTTACTCAGTTGTTATCATGAAACCACATACATCTATGCTCACAAGATTTGTGCTAACAAACTTTCAATTATTATAAATAAGTAAATACTGTTTATCTATAAATATATGATTTCCTTCTCAAACAATTACCAGTGCTATTAACAAGAATCTTTGAATCAAACAGTATGACAAATGGATGCTTTTACTCAGTTATTATCATGAAACACCATACAACTATGCTCACAAGATTTGTGCTAACAAACTTTCAATCACTATAAATATGAAAAATTCAGTTTATATATATAGTATCGTCTATACTTTGAAAACTGTTGCGTGTGGTGTCGAGATTTAATAAAATGGTACTTTTTCACCTGCAGTCTGAGGAATATCAGGTACCAGTTGGATCCTGTGATGGTGATGGGTGTTAAGTGGAGTTGCTCCTGTTCCATCTCTTCCGGGCAGCTGTTTCTCCAATTTTGGAGACTCCTCCATGTCCGACGGCGATGGGGAGCGTTCTGGAGCATCGCTCGGCCAATGGTGAAGACTGACATTTTCACCATTTGTTCATCCCGATTCTCTTGACTGGTCGAGGACCCTAAGGCAAATTATAAATTTACGCAGACATAGCAGTAGAACAATTCGCCGTCGGACTACTAACGCTCAGTCGGAGGCCGAAAGTTAAAATGAAAGCGGACGTAGTGTTCCAATGAACCACGTTGAAAAAGATACGGAATCAGCTGCTACGAGTTAGCTAGATTTCGTTGACGCAGAGCGACTATATTACGTCGCCGCTCACGTTGACCAGCGAGGCCACAGCCAGCCTGATTACGTCACCCCGCGCTGTCGCGGAATACCGGTGAAAGCCCCTCTTGTCTCCCAACAACACACAATCCGAAATTTAGCTAGCCGTGTCGGCGCGAAATATGGCCGGGAATTGAAATTTAAAATTGCCTCGGCACAGCGGGTACTTACATCAACGGGATGGATGTAAGCTTTCCGTTGGAAAGAAGACATTTTTTTCTGGAACAATGTGGACACAGAGGAGAGATGAATGGGAAATAACAGAAGAGGTATTCGTTTGAGGTTGTGACATCTGACAGTGATTACCGTATAATGGTGGTTCTGTTGTGTTGTTGAGAACGAGTTTGATTTTTCTCAAAAGAATGTACACGTTGTAATGAGAGAGTAATGTATATAAACTCCCCTGGATAAGGTACTCACCATGTGAATAAAATTCTTAGTTAACCTAGGCTTTAAGCCTGAGAGAAACCGTTTTCCCAAAATTTGGACGTTTAATCCGTTAAAGAAAAAAAAAAAACAAAGATCTATACATAAATAAGTCAGCGTTGAGAGTTGGCGCCGTATCAGACTTGACTGTAGGCCAATGTGCTGACACTGTCGTGATTTTGTGTAAAATGATTTACACAGGCAACTTTGTCGTAACTTAATTCCTTCCTATTTATAAAAATTAAAAAACAAATTTCGGTGGATTTTTAATTTCTTGTAATAAACGATCAAGTAGTGCAACGTACTGTAAGCGTTACTTCAACTGTTGGCTGTGTGCTGTAGGCCTAGTTAAATATTGTGGAAGACGAACTTTGTACGTATAAGCGAGTAACTGATACGTAGTTTAATAACAGTTTGTAAAGTTGTCCACTGCGGCTGTAGTTACGTGGCATCTGTTGTACGATTGAACGGCAATATATACTTGTCCTGTTAACCTTTACACCTACTTTATTGCACTGTAAATTACTTTTATTATTTATATATTCCGCGTATTTTGAATAAGTCTCCACGTATAACATAAACTCAGACTAGTCTTTACAAATCTTTTCGTAAATCGACAGATCGAACTGCGAATTGTCAATTTTATGCCTTGTATAAAAAGTACGTTCAAAGAAAAGTTGCTATAGAAATATCTGTCGTATGCAAGAGAACGTGTATGTCTATTGGACTCCGTTTATAAAGCGTCCAAGCTGATAGTAGAGATGTATATATTGCATCTTTATGTATTTGTCATTCGCTTTCCTAAGTTCAGAAAGTAACAACAAATATTCGTAAAGTATGATAAAAATACGAAGTATCTGTTCACGTACCGTTACGGTTATCGTTAGCGTGCGTGCTTCATCAATGAAATTTCCATCCCCACTGATAATGCTTATCATGTTTGTGTATGGAAGCGCGTCCTTATGGATACGTGCGTACGAGAAAGCGTGTTTTGTTTTTAATAATTGTGTAAGTTACATTAAATTAGAATGCCGATACTGAAATCCCTGTTCTACTTTTAACTTCTCGTAGAGGCTATATGTATGAAGAAGGGAGTACGAAGGGTGCATACAAACCGGTGATTTAATACGACACGACCCCCTTGTACTCATACCTGTTTCGCTTTCTACTACACATTGTTTTTATATATAACTAATGCTCTCATAAATTTATAATAGACCCCTATATTTGAAACAATCGCTCAGTGTGTGCGTTTGCGCTTGTCTCTGTCTGTGTTCTCATTGTAACTGCGTCTGTAATTGCCCAACAAAATTTCGGTGACAAATATAGAATAGAATATCTTTATTAACCTTTAGTCTTTTTTGTTTTACAAAGACATCGGTTTCATCGATTTTACATATTGCACTGAAATTACTTAATTTTAAAAAGAGTAGTCAAGAAACTCGCAGAATACAAAAACATTCTTCTCACAAGAATACCGTAACTCTATTGCAAAATGCTTTCTATAGCAATATTTCTGCCCAGCATTGTTCCCAGGATAAACACTCGTTTATTTGAACCTGAGCCATCGTTTCATTTATGAGTTTTGGAGTTCCGTGAAATCAACTATTGCACGTAGTCTACCGATCCAGCAGAAGTGTACACTAGCTGAAGATAGTCTGTAACTCTCTACGTTACTGTCTGTAAGTGTAGGCGAGTATCCATTGACCCACTCCTCTACAGTATTATAAGCGGTACAATATTGTCACGTATTAGATTATTAGATTAAAAGTTGGTTGTAATATCAAATTAGGGGGTGGATGAGATGGGGAAGAAGCAAAGTATCCTCCCACTCGCCTATATTTATCCCTAGAATAACTCTAAAACAACCACAGCGTTTTCAAAACCGCCGTTTTTGTTTGTTCGTCGCAAAAAAAAAATTATCTAGAAATTTTAAAAAACTTAATAATAAGGCTTTATACAAATCCATACTACCCGAATTAACAACAATTTTTACTTAAAAACGGCTCGAAACTTTGCTTAACTAACTACAATAAAAACTTCTAAATATCGTTCTTTCCAGGCAGTTATTATTATTTTTTTTTTGTAAAATCTGAACTTAAATAACTAGTCACTAAAACTTTGCTTGCACTTTCTCGTTTTTTTCATATCAAATTTTTTGTAAACTTATGTTTTTTTCTCATTACTAACTGCACTAAGTATAACTGTTTTCTTTTTCTGCATACATTCTCTTTTTCAGAGCGAAGTCATTCCTAGCAATGATTAGCAACGATATCATTGATTATTGTCAATATACATGAAATCTGGACAATTTAATTTATCCTAAAAGGTAGTTTCGTCATCATTTATTCCTGTATCGTTAGATCCAAATGTGTAAATTTTCGCAACATGCAAATAACGATATTTTTTCGCGATAAAAAATATTTATTCTCATCCTGTTTACATGTAAAAATACAAATAGGCGGATTTTGCAAGTTTCTTGCTTGTCTGAGACCATGTAATGACTATTACCTAACTATTATAATTTTAGTCACTGTATTACCATTTACGTCGTGAAACCGTTTTGTGGTAAGCCTAATTTTTTTTGCTACTTCGTGTAAACTACAGTGGATTAATTAAGCAGAGTAGAATACAAATTTGAAACAGTGATTCTGAAACAGCTCTGAAAATACAAGTGATTTAACATAAACTTAACAGCAAATTAAAAACACATTACCTTCATGAACAACCATTACCACATCACTTAACGTGAGATTTTTGTTTATGTTAATTCCTTCTCTTGAGATAAAAACTTTTAGAGACCGACAGAAGAAAACGCTGTGAGAGTATACAGTTGGTGGCGTGTGAAACAGTACGTATCTTGTAACTCCAGTACAGTGGCCTGGCTGAGATCGTCAATCGGGCATCGTCCGTTAGGATGCGACTAGACGCAATGAAAACAGCGGAAGTCTGTTTAACAGAAAACTACGCGCTGGTCAAGTCGGGACACGCTATTTCTTTTCAATACTTATTGAGTTGGCAAGTCTCGAAGCGTACGTGCAAATGGCGATTACTCACCTTGTCCTATTAGAAAATAAACGTTGTAAATTGCAATTACACTCTTACAGTTTTATATTTGTACGTTTGCATTTTACATATGTACGTATCTCAACTAATATTAAAATAGATTCTAAATGAATAATGCAATAGATCAAATATTATCAGAGGAGAATGTAATGCAGTAGAACACATAAAACGTAGCGTGGGTTGGGCATGTAAACAGGAAGCAATTAAAACGTCATGGAATGGAACCAGAAAGAGAGTGGGAAGTACGGTAGATCAGTGTTAAGACGTTTTGTTGGTCATAAGGAGGATGGGAATAGAACGCTGAGGAGAAAAATGCCAAAACCGGAAGAAATGGAAGAACATCACACATAGAATAAAAGCTCGCATCTATCTATAGACCATAAGTAGTGAGGAAAGTAGGGTGATCCCCTCCAGGAAAACAGTCTGAAGAATTCTAGAACAGATATTACAAAACGGCTACAGTTCTCTCACGGAAAGCAAAGCGTTAAATTAAAAAATACATATGTCTATTGTATAAGTACGCCCGCGCGCACGTGAGAGAGAGAGATAGAGAGAGAGAGGCAGACAGACAGAGATGGGGTATGTTTTATAGCTCAAATTTCTTTGCAGGTTAGCACATCAGAATTAGTAGAGACCACGAAGAGAACCGACCTGTGAGAACGTTTAGTTTATAAAGATTTTCATGATAAGTTCGAATTACAAAAAAAAAAGAGAAAGAAAATCAGCATTAACTACAATAGACCTTCTGTCTTCAGACTCTCCTCACATCAGCACACATGAACAGAGCAGTAAAAACCTGTTCACTAATGTGTGAGGCCTTCACTGGGAAAATACAGAAAATTCTTTGAAACTGTTTTATATCTCTGTTTTACATTTCTTCAGCCTTTATGTGTGTGTGTGTGTGTGTGTGTGTGTGTGTGTGTGTGTGTGTGTGTGTGTGTGTGTGTGTGTGTGTGTGTGTGTGTGTGTGTGTGTGTGTGTGTGTGTGTGTGTGTGTGTGTTTCTGTGCGTATGTTGTATTTTTGAGTTATTACTCTTTCGCTCAGAAGATGACAGTCAGCATCAAAGTAACCGTTATCGTGGTAATTTTTCGTTCGGTATAATACGTTGTTGACATTTTTCTGTTAGCCAGCTTCACTGAAGAAGATAAGCTGGGGTTAATGAATACTAATTGTGGCAACACAGCGGCAACGTGGACACAAAACAGTAATCTCGTCTTACTAACGGTGCTATCTGATCGGTTCACAGAAACAGTTCCGGAAAGTGCTGCGCAATAAACAGCACGTTATTACATCAAATGCTTCCGAATGTTAATCTTCTGGCTGCTTCAGTAATAAATGCAAATTACCTGTGATACATTTTAAGTACAGTTGAGTAAACCAGGTCGAACGTGAGACAAGTAGTCCATGAATTTTGCTTCATGCTTATTTATTTTTAAAAAAGGAACAGAGAGACGTCATCTGTATTGCCAGAAGTAGGCCTATCCTTCTTACAAACACAGCCAGTATCAGCTTAAATTTGCTGCTTGAAGAAATCCTCTGGACAGAACAGGGCGAGAAAAAATTTACAGGCATTGCACAAATGCAATGCACAGAGAAGGGCATTGAAAATGCTTCAATAAATCTAAAAAATATATATATAGTTATGTTCATTCACCAATCAATGAATTAATTCTTCATTCACCAATCAATGAATTCATTCTTTATTTACCAATGTACAGATTATAAGTTAAATGTAGTCGCATTCATAAGCGAAGTTTTATGCGTGTACTACGTTATTGACAACAAAGAAGTAGTTTCTATGGAAACTCACCGGTTCCCATTTTCAAATGGAAACGCACCAGCGATCGGCCGCAAATGTGCGACACGTCCTTATAAACATTTTCAATGTTAAAATCAGAACAATATGACGGTATTGAGGAATACGTTTTCCTTATGCCAGAAGTATAGCCGCTTTTCACAATAGTTCTACCCTCTTACTTAAAATACAGCCGTATTTATTAATTCAATTAGATTATTGATTTAGTTAATGACTACATTATATTATTAAAAAGAAATGTTAATTATTGTATTATTAGTTACAATTATATTATTAATTACAGTAAATTAAAACTATTTAATTAATTTATTTAACTAAAATCATTCTTTTTGCATTGTTTTATCTTACACTGTTTTCATGACCCTTTTTCTAATGTAATTTTGTTTGTTAGCACTTTTTTCTAATCCGTAGGTTCGTATAACTGGAGGGCCTGTTAAAAAACTTCTGAATTGGACATATAATTCTTATACCGGTACTTTTTTTGTTCTACATAAATAAATAATGTATAAATCCATTTTGTACATTGTAAAAGATATTTAAAAATAATTTTGTATTATAGATACGTTTACATGTTTCGTTATTATCTTTTATTTTTTGTTAAGTTTAATATAATAAAAATTGTTGGTATATTCGCTAACATTTAGTGAGTCAACATGTTAAATATTATAAACTTTGCTTAAAAAATTACTTTAAGCAGTGCGATTAGTAGTGACTACCAATTTTTTAAAAAGTTCAGTTGCTTTTTGTTTTATTATAATTTAAATTATTTTCTTTATTTTAAAATCTACGTTTATTCCTACATTGTCAAAAAATTGTCTTTATTTCTTTGTTTCTGTATCCTAAGTCCATGAAATGGCTGAAAGTTGTCTTTTATATTGTAGTGACTGGTTCTATTCGAAAGAAATTCTAAAACCTGTTTCTTGGTTGTTTACAAACATATCATGTATTCCAAGAAGTTATTTTAGACAACTAGGATAATGGCTGTTTATATTTTCCTACGAATTTTATGCTATTTTCGGTACCATAAGTATTGTATAATATTTTATTTTTATATTGCCCACAGTCTTATATGATTACGCGCGCGCGCGTGTTTGTACTGTGTATGTGAAAGTTGTAATGAAACTGTCTCATACGAATAGCGGACGCATATTAATTTGATACCAGAAATGTGTCGCGATATAGTACACAGAGCTAATCCTGTTATTGTGTAAAGGTCGTTTACGATTGTTGTGATTTTTTTGCAAGGTCGTCCAAACAAAACGTAAATTTTGAAATTAATTCTGCCGTTGCTTTAAGGAGGTAAACCTTCTGCTTTAATTTAACCTATTTATTTTGCAAGTTTGGCAGCCGGCCAAGACCCTTTATAGTCTCATCTCTTGCAGCGCGGGTATTTATAAAACATGTAAACACTGCCAACGTGGTAATTACTTTTTAAATATTGTAAAGCCAGCGTGATCCTGACAACATAACAACGAGTTAATCAACAAACTGGTCGGAGCGTCTTTTGACAGCGGGCGATGTTGTTGTGATAGAAAACGCAGATCCGCGGCAAGTCTGACGTCAACAACACGCTTAACAGACGCAAACAATAAATCTGTACGCCCAAAGAATATACGCAAAGCATGTGCTAATTCTGAATTGTTTCCCGTTAGCGGCATGTCAAGAATGAAACTCCTCGACCAAAGAGTTTTACTATTTTTGCTGACCGTGGTTTATCATTATCGGTAGCTCTACTGGTTGTAGAAACACATTTCAAACAGTTGCTTTAAAAAACCGGGAGTCATATGGAACCAATAAAAAAAAAAGAAGCAACAAGAAAGTTACGTTACAAACAAGCAACTTATAAATCTTAAGAAACAAATAAAAAAGTCTTATTTGTTAGTAAGACATTAATAAAGGTATATAATTTCAAAATTACTAGTAATAAATTTAATGTATTGTTATAATATTCCTCAATGTTTTGTGTCATAGTTTCCAAGTTCAACGAGTCAAAGTAGCGTACTGTTTAATGCCCAAAATATGTGTCTCAGCTAACTTGAATACCTCGTAACTTGTACGCCAGAATCAACGTTAATAATTTAACACGTCGAGCCAGAAACTTTACGAAGTTAAAAATCAAATTAATTAAAATACTGAAACTTCTTGTTGCGCAGAATGCCTGTACCCATAGGACCGTAATCCAGTATACACGGTTTAAGCCATCATCATCAACGTACAGTAGAGGAGAGGTCTGGTATGAAACCGGTCTAGGAGTAAACAAAGTATTACGCCGTACAGTTGTTTACGTTTGGCATAAGGTACGTCTAAAAACGCCCGAGTTTAGCATAAATGAGGCTCTCGGAAAATATACGTAATGCATTCGTATACAGTTTACACTCTCATTTTCAAATAATTGATAATTAATGTTTTGATGGATGGAGAGGATGCGCCGATTTGGCTACACTCAGCACTTACTGTTAATACCCATAATGAGTTTCTGCGATAAAGTCAATAACGCGACGTCAGAACCATGGTACTGAAGATCGTTCGGAACGGTTTAAGAAATCGGCGCGCAACTATTACACCGACAACGATGTTCAAATAAAAAGGAACAATTTAAGATAGGTCAGCGTGGAGTGTTACGCGTAGCAGATGGACACATCGGAAGGAGTCAGCAGGCACGTAACACGGACGTGCTTCCGCTCCGCCACGGTCACTGACGAAGGTTTGTTTATGTGCTCTGACAGATGCTAGCTGTTATTTTTGGATCAGTTGTACTCGTCAAACAATTAGATAATTAAGTCCAAATTAATTCAGTACCGTAATATGTGGAAACAACCGTTGTGACAAAGCCACCAGACGTGTAACCGTACAGAAGTCAACGTAGTGATAATGATGTTATGTTGGAATGATGATGATGATGATCTTGATAAGGTAATGTAAACAATTCTTCGTATTGTTTAAATTAGCAGCCATCCTTACTATTTCTTTTATGAATTTGCTAACTGCTATAATTTTTTATTGTTCGACTAAGCTTTTCGTCATTACTGACATCTTCAGGTCTTGAACGTTGTTTAAGACCTGAAGATGTCAGTAATGACGAAAAGCTTAGTCGAACAATAAAAAATTATAGCAGTTAGCAAATTCATAAAAGAAATAGTAATGTAAACAATGATACGGTATTTATAATGACCACTATAGAATCAAGTACTAAAGAATTACTTCAACAAATATAAAAGAAGTGTGTAACTGGTTAGATGTAGGTGTAGGCCTATGTGTAACAGAGTGTGCAACACAGTAATGTAGCCATCTACACTATTTACTCTCTAAATAGTATATTTCAAAAATAACAGTAAACAACAATAACGAAAGTTCTGTACTACTTCTACTTCATTTTTTACCAAGTTTAAATAGCGTTCATTATCTAAAGCACACAGTAGTATAATTTTTCTGACTGCAGACGCGCGCAGCAAACAAATGCCTCTTTCACAACGTACGATATATATATAAAAACTGTATCATTAAAGCGAGATATTTTCTTTTATTTAATATAAAACAAATAAAACTCGTTCCATTTAATTCGTAATTCGAAGCTTGCTAGAAAATAAAAATAACATTTATAATAATAAACAAATTAATGCGCACGTGCACCAAGGCGATCAGTTTTAAATTATTTAAAATGTTTTATATTATTTTCCTACTTTCTTTTGTTCTCCTTTTAAATTTAGCGCTCTTAATTTTATACTTTTAAGAAGAGGAATAAACTTGTTATTGTAAACTATTAACGGGCCGGCTACAACTATCGACTTAAACTGTTCTTACCTGTGGAAGTGTTGTTATAGATTGGTCGATCAGTAACAGCAGTCAAACGGTGTTAACATAATCCGAACGTCGTTAATTAATTTACAATATTGTTTACAGAACAGAATAGTCGCGAGTGCGAGAATAGAACGAACGTATTGGGCAATCGTCAGCACAACACTGACAGTAGGTTACGTCGCGGGAGCCACCCCCAACACGTCACTCACCACGCACACGCTACTGTTACTCGTAATCTCAACAGCCCTATCTTACAAACGGTCCACACCATACATACACTATTCAAATATTTCTCTTTGACTTTGTTATCAGATCGACGTCATTGCTCGCTGGTCTCCCAAACTGTTGAATAAAACATTCAATCTGACTTTATATACTTTGTTTTGGCAAATTATATAAAAATGTGGTTTTACGACCAACCGAAAATATACGTTAGACGTTATAGCTACTACACCCGTTATAGAATTTTTGATAATATTAAAAGTTAACGATCATCAGTAGTTTTTATATAAGCCTGCGTTTTGGGTCCTTACAGAATCTGCAGGGAAAGGGACCTCACGTTAGTGTAACGTGCGCACGTTGTCGATAAGAACCACAGCGGGGCAACGGGCATTCGAAGTTGACAGTAAATCACACACTATATGAGTGAATTCCTAAAGTCAATATTTCTTCATAAACACATAATTACATTGAAAAATATCACAAAAAATATGTTCTGACACCATTATTTCCTTTAAAAAAATTCTAAAATAGTATACAGTTATATTTAATTACAAAAGTATTGAATAATGTTGATTCCAAATTTAACATAATTCATCGTTATCAGATTGTGAATACACATCTTCATCACCATTCGTACTGTTATCATCATCACTGTAGTCATCGTAATCGCCGTAGTCTTTAACGTCATCTTCAACAGAATTATAACGTGTGGTAATTCTAATAAGTCTGATGCTTGTTTAGTCAACGACTGATGATTGTTTTTGCTAACTGTCTCTTCCTTGTTATTACTGGATCCGAACTCAATAAAAATGAACTGAAAATATCTTCAATAGTTTTTCGCGACTACATATTGTTCGAGTAATGCTCTCGATATTTTTCTAAGTCATTGTTACGTGATACTTGCGTTTCCTCTGGTAACTGATCAATGAGCAACAAAGCTGGTGGACTATTTCTGGACCGTGAATAAAATATTTATGCAATCCAGGGAGCATATTGTACCAAGGATACTTTCGAATAAAATATTTTTCAGTCTTTTAATAAATTTATCGGAACCTCTTACATTGATTTCGTGCCACATCGACTACTGTCATTATTGTCTGTCATTATTGTATCCATCTTTCCATCTTTTGGATCAGCTCTAGATCCAATCTAGTGATATCAGATGATAGTTCTAGATGTTTGAATAAACGTCTAGCCACGTTGTACTCCTGAATCTTGGTTTGGGTTTATCCACAATTAACCCAAATCGCTCTCTGAATGCTTTCTGTATTTTTATTTTATTTTTTGCAACGATGTTTCACCGCGTCTTTATTGGTAATTTGTAGGATACGTGGACTATAATGTATACATTCGAAAAAAGTATCCAACCATGTAAATTGAACAACCCAAATTTTAAATTCTCCGTTTATACTCTCCCCTGAATAAGTATCTCAATATTATTAAAGTTTCTTTTTATGCTGCGATACATACGCGTATATAACATTTCTTAGTTGATGACATATCTAGAAAGCGTTACAAACCTTTTTCTTGTTGTTGTTGCTGTTCCGCTTAGCTGACAATTTATAAATCATAACCTTGTATTCAATCTGACCTCCATCTTCTAGGCCGGTACCTTCTATTTAAACATTATGTAACTTTTGTAAGTTTTGATAGGAACATTTAGTTACTCTTAACTTTTATTGGTTTTAAACATTTTTATTTTTAATGATATTTACTAAAAAAATAAATATATTTTCTTATAATAATCAGTGGTTCATGAGTTAGGCTGCTACTTTTTAATATTCACTTCTCTTGAAAAGTTGAATGCCGAGAAGAGGAGCAAATATGAGCAAGAAATAAAAACAATTATAAAATGTACAATGAAAACTGATTACTAAAAGTAGAAATCCGATTGGACTCGGAACGCAACTAACTTATAACATGTTTCTAAAAATAAAGATTTAAAGGCTTTAAAACTATTACTTCAAACCAGATAAAATATTTTTTTTTAATATTAATAACTGAATTCTTAACACTTACTGGTATTTCAAAAATTTAAGAACAAAAGTTTGAAATTATATGGGGTTTGTGGTAAAACACTGTTAAACCATTTTATTATAAAAATATACATAACTAAAGAAAAAAATATATATACGTGTGGTCTTGTCGGATAGATGGCTCCAAAAGTAGAGCCCCTGCTGGAGCAGGGTGGAGTTATCGTCCACACATATTTGATTTTTTATGCACAGGATTGTGTAGTATATGAAAATAATACAAAAGAAAGTGTAAGGGAAGTTTCATTTTTTTATTTTCTACTAGCTTTGGAGGCCCATTGCCCCACCGTGCGAACTTCTCTGAGGACCAACAATTCTTGTCTCTTAATTTTATTATTTGTATTTTAAGGAAGGAAGAAGAAATTGGCACAAAAGAGATGCTTAAATACTGAACAGTTCCCACCAAAATCGAAACAGGTAGCGAACACAGCAAACCCGCTATTATCCGTACAAAAATTACCGCTAAGATATCTGTAACCTCAATAACGGAAGGTTTTTTACGTATCTCAATATCACATCTTCTCATTGAATATGAATTTTACGTTCATAGTCTTCACTTACTAGTACTACTATTTTATTTATGTTACTTCATTTTATCAAAATTTCATCAAGTCTCGTTTCCATAATAAGCAGCTTTTGTTGCAGGCCTATATCTCTCAATTTCAACCAAAAGAGCCGAACACCATCAGTAAGAGTCGTATTCATAACTCGATACACTTTGTCCCTTCAAATCCTATTCCTTACTGAGACTGATCTTCTGTTCACTCAATTTACATGTTGAACAGTGGCAGTGAAAAAGCACTCCTTCCTTCAAAGACATTCTGTTTCATAGATCCTCTCTCTTTTGGCTCAATAGAACTCAGGTCTTAACTTCTTTATCCCTAAAGCCAAGACCATCCCTTATGCCTGTAACCATTATCAGAAGGATTATACCAAATGACATTGGTAAAGACCTCTAAATAGACATAACATCAACGCTCTCTTCGGTCCTCTCGGTCCTCTGGTGTCTCAGCAATCACATTCCCAAAATAGCTTCCCTTGTGCTGTGTTTAAAAAACAAATCCTATTTGATGTTTTGCAAGATCACTGCTTACTTTATTAAAGTTTTTTCAGTATGAATACTATCGTACATTGAGACGGATGCGATAATAAACTAGAGGTACAATATTCTTTACAGACTCCAGTTCTCTAAAGCGTTTTTCTGTACTTGTATATATTTTTGAATATCGCTACAAGATGCCTGACTGCAGAGCTTGGTATCTTAACCATCTTTAATGCAGTTGTTATCTTTGCCTTTTACATTCTTCAATTTTGTCTAAGGCCAACAATTACCATATTTGCTTTTAGCTGCAGTTCTCCATTGGACATAAGCATAAAAAAGATGAGGTAAATCACCTAACATTACCCCAAATGTGAACGTATTTAAATAAAAGTTTTATAAATACATAATTAAAAAACGGTTATTATACGATACTGTAAGGTATAATTTACTAGTCTTTATTTTTCATACTTCTTCTATTCTTCTTTATTCTGTGCAGTCCCTTCACGTCACCTCTTTATTATCTAGTATTTTTTCACTGTTAAGCGGATGTAGGCCTACGTCTAAATAGCGTGTATTGCTACAGGATAGCATTTATAGCATTTTCCTATGTAGATAATTTGTTGACGCCATAGTCTGCAATTTAACAAGTTTTAGAACGGTCGTATTCTTTCTATCCTGCAGTAATATTTCTAATCATTGTTCGATTTAGGACTTATTTACAGCGCATTAGTCATCTTAACTTATTTATTTAATTGTGTAGTAAATTGAGATTACAACTGCAAGACCAATTCTGTAGGATCTCTCTCATTCTTGCGGGTCATATATATTTATTGTAGCGGAAGCAGTCAAGACGTTGGCGGCGGTGTGAGGCATTGGTTCTCAGACGCTAGGGACTGTTCAAAGCACTAACCTGAAATCTAGTTATCACGATCAAGGGATTTTTCTCTATATTTTCAGCTCCCTCTCAGTTTCATACCGTCGAACGATAATTTGAAGTAAAAAAATGTCCATGTCTGTATTAACAGTAGGAAAATAAATTGCTGACTTTGAAAGAAAGGGTTATTTACTACTAGAGGGAAAGAAATAAGAACTGTTGTTACTATAAAAATTTATCTGTAAAAAATTATTTCCTCTCAGTATAAGGTCATGTACTGAAGAATAAAGAATGAAGAATAAACTTATAAATAATTCAAAATATTATAAAAAACACTCGATTAACAGAATTTATTTATTTATCAAACTCTGACAATTGTTCAGCCAGCGAGGCTATTTTCAAAGTTATAGGAACAATATATGGGAGGAACTCTTGCTAGCGCAAATGATTGTCAGAGGCTGATAAATAAATAAATTTTGTGAAATTACCAAATGCTATTTGTAATTTCCTTACTACGCCAAACGGAACGTTAATAACTCAATAATATCACATTTAGAATCCATACATTTTAAATGTAAATGCGTAGTTTCTAACAATTATCTGTAATATTTTTTCCGAAAGTACAGAAACGGTAAAATGTACTTGTCCTCTTGACAAAGTAATCTGGAAATCGCTTTATCGCCCTAAAATTATTTTTCATGTCCTACAAATTTGTATTTTAAAAAATAAATCAAAAATTGTATTCCTAAAATGTATATTCTTAGTAAAAGAAATTGAAAGAATATTTTTAGGAGATATTAAACATGGAGCAAATTACAGACTTAAATGAAGGTGCTGAAGAATAGCTGTGGAAAGCTTTGAGGAATTTAAAGTTAGAGGCTATAGGAATAGCTCGAGAAAGATATAGAAGATAAAGGCTAAAATATAAATAATGAGAAAATGAGAAGAGTAGTAAAATTGTTAAAGATGGAAAAAGCAACAGGGAATGCGCGATTACGCATAAAATATGAATTTCTTAGGAAACAATGGGCTGAAAAATGGGCTATTTAATAAAACATAGCAAGTTTGAACGATACGAAAGGATTAGGAATTAGGAATCCTGTTACCGGTATTTTAAAAAGATAACAGGAGGTGATGACAACTATCGTGAATAACAATATCAAGTTAGCCAAAATAAAGAAACAATATTGAAAAAAGACTAAGGGAAGAAGTGAAGGCTCAACCAAAGGAATCGCAGAGCAGTTTTCCGGACAGGGAGAGGAGTTCGGCATCATATGCTCCAATAAAACAACTGGAAAGAATACCAAAAGGAACATATTCGCATCCTTCTTAGATACTCAAAAGGGATTCTCTTGAATTAATGTGAACGTGTTTCAGAAGAAAGAGATTTTGTGCAAGACTGTGTAATAACAGTTGGAATGTAGGCCTATAAGTGTACTAGAAATTATGTACGTAGAGAGAAATTAGAATTCTGTAATTCTAATTCTAATTCTGTTCTGGTGAACAGTTTTCACCAAAGAGGTTTTAAGATAAGGAGGAGTTCATAACCCAACAATTTTACGCGGTAGTCATGTATGGTATAATAAAAGAAATAAAAACAAAGATAAAAAAAAAGAGTAGAAACATCCTAAATAACTGAATGTTCCTTCGCCGATAACTTGGTTGTCGTTTCAAGAATTGAGGAGGAATTCATTTAAACTGAAGATACTGAAAGGAAGATATCCAAACATGAAATCTAAAGAAAAATATTGATAAAACTAAAGCGACTGTAATAAGCAGGAATAACTTGAACATAACAATCCAACCTGACGGTAGGAATAGAGGTAATCAAATATTTTGGCTTGAAGATAAGCAAAAATGGAAGAACTGACGTTGGAATAGATGACAGACTGTCAAACCGTGTTACTCGCTGAATAACCTGCTCATCACGAAGACACAGACGTCAAGAAATACTAGTATGTAGCATAAAAAACGTTGTTTAGACAAATGTTAATGTATGGAAGTGAGAGTTGGGT
The DNA here is from genome assembly GCA_034769895.1 of Magicicada septendecula. NCBI lineage: Eukaryota > Metazoa > Arthropoda > Insecta > Hemiptera > Cicadidae > Magicicada > Magicicada septendecula. Next base: position 639,077,812 of record CM068367.1, read on the forward strand.
TATAACTGCGCAAATTGCAAAGCGTGGAATTGTTGGAAAGCGTGAAGGACATTGTCGTAACTACGGAGGGGATAAGGGGGATTAATCGCCTCCAGAGCTTTTAATAGTTACAGCGAAACTCCATAGTCACGTATCTTAAGCCTGTTGCTAAGCCAGTTGCGTGTGTTAAAATAAGGCTTGTAAATAACTGTATAAATAAGTATATGGCAAGAATCTTGAATATCTAATTTTTCTCGAATCAAATGGGGATTCCAACCTTCAAGCTAGTCTTAACCCCCCCCCCCGCAGAAGCTAGTATCATCACCCCCCTTCCAGGAGATGCTCCTAATTACGCCACTGGAGAAGAGTACCACTAGACGTGATAGGATCAGAAATAATTCGTGATAGTTCCGCTGAAGATTGAACTGCTGATTAAGTGTATTCAGTTAATGGTTGAAATGGTTGGTTGGACATATGATGAAGACAACACAGGGGAGACAAGCGAAAAGGGTATGGCAAGGGAGAGGGCTTCAAGAAAGAACTAGAAGACTAAGAAAAAATGGATTGACATGGTAACGCGGGCAGTAAATGAACAGGACTGAAGGGATCAGGATAGCAAAAGGTAACAAGAAATTGAGAAAGTTTGTCTACCAGTTTAATCATCTACTTGTTGTTTAATTGTTACGGGTAAATCCTCTATTCGAACTGCTTCTGTCGTAATATTTTTCGCCTGGCGTTTCAATCCCTAGAATCTGGGATCGTCCTCAGAATCTAAAAAACGTAAAAGAAACTTACAATAAAACATTATAAAACAAAATATTGGCAAAGTATACATTAATTACGAATAAAATCTTATCGTATCAATATAAGTCTCACAAATGTTAGAAATAACACATAAGGATAAGAATAAACTACAAAATAATATAAAGTAAAATAAACCTTTCTTACCGGTGAGTGGACGTTGGCCAATACAATATGTATTCAACAGGGTCTTTCAATCGCCACTGACAAGTAAGAGTGGTTTAGCTATGACTGTGATTGCTAATGACTGCGAGACTTACGTTGTTACGATAAGCTTTTAATCGCAATTATGTATACTTCGCCGATATCTTGTCTTATAATGTTTTATTGTAAGTTGTTTATGTTTTTTAGCTTCTGAGGACGATCCCAGATTCTAGGGATTGAAACGTCAACCGAAAACTATTAAAATGGAAGCAAAGCAGTCCGAGTTGAGAATTTACCCATAAGAAATCACCCATCGCTTACGAGTTTTAAAGAATGTTTAATTGTTTATAATTTATAGTTAGTAGTGTTAGTTATACTGTCGTTCTTATTGTATTGTTTAACAGTGTAACTTTAATACCTACGAATGTCCTAAGATTTTCCGATTATAAAATTAAAAAAAGGAATAAAGAGTGATTTCATTAGTAACTTCTAATTTGTTGAATACGAAACGATTTTTAAGTTTTTCTACATGCACGAATATTACAACTAACTTCTTAGATTTTCGTTAAAACGAAGTTTGTTGAGAATTATTTTGTAACAGCGAAAGCCAGAGAAATTAATTAAATGGGAATACAGTTTCGGGAATAATTGTTTTGAAATAGCTAACCGTATTGCCCTTCCCTTTAGAATATGAAATTGCGTTTGGTGGTCAGCCAAATAAACACTAAACTATTGTAAACTTTTAGACCACACAAAACAACGCTTACGATGAAGACACGTAATTAAATGTAGAACAAGGTGACAATAGCGTACATCAGTTAGCACACACGAACACATGTAATTATGAAACACAAAACTATTTCATATTGTGCCGGTACGGTATTTATATTACGAGCATAATATAATAAGTGGTGCATAATACTGTATATTGTATATTAAAAAATGGAAATTCTCGCACACATGTTGGTTCAAGCCGATTGCTTTCAGTTTCAAAGCTAAGTAAAAACAACGTGTGTGTGCGTGCGCGCGCGCGCGCTCGTGTAAGTTAGCTGAAGAACCACACAAACGTAAGAAAAATCTTGCATTCACTAGTTACGGATTTTATTACAATATACGTCGTCCGCGAGGCAGGAAGTCCTATTTTGGAGTCAGGCTACATCACAAACTTCAAGTAAACGAAAAACCCATATTTTACGTTAAATACTATTAATGCGTTATTTATTTTTCTCAAATTATGATTATCTTTTCAATGTGAAATAGCTGAATAATTCATTTCGAACTTAGCAGTATCGTTCAATTGAATTCATGATTGTATTTGTAGTATTTGTGAATAGTGGCTTGTTGCATTTTGACTCGATGCAAACTGTTATTAAATAAAACTGTATTTCTATATCCGACTACCAGAAGATAACAGTATCAAAGCTTCTATAATTTTCGACGAATTTGACTAAGAAAACCAACAGAGGATGCCGCACTTTTCATAACTATTCCCACATGTTTGATCAGATCCTAACAAACGCTGTCGACTTCTAGTAACCTGTGATATCTAAAAGGAAAACTTACGAAAATAATTTACGCAGTATAGACCTACACAAAACGCACATAAGCCTATGTCATTGTTCTGAGTTCGCATCGACATCGACACGTACCAACTTTAATTCGAAATTAATGCTTCTAACGTAGTGTAATTGAATAATTTGTAAAATTACGTTTTCCAGAAGAACACGTATTACACTGAGGACTAAACAACGTGCTCCCCCCCCCCCCCACGACTACCGCATAAACATTTGTCTGACACTGGAGGACCACAAGGGGCTCTCGCGCTACAACAGTTTTGTGCAAACCTCGTATGTGCAAATGCTTCTTATGTACAAGTGGAACCGACACAAAAGCTTGCACCGACGCAGAACTCAATATTTGTTATACTAATGGTGGGACTACTCAGAAGATAAGTCTGCCTTCATCGTCATTGGGAGTAAACAACAGTGCTTTCTTTAGTGCTATGCTTTGTGAAAACATCTGTCCGTGTTATTACATCGTTATAAACACTTACTATCAGTTAATCTGTGTCTTTATAATACGTTTCAACAATAATAGTAATGAATAATATGTAAGCATTAATAATTTATTCATAATTCAGTTTTACTTAAATAGTAACGTTATAATAATTGAATGGACTTGCATCATATTCGAAGAAGAGAATGTCTTTCGAAATTAGGGGAACAGGCAGTAGAACTTCTCACCACTGTAGTGAAGTCTGAAATTAACCGAATACGCATGATTCTTTGTGTAGCTAAGTACTGCGAGCTTTTCTGCCGTTTCCTTTACTCGAAAGCATCATGGCGCCGTGTGACGATTCCAACCACCAGCAACAAGCTACTCTACTACTACTACTACTTCTACTACTACTACTACTACTACTTCTATTAATAATAATAATAATAACAACATAACAATAAAAATTTACTAAATTGTTAAATACATCTCATCGTTTGGTGAGATTAAGCTAACGTTGATGCCTCGAATAGCGAATTACTTGAAAAACTGTACAAATTATGAGCCATAAGAAATAGCTCATTTCTTGTCGGCAAATCTCTTTATGCTGTCAATGCTAGGAATTTGTATGGCAGTCTGACTATGAATGTTGTCTAGAAATGTAACTCATGAAACCTGAATCACTAGGAGCTACGGCTGTTTGAAGGAATAACAACACCGTTATGCCGAATGCCCGACCTTGAGAGGACGGCAATTTCTGTAGTGGAAAAATGAGAATTGAAACTTGTGTCGTTAGGCGAGACCAGTACACTGAGTGAAATTATTAACGGACGGCGTAAGACCATAGTTAATGGCAATACTCAGAAAACATTTATTTGTTACGTAAATGATCAAAAATATTTTTGTGTTAAAATTTAAATCAATATCCAAATTTAGCACAATTAAATATGTTTAAGTTGGAGGCCAGACAACTGTACCGTATGCGCCATAGAGCCCGGGGGCGCCGCCTTAAATTGGGTCGCACTAGAATACAGTTTCCCAAAGTGAGCGTTACCTAGAGGGTACTGACAACATAACACAGAACGACTGAGAATCAAGTTAAGAAGACGCTAAAAATACTTGGCCACCTAAAATTTTTAGCTATCGCATTCTATTGCAAATACATTTTTCCTCGGACTCGGTCAGTTGCGACGAAACGACTTTTTTACCTCTTCTATTGCGCCCTGGTCAATTGCGCCCCGCACTTTTACTTAGTCGCTACTGATCGAATCCGTGGCAACTAGTACAAGTGTTCCTGTTCCAAACTTCGATGAGGTTTCAATCCTGTAACTTTTTAATTTGTGCGAGTACACTCTTTCTTCCTATATTCTTGTTAGGTTAGGTTACGTTGGTTCCTCCTAGTTTAGGTTAGTTAGATTGGTGTCCTTTTACAAACAAGGTGTCCTTTTGGTTCCTCCGTCTACAAACAAGACGGGGGCTTATGAAGTTAGTGTACGATGTGAAAGTAGTTGCAATACACATGTTACAATGAGCGGTAAATTTGTTGTGAATGATCTGTCCTAGCAACTATCGAGTTGTGTAGCCAGTAATGGTGTGACTATAGTAATGTGTGTTACTAGATATAGGTGATTATACGTTTTGTTATGGGGTGGACCCACGTGTGATATCCTCTTAGCAACGAGCGCAGCGAGAAGAAATGCTCGTTAAAGGGCCAAACGTTCGATCTAACGCTTTGATGTGTGTGACACATGAGTGATGTTTTTAGTAACCCGCAAATCTACAGGAGGCCGAAGAAAGCGCAGAGTCTGTCACATATGGGTTCAGTATTAGAGTGTAAATATGCACAGAGAAAGTTGACTGTTCCCAGTAGTACGTATATGAACATTGGAAACAACCGTACGCTTTACCATTCCAGACGTGAGCCTTCATCTCCTCACACGCCTTTGACAGATGCAGTCTGTGTCTGTAGCTGATAGGACGATGTTTTAGATCACAATTGGCCGGATCGTAATAGTCCGGTTTCGAATTGTCACCTTGGTCGCAACTGACCGCGGTCCCCCCCTCCCCGACACCTTTATGCAATACATGTTTTACCAAATGTTACAATTTTTTATGATGTTATATTGGAAACGTCGAATGCGCCGTATGTGTCTCGTAAATCACGTCAAACAACCTTTCCATAGATTTGTCGTAGGAGATGGAGATCTCATTCATGTATCGACGAATAGCGTTCTTTGGATTTATAAACAATTGATACGCCCGCCGTCAACTTGTTCTTTATCATTTCGTATTAACACACAGCTTTAGATTTTAATTTACAAGTTCCTTCATTTGCATACTAGAATATTGGAATTCAGTACTCACATGCACAGCTACATAGATATTTCGGTGAAATTCAAAAATTAAAAACGTTCCTATAGTTGAGGGGGTGGAGAGCCAAAAGTTTGAGAAATACTGCGTCAGAGGTGTGGTGTTGTTACTATCACCAGTTGTGTATCAATTGTGTACGCTTTTGCAAGTGAAGTGTTACCGTTTTTAATGTTTGATATGCATACATACAGCCACCCACATGCCCATGCACACGCGCGGACGCGCACGCACACACATGTACACCAACCGCGTAATATAGAATGTGACGCACTATACAGAGGCGTAATACAGCCGTTATCTGTACGTTGGAATCAATAAAAAAAAAAATCAAGGTTAAATCAGTGTTATCTCACGGAATCTACACATCATGTGATCTACAAATCTGAATCAATAATTCACGTTGAGACAGATTTACACAACGCTAACGTGTAAACCACGTCACGCATATAACAACACAGTTATATTTTACTGTTTTAGCATTCGGGTTCAGGTCCCGTATTATTGAGTTCATAAAGTTCCAGTAGGAATGACTTGTGTTTGAATCCACAGTATCGTAGACGAACTTTAGAAGTTTTGTTTAATCGTTGTGTAATCTCCAGAAAGTGGTAGGGCGTAATCCTAGCCACGATACCGTAAAGGTGACGTAGCGTATACTGTATCGTCATCGTAAACATTGAAAGGGTAACAAGGCTTAAATTTACATGATTTACTTTTCTTTTCTACACATTGTTCCTGATTAAAGTTACCCTTGCCTTTCAAAACTTTTATAGCCTAATTCTCAGAGATTACTTTTTTAAAATAAAAGTTTGTTTATTTGATGATTTCGTAATTTAGAGTTATTCACCCCTCCACAACTTCATTTCCAGTAGATATTAAGAATTTATCAGAGACCATTTAACCGCCACGCTAATACGCCTGCAAGCTCCTGCGGGTATTCCTTAAAAGGACCACGGGGACGTACCTCAGACGCGAGATCAGGTCTGTATACAAAAATAAATCCAATAAACTCAACATTATGTACTTGCTCGAGCCGTTTCGACTACTCTTTTTGTATTCTGTCGTCCGGACACGGGAAACCGCAAGGTGTGTGACAGTTTCTCAATGCATCGGCCTACTCCAAAGAGGTTGTATGTTTAAAGGAAGTCAAGGAGCTGCATCCCAGGCACGGAGCCAATCCGGAACAAACTATGTTGAATATCCTTAGTTGGGGACGTCTAGTCTGCAAAGGATAGCTGCATCATAAATTCTGCATCATTTATACTAAAATTTAGTAACGTTACGATAAATATCAGTATAAAATTTACTAGAATCGTTTTAAATAAATACAGATTATTCTGAAAGCCGTTTTCTGAGCACGTGGTTTTCAGTAAATTTGTTCGAGACAAACGGAAATTCAAAAGGAATTTTTAGTCACTTGACTATTCCGGAAAGAAACTAGCCAAGCAGAGGACAGAACGTTGTGGGATTCAGGCTAAGCGACGTTACACAAGATAGAGAAAACTCCAGTTATTTGTTACTGGTGGTATTATTCAAATAACTGTGTATCATTACAGATAGAGTGCACTACAAACCGGCAACCCGAGACAGTAACGACAAAATCATAAAGCACTACTAGAATCCATAGGAGACACAACACTTCCCAACATAGGCGTCAGGTTCTGGAGCTGAACCAGGATGACAGTGCCGGAGGAGAGGGTCTACGCCACTTCAAGAATTCAGGAAAGGAAACACTCTACTTCCTTTTTATTTTCTATCTATACGAATGAAAGCGAAGACAATCATAAATGCTATAAACAGACATTTGTAAATGAGAATTTCTATAATTTATAAATATTATGTTTCAAAACATGTAGAAAAATTATCACACTTACTGACTACTTCTGGGATTTTCCAGCTGTTTCTTGAGACTGAGAGTACATTTCTTACTTCGGAGCAAGTGGGCGAGCACCATGAAAATGTTTAATATTAATATTATAAATAATAATAATAATAATAAATACACTCACCAGGTTAATGGTGAATATTTTACGTTACTCAAACTCACCCATAAATTTGATTTTCAGAATAGATGTAATGGAGTGTGCATGTGACCACGTGAATTTGAATTGCACCAAATTTGACTACACATATTTGTGTACCTTGTTTTACGGAAATCGCTTACCGTTTTTCCTAAGCCATTGTTTTTTAGAAAAATATCAGTAATTAAGATGTTGACTTTAACACTAAGTTTCGTATTAGTTCCCTATTTAGTTTGTTATGATTGCAATGAATCACAAACACAGCAGCACAGCCAAGTAGTTCACCACCTCCCTTACACATTAACTCTCATATGGACAAAACAGACGTGCCAATTTGGTATCGATAAAAGACGCAGTTAAGAGTTACTACAATTTTGCATGTCACTGATTGAAGTTGTTTATACGTGAATACTGATTAACATATTAAACAACAAAACCTAAAGGAGAACTGGCATATTTGGAAATGTCAACTTGGTCATGGTAGCTAAATAACACTGCACCATATAGTCAATAATAATAATAATAATAATTAAGCTAATAGTGGGGAAAGTAGAGAGAGACCAGACAGCACTTTCTGCAAACCGCAATTAACACTCGTGGGCGCGCATGTATATTTTCTCTAGTCAGTAAAGTAGTTAGTTCTTGATGAACTTGTTCGTCTCCGTGATTCAATCAGTCTTTCTGCAGTTCTATGATGTCCTGTCTCATAACTATCTCTTTTGTAAGTAGTTTTCAATCAAAGTACAGGCGTCGCTAGTGGCATGTCATTCATTCAGCTGTCAGCGGACCGCCGCGTCTTCTCTATTCATCATAAAATATTGATTAAACTGAGTGAAATTTTTCTAAACACGTTCAACAACTAAACTTAAGATTTAAGTAGAAATTGAATGCTCTTTCGCGTTATTTCACGATTTTAGTCTTAACACACTTAAAATTAATTATTGATATGGTCTAAAGTTTTAAAGTGATGGTAAGCAGTAGAAAGGAACTATATTTTTACTTAAACGTTTTGTCTGTAAAATATCGATCTGTATTTTTCACTCGTACTTTATTACGTAGTACTCAGTACTACTGATTATAAAATATATTAAACTAGCAAAATACCCGTGCTTCGCTACGGAGTTTCACGTTGTACGTAATGAAAATCTTATTTAATTAATAAAGTTCAATTAAAGTAGGTTTCTTATAAATAAATAATTAAAACCTCTTATGTATTTTATTTAAAATAAACAATAAACATTTTTGTTATATGAAGTTGTGTAGAGTATGAAAACATTTCAGATTTTTCTTCAATTTATGAACTTGTAATGAAGAACTAATCATCGGATCATTAAAGAACTTCTTTGTACACAAAGTTTTTAGTTTTTCCTTCTGGCTGAAGAATAACCAGACTGTCAGGAGTGCTAACTCTTGAACAGGCAACGTACAACTGGCCATGAGAGAAACAGTCTTCCCTCAGATCTACGCCAGCAATTTTCAAAGACTGTCCTTGAGCTTTGTTGATTGTCATTGCAAAACAGAATTTGATAGGAAATTGTAGTCTTTTAAACTGACAATGGTAGTCTGACGGGATCAAAGGAATGCGAGGTATGAAAACTGTTTCTCCAGAACCACAGCCAGTGAATATAGTTGCCTCAACAACGTTCTTATGTAAAGATTTTACCTGCAGTCTGGTACCGTTGCAAAGTTTCGGTGGTATTAAGTTCCGCAGCAGCATAATGGGAGCCCCAACTTTTAGGTGAAGGTTATGTGGGAGTATTCCTGGAGGGTTGAGCGTGTGGAGGAACTCTACCGGATAATGCACAGCGTCTTCTACCTCTACTACGGAATCTACCGACTGATATTTTACAACATCGGCTGGAAGTTTTTCTAACAATACGTTGTTAATGATTGCTGCTGTCTCATTTCTTGGGGTTAGAATAGCTCTTTCTTTGAGCCAAGATGAGTCACTTATATTCATTAAGTCTGGGTATATTTTATCTGTCAAAGTATTAAGGTCTTTTACTACTTCACATAGGTTGTTTGGAATGTTAACTTTTCCATCTTCCTCTTTTAACTTTCCATCGCCAATCTGTAACAGTAAGCTTGAAAACTCTTTCGCTTTAAAATCACCTTTAAGATGCACCCGCATGTTTACTCTTAAGGAACGAACTTGAACTTTGGGCCAGAGGTAAGACGACTTCAGGCAGGCTTTAACTTCATCTGCTCCTGTTCCCCGAGGCACAACAGGTAAAGTCTGTCTAAAGTCTCCGGCCAGTAGTACTGTTATTCCACCCATCAGGTTTTTACTGCTACGAATGTCCTGTAAAGTTCTGTCTAGGGCTTCTATCCCTCGTTTGTGAGCCATGGTGCATTCATCCCAGACTATCAACTTGCACTCTTACAAGACCTTGGCTGTGTCACTTTGTTTTGAAATGTTGCAGAGTGGAGTCTGTGAGATGTTTAAATTCAGAGGCAGTTTAAAGGCAGAGTGAGCTGTTTTAGCTCCATCCAGCAATGTAGCTGCTATACCTGAAGAATCCACAGAGGTGGCAATCTTTCTGTCTTTCCTAACGCTGGCAAGAAGTAGGTTTAGTAGGAACGTTTTTCCAGTGCCACCAGGTGCGTCGAGAAAAAACAGCTGACCGAGTCCATCATCAATGTTGGAAATGAGCTCGTTGTAAGCGTTCTTCTGATCCGCATTAAGTTTAGGAAAGTTCTCAGCAACCATATCAGAAAGCTGAACTGTATTGTAGGAGAGCTCTTTCAGGTACTCGCGATTGACTGTAATAATGTTTGTGTCTTGAGTTGGTGGAGGTAAACCGAAGTCTTGGAGAGATTGGTTTGACATAGAAAAGATCATATTTTCAAGACATAGTAAGCATTTATTATAAACTGTGTCCTTGCAAAGTTCAATCTCTAAACCATGACTTTCAATCTCAATCTGCCTTCTTATGTCCTCTGATAGACTTTCTTTGTGTTTTTCCCAAAGTGCTAAGGAATCTGCAACTTGGCAAAACACCAATATTACAGCAAACAGCTCTCGGATCTTGTGAGGCGAATCTGAAATGGAAGCTTCTTGCAGGGTTAGGTCCCATCGCATGTCGTCTTCCAACAACCCTAATGCTCTACAGGCAGACTGGTACGTAGGATGAACTATACCAGATACCTTTTTAAGATCATCGAAACACGTTGGTCCTCGAATCTCGTGTAGCAGGAGACGCAGATAGAAACACTCGACATTGTTAGGATGTACAGTATATACCCTCCCAAGTACATGATCTTTTTTTACTCCTGGATGTCCTGGAACGCCTTTTCCTTGCTTTCTTCTGCAAAACTGGTTATTTTTCTAGACATAGTATGTTTGGAGCTCACAGTAAAGAAGGCCTCTGGCAAAGGAATCGGTTTTGCAGAGTTCGAAAAATACTGTTAATGTGGTTTTTGGTGGATGTTGGATTTTGTCCAGAAGGTTGTCGGAAGTGAAAAATACCCTCTGGCCGTTCTCAAGGTGGACTGCTAACTGCACTACTGGTGGGAACCTTTCATGAATAGGAAAACAGAAAATACGCCAAGCCGCTTCGGAAGTGCTGATGTAGCGACCTGATTCGTACTTAGAAACTTCATCCCACTCATTCTCCAACCTAAACGCTGCCTGATCACTGCCTTTGTTCACATATTTACAAATATACTTTATCGACTTGACGGAGTTGCACAGTTCAACATTTATGTGGGCTAAGAAAGAGCGGGAAAGAACAGGATTGTACGGTACCACCCATTGGTTGTCAAGATCAACTCCTTTAATCAGAATGATCACTGTTGCACACCACTATATAAAAATTATATATACCACTTAATTTTTATATAGTGATGTGGAACAGTGATCATTCTGATTGTGATTTCAACCACTAACACAAATTTCTTCATTAAACTCCTTTAATGTTGACCGAGAAACCACCATCGGCAGGAGACCGTCGGCGATACTGGGTGTAACCGTCATCCGCAGTTTGAGTTTGTGTTGCTAAAGGCCGCGGATATCTCTTGGTGCATTGGCCGTTTACCATGCAGGGCGAGTTTCTGTTAACATTTCCACAAGGGCCATGAATCATTGTGGACTTAACAATGTCATGAAGGGCAGGATCTACTTCAGGATCAGGGATCTCTGCACTTATCACACTGTCGATTTGATGGGGCATGATCCTATCCTGCAGCCAGAGCAGTATGTGCACGTGCGGTAAACCTCTTTTTGCCATTCCACAGTTAACATGTAACACCTTGTTGGACCGAAAGCATTGCCTTTTGTCAAGACATGCATCATTTTCTTTACTTTAAGGTGAAATATTCTGGCAATAATATCGTGTCTGTCTTGAGGCTTTTGTCGTGCACTTATGCTTCTTGTATTTCGGTCCATTTAGGGTTACATGTAAATGTGATGAACAGATCAGGACGGCCGTACTTGCGTACATATGTCATGGCGTCCTGAGTCCGCTCGTGCATGTAACGGGGTCCACCTGTAAAGCTGGAAGGTAAAACAACCATTTTGCCTATATTATTGGCTTGCTCATCATTTTTGCACATGGAGTCCCGCAGATGCACATAGTTTTCGGTCCGCAGCTTACTCTGATTGTTCCTTACGAAGTTGAGTCTTTCTGTCTCAATTTTGCCGTACATGTCAACCAAAAATTGATTCAGGAGACTGCGATAAAGTAACAAATAATTTTTCTGGCCATCTCTCTCCATTATGCGGAATGAGTAAAATTCTGAAGCTGAAACAGTTTTTTTAGAGGGGTTTAGTGTTTGGGTCGCACTGTGGAATGGCAATGGAGTAACCATCTTCCCCACGACAGAACATAAGTGGATACTGTAAAGCGTCATAAGATCGATGAGTTTCACTTATGCGCTGTAACTTAGAGTCTCTCCTGTGGAGAATGATGTGTCTCTTTGCAAACTCTTGGCCTACGATCACTAAAGCCACCTTCGCTTGTTGTGGGTGCATTGAACTGACCCCTATGTCCATCTACGGGCTTTCTGTCTGCATGGATTACTACTTTGAACTCCTGCCTGGCCTTCTGGAACACTTTCCAATGCTGTTTTGAAATCGTTTATGTAAGAATTGTGATTGTGAAGCACTTTTTGAAGTTTGGCAACTAGCTTTACGTTTGGAAAATTGTTACATCTAATGTTTGTCTCCTTTTCGTCATCTCCAAGGAAATATATTTGTAAAAATGAGGGATTGTTTGGAGGTGAAGACAACAAACTCCCTATCCTGTGGTAGACTTGACCTTGTATTTTAAAAGTTGGCGTGAAGTTCCCTTCTTTTATTTCTTTGGCTCCAGAAGATGTCATTTGGAAACAACCATTATATTTTCTTATGTTTACCAAAAAGTGTTCAGACTCTGGATGTTCACTTGTGAGAAGGCTGTGGAGAGGTTCTGGTAGTTCTTAATGAGAGGAAGGTGGACTTTTCCGTTGCTACAACATAACCAGGACTTTCCTCTTTCCACTTTTTAGCATTACACCATTTACACTGTATAAAATCACCAACAGATAAAATCTTGTCATTGTTGTAGTCAGTATTACAGTCATATTTAAAGCCCGACAAAGATTTTATCTTCCAGGGAATAAGTGACCTCTTTTCATTGTATTTTCTCACCGCTTCTCTGTTTACTTGTGGATGTTTTTCTGTGTATTTGGAAACAGATGCTCGGTGTACTTCAGGATTTCTTTTATTATAGTTTTTAACTGCTGCGATATGAACTTCAGGGTTTTTTTCGTTGTACTTTTTAACTGCCTTTCTATTTACTTCAGGATTATTCTCTGAATACTTTTTGACAGCTTCTCTGTCCCTTTTTCTTTTGTTGGAGTCACTGAACCTGGCACGACGTTTCCTTCCTCGTCGCTTCGTACAGGGAGGAGCTACTTCACTTTCATGAAAGTGGTCCTGGGTTTCTGGTTCTGTTACTTTGTCAGGCACTGGATAAGGGCTGTGAGAAGCAGTTGTTGGTAACAGTACGTCTACCGGAAGTAATGTAGGCGGCGTCTGCATTAGGGACGATTGTTGGTCATAAGGTGTTGGCATTTCATCTATTGGAATGATTGGCTCAAAGTGTGCCGACATCATGGGGCCTGAACACTTCATTCTTATAACTGGCTTCCCTTCGTCGGGCCCCCCAAATCTCATGATCAACGCGCCATCTCGATATACTTGAATATCATATGGGTAAAGTTCACCAGCAGCCATGATTTCACTGCAAGTAGCGTATGTAGTGCGAAGAGACATATGAGATTGGTATTGTGTCTTAGTTCTGTAATTTATGGTCCCACACGGCATCATAGTAAAGGCCTTGAAACGTCGCCAGTTGTTGGAAATGTGTTGCACGACAGTGGCCCGCAAATCATTAGCTTGTGAGTCAGTATCGTACATGAGGCATGATAATGAGTAAAAGAAACATGATCCATCACCTGTCATGGGAACTATTCGATGAGGCACCACTACACCATCGATGGATATGTGTTCCATTGTACCTTAAGAAAAAGAATAACCGAAAAATTGCTTAATTACATATTTATGCAATGTTAATTGCATAATTAACAAGTAAAAATATTAACACTCACTTTGGTATGAATATAACTGCCTGTAGAAAAAAATACACTAAAAAATACACTGGGAAGTATACTTCCCATAGCCCATTAAAGGGATAAACGAATTTTGCGGAAAATGTGACCGAGTCCAATCGAATTCTGGTATCAACATACCCTTAGGTACCAACTTTCGATAAAATCGTTCAATACAATTATTGCTCGCTTAATAGTATAGGATTAGATAGATTGTACAAATTCTCAACTCTTAGTTTGTTTATTTACATTCATAGCAACAGCTATTTATTATTTACTTCGAGAAAATCGTTACAGCCGTTGCCGAGAAAAAAAGGACATACATTTATTAATTAATTGAACTTCGAAATTTTCTCGACTATAAGAACCTGCAAACAACGAAGTTTTTTTCAATTTAAAACAATGATTAAAAACTCGGGACTAAATGTATTCGGGGTTTCCAGTAAACTGAGATGTCAACCACTTCATTTACCAAGTATGCAATTCCCGCGATAAATTTCAGTATTTGGTTTTTTGCCCCTTAGGAGTGAAAGTTTTTAAAACCGTTTCTTAGTGAGCACCTAAGACCTATGATGAAGCTATGTTCAAAGTTTCATTGATATCCATTCAGTGGTTTCAGAGATATCGTGATCAGTGAGTCAGTCAGTAGTATTTGGCTTATATAGATATAGATATAGATCTCTGATAATTTAATATATTATCAGAGATAAGGTGGGCAGAGCATCTAATGAAGATGACGTTAGTTAATGAAATAACGAAGAAGTTACTGACAACGCAAATTCATAGAAAAAGTAAAAAAGATAAGCCGAGATTGTGATGGTTCGACGACGTGAATAATATGGCAGGTTGTTTGGACTCAGGAACTGGAGGATGATTGGTTCGAAGAAAACTTCCCTTAGCAATGTGTTGGTAGAACAAATGGTGATAAATTAGTTTATTAAAAAACACATTAAACAACACACTTTTTTCATTACCGCCTTAGTTTGTATTATGTTTTTTCCCTGAGAATTCAATATTATTTGTGTTCGTATCTAGACACTGGCTAAGAATGTGGGCACAGTTGTCTACAACATCTGGTGTCTCTACCGCTTAATGGTGTACAGCGAGGTGTAGCTACTTTTCTACACAGGAAAGTATTAATGGTTTTTCAGAGAGTGATTTTTAATTCTGTCCGAGCAAAGCATTCTCTTGTAGAAATTGTCCTTATGCTCCAGGCTTCGAAATTCGAAGGAGTGGTCACGGATGAGAATTGTCCATTTTATAACCCAAAGACGCAGCTGGGATTTCCTCCCGATGGGGGTAGATTCTTTATGAATAAAATTACAAATTTCAGCTACTTTGTTATAATCAAAAAGGTACCGGCAAATGTAAAAACATAAAATCTGTTACAGATAAAAATTTAATCCATATTCTTGCTCTAAAGAAATAATAATGAAATATAAAAATTTCTGGGAGACATGTCATGGGCAAAGTTAGTGATCCCTTATGTTGTTTGACCTGAAATTGCTGGGAGACATATGATGGGCAAAGTTAGTGATCCCTTATGTTGTTTGACCTGAAATATTCAAAGAAAATTATCCCAGGTACCTCTAACATTTTTTAAGAAAATTTGTGAATATTCCACTCACGAAATAATAAAGATGGCCTCTTACATTACAATACAAATAAAGACGAAACAGTATGACGAAACTGGCAAAAACTTGGTTCTTTCGTCTGCAGATGATTACAATGTTAGCTGTTTTGCACGAATTTTTGAAACTTTGATTTGTTGTGGGTGCGTGTCTGTAAATATTTACAAAAAATTAAATTAAATCGGTTTACTCATCTTACTACAGAAATAATAAAAAACACTTTCATTAAATGACCACTAAAGGCCCTCAAAAACAAACATTTCAAAATCGTAAACAGGGTACAAAATACGTGGCTGTCCGCACATTATGTTGAAGTCACCATTCAAATCACATTACTAAATACATCCTGTGGAGTATTTGAATGCCTAACGCGACGTTCTCTGTTAGGTCTACATATAGGCCTACACGGTTGTTTTGTGTTCATTATTCTATTAAACTAAAGTCCAAGATCAAAAAATTAAAATAAAATACTGATTAAGGATGGTAATTGACTTGATCGAAAAACCGGCTACTACAATAAACACATCTGTACAAGATTTCAATAGCAAGCAAAAAAATGTTTCATAGTACATTTTTTAAGTTGCTATAGAATAAAAGTGGTACATTGCGGTTGACGAGTAACTTCTTCTCATTCTCCAAGATAGCATAACGTCAAAAATACGATAATAAATTTGAACCACCAGACTGGCAATGTCTACAGGAAGCGATTTTGGACTCACAAGGCGTACCGCAAATATACTCACGTAACTAATTAATTACCGGTATTTAATTTGCTTTATACAACTATTTTTTTTACCAACGTATGTTTTAAATTTTTGACACTCATGTTTCTTCTTTAATCCTTTGGGGTTTTCCTTCAAAAACATCCCCCCTGCACCACTGTCATAAACGTTTTGATTTTCGGATTTAAGATTGTCATAAGCATAAAAATTGTTATTTCCAGGCTGGAACCAACAGAATTTTTCATTTATTCGACGCAAGTTTTCGATATAATCGTGCGTCGTTCAATAAATTATTACTGACGAAACCTTTTGAAACATTACCAGGAACTATCTGATAGGTCAAGTGAGTGTCACTTTTGTTGGTTTCACACACTTTGGAAGTACACTAAGCGGGAGCTGATGTAGTTAGAATTTGTAACAATTATAATTGATTAACAGTTCTTAACAATTATTTTATGCCCGCTCGCACACTCAGATACACACATACGCGCTCAATCTTCAGGAGGACCATCATGGACACACACACACACACACCTCAGGATAGACTGACTGATCGACAGTATCAGGTGTCAGTGAACTGAATTATGTAAATACAAAAAGGCAGAGTACATTAATAAACGTGTAATAAAGAATTTTTTTAAATATATAAATTTGTAAATAGTTTCTATATACAGTAGAATCCCGCTAACTCGCTTCCCGATATCTCGACATTCCGTATAACTCGACGATCACTTTTTTTTTTAACTTTCAGTTCATTCTGGGTACAGTGTCTCAACTTACATCCAGGCTTACAAGTGTTGTGCTGTGTTGTCTGTGCAAGTGAAAATGTCGAACGAGAAGAAACGAAAACAAATTAACGTGACAATGGAAATGAAATTGGATGGCTTAAAGAGACTGGACAAAGGGGAAAATGTTAATAAAATTGCCATGGATTTAGGTGTTGGACGAACTACTATAATAGTGTGGAAAAAGAAGAGGTCCGAAATCGAGTCTTGGTGTGTGAAAAGAGCATGTACTGATAGTTTAAAGGAAAGGAAAAGTATGAAAGTTGGCGAATACGAGAAAGTGAGTGAGGCGCTTTATTTGTAGTTTAGGCAACAAAGGGAGAAAGGAACGCCCATTTCAGGACCCATTTTGCAAGAGAAAGCCCTCAAATTCTATGAGGAATTTTAAGAAGGAGAGCCTGGATTTACTGCTAGTGTGGGAGAAGCGCTACGGCATCAGACAGGTAAACGTTTGTGGCGAAAATCTATCTGCTGACTTGGAAAATGTTAATCAATTCAAGGAAAATTTCCACAGACTTATTGAAAAGGAGGGTCTATCTGGTTATGTTGTACTTTTCTGTGTCATGAATTCTGCTAGAACTTTCATTAGAGTAATATGCAGTAAAATATTATGAGTTGCGAATAACCCGACCCTTATTCCGTAAAACTCGACATTTTCGGTAACTCGTCACCCTCTCAGTCCACATTAGGTCGAGTTTGCGGGACTCTACTGTATTATAAATAGTTTTGTAAATAGTACAATTGACATAATAGTTTTATTCAAAAATAAAAAGTAAGAAATTTTGATTGAAGCACACTAAGCATAATTCTGTTTTAATATAATTCATTTAATATCAGCTATTTTATCTGTGTTAGCAGTCTTCATAACAACTTTGTCGTATTTTGTTGCTTCTCTGCTATGTACAATTTTCCTTGTTCATAGGAAAATTGTATATAGGAAGAACTTGATAATGGTTGCGAAACCGAAAGGCCTCGTTCGAGGGAAAATTGTACATAGCAGAGAAGCAACAAAATACGACAAAGTTGTAATTCATTTAAGTTCTTTTTTGGGCGCATAGTGTTGCTATTGGAACGATTTTCTTTGAAATATATTTATTATCAGAATTTTAAATTGTTAAATTGTTAGTTCAATTGCTGGTTGTTAATTGTCAGTGATTTCTTGATGTCTGTCAGGTACCCGAAGTAAAATGAATTTCAAATTCATCTTAATTATTTCACTTCACGATACTCTCTCCTTTCTACAAAATTAACCTTTACATATGACGAAGTGTTTGGATGTAACTAAATAAGCTGAAATCAAATGACCTGATTTAGTATGTAGATGTATTACAGATACGTTTAGCACGCACCAGAACAAACATAACGTCGCGATATATAACATAGCGTAATACATCGAATAGTTCGTTTAACTCGTGCAGTCAACAAATAGGATAATACCTATCTAGCATAGAGTAACACGTATCTAGATATCTACAGAAACTAGATATTATAGTAAGCAAAAATAATAATAATTAATCTTATAAGTAACAAAATTTATAAAATAAGTATACGAAATTTATAAAATGTTCCCTTTTTTTTGCTTCGTTACGGCGGAAACACTCACGAGCCCAAAACCAAAACCTCCTGACTATCTGACTATTCTGAAACTGTAGGGTGCGTGTAATTTTAAGCGGTAACTCGTATATTCATATTAATGAATTAGAGGGACTGTTTCAAAAAAACGTGCGTGTCAGAAGACAGGGTTAGCCCCCGGTTTTGGTGACCCATTGTGTACATGTTTACACCGGTTTGTACTGCAGCAAAGCGTATTTAAAAGTCAAACCGATGCAATGAAACGAATAATAAGCAGACATTACCATTGATAAGAGAGGTTAAAGCATGTCGTGGCATTGAAACGCTGCAGTGATGTGTGTGGGTCGCCCTACTTTCACAACGCCGAGCCGTGTCTTGGATAATAAATTTCCATTACTGACCTTGGATATAGTCCACGAAACCAAAAGAATGGAAAAAAATGGAAATGTCAGATTTTCTATTACTGAAGGCCGACTCAGAATGTTACATCTGTTCCTCTGGCTCTAGTGAAAGGATTGTAATTTCTTTTCTTATGCGTTTCGTACGTCTGAAAAATAGTTTCTTTGTCGTAGTCAGGGGAAACGCGTCAGCATACAAGGCGTTAACTAAAGATACTGCTAAAGGTAATGTTCTAATTTTATGTAGATCGCGGCTCGTCAGGTGACACAGGTGAAGCATTGATTCACCTAAAATAACAGGTTGAATGTGTTTTTATCATTCTGAATTATTTTCAATTTTTTGTTGAAAGTTATGACGGTTGCCATGACAATGCATATACCTAAACTAAGCTCCCTCCCTTCAAGGAAAGCAGAGTCGAATAGCTGCGTTTTCAGTAAGTCAATAAAGCCTGTGTCACACTATGCTACTTCACTAGCCGCTAATAAATAGCTGCTACTGCATTTCCTGGCTATTTCTGTCACACTGTTTTTAGGTAGCCGCTATTAAGTAGTGGCTAGTACAGCGAAGTACACGGTTGCGTAAATTGGTTTGATGTTAAAAAGTATTGTGCAAAATGTCATCTGTGGGTGTGCGACGTGAGGCTTTGAGACATCTCTTGCTGACTGGTGTTAGAGAGCTTTGTAAAGAGTTGCTGAGTAACATAAGCAACAAAAAGAAACGCATGTGGGTTCGGGAATGGATAGATAGAAGGGATAAACTGGGTACTTCAATAACACTAATAAGAGAGCTAGCAATTGAGGACCCCCAATCGTACCACATAACATCATACCTTACTAAAGTTTCAGGAGTTGCTAGATTTAGAGTCACCAAACTAAATTTGGTTTGTATACGTCTTCCGTCACGGTACTACTCTTTTTAGATTTTTTAATTTTATTCAGTTCATTGCGATAAGCACCAAGGAGTGTTTGAATTTTCTTTTATAAAGCATCTTCTTTTGCTGGTAATCAGGGACCAGCTCATCTAGCAACCGAGTGAAAGCAGTTTTTTCGCGTCGCGTTTCAAATACTCTACGGACGTAATGTCTCACAGACAATCATATTTTCTATATATCTTAAGGAATATAATTATTTCATCACTCGACTACTTTAATAAATCGCTCATTGAAAATGTATAAACAGAACACTCAAAATGCACAATACAACAACAAAACCAAAACAAACGCCGAGACAAACATGTGGTGACACGGGACGCGCTATTTTATTGCTACTTTATTTATTTTGCTAATTTTGTTATTATCAAAAATATAGCTATTAGCAATAAATAAATAAATACTTTATTTATTTTGCTAATTTATTGCATTGTCACACTGGGCGACTAGGGCGCTACTCGGTAGCGGGTAGTGAGTCTGGGGCTCTCAAAGTCGGCTACTGGCTATTAGTAGCGCCAAAAGTTGAACACGTCCAACGTCTCTAGCCTAGGGGCGGATTTACAAATGTGCCGCCTATAGGCTGAACTAAATCGCCACCTATGCTATATTTCTTACAAAACTAAAAATAGGTAATAAAATAAGGAATACGAAAGTTATACAAACGTTTATTTGAATCACATAAAATGCAACAAAAACTTCATTCCAACAGAATATAAAACTCATATATTATAACATATTTACATATTATAGATATTCAACTAAATAAAAATCACCTTTCCTTTCGCTCGCATTACACTTTTCGTCTGAATTTATTGTCAACGAAAATTTTAATCACATCGTCAAATGAAATCGAATTCGCAGTGTCAGATACAATTGATAAAACTGCTAAATCGTTCAATCTGCTTTCGGACATACTTGAGCGTAAGTATGTTTTAATTCTTTTCAAGCATGAGAACGAACGTTCCGAAGAACAATTGCTTACTGCCATTAATTTGTAAATTCTTAAAACTATATCGATATTAGGAAAAATATCAAGCAGATTCCGATCTCTAATCCAGTTGCACATATTGTTGATATTTACATGTTTTTTGTCTTCTAGTGTCAAATACTCTTTGAGGTGCAAGATCTCTTCAACTAGATCGTCTGAAATATCCTGTGACTAAACTTCACATAATTTTAACGCTTCACTCCTTATTTCTCCAACAGAGAGTTCGCGAAATTTAAAGAGAACGTAGAAAATTTCGAACACTCTGTCGTACGCACATTTTCGATGGTTCAATTCCGAGATTAATCGATCCACAATTGTAAGGAATACGTTTATTTTGAAATCATCCTTAGCACCGAACAGAACTTCTTCATCATCGTCGCTTTCATCGGTTTCATCGAAATGTCGCTTTCTCTTTCTGGTACGCTTTTCGCTTGCAGTGTAGTTCTGCTTACCAATCAGCGCCTTGGCCTCCTCTTCATAGATTGTGAAGTTCTCACGGGAAGATGAAATAAATGAAATTAAGGATTTGTACAAATCGATGACCAATCCAATATCTGCGTCTTCCTGTTGTAGTTTTTTACTGACTACATTGATGCGATTCAGAATACTACTCCAAAAAACAGTCATAAACGCAGTTTCAAATCTGGTCATTCTCTTGATTAATCCTGCTGCTTCTGCCTTCGTAATCGCCTTCTCTGAACTGTCATTTGAGATTGATTTCAGAGTATCGTGAATATCTTTCCAAGACTTCAATAAACCCTTGCAGGCATCATCTCTGCATGACCATCTCGTGGACGACAGACTCTTTGGTGTTATTTGTACATCGTTCTTCTTCAGTTTCTCCCAACGCATCGTGGATGCCGAAAAAAAGTTGAAGATTTGTTGCAGAAATGTAAAATAATTTGTAGATTCATTACAACAACTAGCCGCCGAAGTTCCAACTAGATTCAGAGAATAGGCTGAACAGGGTATAAATTCAGCAAATTTGTTTGCATTCTTAATTCTTGCTTGGAGACCGGTATAGGCTCCTGACGTGTTCGCAGCATTATCGTACGACTGGCCTCTACACTCGTCTAAATTAATTTCAAGAGATGCCAAGGTGTTAGTTATAGCAGTGTACAATTCCTCGGATTTATGTCCAGTATTTGGTACGAATGTTAGGAATACCACTGTTGGTGTTCCACATTCTTGGACATATCTCATGACAATCGATAACTGATCTACATGTGAGATGTCAGGTGCTAAATCCACAATTATGGAGAAATATTTAGCTGCCCTTACATTGGCAGATATAACTTCTCTGCACTTCTGAGCCATTATATGTACCACTTCTTCGTACGTCGTAGACAAAAGATAATTTGTTTTACCGCTACCCGGTCTCCCATAATTCTTTAGATATTCCTTCAAGAATGGATCAAATTCGGCCAATAGTTCCACTGCCATTAAAAAGTTTCCATTGTGACATGATCCAAGAACTTCATCAGAACCTCTCAACGGAAGACTACGACTTGTTAACTTTCTTACGATGACGACAACGCATTGTAAAACTTCCGTCCAATAATGTTTTTCTTGAGCAATCTCTGCATTATGTATATTGCTTAAATTCTTATTGGAAACCCTTGCCCTGAGAGCAACCACAGAATTTTTGAGATTATAGATCGTTCGTGCTGTTCATGCATTGTTTCAGGTTTTTCCAATCATTGAATCCTTTATCTGTGCAAAAGGATGTACCCGCTTTGGATAATAAACGACAAGGCCCACAGTAAATACTACCATTTATTTCAGAATAGATTATCCATTGTCGGTTTGAAACTTCACCATTTTGAAGCTCTCGTTTGAAGATTGTTGAACTCAAAAGACGTGTTTGATCTTTGTAGACTCGTCTTGAATTCTGAAAATCAGAATCTGCATTTTGAGAGTAGCCATTTCGAGCAACAAAATCTATGAGTTCATCATTAACAATCCACTTTGCAGGATCTTTGTCAAATTTAAAAGATTGGGACGATAATAACGATAATATTGGTTGATCCTTCTTCTCCTCTCGTTCATCATGGTTTTCTGTAGCATTTTCATCTTCACACAAGGCCGAAAGAACATTCGTCTCCTTTGATGTACTGGGTACATTATCTTCGAATTCTTCAATCGGTGGTTTCGGAACACTCTTGGTGAAGAAGGAATCAATTTTTGTAGTTCTCTCCAAGATTTCCTTTTGTTTTCTTTGTTTCTCCTCTGACTTTTTTTTTGTATTCCCATCTGCCTAAATGCTTTCTACCATCTGCCATTTGTACGTATTAGATCTATAAGGTAGGAAAATAAAAGAAAGAATTAAGAAAGAAAACAAACCACAAACAATAAAATTATAGTGTGTTTTGAATGTATTTGGACATTTCTATGCTTCTAGTTGAACTCTGATATATGAACATAGGTTGTGCACTATGTTGCACTCTAAATTAATACAATGCAACTGAATTTCGTATAAAAGAAAGAAATGAAAAAATTAAACGTATAACTGTTTTATTCAAACTGATTTATGCTCTAGCTGAGAGTTCAGAGACGTCCGCTCGATCCCGAGTCTCAACCAGAAGTGACGACTCTTTCCAAAATTTAGAAGTCGATCACATAAAAGTTTTAAGACAAAGGGTCGCATTATACACAAAGGTTCTACGTAATTTACACATACTAATACATATACGTGTAGCAAACATAAATGGAAATAAAAACGTTCGAGAAAACACTCGAGTCGGTCTCTGAGCATGTGATATAATTTTAAGAAAAGTAATAAAATATGTGCGTTTCCGAAAGAGTCATTTACAAGATTTACGAGCGAACCAAAATGAAAATATGACTCATTGAGATCATGATCAAATAACACCATGATTGTAGAAAATACAGTATAGAAATTATTCTTAAATATTATAATTAAACACATATCAGTATCAAACAAAAAATACTTTATAAATATGTTTACACGTGCGGCATTTTACGGACATTCTTAAAGGCTCGGCATCTTACGCGCATAATTCTGGTGGTGCAGCACCTTAACCTTTATACCGTGTGCAGACTTGTCGGAACAGAGGGTGTTTATTTAAATTTAAAAACTGCGAACGATACTGCAGAAGATGGC
Organism: Magicicada septendecula; assembly: GCA_034769895.1. NCBI lineage: Eukaryota > Metazoa > Arthropoda > Insecta > Hemiptera > Cicadidae > Magicicada > Magicicada septendecula. The sequence continues at coordinate 639,101,859 of CM068367.1, forward strand.
GGCCGGAGCTGTCTTTTGCTGCCGTGTGTGCTCCCGCTCTGCGGTGAATCTCGAAACAAGGAGAGAGAGGCGCTTCCGCCGTGCGGCCCATTACCGAGAACCGAGTAGAGAGATAAGAAATTCGGCGAAGTTGATACTCCGTTTTTAGTGGCCGCGGAAAAAATTTCCGCCTTCGAAAATTTGGCGCCGTAGGCTATAGCCTAGCTAGCCTATTTAGAAATCCGCCACTGGCTCTAGCTACTGATTTTTCACTCGCCGGCGAGCGCTAGTAGCTGCTACTAACTATGTCACACTAAGCTACTTAGTAACCGCTACACGAGTAGTGACTAGTGAAGTAGCGTAGTGTGACACAGCCTTAAGTGTATGCTGCTTGCTAGCGCGTTTGTTTAGTTCGTTGTTCGTCGTATTTGGTTCGTTTTTTAAAATTGTTCCTTTACATGATCCGGTATGTGTTTTGTTAGAAACATCATTTTTAAGATGGAGTAATGGTGATAAGAAAGACTTGTTAAGCTGTGAAAAATCTACGCCTATACTGCAAGTAAATAAAGTTGCAAAATCAAGGACAATGTGTACAATAGAAATTTCAAACAAAATTGGAATTCGACGTTCGGATAGTTGTGTGCCAGTTATTGTTTAAATAAATTTTTGTTGTATACTCTGCTTAATTATTAGTGTTAAATCAAGTGCCTTGAATAAAAATGGTTTTGATGATTTTGGTAACGTTACTCGTGCCCTTTACAAACAGTTGGAGTATGTGATTCTTCTTAGCACATACCTTGTGCATTGAAAGAAAATATAAGTGCTATGGAGTATGCTTGAAGGAAATTTCTAGGTTATTTATTAAATTTCAATGACAATGTTTGGCTTAACTTCCATGAGCTGCCTATTCGTGCAGTTCTTTACTTGGGTAAACAAGAATTAGCATTTCGCGGAAGATTTATCGTCTATTAATCGCGGAGATTTTAAAGAACTGGTAGAAACCTTCGTATCCGTTAGCCCTGTAGATATTCAAGAACTGGTAGAAACCTTCGTATCAGTAAGCCCTGTGGATATTCAAGAACTGGTAGAAACCTTCGTATCCGTAAGCCCTGTAGATATTCAAGAACTGGTAGAAACCTTCGTATCCGTAAGCCCTGTAGATATTCAAGAACTGGTAGAAACCTTCGTATCAGTAAGCCCTGTGGATATTCAAGAACTGGTAGAAACCTTCGTATCCGTAAGCCCTGTAGATATTCAAGAACTGGTAGAAACCTTCGTATCAGTAAGCCCTGTAGATATTCAAGAACTGGTAGAAACCTTCGTATCCGTAAGACCTGTAGATATTCAAGAACTGGTAGAAACCTTCGTATCAGTAAGCCCTGTAGATATTCAAGAACGCTATAAAAAATCTCTTCCGTCTTTTCCGGCAAATTCAAAGACTATTGAAAAAGAAATAATTGACTGGATTTCACAGTATAGTGATGAGCACTTCGAAAAGGAAATAGAGATTGAACACTTTTTCTGTTCAAGTGGATGGATACTATAATTGTGTGTGTGTGTGTGTAGAGGGAGAGAAGAAAACTGGTGAAATTTATAATGTGTCCTGTAGGATTTTGGGGATTTTATTACGTTAGTTCCAGTGGGCCTCCCTAAACACTGTTTAACGTTGTGTTAAGGACCCTCAAAAATTTTTACTTTAAATCGAGAATAGTTGCCCAATGTTTTTATGCACAATAGTTATGTCAGGGGAGTAAAGAGTAAATGATCTTCAGTCGAAAATCAAAGAAGTAGCGCCACCATCAGTTTTTGTTCATTGCATGGAGCATCGTTTGAATTAGGTGCTGTAACAAAGTTGCAACAGCATTTCAAAGTGTCGGACATTTTTTGCCACTGTTAGCGGTTTACCCTCTTTTTTTATAGTTCTGCTAAACAAACTTGCACAGTAAATACAGTCGTTGGAAGGGTACCTACTTCCGTTATTACGCAATGGACGTCTAATTCCAATATTTTGAGTATTATACATAATGAATGGTATTCATAAAAAGAAGTAGGCCTATTCACTAAAACTGTGAACGATTCAAATTACGATCTAGCATCAGTTAGGCAGAATGATGGCTTCTTAAATAAATTTAATGATTTTGAGTTTACCCTTCTGGTTGTTGTTTTAACGTCATTTTTGGAGGCACGAATGTTCTCTTTGATGGACTACAAAAGAAGTCATTTGACATTAATTTCTGTATCTCGCAATTAGGAATACGCAGGAACTCATAAATAGCTGCTTCGAAATCAACAGTTCCAACTGAATACCATGAGTAGCAGAAAAGAGTAACACTCATAAGAGATCGAATTTTTGAAAAACATAAAATTTTGTGTTATGAAATTTTATATACCTTTTTACTACAAATATCCACACGTTTTCAAGATATAGAAAAGCGTCAGTCTCTTACACTGATGGATACTTCGAAGGTCGTAGCGTATTCTGAAAAATTTCCCACAAACGCATTAAGTAACTGAAAGGTGTGCTACACTAATCTGTTTACTGACTTCCAAAGACTGAAAAATGAATTACACCTTATTTATGAGGATGGAATGGAATCACAAAATTTTATGGAGCTTTCAGCTGACAACAGGAAGATCTTTAAAGAAGTTTATAAACTCTTTTTTTTCAATAATAACTATTCCATCCACCAGTATTTCCGTAGAACGTAGTTTTTCTTGTTTAAAAGAATGCCTGAGCAACACAATGACAGAAGACAGACTTTGTAACTTACCAAAAATTTCTATTGAAATGGAACTACTAAACAAATTAATTAATGTACGAACATTTTATGTCGATACTCGACAACTTCGCAGATTTGAAAGTGAGGAAAACCTTGTGTTCAAAACATATTATGCAACTCCGTAAGTACTTACTATTTTCAACTACTACTTTATTAGTAAATATTACTACAATATTTTTATTTTTCTCTGTATATTTGTTATTCATGATTCCAAAACAGGGAGAAAGATTTTCACATAATTTCTTGGGAGGGAGGGGGAATGATCTGTCAATGAATATGCTTCACCAGTCATCGAAGTCACGAGCCGCCACTGATCGAAAAGTACTAACGAGCCGCTACTGGATTGTACTGTACTAGCTGTTGTAATGAGGTACTGATAACTTGACTTCATTGTATGCAATAGATTACTACCCTGACGGAACTAGATCTACGCATTTAACATTTTGTGCTTTGTGCTGTGATGTAAAACAAAATGTTTATCTAACTAGTGATAAATGAAACTCTTAAATTAGTAATGATCCTTTTTCCGGTCAATACGTAAACACATTTTTCAGAATAACCATTCGTCAGACACGGAACCGTTTGGGAGGTCACATACACACATATACTGTGTGTTTGTTACGTAGTAACGTACTTTGTTATCACTATATTTATAATGAGTCTTCAGTTATCACACTAAATCATATCACTACCTTGGAGCAGAACTATCCTGTGTCCAAATTCAAGAGTTTTTTTGTTTTTAAGAGCATTACATTCTGTCACTGTGTATCTACTGAGAGCAGAAGTCCAATCTTAAAAATAACAACGTATTTTACACAGAACCAAATTAGCTCGATATCATGAATTAACTCGGTCCAGAACTAATCTATGTCCACTTAATTAACAAAAATTATAATTAAATTTATTTATATAATGACTAACATGAGTATATGACTACTGCAAATTGGGTATAAAATGTTCCTCGGAAAAACTATAGACAAATTAAACAATCAAATTGCTCTCCTGAAAAGTTGTGTTTTTGAACGTAGGCAAGTTCTGCTTCAAGGAAGCGATATTGAGGGAAAAAACTGAACATATTATGAATCAACGTGTCTTGTTTTATATACGTTTCTTTTAGAAGTATTGATGAATTTATGCAATGAATATATCCTCATATATAAGCAGTGATAATAATCTATGCGTATCACAATGAATAGACTGTTCCGTGTACTGAATCGTATCTTTAGAACTTGAGTTTTGTCACACAATTTTTATCTAATGTCATGCATTCAGTGCCACTGCGTCTGTACGTGTCTGGGGGGGGGGAGTGGCGCACCTAGGTTCCCCGGTGTACTGTGGTTAGTTGTTTATAGTCCCACTTGAGGTCCCGGTTACGTATGTAGAGATTACAATTTACAAGATTACAGAATGATGCCACCATTACCTAAGGGAGACGGACAAGTGATGTGTACGTTGTCTTGGGTCTGGACAAACTCCCCATAGCACCTAGCTTGACCGTAGTTGTATATACTATATGCTTTGTAGGTGGGTATAAACGTACGACTGCATGTAAATATTCTCGTATGTGCAAATCGGTTTGGTATCAGTATATATGGTTGGGAGTCATGCTGGAAAGGTCTCTATGAAGGGAATACTTTTTGTAAGCATTTACGTTAGAGATTCATGAATACAAAATTCTACGTCTGAGTTCCCTAAGAATTATTTCCTCCATTAATCGTCTTGCAATTCCCGTTTACATACTGTCTCGAAGGCACATTGGACGACAGAAAGGAAAAAACACTAGATCCCCTCCAATATACACGCAATGTGATATTCAGTGATTAAATTTTGTGACAATCAGTTGATAATACTATTTCATTGCTGTGTCGAAATACTGTGCGTATTGCATTGTGAGTGCGGGGTGTCTTTGCACCCATGGCTTGACTGCAGCATCTGGATCGAGTCCAATGGCTACCAATAGATATACATAGTCTGGTTCAGTCGACTGGTGACCTAAAACTGGAGAAGGAACGCGTCAACGCGTTAACGCAGAAGGTGGGGGAGAAAGAAAACTTTATTTTTGTGACACTGCCGCTGGAACTGATTCGAGCAACAGATGTTGCCCGTCTTAAGCCCAGCCAGCAGACGCTTTGAGGCAAAGAACCTCCGTGCCGGTGACCAAGGTAACAGCAACAAGCAGCTGACTCAGCGTACTAGGAGGCGGTCAAGGAAGGAATGAAGGACAGTTTTAATAGTGAACTCTGGGGCTGTAGGATGATGTAATTACGAGGATGACTTTATGGCGGGTCATCAAGAAGCGCCCGAGGGTGCTTGACCCGAATTGGCGGTGGTGGTTCTGATGCGCTGATAGTTCTCAGGTAAGCGAAGGTTGAGGTCGAGGTTGCAGCAAAGAGAGGTACAGCCAGCGACCGGACAAAGGCAGACAAGGTAGGAACGGTAAGACCCCTTCAAATCACATCGTTCCTCACAAATCAAGGGCACCCCGACAAGGAGCAGAGAATTCGGGACTGGAAAGCTTCCAGCCTACGCCTGTTGATGGTGGACAACAGAGACCACCATGCGGAAACCGCATAGGTCAGTATTGACCTGAGAAATAAAAGATAAATCGTTAATTTCGTGCGCATGGCCAGGCAGCTGCGACACGAGAGAAAAGGAGATAATTTGGCTCGGACGCCGCGAGCCTTGGCGAGGGTTTCCGTCACGTGGACGTTGAAGCAAAGGCGCCAGTCGAGCAGAACGCCTAGATGCTTCACCGACTCTTTGTAGGCGATGGGCCTCCCTTCCAGGGAGAGGGGCTGGCATTGGGAGATGGACATTCGCGTGAAATAGATCTCTTCTGATTTCTCCGTATTGATCGTCACCCTTCATTTCCTTAGCCAGTCCGGAAGCAGGTTCAACTGACACTGTAGCTTTGTACTCACAAAGCGGGGACAGGGAGCTGCAGTGATACATAGCATCGTCAGCGGACAAAGACAACGTGACTCCGGGCAAAACAGGCAGGTCGTTCGTGTACACAAGGTACAGAACGGGACCGAGGATAGATCCCCGAGGTACGCCGGCGGCGACAGGTCGAACTGTAGAATATGACCCACCGACGCTCACCATGAAGGTGCGGTCGCTGAGATACGACCAGAGGAAAACACTATGGACGATGGTAGAGGAGAATGGGCAAGTTTGAAGAGAAGACCTTCGTGCCAGACTTTGTCGATGGCCTTGCTCACATCCAACAGTACGGCGTACCGCTCGCCTGTTGATGGCGTCAGACAAGTGCGTAATAACGCGGACTTGTCGAGTGCGTAATTGAAGAATGGTCGAGTGCTCTGCTCTCTGCGGAACCACTGTGCGTAGTGCATATAAAGTTATTATTTGTATGCGGATTATTTTCTGAATTATGTACGTATATTTGTTCAGTTAATCTTGTGTTGTTTTCACTGTGTCTGGTTTGTGTTTTCTTCCACCTTAAGATACCTGTAACCACCTCAGTCGTCCACTTTAAATGCAGAAGAAGTAAATCGATGTTGCTGTTAAAACGATTAATCTACAGCCTTACATTTAAAATTAATTACATATACAGCCTGTAGATAATTATCAAATTCAGCCTAATCATATTTACGTAGTAATTACGGTATATTCGGCCTAAAAAGGCACAATATCAAATTGCAAATTAAATACATATAGTTACGTGCGTAACTATGTTTAATAACATATACACCTCAGGAAGTATGGGGTAATTTGTCATATTTCTATGGCTAGAAAATAGACCTACATGCCAGAAAGCTAAACGTGTTAGTCGTCTACATGCAAAGGTCTTATGTCTACAAACTATGATACTTATGGTTTCATATTTGTAGTATGAATACCGCAATGGGATCTTCCTTCATTCTTTTGGTTAAATTTATAAACGTTACAACGAGAATTTTATAAAAGCTAACCCAACTTCTGTAAAGGGGGAGGCTCTGCGTTCAATGTCATTAGCTTTTCACGACATGAACTGGCAACAGCAAGTCTTAGATTTTATTGTTGACAGTGTTGTCACCAAAAAATACTTCGTACAGCGAATCACCACCACTTTAATAAATTTAATTTTTCACATTTCAACTTTTATTTTTCAAGCTTTTGTCATTAAAGGAAATTTTCTTTTCAGATAAAATACAATCTAATGAAGATTTTAAAAAGCAATGTAAAAACGACAAAGTAGTCTCTTACACGAAAATGTTAAATAATTTTCATGACATATACTTTTTCTAAAGAGTTACAGACATTACCAAAGAACTGAGAGAAGAAACTCGAGTTTTACCATCTACTCAATGAATGACGTCTGTTTTGTTCATTGTCTCACCTGACCCGTCTTTCCTGTGTCTGAATTAACAAAATTTATATTTACTAATGGCGGCTCAGTAGACCAGTGGGTATGGCACCTGGCTACTATGGCTACTACTATAGCCCAGGTTCGATTCCCGGGCCCGCACCATAAAATCAAGGTGCATTTTTCAGCCCCAGGTCGACTCAGCCTGTTGAAAATGAGTACCTGGGATAACATCCTGGGGATAATAATGGGCGGCTGAAGCGTAGTGCTGGCCACACTGCCTTCCTTGTATGCCGTACGGCTCACATAAGGCAGCCTACCCTGCCTTCTCCTACACTACTTCAGGTGGTACACATGGGAGCCATTATTATTATATTTACTAATTCTTTTGACGTATACTTCTGTAATTTTTTGTGTTAAACCTCAAAAATTCAGCATTGAGACAGTTATGTAAAACTATTGTTGCAGTAGTTCCAAATTTACATTTTGATAAAGTCTGTGTTTTTTTATTTTTAACAAAACACATTAAAAATGAGAACTACATGGCACTAGACAGGATTATTCAGCTTGGCAGCTGCTTTCAGCTTATCTGCCCTTCCCGCCTAAGCTACCCCAGATAGCACAGTAATAAAGTGAAGCTACTAAAACATTGATTAGCACATTTGCGTAATAATGACTAGACAGTTAATAGAGCACGTACGTTGACAATACAGTGCTGATACTGTCTCAATGACGTTACTGCAGCTCATTGCACTTTTAATGTTTCAGATTATCACTGGTCAACACATGTTTTGTCCCAGACAAAATTTTATGTAATTCTTATGTATTTTCATACGAGGAATCCAGTTTTGCTATCAAAATTTTGCTGTCACGTATAGTTTTATGGATTAAGAATAACTTTTTTTTCAATTTTCTATGTTGGAAATTGTATTATTTTGCAATAAATATTACTACAGTATTGACTTGGAGCACGTATTGTTTATTTATTTGAGGAAATGAAAACAAAAGCTACATGTGACATATAGACTTCGGTTAACCCTTTGATCAGTAATCACGTATACTGCATGTACGTTTTTTCTCTGAGGGACCAAATTCAGTAATCACGTATATGTACGTTTTCAACTTTTGCTGCCTCAGTATTGCCGATATACAACGTTAGTTGCGAAGTTATACGTGCTGCACTCTGCTAGATTGTTTTTTAAACGTTTGTTATTTGTTGATTCTTGCTGTGATGTAATATGTGGTGAACATTTGTGCAGAAGTGTGCTTGGAGGTTATGTTGTGCTTAGTTTACGAACATACAGAGGCGTGCAAGTGTATTCTTTTATAAACAACTCGTATTGTTTATCTTATCTTAAACACTGTGTTATTGTTCTGTATTAGTAGCTTTTATTTGTGTGAAAACTCAAAAATGCCGTGCAAGTGGCTAAACCATCCGGACACGTATTGTTATGTGTGTGGTGAGTTGATTTTTAAACTTCAAAGGCGGAACTTTACCCCTTTAATAAAAAAGTGCTTTCAACTTTATTTTGGTTGCAAGGTAGGAGATCAGGACAAGAGTTGGGCCCCCCCATATTTGTTGTGTTACTTGTCAAGACTTTTAACGGGGTGTGCAAACGGCTCTCGCCATATGCCATTTGCAGTTCCCATGGTGTGGAGAGAGCCAAAAGATCATTCTTCCGACTGTTATTTTTGTTTAACAAATACAACGGGAATAACAAGTAAGTCGAAACTCACTTTGAAATATCCCAATATACCTTCAGCGATTCGACCTGTTCTTCACAGTGATGATCTCCCAATACCAAATCACCCGGTATCAATCGGTATAAATGAAAATCCAAGCTCTGAAGAGGATCAGAATGAAGATCACTCTGATCGACATGATACAAGTTTTGAAGTTTCTAACAAGCCTCATTTATTGACACAAGGAGACCTAAATGATTTATTGCATGATTTACATTTATCCAAAAATCAGGCAGAACTTTTGGGATCACGACTAAAATGGTGGAACCTTCTTGATCGCCGAACTACGGTATGCTACTTTCGAAATCGTCAAGAGGATTTCAAGAACTTTTTTCTCAAGAAGGGGATTTTGTGTACTGTAATGATATTTTATCAGTGATTGACACTCTAGGACATTCTCATAACCCAGAGGAATGGCGTTTGTTTATTGATTCGTCTAAAGCTAGCCAAAAAGCTGTCCTTCTTCACAATGGAAACAAATTTCCATCAGTTCCACTAGTACATGCTATTAATATGAAAGAAACTTATGAAAATATGAAGATTATTCTAGACAAGATAATGTATGAAAAATTCAATTGGAACATATGTGGAGACCTTAAGGTGATCGCTATGCTGCTAGGTTTACAGACTGGATACACAACATTTTGCTGCTTTTTATGTGAGTGGGACAGCACAGATCGCAAAGTCATTTCAAAAAGAAGATACGGCCTTCACGTAAATCTCTCACACCTGGTGAAAAAATGTTATGAATGCTCATTTAGTTGATCACAAAAAGATCTATCTTCCACCTCTTCATATCAAATTAGGTTTGATGAAAAATTTCGTGAAGGCAAAGGACAGAAATGGAAGAGGTTTTATGTATTTGAAGGAAAAGTTCCCCAGAATTAGTGATGCAAAAATTAAAGAAGGAATTTTCGTAGGACCACAAATAAGAGAACTAATAAAAGATGAACATTTTGAAGGACGGTTGAATGACTTCGAAAAACGTGCATGGACTTCTTTCAAGAATGTAGTGACGCAATTTTTAGACAACAACAATTCTGACAACTACAGGGATCTAGTAAATCAGCTGCTGAAAGCATATGAACATTTAGGCTGCAATATGTCTCTCAAGATCCACTTTCTTCACTCTCACTTGGATTTCTTTCCGGAAAACCTGGGAGCCGTAAGCGATGAACACGGTGAACGCTTTCATCAAGAAATTTCAAGCATGGAAAAAAGGTATCAAGGGAAGTGGAGCTCAAATATGTTAGCAGATTACTGCTGGACTCTCAAAAGAGATGTTCCTGATGCAAAGTAATCCAGGAGATCTTCAACTAACACCTTTTAGGTACGTTGAGCATTGATTAATTTCTTTACTGTAATTGTTATTAATGTAAAATATTTACCTAGCTGTCACACGAAACCCTTACATGATAGAGAAAAATGGTTGGCATTTTTGAATTCAGCGCAAAAAATACTATATAGATCAGCCAATAAAGTCTTTGGGACAAAAAAAAAGTTTTTTTTTTAGACAAGTGTCTACAAATACTGACAGCTCCCATTATTCGTAAACTCTTTAAATCATAATTAAAAGTTCAAAATCTAAAACACATTATTTCAAGAATATTAGCAACACTGACATGTATTTTGGACACAGAGATAGGACGGCTGATCGATAATAACTGGTTGCTAGTTCAGTAACATTATCAGCAGCAGCAGCAGTTTCCATCATCAGTTAACAAACTATAAGTTAATGAAGAAAGTTGTGTTAGTGATTGAAATCACAAGCAGAATTATCACTGTTGCACACCACTATATAAAAATTATTCCGATTAGCGCTTTCAAACTTCACAGCTCATCGTCAGATCGGATATGAAACCAATCCGATCTAACCAAAAAAAGGTTTCATATCCGATCTGACGATGAGCTGTGAAGCTTAAAAGCGGTAATCGGAATAATTTGTATATAGTGGTGTGCAACAGTGATAATTCTGCTTGAAACTATAAGTTAATCATATAATTACTATGGGTAGTGGTAACTTTTATAGGTAATAATTAATACATTTTTGTTTCATTTTAAGTTGGTATACAATGGTTAATTATGCGACTGATTCACTAAATTAATCCGTAAAATTGAAAGTTACAAATTTGATCGTGGTTTCTGGTTACACATTTTTTTTAAATTTAAGCCGACAGTAATTAAAAACCGTCTTAGTAAATTTATTAGAATACTGTGTTCTTTATTTATTAAATTTAGCCCGATTAATTTTTCTGCACATAATTTCTCCACACACCAATTTGAAATAAAATTTGTCAAGCCATATTAACATTCAGCCCTTGAACAACGCCCGTATGACAACACGTAGCATGGAGTAGGCTGGGCTAAAGAACAAGAATACATGCACTGACTTGTAGACGCTTCCTGTGACAGACCTTATACTTATTTCAGCTTTATCTCTGAAATCTCACTATTCATATAAAAGTGGTCTTGTAAGTATGAAATTCATAAATGGTTGTACATATAAATTAATTTCACTTTAAAACTATGTAATCACTACTTATATTTTACAATAATTTAACAAAGAAAACATACAGTTAATTGTCAATAATAAAATTTAACACTGAATTCAGCATTAAGTACTCGAAATGACGATCGAAAAATCTATCTTGTTAGAATAAAGTACAAGTTAAAACAGTAAAACATTTTCAACTCCGTGTATCCACTTATCCAATAATGAGTGTGTGTGTGTGTGTGTGTGTGTGTGTGTGTGTGTGTGTGTGTGTGTGTGTGTGTGTGTGTGTCTGTGTGTGTGTAATGAGACAAAATAAAAATTAATTTATAGTTTTTTTTCTATCTGCTCTCTGTTTTATAGTTTATGTTCTCTGTAATTTGTAAACATATATTAATATATTGTATTGTAATATGTTATGTGTCATGTAAAATATAATGCAATGCATACCACATTTCCCATCGTAATCTTACAAGTGCGTGCGTAAACATACATCAGGATTTTTGTTAATTATAAAACATTATTTTTGGTTGACCATAACATTACAATACCTCATGGCATATTCAACTTTGACTAATATCAGTGTACTTACAACACATAAATTCAGTGAACTAATTAGCATTTTAAATAATTACGTTATAGGCCTACATAATTTTCTTATTAATTTTATTATGATACGTGAATTAATTTGTTTTAAGTAATGGAGGAGCGAGCGGAAACACTTTGCTTTTCCCCCAGCAGAACACGGAATCTATACGGAAATGTTAAACACAGAAAGTTATAGGAGATTACAAACAAGTGGCAGAACAAAAGCCTAGCAGTCATTCATCTTTATCACGGTTAGTACAGCACACTTCGCAATCCACCGTTCTGTACTCGAATTCCTCCGACGAACATCTGTGTGTGCATCTACCTTTTATTGCTGAGCACTGCCACGGGATCTCCGGCTCAAGTTGTCGCTTTTTACTTTGTGCGCTTCACCTTAAAACACAAAAGATTTAAGTGAATGTAACCGTACAAATATAATGCTATGCAGTTGTCTTTAGACATTATTATTTAAACTTTATTATAGTAAAAGCTAATTAGTGTGCCTAGACGTAGATTACGAAAATTACAGCTTGCGACTAACGAGGAAAGATAGTAAGGGATTAGCATAATAGAGACAACTGTTGAATTAAAAAAAAACCACTTGATTGAGATTTTTCAGTACATAAAATCAACGATTGGCAGATAAAATTAAAACTGCTTAACAAATAAAAAATGAAGATCAAGAGAAAACTGGATACAAACAATTTAACGAAATACGATTGTAAAGAAGCTGTGAGTACGCGTGGTATGTTCAAAAGCCTCTGTACTGGTATGAACTTAGTCGAATGGCCTATAATATAGGCCTACTTGTTGATGTGCAAACACATGCTTCTGTGGGTAGTAAATTACTTTATACGACTATACGACTACTAATTCTTTCGTAGTCTAGGGCTACCAATAAGTGATTACCGTGCCAGAAATAATTATATTCAGAAACAATTTGTTACTTTCATTGACAAACTCTGAGCTTCTCTTTAAAAAAATAAGTATCAATTACTTTCAAGTTCACGATTGTAACAAAGATTACATTTGTGTAATAAATGTGTACACAAAATTATTTAACACTGAAGAACCAATCAGTCGTAGAACACTAATCATTGTAGAACATTTAGTGTGTCTTTTAACACTAATTATCTAGTCAAATTGTCTAGAGAAAAAGAAAACAAAGTTGACTAAACAATCGACGGGGAAAACGGACATCAAACAAGCCAAAAGGAAGAAAATAAGGATTTTACAATTTTGTTCACTGTGAAGCATAAATGTTAGCAAACGTTTTCATCATTGTAACTGATGTAACTGAAGGTTTTTAATTTGCAGAATTAACGTTACAATCAAATTACAAGTTTTCTGTTAATTCTGACCAGTTTTAAAAATAAAAAGCATTTTCCCTTACTTTCTCAATATGCTATGATGTTTTAATGTAATTCGTCAGAGATTGTCAGGTTAATTAATTGTTTAAATCTTAGTAATTAATTAATTCACTCAAGTAAATAATTACTAAACTCAACATTAAATTTTTAATTATTTTTTTGATAAATGTTAATATAATTTTGCAGCTATTAAACCTTGTTGTATAGTACTCAATCGGACGTACCCATTGTAAATTCTAATAAACACCCGATGCTGACATACGTATACGACTCAATACCATACGCTACGGTATTGTGCCATCGACAGTCAGCTTTAAAGATCGTGGTAAACACATCTCAGTGGTAAGCTAAGCCTAGTGTAAATCAGGTCTAAAATCCTCATTCCCAGTTAAATAAAGTAACAAATTTACTCTAAAGCTTAGGATAACATTAAAAGGTTTTGATTTTTGTTTATTATGGTCGTTACACTATATAATCATTAATATTCAAGAACCGCGCGCGCGCGTGTTTATACATATCCCTATCTTGTAGCTGATACGAGTGTGCCTTCAACATTCGTAAACGTAAGAAGTTATAATACTGATTGCAAGGAACATTATTTTTGAGACGGTCATCTTCATTTTCTATATTAGAGGAACTGGCACAGACCCTTGCGGCTATCGTCGTCAATGTTTGTCATATTATCTGGTAGGGATACTCTGACAATCAATCAGTCTTGAAGTAAACGACATTGCGTTCTTTAGTGTTGTGCGTCGTGAAAACATCTGTCCGTGTTATTCCATACTTGTAAATGATTATCATCATTTAATATTTTTCTAAAGAATAATACGTTTCTATTATAATAACAAAAATAATAAATAATGTATAAATGTTAATAACAATTTATAATACAGTTTTACTTTAACAGTAGCGCTGTAATAATTGAATATGGTTTGCGTCACAAATGGAAAAGAAAAGTTTTCCGAAATTAGAGTAGGCGTCAACGGACCTTCCCATGTTACTGTGATTCGCAAAGAACCGAATACATAAGAATATTTTCGCATTTATGGATTAAGAGCTTATATACCGTTTTATATGGTAAGCGTAGTTACTGAATTCTACTTACCCAAAAAACAGCACTCCGTTGTCAGGTGGCTAGTCTTGGAACAGACACCCTTGATGCCAGCCAGATTCTTCTTAGGGCACTTGGCTTTCGGCATACATTTGCCGCCCATCCTCACGCATTCCTCCACGTAATATGGCTCGACATTTGTATTTTCTAAGCAATATCAAAATTATTATGTTAACCAAGTATTCCAATTATGTGATCTTACAGGCTATATTTGCTCAATTACATAGTAACATTGTTTCAGGGATGTGAGGGCGCCTCGTCCGGTACCTGGCGTGCCTGTTAAACAAGTTAAAACCAATGTATACGCTACAGGCTACACTTTATACTCTCTGTCGTAAGTAATAACGCTGTCGACTTAAACTTCCCATGGTACTTTAAGGGTAAGAAAGGAGAATAACTTTTGTGTTTGTAAATGTTATTAATTTTATGATAGCCAATATTTTCATTATTTATAATGACTTATACATAAACATCTGTAATACTAGAATGTTTTTCACTTCTATTAAAAACATCATTTACTTGACAGCACTTTTAACTGCAAAATTTAACTAAATCTTTAAAACAATAATTACAAAAATACTGACTAACATTGTGTTGTGATAAAAAATGCTTTTTGTTTTGTTTTCCATGTGACAACAGTAGGCCTACTCCTATTGTATTTATTTTACCCCCTGTCCAATCAACTCCAAGCGCGAAAATTTGGAATCATTAGTGAGTGTGGACTTTGACGAAAGCGTAGCAAGAATTGACTCACTAGGTGGTGGTAACATCCCGTTAGACTGTGAGTGACTCCTCGGTAATAAACGTAAATACGGCATTCAGATTTCTTTCACTTGATATAAGCTACAAATATGGTTAAGATAGAGAAGACCTCAACAAACAGATATAGGTGTGCAGTACGATCGACAAAACGTTTGGTGGAAAGACAACAGATAGAAAAATTATGTTTAACAATCAAAACCCCTTGCCAGCATTAATATGCATATTGTAATGACGTGATCTTTACGACGCTACTTTCTGTATGTAATTATTCTGCCACACGTTGTTGGCGTCAATTTGTAACGACGAAACTCTTATCGCCTCTGTAAAAATATGTTTATCGTGTGTTAGCCCCACACGTTGTAGTCGTTACTTTATGTTTACTTACTTTTTTATTTTTAACTTTCCACGCTGACGATGTCCGTCGCGAACTCACGAATTACCAGTACCAATACCTCGCGAGTGTAAACCTTACCTGTCCTTTAATGAGTAAATTTAATTCCCGGGTGGCGCCAAATTGTTTATGAAAACAATTAAAAAATGTGAAATTGAGCGGTCGTTCTAGACGGTGTTGACTAATTCAAATTACCCTCGCAATTGGCGGGCATATGAATCTCGCTAGTAGTTCGTCGTGCTGCCGACGTCTAACGCTGGCAGACAATTTCGCTCGTCGCTAAAGTACACAAATTTTATAATGCAATTTATAATGAAATAAAGGACGGTTATTACTACTCAGTACTAGTTTATTAACGTGAAATAGTTAGTAGTTATTCATTTAAATACAAAATTATATACTGTTATTAAATAAAGTTGCTCCGGCAATAAATAGACAATTTTCTCAGGTTGGCTAAGATGATTGAAACGATTCTAAATCGACATGGCTGTCGGCAATGTTTATCTTCTACACTTCGTTCAATCGTGGGTTCTTTAGATTACGAAAAACTATTAATAAAATGATAATAAAGTACACTACCTTACATCAATGGTACTTATACTATTAGAGTTAATTACAATTCGTTTTTTAAGTGTTAAAAAGTGTGTGTTAAGAATTCGTAATTTTTTCACAGGTTATTTTCTGTTTACATACAAGTTTAAGATTTATTCTCAATTAATCCTTGAAAGCAATTTAGTTATCAGTTCGGAGTGAGAGTTATTTGTGTTGTGAGAAAAGTTAATTAGAATTTATTCCAATTGTTAGTTAGTATGTTAACAAATTTCATGTTCTGATTTACTTATCTTCATAGAGTTATTCATAACATATAATATCTATTTCTCTGGTTAGTGTACTTTAATTGAGATTATTTGATTTGATTTTAATATTTGTCATTTACATTTATGATTTGTTTGTGCCTTTTTCATCATTATTTGAGTTTATACCTTCTCATTTTGTTTTCTTTATTATTTGTTTGTGTCTTTTTTCATATACCTTCTCATTTTATTTTCTTTTATTGGGTCAATCACTTGGGTTGGGTCATAGTCATTTGTCTCGTTGTAGTCATTTTATTTTCATTAGTTTAATATAGTTAATTCATAGTTTTTTCCCTGGTATTGGGGCGGCTTTTTGTGTTGTAACAATATAAACAAAATCATACGAACAATGACGAATTATGCTTAACACCCTATTCCCTTCACCACGTACACACGAAACCAGTATATAATCAACACCGATTACTAAGTCATCTGCTGTTAATTGTCCCCTAGCAATTTGAATTTCGTGGTGGGCACCAGCTAGCTGATGCGTGTCGTGGAGACAGTTGCCGAAGCCGATCGTTCACGTGAAGAGACTATTGCCGTCTTTTGTGATGGCAAGAAAGCTTTTGATTGTGTCTGGATTTGTATACAATCTGATGGAAATTCTTCTTCCTCTTCATCTGATGGCCGGAGCAGGACTCTGCATTAGAGTGGACAGCACTCTTTCTTCGAAAAGAGCAATTAACGCTGGAGTAGCTCAGGATAGCGTCTCAGGTCCCTTGCTTTTCTCTGTGTACGTCAACGACGTGCCCAAGTTGTGTGAAACGCGATTGGCCATATTCGTTGACGACACGGCAGTGTATGGTGTCGATCGTACTGCTGAAATGGTCACTATCTATCTTCATGATCACTGTAAGTACACGTTGAGGGAACGGACAAATGAAGGGTCTTCGTTAACACGGCCAAAAGCACAGTTGTAGTCTTCTCCAGACGCAAAAAGGTCCTCCCAGACTATACACAGGCGATATATGGTTTCCTTGGTCTCGTGGTGTGAATTACCTAGGGCTTCACTTCGACAGACGTCTCACCTGACGGATGTATTCCGAGCAAGTAGCCCGCAAAACTACTCGTCGTCTATATCAACCCCGACCCCTGCTCTGCAGCAATTCAGTGTCCCTCCGCCTACTAGGTAAACTCATCAGTATCACGTATATCGATGGTTACGTAAGCGATCCCAGTATGGGGATTACGTGGCAAAGTTTCGTTACCCATAAGCGAAAGCTTCAGTTTTTCATGAACCGACGTTTGTGCTGGGCCTTCAAACGGTTAAGTGACAACCGTTATCAGATACGACTACTCATATTAAACAACTTGTTGTCTTGAAACAACAATTATATTTAGCCTTGTAAATGTTAGTTTATAATTCTCTATCAAAGTACTCTCTATTGTCATACACGTAATACATATAACTTATACAAGATTTATTTAGAATTTATAGGACATTTAATCTGAAAGCACGAATAAATAAACAGCCTGTACAGGTCTCTTTGTGTCGTCTCCAAATGTCCGTCTCAAGTTAACGTGTCTGAATATACCTCCATTGCTTCTTCGTCTGTTGAATGTTTAACTTAAATAAAAAGTCAGCTGTGAAAATAAAGACTTCACAATCCAAATTAAATTGTTATGAAATCCTTGAATCTTTTGAGAGTGGGGAAAAGAAGATTGATGAGGCAAAGGGAATCACCTTAATTTATTCATCCGTGAACTCTGTATGGTGCAACAGAGACAAAATCAAAGCGATAACTGAAAATGTAAACAACACAATCAATGTAACTGAAAATAAGGAAACCAACCAACCTGGAACCTGGATGAAACGTTGCTGGAGAGATACTTAGACTCAATAGTCCAGTACCAGTTTAATCCTAAAAGTCAAAGCACATCGCGTTGCTGGCTTACTGGGTAGCTAACTTCAGCTTAAGATTCAATCCAGATTCAGCTGATCTGAAGCTTGGATTGATGAAAGTTTCGAGAAAAATAAACCGTTTGATATGCGGTAAAGGACAGAGTTATTTTTCTACACGAATTCCATCGGCACTTTAAAGTTAAAGAATGAGAAACGCAGTAGCGGTAGGATGTTAAAACAGAGAATCACAGTTGTCTTCATAGAGAAAAATGACTTCTGGTGTTTGGAAAGCCACAGAAACCTCGTTGTTTAAAAACTTTTAAGAATCTATCTGTGAAATACGCAGCAAACAATAATCCCTGGATATCAGCAAAGATGTTCAACAGGATAGGGAGCTTCAGAAGAAAGTAAGAAAGGGGAAGTGTTTCTTTTCGAGAACTATACAATATAGGCTACTAGCACATCAAGGCCTTCAGATTGACATCCTCATCACGAATCACGAGTGTCCTCCAGTCGATGGACTAAAGCATCATCCGAAACTTGAAAAGTAGTTACAGGCAGGCACGGTGACTTTACGACCAATATGATCCAATACGACGATTGGATAGTATATTTAATAAAAACCAAAAGATAAACATATGCTCTTAGATAACAAAAAAAAAAAACACAAGTGTAGGTAGCGAGACGACTGAAAGTACACTTTCTAAATGGTATCGATAAAAGGAAAACTAGATAAATAAAAATTACCACAGTACACTCTGCCCTGTTACTTTCCATCTTCAATGCCAAAAGAGTAGGCCTACTAAATTATTATAAAACTTTCAATTTCTCCATTAAAGTTTATTTACTGTCGTCTCTCCTTTATACTAGTAAAGAACAGTAGTTTTGTGCATTTCAACTAACTGTAATCCTTAGTTTCTCCGCTAAGGCCAAAATACATTCGTAAGTGCATGCCTGTTGTCATTACACCGTCTGTTAAGGCGACAGCAGCCAGCAACCGTCTTATTTAGCCTTACTCGATACTTTAAACTGGTGTTTGTAACGGTAGAAATTTCATTAGTTTATACAAGCAATGTGCGCAGTATATCAAATTTGAATATTTTAAAAAATCTCGTTCATATTTGAATCGTTCCTCTTTAAAAGGGCGTAAGTCCACAAAAGCAAACTTTTGAAAAATTAAAAAAAACTTTCTATTTCTTGAATATAAAGAAAATTTTGAACTGAAATGTATTTATTTTTTGTTTTACCCCTTTTGCATTGCGCTACGCAAGAGTTTATAGTTTTTTAATTATCATGCTTGTTAACAAAAAATTTTGAAATTTGAAGACTTACGCCCTTTAAAAAAAAAGATTGAAATTTTTAAAAAATTTAGCATTTTTTTGCTACAAAATGCTTTTTATTGAGGAACAGATTAAAATGAAAGAATTAAAATTTATATTAACGCAGATTTAAGTAGGTTTTGAGACAGGGATGCGAAATACCTTTAACATTCTTCAAGATTTTTTAACAGTGTTATTCAAGACACTATTTTTTAATGAATGACAATTACCTTTACACGCTTTTCTTCGCGGATGAACAAGTTGTCGTAGCATTGGACGAAGAGGACTCTAATTTCATGACCGAAAATTCCATTACCAAAAAATACAGATTTTGGAGTCTCGATATAAATTTTGGATAACCAAAAAGCTGGTTATTGGAGGTGAAGAGTTAATAGGACAGTGGGTTCCTACGTTATAAAAGACAGTGGATTTTTTAGGTATCTTTAGGCAACATCATCAAAACATGGTAAAAGTGATGAAGGTATCAACTGTAAAATAAAACAAGGTAAAGTGGTGATAAGAATTCTGTGCTTTGCAGTGGGAAAATAACCCACAAAACCAAAACGATGACTTACTCTATCATCTTAGAAACTATAGCCACCTGTGGCTCTGAAACTGGGTAGATATACCAAAGAAACTCCCGAAGTCTCCAAGCAGTGGAAGTGGACTTGTGGAAGAAGGTCTAGTGGGGTGTTCAGGCTCCAGTGTATTACTATTATTTGGTGTTCTGCCGTAAGGCAAATCAAATGGTAAAAGCCCTTCAAGCTGTCCTATCGCATGCCAGTCTTTTCGTTTCTTCGTAACATCCTCTGATTTTAACGCTATCAAATGTATTAGAAGTGAGGATATCAGGAGGAAACATGATGTTGACAAGTTAATTTTAGATACCATACACACAAAGCGCCTCGTACAGTACGGTCTCGTGTGGAATGGATGTCTCAGGATCGTTGACCCAAAAAGTTGCTAGACTGGATTCTATCTTGACGACTGAAACGGGGTAGGTCCAGGAGCCAATGGAAAGAGGACTCTGGGAAAGGATGAGAGGGTGAAATGAGACTTGCAAAGTGGTAGTTGGTACAACAGACCCTTTGGTGTGCAGTATGTGAGAGAAGGCTCATATAACGCCTGCTTTCCTAGGTGCTCGAGATTTCTCACAAAGGACGGTCGCATGTTCTCACGTTCTTCAATGCTTCTTGGAAACATTCGGAAACATTTTTTTTTTAGTAAATTTGTACTATTTTTTTCTTTTCGTTTTGTAATAAAGACGTTTAGGGTACGAGACACACAGGGCGGTGTAGTTCAACTGACACACGTGCGTATATACCTATAGAATCCGCTGGATGAGCCGCACCTTTTTTAAAATAATTTGTTTTCAACATTCCCAAATACCGCAGTAGCGTTAAGAATATCGTTTGTATTAACGATATCAACTCCAGCTGGCGAAAGATCACACTGAAAGTGGTATTTAAGATTGACTGTGGCATGGAAACATTGAGATAGGAGACAGACATGGGGTGGCAAATTAAAAATTGCAAAGTAGGCACACGAACACCTAGCGGATGTTGTATATATAATGTTGTGTAAGGGTAAGAAAAAGTTTACTGTTTTAAATTTATTTTCTCTTTGTATAACTTAATGCTCTTCACTAGTCCAATGACTTTTGTCAAGCGCTTTTGAACGATTTAATTAATAAGCATCATCAAAATCATCAGATCGTATTGGCGATGAGCTGAATTGTTCTAAAGCGCTTAGCGGGAGACATCAGACTGACTCGTTGTGCAGTTGTGCAGATCCACATAAAAGTCTACAATCTAATAATAAAAAGTCCGTTGATTTAAAAAAGTCTTATTTCAAAAATGAAAAACACAGTTTAGGACGCTTCAAAACACCGTTTTTGATTATATAGAAAAAAAATTAAGCTTGAGAGAAAACCCAAAAAACAATTGTATGATTTTATCTCAATAGGACTATGAAATAAGGTTTTATAAAATTTTAGCTGCGAAAGGGGAACTTCTCTTACTTGTTGGATCCCCATAAATCAACCGCTATTTTATTGCTGATTCAAGATTTCGGTACCGCGTTACCTTCAGTCTCAATACACAACGCCAAACAAATAGAAATATACATAAAGTGTTAAATAAAAAGCAGCTGAACAACAATAACTTTAAATATAAATTGTCGGTAATTGTCTTTTTTTTTAATATTTCGAGCAAGCCGGCACGAAATTTATAGTTTATCGAAATTATTCCGATTTTTACCAGTTTACCACATCCTCGACTGTAACGATACCGACCTCGACCCTACATAACCATCACATCACCGGCTGAGACAACACAGGAACCCCCGGCTGCGACGAATACCGACCGGAAGAGGGACGTTGGACTCCAGGCGCCTCCAGAGGATTCTAGTAGAGAAGTCTGGTGGCCTCTGCAGAGTCGCGAAAACGGAGGACCCTGGGCGCCTACGAAGGGCTCCCGGACGGCAATCCCCTCCCCGAAATCCAGCGATGTACTGCGTACGGGAGGGGATTACACCACCGGCCTTGACATTACACTCCAGCACTTCACCTTAACTGGTTTCCGAATGTGACGAAAAATAACAGCACCTGACATGGACTTCATATCTCAACAGTAAGTTCAGTACTTGAAACAGTACAATACTATACTATCAAATAATAAACTATTTTAATAAACTGAAGAGTGTTATCAAAATATTAATTCTTTGCACTCGTAGAATAACTCTGAATTTTCCAGTGAATGTGTCTCCTAAATATTATTTCATTAAATGTCATTTTATTTGTGTTGCAGGCTGTGACAATACTGGTGCCATCACACTTTGACGAAACTATCAACTATCTGTGAAAGAATCAATAAAACAACACCATCATTTTAATTCATTTGTTCTCTTAATTAGAAGTTCAAAAATAGAAAGTAAACGAAATTCACTGTACTGTTGTTAATTTATTTGTATTTTTTAGGAATCGAAAATTTTCACGTGTTTGTCAAGACGAATATTATGGAACCCTGCGGACTCTAAATAGACCATACCTCCCGCTTAGTGCTACGTTGGGCGATTTACGCAGTGGTGTATTAATGAAAAGTGATTATAGTGCGCAATTCTTTACAGTTGACATTATTATTGTGTAGACAGATTAACTTGAATTATTGTACGTGTATAATCTTGTTGAATAACTTGTTGATTACAAACTGTTAATTGTGATAATTAAAGCTGGTTTTTAGTGGCTTCGTTGGTGTCTTGTATTTTGTTTTCCACTGTACCATACGACGATCAATAGACCGTCCTAACAATAGTTTTTGAATTTGGATCACTTTAAGACACAAGCCATGATAACCGATTATCCCAGTTATAATTCAGACAAGAAATCAGGTTCAGCCAATATCAGTCAGACAGGATACGTGAAGGTGTAAACTATGTATATATATGTGGATTGAATATATAAATTGGATATGTGGATATTTTGAATATAAATTTGCGACAATATTTGAATAATATAAATAAATAATAAACATATACAATTTACGGGCGAAACAGAAAATAATAGTAGATTAAATTTTCTGGACTTAACGGTTATAAAAGTCAATAACGGTTTCAAATATCAAATCTATAGGAAACCTACTACGACAGATATCACCATTCATGCAGACTCCCACCATCCTAATTCACAGAAAATGGCTGCGTACAACAGTTTTATCCGTAGATTAGTAACAATACCAATGGAAGCCATTGACTTCCATAGGGAATTGAACATTATAAAATATATAGCAACACGCAATGGGTATAAAAGTTCACTGATAGACAGGTTACTTAAGAAACACCACAACAAACAGAAAAAGCGCCTAGAAAATAAAACTAAACTAAAATACGTAGTAAACGATTATGGCACTATCCTTCCTCAAATCGTCACCAATACACTTAAGAAAATAAAAATGGTGGTCACATTTCGCACGAACAACAACATACACAAATTTCTTCGCCCTAAAATTATTAGACCACTGGAAGAAAGAACGGGCATCTACAAAATTAAGTGTAGTGACTGTAAGTGCTTTTATATAGGCCAGACGGGGAGATCGTTTTTACAACGATTTAAAGAACATGTACCTAAAAAAGATCTAGATCAAACAAAATCTAATTTTGGCCGACATTTAATGGATAGTAACCATAATTACACAAACCTGGCTACAAATCTTGCACCTTTACATGTTTGTAAAAAGGCCGTTATATGGATGCCGCTGAGGAATTCGAAATTTATAAGGCACATAAATTATATCCTGAGCATCTGTTAAACAATCATTTGAATTTCCATTCGAACGCGCTATATGATACGGCTTTACAAGTCCCAGAACGACTGAGACTTGCGTCACAGATAAGACAGTGAATTGTTGACTAGAGACGGCAGTGTCGCTGTAGCTTCCCCACGGTGCGCACCGTTATTCTCGCGCGCTAATGATTGTTTTATATATGTGTTTTAAATGTTTTTGTTTTCTGTGTTTTGTGTCTTAATGTTGTGACGACCTCTAACGAGGAAAATAACCTGAGGATGGAACTTTAGTTCCGAAACGCGTTGTGTTTTTTAATATAAAACAAGTGAACCACAAGACGGACTATTCAGGTAATATTTAATTACTTAATCTATTTGTGGTTCGGATACGAATATGAAGTATTTCAAATTTTGTTAATCCTGAATCGTGATGCGTGATTTTAGTGTAAAGGAAGAAGAGATATCCAGCCGGGTTTTTCATTCATCAAGTAGGAAGGATAACGATATCTTACTATATTAGTAGAATTAGTCTAAATACTGCTATTATTAATCATAGGTTTCAAAAAGTTTAAAGTTTTTCATAAACACTAAATTCTTAGGCATAAAAAGTACAACCACAGTCACTAAGATTGGGGACACAGATCAGATAATCAGTAACAACGGAAAAGAATAAGAAACCTGCAACAGATGTTTACTATCCTATTTTAGTACAAAAATGGTTTTAACATTATAATGTTTTTAGGCTGGGGGTCATTCCACAAAAATGTAACGTCATCGAAAAACGTGACGCTTCCACACTTTCGATTCCCCACAGTCTAGAAATTTGATATGTAAACGCATCAAGACAGAAATAATCGCTGCTGACATTGAGTTTAGCAAACGTTTTAATGAGAATAAATTTGGTTTTACATGCTCTGTTTGTGATCGTCTGATGTTTGGAAATGATTTACGTAATCCACCAAACGTAATCCACATTATACGTTTCAAAAGCCTAAAAACATTATCATGCTTCGATGTTTCGGTTTCGTCGAAATTCTTTGAATGCTTAGGTGCATAAATAGAGAGAGGGAGAGAGGGTTAGAGGGAGAGAGAGAGGGGGAGAGAGAGAGAGAGAGAGATTTTTTTAAAGGGCGTAAGTCACTGATAACCGCCTTTTTAAAAAGAACCGGAATATTCATTGTTTTATAGCTCTATAACTAACTGCAGTCTATACGCCCTTTTAAAACAAATTGATAGACCTACATTTTTTAATGACTATGAAACATTGAAAAAGTCAAAATGACAGAAATCGTGACTTATGCCCTATTAAAAAGGATCGATTCATTTGTCAAGTTCATCTAGTTTTCTCTTACATGTAGTTAAAACACCTATTTATAATTTTCAGTACCTTCATTCACAGCAAGGATTTGCAATTTCATCTCTCAGATAACTAAATTAACTTAATTAACCTGTTGTAGCACATTGTTTCCACTATCTTGCGTCAACGAAAATTAGTCATTTAAATGCTAAATCCGTTACGTACAGCGGCAGAAATTTCTAAACCAACGCGTTGAGCTATAACATGCAATTTGTAAATAGCCAATTATAACTTATCTCTAGATTGGTAGTCGACCTCAAGCGGTGGTAACAAATAACGAAGTATCAAGTTAGTCGAATTAACTTTTAATTCCCGTACGTCTTTGTTAACGTAACTATTTAAAAAACACAAATCTAGGTGGCATCAGACCTACAGCTGCTTTTCATAATTTTACATTTAGCATCGACTGTGCCGATACTAAAGTTACTTTCTACATAATGACTTTAAGTTAACCTTACAAGTATTATCAACAGAATCTTTCAATTATTTATATTTATCAAACCAGTCGAATGTGATCATATAGTATCCACAAGCAAATTAGCATAAACGTTTATACAAAAATTAATGTTTAAATTTCAATCTCGAAATCTAGGCCTATGCTCAGCCGCACTGTTTAATGATTGTCATACATAAAACAGTTTCAGAGAGGAGCAATAAAATATCGTTGATACTTACTCTGTTACTCTTAAATTTCAATAAACAGGCGACAGCAGACTATATATAGTACACAGACTCTTTTATTTGGCATTCACTGTCGAATGTTTCAAAAAACGTAACTTTTACGAATTCAGAGTATTTGCAGAAAACACGCCAGACAACATGAAAGACAATTTGACGAAACATGAATCAGTGATTACATAAATAAAAGAACTTTTAGTTTAATATATTGTTTTTATTAATTTAAATCGACAATCTGCAAAATATTTTGTTACAATGACTGATTAACAAAACAAAAATATTTCGTATAACGAAGGAACTAGAAACAGTCACGGAACATGATAGGACCGCCCTACGCGTAGGACCTACCACATTTAAAACATACCACATGTCTTTAACCCTATGAAGACTTCAATAATTAATGAGTGCTGTAAATATGTTCTGTTTATTATTTTTTAAAGGCTCTATGTGATTATAGTGATTGTAAAATGTCCGACTGCTGGTTAATGGAAATATAATTCGAAGCACTACGATACATCGCAGTCTGAAACACATCAACTTCGTTACAGACTTGTTAAATCAAATAAGTTTTGTTGAGACACAGAAGTTACATTCAAACTTAAATACAGATCTGTTAAATCAAATAAAGTCTGGTTGATACATGATCACACTAGGACATGTTATTTCCAGCTGTTTATGGTTATAATTCCTCGATACGTTTCAGTTTTACGATACGCAAAGTTACATCGTGTCAGATCCCTTTTAGTGTGGATTCTATAAAGATTTAATTATAAATATATGAATCTGTCTTGTCTTTAATTAATTATTTCTACATATCTAAGAGAGACGTTTATTCAAACTACCTCGTTAGAGCATTTTATTGTGTCATAATCACAAAAAATACTTTACTACTCCGTCTACGTCTTCTACTGAGATCAGTAAACTTTAAACTAGCTCTTATACGTAACTGCAGTCAAATCAATAAAAAAGAGGTTTAAGAAAACGTCTTCTCATCGTATCTAAACAGTGCTGCTCTAGCTTAAACTAACGTCCAGTGTGCACCTCTTCATGATTGTAAATTTCATTATGTGTAAGAAAATTTAATAATTTTTTATATGTACGCAGGCTTCTTCTTCTTTAGTATTACAGCCCAACGTGAGCCCTGACTTCCAACACCAATCTTCTCCAATGTCTCCCATCCGATGCCATCTCAGCGTAACCCATCACATCCATTCTTCTGAGATTGTCTAGCACGTTATCCAACCATCTTATCCTAGGTTGACCCCTCTTTCTGCTTTTATACACCTATGCCCTCAGGATTTTCTTTGGCATACGCTGATCATTCATCCGCTCTAGATGACCTAGCCATTGTATTCGTTGAGCCTTTACGAATCTTACAGTGTTCTCATGCTTCAATAGTTCATCTATTTCCTTGTTATATTGTTCTTCGTCCTCGTCCTCCTTAACTGGACCAAGAACATATTGTACAATCTTTATTTCAAACCTTCTTAGTATTTCTTGTTTTATTTTTGCTAATGTTTTTCTCACCACCATAAGGAACAACTGGTCTAATAAGTGTCTTACATATTTTCATTTTTGTGTTGTGACTAATGATTTTGCTTCTCAATAGTCAACTGTTAACATAGTATACCCTATTTCTTATTTGTATCCTGTCATGTATTGTCATGTTTATGGATCCTCCATTATCTATCACGTTACCATGGTATCTAAACTTATAAACCGCATCAAATGAATTGCCCTCTGTGCATAAATTATACAGCTTTCTTTTCCTTGCTGATACAGAAATTAGCATATATTAAGTTTTGCTGATGTTTGCATTCAGTCCCATTCCAGCGGATTTTTTATTTAGCTCCCTGTAAATCTGAACCAGCCGTTGCCTTTTCCTAGCTATTATCACATCATCATCAGTGTAAGGATATGTTTGGCTTGTCTTTTTTAATATTTTTCATAGCTCACAAAACATACACAACTTTAAAACTTTTAGGCAGGAATTCTGTCGGTGTGAGGCGACACAGGAGAAACTTGTGATCAAGACTGGATCCGCCAACTCTAATTTTCATTTAAAAGTATAATTTATGTCTTCAGACGTTGTTTTCTTTTAATACTAATAAACTGCCTTAAAATATGTAGTGTTAAAAAATAAAGATGAATGAATACTGTATTTTACATAACACGTTATTTTACATGGAATACTTACCTACCTGGATACGTGATTTTTTCCATGTATGCATGTACGTGGATAGGTGAAAGTATGTAACAGAATATAGTTAAACAAAACTTTTTAATCAAACCTTAACAAGAAATTTTATGTTTAGAAGTATATCGTCTGCAAACATAGTTTTCTGCAATGAAAATAACATTTTGTTTATCAGGTTTTCTAGATTCGTATAAAAGCCAATAATCGGTTTTGTTTTCAGAGACTCGAAATCTAAGACTTAGATAGTCAAGTCAAACTAAACGCTACCAAGTGTAACCTAGCACTTACAGCTTATCTTCCAGTGTAACCTAGCACTTGTCTGTTATCTTCCAGTTTAAAAGCTTTAATTCAGTCAATGAAGAACAACGTATACTTATTCATTGAAGTTATACATATATATTATTTGAATGTAGTCTGTTAATGAATTACGGTCCCCACGGCAAGTACGATTTAAACACTCAAACATGATGTGTATGATTGCCTAAACATTCTGCTGTATGATTAGCAACTCAAAGTATAGTAACATGTGCATTCAATTAATTAATTAATTAAAAATAACTATATGATTATTGCACCGTGTTACAATGAACCATATGTAACCACATACGGTTCTAATATACTAATTATAAATATATAACTACTGACCCGGATCACTAATTTTTATTGATAAAAATATAAAACTTTTACCTTGCAGCCTGAAATAGTTTTCGCTTATTCCAAACTGCTGCCGATACCGCTGTCTGTTTTGTTCTGGGTGACGGCGCCATCGTTCGAAAGATGTGTGTGTGTGTGTGTGTGTGTGTGTGTGTGTGTGTGTGTGTGTGTGTGTGTGTGTGTGTGTGTGTGTGTGTGTGTGTGTGTGTGTGTGTGTGTGTTCAAATAGTATGTGTGATTTAAATTGTGTCTGTTCTTTTAGGATGTCGTTTTTATGTGTTTTTGTGTGTTTGTATATTTCGAGTTGTTCAAGAGTGTCTAGCTTTAGGCCTTTTATGTGTACATGTAGAATTTCCATGTAGCTGTTTGCATAATCTGGCGGCTGAGAAATGAGCTCAGTCCATGTAGATCTCCCACCAATTTTATTGTAATTCTGATGTCTTTATTATCCGTTCCCCGTTTTGGGAAGAATCCCGTTGGTTCAGGAGATAATCTATGACTAGTGAGCATCCTAGATCCATCGGATATGTACGGTGCGGCAATAACATTTCGCTGTACATTCAACAGTGCTTTCTTCACGGGCGTCCTATTTTCTTCTGGAGAAATCTACTCTGTATTGGTACGAGCACCAATCAGCTTTGGTCACTAATGGAAAATTATTGTCAGTCAACATTATCTTGTCCCCAAGTTTCCCTGGTTTGGAGTCAACATGTGCAGGCTGGGTGTGGTATGGTTCAATGGCCCCTCCAATCATGCGCCTCCCACGCATGGGTCCATGGATACCATTATCCCCACCACCCGTTTCTCTTCTGGATTCTCCTAAACTCATTGCCTGTATTCGCTGTTGTAACATGGCTGCACCTTCTCCTCCTCCTCCTCTACGGTGGGAAACTCTATCAGCGCCAATACTCTGGGGAACTGCTTCTGCTGTTGTCATGGTGGGCCACGTTGTTGCTGTGGCTCTCCACGTTGTTCACTGGGACGTTTTTGTTGTTGCTCCTGCTGTGGTGGACCCTGTTGTTGTGTTGGCTGTTGTGCCCGGGCACGTGCCCGCCCCCTCCCTCTCGCTCGTCCACTCTGCTGCTTCATTGAAAAACGATCGCCTTACTGAAAATACTACTGTATAAGGTTGATGTCCTTGGATCATTCTTAATATGAAGTCTGCTTTCTTCCCAACCCAAAACACGAAACTTTAGTATCACATGCGCGTCCACATGCGATCAATCGCTACCCCACTTAATGAATTACGTAAAAAGGGGGCTAAATTTCAATGGGGAGAGAAGCAACAGAAGGCTTTTGACGCGCTTAAGGAGGCCATCATGCCTTCACCTGTGTGCGGATGCCCGATTTTTCTAAGCAGTTTGTCCTGCAGACGGGCGCTAGTTCGGTTGCGCTCGGGGCTGTTCTTTCCCAGGTTGTTGATGGTGCTAGGCAGCCAGTGGCTTTTATATCTCGGACCTTGACCCAACAAGAAAAGAAGTCATCTGTCTATGAGCTAGAGTGTTTGGCAGTGGTATACGCTCTAGATAAGTTCAGGCGTTTCTTGGAACATGCTGAGTTCCTACTTGAGACCGATAATCAGGCCTTATCTTGGCTTCTTGCTCATCCCCGGCAACTGGGTAAAATTGGAAGATGGGTGGTGAAAATTTCATCCTTTAAATTCAAGGTGCAACACATTAGGGGAACTCGGAATGTTGTTGCTGACGCTTTGTCCCGCATGTTTTCCTTACCCAGTGAAGTTTAATCTGAGCAACCCTGTGCCTTATTATTAGACTTTCCGCTAGCCTTTACTGATGTGTTACCCCATCAGTTAGATGATGAAGAGTTGGGTCCTATCATCAATAAGTTAAAAGAGGGTAACGTACAGGTCCCATGTTTCTTGTCCAAGGGCGTCCTGTGTTGTAAAGAAAGAAAAGGACGAGCCTCTAAAATCGTGCTGCCTAGCAAGTTAATGCCCATGGTCTTCAGCTACTATCATAATTCCCCAGTAGGTGGACATAAGGGAATTTTCAAAGACCATTTCCAGTATTAGGAAGCATTTTATCTGGAAGGGCATGGATAGGGATATAGCTGCTAGGGTTAAGGAGTGTCATCTTTGTGGGTTAAGCAAGCCTGCCCAAAACACTAAGTTAGGTTTGTTGTCATCGGACGTGGCGAGCAGACCAATGGAGAAGTTATTCATCGACTACGTGGGACCTCTCCCACGTAGCAAGTCAGGTAATTCTTTCCTGCTTGTTTGTGTGGATGCTTTCTCTGAGTTTGTCTGGCTATTGCCCTTACGGCAGGTGAACGCTCGGTTAACCATTCTAGCACTTCAGACCAATATCTTTCAGCATTTCGGACTTCCGGCCATCATTGTCTCTGACAAGGGTCCACAATTCATTTCGGGCGAATTCCGGCCGATGTGCTTCGCCAACGGTATCCGACATCTACATCTTTCCACGCGGAAAGATTCAACAGGAATCTTAGATCTGCTCTGATTGCCTACCATGCAGAGTAACAGAATTGTTGGGACCAGAATCTCAAGTAGTTACAGCTAGCCTTCAACACGGCCCTCCATGAGAGTCATAAGGCCGTTCCCTTTGAGGTGATGTTTGGATTCTCGCCCACACTTCCATTGGGCAACTTATGGAAAATTGAAGATCTTCTGCCTAATACTTCTGACATTAGGACAGCAGACAGGTGGAAAGAAGCCCGGAAGAATCTGCTCCGTGCGCACGAGCGTGTCCGTGTTCGTTACAATCAGGGGTGAACTCCTAATCCCTTTAAGTTTGGGGATTTGGTCTCCTGCTAGAGCCACCCGATCAGCTCAGCCGTGGACAAAAAAGCCGCCAAATTGTGCTATCGTTGGTCCGGTCTATACCGCATTCTGAGGTTTGTGTCACCAGTGACGGTGAGGTTGGGAGATCCCAACGGTGATGTCGAGAAGTTGACCACTCACATATCCAAGTTGAAGTTTTGGCATGTGGGATAAGTAGGTGAGTGGTGGTAGAAAGGTGTCTTGTTAAAGTGTTGAGTTGGCCCTTGGGTTCTCAGTTTGCAAGTTTGGGAGGCCTTAGGAGGTAAGAGCTCTAGTACGCGTACGAATTCTTCCCTCTTTCTTTTTCTTTCTGTCTTCTCTTTGTTCTGGCCCTGGCCAGGTCAGCATACAGTTACCACATGATTATATACATACACACCCAGGTACACATGCACTTACACAGTTTCGTTTTCTTCTTTCTTCTTGTCTCGTTTTCCTCTGAGCCTCTGTCTTCCTGAGAGCGGTATATTTTCCTGAGACTCCCGAAGTAGCCAAGAGATGCAGTTGAGATTGATTTGTTTTTTTTGGGGGGCAACCAGGTTGCCCTTTTGGGAGGATGGGGGATATTATTATTATATCATGTTACGGTATATTTATTATACTATGTTCGAATAGATCATATTCATAAATACCCTAATAAAATCTTCGAAACGTATTTTTTCACAGCCTTAGGCTACAATTTTTAACAAATTTCAACATCTGTTTCATTTTGTATAATAAAAATGCTTGTGCCAGTGCCACATGCCATTATTTCACTTAGGCTACACAATAATCATATATTTTAGTCAACGGTTATTTGTATACGATAGGTAAGACACTTTACATAACAGGAAAATCCATGGAAGCAATCAAATATATTGAAATAAATTTAATTAAACACAATATGTCAATATAGAACTCACCAAGGTTGAAGAATGAAACTGGCATGATGAATCCACACTCTATGAAGGAATTTGAATTTGAATTTGAATAAAAAATTGAATGCAGTTGTCTCAAGTGTTCAAATCAATATTCTACTGTAGTCTATTATTGTTTTGAAAAATCATTGTTTAAAACGAGTACCGATTATTAAATTAATATATACAGTATATATAATGTACGTAGCCTACAGTATATAACGTCACTACACTTCGGAAATTTCACAATACAATGTCCAAACGACGTTTTTTTCATTAGTTCATTTAACACATCTGCAGTTGGAGTGTAATTTCTATGTATGTTGAGGAGTGCTAATCCATTCAAACGTGTATTTCCAGTAGAATTACGTAACCAACCATCTAGGGGGATGTGAAACTAGTTTTGGGAAGAACGTTTGCGACAACATCGTCACGCTGCGGCTGCGAAGAAACATTTGGCAATGTGAAATTTTCACTAACCTCACGAGAATCACTACCGGTACGCGACTTTTTGCTAACGGGTGAATACCGCTCGACAATGTACAATATTTCACATCTGCACTGCAGAACTGTCAAACAATATGTTTCACAACAAGTAAGTTTATTTGATGTCGGCCTTATTTTATTACAAGGTCGGTATTATTATCGTACCTTCTTAACAAGCGACACGGCTTTGATGCTCCTTTCTCTCTTTCAGTAGACGAGGAAGGGTATATGCTTTGACACTTACCGCGCCAGTGAGAGCACTGCCGCGTTCTCAGAATGCTGAATGACAGCTACTTGTGTCCCACGTGGAGTGATGTACTGTACGTGCCGCAGCACCAAGCACAGGGATTATATTGTTGTAGAAGGGGAGGGCGGACTGTACCTTATGTCGATAGATTTTGTTCCTCTGACAGTGAGAAATTAGAAGAGAGAAAACGATTATGGATTTTTAAAAAGATACTCAAATATAAATATGTCAATTTTTATTTTTATTTTATATAATATTAAAAAAAGTGGTTAAACGTTCAAGGGGAAGGTTCAAACCCGGTAACACCCCTTTGCGTACGCCTCTGTAATCTCGTAAAGGCGTTCAGGTTAGACTTAATTATATTATTCTGTGTTCATTTAATTATGGATTTTGTGTTATTATTGTGTAAGTGTGTGTGGCCCAGACTCATGTAAAACCTATTTCATTGTAAAAATCTTGTATTGTAAAATTTGATCTACACGTTACTTCCGGTCTGGAAATAATTGGTGATATTGTATTCAATTGTATTTCGATCAAGTTGATTGAAAGTAATCACTATAATTGAGTAAAACAAGTAATGCAATTAATCAGAGTAAATAAGAGATTGATAAAAGATTGTGAAAGGGAGTGCGGTGTCTGTGTTCCGAGGCGAGAGAGTGTTATGTGTAGGTGTATTAACTGACGGCTAATCTCCAAATAAAAATGTTATAGGGCCCTGTACCAGCCAGGAGAAAGGGGAAGGAGCGGTAGTCACATCAACACCTGTGACTACCCGCAGAGCAGTGCACCAGGATGCTCCCCAAAGCCGTGAGATCCAGGAATGCTGATCCCACAGAACACACCGAAGGACCCACAGCTGCCCGGAACGAAAGCCAGTAGAGAATCATCACAATCTAGGGACAATCTGCAACACTCTTAGCACACTATTCATCATGGTACCGTTTGAGTTCTTCTACACAAAAGCACAGGTGGGAACGTTTTAATTATCACCCTTCAATCAGCATCAACTCAATAGACCGGCTACCCTTGTGCTCACATTAAACATCTTGTTAAGAACTTACAATACCGCAAACAAAAACTCAAGTTATTAAAAAAAATTTTGTAACTGAATACTTTGTAAGTGGTCTGACATACACCATGAGGGGGTAGTTAAATGGTTTTGCTAGAACATGGGTTCTTCCCTTAAACTATTTCAAGTCTAATCTGTATTACCCTCATTTATTATAATTAGTGTGAAGGGTTATTCATGTTTTCATTAAGGGGTGGGGTTAACTTAATTGGTTCGTTATTCCAACTGTAAGCATGTTCGCGTGGTCTCTCTCGTGGGGTATGCTGGTCTGTACATGAATACAGTAAATAGTAACTGATGTCTATTTTATAACAACATAAATTAATGACTTTGTATAAAATGAAACACGATTGGAACATTGTGTCACAACTTAAACGCTAAATAAATTTGTTACTTGTTAAAAGAGTGTTGATTGCAAATCCTGTCACTCTGTTTGGGCTCCAGCACACTTTTCGCTTCCTCTAGGTTAAGTAGCCTAGTCTTAAATTTTGCGTAGCGGCCTAGTAGCCGTTACAGTTTTTTTTTTGTATATAAATTAATAACCACGATGCCTGCCAACAAATTTAGTCCTAGCTTTGAGTTTATGTATGTTTCAATATATCTAATAATTTTCACAAATATTTTTTACAAGTATTTCACAAATACCTGATAACAATATGTAAAATATTCAAATATAGCTTACAAAATTTGCAATGCATGTTGGTAGATACTAATTTTGTCACAAATTATTAAAGATACCGATTTAGTACTTCAACAAAATTCCTCATTATGCACATAGACTTTTACAAGCTTCTTAATATTCAGACTTCCATTTTTGTTTCATGATGCACCAAAGTTGAAAAATTTTCAGAGTAAATACAAAATTCGCATTTGTGTTAAAATTCCCTCTATTCTGATACCAGGGCTAGATTTTTAATATTTCTCGATATTGTTACGACGGTGTTACGGATCGTCGTATTGTACCTACAGTGGAAACAAAATACAGGCACCAATGAAGTTACTAATCACCAGCTTTAATTAGTCACAAATAATAATTTGTAAAATCAACAAGGTACTCTCATACAATAATTCAAGTTAAATTTCTCCACACGCAATAATAATTGTCAACTACTAGAGTTCCCCAATAACTGTAACACAATAATCACTTCTCACAATCACTTGATCCGCATTCTACAATATCGCCAAGAGTAACTGACTTCTAAGCCGGCCGCTGTTGCTTATATAGGTCCCGCTGATATTTCAGAATAATTTTTCCATTCTTTTGGCGGGTGCCAGCATAATTTGGATAGTTACAAGTACTTGAACAGTCTAAAGGGTACTTGTCTGTACGGCCTTGACACAGGCACTGCACCTGCTTGGGTAGCCGAGAAATGTGTAGAACTTTCACGTAACTGCACCTGCCGACTTTTCGAGAGCGTTACGTAAGTTCGTAGCAATATGTTTTTGAGCCCTTGTGTTCTGAAATTTGGAAATTTCCCAAACTGAACACTTTATTTAGATTTTGGTTAATATTATCTTCAATTTGATCCTTAACCAGAATTTTTACGATTTTCCTAAAATTTTGAACAACTTTTTAGCTTGTGGCGTCCCAAAATTTTGAAAAACTAATGATTATATTTAGATTTTATTTAAAATTGTTTTTAATTTGATATCCCTCATGGGTTTTGTGGTTTTTTGAAATTGTTATTCTCCAATTTTTGCATTTTCGCCTTCTAATTGTGGGGAGATTAATCCCAAAAACAACTAGTGTCTGTGAGGTAATAGTATGGGCACGCTTACCAATTTATACGACAGTCGGTTGATGCATTCAAAAGTTATCGTTAGTCAAATCCAAATAGGCAAATAGATTGGTAGATATATAGACAGAAAGACTTGCTTCATTCGTTAAATTGTTAGTGTTAGTAGTATTATGATGATTATTTATTATAATTATTGGCCGTGCAAGATATATTGAACTATTTAGCTATCATAAATACTTTTCTACTTCTATTTAAATAAATAATACAATTAGCTGCGTGGTGTGTACAAAACCAACTGCAGTAAACATTCTTATAGTGGAGCTGACCAAAACGAAAATTTCTCTGTAACGGAAAAGTGGCTTCAGATAAAATATTCAACGTCTCCATGTAACGAAATTTCGCTATAACGGGGAAATCCCTATACATAGGATTTGATAAAGCCCCAAAATTTCCCCGTCATAGAGAAATTTCGGATCTCTATCAAACCCTGTGTAAGGAGGTTTTTACTAACTTGACTATCTTAAATATTATCCTACCTTGTAAACAAAACGCTTCACAGAATCCTAAAACTGCTATCAAACTAAGAATGGAAACGATAATGTAAGCTGCTCTAGCCATCTTACGTGTGTAAACTCAACCAGCACAACAAACAACTGACAAGAATCATCTGTTAATGCAACTGCGCTAGTTCCAGTGCCAGTTTTACAGTCTTTTGTCTTGATCAAAGATTCCATTTTATATGTTTTTAATCTGAGGAAATCTATTCTTGACATTCGACATGCAATTATTATGAACGTGGTTAATTAATTTGATTCGCTTTGTAGTTATTCAACAAACACATAAAAAGGCATTGCACAAAGGTTTTATAGCATTTACGGATTGTTTCTCACTGAACTGTCCACATCAGGTTGGAAACATAAAATGAATTATAACGCATCACGTGTTTCCAGAGATGTACAATGTACAGTGTACATATCGCAATCGTTTATAATAACCCAGTACGTAAGTCGGCTAGAGGACGAACACATTATTTCTTTTGTCATCTTCCTGTTTACGATAAACTGTCCTGTTAAAAATAAATGATGAAACTTTTATGTCACAGTAAATATGAAAGCTACTTATTGAAGAAAAATCTAATGTCCACCAGCTTAGTTAAAGAAAAAAACAATACAATAAAACAAGCGCGCGCGCTAGTTTCTGATTCTGTTTG
Source organism: Magicicada septendecula (assembly GCA_034769895.1). Lineage (NCBI taxonomy): Eukaryota > Metazoa > Arthropoda > Insecta > Hemiptera > Cicadidae > Magicicada > Magicicada septendecula. Next base: position 639,139,011 of record CM068367.1, read on the forward strand.
TATTTCCTTTTCGAAAATGCTACTCCTACCCAGACGGCTGTGAATTTGGAACAGCATACATAGATATTACAAGTATATAGACTATACTTTCAGACTAATGGGCAATAAAAAATCATTTTTATTCGTAAAAGCGTTATTTTTATTTTTTTATCTTCCATAATGCGGAATATCTCTCTACATCGGATTGCTTTTCTGCAATTTGAGAATGGTTGCAAACTACTTCACGAATAATTACCTTCGTAAAAACTCCGTTTCTTAACTACTACGTACGTACGTTAGTTTGTGTAACGGTTCCATTAAGTAAATTTAGGAACTACATTATTAAAATGCCTAAATCATATGTAATAATAATTAAATTTTGGTTGGGATAAATATTAATTATTTTAGGGACACACGGGTAACTACAAATGTAATTATACGTAAAGGTATAGCCGTATGACTTCTTTTTCACGTTTTAAATTATAACCTAAAAAACGCATTTAAAAAAAACTAACAATACACAATTTAAAAGTACACTACATTTTTTGTAGACTTACTTATTCAGGTGAGTCTTTTTCTTCTGTCGCTCGATCTAACAACGATGGACATAGAGCCTTTGAAGTTTTTTTTTATATCAAACATGAAAGCCTGTTGATAGTAAGTAGCTGCAATGAATCTGGCGTAGCGCCGCGTGTTTGGGAACCAGGGTTCTCTTCCCTGGCAAGTAGCCTTAAGGCGTTGTTCCGTTCTTTGGGACATCGGCGGGTGAACTTATTCGTGCACCCATGAAAAGAAACGTGCGTATTGCCGCGCGAAGTGTGAACGGGTTTATACCCGGGATTCTAGTAGCGCCTTGGAACCAGGGTTGGGATCCCCTGGCCACGGACGCCACTCCGTGATCTCCATTAAGTATATACACCGCAGGTGAACCCTAGTAGCGACCGTTCTTGCCCGCTTGTTCTTCCCTCTTCGGCGGATTGGCGTCAATGGAGTCGGTGGAGTCTGTAGTTAGGACAAGGAGGGTGTTAGGTTACGGCAACCTACCTCCCCACTGACCTGACGTGGCGGTCCGGTTTCGAACTCGGAGATGGGGCCTGCTAGTTACCTCTTTGCATAGCCTATAACTGTGCCACGTATTTTTACAGACATTCTCACGGGTTTACGGGACTTCGGCCTTCGATTTTTTTTTTTTTTTTTACTTACAAACTGCCGCTTCCATGACCTCGGAACCTGCTATTCATTCTACTAATGTCTCCCTTCAATCATTTATTCTTTTTCCACAATTTGTAATCGGTATAACCTATTTACTAAGCTTATTCTGAATCATTCTTCAAAACTTTCTAAAATCACATTTTAGTTATAAGGATCCACCGTACTTTTCTCTGTGGTTTGAATACAACCACATACTGCAATACCTCATAACCTAATTGTAGTAATACTGCAATTATTTCATAAGTTTTTTGTTCAAGCCTTCATTGCTTTTGAAATTTGAAATGCCAATAATAATGGTATCGCATATAAACTCGAAGTTTAATTATTGTTCCTGTACATCCATAATTGACTTCTATTCACGTTGGGCTGCTAATAAATAATTATCATTGATTGTAAGTGTACCATACGTGGAAACTATCACCTTAGCTTTAGGACCGATTGTCTGCAAACTCTACTACTTAGCAATCTACATATCATCCTTGAATATTCAGTTTACTTCCTCTATGATGATAAGAGTGTCAGAGAACATTTTCTTTTTTGTCACTGTATAATTTTGTTCTAGCTTTATTTAAAACTTCTGATATTTATTGACGTTTAGTGCTTTGTATTAGTTAAAAATAATAGATAGTATGCAACACCTTTAGCATATAGATAGTTTTCATACTCTTTAGTAGATAGATAAATTGAAACACATGATCCTTTTGATTTGTTGGCAACATTAGCTGTCTTGTCGGACCACAGTCAGTTGCGATCCGGTCAATTGCGATCGAAAACATCGTCCTATTAGCATTAGCTACAGACAACATACTGCGTCTATCAAAGGCGTTTGAAGAGATGAAGGCTCACGGCTAGAATGGTAATACGTACGGCTGTTTCCAATGTTTATAGGCTATACTGTTCCGACCGATTAACTTTCTCTGGGCATATTTACACACATACTGAACCCATATGTAACAGACCTCAACACTCGCTTCGCTTGGGTACACAAGCATCGAAAAGGCGCGGCAGTCTTCCGACTAAAATTTCAGGTAAGAGTATATCACATGTGGGTCCTCCAATAACCCCTATCGAAACATTAACACATTTCATCCTATCATTACTACCTACATAACTCAGTAATTGCCAGGACATCTCATTCATTCTCTACTGCTCATTGTAAAATATATATATATATATATATATTACTATAATACTTATAACTATTTTACCTCAAGATGTATTTTTTCTTTAGGGACATGTTTCGGGAGATCCTGTTCTCCCATCTTCAACCTTCGCCATCTTGCTTCTGGTGCAGTGATTGAAATATATATATATATATATATATATATATATATATTTTGTAACATGACATAAGATAGTGAAAATACACTAATGATTAACAAACAAAAAAGCTGAAGATAAGAAGAAATGTCAAGAAACTTATAACTCAAAGGTTAATGACCAAATTACGAAATGACAATTGACTAAGGAACTGACGATGACTTGACCCAATAGATTGGAGAAAAACAAGAAAAATAGAATGGAACAAGAAAGAAGGAACAAGAAACCAAATGTAATCAAGAATATAACAACAACAATTGTAATCCCCAAAATATGACTAATATATGTATGTAAAACAATGCACTAAAACAGTTAGGGCATAAATAAGATATAACCATGTAAACAATAAAAAGTAAGATAGAGATATTATGTATATTATATGAAAGAAGAAGAAACATGTACTTATAAATATAAGGTAGGAAGCTAAAAATAACAATACCCAATTAATAATGATAAACATAGTAAAAGCGAGTAAAAAATACTTTAAGCCAAATAAAGGCAATAATTAATAACAAAAAGTGATCAATGTGAATTGAAAATAAAATAATTATTAATGACCAATAACCACACAGTGATAGTAAGATAATTATACAAACAGTGTGGGAAATATCAAGTGAATAAATATAAGTAGGTGGTGACAAGCTATGAAAATAACATAATATGATAAAATGTGAAGTGTTAATAATTAAAGAAAGCTTCTATGAAGGGAAAAGTGCAGTGAGTGTGCAGTATAAAGTACTTAAGAAGCAGACTGTAATAGTATAGCTAAACAGCCTTTGATAGAACTTTATGTTAGCAAATAAGACTGAACTAATTGTACCATTAATAATTTTAGTAATAGTAAGTAAGAATGAATATAAAATAAGATGAAAATTTAATTATTAGAGTGGAAAATAAGAAAGACAGACACTGTATTTTAGTGAAGGAATTAGTAAGTGAGATATATGGTGTAAGGTACTGTTTAAAATTAGTATTATAAGAGTTTCGTTATTGTTTTAAAAGAAACCATAGAATTTATTAACTTATAAAATAAGCAAGATAGAAATAAGAAAACCAAAAACAGTTAGAAGTTGAATTTCAGGTTTGAGCCTGGTAAGAAAATGTTTGTTTTTATAATAAGAGGTGTGGTTAGAAGCACCAATGTTTTATTATCTGTTTCTACAAAAATTTGTTTAATGTACCAATATATAATGGTAATGAGTTATAAAGAATGTTAAATAGTAGTATGGAGAAGTCTAGGCTCTAGGCCTAACATTTAGTGAAGGAACTTTGTAAGTTTAAAAAAGAAAACAATAACCCAGTATCAATTAAAGTATATCAAATGTTTAAGCAGTTAAGTAAGTGTATCTAGTACAATAATGTATAAATAATATCCAGTTTAAAAATAACTACATAAGAAATACAAATAAGAAAATAAGGAAAATGTTATTAACTATTCAAAAGTAATCATGAGGGATATCAAAATAATCCTTAACAAAAAAGAAGAACAATGGTGTTCATATAATTGATGTTACTACTAATATAAGAAAGAAATCATAACTTGAAGATATTTTATAAATTTAAAACAAAATGAAACGTTAGAATATAACAATGTCATAAGATATTGACCAATGAGAAATAGCATAATTCGATAGGTAACCATAGCAACTGACGCTTATTACATAAAATACCGTTGGAATTATACTTACTTCATTATTGACTAACGCGGAGGGCGGATGTATGAAGCTCTCGATCTAAAATTAACTTTAAAAACTTTAAATTTTAATAAATTTTGAAAGAAGAAGTATTGGAGAAGCCTTCCAAACTACTACTGATGAGATGAACGACTATTAAAATAATTAAACCATAAAAATCATGGTAAAATATACGAATACTCCAAATTTACGTAATAGACGACCTATCCAGAAGGAAGAAGTGGATTTACCTAACTCAACCTGAGGACAACGAACATCTACGAGAACTGATGGAACCCGAACTTCGAATTGGAACCATTTGAACGGGTATTTCGGACAATCCAAAGAAGAGAGGACTACTAGAGGTTTCCTGAAGAAGAAGACGATCATCGGAGAAGCCACGTCAAGAAATCGATGAGTATAAAATAACAACTTCACTTCAAAATAAACTTCCAATTATCAATAATAACGAACTAAATATATTTTCACTTCACTGATCACAAATTTGACTCAATAACTGAATTTAATCAATATATCACTCTTAATAAAACTTAATTAATCAATAAACTTTGATATTAAATTATAATAATTTTTAAAAAACATAACTTGCTGACCAGAATTTACCAAACCTATTCTAATTCTCATTGCCAATAACTTACTTTGTATATTATAGTATATCAACTATTATGTATTTAGTTTTAAGGAATGTTATGATTTTGTGCATTTTTTAGCCGATAATCCAACTTCTGTTATCAAAAGGACCTATTCCCTGAGAAAAAATTATTATTTCATAAAACAAAACATTGTACGCCATGCTGGCATTTACGTACGACTGAGCGATGCCAACCGAGCAATTTGTAAACACTGGTATTAACATAAATATATGTATTATTCATTAACTGTAATTGAACGGGTAATATAAAGAAGGGTTCAATAAATTTTAATATTCCTCAACTGCTGTATGTTTGACTCTTATAAAACAAGGTAATATAAAGAAATATTAAAACAAACCATCACCATACTACAGTTAGCGAAGTCGACACTGCAAGACAGCGTGAGCCAATCAGGTGGCGAGGCGGTAAGATTTGAATAGAACGACGAGAGATACGGTTAGCCAGTAAGTATTGAGAAAAGGCATAACCCGGCTCGCTACACACGATTAGTTTTCACAAAGGTATTTAACAAATTAATACCCAATAATCTACCCACAATTACACAGTTATATTACGAATACGGCGAACACAACGAGTGACATAAAATCGCTCGTCACACATAAACGTCTGTTACAAAGACGAATACAACGGGTGACAATTAAACACCACAAAACGTCATTATACAATACATATTGTAGCATGACAGATAATCCACTAAGTAATAATTCCATTATGATCATAAATACATTAAATTACAATTAACTCAAAAGAAATATCGAAGGAAAATAATTAAATATCAAATGAAAATAATTGAATATCAAATGAAAATAATTAAATATCAAAGGGAAACACCACCATAAAAGAAAAGTATAATTAAATTATAAAATTGCAACTATAAAGTATCAAGAAAGTAAAAATCCAAAGAAACTAATATAAAATCAGGAGAATACCCAGGTAGGTTAGGAGCAGGTAATAAAGAAGATACCCCGAACCAGCCAACGGACATAATGAAACCAAAGTACCTTGGAAAACCCAAGAAGGAAGAAATGAAGAAAAGAAGATATAGGATGGGAGAACTACGAGGAATACCCATGATAAACCTATTATTAACAATGATAAACCCCAAACCAAATTTTAATGTCACCCAAAGAAAGTATAACACCCCAAAACCTCAAAGCAATGTAAATTAATTATAAACAAAAGTATTTAGTAGTGTGAATAGAAGTGCACCAACTAAAGTTATTATATCATAAAATAAACAAATCTTCACAGTCCATTATAACTAAAAGTTTGGTCTTAGAATATTGTAGAACTCAAATATAAGTCAGAACCAACAGTGTAAGTGTACCAGTGCAAGTGATTTTAATATAATAAACTTCAAGTAAAGATGTAACTGTTACTTGAACTATGTGCTATTAAATAACTTTTATGTTGTATATAATTACAGAGATAACATGTCATGAAATATTGTTGTGAAAATATTTCTAATGTTTAATAGAAGAGGCCACTTTTTATCAAAAAACATTCATAGAAATGTAAATGATAAAGAGAGCAGGTGGGGAATAATTACTGTGACAGGGGATTAAAATATAATACATAATATAAACAGAAAGGACTGAAATTAAATTAAGTCTAACAAAAATTAAAATTTTAAATGGCTAATTATGTTTAAAGCCAATGAACTCCACATTTCAAGGTGGAATAATAGAATAAGGATTATTATTAAGATAAGAATGTTTGTTAATATAACAGTTTCATACAGCATAAAATGTTTATGTCTGTATACTATAATAATTTATAAAATGTTTGTTATGTATTTTAAAAAATTAGTTAAAACCAAAATGTCTAACTTTAAAGACTACTAATTAAGTTTCAATATTGTTTTTGTATTATGAGCATGAATACCATGCTACATGTACCAATAGTTATATAAGGAAATTTTATTTAATATTGTGTTAATTTTAGAATGTCAGAGGGGGTATAGAAATAACATTATTTGAAAAACAGTATATGTAAAAATATAAAATCTAGGCCAAATAATAAATTCCAAATAACATTATAATTGAGTAAGAAGGTTTAATAAACCAAGCAAACTAATGAGATTTATATAAGGTGAATCAATTACCAACTACTCTAACTGAAACTAGACATTAAAAGAATAATATAAAAAGATGTATTAAATTATTAAAAAATTTCAAAATGTAATACCTAACAATTTTAAAGGAGAGATAGTAAATTCATGAATTATAAATAAAAGAATGATCAAATGATAAATTTGTAAGGATTTAAGGAAAGGTAAAGATTTATATCAATCTGAAATTTATTATAATCATATTTATAACACCTAAGATGGCTAAAATTTTGGACAAGGACAGGAAACAGATTTGGGCCTATATTTCCCAAAACGACAGAAATATAGCAATTTTGACAAAAATCTTTATAAATATGGACTATTGTATGTCAAATTAAACAGAAGGAGTTAAAGAAACCAAAAAAGTAATTACTAGTTCACTAAAGTAATCAATAAACAAAAAATATTCTGAATATAATGTATTTTGAAATCACATGCAGAGGAAGTGATTTATATTTAAACAATCCATTTCTAATATTAACTTGGCAAGATATTTCTGGAGATGAAGGAAGTAAAACAGTTCTTAAGTAATATTCAAAGCGAACGGTTGATTGAAGCTCGCGCTAAGAACATATAGCGAATAGTTTAATGGCGTGTAAGAATTTTAGCCTCAAATCAGTGAATGACCGAGAGTTACCGAAATTGGTATTTTAAACATAAAAACAGTGCACAACACCACCACAAACAGTGAAAACAAACAATTCTTAACCGAATATAAGTGGAATAAACCAATAAAACTATCAAACTTTAATAATTCACTTTACAAACGAACTTCACGAATTTTCGCCACACACCGACAAAAGTTGAACACACCAAAGACAAACATTTAAAGCCAGTGAACACGGAACATTTAACCAGAACACCTCTAACAACACAATAGACATTATACAATATTACGGAGAACAGAAAACAGTTGTGAAGGCAATTTTATTGTCAGAAATTCTAGACATAACATCCACGGTTTTCTTCATCAACGAGGCGGCGGCCATGATGGTTCCGTGATGCAAAGCGAACTCTCTCGATTGAATTCATCTAGTCAACATTGGGTATAAAATTGTGCATTATAAACATTATATATTATTATCAAGTTGTGTATTTATTAATTAATAAGATTTATTTTGTAATGTTATACTTTCTATGCTTGCCCCTTCTCTGACTATTATAATTATAACCGTTAAAAGAACCATTCATAAAATAACTATATAATATAACCTGTATTAAGAATCGATTATCCCTCTAGAAGAGTCGAACTTTATATCAATATCGATTTTAAATCAATATTTTCTGATTAATTGTTAATAAATCAAATTAATTCAATTATCTGGGTTTAAATTTATTTCACCAGTTAAAATAAGATTTTTCCTTAACTACAGGACTTACTGGAAGACGACCATTACTAAAGGAGAGTGATATACTGGAGCATAGAAGAAAATCGCCAATCGATTGGTCAAGTGAGACAATCTGATTAACTCCAAATTTATTTACCGTGAACCAGAAGTGAATAAATTGACATAAATAAATTACAGAATTTTAAATTTTCGACAAAAACCAATAACAAGAAATATTTATTAATTAATATTTAAACTATAACCAAACATAAAAAATTTTTTTTGAACATTTTTTTTAAAATTAAATTAAAATTTTTTTAATTTTTTGTACAATACAGAAATATTTATTTGTAACCAGAAATACAGGTCGAGTGTTACAATATGCGGTATGCGAAGTGTGTGACAGCAGCGGTATGCGAACATCTGCTCTCCGGTACCAGCGGCGGACACAGCGATTCAATCGGGGATCAGCAGCCGAGACGTGACAACTAACGTGGTCGGAACGAGCCAATAAGCGATCCCGGTTAGTGTATAAAACCCGGGCCGGCAGAAAATTTTGGGCAGAACTCTACCTAGAGCTGTTGCCCGGGTAGGCTGCGTTACTTTGTATGGCATTTTTGCTTTGTGAATTTAACAGTTATTTGTATATTCATCAAGCTGATTTCTTCACCACATCATCATCAGTGTTCATCATCAACAGTGTGCTACAGTTTATCAGTGTATTGTGTCGAACGCAAGTGTTTTTGTGATTCGTGGCAGTGCGCGTCTGATGTTCGTGTTCTTCGTCTGCTATTGTAGTGATTCAGTGCTGGTGAAAGTCACTTTTTCCTAGCCCTTTTTGCGTCTTTGACGTTCATTTCGGTCACCCTAGATGGCGTCGAACGCAACGCCCGTTCCTTTGCCGGCACCGCTGGTAACCTTAATGGAAACCTGCGGTACCGGTCCTCAATCTACCCCGCTGCCTTCCCATACTCTCAATGATTGTGACAGTGCGTCGATGTGTAGTGTGGTGACGGGGGACGGTGAATTTTCGCATGTGGAGGGCAAGTCTGCCAAACGCAAGCGAAAATTAGTTGCCAGCCCGCCACCGGCCGCTCCAACACATCGGGTACTCAGTCCTGGTAACAGCGCCAGCCATCCGACTCAGTCTACCTCTCAGTGTCCAAAGGAGTCTACCTCGAGCTGTTGCCAGGGTAGGCTGCGTCACTTTGTATGGCGATTTTGCCAAGTGATTTTACCGTTGTTTGTGCTTCTTTTCAAGTGATTTCTTCACCAAGTGAAGACACAGTGTTGAGTTTGTGCTCTAACTATTTATATTTGTGCAATCTTCTTTGAGTAGTGAGTTATAACCAGTATTCTCAGTGCAGTGTAGTGCGCGGCCGTTTTTGTGTTCGTGTGCTGTGCGGCTTCTGGTGAGTACGTGTGTCAGTGCCTGTTAGTTAGAATAATCAGTGCTGGTGAGTTCTCTCTCCTCTAACCACCTTTGACGTCCATTTCGGGCTTCCGAAATGGCGTCAAATAAACCTGACGTTCCTTTGCCGGAGCCGTTAAGCTCTCTCTTGGGCGCTTGCGGTTCTGCTCCTTTGAATACTCCTCTCCCCCGTGAAACCCATTGTGATAGTGGCAGTGACAGTGAGTTATCAGTAGAGGGAAAGTGAGCGTTAGAAAACACTTCCGGGTTCCAGTTGAAAACACTACCGGGTTCCAGTTCATGACGTCATAGAGGCACTGGCAGCTGGTGTCCGAGCTGTCCATGTGACGTCACTATTTTGTGTGTGTGTGTGTATGTGTGTGTATGTGTGACTGAAACACTTCCGTGTTCCAGTTCATGACGTCATACAGAGGCTCAAGTCGCTGGCGTCCGCATGGCTAAAACCTGTTTCAAGACGTCACGGAGGCCGTGGTTTCTGCATGTTCAAAATTTGGTAGCCGAAAACAATGTGTAGCGGATGGGGGTACCCGGAATTCGGCGGTTGCCCGGACGCGCAGAGGCTATGTCATCATGTCATCGGGTACCGTTACTCGAAATTTTGGGGGCATCGGGTACCGTTATCCGAAATGTTTAAATCAACGGATGGGGGTACCCGAAATTTGTGGGTACGCCCTAACCGGGTTCCAGTTCATGACAGAGGCCCTGGCAGCTGGTGTCCGAATGTTAAAACACTTCCGCGTTCTGGTTTATTTTGATGTAACAAAATAATCGTTCTCTCTCGACATTTTTTTAATGTCAGAATTTTGGTACCCTAAATGATTAAAACAACGGATGGGGGTACCCGAAATTTGTGGGTACGCCCACATGACGACGACGTAGAGGGCGTGATGTCTGAAATGTTTAAATCAACGGATGGGGGTACCCGAAATTTTCGGTGTCTGAAATTTAGTACCCGAAATGTTTAAATCAACGGATGGGGTTACCCGAAATTTTTGGTGTCCGAATTTTGACACCCGAAATGTTTAAATCAACGGATGGGGGGTACACCCTAAAACAAGTCCTGTATGTCTAAACTCTGGACGGGGAGGAGAAACCGTTACGCGAAATTGATCGGTTAAAATTTGGGACAATAGGTACCTGACGGGTTCCGAAATTTGGTGATTAATGACATCCCGACGCGGTTCCTCCGGTACTCAAAACCGGATATTGTATTATTATAATGTTTATATTGTGTTAATATAAAACAGATGCATCGATTTGAATACTGTTTAGAAAACATATATTCTTATTATGCGTTACTAAAATTGTTAACTGAATAAATATATTTACTCCTGTGACGATTCTCCTGTAAACCAGTCAAACAGCATCTAAGCTGGTACAAGCGGTGTGTGTGTGAAACACTACCACGTTCCGTTAATGTATTCAAAGAGGAACTGATAGCTGGCGTCCGTGTTTTATAAAGCTGTGTGTGTGTGTGTGTGTGTGTGTGTGTGAGGTTGACGTAGAGTTGGCTCAGGCAAGCTGTTGTAACTTGCAGCGCTCTTTCTCTACTATAAAAACCGGTTTCTTTGCTGTTACATTCCATATGAGAGACTTACATCTCTACTGCTTTTGCGATTATTCAAGTATGATAGGAATAATTGTTTTGTATAAGGGGTATAATAATAAAAATAACATAGGTTATGGTTTATATGTATATATAATTTTTAATAATATCAAAAGCTTTTACAATCAAATCATAAGCTATAAGTTTTTTCTCTCTCTACACACACATGTTCTATATTCACAAGACAATTATAATTGAGCAAAACATACGCCCTCTCTCTATATACATAACTAAACAAAATAGACACTTTATCTATATATATATATATATATATATATATATTTACATAATTATACAAAATAATCTTTTTTCTCTCTCGCTTTCTCTCTCTTTTGCAGCCTTGAAGGTTCTCTCTCTCTCTCTCTCTCTCTATATATATATATATATATATATATATATGTATATATACACACATACACACACACACATATAATTAACAAAATAATAATTACATTTACTACAACCAAAACAAGCCTTATATGTCTAACAATAATAATAATAATTAATAACATACAATATTACAATGTTGATGTGTAATATATTAATAATAACATACTGAATGTAGACACACATCAAATGATAATTAATATGGTGTTATCTACATGTGTAAAATGGTACACCAAAACCTTGAATTCAACTCTTTTTAGTATTTTAGATAATAACAGTGGTAACAACGCTTATAAAGCGCACATCCAGTGGAATCATGCCTTAACCAATTACATTTTTTCGTCAAAATAATTTTTTAAAACAATTGTTCTTCAGAGTGTAAATTCTCTCCACTCACAAGCACTCAGAATGTTACAGTGGTCACCATATGGTGGTGAACGACATACATCTCCCTCGCATTCGCACAAACACATAACATCGAAACAAGGTTTCTGTAACTATGAGAGAAATCTTTTAAAAAATTTAATTACACATAAAAATTTAACTAACACTTTAATGATTGTTTATCTCAACTTTTTATGTTATAAACCACATACGTTTTTTAATAATTAAAAATAGAATATAATTTCCTAAAATTAATAATACTTGATCAAATACAAAAGAATGTAGACACATCAAATGATAGTTAGTGTGGTATTAAAAAAACATGTATTCTGAATTAAAGTCATTTTGATATCTTAGATAACAACAGACGCGACAACGGTTACGAAGCGGACATCCGCTAGAGTCATGCCTTGACCACTCATATTTTTTTACTAGCGAGGTATACGCTGTACCAGTAAAATTATACATCATATAGTATATCTGATTAACCAGCTTTGTTTTAGCAATTAGCAAATCTTTTATTTGAAGATATTCAATATTATGGTTGTTACAATAACTAATTGATGTTTTGAAGAGTTTGAAAAACTCATTACGAATAAATACTTTCATTTTGTAAATATTCTTTTCGTTTCGTATTGATATCCATCTACTCAGTGTCTTACGATTATTTCTAAAATTATAATCGAATTTAATCATGTTGCATTGACAATATAATCTATTATTACCATTTATTTCTCTGTTTAAAAGTTTTTCTACAATATTAGATCCAAGCAACACCTTGTTCTTTCTCTGAAAATGAATAGTTAACATTAAAAAACGACAAAAAAAATAGAGAAGTCTACTTCATCATTTAAAAACATTTTACTATTAATGTTATTATTACTATTATTATTATAATAAATCAATCCTGTTCTCGTTTATTTGGTCTGGAAAAAAAGAGAAAAAATTAATACATAACCACTTCTGTATAAGTAATTATTAGTGGTACTGAAATATCATACTCACATAATCAATATCCAACTGCACGCTCACTTTCTCGTTCGCCAGCGGAGTGTGTGAGGTTACGCATAGTGATAGGACACAAGGCTTCACAGCTTTCAATTGCTCCTCTGTAAATACGTCACACCATCTTTTAGGTAGGTATACATAGAAAAGTTTATCCTCCGGCTGAGGACAGGCTCCGGTATCTTCCAAATCTACCACAACTGACTCCCCGAATTTCGTTTTCACAAATTTCATGTGAATTATATGATACTTTACTCCTAAAGAAAGACTTGACAAGTCTCTTTTTGGTAAAAAATTTTCAACTGTCTTCGCGTTCGCAACGATTCCTTCCATGGCGAGTACTGATGACTGCACAGGGAAACACTGGCGTATTTATTCTGTTTCCCCCGACCACGTTCCTTCCTTCTAAAGCGTCATCTCCTTCGGTCACGACACCCTACCCCGCACCTCCACCGCAACGGTAACGGCTATAATTTTGCTTCCTACCCCACCCCGCGTCGTCACGGGCCACCATCTGCTTTCGGTCACGACCGGACGATGACATCCTACCCGCACCCCCACACCGCACCCAAAGCCTCACCACCACCCCGCACCTCGCCTACATATTTTGTTCAATTACTTTATCTGTCGCTCCGCAACGACCGGGTTTCCCCCACCCCACCCCGCACCCCACTCGAGTCCGTCGGTCACGGTCACCCCGCACCCCACCCCGCGTCGTCTCGGGCCACCATCTGCTTTCGGTCACGACCGGTCGTACAACCCAGCCCCCCGTACCCCGCACCCTACATCCCGTGGGAGGCGACTCAACGAGCGCGCTTCGGTCAAGGTCGCCGGCATCCTGTACCCCGCACCTCGCCTACCTCTCGGTCACGGACACCGGCTGCAACCTAGCTCCCTACCCCGCACCACCATCCCACACCTTTACCCCGCACCGCATCGGTCACGGACGTCAGCTTCCTACACCGCACTCCCCACCCCACCCAGCCCTCCGCAACGCGCGTCATCGGTCACGACCGGACGATGACATCCTAGCCCGCACCCCCACCCCGCACCACCAGCACACACCGCATCGGTCACGACAACCCCGCACCCCACCCCGCGCAGCTGCTCTTCGCGAGCGGAGCGCGGCGACAGCGTTACCGGTCACCGGACTGTCTATATAGGGAACCGACTACGCGAAGCCGGCCTCACTCCTTTCACAATGACCGACAGCAGCAGCAGCAGCGGCGGCAGCAACAGCGAACACCGTGCTATCAATGGTAATGTAATTACTATAAAATTTATGATACTTGACAATACACTAAACACACAAACAGTATTATTAGATTACAAACACACGGTTATTGATAAGATTTGTAGCGAAGCCGTTGCATTAAATAATTATATAAAGTGGTATTTAGCAGTTCGTGTATCTTTTAAAAAATTAATAAACACCGAAAATATTTATTGTAATGCGGTATTTAGATCACGTACAGAACTTAAGTCACAGTATGACGATATCGATGAACAGTATTCGATAGCTAGCGAGAAAATAATGGAATCCGTTGACAAATTCACGCGTGACGGAAGCGGGTGGGTCGAAAATGGTGTCGAGTCGGTGGAAATAAATATTACAAAATACAATCCTCTTGTGGGGTCGAGCTTTCTACCTACACCATCGAAATTGTCACACAGTAAGAAAGGAATTATTAATGTGAAAAATTTAGAAGATGAAAAGTGTTTCTTGTGGTCTGTGCTCGCCGGTATACACCCGATCGCGTGTAACCCGCATCGCGTTAGCCATTACCTTCCGTACGAAGAAGAAATAAACATGAAGGACATACCTTATCCCGTCGCAGTCAATAAGATAAAACGTTTTGAAAAATTAAACGAAAACATATCCGTTAACGTTTTTGGCTACGAAGGCGAGGTATATCCTTTACGTATTACTGAACACCGCGGTCGAAAGTACCACGTAAACCTACTGCTACTGTCCGACGCGAACACTACTCACTACTGCCTCATACGGAACCTTTCGCGTATGCTTTCGTCGTTGTCAAAACGAAACGGCGCTTCGTTTTACTGCAACTACTGTCTACACCGATTTTCGGACAATAAAGATACTAACGCGGCGCGAAAACGAGTTGAAGAACACGAACGCAACTGTTCTCAGCATGCAGTACAGAAAGTAAAACTTCCTGACGAGAACGAAAAGTGGATGTATTTTAAAAACTTTTCACTTTGTCACCGCGTACCTTATACGGTATACGCTGACTTCGAATCGTTTATTGTTCCGACCACCGGTAAAAACGTGGCACATCATATACCAGCCAGTTTCTGCTATGTGATAGTTGACTGGATGGGAAACGCTGTCAAGGAACCTGTAATATACCGCGGTAAAGACGTGGTGGACACGTTCCTTCGTGTGCTTTTAGTCGACGTTCAACGACTCGATAGAAAGTTTAATAAACCGATCCAAATGACAGCGGCCGATGAACGGTCATTCCGAAACGCTACGCACTGTCATCTGTGCAAGCAGCCGTTAACGGACGACACGGTTCGAAACCATTGCCACATAACGGGAAACTATTTAGGCGCTGCTCACAATGCGTGTAATATAAATTACAAAATACCAACACACGTTCCGGTTTTTTTCCATAATTTAAGTGGCTATGACTCGCATCATTTGATGCAAGGTTTCGGAAAGTACAAGGAAGATGAAATAACGTGTATCGCTACTACAACCGAACGTTACATCTCCGTTACACTCGGTCAGCTCCGGTTTCTCGATTCTCTGCGGTTCATGAACGCGTCACTTGAAAAACTCGTCTCCAACTTATCCGCGGATAAATTTAAAATCCTTAATCAATTTTACACGCGTAATGTTAATTTACTGTTGCGTAAAGGCGTGTACCCTTACGAATACGTTACGGATGATTCAAAATTTGACGAGAGGCAGTTACCGGACCGCGAACATTTTTACAACGGGTTGACAGAGTCGGATATAAACGAAGAAGATTACGCGCACGCTCGAGCGGTTTGGTCGGCTTTCGACATGCAAACGTTCGGTGATTATCATGACCTTTATTTAAAAACGGATGTACTACTGCTTGCTGATGTATTTGAAAACTTTCGAAACATGAGCCTACAGTACTACGAACTCGATCCGTGTAACGTTTTTACCACCGCCGGTTTAGCGTGGAACGCGATGCTGAAAATGACAGGAGTTAGGTTAGAGTTACTCCGCGATATAGACGTACACCTGTACATCGAAAGAGGTATCCGTGGCGGCTTAGCAGCAATTTCTAGTAGGTACGCCAAGGCCAACAACCCGTACATTCCCGATTATGACGCAAGCAAGCCGCATAACTATTTACTTTACCTCGATTGTACCAACCTGTACGGAACGGCTATGACACAGCCTTTACCACTGTCCGGTTTTCGATGGTTGGAACGTACAGTGATCGATACGTTGAACGTGCACACGTTACGCGACGATGGTGACACCGGTTATATCCTGGAAGTCGATCTGGGGTATCCACATTACCTACACGACTTACACAGTGACTACCCTTTAGCACCTGAAAAGCGTACTATTACGGACAGTATGCTTTCACCGTACTGCTATCGCATGAAGCTGTTAAAAGACTTTGTGTGCAGTAACGGTAAGGTAGAGAAACTGATAACGTCCCTCGAGGACAAGACAAAATACATTGTTCATTACAGAACATTGAAACTCTACCTCGAACTAGGAATGGAGTTGAAAGCGATTCACCGTGTGTTAGCATTCACACAGTGCGTATGGTTGAAACCTTTCATCGATTTTAATACGGAGCGACGAAAGGAAGCCAGAAACACCTTTGAAAAAGACTTTTTTAAGTTAATGAATAACGCACCGTACGGAAAATCGTTGGAAAACGTACGGAAGCGAATCGATTTCAAGTTAGTTCCAAACGAGAAGAAACTTCACAAACTAACCGCTAACCCCAGGCTACAACATTTTTTCATCTATAACGAGGACCTGGTAGGTCTCACGATGAAAAAAATATCCATTACACTGAACCGACCTTTGTACGTTGGGTTCAGTGTATTGGATATTAGTAAGCTGATTATGTATCGGTTCCATTACGGATTCACGATGAATACGTACGGGTCACGTGCACGTCTATGTATGACGGACACTGACTCTCTGTTGTACGACATTCGCACCGACGATGTGTACAAAGACATGGAGGAGCATCTCGAACTCTTTGACACGTCGGAGTACCCTAAGGCACATCCGTGCTATAGTGAAACAAACAAGAAAAAGTTGGGTACTTTTAAAGACGAAACAAATGGAATACCGGTACTTGAATTTGTCGGGTTGCGCGCAAAATGTTATTCATTCGTTACGGCAAACGATAAAGAGAAAAAGGTAGCGAAAGGTGTGCCACGTTCCGCGATAGCTACACAGTTGAAACATCAACTTTATAAACAATGTGTAAAGACCACTTCTCAAACTTATACTACGGCGCAGACTATCCAAAGCGAAAAACATAACATATACACAAGAAAGCTTACAAAATTATCGCTGTCACCATACGATGACAAACGATATGTCTTGGATGACGGTGAAACAACACTGGCGTACGGTCATTATAAACTCTGTCAACCCAGACGCGAGATAATTCAGCAAGCGAGAAAATCCCTTATAAATTATGCGTTCGATATACGTTGATATAAGACTCGCTTGCAGGAGCAACACACTGTCAGTAACGACGATGAAGTCGGTGAGGTTCAGTGAAAACGTAACGGTATATCTCGTACCAAAATTTTGCGATTCGCGTTTCGGGTGGCGATATGGAAAACGTACGCAAAACTATTGCAAAGGAATTGCACAGACCGGTGAGAAGGAACTTTCCCAGACGTGCGGTGGAGGTGAAGGGGTTACACGATCTCTACCAAGCGGATTTGGTGGAAATGATACCGCATGCCAAGTTGAACAAGGGGTACAAATATCTAATGACGGTAATAAACGCATTTAGCAAGTATGCATATGCGATTCCCTTAAAAACTAAATCGGGTGTTGAAGTAGCACATGCTCTCGAACCAATAATTGTAAAAAATAAAATGAAATACCTGCAAACGGATAAGGGGAAAGAGTACTTTAACACTACCGTACAAGCTTTACTAAAGAGATTCAACGTCAAACACTATTCAACGTATAGCGAGAAGAAAGCGTCCATCGTAGAGCGATTTAATCGTACGTTGAAAACGAACATGTACCGCGCGTTCAGCGAGCAAGGCCATTATCGGTGGTTGTCGCTTTTGCCTAAACTGGTGATGGAATACAACGACAGAGTGCATAGAACTATAGAGATGAAGCCGCGACAAGTCGACAAGAGCAACGAGCAAATTGTGTTGGAACGAATAAGAAAAAATATCGTACCGCGGAAAGTGAGCAAGAAACATAAGTTTAAAATAGACGATCGAGTGCGTATCAGTAAATACAAAATCACATTCGCTAAAGGTTATACACCAAACTGGACGAACGAGATATATACAGTGCACAGAGTTCAGCCAACCGTACCGGTTACGTACTTGTTGAAAGATCACACGGGTGACGTTGTGGAAGGTGGGTTTTATGAACAAGAATTGAGTAAAACCAGCGTTGGTGATGTGTATCTCGTTGAAAAAATATTACAACGTAAAGGTGATCGCGTGCGAGTGCGCTGGCTCGGCTTTGACGGTAAACACGATTCGTGGATACATAAAAAGATCTGATATAATAACATTACCACAGTATTTAACCGAACGTAAACGAGTTAAGATGAAGATTGAACAACAATCGTTAAAGTTAAATGTTAAGAACGTAGACTCTGCTAAGTACAACGGTGAAGTTGCATATAATAAACACAGTCCACTGTTTCCAAACACAGTTCGATGTATCGTGTGCGGCGGGTCATGTAGCGGGAAGTCAAACGTTGCCTTTAACATGTTATTCGATTCAAACGGACTGCGATTTCAGAACCTGTACGTGTTCTCCAAATCGTTATTTCAACCAAAATATCGTATGTTGGAAGACGTTTTTAATGCTCTCGCTGACGAAGGAATGATGTACTTCACATACAGTGAAAACGATGAAGTACCACCTCCGCACGAAATTGTACCTAATTCAATCATGTTGTTCGATGATGTGGTATGTGAACGGCAGAATAACATACGAAAATATTTCGCTATGGGACGGCATAGCGGTGTGGACACTTTGTACCTTTGTCAGACGTACAGTCTGGTGCCAAAGCAACTGGTGCGTGATAATGCCAATTTCTTGGTTTTTTTCAGGCAAGATGATCTCAATTTACGTCACGTTTACAACGATCACGTTAACACAGATATGAAATACGAAGAGTTCAAAGCGATGTGCGCCGAAGCGTGGAAGGATCGTTACGGATTCATAGTCATCAACAAGGACTCACCGATAAACGCGGGTAGATACAGAGTGGGTTTCGATCGTTTTATACATAAATAGAATAGTTTGTGCGAGAAAGTCATCAGTGTCAAGATGGATGACAAGCAATTGACACATGAAATCGATGCAATTAGCGATAACATAAGACAAAAGTATCGCGCGTTGAAACATGACATCAGAGAGAGCGATGAAGCGTTAACGAGAAAGTACAAACCTCTTTTGGAACCGTTAACCCAGATTTCAGAAAAGTTGAATGTCTCCGGTGATAAAATTAAAAAAATAAATGTTGAAGATGAAGATACGAAGACAGCTGTCGAGATGACACCACCACCATCACAACCTCGATTCCTTAGAACGGAAGTGTTGGCACAAACTCCTGATGTCGAAACATCGAACGTGACTCTTGAAGAGTTTTTAGCAACACCCGAAGGTCGACAGGAAGCACAAGAATACGTTGAACAGTCTGTCGAAGGTCCGCTCGCGAGGAAATACTTACTACTCGCTTTATCTGATGATCGAGACAAAAAGATGGATCATACGTACGGTATCCGTAACGTTGCAGACAAATGGATGGTGGGAAATTCGGTGTTGGAGATCAATCAAGACGACAGCTTCTACATAGCTGGAAAACGATACAGGGGTACACCGGGTCTCTACGAACTTATGTTTATGAAAGAACCCAACAAGAGCGTCTATGATGAAAACGATTTAGCAGCGTACAAATCTATACTGTCGGACACTAACGCACATAAACATTATCATTTACCCGGTGCTAAAATAAATACAAACAAAGGTGTAAAGTACAGAGAGATAATCGCCCGATTGTTCCCACCGCGCAGCGGACGTGGTATCGATTACGTACACTGGAACGATCCCAACAAACTGGTTGAAGGGTTGAGACTGCTGGTAAGTTCAAAACGCGCCGGTCACACCGGACACGACAACGAAATCATCTCCGTTGTGGAGGAATTACGTGAAGCCAACATTATCGTATAAACTTTATGAACGTCGGTGTAACAACTCATTGACGTCAACACTGTCAACATGTGCGGGTTAGATTTGACACCTGACTTTGAAGTCGAAAACGAAAGACTGAAAACCTTTACATCATGGCCTGTGCATTTCATCAGTCCAACTGCTATGGTTGCCGCAGGCTTTCATTACACAAATGAAATTGACAGGGTTCGATGTTCATTTTGCGGTATAGAAATCTTTCGTTGGAAAGAGGGTGACGATCCGATTGTGTTACACACGCGATGGTCACCACAGTGTCGTTACTTAAAACGGTTAGCACATCATTTGTAGCGTGCAGTCGTACAATGGTTGTGGACAAGTTCGGGAGACATCAAAGCGCCGTGAGCGTGCGACGAGAAACAAAAAGACAATTACGCGATACTGTAGGATTTAAGATTACGAATGATGGGCATATAGATGTTGAAAACAAAAAGATCCGCAATCTGAACGAACCGGATGCAGCAAAGGATGCTGTATCTCTGACTTATATGCAAACACATTGTCTGCTACTCGATGATGAACGTAAAAGCGTGGACGTTAAAGGGTGTAGATTGAAAAATGTTGATACTCCTGTAGACGTTAAAGACGTAGTCAACAAATATTACGTTGATGACAACTGTATACAACACTCGAGTCAAGAGAGAGGTGAGGTCATCGATGCACGAGATCGATGGGTAATCAACGTTCGAAGTCCGGAACAAGCGACCGATGCGGTTAACAAAAACTATGTAGACTCGAACGTCATTAAAAAAGTATCGAACAGCTATTTGTTTGGGCAGAGCTGGTTGTCGGGAGTGAGTTCACCGATTTTTGGAGATGACGCGGTTAACGTAAAATACATGTTGCAGAACACCGTTAGCTTGGGCGAAGATGGTGTTTTCAAAGCAGCGGAAAAGAGAATAACAGACGTAGCGGATGGTTTTGCGGAGAGCGATGCTGTTAACTTACAACAATTAAATGACGTGGGAAGATACGTAAAGAGCGAGATGTATAAAGTCGTTAAAACATTTCAGTATCAACTGGATTACTACTTATTGAAATTGTCTAAGCCACGTAGTTCAGAAGACGAGTGGACACTCGACACGAAGGAAATAAGAAGGTTAATAGATGAATACGATAAAAACATAGAAGAGAAAGACTGGAGATCGGTTTACGATGTACAACAACGTTAAGAGGAAAAAGGGGTGGGGCGTCGGAAACGTGCTTAAAAACGTTGTACCGTCCGTTGTTTCGTCAGTTATCAATCGAGCGGTGGACGCACTACCTGTCGAATTACATCTGCCGGGTTACAGATTCTGTGGACCGGGCACGAAACTCGAAGAAAGATTAGCGCGTGGTGATCGTGGAATCAATCAACTAGACGAAGCCTGTCGCGAACACGATATCGCTTACGCTCAATACAAAGACAACGAAAGTAGACGTATTGCAGATCGTAAACTCGCGGAAAAAGCGTGGGGACGGGTAAAGGCTTTGGATTCGGGTATCAGCGAACGAGCTTATGCGACAGCAGTTGCAGCGGCCATGAAAGCAAAATCAGCAATAGGAAGCGGTCGACGTCGTAAAAATAAAAAGAATGTGAGTAGTCGTGGTCGTGGTGCTGGTGGTGGGATGAAGAAGAGGAGGAAGAGAACTGTCCGAACCGCTAGGAAAAAGAAGAGAACTGCGTCCGGATTGTATCTACGTCCGTACCGAAAAAACTAATTCACATACCGCTCCGCCCGTTGTCCGAAGATGAATTACGTGTATACGCAAAAAAGCTAAACATACCGTATTTTAGAGGTGTTTACATGCGTAACGCATTACCGGATACAGCGCCGTGGAAGAACGAAAGCGTCATCGTAAATTTGGACGACGAGAGCGGACCGGGAACCCACTGGGTATGTTACAAGAAGCGTGGAAATCGAGTACACTATTTTGACGGGTTCGGTAATTTACGTCCACCTCTCGAGCTGATGCAATATTTTGGTGATACAGCCGACGTTCGTTACAACTATGAACGGAAGCAACCTCCTAACACGGTCATCTGCGGTCATTTATGTTTAGACTTTTTATCGTCTTCTGATCAGTAAACTTCAGCATGTCGTCGCTAACGGTCACCGTGACGGGTACCGACGCTGCGAATCTCGTGTGTAACTTTTTCCCACCTCTCGAGTTATACGGTGAATGGTACGTTGGACTATTGGATTTTACATCGTATAAGTCAATACCAAACGTTACTGAAGGAAAAAATAATGCATTTCCAGTAAAAATTTCCAAGGATCAGTGGTCCGTCATCAAGTTGCCTACCGGCACCTACGAAATCAGTGATATCGAAACGTATCTGCAGAAACAGTTAGGCGAGAGAACAATCAGTTTACGTCCAAACAACAACACATTAAAGTGTGAAATTTACTGTAAGCATGTCATCGACTTTTCGCATACACCGAATACCATTGCAAGTATGTTAGGATTCAAGGAGAATCAGCAGCTGGAAGCGTATATAACACACGAGTCGAACGTACCCGTTGACATAATCAAAGTTAACACCGTTCACGTACGGAGTAATATCGTACAGGGTGCGTACAAGGACGGCCAGGACCAGCACACGTTGCATTCGTTTTATCCGACCGTGGCACCAGGTTTCAAAATAGTTGAAATACCGACAAACGTAATATACTTACCGGTAAACGTACAACGTGTAGACAACATAATTTTGTCTCTCGTTGATCAGGACGGGGATTTAGTCGATTTTCGCGGTGAAGTTATCACGATACGACTGCATCTGAAAATATGGGATTGTATTTCGGACAAACGTCACCTGTAAAAAGGGAGTGTGTACGAAAGAAACATGGTAGTCGGTGTTCAACGTTGAAGCGATTGACATCAAGGAACAAGCGTTTCTTACTTTCACTTGGATTCAAATTATACGATTAAAATAATGTCGGGTGAAATTCTAGCTATCGAACGAGGAGCGGCTTTCGATAACAGAATCGTTGAGTTCGAATATCGTACGCACGCACCGTATGCTTCCACCCGATACGGTAACAACGATGAAATACGTATACCCATCCAACAACAGGATGTTTTCACTTTACCGGCGGAGAGTTTTCTGTACATCGAAGGAACATTGACCAAGGTTAACGCTACCGACACAGCGTTGAACGTGAAATTAATCAACAATGCAATGGCTTTCTTGTTTGAGGAGATCCGTTACGAAGTGTGCGGTGTGGAAGTGGATCGTACAAAAAACGTTGGAATTACGAGCACTGTGAAATTGTTACTATCGAGCAATGAGCATGAAAGAAAGCATCTAATCAATGCAGGATGGGTGACGACAACCGACGAGTCGTTGACAGTACACGAGAGTACCGGTGATTTTACGTTTTGTCTTCCGTTGAAAATGCTACTCGGTTTCAACGAAGACTATACACGCATCATGCTGAACGTTAAGCAAGAATTGATTCTGTTGCGTACCTCTACCGATCAGAACGCAATGGTGCTAAAAGAATCGGGTGCAACTGCAAACGGTAATCTCGTAATAAACAAAGTACACTGGAAGATGCCCTATGTGCGCGTGTCAAACAAGTACCGAATACCGCTATTGGAGCACATCGAGGAGGATCATGAACTAGTGATGCCGTTCCGCAGTTGGGAATTGCACGAGTATCCCGTTCTACCGACGACAAATCGACATTCGTGGACCTTGAAGACATCGTCACAGTTGGAAAAACCTCGGTATGTAATATTAATATTTCAGACGGATAGGAAGAACAATATAGCGAAAAACGCGTCGGAATTTGATCACTGCAATTTAACGAATGTCAAGCTTTTTCTGAACGATAAATACTATCCGTACGATAACCTGAACCAGGATATCGATAAAAAACGTTACGCCCTGTTCTACGACATGTATACACGTTTCCAAACATCATACTACGACCGTCGCAACAGAGCGCCTCTTTTGACACCTAATGAATTTATAACGAAAGCACCGTTGTTTGTCATCGATTGTTCCAGACAAGAAGAACCAATCAAGTCGTCTGCCGTTGATGTGCGTTTAGAATTTGAATCCAGTAACAATTTTCCAGATAAAACCACCGCTTACGCTTTGATTATACACGATAGGATAGTACAGTACACAGCGTTGTCGAATACTGTTCATCGTTTGTCATAAAAAAACTTGTTCTCCCCTCTACTAGTTTATAAAGATAGGTATTAGCGATCTCTACATAACAACAACCTCAGTCCTTTTCAACGATGGAAGGTGACTGTGACAGCAGCAGCAGCAGCCATTGTGAGTATAACGTTTACTTGTCTCTTGCATATCCAATCAACTCGTACTCTAAGTTCGTTACCGTCGGACTGTATAAAGAACTCAACTATGAACCGGGTGTTTTGTTTACAAACGGAAAAAAGAAACGTATATTACTTGACTTTTCTGAGTGGAATTACTTGTTGATCTTTCGTGAACAGTTACTATCCAGTATGTTATTGTACGAAGAAGGTGAAAACCGTGAAAAGAAGAAGAGTGTGATGATCAGTCGTAACTTTGGGAAAACGTTTGTTCGGATTAAAGGTAGTAAGACCGAAAAATTTGTTTTCACAGAACCCGAGTGGATCCGTTTTGGTTGTTTATTAACAGTATTAAAGAAATATCTTGTTCGCTTGTTTTATGATCAAGATCACTTCAAGTCGTACATTAATCAGGTAGTAGCCAAGGGGTGTTATGTACCACCATCCTTCTTTTTCCCCTCGTTTTTTCGATTGGAAAGCAGTCGTCACGACCAACAGCTAACATTTGATCGTCTTTACGATGAACTGGTATTGGAAGGAAAAGTAGAGGGGGAATTTGAAAAAATTAACGTACTCGATGCGGACATGTGTCACTCGGAAAAATGAACTTGAATAGGACGGTTATTGCCGAGTTTGAAGCGTTTCGCGGTGACAAAAATGAATATGTAATCAAAGAGTTCGTTACAGTTGATATAACAACCGGACGTTTTGTTATCGTGTTGTTCGCTCCACCATACGAAAGTGCACGACTGCACCAGAAATTCCGAAAAATCAATGACTGGTTGGAAACACATTATCACAGGATACGATGGAACGATGGTAATGTACCGTACAAGAATATGGTAAGCATCGTTGCAGACATTTTTTCAGATTATCCTGTTGTCTATACAAAAGGGTTTGAGAAGGCAAATTTCTTACGACAGTTGTATCACCATGGTGAGGTGATTGACTTAAACGATATTCAAGCACCTGTAGTTCCTAGATCCTTTGTACCCATCATACAATGTCCTGTTCCTCATCGTCAACCCGTTACCACTCCCCCCTTACACTGTGCATTACGCAAAGCTTTGTTTTATGCAGAATGGTTGCGGCAACGAAATAAAATATAGTCGGTTGTGAACATGTTTTCATCGTGGTGTTAGTGTGAATGCTACGTGACAGAAATGTCCATAAACGTAGAATTAGGTACCGTAGTGTGTGCGTGAATGTTAACCTTGACTACGTCACTGTCGCGGTAGAAATACTCATAAACGTAGTCCTGGTAGTTCGAGACGGGTCACTGGCACGGTAGATATACCTGTAAACTCGTCAAGAACCAGTATGGGTGTGAAAATTACTCATTACGGTACAGCAAATGTGAATACGCATCATGTATGAACAACATATTCACCCGATTAAAAAAATAAAAAAAATAAATAAAAAAGTAAATAAAAAAATATGTACTGCTTTTACACATTGGCTTAGCATTGCATAATGTATCTTTATTATTATCTACCACTGTACTAGTCAATAGTACAGCGATAGATAACGTGGAGTAGGCCTGCTTTACGAATCTGTAAAGTTGGGGAAACCACGTTAAAAAAAGCGTAGCAGGCTCTCATTCGCCTCCCTCAGGCTGCTAGGAAGAGGATGAGAGGTAAAAAAATAAAAGTATAACGAAATGTTTATTTATTTAATAATAAATAAACTTATATTGTGCTTTTATGATTTTACACATAGGACGACAGTAGATATCACTCGTCCACCTCATGGTTACAAGTAAGAGATGAGAAGTATAAGTACAGAAATAATTACAGTTAAGCGATAACGGCCCCTTGGTGTAGTGGATGCACGCCGGTTTGGTGTACCGGAGGTCCCGGGTTCAAATCCCGGAGGGGCCGTAATTTATTTTTATGTAAAAATTAATATCCAATGACATACCATTGTTACAGTTGAACACATGCGTCATGTGGTCGTACATTCCGGTGTTAAAATTTCGGACACCAAAAATTTCGGGTAACCCCATCCGTTGATTTAAACATTTCGGGTACTAAATTTCAGACACCAAAAATTTCGGGTACCCCCATCCGTTGATTTAAACATTTCAGACATCACGCCCTCTACGTCGTCGTCGAACCAGCTATCATATCCACCCAGCCTCCTGTTTCGTCGTAACCAGTGTTTTATACATGCGTCATGTGGGCGTACCCACAAATTTCGGGTACCCCCATCCGTTGTTTTAATCATTTAGGGTACCAAAATTCTGACATTAAAAAAATTTCGAGAGAGAACGATTATTTTGTTACATCAAAATAAACCAGAACGCGGAAGTGTTTTAACATTCGGACACCAGCTGCCAGGGCCTCTGTCATGAACTGGAACCCGGTTAGGGCGTACCCACAAATTTCGGGTACCCCCATCCGTTGATTTAAACATTTCGGATAACGGTACCCGATGCCCCCAAAATTTCGAGTAACGGTACCCGATGACATGATGACATAGCCTCTGCGCGTCCGGGCAACCGCCGAATTCCGGGTACCCCCATCCGCTACACATTGTTTTCGGCTACCAAATTTTGAACATGCAGAAACCACGGCCTCCGTGACGTCTTGAAACAGGTTTTAGCCATGCGGACGCCAGCGACTTGAGCCTCTGTATGACGTCATGAACTGGAACACGGAAGTGTTTCAGTCACACATACACACACATACACACACACACACAAAATAGTGACGTCACATGGACAGCTCGAACACCAGCTGCCAGTGCCTCTATGACGTCATGAACTGGAACCCGGTAGTGTTTTCAACTGGAACCCGGAAGTGTTTTCTAACGCTCACTTTCCCTCTACTGTTATCCGACGTCCATATGGGAAGTGTTGGGTCGGGAGATGAAGAGTTTTCGGTTGTGGATGGCAAACGCGCCAAACGCAAGCGAAAGCTCGCCGCCAGTCAGTCTCCCGCCTCACCTAACCAGGTCGCTGATTCAGGTAACAGCGGCCGGCAGTCTGTTAATCTTCCATCTAGTTCTCGGCCTGACCCTTCTACCACTAAGTTTCCGCCTATTATCATTCCTGATAATAGGAATTACACTCAGCTTTTAGCTTCTCTCCGTTCTGCCCTTCCTTCGACGTCCGTGGAGGCGAAATGCTCCGGCAAATCGCTGAAGCTGGGCGTCAAATCCATCGTAGACTTCCGCGCTGTTCAGCACTTTCTGTCAGCGCGGAATATCTCATTCCATACCTTCGCTCTCCCTGAGGAGCGTGAGGTAAAAATTGTCATTCAGGGCATTCCCAGTCATACCCCCTCCGATGCTATCGTGCAGGAATTGTCCTCTCTTGGCTATACGCCAACTGCTGTGTCGGTTTTGCACGCTGGCAAAGGGGACTCTAAGCATCCAGTGAATTCTTTCCTTGTCAAATTGCTTAAGTCTGGAAATTTCGAGGAGGTCTATGGCCTTCAAACCCTCCTTCACCTAAGGGTGACCATCAGATCATTTGACCCGCGCCCAGGCCCTGCTCAGTGTTTCAACTGCCAGGGCTTCGGGCACTCTTCCCTGTTCTGCCATGCGCCCCCACGTTGCGTGCGGTGCGGCGACCCTCACCGTGGCTGTGATAAGCCTCGTGTGCCGGGTTTCGTCCCGTACTGCTGCAACTGCAAGGGCGCCCATCCGGCTAGTTACCGGGGTTGTATCAAGTACATCGAAGCGGAAAGACAGCAGCGATCTGCGCGCCCTGGCGCGCAGCGTCGTGTAGCTGGCCCGGCCCCTAATCGGCGAGAGGTCTTCCCCCCTCTCTCCGGTACATCTATCAAGGCCCCGGCAGCGGCTCCTGTCGCTCCCGCGGTCTCAGTCCCGCCTGCAGGCGCTGCTCTGGCAGCGCCTGTGACGGCTCCACTCCCGGCGCCTGCCGGAGCGCCCGGCCCTTCCTACGCAGCGGTTGCTGCGAAGACATTATCGTCAACCACTTCCGCCCGCAAGGGTACCAAAAAGCGCTCTCGTCGCCGGACTCCCGGCCGACGACATCAGCAGGCTCGACCTGCCCAACCTCAGCGGGACTCTCCCGCCCCTGTCATCTCCCAACCTCCGCGTGAGCAGACCAAAGTTCAGTCCGCCAACCCAGCGCCATCTGTAGTCCTGGCCGAAGTTCCTCAGGAACGTCCGCGCGGGTCCCGGGAATTTTCTCGGGCTCCAGCGGACCCCCTGACGGCTTGGGCCACTCAACTTGTTGAAAGCATCAGGTCTGCTCCTGACACCACGACAGTACTGATGTTAGTTTTCCAATCCCTCTCTGCTCTCTTCCCTCTCCTCCCCCTCAATGGCTAGATCCCTGCGGATCGTCGCTTGGAACGCTGATGGCGTTTCCTCTCGCCGATCTGAGCTGGCGGCTTTCGTCGTGGAGTACGACGTTGATGTCGTGCTTCTCTCCGAAACCCATCTAGCCCCCTACCATCGATTCTCACTTCCTTCTTACACTTGTTATCGTCAGGATCGTCCCCGACAGCCGCGCCAACCCCCGAAAGGGGGTACGGCGATTCTGGTCCACAGGCGGATATCCCATAGGCCACTACCCCCTCTCACTACTCGACTCATCGAAGGTTGCGCGGTGGCAGTGGACGCAGGCGGCTCGGAGTTGCGCATTGTTTCCGCGTATCTCCGGCCTGGCCTGAGCCCGCCGCCCCCGCCTGAGGAGTGGAACGCTCTCCTCGACCACCCAATCTCGACGATTGCAGCCGGCGACTTCAACGCCAAACATCCTTCTTGGAACAGTAGGGCTACCAACGCCTACGGCAGATCACTCCGCCGGTTCGTCCTAGACGACCCGGATACGCACGTCATCGGCCCTGATGATCCTACCCACTTCCACTATGCCGGTCACCGACCGGACGTTCTTGATGTAGTTGTAGTCAGGAACGTGGCCCATAACATCCAGGTCTCGTCAGTGTCAGACCTCTCGTCTGATCACAATCCCCTACTAATAACTGTTCGAGATGTGTCGGCTTCACCCCGACTTCCCGCTGGTCCTGCTAGGAGGGTCAACTGGCGCTCCTATCACGACGAGCTGTCTCGAAGGTTACCATCTGTCCCAGCGGACCCGATCGCCACTCGTGACGATCTGGATCTCCGTGCCACTCATCTTCAGGAGTTGGTCCAAGGTGTCATGGATCGACACACATACAATGTAGAGGTGAATCGTAAATCGGCCCTTCAACCGGAAGTTATCCACGCCATCTGGCTTCGGCGCAAGCTCCGCCGCAGATGGCAACGAACCCGAGATCCCGCCGTCAAACGACGGTTTCAGGCCCAGTCTCTTTACGTCCAGCAACTTTTGCGGGACGTAAACTCTGATCAGTGGGACTCATACCTTGAGTCCCTTGAAGTCGACCCAGCCTCCGTCTGGAGAGCAACGAGTCGCCTTACTCGCGAGAAGCGTACTCGCAACCCGCTGAATACCCCGAACGGCATTGTTTCTTCGTCGGAAGGCAAGGCAGAGGTCTTCGCCGACTGCATGGAGACTCAATTCACCGTTCATGGAGGCGTCTCGGACCCTGCCTTCTCGGTTGTGGTTCGAGACTTCCTATCTGGTTATTTTTCCCGCCCTCCACCTGACCCTCCCGCTCTCTTCGACAGGGACGAACTAGTTTCGTCTATCTGTCGACTAAACCGACGTCGCGCCCCTGGTCCTGATCGGATCGGGGCCGCAGCTTTGCAACATCTCCCGGCCTCGGGCGTTGAATTGGTCCTGGATCTGTTCAACTCCAGTCTCCGGCTGCAATACTTCCCCCGCCTGTGGAAAAATGCCAACATCTGTATGATTCCCAAGCCCGGCAAGCCTCGAATGCTTGCAGGCAGCTATCGTCCCATATCATTGTTGCCAGTACTCTCAAAGGTGTTTGAGCGTCTCCTACTCGCCCGCATCTGGCCGCTGCTGGATAACTTTATTCGGATCGAACAGTTCGGGTTCCGTAGAAAGCACTCGACAACTTTACAACTCGTCCGAGTTGTCACGGCATTATCCGACGCCGCCAACAAGAAAGAGTCTACGGGCGCTGTCTTGTTGGACGTGAGTAAGGCCTTCGACAAAGTCTGGCACGAAGGTCTTCTCTACAAACTCGCTCACTCCCCCATCCCACCGTCCATTGTGCATTTCTTGCGGTCATACCTCTGTTATCGTACCTTCAGGGTTAGCGTCGAAGGGTCCTGTTCGTCAGTCCGACCCGTCGCCGCTGGCGTTCCGCAGGGATCTGTCCTCGGCCCCGTTCTGTACCTAGTGTACACGAACGACTTGCCTGTTATTCCTGGAGTCACGTTATCTCTATTCGCTGACGACGCAATGTATTCCTGCAGCTCCCTGTCCCCGCGAATTGCGTGTTCAAAGCTGCAGCGTCAGTTGAATCTGCTTCCGGCCTGGCTACGGAAGTGGCGGGTGCTGATCAACGCGGAGAAATCCGAAGCGATCTGTTTCACCAGCAAGTCCACTTCCCGATGCCAGGCCCTCTCCCTCGAAGGGAGGCCT
Organism: Magicicada septendecula; assembly: GCA_034769895.1. Taxonomy (NCBI): domain Eukaryota; kingdom Metazoa; phylum Arthropoda; class Insecta; order Hemiptera; family Cicadidae; genus Magicicada; species Magicicada septendecula. Next base: position 639,170,327 of record CM068367.1, read on the forward strand.
ATCGCCTGGCAAAAGTCGGTGAAGTATTTGGGCGTTCGGCTAGACCAGCGCCTTAGCTTCAACGGCCACGTGACTGCTACCCTCAACAAAGCTCGAGGCGTCCGAGCCAAAATATTTCCCATGCTCTCGTGCCGCAACCGCCTGGCTTTGCGCACTAAAATTACGATCTATCTTTTGTTTCTCCGGTCAGTATTGACCTATGCTGCTCCCGCATGGTGGTCGCTTGTGTCGACCACTAACAAGTGTAGGCTGGAAGCTTTCCAGGCCCGTACCCTTAGATCCTTGTCGGGGTCTCCATGGTTTGTGAGAAATGATGTCATTCGTGGAGGCCTTCGAGTTCCTACCCTTGCCGATTTTGTCCGGTCGCTTGCCGAAACTCTCTTTGCTTCTGCAGCGACCTCGTCCTTTCCTTATCTCCGTTCTATCAGCACGTCTGAACCACCTCCCGCTATACGTGTCAAACGCCCTCGGGCGATCTTAGACGACCCCCCGTAATTCTGTTTGCTCTAATTTAGGTTCCCGAGCAATCTGTCTCCTTGTTACCATCCTATCCAGTCAGATACCTTCCCCAAGTAAGTTGATTTTCCGACTGCTTGGCGCTGTTACCGATGCCAAAGACACGGCGGATCCCTGCCTCGCGGGGAACGACCGGCGCTACAAGGCGCCTGCTTGCCGGGCCGGGCGCGTGCGGCATCTGCCGTTCGCCCCGCGACCGGCGGCAGTGTTACCATGACACGATACCTACATAAATATAAATTTGAAAAAATTTCCGCCGCCTTCTCAGTTAACTGGTTGGCGTGTCCCTCCCGAAAAATTTAGGCAACCTTCATTTGAAAGTCCAGCACTGTTTTCTTCTGACAGCCATCGGGCACGTCCCGGAAGCTGTAATAAGCCACGGGTGCAAAGACGCCCCACTATCTAATGCACTGCAATCAGTGTCCAAACCAAAAAGCGGACAGTCTCAAGAGGTACGAGACACGGACATTACACTTCGCTTCCAGGTCTTGGACTGAACAGGACTCTTCTCTTCAGCTCGCTCTGGACGCTGCTACAGCCTCGTTGCTACCGCCCTCCTCTCCGCTGGACGAGGAATACCGCTTTATGCAAGGAAAGAAGACTCAGGAGCCAGCTGCTGCCAGTGAACTGAGTAGCTGGTAGAAGAAGCAGCTGACGGAAGTTGCCCTTATTAGGACCACCTGCGCCGGAAAACATCTTACCGGACAGAATAGAAGAGGACTGCTCTGGGCTCCTGGTGAGTGCCGTACATCAGTGCTTAATCCCTAACCTGCTCACGGCTGTTAGGTAGCGCTGCCCCGGACGATCCTTGCGAGCCCTCACCAGTGGTAAGCGAGCTTGGATATCGCCGGGGTAAACGGACCAGTGGACACCAGTCTTGGTAAGGACTGGTATCTAACGAAGCTGGTCGTTAGCCCAGCTCCTCCTGCATCGCCGTGAGCAACCCGGGAGTCGATGTCGCGTGGGTAACCCGGCTTCGGCCGGACCCAAGATCCATGGCGTCTGGCAGTGACTGCCTAGCAGTCCCTGCCCGGCAGCCACACTCGGCCAGCATGCCACTGCGGGCAACGGCTCGAGTGCCGAGTCGCTCAGCTCTGCCTTGCCCCACGCGGGCGACTCGCCTGAATCGCCTCGGGCGATGGAGACGGATGATCCTCTCCCTAACACACTACCCCCTCTACCGGTGGACGAGTCGGACGAATTCGCGACCGTTGGTCGGCGTAGACGTCCGGCTAAGAAGCCGAAGAGGAACCACTCAACCAGATCCGCTTCCTCTCGGACCTCGGCCATGGAAATCGGACCTTCTCAGGGCCAACAGGCTGCGGTTCCGACTGCTTCGGTAACAGCTCCGGCTTCTGCCGCTATTGGTCGCGCGCCGCCCCTGTTCGTCCACGGGGTGTTCAATGTCGCCGCCTTATACAGGCGGCTGATCGCTGCCCACGGCCTGTCGGCCGACAAACTTGATCTTAAGCTGCTAGGCGGTGACACGGTCAAGGTTGTCGTCCGTCGGCTCGAGGACCACCGCTTGGTCGAGGCCTTTCTGCAGGCTCACAACCTGCAATACCACACCTTTTCTCCTAAGCGAGTGAAGCCCATGTCAATAATTCTGCGTGGGCTTGACGCGCACACTGATTCCCAGGAGATCCTTTTGAAACTCCGAGAACTCGGGTACCCGGTGCAGGCAATTTTTCGCCTGTTCACCAACTCAGAAACCCGAGTACCTCTCCCACTCGTCCGTCTCCAGCTCGAGAAGGGCGAGGCCGCAGACAGGATATTCCAACTGACGCGGCTGTTTGGCTTCCGCGTCAGGGTGGAACCCAGTCGCCCCCCGGGCAAGCTCGCGCAGTGACACCGGTGCCAGAGGTTCGGCCACCATACCGACGTCTGTCGCAGTGCCCCGGCCTGTTTACATTATTCCTTGGGACATTACACGTAAGGCCTGCACTGTGGCAGACAAGTCCAATTTTCACTGCATCAATTGTGGCCAAGGCCATGCAGCAAATAATAGTAACTGCCCGGTCTACAGGGCGGAACTCCTGCGGAAGCAAAAGCCGCAGGGGCCCCTCCCGAAGCCAAGGCAGCCAGTTTTGCAGCCACAAACACAGAGGCAGACTAAAACACATGCTAAGCCGCAACCAAAGGCACCACCGGCACAGCGCGCGCCCTCTCCGGCTCCAACTCCAGCCCCTACAAAGGCACAGAAACGTACCGCGTCGCCTTCCGCAGCAGAGACAAGCCCTGTAGCCACCATCTCGGTTATGGAGCCGGAGAATTAACCCTCCACCTCCGCGGAACCACCAACTCCCGCCTCTGAACCAGAGGTAGCCTCGGCACCTCTGCCACCACACCGGATGCTCGGCCCCGAGCTCCTGCCTGCCCACAGCCCAAGAAAAGTCCTGCTTCCCGGTATAAGTCCGACGAAGCGCAACAGGGTACTTTTCCTGTTGCTCATTCAAAATCGTCTGCCCCTGGTCCTGTGGCTTCCACCACGACCCAATCTGCCGTTAAACCTGGTCGCTCTTACGCGGCCTTAGTTTCCAGTCAAACAGCCCAGTCCGTCATATCCGATGACGCACAGTTCGTCCGCGATTTTCTGTCTGGCTACGACCTCAAGAAAGTCGCATCCACCTTTAGGTCCATCCGAGACCGCCTGGAAACTGCTAACCCAGTTGAGAGATGCATGCTCTTGGTGGAAGCCTGTACTGTCATAGGTCTTCTATGAACCGAGCCCTTAGACGAGACCTCTCACTCATAGCCTGGAATGCTAACTCCATCGGTTCCAAGCATTCCGACCTTCTAGAATTCCTGGCTCGGTTCAAACCTGACGTTTCTCCTCACTGAAACCCACCTGACCCCGGCGAACCGGTTTCGATTACCAAATTACGTGGTCTGTCGGGATGACCGAGTTGGCCAACAAGGAGGCGGCACGGCGATCGCGGTAAGGACCTCCATAGGTCATCATCGTGTCGTTTTGCCGCAGCGAACTAACCTAGAGGCCACCGCCATTGAGGTCCACGGAGCTCTTGGCGGCGTCCTTGTGGTTTCAGCATACAAGCCCCCACAAGCTGAACTCCTTGTCGGCGACCTGGACGTCATCTTCGATTCCCACCGAAGGGTAATTTTGGCCGGCGATCTGAATTGCAAGTATCGCGTTTGGAATAGTCGCTTGACTACTCCGAACGGGAAGCGCTTGCTCAGTTATGTTGAATCGCGCCGGGCGATGGTATTTGGTCCAGCGCAACCCACGTTCTTTCCGACACTACCTCACGCGGCTCCCGATGTTCTGGATATCGCGGTGACCCAAGGAATTGTCTGTCCGGTCGAGGTATTCTCACTTACGGAGCTGACATCTGACCACAACCCTATCTTGGTCCACGTCGCTACCCAGCACGCCTATGCACGTTCTGACCAGAAGAAGGTTATCGATTGGGACCGCTACGGCCCGGCCTTGTGCCGTAGATTGCCGCCAGCGGCCCCACTCGATTCCGTTCGCCTCCTAGACGAAGCAGTAGCGGAAATCGAAGAGGCAATCATCTCGGCTATAGGCGTGTCTTCACGTACGTGAGCTGGTTTCACGCCTGACTACCAACGCATCCCTGAGGAAGTCTCTCTTCTCGCTCGCGAGAGGAATTACTTCCGGAAACGTTGGCAGAGGACCCGTGATCCAGCCGATAAGGCAGCATACAATCGGCTCACCGGACGACTGCGTGGCAGTCTGAAGGCGTTCCGACGTAGCTGTTGGGAACTCGCTGTGGCCCGAACGGGGGATGTGGACCCGCAAAGTCACCCGTACAGAATACCTACCGCATTGACGGGACAGAGGCGACGACCTCCACTCCCCGCCATTGTTGGATCGTTCGGACGACTCCTGGGTCGCCCGGAGGAGAAGGCCGAGTACTTGGGCTTGTGTTTCGAGCGACAGTTCGCTCCCAACCCGCCCATGGACTGGGACTTCGACGAACAAGTCGAGATGGCTGTGGAAGACTTTCTGTCTCTTCCGATCACGGCGGAGCCCGAACCCATCTCTTTGGAAGAGGTCTCAGATCGGCTCGCTGAACTTCAGCCAAAAAAAGCTCCAGGCCCGGACGGTGTTACGAACACCGCTCTACGACTTCTTCCCGAGCCTGGAGTTCAATTCTTGACTGATTTGTTCAACGCGTGTCTCAGACTGGCCTACTTTCCCAAGAAATGGCGAAAGGCAACGGTCATCGTGATCCCGAAGCAGGGAAAGGATGCTTCACGCCCCGACTACCTCCGGCCTATCAGCCTACTCTCCGCTACGTCCAAGGTTTTTTAGCGCCTCGTGCAGCGTCGTGTACAAGAACATCTTCTAACCAACTTTGACGTGCTGGTCCCCGAACAGTTCGGTTTTCGTGTGGGGCATTCGACCATTCATCAACCGATGAGAATGTTGGAATACGTCACGGAAGCCGGGTGTCGGAGAGAACGGACCGTTGGCTGTTTCTTAGATGTTGAAAAAGCCTTCGACAGCGTATGGCATGATGGCCTATTATTCAAGTTTAGGGAAGTCCAGCTCCCGGACTGCTACCTCCATCTGGTTGCTAGCTTTCTGACGGAGGGGACCTTCTGCGTGAGAGTTGGAGATTCAGTCTCTTCCGAGAGACGAATCACAGCCGGCGTCCCTCAATGTAGTGTTCTTGGCCCCCTTCTGTTCTCGCTCTACGTCAAAAACGTGCCGAGACAGCCTGGAGTCCAGGTCGCCCTCTTTGTGGACGACACGGCCGTATTTACGGCCGATCATCATGTAGAAAGAGCCGTCTTACGACTGCAGCGCCAGCTCGACACGCTCGGTGACTGGACTAAAAATTGGAGAGTGCAACTCAACGCTACAAAGAGTGTAGCCGTCGAATTCTCGAAGCGACGGAAGAACCCTGATAGGCAGTTACGTATCGGCAGAACGCACTTGCCCTGGTACAAAGAGGTCAAGTACCTCGGATTACACCTCGACCGTCGGCTCACCTGGCGTACCCACGCTCAGACAGTTCATAAGTGAGCATCCGCTCGTCTGAGCTTACTGTTTCCACTCCTGATCAGCTCAGCCATGACCAGGAAATTGGGCAGGATGATCGTCGGCGCGTATCTGCTGCCGGTCATTACCTACGCCTGCCCGGTCTGGGGTTACCTCGCCGCAATGCATAAAAATAAGTTGCAGAGCGTCCTCGACAGGGGTCTTCGGCTAGCGGCCAAAGTCCCCCATCGCTTCTCATCACGCCTTCTAAGGAGAGGACTTGGCGTCCGCTCCTTAGACGAAACTTTCAGGCGGCTTGCACGCAAATTTTATGCACGTGCGGGGAGGTTCCCAGACAATCCTCTAGTGGCTGGGCTGGGAAGGTACCGTATACGTCCAGGTGATTCGTGGATACGCCCTCGGTGTATACTGCGCTAGTGTAGGCTAGCACAACAGCCGAGAATCGGCCTGCTATACAGCTCACGCCCTACTTGGGCAGGGCCACGAGGCAGGAGCTCCAGAAGGTAGCTCGTAACTCAGATACCGAGCGGTTCGTCTCTGCGACGCACAACCGCACAGCCCAGAGCGGAACCAAAAAGCCGTCCTGTTGGATGTGAGCAAAGCCTTCGATAAAATCTGGCACGAAGGCCTGCTCTACAAACTGGCGCATTCGCCACTCCCGGCATCTTTCGTCCACTTGCTCCGATCCTATCTGACGGATCGTACCTTCAGGATCAGCGTCGATGGGGCGTTCTCTAGGGTTCGCCCTGTCGCCGCCGGCGTCCCACAAGGATCTGTCCTCGGCCCCGTTCTGTACGTCCTGTATACGAACGATCTGCCAGTTTATCCAGGGGTCACATTATCTCTATTTGCCGACGACGCGATGTTTCATTTTAGCTCGCTTTCGCCTTGGCGGACGAGCGTAATATTACAACGCCAGTTGGCTATGCTTCCGGACTGGCTAAGCAAATGGCGGGTAGCGATCAATACGGAGAAATCCGAGGCGATCTGCTTTACTCATAAGTCCATTTCCCGATGCTGATCCCTCTCCTTAGAGGGGAGACCGTCAACTGGACCGCGACGGTGAAGTACCTAGGCGTTCGGCTTGATCGGCGCCTAAACTTCAACGCCCACGTGACCGCAACCTTCAACAAGGATCGTGGCGTCAGAGCCAAACTATCACCAATGCTCTCGCGGAACAGCCGCCTGGCTGTCCGTACAAAACTTACATTGTATCTACTGTTCCTCTGGACAGTACTCACTTGTGCGGCGCCCGCTTGGTGGCCTCTCCTGTCGGCCACCAACAGGCATAGGCTGACGACATTCCAGAACTGGACCCTACGCTCCCTCACGAAGTCCCCGTGGTTTGTGCGAAATTCCGCCATCCACCGGGGTCTCCGTGTTCCCACCTTAGAGGCCTTCGTCTGGTCTTTGGCAACGAATTTGTTCGCCAAGGGCCGGCGAGTCCCCTTATCCGCACCTCCAAAGGCTGAACAGCATGGAGAATACACAGCCCCCTCGCCGCGTCAGGCGCCCTAGGGCGCTGTTAGACGACCCTCCCTAAGTTCATCACATGAACCCCCCAGAAACGAACCCCCCAATCTTCTGGAGACTGAAATGATCCCCATCATTCACTACCTGCGCCTGCCGAAACTGTAGTCAATCATGCTGCTGCAGATTGGATTGGATTGATTCATTGCCAGCATCGGCTTTGCCGATTCGGCAGGTCTGTGATCCGGGATACGGGCTCCCGCGAGGTTGTGCAAATGCCTTCCTTGCGAGAGCCGACTGCCCCGGTGACGAGTCCCTTCGACTCGGCCGCCGCCTTCGGGCAGTCGAGCCTCTTGTTCTCGCCAGCGCGTCTCTAAGTTTCCGTGGGCTATGCCCTCGGGGACCACGGAGCCGCGCCCAGGCGTGGCAATTGGCTGAAGCCATGACACCTGAGATCCCCGTCAGTACCTGCTTTGCTGATTCGGCAGGGTAATGACCTGAGACACGGGCTCCCGCGAGGTTATGCAAGTGCCTTCCTTGCGGAAGCTGGCTGTCTCGGAGTGATTCCTTACCGTTTCGGCCGACGCCCTAGGGCGCTCGAGCCTCTGGTCCTCGCCAGTGCGTCACTACGTTCCCAAAGGCTAGCCTGAGGGGACCATGGTGTCGCGCCTCGGCGGGACAATTGGCTGAAGCAAAAGCTCACGCTTGCCTCAGTGGTGGCCATGTAATTTATCATGGACCCGCGGACTGCACCATAACTCCCTTGTGCAGAGCAAACGACCGCGCTGACCTGTTGGCACCTGGCGTTCATCAGGCCTAAGCCTAGACAACGCAAACAAATTAGGGCGCAAGACGCCCGCGCATTATCCATCCATCCATCCATCCAAACCAAAAATTCCACCGTTGTCATTCCCGACAATCGCAATTATAGGGAAATTCTCCGTTCCCTGCAGAATCTGCTTCCTTCGGCCAAATTCGAGGCCAGATGCCAAGGCGCCTCGCTTCGAATTGCGGCCACTACTGTCCCGGACTCCCGATCGGTACAACAGTTTCTCACCGAGAGGAAGATTTCCTTCCATACTTTCGCGCTTCCTTCTGAGCGCGAAATTAAAATTGTTCTCTCAGGACTTCCTTCCTGGACCGCTTTTGATACCATTAGGCAGGAGCTTGTCGCCCTAGGCTATTCGCCGACGGCGGTAAGTGTACTGCATGTTGGCAAGGGGGAAGATCGCCGTCCCGTGAATAGTTTCCTAGTGAAATTACTCAACGTAGGCCAATTCGAGGAGGTCTATCGCCGCCATAACTTCCTGCACCTTCGGGTGCAAGTCCGTACCTTCGACCCGCGGCCAGCCTCTCGCAGTGTTTTAACTGCCAGAGGTTTGGCCACTCCAGCTTGTTCTGCAACCACCCTCCGCGTTGCGTGCGATGTACTGAGCCTCATCGTGGGTGTGATAAGCCCAAGACGGGGTTCACTGCCATTTGCTGCAACTGCGGCGGGGACCATCCGGCTAGTTATAGAGGATGTAAAGAATTTATATCGGCCATGAAGCTGCAGAGGACTCCTGCTCGCCCTGGCGCGCAGGCAGGCCGTGTTGCAGGTCCCCTCCCTAACCGCAGAGATGCCTTCCCCCTCTCTCCGCAGCATCATCTCAGGCCCCGGCAGCAGTTCCGGCTGCCCCCAGTGCCCCAGTTCCGCCTGCAGTCGACGTTTCGGCGCCGCCTGCAGTCCCCTCTGTCCCGGCGCCTGCCGGAGCGCCCGGTCCTTCATATGCGGCTGTGGCCGCTACATCTGTCCCGCCTTCTGCTCCTCGAAGCTCCAAAACAAAGCGCACTCTTCGCCGTCAGTGACAAGTTCCACAGGCCTTGCCTGTAAAGCCTCAGCGGGCCCCGCCCGCCCCCAGACATCAACCTAAGCTCCCAACTGAGCAGACCTCACGTCCGTCCCCGACCCCTGCGCCATCTACGACACCGGCTGAGGCCAGCCAGGTCCGTCTTCCGGAATCTCGGGATTCTTCCCGGGCCCCGGTGGACCCCCTGACTGCCTGGGCTGAAACTTTGGTAAATAACATCAGGTCTGCTCCAGATACAACCACGGTTCTCGCCCTGGTGTGTCTACCCTCTTTCCTCTTCTTCCTTTGAATGGCTAGGAGTCTTAGGATCGTTGCGTGGAATACCCATGGGGTAGTCCCTCGACGATCTGAACTGATGACTTTCGTAACGGAGTACGACGCTGATGTCGTCCTCCTTTGCGAGACTCATCTGGCTCACTACCATACCTTCAACCTGCCATCTTACATCTGTTTTCGTCAGGATCGTCCCCAGCGGCCTGGCTGTCGCCCCTCGGGGGGGGGGGGGGCAGCCGTCTTAGTCCACATGCGGATATCCCACAGGCCCCATTTAGATACATCTCTCTCTTGTTGAAGGTTGTGCGGTGGCGATAGACGCTAGCGGATCGGAGTTGCGCGTTGTTGCGGCGTATCTCCGGCCCGGCCTGCGGATACCTCCACCCCCCGAGGAGTGGGACGCTCTTCTCGATCATCCCCTACCAACCATTGTAGCCGGCGACTTAAATGCCAAGCATCCCTCTTGGAACAGCAGAGTAGCCAACGCCTACGGAAAATCTCTATATCGGTTCGTCTCCGACGACCCGGTACTTCAAGTCATCGGCCCAGAAGACCCCTACTCACTTCGCCTTTTCCGGTCATAGACCGGACGTCCTTGACATTGTCATAGCCAAGGACGTGACCCATCACATCCAGGCTCGTCAGTGTCGGATCTCTCATCCGATCACAATCCCCTTTTTATAACTGCCTGTGAGATGTCGGCCTCACCCCGACCTCCCGCTCAGATTGTTAGGAGAGTCAACTGGCGCTTCTACCATTACGAGCTCTCACGGCGGTTTCCATCACTCCCCGCGGACCCGATCGTCACTTGTGACGATTTGGATCTCCGAGCCACTCATCTTCAGGAGTTGGTCCAAGATGTCATGGATCGACACACCTATGCTCTCGAGGTGAACCATCCACACTCGACCCTACCACCGGAAGCTCGCCATGCCATCTGGTTATGGCGCAAGCTACGCCGCAGATGGCAAAGAACCCGTGACCCCGGCGTCAAACGGCGCTTTCAGGCCCAGTCTCTTTACGTCCAGCAGCTACTGCGGGACGTAAATTCTGATCGATGGGACTCATATCTTGAGTCTCTTGAAGCCGACCACGCCTCCATCTGGAGAGCGGCGAGTAGACTGACCCGCAAGAAGAGAACTCGCAACCCGCTTGAAACTCCGAACGGGGTTGTGTCTTCGTCAGAAGGTAAGGCTGAGGTCTTCGCCGACTGCATGGAGGTGCAATTTACTGTTCACCAAGGCGTCTCGGACGCTGCCCACTCGGCAGAAGTCCGTGACTTCCTATCTGGACATTTTTCTCGCCCTCCCGATGTCCCAGCCCTCCCGTTCGACAGGGATGAACTAGTTTCATCTATCTGCCGACTAAATCGCCGTCGCGCCCCCGGTCCTGACCGGATCGGGGTTGCTGCTCTACAAAATCTACCGACCTCAGGCGTTGACCTCGTTCTTGAGCTGTTTAACTCCTGTCTCCGGCTACAGTACTTTCCCCGCCTGTGGAAAACAGCCAATATCGTAATGATTCCGAAGCCTCGCAAGCCGCGCATGCTTCCTGAAAGCTATCGACCAATCTCTCTCTTGCCAGTCATCTCGAAGGTGTTCGAGCGTCTCCTGCTAGCTCGCATCTCGCCGCTGCTAGATGGTTTCATCCACAGCGAACAGTTCGTGTTTCGCAGAGAGCACTCGACCACGCTTCAATTGGTCCGCGTTGTTACGCACTTGTCAGACGCCACCAACAGGCGAGCGGCTACGGCCGCCGTACTGTTGGACGTGAGCAAGGCCTTCGATAAAGCTGGCACGAAGGTCTTCTCTTGAAACTTGCCAATTCCCCTCTACCATCGGCCATAGTGTTTTTCCTCCAGTCGTATCTCAGCGACCGAACCTTCAGGGTGAGCGTCGACGGGTCCTGTTCTACAGTTCGACCCGTCGCCGCCGGCGTACCACAGGGATCTGTCCTCGGCCCCGTTCTGTACCTTGTGTACACGAACGACCTGCCTGTATTGCCCGGAGTCACTTTGTCTTTGTTCGCTGACGACGCTATGTATCACTGCAGCTCCCCTGTCCCCGCGATTTGCGAGTACAAAGCTGCAGCGTCAGTTGAACCAGCTTCCGGACAGGCTACGGAAATGGCGGGTGACGATCAACACGGAGAAATCCGAGCCGATCTGCTTCACCCGTAAGTCCATCTCCCGATGCCAGACCCTCTTCCTAGAAGGGAGGCCCATTGCCCACAAAGAATCGGTGAAGTATTTAGGCGTTCGGCTAGATCGTCGCCTTTGCTTCAACGCCCACGTGACGGAAACCCTTGCCAAGGGGCCAAGGCTCGCTGCGTCCGAGCCAAATTATCTCCTTTCCTCTCGTGTCGCAGCCGCCTGGCCATGCGCACGAAGTTTACCATCTATCTGCTTTTTCTCAGGTCTGTACTGACCTATGCGGCTCCCGCCTGGCGGTCTCTTTTATCCACCACCAATAGATGTAGGCTGGAAGCTTTCCAGTCCCGAACCCTCCGATCCTTGACGGGGTCCCCTTGGTTTGTAAGGAACGACGTGATTCGAAGGGGTCTCCGTGTTCCTACCTTGACTACCTTTGTCCGGTCGCTGGCTCTAACTCTCTTTGCTAAAGCCTCGACCTCCACCTTCCCATACCTACGAACCATCAGTGCATCAGAACCACCACCGCCCATTCGGGTCAAGCGCCCTCGGGCATAACGCCATAACGCCATCCTCTTTAAATTAAACTAAAAAATGTAATCATCAGTCCTAGACCAGAGTTTTTCACTTAAACTGTCCTTCTCTCCTTCCTGCTCACCTCCTAGCACGCTGAGTCGGCTGCTTGTCGCTGTCATCAATCATTGGCACGGAGGCTCTCCGCCTCGCGGGGAGCGATCGACGCCCTCAGAGCGTCTGCTGACTGGACTTGAAACGGGCAACATCTGTTGCTCGAATCGGTACCAGCGGCAGTGCACAAATCAAAATAAAGTTTATACTCCCCCGCCTTCTAGTTTTAGGTCACCAGTCGAAAATGTACCAGCACTGTGTTCACTTCTGGCAGCCATTGGACACGCTCCAGATGCTGCAAATAAGCCACGGGTGCAAAGACACCCCGCATCCATAATGCAATGCAATGCAAATTTTGGGCACTCTTCATCGCCACGCCATCGGACGCACTTCATCTCCTCTCCTCTCTCGGACGACATCGACGCGGAGTCAGCCGGAAGGAACGGCCGAAGAATAGAACCGGCGTTCTTGCGTCTTCGCCCTCCAGTTCCGCGCCAGCGATGGATTTCGCTGGGCGGGCCGGCAGCCGACTCTACAACCGGTGCCGAAAGAAGAGGAGGACTGCAGTACGCCACGAACAGCGAGCGCAGCGGCCGAACATCTTAGCGCGGCACAACCACCATCATCCTTCTCGCCACACGGTCCTTTTTAGGGCCACCAAAACCACTAGAGTGTACGATTGGCGCCATTTGTTATGCGGCAAGCCTTTTGTCCGGTTACAATATATTACAATTACTTTCCCACTATACACTAACTTCATAAACTTCCGTCTTACTTGGAGATAGAGGAAGCGAACTAAAAGGACACCAACCTAACCAGTCTAACCTAACCTAAAAAATATTTGAAGAAAGAGGTTACTTGTACAAATGAGAAAGTTACAGAATTCAAACCTCATCGAAGTTTGAAACAGGAACATTTCTACTAGTTGTCATGCATTCGGTCAGTTGTGATCAAGTGAAAGTGCAGAGAGTAATTTTCAGGGTAAGCTGTAAGACGAAGGGGTATGATGGTATGATGTAAGAACTTCATTTCATCACAACTGACCGAGACTGGTCTTGTTAGGCATAAACAATTTCAATTAGTGAAAGTCTTGCGGGGTGTCCAGACTCCATTGCATTAGAAACGGAGATGTCAGGAACAACTTCATATTGAGAAGGTAATTTTATACACCATAAATACCATAAAGCACCTCATATGGTAGAGCCATGTGGAATGGATGCCTGAAGATCAAGGCCCAAAAAGTTAATAGGTTCTACATAGACAGAATAGGAACAGGATAGACCCAGGAGATACAGAAAGAAGATATACTCTATCAAATAGGTAAAGAGGCTTGCAACATGAAGATAGCAGTAAATGTAGAAGACTCACAATGGATGATGGATAGACTACCATCTTGTATCTTTTGTCACCACTTCCTTATTCAGATAGATCACATATATTTATAGTGTTGCACAATTCAGATCTTGAGGTTCTGAATAATATTATATCGTCTATGTACAATATAAAGAAAAAGAATCCTTTGGATATTTGAAAGTTTACCACTGCATTATAACACACATTTCATTATAGACCCTATATAAATTTTTTGTTTGACATCTAACGCACAATTATGTAAATACTTCAGAGTTTTCATAAATTATTCTTCTGTTTGTTGTTGTTAGGCCATATGGAAACTAATTCCATCTTGTTTTTATCAACACTTCCATCTTGTTCCTAACGTCCAGATAGATACATTCAGGGCCGTATTTAGGCATGTGCACCATGTGCAGGTGCACAGGGCGGCAAAATTTTGAGGGCGGCAAAATATAGCTGGTTAAAAAAAACATCGCTTCATATCATTATAAAGCCCGAAGTAGATTAGCGTTCTGGCTCTGGCATTAACCCTTTGAACAGTAATCACGTATATACACGTTTTTTGTCAGACGGGCCAAAATCAGTAATCACGTATATTTACGTTTTAAACTTTTGCTTCGTTAGTATTGCCGTCATACGTCGTTTATTGGAATGGTATTCGTGCTGCCCTCTAGCGGATATTTTCTGAAACATTTGGTATTCATTCCTTCTTAGGCTGATGTAATTTACGTGGCTGTGGTGAATAATTGTACACGTGCTCTGCAGCTTTGTGTTTGGAGGTTACGTTCTGCTTTGTGTACGAAAGTGTAAAGGTGTGAGCAGTGTTTTCGTTTATAAATAACGTTTATTATTCGTATTATTTAAATTATAGGACGTAAAATTTGGATTTAGTGTTGAGTATAGAGTTAGTACTCTGATAAACTATCTTTGCAAAATGTCTAAATGTGTGCATATTCTTTGGTGTGTATGTTGTTATTAATTCAGAGTTAAGTTGGCGTTTCATCGTTCCACGTGGTTCCAACTTGTTATTAACTTTCAAAATCAAGGCATTTTATACGATACGCCGAGTATTTTAACTGTTGACAGTGAATTATTCAGTTTTAAATGTTCTACAAAACAGTATTTCTATAGGTTTTTCCGTTAAGATATAATAGCTTAGGGACGGTATGGATGGGCGATCTAGGTTAAGTGGTGCTGCATATCGCAAGAAAGCTGAGGAAAAAAGACAGAGGGAGAGTAAACTTTTGCAGAAAATACCTCGACTGGACTCATATTTCAGTGGTGAAAACAAAAGTGAACAGTGTAGGCCTGAAAATTCGGGTGAAATTATAGTGGAAAACAGTAAAGACAATGTGGAAGTCGAAAATCTCGAAGTACAGGAACAAGCTACACTCTCTACAGAAGTGGATTTTGCAGTGTCTATTCCTAGTAATGATCCATTCTATTGGGAAAACACTGATCACACTCGGGATTATTTGATAAAAAATGGTATTAATCAAAACAAAGACGCTGACTTTTCACAGTCCTCGCGGCGATATGTTGATGGAACACAACGGTTTTGCAGCAAGAAACTATTCCATAGGATTTTAGTAAATGGGGAAATTATGAACCGTGAATATCTTGTTTATTCTCCCAGCTAAGGATCACTGTTCTGTGCACCATGCAAATTATTCGGTGGTACATCTCAGTTTGCAACATCTGGTTTCAATGATTGTAGCCATGCTGGCATAAGAATAGCCGAACATGAAAATTCTGCTTCTCACAGAGACTGCTTGTTAAAATTGAAAAGTAGAGGAAATGAGATGAACAGAATTGACAAAAGATTGCTCAGCCAGCATGAACATGAAGTTACATATTGGAGATATGTACTAAAAAGAGTTGTTTCTGTAGTTAAAAAACTAGATTCTAGGGGTTTGCAATTTCGTGGAGGCGAAGAGAAGTTTGGCTCTGTGAAAAATGGAAATTTCATGATGTGTTTGGAATTAATTGCAGAGTACGATTCTTTTCTGGCTGACCATATTGCACGGTTCGGTAATCCTGGAAAAGGATCTACATCATACTTGTCAGCAGCAACTTATGAAGAATTAATACATCTTATGGGAAAGTCAGTGAGTGAAAAAATAGGCAATGAAGTTATTTCTTCTAAATATTTTTCAGTCATAGTAGATTCTACGCCAGATTTATCTCATAATGACCAGTTAAGTGTAGTAGTTAGATATGTAACTGATTGTGGGCTCTCAGTTGAAAGATTTCTGTGTTTTATGAAAAATACATGCCGTACTGGAGAAAAGCTTTTTGAAGCACTAATGAATTCTTTAGAACAACATGGTCTGAAAGTTGATAACTGTAGAGGTCAATCATATGACAATGCGGCCAACATGTCTGGAATATATTCTGGCTTGCAAGCAAGACTCAAGGAAAGAAATCCTCTTGTTTTCTTCATTCCATGTGCAGCTCACTCACTGAATCTAGTTGGTTCACAAGCAGTGAAATGCTGTATTGCTGCAGTACGGTTTTTTGAGTTATTGCAAAGTTTATATAATTACTTCGCAGATTCTATAGGGAGATGGAATATCTTGGAAACATTTTTTGATTCTGTAACCATGACATTGAAATCACTGTTAACAGCTCGATGGTGTGCACGTGAGGATGCTTGCAAGAGCTTGGATGCAGATTGGAAAGCAGTGGTTTCTGCATTAAGAACTATTTCAGAAAATGAAACGGGTAAAGGTAGATGTCAAGCTGATGGTCTTCTTAGGAAATTAAATAGCATTGAGGTAGCATTCATGACATCAGTGTGGGGTTCTATTCTTCAACAATTTGGCAAAGTCATGAAAAAATTGCAAGCTCAGGAAATGGACATTTCCACTGTTATTGAAATGTACGACTCTCTTACAGTGTATTTAACTGAGCTTCAGACCTCTTTCCCCAATTACAGAGATTCAGCTGAAAAGAAACTTAATCAGATCAGGAGTCTGGAATCAGTTCCTTCTTCTTCAGCTGTTGAGATTCCAAGACCAAAACGTCAAATTAAACATAGGCGATTTTTTGATGAATCATCTGAATCAGAAGCGGAACCAGAAAGTCCTGAAGAAGAACTAGGATCAGATGACTTGGAACATGACAAGATCTGGAGACGAATGGTAATTTCATATTGCAAGATCATACAAACTCTCCAGACTGAGTTACAGAAGAGAGTTAATGTCTACAAAGAATATAATTTAATATTTTCATTTCTCTCAAATATCACCAAATTAGAAGCTCCTCAAATTTATGATGCTGCAGAGAAACTTCGAGCCATTTATGATTCCGACATAGAAAGCAGATTTGGTGAAGAATGCATCCATTTGAAAAGCTATCTGTTATCTATGAAGACACAAGATGGTAACAAATTATCGTCTCTTCCATTTCTCTGTAGAATGTTGGCTTCGAAGAAAATTAGTGATGTCTACCCAAATGTGTACACTGCACTCAAGATCTTCAACTGTACTCCAGCAACAAACTGTTCTGCTGAAAGGTCATTTTCAGTTTTAAAACAAATCAAGAACTATCTACGGACAGCACAGAATCAAGAACGACTGGTCAGTCTTGGAGTGCTCGCCATAGAATCAGACATCAATGTCAGTCTGGATTTTGAGGAAGTGATAAATGCATTTGCAAATGCAAAAGTCAGAAGAAAGTCATTTCTCTAAGTTTGGTAAGTTTCACAAAATGGTTAGTGTCAAATTGCAGTGTTTCTACCATATACGTTTGACTGACCAAATTGGATGTTTCAGTGATATTTTTAACTGAGGTTATTAAACTGTAGTGATTATTTTCTATGTGGTTACCATATATCGTCTTCAGAATAATGTATAAATGTTTAACTTGCACCTTTGTTTCATATATTGTGTATTCAGTTAAGTTTAAATACTGTCTATAATACAGTTTAAAATTGAAGTAAGTAATTAAACAATTTATTGTCCATAGTCTGTAAACGAATAGCGACACTGAAGTTTAGCTCAGGGAATAGGGGGCGTAAAATTAATGACTGCACAGGGGTGTTATACATCCAAAATACGGGCCTGGATACATTGTTCTTATGTTTAATTAGGATCATACTGTTGTCTACAATTTATGCTTTTGATACTTCTAATGTGTGTGTATATAACTTATAAACATGCATCAGATTAACTGATAATGGAAAAGTCTTTGAATGGGTGAATACTTTGGTGAGAAGTTGATGTTCAAAACAACTCATTAAAGTTTTAATAGCATTACATCAATGCACTGAAATTGTTTCAAACACTAGCAAGAATAAACCAGAGTTTGTAACAATTTAAGAGTGTTTAGTTTATCTTCTCACATATTTAAATTTTACATGTAAAAGATTGGTAGATGATCAAGGTAAAGTTAAGTCTGGAATATACATTTAAACAGTATAAAATACATACATTTATATGTTTATTAATATATTAAACTTTCACGTATGAACTTACTATTCGTTGTCACTTCCCCAAACGTTTCGAGGTGATGTTCCTCTTCCTCAGTGGGAGTAATACTGAATGTCGATTACAGAATAACCGTTATGGACTATAGGTGTGTGTGGTGTGGGTTGATGGTGGGAAGGGATTGGCGTTGAGGTTCAAATTGTGTGTTTGGATCAGTGTATCGAATAGTGTATGTGATTTATAATGTAATTGTTCATTTAATATGTTGTTTGGTTGTAGTTTGTGATATCTGTATATTTCAAATTGTTCAGCTGTGTTTAGTTTTCTACTTTTAGGTAAGTAGTGTAATATTTCCATGTTATTATATACACACAACCAAAATCAGTAAAATTCCATTTTTAAATTAACGAATAAGGCCTTTTCGAAATATTAAAATTTCATCATCAGTTCATACACTGTAATGTTCCTGTTATGATGTTTTTCTTAACAACAGTTATGCATTTAAAGAAAAACATCATAACAGGAACATTACAGTGTATGAACTGATGATGAAATTTTAATATTTCGAAAAGGCCTTATTCATTAATTTAAAAATGGAATTTTACTGATTTTGGTGGTGTGTATATAATAATATTATAACAAGTCAGTGGCATAATGTTTGACAAAATAATATTTCCATGTTGTGTTCTATGTTTGTGTAACTGTGGTTTTCGTTATGTAAATGTGTGGCAAATGTGGAATGTATGTAGTTTGTGGTGAGGGCTTTTAAATGTTCTGAAAATCTGGAAGAAAAAGATCTTCCCGTCTGGCCGATGTAGAATTGGTGATAATCATTACAATTTAATTTATAAACCCCTGTTTTGCTGTATGTGTCAGTGTCTTTGTTAGTATTATTTATGTGTTTTCTAATGGTGTTGTTGGTTCTGTAGGCTACTTTATAATTGTGTTTCCTAAATGTGTTTGCAATTTTGTGTGTATTGGAATTGTAGTATGTAAGTGTTATGTATTTGCTGGGTTGTGTGCTGCTGGTCTGATGTGTTTTATTTTTTGTGTTTAGGATTTGTTTGTGTAGTTTATTTATTAATTCGGGGTTGTATCCATTTTTGACTGCTATATATTTGATTGTGTTTAATTCATCTTGGTAGTCATGTGTGTTTAATTTCTATATATTAATAAATTTAATAAAGTGAACGAAGAGGATGAATCAACAAGATAATTATTTATATGTTATACATTATGCATTAGTTTTGAATACGAATAAATTATTGTTGTAGATGATCAAATCATACTTTTTGAAAATAAAAGACATTGATGTTGTTTAAAATATAATGCTTCAAACAGTTACATAGAAAACCTAATTGAAAGTATCAGAAATATCCCAATAAATACTTTCTTAGCTGACTGTAAAGAATTATTGAAACATGTATTATGTTTTAACTTTTTATGATAAAATGTGAATATTTTGACTTTTCATCTGTGAATATGATATGAACAGTACTAAAGCTAAACAAGTAACAGATAATATGAGGTACTATTCACAGACGTTTGATCAACAAGAGTCATAAATAAACAAGACCTGAATGTAATGGAACCTAAATGCAAATTGTTCCCCCAATTAAAAAAAAAGCAAAAGCATTAATATTTTCATGATGAAAAAAGAATATACTTTAAAATACTGCATAAGAAGTGAACGTACAAGGAGTACCCTACATATACATTCATTATAAACAGAACACATGAGAATCAAAATGAGTGGAACATTTTGAATGATTGGCCAAAGACAGGAATGTTAAACAAGTTATAAACAAAGATTCCTATGGAACAAGTACAAAGGAAGACACAGTGGCTTGAATGAAGGCAGAATGGGCCATAAGCATAGACCTAGTATTGAAACAGAAAAGTATGTACATATTCAGCAACAGCTAACCAGTTTCTCATGTTGGAGATTACAGCTACTTGCTACAGAGATTATTTCATCATAGAAAATATTGGCACACTATCATATAATGTTACAATTCATTTCTAGTTCAGGAACCCTTGCATGTCTGTTTGGGATGTAGGAACATGAGATTGCAGAAACTTATAGGGAAAATTTGCAAACCATGAAACTGTCTAGACAAAGACAATCTTGGATATTTTTAATTTTTATTAACTGTGATTTCTTTTAAAGAGTGGGCTGTATTAAGATTTACACAGATAAAAAAAAAATTATAATAAATGATGGTTAGAAGTCTAATTTAGTCACATTGCAAATTCCACATACAGCACTGTCATCTTCAATGAGTTTGTCAACCACTGCAAATGTACAAATGAGCATATCATTAACTCTTTTTTTCTGGTTCACTGTTTAGTTAAAGCTGAAAATATTATTTTCTTATTTCAGTGTAATCATACCAAAATACATTTAAAAATTTACTTCATGAAAGTAATGTTTAAAAAAGTATGGTAAGAAAAGAGCATATTGTATAATGCTATATTATATGGATGTAACAAAAACAGCAAAAGGGCAATCTGATAGTCAACTGTGGATATATCGAAAGCTTTTTACATTTTTCATAGGTTGTTACATACCAGTTCAGAATCATTAACTCCAATAGCATAATTTGACTATTACTTGCTGTGTGTGTGTGTGTGTGTGTGTGTGTGTGTGTGTGTGTGTGTGTGTGTGTGTGTGTGTGTGTGTGTGTGTGTGTGTGTGTGTGTGTGTGTGTGTGTGTGTGTGTGTGTGTGTGTGTGTGTGTGTGTGTGTGTGTGTGTGTGTGTGTGTGTGTGTGTGTGTGTGTGTGTGTGTGTGTGTGTGTGTGTGTGTGTCATTACAGTATAATCAGTATTTAATTTAATTATTGATTCATCTCCCTCTTACTTGCAACAATCTATAAAATGATTATTATCTTTTTTATTTTTGTATTGAACGATAGCTTTATAGGATTTTTTAGTTGCCTCGTTTTCTTGCTATTAACTTCAGTTTTCTGTATTTGTTCAGTTCGTTAAAGCTTATTTTCACTTAGTTCTTGAGTGTAAAGGTGGTCCTTACTGGGGCTGAGTAGTCGCCATTATCATTCAAGTGAAAACTCTGTAATAAGTTATTTCATTCTGGATACCAGTAAAAAGTGAAAGGAGTCCTCATATTTTATTCTAGGTGTGAAAGCATTATTGTGCTAACATCTAGAATAAAAAACAAATCATATTTTTGTCCTGGGATTGATAGTATGAGTTTTTTAGACTGTCCACAGAAGGTAAGGGCAGAATTTCATTAGAATGTTTGACTAAGTTGTTAAATCAACTGTATAACTTTCCAATTGAAATATGTATTTGGCTGTTATACACTGGAATGAGAAAATATTTAGCTTTAATTAAGCAATGTGCCAGAAAAGCGGATAGTTTATAACTTCATATGAATTCATCTATGAATAATGCAGTGACTAACAAACACATTGATGATAACAAACTGTTCTAAGATTAAAAACTATTGAATTTAATAATAAATTACAATTTCAGTAAGGGGAAAATAATACTTTATTATTTTTATTTTATTTTATCTAAACACTCTCCTGCCATGAGGTGTAGGGATGTTTTTTTATTTCAGAGCAATATGAAACTGATACCATTATCCAAAAAAAAGTGACATAATGTATTAATAATGTTTTACTCCTATCTGCAGCATGTGACCTAAAAGAAGTATCTCCATTCTTTCTTGGTTTTGGTCAGTTTAGTTCTTTCCAATTTATTCCAATCCTCCTCTTCTTTTTCTGAATTATCCTTCATTATATGCCGGCAGTTTATCTACATCATTGTCCCTTACAAGGATGTCTACTTACTTCTTTGTCACATGGCTGTACACTTACTCAAGGCATATCTTGTTGTATTTCCATATATATCTTTATAAGATATATCTTTCAGTTTCCATAAGACTAGACCAATAGAATCCACTTTCTTGCTTAAAAGACATTTGATTCATTCTTTTCAATAATTCAGTGTGTATTATTATGTTTTGCCAGAAGATTATTAATATTTCTCTTAAGCACCTGTTAACAAATATTTGTATTCCCCTTCTGTGACTTACATATAATGGCTATTTAACATGTAACATTTCTAATCTATATCCTATTCCTCCTCCTCCACCACTTATAATGTTAGAGCTTAAAATTAGTCTTTGGCCTCCACCTCACTCTAACAGAAGCAAAGGATTTCTATCCTCGCATCCCCAGCATCTCCTCACTTCTGCAACTACAGCATCCTCCCATCTTTTGGACTTTGGTCTTTTGCCCACCAGTTTCCTTGCAGACTCTTTCTGGTGTTCTCCCATACCCCATCCCCACAACATGGCCGGTCCATTGGGCTCTCATCAGTTTTATGTGCTTTCCACTGTTAACTCATTGAAATGACAATAAACATCCAAGTTACCTTGTATTCCCAGTTTCTATATACAGGGGCAGGATTCACCTCAGGAGTTTCCCTCCAATATCATCAGGTATTCCAGTGCTCTTTAGGCTAGCATCCATGTATCTATAATATAGAATAGGATGAGTCTTATAATAGTTTTATGTATGCATATTTTGTCTGCCTTTTAATATCTTTTGATTTAAATCTGGTGATAAATGTATAATACACTTTGTTGGCTAGATTTACCTTCTTCTTATCTCTGCTTCTTATCCTGCTTCCGATAATGTTGTTCCCAGCTATGTGAAACACAGACTGCTCCTACACAGTCTTCTTCTATAATATAATTTTAGCTGGGTCAGTAAATTTTGTCTGACTTATTATTTTGATTTTATTCATATTTATATATTCACATTCACAATCACTGACATCATTGCATTACTGATTTTATTTTACTATTGATTACTCATATCTTAATTTGATTACTTATCTGTGCAGATTTCCGTACATTAATTAACATTCCAACTGACCGTTCTACTATTGATAGCTTACATTGAATTATTTGTCTGTCCCAACTCTCACACTTACCACTCTGTTCAAACAGCTGAAAGTTGTTTTCCTTCTTTACTATCTGTCATGTACATTTTCATCTTGTAAATATTTTCTATTCATTATTAATACAAATATACATGAGACTCATTTAATATAGATATCTTTTATGAGAAAGTTATTTTTTAAATTAATATGTTTTTTTTATGAATATTCCATAAAATAATTTATAAACCCTTGCACTTATGCACTATACATGCAGCTAATATCATTCCTCACCATTTCACAGCATGGAACAGTTTTAAAATTGTTTCATAATTCTAAAAATAATTAAAACATACTTAATTTGTAACAATGTTCCTTATCAACTAATATATAATTCTGAACCTACAATCTGTACTTATTCACACATTGTCTTTATATACTATCATATGCTTTTACTCTCTATAACATTACACATGCAATTAGAACGTTCATTGCAACACACACACGCACACACACACACACTTATATTTTTATTTTGCTGAATAAAAGTGCAATTTTAACACATTTATTAACAATTTCATTAACAATTATTGTACACTGATATTATTTTTAAAATTACATAAATTCTGACATAAATTCTTATATAAATTTGCAATGAATGTAAGAGTAGCTTAATAAAAAATACAGAATTAAAATTAGCTAAAAACAAAATTAAAATTTATAAATCTGAAATCCAAAATTAATAAAAATAAAATCATGCTTATACAGTGCTCTAATTAATATCTATTTACTAGGTGATGAAGAAAACTTTCAAGCTACTCTTTTTTCTATACTTGTAGAAAGAAGCAACATGGAAACGGGATATAAAAAATTGCTTTGTATTTATTTCTATGTCAGGTTTATTTGCACATCATTATGTCTGTACAAACAATACATTGTCATTACTCATTGTCAACACAAATTACACAAGAGCACAGCACACTTCAGGAGCATTGCAGCCATAGGCTCCCAAGAAGCGCAGGTTGTCCGGGCAATCAGTTCTACAAATTGCTCCTCCTTGTTCACATTGTGTTTTATCTGTGCTTACTAACAAAATATAAAAACATCTCAGTATTTGCTTTTAACAAATTCAAATGGTTAATACACAGATAATATCATAACAAATTCTGAAGCCAAACAAACATTGTTAAACAACATAATGAATCTTGGTCTTAAACTATTAAAAATTCGCTTGTCCGCAACATGATACACCATCTTTGACAGATGCTTTACTACAGTTTTTTAAACTTTAATTACAGAATCTCTCTGAAAATGCATTTAAAATAATATGTTTTATCATCTTTTTTATATTTTTCATTTTTTAATTATTATCACACCTGTAGAAGAAACAGTAGTAGGAATAGAATAGACAAGACATTTTGACCTATGATTGATTTATTATTTGCATAACCTGAAAATATATCCTATCCTATATAAGTCCTGAAAGTACACACGCTATTATGTCCTACACAAAAGTATAGTACAATAGATCACATAAAATCTAACCTAATTGTTTTATATGTTCCATGACTTATGTTTTTAAACCAGCACTTACAGCAGTATAATATATCTCAAGGGTTGTATAAAAGAATCAAATTGTTTGACCTTGCTTCACATCTGTGCACTGTTACTTTGTACCTAGGTGTATGAGACATGTTTCTCCAAAATCAATTTATTGATTTTGTTGAACCTAAATATTATTGCTGTTAGTATATAGATGGCTTAATTCTTTATCATATACTGTTTTTTGTATTGTGATTCACAAAGGCTTGGTATTTTTCTGTTTCTTAATGGCTCAACTGTAATAGCTATTTATATAACTATTATTAGTACTCAGAATAACATATTCAGTAAATTAATAAACATAATATGAAGTACAAGTAATATGAAGAAAGACAGAAGTCTACTGTGATAATACTACACAACTTCCGTTTAACTTATGAAGAAATTAAGCTTCTCTTATTAATATTATATCTCAAAATTTTCTCAAATACGTTTTTATCTTCTGTAGAAGCTGAGATTTCTTCTAACAAAGCAGCATGAAATGGTAATTGAGATACATAGAAGTAATTAAAATTTTAATTCTGATACAGTTAAGGAAACTAGCTGGTATTACAAATTTCAACATTTTCACATGCATGCTTATAGTCATACAACCATTAACTGAATATATAATTTAAAACAGGAAGGCAAATCAAAATAGTATAGCCAGCTATGCATATAATACATGCATATATGTATGAACATTCTAAAAACTACACAATTCTTTCCATCTGGGACCATCATACCCAGGCTCGTATTTAGGCACGTGCTATTCTGTGCTCGCGCACAGGGCAGCAAGATTTGGGGGGGGGCAAAATTTTGGATTTTTATTTTTTAGATTCACAATGAAAGGATATTTCCAATGCATTAAAATCATTATTGGTGACGAATAATTGGCAATTAATCATCTCGTCACCAATAATTATAACATTTGGTCAACTATTGAAGGAATCAATTATTAAAATAATTTCCAATGTAATTGCAATGATTTATGAAATCCAATAATCAATGCCATTCATGTAGATTGTTGCGAGCAGTGTATACTGTTGAGGAAGCAAACGTTGCATTCCTGTCTGTCACTTGGTTATTTCTGCTTACTCATATGTCACATTGCCATTCCAAATCCAGTATTCCGCTGCTGTTCTACTAGTGCTACTAGTCTGTATAAATGAGGTAGGGAAGGTTTTTGTTGGCAACACTATGCTGTCGGCTGCCGCTCGGTCTGGTTCACGCGCCGCTCTGTGCTACCGTTTGCCTATTCAATTCAACTAGGTTATGTTAGTTTTTATTAAACTGTGAACTGTGATGTGAAATGAAAAAAAGTACGAGTTTATTCTTTAGTTCTTTATTGGATTGCAAATCGATATTTAAGTATAAAATTGAAATGGACGGAAGAAAAAGACTAAGTGGGGTGGCATATAGACGGAAGGCAGAAGAAAAGAAACAAAAAGAAGATGACACCCTTAAAAAAGTAAGAAAATTAGAATCGTTTTTTAGTTATGAAAAAACTGAAAACAAAATTTCTGAAGAACCAAAAATTCATGTAAGTAATAGTAATTACTAGTGGTACTGGTAATGAATGCAAAACAACCAACCAAGCTTCTAGCACTTCTGATGAAAATAATGAGATTCATCCAGAACCCTCAACATCAGCATCTCCTGGTCGATCAAAAGAAATACACTTAAATGAAAAAAAGCTCAAGTCAAGTTTTTTTGCTGTAATTGACACATTGAAGGAGGATTGGAAACAAGAATATCTGTGTACACATATTTTGCGTCTAGATTTTATTTTATTTCCAAACTTACAAATCTTGAACCTACTAGTATAATGAATTCAGCAAAAGAACTGTGTGAACTGTACAATACGGATTTGGAGGATAGTCTAATAAATGAATGTATCCATCTTAAAGGTTTCATAAAAACTATTAAACGTGAAGTGCTAAACAAGAAAGGTGAAAAGGTAGAAAAACCCTGGACTTTGCCAAGTTTGAATAAAATGTTAGTTGAAAGAAACTTACAAGACGTTTATCCTAATATTTGTGTTGCGCTGAAAATTTATAACTGCACAGCTGCAACCAACTGTTCAGCTGAAAGATCGTTTTCTGTTCTAAGAAGAGTGAACAACTACATGCGGTCAAGCCAAAGACAAGAGCGACTTGTAAGTCCAGCAGTTCTGTGTATTGAGTCAGATATAACTAACAGGTTAAGTTTTGATGAAATAATCAATGATTTTACTCACAGTCAAGCCAGACGAAAACCGTTCATTATGTAATCTAAGATACTATTTACATATCAGGTTTGGTTAAATGCTTTTCACTGAACTTACTGTAATTCTGTAATGTATTAAAAATAAACAATCTCAAAAACACTGCCTACTTTTTAATTCCATGTCTAATTATTACAATGCTAACAGTAAATATTTAAGAAATACCATCATAATTTAAGTGAAATTGTGAAATATAAAAAAATATGACATAACTGTGATTAAGAGTAAAAAGAATAAATTTTCTGTAGACTACATCCTACATGAATTATATGTCAATGTCAAGAGAATTATGCCATTTAAAATTACGTTGTAATTTGTAATACCTACAATGCTACAACAGACTGCCATCATATGTTTACGTTTACCTATTATAATGTACTCAACTTGAGCTGGTATGTCTGTAAAATCACGGCTTGTTTCCTTGTTTGAGTCGTAAGTTTGTGTGGGTGGGGGTGTGGTGCGTGGGGGGCGGCATATTACTTAGAGCACAGGGGCACATAATACCTAAATACGGGTCTGATCATACCCAGGGACTTCTGAAACCAGGGTTCCCCAATCACCCTGACACCCTTAAAATAAATACAGTTTTTAAATTATTATAATAAAATAATAAGATATTGCATTAATATATGCCTGTTTAATAGCATACTTCCAAAACAGCAGTCAATGCCTTGATCCTCTTGCATTGGGCATAACCCAGCAACGTCTGACAATTTTCCAGGTGGGCATTTTCCCCTTTCTAGACAAATCCCACCATGTCTCATACATTCTGGTTCGTAAACTGGTTCTTTTACTTCCCTAGTTTGCCTGCCTACTGTATAACACAAAGAAAACAACAAATTAGTAGAAAACAGTATACACTGTTGTATACAGTACATGTACATGTACACACACACACACACATGCATGTCAAAGTTGTAGCGTTTTTTTACAGTTTGTTATTAAATCATTCCAGATTTAACACAGCAGCTGAATTACATGTAATATGGCTTTGTGTTACAGTTGGCTTTATTGGTCTGTTTCCAACTGTTAAAGCTTACCTGTGTGACATATTATATTACCTGTGTGAGGGTAGGGTGAAAAGTTCTGGGCTTGACACAGACAAAGCACTACTATGCTCATTATTTTGACCATGTTGTATGATTTCATCATTTGTAGGTCTAGTTTCAATGATTTCAAGTCAATGAGTTGTTTATTATTAGTGCCACAGTCCACCGCTGTAAGCCCGTCGAGCATCATTGGATAGACTGCAAATTTATGCTGTGATTAAATTTTGTTTTCATAGATTTAACTGCAACCGATATAAAAAAGGAGCCGTATTCAAATTTGGGGGACTCTTATCCATCGAATACAATGGTTGAGCACTGGGTTACTATATTTAAATGGGTCGTACAAGCATAACTGATGACCCGTGTGTTGGACGTCCAATTGAAGTGACTGTTCAGCAAAAATAGAAAAAAATCCATAAAATTATTTTGGTAGACCGTAGAATGAGAGTGAACAAGATAACTGAGATTACTAGTATATCAACGGAGCCTTTGTGCAGTATCTTATACAAACATCTGTATATGACAAAGATGGGTGCCACGACAAAGGTGCACAAGATGGGTGCCACGTTTTGTGACACTTCGCCAAAAAAATTGTCAAAATGAGGTTTCAACATTTCAACCAATTGTTGCAATGGCTAAAATCGACGAATTGAAGTTCAAATTGCTTCCTCAGCCACCATACTTGCCGTATTTAGCCCTGAGTGACTTCTGCCACTTTCCTAACCTCAAAAATGACTTGATGGGAGAAGATTTACTGATGACAATCAAGTCAGCAATTATGTAAATGGCTATTTTGAGGACCTTGACACATTGGCTTATCAGTGTGTCATAACCACTTTAGAACAGCATAGGAAAAAGTGTATAGATCTAATTAGAGATTATGGTGAGAAATAAAGGCAAATCAATCCAGACAAGTGTTGTTTGCTTATTCAGGGCTGGAACTTCACCCTACCCTAATAAATAAGGTAAACCAACATCGGAGACCAAATTATGCTCATGTCCCTGTTACAGAGTTACAGTTCTTTTCCTATAACATTGCTGACATGCCAACACTTCAATAAATATTCAGAGGTTGTTTCCAGGAAATGTAAACAGGAGACACAATTCAGAAGAACTTACTAATGCGAATTTGTGTGTGTATATAAAATACACAAATTTGCAGTTCATAAACAGAAAAGTAGTAACAGTACCGTACTTTTCAAAAAGTAATAAACAATACAAAATATATAACTATCCATAATTAACAGACACGTCATGGACAACGAAATCCAAGAAATACATAACATCTTTACCATATATGTTTGACATCTTTAAAACAGTAACATCAAAAATAACAAAAAGTGGTATATTGAGAATCAAGAAATGTACTTTGCTTTGGAAACAAATGTATTTATCACTATCATATCATTAATACTAAAGTGGAGGCATTCATTACTTCCATGGAGAATTAATCGTGTTCGGATAACGGCAGATTCTGATTGTACTACCATCAAAACATGAAAAAAAGTCATTTTTCAAAAAGTGTCTGTGTGTAGAATTTTTTCTATGGCAAACGATAACAGCTGCAAATTCAAACAGAATCAAATAAATTTTGCATACTGCCCTGAATTGTAGAGGACTCAATGCCTATTGTTTTTGGTTAAGGAAAAGGGGTAGTTTACCTGCAATGTTTTACGTTTTAACAAGAGTAAAGTGCTTAATTTTGATAAATACAGTATCCTGAAAAGAAGGTCATAATAATACACTGTAGAAAGGTAGATGAAATATCTATAAATGAAAAGGGTAGTTGAAGGGGGAAGGAATTTTAATTTTTTTTATAAATTAAAATGGTAGTTGATGATGGAGGAGGTAAATTTTTATGTTTTTTATATGTACTATGTTATTGATAACAAAGAAGTAGTTTCTATGGAAACATTTCATTTCACTAACAAAATTCTATATTTTTCATTTTAATTTAAATCACGTATGAGTGAAAATATATCGTTCCTGGCAGGCAAGCATATCTCAATTATGTAATGTTTACTTTTCCAAAGTTTTATTATTGTGATTACCGCATTAAAAAAGCCAGGAGGACACACATACACACACACACACACATACAAAATTCGCATTATTTCTGGCCTCACTCATGTTTATTTTCTTATGTTTGCACGCTTTTTAAATGGAAATTGCCAAAACCCACACCAACACAACACGTGCAAGCCGAAAAGATGGACATCGATTTGCTTCCTGTGGATCGCTGAGCAGTGTTGTTGTATTAAAGCAATTAATACAATCTGTGTACTTATTTCTATTATGATACGAGAATTATAAACTAATATGTGCATGTGTGTATGTATGAAAAATATATAAATATTTTTCTCCTTTGGAAAATTGTTGCCCCTCCTTGAAAATATTTTGACCTCCCTGATAGCTAGTTATTTACTAAATAATTGCTTATCTAATCCGTCGAGTGACTTACTTGTAATTCCGCTTGACGCGTTTCAGGGCATATGCCCCATCTTCAGAATAATTCCTCTTCACAGAACGTCAGACATTAAGATTAAAATGTAATAAATTAAAATTAAAATCCATGGTTAAAATATTAACTCGTCAAAATATTAAAATATACTAAATGCACAGAGGAGCACGCACTATCACAACATGAGTTCACTTCGCGTTATAGTCGGTGTACACCGCCGCGATGTTACTCGCGCACTCCGCGAGTGCTAAATGTAAATACTAGTTATTTACTAGCCTGTGTGGAATATAGCATTATGACATGGATCAGAATGGTGGGTGTTAAACAGGAGACACAAACGGGTTAAGGAAGAAATGTTTTGCTGAGAAATTTATAATTATATGGGTGAACAGAATAGTCGTTCAGGAAATCAGAAGACAAATGGAAAAAAAGAAATCAAGACTCGATTTTAAAAAAGAAAAATAACTTGTATAGTATTGACAGGAAAGACTTTGATAACACTATAGATATCCCTCGGCCCCTCGCAGCGAAAGTCCAATTTCATTACAGGAATCAGATTGGAGCTACCTTTAGCTAACTCTTCATTCGACCTACAGACATTTTATCCAAAAGTACAGTCCTTCCTCACGAAGGTTGAGGATAGTCTTAATCCACCTGACATGGTGGTACCATTTTAGCTGATACGTAATTTCTTCAGAACTCAAGCATGCAGTTATTTAATTAATATTTAAATGATTTTAAATATAAATTTTAGGACATGGAAGTCATGTATGGTTCTCCATACCGATTTTTTTATTAATTGTTTGGAAGATGAAAGAATTCTAATAGCTCATGCAAATTATTTGTATTGGTAGTGTACAATATTATCACATATCAAGTGACAATTCACAGATGAGTTAAACTGATGGTGAATCTTTGAACATTCATTGTAATATGTAAAGACGTACCCCCACTTGGCTTTAATTATAATGCTAACAATAATATATCATCATTCCACTACTCCAGTGCATTAATAAACTGAATTAATACACACATACAAAATCACCATCATCACTTTTACCCACTCATTGCTGAGCAAATGCCTTTGCAGTTATTATTCTCTGATGATTTCTTTCCGAAGCAGATCTTTATACTTCCAAATGTTTCACACTGTATTTACTCAATTTGCAAATCGATGTTGTCTTGATTCCTTAGACATCTTGGCATTCGAGCTTGCAACTTTCATAACCATTGCCAGAGTCTTGCCTAGCTAAATATCCCCAGTTTTTGTCCTTAATTGTGTAGATCATGTTTTATCTTTTACAGTTGATTCTAGTTTATCTGCCTGTCAGTTCTAGTCTTGTTAATCATATATAATGCACTATTTACAATTATAAAACAGTAACTTTTACATAATTGTTAACAATAATAAAATTGTATAGGCTATAATTTAAAATTTTTAATAAAATTTTAACCCTTGCTTGAACTAGCTTTCACTTATTACAAGCTCTGTCGGTATACTTACTTAATATGTAAGTATCTCCTTAATATTTAGATATTCTGTACCTCCTTGTTAGCCTTAACATAGACTTTCTGTATTTCTCTGTGCAGTCCACAATTATTGTTTATCCTCAGGTACACATACATCCATATTTCAAATTAAATCTTTCCCCTCTGTTTCAAGAAAGGTGAGCCAGCCACCGTGTACACATTCTGACATACATATGTAGCTAATCTTCAAGCACCTCTTAATTCTATACACAAGGACTAAAAAGTTGACAGAACCATAAAGATCTTTTGATTCTTCAGTAGGTCTTAAACACTGAAAAGAAAATACAGATCAGTCTTGAGTTGAAATCTTTATTCTTTATTACCAAAGTAACTACAAAAGGAAAAGGAGATAGGGGGTATCATAGAGCTGTGAAACATGTTTGTGATTATAAGCTTTATAGAATACTCACTTTTGAATTTCTGAATAATTTCTGTTAGCTTCATTTGCATATGATTAGATGTTAAAACTGAAGTAAAAATTTAATGTACACCACTATTCTTACCACATTTCCAGCAATATAATTTTTATTTCTACTCAAAGTTTAACTGAGATCTGGTGCTTCTCAGCTAGTTAATAAGGAATTAATAACCAGTTAATGGTTTCTCTTTTTTCACTATATGTTATCTCTACAACTTGTCATTCTGACAAGACATTTAATTTACTGAATAGATTGATGTTACTTTTAGTCTTTCACAAGCTTTTTAGTACAAAATAATATAATCAAAACATATAAACAGTGGGGCAGCAAGGGAGATTGAGGGTCAAACCCATCCACAGAGGAATAAAGAAATAATTAAAATTTCCATAATTTAAAAAACATGTTGCCAAAAACACAGTTACATAAGTTGAATTAACGTGTCATCTGCATGAGGAGACCTTACAGCACATATTGGTGGATTGCCGGACGGACATCCCAGGAGTGCCGAGACTGAGGGGTTGGAAACACGGAAGAAGAAAAAGAAGAAGAAGAAGAAGAAGACGAATTAAATAATTAGGCTAATTAGTTATCTGAGTATGAACGTTTTAAATTGTGGGATGCCATACATAGTCATCTTCTGAGTATGAAATCACTTTCCTTTGCTTCTGATTGTGCCCTTTCTGCTAATAGGAAATATTTAGCCTTCGAACGTTTATTCAGCCACTGTGTTTCTAACTGCAACAATTTATTCCACAGAAACTTGCAAAATTTGTATATTACAACTGTTTTTTCCTATTTGAATTTTATACAAATGTGTTTACTATTGTACATGGTTTTTTATCATATTTAATGGTTTTTTTTCACTGTATCTTTTAATTTAGTGCAGTATTAGCACTTCAGAAACAAATCAACAGTTAAAATGTTAAAACGTGTCAGTTATGCCATACTTGCATGAATCTGTGACTAAACATGGCGTTTTGAATGCTGCACTGTTTACAGGTGCTCCATAGCTCATGAACTAACTTGTATCTTAACTTCAACAAATTGAGTTCCTAACCACATATTTGCAACTAATGTTTACACTTCAGGGCCTGTAGTGCCTATTTTATAAAATTCTTTGATTCATGCCTATGGCGAAATGAGTACCTATGCTGGTTTAATTCCAATTGTTGAAACAAATGTACTCACTAAGGCAAAATAAAAAAAAACTGTGAAAAACATTTGACCCTATCAGCATCAGCAAAAGATGGATAAAATTTGTGCCATTTTTATGTTATTGTTTATTTTATTATACTGCAATCTAAGATGCCATTTTTATTCTTTCATGACTTTGTTAAATTTTGTATATCTATTAATGTACAATTTATGTTTCTACACTTATCTTCTTGAGTACATCAAAATAAATTGCAAATAACAAGTTATTTCTTTTAGTTTCTGAGTTGTATTTACAAAAATCAAATCCCTAGAATCACTCCAGAAGGAAATCTTGGCTCAACCCTGATATAATTGTAAAAAATGAAAACTATACACTCAAAACATCTCATTCAGTTACAAGTACTGGAATATGAATATGTTAACAAAGCAAGCACTGGCATGCAGAAATCCACAGAATATCATATGCACAACACATACACAAACATTGTGTGTTTGCTTACACAGTAACAAGTACATTGAGTTTGTTTGGTTTCACATAAATACAATAATAGTGACTTTATTTTACCCTTTACAAGAAATTATTCAAAATGTTTTCAATACAATTTTTTTACTACTATTTGGAGACAATGCATTAAATTTCATCCCCTATTTGTTCATTAGAGGAAAAATTTATGGGTAGGAGATTGTGAGGTCTATCCCTTTATATTTACAGATAGATGTGTGTGCATTTTACAACACATTTTTAAAAATGTATGTATCTAAAACATATTTACAAAATGTGCTTTTCTTACCTCACGCATTAACAACTAACTAGACACTCAATTAATCTACAAGGTCACACAAAGTATATATACTTCTTTTCAATTTACAGCTGAAAGGTCACAGACCTATTTACTGCCTACCTATTGACAACCACCTCTCACCTTTAACCTTTAAACTACTATGTTTATGTTACTGTCACCTGGCCATGAACTATTAAATCATTACTTATGTTAGGCCAAGTTCAATGAGTCATCAAACGACATTATACCAAAAGTTTGATCACTTTTAATAGGGCAGAACATGTTATATAGAATCTGGGAAATACTACACCATTACAAGTCACTTTCTCTTCCCTCATTCTCTCACATTCATCTCCCTCTTCTTTATCTTTCACTTCTTCTAATCCCACTTTCCTTGCTTTTTATTCTCTAATTCAGTTGTTGCCTTTATTCAAAGTTCATTACGACCAGCTAAAGAAATACAATAAATATGTCAGTTTATTTACTTCTTTATAAGTTTAAATACTTCTTATCTCAGTTTTTCACAGATCACGTGAACATCTCTCTCTCTCTCTCTCTCTCTCTCTCTCTCTCTCTCTCTCTCTCTCTCTCTCTCTCTCTCTCTCTCTCTCTCTCTCTCTTTTAACCCACCTTGGTGTGTTCTTGAGCCTCTTTCTTGGATGCAAAGAACACGTTAAGTAATTAACTAACAATTTCACAAAAAGAATGAACAGAATTATCTGTAGACAATGAACCAGCCATTTTTATGAACCGAACACAATTTCTTCTATTCAAGTGTGTGATATTAATCAATATATACATTTAATTACCATTTTAATTACATTTCAGATTTCAAAATGCTGTATTTTGTGTAGTTTCCTTCTCCCCTCTCATGACATTTTGCCTTTGCGTTAGACCGTGCACAGTGCAACTAATTTAATCGTTAATTAAGCTCTATTAAAACTTTTGGCTTTAAGCATTGTACAATATACGAGAACGTTCCCCTTTTCAATCCACAGTAGATATATTTGACAGTGTTACATTAATAAAAACTGTCATTAATAAATATGACACTCATCTAGTTTCATACAATGCAAATTTATTAATATGATTTATCATGTACATTGCAATGTATAAATATGAAATGTTTGTACTGTTTGTAAAGTTACGTATAGGTTTTGTTAAAGAAATATTAACTGATGGAAGTAAATGATTGTTCTGAAAAAATGCATAAAAAGAAACAGAGGCATATTTATGGAGTGAACAATCGTCACTAGACCCACCCCCCAAGGGTCAAAAGTTAACAAGAAATCTTTAAAATCTCTTAATTTTTAAGTGGTTTTATTAATTTCCCAGCTGTGTAGCTAATACAATAGTAACCCCCTTTTTTTATTATAGGTCTAAAAACTAGTTTATTACATGGGGCTTTTGCGTGTACATTTGAAATATGAAATAGAAGAAAATCAATTAAGTCAATAAGTATCTTATAAACAATGTTTCAATAGCAGTTATTTTTATTGTGTTATTACTTTAATGGAATTGATTTCAGTGTGTTATTACACGATTTTCAGCCACTTAATGGTTGTAATATTGATTAGTCTTAACTTTTTTTTACTTTGTATGAAGCCGACTGGGCAGGAACAATCCCCCAAAACCAAATTCTAGATTCGCTATTGAAAAGAAATGAAAATAGCCAAAGTTTGACAAACGAACGGAGAAAACTATGGATGTTTCAGTTTCACATTCAAGACAGTTAATTGCCTCACTAGACAGGGGACAGAGGATGCAGGTGTGCACACGCTTGTTGCCCATCCGGAAACTCAACAAAATAATTGTTTCATTGTTCTTTCTGATAAACGGGCAACGTTGTGTACAGCCTTTACCGTACCTACATCGGTATTGCGTATTCATCTTTTTTGTAGATGACTGTGAGTATTGCATCGAGACACTGTTGACACAGCGATGAGTAGGCCTACTCTTACTTATTTCCAGAGAACAACGTACAGTACCGAGATTACAATCATGTCAGCAGTGTTTTGTTAAGACGTGTATGTTGTTACGTTGTACCGGACACACAGAGAGAAAGTCGCGTGACCATTTCACGTTAAAATTATTTGCATTGTGCTAATCAAATTTACACAAGCGTTCCGCTTGTACAACGGGTTTGCAGCTGTTAATTAAATGCCGTCCG
Source organism: Magicicada septendecula (assembly GCA_034769895.1). Taxonomy (NCBI): domain Eukaryota; kingdom Metazoa; phylum Arthropoda; class Insecta; order Hemiptera; family Cicadidae; genus Magicicada; species Magicicada septendecula. Next base: position 639,206,312 of record CM068367.1, read on the forward strand.
CGGCTCAACCTGGCAGTATCCCCAGTCATGACATGACAGATTTCACTCTCCCTCTCTCTCTCTCTCTCTTTCTATCACACACACACACACACACACGATCTCGGTATGTATATTTTGATTTGATATTATCTGGTAAAATTTCAGATTCTGTAATAAACAGGTTCAGTACTGACTTGAAAAAGAGTTATAGCTAACGGAAACCCTATCAAGATCTGAATATACACACCAAGGTAGCATAGCAAAAGAAATCTTTGTACATATATTATAATATTATAAAAAGAAATACACATGAATGTTTATCGTCTATCGTTCTACTACATTAGGTTTTGACATACACGAATTAATTCATATAACATACATTACAACGTTTTTAAACGCTTGTTACAAGAATCGTTACAGAATGGGACAAATGGGGAGACACTAAAAGTCTTCGACCAGAACAAAGTGATTAGCTGCAGATTGGCGACGCGAATTGATAAAGTGAAGGTGAAGAGTTATAGCTAAATGAAAACAACATTACACCGTTTTGAATGCTTTATGTTAGCAAAGTACAGTCACGCTGTAAGTATAAATCTATTTTTCAGTTTCTCACTTCTCATTCTTTTCTTCCGCAAACACGTGAAATGCGTTCTCGCACGAGTTTGAAGAACATTCAGAATTTTCTATACACAACGCAAGCAAGATGTTGATTTTAAAAGGTCCTTGTTTTAATCCAGTTGTTTTTAAAGAAACTGTACGTCAGGTATACGGTTATTATTCTACTACTACTACTACAATAATTATTATATTTTTTATTGTTATTATTACGATTGTACTTGTTGTTGTCATGTTATGATTTATATTTATTACCCCTAAAAAAATATCATAGATACTTATAGACAATTATATCACAGATGCTTGTGATATCGTTAATGTTTTGCAAAAAATTTGGTGCAAAAATTTAATATTACAATTATGCACTAACGAACTTCTTATTAATCGTTATCCGCGCCTATACAAACTGCTTGTTTCACGTTAATGGAAATACAGTAAGTGTAAACGTTGTTTAAAGTCTTCTGTACGGCGAGATTGGGAGTACTCAAACGATGACATCAAAAGAGAATGTTGAAACTTGGTATCTAACAAGGAGTTCAATCTTGTCTCACCGAAAAACTTAGCTATTTAGAAACACTTGTACGCTTATACTGTGCGTGTAAGTGGTCCAGTAAATAGTATACGAAACTGTTTCATCATGACGGCTCTTTTGTTTCTTGCAACATTACTCTAATTAAAATTACGATAACATAAAATATTTTCCTTTAAATGCTTCAAAAAGGTGACGCCTCATGTTCTTTTTATTTCTTGTACGCAATTCACGTCTGATTCATGCAAAAGAAAATAATTCATGTTACTGACTTATTAGGAATATACAGACACCACACTGAAAACAAAACGAAAAAGAAGTGGATAAGTAGAGGAGTGTTGAACAGCACTTTAGCTACGCATCTAAAATAAAGCGGCGGGTAATTAGTAGTATGTGCAATAAATTTAGTAAGACGCGGCAACTTAAAGTACGTATAAAGTGTAGGCGTACCTTGTGCCGGGATGTCATCGGCACGCGAAGAGGAGAGTAGCAGCAAGAGAAGCGCGGCGTGAGCGTAGGCGTTCATATTGCTGTTGCTTGAGGCGAACTGCAGTGACCAGACCTCTGCCGCTATAATATAGCCACACGCTTTACATCTGCCCAAATTGTTTGTCTGATCAAACGCTGATAACCCATTGTAAATACCTATTGTATAGCATTTGAAACAACAAGACCAATTTATTGTCTTCCTTTTTCTGAAATAAGTAAGATAGCATTATTGATTACCATTAAACCCTTTGTCCACTCTCACAATCTGGAAAAATGATTATTTTTTAATACAAGTATTAAATGATTTTTATAAAATCTTGTAATACTTGCTTAAGGAAATTATTATTTTAGAATAATTTTATGTATTATGTAAATATAGGACTCAGGTTTTCCTTTCTAACTAATGCATTTACATTAATTATACATCTTTTACAGTTCCTTTTCGCCTAACCACAAAAAAATTTATCTAGTTCATTATAGTATCATTTTGGTTTCTCCAATATCACTTTCCATTGTAAGAATGTGGTAGAAACATTTAGACCTTGCTGTGTTATAATATCCATAAGCCTGTAGCCTGTTTTCACTACCATGTCTGTCCCAAATCTGAACTAACCCCCAGATTTTTTCTGAACCTTCCTGTATCCACATTTCCATTAAAGTTTCCTTTCAGTATTGTATACTTCAGTTTCTTTGTGTTTATCAGTTTACATAATTATTCAGTATACATTGTGTACTTCCTCATCTTTACTGTGTGCAGTAACACAGGGAAAAACTTGGATTGTTCTCGTATTTAACTTACTTATTTTTTAGTTATTTGTGCAATACTTTCTTATATACATAATTCACTGTATTCCTTTCTAGGTCTTCATTTAGTTAACCTCATGCCTTTAGTCTGTCTATTTTGAGATTCTTTATAATATTTCTAATTTCTAGTTTAAGGTAACTCTGATAAATTCAATACACACTGTTTTACTTTCATCAGTTACTGCAAGTGACCCTCAGTCTGTAGATTCCAGACATTCTGTCTGTAGCTAAAAAGTAAGTTTGCAGATAGTCCCTCATTACATTAATAATTCTTGGCACTCTCCATTCCACAGTCACTCATTCTTGCCTTTTTGTAATAAGGAATAATTTGAATGTGGTCATAACTGGGAAGTGGCCATGACTCTCATCAATCTTGTGTGTTAGGAATGACACATAAGACTCCCCTAAAATGTATTGAATTTTTTCATAATTTCTTAGGTTTTGTCATCTATGGCATGTCTGAATATCAAATTATTTGTATGTACTATTCCATTGCATACATGTGGATGAACATACAACAATGACTTGTCAACCATTTCAAACAATGTTAACTCCAAAAACAGAACTGCTGGCATTCCTAGCAGCTGCTTCTGATAAAGCTCACAACAAACAAAAGCTGGCTCAGGCAAAAAAGGAGAAGTTTTTAAAAATTTGTGTCCAAAATTCTGTGTTCTGCTTGAAACAGTACATACAAATCCTCTTCAGGTTCCTTATAGCAATTTATTCCTATTAGAATACCACTGGGGTTAGGAACACTGGTCTCAGATTCTGAGTTTGCTCTGCGATGAGGTTGACATTATGGGGCAGTTACGATCTGATGATGAACGGGTACATTCGAAAGCGCTAATCGGTGTCACGGTGACTAGTGGTATGTGCAACAAATGAGTGTAGCATAAATCAATAGTTTATATGTGATTTATGATAATTATTAACATACATGATATTTGCCACAATTAACATACTGTACATTTATACAAAAGTTTATATTAGTTTGTGATAATTATTAATATAGGCGATGTTTGCTACAATATACTATTCACTAAACATACGTGTATTATGTAATTTAAAACATTAGCTGTACATAATGATGTAATTATATATGCTTGATTTGGGAATCAATGAAGATTGTAAATGTGGAAATGTTTGCTACTGTACTTCATATTTAATTATTTTCATTGGCCTATATTGCTAACAGGCATTACCTATATTCGAAATTATTAAACTTTGTAAGGGTTTATTCAGCAACATAGTAGATTTTGTTGTTCGGATTAATGACTAAAGTACTGGATTTAAAACAGAGACCAGAACATGGGTTTAATAGCTGTTCAGATGTATATACATTTTGAGTCTTATCTCATGTACAATACTAAGCCCAGTGTAAGTATAATGTAGCAGATGTGAGGGAAAATGGCATTTGAGCTTCTTAATTCTCAAGTTTTACAGTCTGTTGTAAAGTTAATTTATCAGATATCATAACTAAGTTGAAATACATATTCAAGAAAAATAATTATTTTTATTGTTAACAAAATAAGAATAAGAAGTAAATATAACAATAAAACCAATAATGAACAAAACAAAAATTTAACAATAAAAAAGTTGTCTTTTAAAACAGTATGCATCAGTTAATAAACAACAGTACCAATTAGATAGATTGTGCCTGGTTGGTGCAATACTGAAATTACAGACAGGTCAGTAATGACTGCACACTGCCCCTGTCATTGTTCCTCAATATCTTCAGCAGAAGATCTTCCTGCAATTTATTTACCTGTACACTAAGTTACATTACATTTACAGCTCATAACAATAATTGTAGATGGTGATAACTTCAATAACTTCTACTTCAGTTATACTGGTGATAACTGTAATGATTTTTGAAAAATATACTTTACTGCCAAATTCATCAATATAATTTATCTTGATATTAATAAAGTTGCAAGACAGTTATCGTAGGCTGTGCATAGAAATCATTCTTCACCTGGCTCAGGTAAAGTAAATACTCCATAGCTGTAGAGCCAGTAATTGTATCACAAAGTATTAATAAAATGTCAGTAGTTGTATTTATATATATATATATATATATATATATATATTTCATGGGAACAGAGTGAACTGTATTTCAACCACAGTAGACTAAATATTTGTTAGTTTGTTATTAACCGAACAAGGCTCCCATGGTCTGCATGAATTATTAACATGTTAACTGTAGTGACTGTCCTAATCTGTGCATGAGACTTGTTTATCTCCACTACACAATTTTTTGATAACAGCATGCCAGATTTTTTGATTGCCCATAGGACAGTATGGGAACTACTGTATGCATGCAGACCATAACTCCACTGTTGGCCTCGTGTAGAAGCATGGTGAGAAAAGAAAGTGGACAAGCAACATCTTAGCATCAACCTTTGGAATACATTTATTGGTCCTATTATAGCATTTGTCATGTTTGTGCCCAAAATTTTCAAAATTCAGAAGGATTTTCTTTGCAAGAGTTTAGTAGGACTATCCAAGAACCATGAAAAGGAATGTTTAAATACACAATTATTCACATATGTATGAATAAGGATTTTACAAATATTAAAGGAGCAACACTCCTTTTGAGTTTCTTAATTAGGAACAAGTAAACTGAAAGCTTCATGGAAACTATCATATTATTTGAAATTTTACTACCTATAACCATGGCCACAGCTGAGGCAGAGTGCTAATTCTCAAATTTAAAAAAGAAAGAGTGGAAACATTTTTTGTCCACTAAATGCCAGGATTGAGCTAATACCATAACCATGCATGCCATTCAATATAACATCATATAAACTATTTCCAACTTCAACAAAAAACTGACAGAAAATTTGGTGTGCTAGAAAGATCAGTGAATGCAGTTTAATATAGGATATAAATTAAAAGCCTGTCAATTTTACATTCAGTGTCTAAACAGTTACTTTCCTCAAATGACTATTTGGTTTTTAGCCTTAAAATATTTGTTAACTTACAAAAATAAACTACCATCTATTTACTTATTTAAAGGAAAAAGCATAATTAAATAACATGTTGAAACCCTGATATGGAGAAGATATGAAGATCATCCAGAAAGTAGATAATGTTTGTTCTCTAATTTAGTATTCTGCAGTCAAAATTGAGAAGTGTATTTATGAGCTCAATGGGGAAAGTATATAACATCATCTAAGAATAAATATGGAAAAGATGAACATAATACTTAATAAGACTACACAAGCTGACAAGATGAAAATTTACAGTAAGGGTTTGAAACAGCTGTGACTGAAGTGAATATTTGGGGTAGAATTATAGCAAACAATAAAGGTATATTGTCACATAATAAGACATTTTTATAATTTGTAGCTTGACTCTAATGTTATAGAGTCAGTACTGTTCATTACCAGTCAGTAAAAATTAAAAAGTTTGTTATTAGCATATAATTTTTACCATAATTATGTTGTTACTAATATATTTTGTTTATTAGAAAGTTATTGCAAACATATAGAAATATATGCTTAATCTTCAGTCAGGTTATGTCCTCTCCTAACTGTCAGAATAACCTATTTTGCAAAATGTATTTAACTACCAAATGAAATAAATTGAACTGTACAATAGGATTTAAATTATTGCCACTTAATAATGTTCCACACATTTAATTTTACAAGTTTTCTACATATTTAAAAAAAAAATACGTCTATGCAATTAACTAATAGAATTAAAATTTAATTACAAACTGTGATTTTGAAAGCATCTGTTTTATTCTAAAACATGTGTGATAACAAGGAATGCAAATGTAAAGAGTAATGTAAGGCACACCCTGCATTATTAATTTACAAAAAAAAAGTAATGAAAAACGGTTTTTACTCATGCACAACAAATGATAATAAGGTGATGTTTGTTTTGTCTATCAATAGGAGGATACATGGATTTCTACATGCGTGTTTTTTAACATGATAATGTTTTGGAGGGATGTTATTAATATTCATAATTTATTCACATTTGATCTGCATTTCATTATCATTAAAGTTGGATGAACTCTGATTATCTGATTTACCATGTACTTTAAAATTTTGTAATTCCTTTTGTGTGTGAGGAAACATAGGCGATATAGTTTTAAGTTTAAAGATAACACAAACACACACACACACCAAGAATTCTATATTTTAAATACTTTTTTACAAAGCACATTACAAGTAATATATTGAGATTTTGAAATCCCATAATGTTTTAGAATTACACAGTTTTTAATAATAGCATGCTATTCTTATCGATGTCTTCAAGCATTAGATCCGTTATAAGGATAACTTTGTTCAAGCATTGACATTTGTTATAATTTTTATGAAAATATTAGGTGAAATAATTAAGCAAACATCTTTTATTGATTTTAATCCATCTTTTCTTTGAATGTCGAGAATTGTTGGTTGTTAGTAGTTTACAATGAAATATTTCTTGCAAAAACAGCCTTTCACAATTGTATCTACATTACGTTCTCTGTCTTTTCTGTAATAATAAATTCCTCTCTACTCATGTTGTACATAATCAATTCTTATCTTACTTCCTCATTACAGCACCTGTCCCTTCTAGTAAGTTCTGTAATAGACAAAATATTTCTATCTCATTAATTCAAAAAAATCTGGGTATATTTTTATACAACATCAGCACTGTCTGCTTATCTACTTTTCTTAAGGTTCTTTCAATTCTACTGCACATTAAACTTACTAGCAGTGGCAGCTGGTGTTCTGGTTGCAGTGTTGCACAACCACCAATATAGAATAACTTAACTACAAAATAATATACGAAAACATTAAGCAGCTAAAACTATCATAAATTTCAACGGAGAGCGTATAAGTTTCTACACGGCAATTTCACGTACAATTCAAATGTGGCGCGCAGGCTGGTGGTTGTAGACCGTTTAAACTTCAGCAGTATATGGCAAGCTTACTATACAAAAACATATGAGAGGATGTGCGCTACTCTTCACAACTGGCCTCTTTCCAATGTTTTCTAGGCGTTTGCAAAGTTTCTGCAATGCTCCGCTAGTAGCACTGTAGCACAAGTTTGTGTCATGAAATCAGCACAGCCTTCTTGATTTATAAGTTATGTCACGTTTAGTGTTTACGTTGGTTCAAGATAAACGTTATCCATTGTTTGAGGTTATAAAATTATAGTAATAACTGTATAATAACTTGTATAACTGTGATTATGATAGTTTAATATCTTTTAACCGATCCCTTGTCCACTCAACCAACTACTGCAACCACCAAAATTTGGAATCACCAGCCGCCACTGCTTACTAGTTTTACTTTTAACATATAATTTTTCAAATTTTAGGATTCACTAAAACTCAAGAACTTGAACTCATTAAACTTTTGAAAGATATTCTCCACAATTATATTCAACATGAAATGTCTATAGATACCATTCACGTCACTATAAAAAACTGTAAAATTATATTTCTTAATAATCTTGTCTACTTTAATCATGTTGAACATTCTCTTCAATGTTAGATATTGTCATTTGGCCATTAGCATATAAGATTGGTGTAAAAATGTCATTCTGATGAATATCATTACTAGAGCTAGGAATTTTAAGTGCAAAATGTTGGTAAAAAAGGTGCTTAAATTTAGCTGAAAAAGGTGCAAATTTCAAATGTAAATATTTATACAAACAGTACCAAAACCAATTACATCACATATAAGGACTAAAAACTCACTCATGTATTAAAACGTCTGCCTAAAACAAGTCCCAGAAAAACAATGTTATTAAAGTCACAAGTCCATAAAACTGTTAAAACAGATAACATTTAACATTTCAATGTTTTTTTCAGTGAGGCTGCATCTCCGGTCGCTAAGTAAATACTTGTACGTAGAAAAGGAATGTTCAACGTCAACAGACACAAGTGGTGCATATTTTGTTTGTAGTCGGTAATTTAAATCCTTGTTTGTTGCAACGTCCTCAACATCAGGGTTTTTGGCTATCTCCGTTCTAGTTTCTGCTTTCCAATACCCTCCTGTGCTTCCTTCACATAAATCAGAACAGCCCATTGTGCATCTTTCTCAGGACACTGCTCCTCCAATGTTGTAATGGCAGTTGTCAGGAAAGAGTAACCATGCACAATAAAAAGTTCATCTTGCAACTCCTGTTTACCTGCTCGTTTTTTGGCCTTTTCTACAGCTGAAGAATCACTTGGTATAGCATCTAAGAAATCGCATATAGCCTTAAAATTGCATGTGCAATGCAGGTCACATGTTTTAGTTTAGAGTACATAGGTTTCAGGTTGGCAATAGCCAATAACATATAAGGTGTTTGGTCCGTAAGTACTAGTCACACTTGATCATATTCTATTCCTTCAGGCCACAACACAACCAACACATGCATTGTTGAAACTTTGCATCACACAGGCATTGTCTGTTTTGTTCAGAAAGTAGGTTTTCAACAGCATGGGTTTCACTTGCTGTCCATTTAGGGGTGCTACTAAAATGTTTAGAACATATCTCATCTCATGTCAGTGGTTTCATCTAATATAAAATATACTGGATTTTCAGCTACTACTTGCCTGATCTGTTTTAATTTTTCTTCATGCAGAGGCTGGAGATATGATTTTTGTAAGGTGCTCTCATCTGGAACAGACTTCCCAGTATATTTCTCCAAATATGTTTTCATAATAGGGTTGTTAAGCTTAGAAAGAGGAATACCACATGCCACACATGTCTTTGCTGTTTCAGTAAAAAATTCATTTTTATTTATTGAAGTTGAAGAAGCCAGTGCCTCGCCAATAAACTGTTGTTGCACTCCACCTTTATTGCATTGTAGTTCCTTATTCTTCATGTGTTTTGCACTACCTATATGCTGCGTAACACGATTACGTTGGTGTATTTCATCAATTGTTATTGAAATATCACAAACCATGCACCTCAGAACAGACCTGTCACTCTGAATACCATCTGCACTAAACTATTTAACAATATTACGTATTTTCCTGGCGTTCACTTTCTGTTTTGGCATACTGGATACTGGCAATGCAGGAAAATGGCAGACACTACACTAGTGAAAACGTATTCTGAACTGAAAAATTAAAACAGTTTAAATTTGTTCGAGCACTCAACAATACCGATTGGTGACTGATAGCCGTGATTGGTCAGTTTGATTTTGCCACCTCCCTTTACTATTCAATAGCTTTCGCCTAACGGTGGTGCAATGAAGTGCACACTAATTTGTGGACCTTATGCCTAACCGGGAGTTTATTGAGGTGGAAACTAATTTAAAAGCTTTACCCTAATGGGACTGCACTGAAGCGAAAGTAATGTGACGCCGCATACGTTCGGTGTTCCTTGTTTAATTATTATAGGAATAAAATGCGGCAAAAAAAGGTAAAAAAAAGTGCAAAAGGTGATGACGTTGAGGAAAGGTGCAAAGAGGTGCATGCATTGAAAAAAAGTGCAAAAAGGTGCAACCAAAACACAGTTAGGAGTGTCTATTTAATGTTTTCTTTGCAAGACAAGCTAATTTGGGCATTTTAATAGAAAAAAAATTAAGGTGCAGCACCTAAAATTTCTAGCTCTAATCATTACCAATTTCCAAAACCTCTAATTTATCTTTCCACTTTTGAATAGTTCATGCAACTATAAAGTGAACAATATAAGAACTGCTACTTACACCCATGATTATCATCCAATACTCAGCACTACCATTCTGACTGCTATTTTAGTCCCCTAGTATGTGTTTTAGTAATACATTTTATAATATACATTTTCTCCCCATTATGTTCCATAATTTACTTTTCAGAACTCTTCAGGGGAGTCACACCTGAGAATCCTAAAATATGTAGTTATTGAATTTTAATATGATAATTAGGCTGGGGGTCATTCCACAAAAATGTAATGTCATCAAAAAACGAGACGCTTCCACACTTTCGATTCCCCACGGTCTAGAAATTTGATTGTAAAAGCATCAAGACAGAAATAATCACTGCTGACATTGAGTTTAGCAAACGTTTTAGTGAGAAAATAAATTTGGTTTTACATGCTCTGTTTGTGATTGTCTGTGGTTTGGAAATGATTTACGTAATCCACATTATACGTTTCAAAAGCCTAAAAACATTATCATGCTTCGATGTTTCAGTTTCGTCGAAATTCATTGAATGCTTAGGTGCATAAATAGAGAGAGGGAGAGAGAGGGAGAGAGAGAGAGAGAGAGAGAGAGAGAGAGAGAGAGAGAGAGAGAGAGAGAGAGAGAGAGAGAGAGAGAGAGAGGAGAGAGAGAGAGAGAGAGAGAGAGAGAGAGATTTCTTTTTGTTATATTTTTTTATGTCTGTTTTTGTAATTATAACCAAAAATGTAATTTTTTTTAGTTTCAAGTCCTAAAATGTTTGTTTGAAATTTGTTAATATTTTTTTAGTTTGCTAAAACTTATAAACTATAAGTCCTAGAAAGCTTCTTGAGGTGTCATTTTGAAGCTGATGATGTCTTCTAAAAACTGATGCATGCATATGGTTGTAAGTTATACAAATCGACAGTTTTAATGAAAGATATTTAAATACAACTATTACATTAACGACTCAGAACACAAAGTTTTTTATAAGTAATAACAAAGTTTTACCTTACAACCTGAACTGGTTTTCACCTTTAAAAGGCTTCTTCTTCGGAAGATCAATGTTGTGTGTGTGGGGTGAGATACGTTCGAATAATTCGTGCGATTTGAATTGTGTCTGTTTGTTTAGGATGTCGTTTTTATTTGTTTTCGTGTGTTTGTATATTTCCAATTGTTCTAGAGTGTCTAGTTTTCGGCCTTTTGTGTGTACGTGTAGAATGTTCATGTTATTGTCGATGTTTTTGTATGTGTGGTTTGCTTCAATGAGGAACCTTTGCATTAAACTAATGCAACTAACATTTGCATTGCATGTTCGAAAGTATCAAAAAACTTTTAAAAACATTTTAACAAAAATATTTTTTGAGTGTATATAAAAAATATTTATATGCTAATATGCATTTTTTTTACAGAGGGACATCTTTGAGACAATTTAGGATAAAAAATTGTTTTCATTTTTAACAGTTTTTGGTCAGTTTTCAGTAGTGAACATAAAGCAATAAAAATGTGTTGCAGCATAAAAAATGTATTACTTTTTCAAAAATAAAATTTATTTCATATACATTTAAATAGTCTTCCCTTTGGCTATTTGGAAATCTGTTTGTTCTTCCAATAATATAGCCTTGAAAGTCAACTGTAACCAAAACAGTCATATTGTAAGAGACTTTACTGAATGTTGACTGGGTGACCAGTGATTTCCAAAAATGATAATAGGTATAAGAATCTAATCAGCATTTAGTTAAATGAATTGTCCAATGTTATTTCAAAAGTAAAATAAATCAGTTTTGATTTTTATACAAAAACTAAGTTCAAGATAACATACAATTAGGCAAATATTAGTGTAAACATAGAATAAAAGAACATCTCACCTCAACATAAGATACACAAAAAAATAGCAATTTAAATGTTAAACACCCATTAATCTACAAAAAATTGTAATAAAACAATTTTGACTACAAAGCAAAAAATTCTTGCTGTACTTGAATTGGTTAGAAACAGTTTCAGTAAACAAAAAAATATTTCAACAGATTAGTGTTGCATTTTAGTGTTCAAAGCATTTTAGAATAAGTTGTGACAATTTGAATTTTTCATTCTTCGAATTTTTGCAATTTACAAAAGAGTGATTCTCTGAAACTTTCCATGTTAGCTTGTATAATACAGTATATCTCATGTATTAGCTGAAAACACTTTACATATTTACAACTCATTTTCTTTGTTGGCATCTGTGATCTGAGCATGTCCAGAGCATTCTTAATACCACTACCCGTCCCCAACCAGACATGTGTAGTCTACATAAATTGTCAGCATCAACTGTACTACAAAAGCATGTGTCATTCACTTAAAGATATATTGGTTGCAAATTCAGAAAACATTGTTTGCTTATTGTAACGAGACATGTGTCAACGTTAAGCCCCACTGTTGGGCGCCAATTTGTAATGATTGTAAATATATTTCATTTACAAATAAAAAAATTTTTGTGTTATTTAAAAATTAAAAAAAAAATTGAAGTTTGTTTTAATGTTTAATAATTTAGTAAATAATTCTTGTAATGGTGTAGTGTTAACATTTTTAATTCCTTTGAGTTATTTTTGTCAATAATATTGCTTATGGTTTACTGGAATTAAATTCAGCGTTAACAGGATTGTCTCATTCACTGATCGATTAGCGATATTTCTTCTTTTTAATATGTATTAATTCCACTTGAGTAACGGCCGCCTTTCTTGTAATCCTGTTGTTCACTAAACTCTATTTATTAAGTTTATAAATAAATTTTAAACCAAATTGTTAAATTACTATATTTTATTGACAATTATTTAAAAAGATCGATTTAAAATCGATTGTCATATAATGCTCGACTCGTTCACAGGGCGATCGATTGTTGATACATATGTTATTTAATATAAATATTTTCAGGTTCCTTTAACGGTTATAGTTAATAGTCATAGAAGGGGTAAGGCTAGAAAGTATAACATTCACAATAAAAAAGCTTAATAGTTAATACATACAAAGTTATTTGATAATATATAATGTTTATAAAGTGAAAAGTTTATACCAATGAAGAACTGTTGAATACTAATCGTCGTGTGCACTTTGCATGACGGGAGTCAAAATGGCCGCTTCCTAGCTGCTGAAGTAAAACAAGAATGGTGTCGCTGGAATTTTCTTTCAATAAAGCTGCCTTCTCACTGCTTCCTCATCTCCGCAGTAGTGATTAATATTTCTGGGGTTATTGGAGTATCTCTCGTTCAATGTTCTGTTGTTCACTCGAGAAAAATGTGTGTGATAATGTTAAGATACTGGTGTTGTAAAGTTCGTTTCAGTTATTCGGAATTATTTGTGTTATCGATTCAAATTGTTAATTCACTAGTTTATGTTGTGTATTCACTTGTTTCAATGTTTGTAGTTGTTAATTTTCACTGAATTTATTGTTTAAAAGTGTTCTGTCAAAATTTATGGTAGGCTAGGTTCAACTTTTATACGCCATTAATGGTTCCGATATATATTGTTATTTAGCGAGAGCTTAATCAACCGTACACTACGAATGTTAAATAAGAACTGTCTTTACTTCCTTCGTTTTCTGAAATATCTTGGCCAATTTAATATTAGAAAAGTATTGTTTCAATTTTTAACCGCTTCCGATACATGTAAAAAAAATATATTATATCACAGAATACATTTTGGTTATTAATTAATTTCATGAAATAGTAAATACATAATTGGTTTCTTTAATTCCTTCTGCTTAATTTGTTACCCAATAATCCATCTTTACAAAGTTTTTTATCAAAATTGCTGTATTTCCTTCATTTTGGAAAAGTAGGCTCAACATTTTATTTCCTGTTCTTCTCCAAATATTAGCCATTTTATATGTTATAATTATGATTATAATGAATCTCAGATTGACATAAATGTTTATCTTTCCTTAATTTCTTGCAGTTTTATCAATTGATTATCCTTTTAAATATAATTCATGAATTTATGACTCCCCACTCTGAAATTTTTAGTTATTACATTTGCAAATTTTTCAATCATTTTATATATCTTTTTACACTATCCTTCTACAGTATAGTTTTAGTCATAGTATTTGGTGACTGATTCACCTTATATAAATTCCATCAGTTTTCTTGTTTATTTAACTTAATTAATCAATTATAATGTTGTTGGAATTTCCTATTTGGCCTAGATTTTCTGGTTTTACATATAATGTTTTTTGAATAATACTGTGTCTGTACCCCTTCTGACTTTCTTAATTTAATACAATATTAATTAAAATTTCCTTAATTAACTAATAGAACATGTAGTATCGTATTCATACTCATAATACATAAACAATATTTAAAATTAACAATATGGTCTTCAAAGTCAGACATTTTAGTTTTAACTACTACTAGTAACACATAATAAACATTTTATAAAAGGAGTATGGTATCCATACTTAGACATTTTAGTCTGGATTAACACTGTTAGACATACTAAACATTTTTATAATAATAACAAGATCTTATTCTATTCACCACATTGAATTATGGAGTTCATGGGCTTTAACATAAACATAACAAGCCATTTATTTTTATTTACTTCCTAAACTTATTTTGGTTGCAGTCTTTTCTGTTTTTATTTTGGTATTACATTTTTATACCTTGTCACTTTATTTATTCACCACCTGCTCTCTTTATCCTTTACATTTTAAAGAAGGTTTTGTGATAAAAAGTGGCATCTTCTTAGAATCGTTAGTAATGTTTTCATAGGAACATTTTATAACATTTTATTTCTGTAGTCATAGAAAACATTAAAGTTGTTTAATGGTACACATGTACTTAGTTGAAGTATTAGTCACACTTCTACTTGAAGTTTATTTAATATACTGAAATAACTTGCACTGGTTCACTTATATTTTTGGATCTTATCTCTAATTGAGTTTTACAATATTCCCAGACCAAAATCTTAGATATAAGGGATTATGAAGATTTGTTTATTCCATTACACAATAACTTTAGTGGGTGCACTTCTACTTACAACACTAAACACTTTTGTTTACAACTATTTTACATTAATATCAGGTTTTGGGTGTTATACTTTCTTTGGTGACATTTAATCTCTTTCGGGGTTTGTTATATTCTTTTTAATAGGTCTTCCTTGGGTATATCTTGTAGTCCTCCCATCCTACAATTTTGTTTCTTCAAAATTCTTCTTTCTTGGTTTCTCCAAGGTAATATTGTTTTATCATGTCCGTTGGTTTGTTCGGGGTATCTTCCCTACCTACTCCTATCCTACCTGGGTGTTATCCTTATTTTATTTTAGTTTTTTGGGATTTATTTTTCTTTATACATTTTTGTTGCATTGTGGTTCTTTATTTTTACTTTTTCCATTTATGGTGGTATCTTACTTTGATATTTATTTATTTTCATTTGAATTTTTCTGGCTATTTAAAGTAATTGATATTTAATTATGATCATATTGTAATCTTTATTAAGTGGATTATCTGTCATGCTACAGATTGCTATCCTCCAGAAGTGATTAGTTCAGACCATACTTTGCTTGTCTGAAATAATTGCTTATGATAATAATTATATTTTTATAATTCTTGACTTCCTTCCCATTTCTATTTTTGCCTTTTCATATTCGAGCTTACATATATTTTATTCTTAATTGATCTTCCTTGATAGTAATAGTCATCTGAGGTTTATTGTTTTATTTTCATTTTTTCTTAACTTGGTGTTTTATCCTTGGGATATTTATTCCCTAACACGTGAGCTGGGGCAGTTCAGAGGGGCACTGTCACTATAGGCTACCTACTCTGCTGGCCATGCTACACTTCGCATTGATTACAGAGGCAAATCATCTCTGCTCAAAATATAATAATACTGCTGGACTTATCTACAGACAGTTATTAATAAAAATTATATAAGAATAGTCTATTTTACGACTATTAAAAAATATCTTTGGATACTTCACTTCGTATTTGCTCAGATCTGTTAATATTTCTATCTCAGTTATTCTTCTGACTTGTTAGCTCTACTGTTATCTTATTTCTTATTATGGTGGGAAGCTCTTTTATTAATATAATTATCACTATTTATTAAGTATAAAGTTTTTGTGTTAATCCTCTATTCTTTTTGTTGTTATCACAATCTGCCTCTGGTCATTGGTAGCATATATTTTATGATATTTTTGTTTGTTTCTTAGTTCTCATTAATTGTTCCCCTAGTTCAATGTTCTAGCACTTTCTTCTAATTGTCTTTATTATACTCGACATTTATTTTATGACCATATTCATTTTATTGGTTTATTTATATTTATATTTCAACCAAAACAATTATTTCGATTTTGTTTCTTATCCAAATGAATTCTTTAATTATCATTTATTTATGTGGTCATTGTTTCTCTTTGTTCTGCGTAAAGTTTTTATTATTTTTATTTCAACACAAGTTTATTCATTTAATTGTATCAGTGGTTCTTACTTCCTTTTCTTTCCCTTTAAAATTCTTTCATAAGTTGTTTGCCGTACAGTGATCTTACTTGGTTTTAGAATTTATATAAAATTCTTTTTCTTTAACTTCAACATTGTCTTTATACTATTTGGTTGTAAGGTGTACTTACTATGTTCTTTGAATTTTATGGTTTAATTAAAATTCAAAATTCTTTTTCTTTTTAATTCCATAAAATGTTTTCATAAATATTTTGGTTGTAAGATGTGCTTACGATATTTTTAAATTTTGTTGTTTTTATGTCAATTCAAATTCTCGTTCCTTTATTTTCCTAAAATAGTTTTCATAAATAGTTGTTTGTAAGATGTGCTTACTATATTTTTAAAGTTTGTTGATTTTTCAAAATTCTTTTCTTTTTATTTCATAATTAGTTCATAAATTATTGTTGGTAAGATGATCTTACTATGTTTTAAAATTTTGATGATTTCATCAATTCAAATTCTTTTTCTTTATTTCCATAATATGTTTCATAAATCTTTTGTAAGGCGATCTTACGATTTTTAAAATTTTGATGATTTCTTTTTCTTTTTATTTTTTTAAAATTCCTTTTGTTTAAATTTCTACTCCTCATAATATTTTTTCATGGAAGTCTGGTTATATACACCTTTGATTCTATCAGAACCCATCTCCTTTATTTCATACGTATTATTATTTTTTATTATGGAGACTATATAGGGTCCAGTGTATAGTAGCAACAACTTCTTTGTTATTCCTTCCAGTGTGCTGGGTAATTCACGATTCTATCAGAACCCATCTCCTTTATTTCATACGTATTATTTATTTTTTATTATGGAGACTATATAGGGTCCAGTGTATAGTAGCAGAAACTTCTTTGATATTCCTTCCAGTGTGCTGGGTAATTCACGATTTTTCAACAATATTTTTTCTCCGCTTTTATAGGTTATTATTTTACCACTATTCTTTTGATACTTGTTTCGCCGTTTCTCCTGGTCTTTGGCCATCTTGTTGTAGAATTTTATCTTGTCGAACGTATAAACATTATCTCTAGGGAACTCTAGTATTTCTTCGATCTCTCGTGGGGGTTGTTTCTCGTACATGGCGGAGTATGGGGTAACTCCTATGGCTGGGTGGTATGCCAAGTTGAGGAATTCTTCTGTGGCTTCCAGATAGTCTTGCCACCTTCTCTGTTGATGGTGACAATAGGTTCTTAATATCCTCCCCACTTCTCGTAACACCCTCTCTGCCGGATTACTGCTCGGGTGGTAGACCGACATTTTTTATGTACAAACACCCATAGATAGTAGGGTATCCCGCCATTTTTTCCCCTTAAACTGGGTTCCATGATCCGTGATGATCGAAACTGGTTTCCCGATGTTTGGGAAATACTGTTCTGTTAATATTCCCATAATTTTCCTAGTAGTTGCCCGATTAGCTGGGTATAGCTTAACGAACTTAGTGAAATGGTCCATTACGATTATCAGGTACCTATATCGGTGATGACCGCCACTACGGGGAAATGGTCCGCAGATGTCCAAGAATACCTTCTCTAATTTTGCCCGTGATGTTATAGGAATCATAATGCCTTCCTTCTTCTCATTATTTGATTTAACTAGTTGGCAAATTCGGCAACATCTGATATACATTTGGACCTTTCGGTTGACGTTTTTTATGTGGCAGCTCTCCTCCAGAGCCTTAATCACCTTTAAGGCGCCCATATGCCCATATCGTATATGATAATTAATTATTATCTCCTTTTCAATATGGGTTGGAATAATCACCTTCCAGGTCTCCTTCCTTAATGATGGTTTAATGAACAATATCTCGTTATTTATCTGATAATATTGAGCGATAGTTTCGTCCCCTTCTTCCAATCGAGTTTTTATATTTCTCAATTTCGGGTCTGCTTGTTGGTGGGTGCCAAGGTTCGTTAATAATGTGGCTAGATCGGCTCTGGTGCTAATAATGTGGTAGATTTTGAGTACGCTTTCCTTCTCTCCCTCGAATGTTTGCTTTTCCACATCAACACGTGATAATACATCTGCAACGACATTCTTTTTTCCTGGGATGTACTCCCACATTAGATTGTATTCTCGAAGGGCAAGTATCCACCTGGTCAGCCTTCCATGACTCAATTTGCACCTCCTCAGGAACGATATGGATTTATGGTCTGTCCGGACGGTAACTGGGTAACCTAAGATGTAGGTGCGGAATTTGCTACACGCGAATACTACACTCAACAGTTCCTTCTCAGTGACGTTGTAGTTCTTTTCGCACTGGTTTAACGATCTACTCGCGAAGCTAATCACTAGGTGTTCACCCTCCTCATCTTCTTGATATAGCATCATTCCGAGGCTAATTTAGCTGGCATCGCAATTTAGGAAAAAAGATTTTTTAAAATCTGTGTGGCGAAGTCTTATGGGTTCCAAAAATATGTCCTTAATTAGTTGTAAGGTCTCGTTCTGCTCTTGACCCCAGATCCATTTGTTTTTAGATGACAGTTGTGGTTGAAACCTTGCGGTCAATTCAGAATATTGTTCCTGGGACTTGCGGTAATAATTACAGAGTCCCAGGAATGACTGTAATTGCCTTCTATTCTTTGGTGCAGGAAATTTCTGGATCGCTTCTACTTTTCTGCCGATGGTGAGATTCCTTGGTCATTCAAGTTAAAACCCAAGAACTGAACTTCCTTAGCAATGAATTGGGATTTTTCCAGTTTAAGCATGATGTTATTCGCAGCCAATTTCTCCAGTACATGTTCCACACGGTAGCAGTGTTCCTCCCATGTTTCTGAGGTAATTAGCAAATCATCTACATACACGGTGGTAAATTGTAGTGCTTCCTGGCCAAGTATCTGGTCCATGCAGGCCACAAAGATGGCGACCGAATTCACGAGTCCGAAGGGCAATCTCTTAAATTGGTAATTACGCCCCTCGAATATGAATGCCAGATACTGACGACTCCGTGGGTGCAATTACACCTGCCAGTAGCCGCACACCGTGTCCCAGGTACTAAAGTACTTGGTACCGTGGAAACGTTTTAAAATCTCTTCTATCTCACCGGGCGAAGTCCTGTCATTAATTATCATCTTATTTATTTCTCGCGCATCTAGGCAAAGCCGGACTTGTCCATTTTTCTAAGGAATAGCCACGATAGGACTGGTGTATGGGGATTGGCTACTCTCTATAATGTCACGGTTAATCATTTTATTTATTTCAGCTCTTACAGCTTCCTTTCGTGAATGCGCGATGGGATATGTTTTCCGGTTAAAATCCACTGTATCTCTAAATTGCAGAGTACAGTGGTAATTTTTTACCTTACCGGGTTCGTCGGAAAACACTGAGCGGTATCGTTCATAGGTGTTTATTAACTGATTCGCTTGGTGTATTGGCAACCTTTCCTTAGTGATTCCGCCCCGGAAATCCCTGATTTCCTGGATCTTTTGGGACCATAAATCCTCATCAGAGTTATCGTAAATTATTGGTTTAATCATAGAAGTATTGTCGATATGATTTATTTTCCGGATTTGTTGGTGGATATTGCTGGGAATTACTGTTTCGCTACCTACCAAGTCAGCCGTCCAGGTTTGTCCATCTGCACACAGTGATTTTTTCCGTGCGTAAATCGATTATAGCGGAGTTCCGTCTGAGTACGTCGCACCCCACTAATATGTTAAAAGGCAATCCGGTCGCAACTAAGAATATCATGTTAATCGCTATACCACAGCTAATCACGTTTATTGAAACTTGTCTTCTGATCGTTTTGTTTTGGCGGCCGGTGGCACCTATTAAAACAATATTATTTATCGGCAATGTCGGCAATACCTTACCACATTCCCTTTGGATTCTCTCCAACTCTGTTGTACTAATTATAGACACATTCAAACCAGTATCTATCATTAATTGTGCAGGGATTCCCTCTACTTCCGCATTGATATATATGATTTCATTGCTTATACTATTGAGGCTAGTGTCGTCCTCCTCCAATAGTTCGTGTCGAATATTTTTCAAGTAATTGCAACCTATGATTGTTATATTATTTGTGTTAGTTGCTCTTTGCAACTCATTTTGATACCCAGGAGATAGTAAAGGGTCATGATAATTTATCACTGCCTCCTCCCGTTTAAATTTTCGATTTCATTATTGGTATTGTTCATACTGATCGATGCATCAGTCGGGAGACCTTGAGTGGGTCCCTGCCGCTCTGTGCAATGATCCAACGGTTGTTCTCGGTTTGTTTGCCGTTCTGTATCGTCTAGACTGGTACTTCGTCTAGGCTGACTATACCTTGGATCGTCACGTTCTCGGCTTCTCCGCCGATCCTCATACTCATGGAAGCTGTTACGCCGCTGATGGTAGTATCTTCGTTGGCGACTGTCTTCAGCTCGTATGAAGTTTACCCTTGGTCGGGAAAACCTATTGTTACCATTGTTATGGTTTGGTGGATACTCTCGTTTATTGTTATAATACTGTTCCGTGTTATTATAGTTGGGGTTTCTCTGACTATTAACATTGGAATTTTGGTAATATTGATTTCTATTACCTTGGTAACCGTTATTAGTTCTATTGGTATTTTGGTTACCCGGAACGTTGTTATTATTATTATTATTATTATTGTTGTTGTTGGTGTTATATTGGGGATTGGCACGGTTTCCTTGGTAGCCATTGCTGTTATTGTTGTACTGATGGTTCCTTGGTTCCGGCCGATCATTCCTCCTTCGGCTTTGTCTATAGTATTCTTCATTTTCATAGTTTTCCAGCAGTTCCGTCATAGCCTGTATTGTTTTGATTTGGCTGCCTCTCCTTGCTCGGATTACTTCTTCATCATAATGGTACGATAATTTATTGATGAGGCATTCTTCTGGTATGGCTGGTTCTAAATGCTTCGCCATACATACCTTTCCGAGGAAGTATGCAGTCATTGAGCTACCCATCTGTGGTTTGTATCGGCCGTGACAGATGTTGTCACGTATTAAATTCTGGGTAGTCTCCGACCAGTACTTTGCCTTAAACAAGTTTTTGAACTGCTGGTAATCATCGATCTCGCTCCGGTTTGCCATCCACCAATTGTCCGTCATTTCACGGAATGATTCGTCCAATAGCTCCCGGTTGTTGATCCATCTGTTGCCCCTATGTTTGGCAATGTACTCCTCTATTAGGGCCAAGAACTCCATTGGCTTCCTTTTGTATTGGCAAAAGTTTAGCCATTCCCGATTCTCATTTATGGGGATATTCGTGAAGTTAGTTGGTCGGTTTCGGGTTACTTCCATCTCTTCCTGGCTCTGTCGCACTTGACCGGTGATATTCGTCATTGCTACTTCCATTCCATCGCACCTTTCCGTAACTTGGTTACGTACCTTACTTAATTCCTCCTGTGCTTCCTTTCGGTTCTCTTCCAATTTTTCCTTATGGTGTTCTTCGATCTTTGTTATTTTGGTATTTACTACTTCCTTGACTTCCTGTACTTCCCACTCAGTCTGGCGACATCTTTCGTCAACTTCCCTGATTTGTTGGTTTATTATTATGGTTTCTTCTTCCAATTTTGTATTTATAGATTTCTTATTGTCGTTGATTTTCCTGCTCAACTCTTCCTTAGCCAACTCTATTCTCTCGTCTACCTTGTTCATGTTTTCCTGGTTGACTTCTCTTAATTCTTCTCTTAATCATTGGTTATTCTCATCCAGTTTCTACTCCATCTTCTTATTGTTTTCCTCCAAGCTTTTCTTCAATTGTTGGTTATCGTTTTCCATCTTCCTACTATTCTCCCTTAACTCTTCCCTTAATTGTTGGTTGTCATCTTCCATCTTCTTACTGTTTTCCTCCATCTTTTCTTCCATCTTCTTACTGTTTTCCTCCATCTTCTCTTCCATCTTCTTACTGTTTTCCTCCATCTTCTCTTCCATCTTCTTACTGTTTTCCTCCATCTTCTCTTCCATCTTCTTACTGTTTTCTTCAATATCCTTCCTTAATCCTTCTTTCGTGGATTCTATGTTCTTATTTATTTCACTCAAATCTTCCTTCAAGGACTGTTTGTCTTCCTTCCTTTCTTTACTCGATTCTTCCTTGTTGGACTTGAATTCTTCCATCATTTGCCTGAACATCTGTTGTATTGCCACGTTCTCTTTTTGTGAGGGTTTCTCGGGTTGTTCCTCTGGTGGTGCGGATTGTTTAGGTTCCGCTGGGGGTAATAACATTTCTACATTTTCCACGGGTGTTGCCTCCTTGTCCTCCATGTTAAATTCCTTTTCGGCCTCTGCCGCCCTTTTCTTTGAAGTCGCACGACATTGCATTTTGTTTCTTTCTCCGACTGTATAATCGCTGCCAAGCTTGAATTAGTAATTGGGCAAGTTATATTAGCCTTTCAATCACTAAATGAAGCCCTTCAGTTGGACGACAATTTGTAACGAGACGTGTGTCAACGTTAAGCTCCACTGTTGGGCGCCAATTTGTAACGATTGTAAATATATTTCATTTACAAATAAAAAAATTTTTGTGTTATTTAAAAATTAAAAAAAAAAATTTAAGTTTGTTTTAATGTTTAATAATTTAGTAAATAATTCTTGTAATGGTGTAGTGTTAAAATTTTTAATTCCTTTGAGTTATTTTTGTCAATAATATTGCTTATGGTTTACTGGAATTAAATTCAGCGTTAACAGGATTGTCTCATTCACTGATCGATTAGCGATATTTCTTCTTTTTAATATGTATTAATTCCACTTGAGTAACGGCCGCCTTTCTTGTAATCCTGTTGTTCACTAAACTCTATTTATTAAGTTTATAAATAAATTTTAAACCAAATTGTTAAATTACTATATTTTATTGACAATTATTTAAAAAGATCGATTTAAAATCGATTGTCATATAATGCTCGACTCGTTCACAGGGCGATCGATTGTTGATACATATGTTATTTAATATAAATATTTTCAGGTTCCTTTAACGGTTATAGTTAATAGTCATAGAAGGGGTAAGGCTAGAAAGTATAACATTCACAATAAAAAAGCTTAATAGTTAATACATACAAAGTTATTTGATAATATATAATGTTTATAAAGTGAAAAGTTTATACCAATGAAGAACTGTTGAATACTAATCGTCGTGTGCACTTTGCATGACGGGAGTCAAAATGGCCGCTTCCTAGCTGCTGAAGTAAAACAAGAATGGTGTCGCTGGAATTTTCTTTCAATAAAGCTGCCTTCTCACTGCTTCCTCATCTCCGCAGTAGTGATTAATATTTCTGGGGTTATTGGAGTATCTCTCGTTCAATGTTCTGTTGTTCACTCGAGAAAAATGTGTGTGATAATGTTAAGATACTGGTGTTGTAAAGTTCGTTTCAGTTATTCGGAATTATTTGTGTTATCGATTCAAATTGTTAATTCACTAGTTTATGTTGTGTATTCACTTGTTTCAATGTTTGTAGTTGTTAATTTTCACTGAATTTATTGTTTAAAAGTGTTCTGTCAAAATTTATGGTAGGCTAGGTTCAACTTTTATACGCCATTAATGGTTCCGATATATATTGTTATTTAGTGAGAGCTTAATCAACCGTACACTACGAATGTTAAATAAGAACTGTCTTACTTCCTTCGTTTTCTGAAATATCTTAGCCAATTTAATATTAGAAAAGTATTGTTTCAATTTTTAACCGCTTCCGATACATGTAAAAAAAATACATTATATCACAGAATATATTTTGGTTATTAATTAATTTCATGAAATAGTAAATACATAATTGGTTTCTTTAATTCCTTCTGCTTAATTTGATACCCAATAATCCATCTTTACAAAGTTTTTTATCAAAATTGCTGTATTTCCTTCATTTTGGAAAAGTAGGCTCAACATTTTATTTCCTGTTCTTCTCCAAATATTAGCCATTTTATATGTTATAATTATGACTATAATAAATCTCAGATTGACATAAATGTTTATCTTTCCTTAATTTCTTGCAGTTTTATCAATTGATTATCCTTTTAAATATAATTCATGAATTTATGACTCCCCACTCTGAAATTTTTAGTTATTACATTTGCAAATTTTTCAATCATTTTATTATCTTTTTACACTATCCTTCTACAGTATAGTTTTAGTCATAGTATTTGGTGACTGATTCACCTTATATAAATTCCATCAGTTTTCTTGTTTATTTAACTTAATTAATCAATTATAATGTTGTTGGAATTTCCTATTTGGCCTAGATTTTCTGGTTTTACATATAATGTTTTTTGAATAATACTGTGTCTGTACCCCTTCTGACTTTCTTAATTTAATACAATATTAATTAAAATTTCCTTAATTAACTAATAGAACATGTAGTATCATATTCATACTCATAATACATAAACAATATTTAAAATTAACAATATGGTCTTCAAAGTCAGACATTTTAGTTTTAACTACTACTAGTAACACATAATAAACATTTTATAAAAGGAGTATGGTATCCATACTTAGACATTTTAGTCTGGATTAACACTGTTAGACATACTAAACATTTTCATAATAAAAACAAAATCTTATTCTATTCACCACATTGAATTACGGAGTTCATGGGCTTTAACATAAACATAACAAGCCATTTATTTTTATTTACTTCCTAAACTTATTTTGGTTGCAGTCTTTTCTGTTTTTATTTTGGTATTACATTTTTATCCCTTGTCACTTGATTTATTTTTCTTTATACATTTTTGTTGCATTGTGGTTCTTTATTTTTACTTTTTCCATTTATGGTGGTATCTTACTATGATATTTACTTATTTTCATTTGAATTTTTCTGGCTATTTAATGTAATTGATATTTAATTATGATCATATTGTAATCTTTATTAAGTGGATTATCTGTCATGCTACATTATGCACTTGAAAAAAAAACTAAAAAGGAATCAATGACACTGAATCCTGTAAACATACATCTTCCAATACTACTAAAAAAAGGCAAAACCTCTTAATAGATTAAGTGATTCTGATAAATCTGTAGTTTGCTGTACGTAAATCAATTTTATTTTTCTAAAATATGGATGCCTTTTCAACAGAATTACATAGCAAGCTTGACATTTTATAGATGATGATGATTTTTATAGAGTATAAAAAAGTTTCCACAAGTTGTCTTTGTCATATATTACATGTCACAAGATTTTGTTTGAGACAGGTTACTGGTAAAATTAAAACATTCAAAATCAGTTTTAATAGAGCAGTCACAAATTCAGTTTAGTGGATATTGCTTTTTAAGGTCAGTGTGTAAGCCCAGAAATGAGGCTAGGCCAGTATTTTATATGAATGGAACCTACATACATAGTTTGCATGTGTAAAAGGAAGGGATGGATGCAGCAGGATGAGCCACACTAGCACCAGGGGTGCCTACAGGGGGGTATCGTGTCGCCATTGGCGACATTTGAACAATTTTTGGGGGGGATTTTTTTTTACTGTTGTATGAAATTTACTATTACTAAAAATACCGAATACAATGTGAGAACGTATTTCCTGGTCGCAATTTGCGTCAAAGCTTGCTTAAGGGGGCTGCATGGTGTATCACGTGATGAGACATCCACGAATCACAGTACAATAATTTTAGTGTACAAAATACAGCTTTATATTTTAATTTATTAAAAAAGCGATTATTTGTAAATACATATTGAAAAACAAAGAAGGCGAGACTGGTCAAGTTGTAGGCTAAACAATTTTTTGAAGTCATAAAATACTTAAAGAAAATTAGATCGTTTGAAAGCGAATGGAAGTTCCCTACGTAGGTGGAACAGACGCTTTCAAAGAACCTAAAGTTCTTTAATTATTTTGCTGCTTCAAAAAATTTTCTCGTGTACAACTTGAGCAGTCTCACTTTCCTTATTTATCTACATTTATTTTCAAATAATCGCTTATTTGATAAATTTACATATGAAGCTTTATTTTGTACACTAAAATATTATACTACGAGGGTGCTTTCACATGTGCGGACTTTTTGTGTGCGAGGGAATTTTGAAAAACACAAAGTTCGATTTTATTGTTTTGGACTTGCACACTAATAATTTTGATAAAAATAAAGTTAAGACGTTTGATTGGGAAAAACAACGCTTTATTCAAACGCCTTAAGGAGGGATTTTTATATAAGGCGGAAATTTTGAAAAACACAAAGTTCGATTTTATTGTTTTGAGAAATATTTTGTTATATTTAAGTAAGGCATTAAGTTGCAAATCTAAGTATTTTTCCAATGAAGTGATTGAGATTTGATACTGTATACTGTAAAACTAATCACGTTTTACTGAAAATGCTAAATTGTGATCCATTATAAAAAGAGCTTTTTTTTTTTAGTAATCGAGCCTGGAGTTGGGGGGGAAGCGACATAGGGCTTGGGGGGGATCGGCACCACTGACTAGCACTACATCTGACATAAATTTGAAAAATTAACTTAATTGTACTACATGCAGGAGGGGATATGTGATTCATTGCTGACACATTAACTATCTAGAAAACCAATCAACCCGGTGGGAATTACTACAACAAAATAACATTTCAAAATACTAAGACTTCCCTCTACATCCAATGATTTAGAATTCATGGAAATCATGTAGGCAAGAGTCACAGACAAGAATAAGACATTTAGTACTGAAGATGTATGAATGCTGTATGTAAAACGTGATAGCAGAGACCTGGAAAAAAATGTGAATACATCAAAAAATTTAAGATGAATACAAGAAAGCTGAGCATATCTAACTCTTTTATTACAAACTTGGTAAGTGACAACAATGGAACTTCAAAAGAGAATGACAGAAGATCATTGATGAAGATGATAGTTTGGCAGAACTAATTACTGAGGATTAGTGAATGGATGAAGTACATGTTTAAAGAAGGTTAATGATTATATTAAATATAATAAATTAAATAATAGTTTTAGTCACTTAATACATAAGTACTTAGTACATAAGTGATCTGAAATTAACATTGTTACAACTTTTGTTATCACACCGTATTATTTTATTCTACGCGTATAAACAAACTTTTCCATTCACAGTTCATAACTTGCTTATATTTTTCATAATAATTCAGATTAACATCAGGCACACATTACTGTTAACTAGGAAAATTTAACTGCTTGTTTCTTAGTAATGGAATAATGGAAGCTCCAATTTTAATGAATCAAAAACCAAAATAAACTATATTCTTTTTTTCTAAACTTAGTCTGCAAACAGTAACTATTTTTATAGTAACAATTAATTTGATGAGTCAAATATTTATTGTTATATGGAGAACAAATCGTTGTTTTATTCAAATTTTGGAAATCTAATAGAAGTCAATGAATGTAAAAAGGGCATTACAAAGCAACAAACAAAATATATAAAGATTAACATTAAAAAAAGAAGAATTATTCCATTTTGATCATAAGTAGCTGGGAAATGGCAAGTTATGCGTATTCAGAATTGCCAAAGATTGGGTACAATCCAGTAAGTTTGTAGTTGAACATGAGTCCCACTATCATAGTAATCATCTATATCAACTTTTCCCACACTTCATAACCATAGGAAATTGAACAATCTGTAAACTGCAGTGGTGGGTTGAGTTGAACAGTGTAGTTGATAATCTCTCTTCCTTATGATTATCTGACAGTCAAATCTTCTTATGTGCAGGAAGTGTTACAATATCATGTTATAATAAGTGAAACAATAAAAAATCATTACATAACAAATATACAGTACTACAAGTCAGATTAACTAAGGAAAAACAAAGGCAGATTCAGAGAAGTATTTTGATGAAGGGGTACTGAATACATTTTGATGATAAAAAACCACTGAATACATATCATTAGCAAATTATAAGCCATACTGTTTGCAAAACCTAATGCAGTTTTGATCATAGTGGAAATCTGGATTTGAGAATTTGTTTTGTCACCTGAAAACACATTGTAAGTATGATATATAGCTCTCCAACACACGATAAATGTGTCACCAGTATCATTTAGGTTATTGGCTAGGTAAATGCTTATATAAAATACATTTTCAGTTTACTTTGGCTACTTTATTTGGTTACTTTTTTTTAGTTTGTACTTTCCGAAATTTTATTGCATTTGAACAAATTACAAACTAAGAAAAACAAACATCCACTAAAATGTTTGTTTGTTTTGAAAGTTAATGAAACCGAAACTATTGTATCTGAATTTGTGCGGAAAATTATTATATTTTCAAACAAACTAAAATTAAATAAAGCAGCCTATGTATAGCATACATATGTAAAGATACCTTATGTAGGAATGGCAATGGGTTATGGTATGGACACTTAACCATGCTGGTTATTTTACCTTCAAAGTTCGGTAACAGATCTACATTATGTTCAAAGAAATTTTAATCAATATGGGAAATGGTTTCGTTGGGTGTAATTGATGTTGTTTTATTATAACATTTTTATTTTGCACAAGATAGGAGAAGTATAATTTATTTTTACTATTTGGAGAGTTCATTCTTCCAGTTGTGTAACTTGTCATAAAGTTCTATGAAAGTAGTAACAACCTATCAATGTCAAATGTTGTCACTAAAGTAAATCTGTTACCAAGGCTTTAGCGATACATTCCCATTATAGGCCTAATGTTCTGAGTAAGGGTGGTAAAATAGGTTTGACTATTATAACTTTACGAATGTTTTCAATAAATAACGATCGTTTTATAAGGAGACTGATACTAGAGAAATTGTTATGGATATTCTTGGATTTCATAGATTTGAAGATGTAGCATCAAACAAAGATACATTGAACACACAAAGGCACTCCACTCCACTACAGAATCCACCTTTGCAAACCATCTCATTAAAGCAAACCACACATACAAAAACATCGACAACAACATGAACATAAGGATCTATAATGAACATTTTACATGTAGGCTACACACAAAAGGCCGAAAACTAGACACTCTAGAACAATTGGAAAATATACAAACATACGAAAACAAATAAAAACGATATCATAAACGAACAGACGCAATTCAAATCACACGCATTAATCAAACATATCACACCCCACACACACACACACACACCAACATCGATCTTTCAAAAATCGATTTCGTCGCCAACAACAAGACGGACAGTGCTACCAGCGGCAACCTCTGAAGAAGCTTTTTAAAAGTGAAAACCGGTTCAAGTTGTAAGGTAAAACTTTTACGTGTTTACCCATAAGATGGGTCTTGGGGAATATTCAGAACATATTAAAGAATGCTTGTATATTACACACAAAATTATTACAGTACGGACCTTTGTTAATGAATAGAAACAAATTTGACTCTATACTTTAGTATGTACCAATAAAATTCACCTTTTTTCAAATACCAATATCTGTTGTTGTTTTTCATACCCTTAAAAAAAGGTCATTAACAACATACATTATGAGAAAACGTGATTACAAATAACCAGCCATTAGTTACTTAGAAGAAAATAGATATAACATTTACAAACATCAAATCTTCAATTCTCTCCCTATTTGTTTTATAAAAACTGGAGTTTCTACTGCAGGTTTTAAGTCCACTAACTACTTAATTAAATATACATAATTATTCCTGTATCTTGTTGGGTAACATTATATTAATACATCTGCTTCCAACTCATATGTGCAAACAATGTTTTTAATGTACGGTCCTAAAATCTTTATCAACACTTTATATCTTTAAAATTTAGACAAAGTCTAATGAGCAACTTGGCCTAACCTGAATTTACATGACCTGGCTCAGAACAACTTTATTTTGGCAAATACAAAGATGAAGACTGGTTGTAATTTCTTCAGGGCTCACACCTGCTGCCAGGCCTAGTTCTATAACATGATAAGGAAGAAATAAATCAGCCCAAACCTGCAACCGCTGTGGTAAGGCTTTTACACCATTACCAATAAGATTAATGATGTCATCTAAGAATAACTCATTAGCTTTATTTTTAACTTTCATTAGTTTTATCTTTTTTAACAATTTTTAATGCAGCTTACTGGAGTAAAATCTTCTTATTGATAATGTTCTTATCAGTTTCATTACATTATTCTTATCTCTTTTTATTACCGTATCTCAGACAATATTTATAGTATACAATTTAGTTAATGACTTAGTATTTTGTTCTTCATGTATCATGGTCATGAAATGGTTTAAGTTGGGGCCTATTTTATGTAAGGGGAAAACATAACGTTACAATATTGTAATTACTTTTATTTCTATAATTATTTATAAGTATTACTTTGTACAAACAAAACTGGCTTAGAAATGGGTCTACTTAGGAAATTATGGAATTCTGCTGAAATTTCGAATAGTTCTGGAGGGGAATTGATCCCCTGATAACCCCCCTCCGCAAGTTACTCCACTGATCCCACTCTACAGTTCCAAGAAATTCTGTATTTAGTAGAGCTTCCCTTATGTGCCTGGTAAGTGAAGGAGAAGGGATCTATTTAACGTGCAAGTTGAAGAATATATTTAATTATTGCACTTAACTTGATATAAGTACTGATTACATTTCAGGATTATTATTTTCAGAAATAATGTATGTAAACCAGTTTTCCCCATATAAAGTTAATTAAAATTCTTTAATGCATAGCATTCCAGGCATTTACAGTAGTAGATTCGTTTTACTAAATTTGAATTTACACAAATAATTCTCTTTGATTAACCAGAGTTACACACACAAACTAAATGCTGAGTGTCCTCCTAGTGTATAAATTCAGCTAAAACAGTATTCCAAAAACTTACCTTGTTACTAGAATATGTGACATGATGAACTTTTCATCATGTGTTCAACTTTGTGTTGGGAGTTAAGCATTTTAATAATTTATATTTATGCAGGCGTATAGCAAAATCTGATCATCATGGAAAAGGAATAAGGCATTTTGTAATAGCAATTAACTGATTAGTTCCTGCTGTATTACCGAATCATATTACAAGACCAATTTTTGTTTAATTGAAAAGATATATTTTAATTGTTTCTTTTGGTGCAATCTGTAAATTCCATGACACACGTCCATAAAGGTTTGAAAATATGCTTACTCCAGTTTGATAGGAATAAATTTAAAAACGTCAACGCTGCACACATACTGACGTGAAGCCTTATTTCTTCATTCTGGCGATAGTCCTCTGTTAGGCCTACATCTTGGACCTTCCTCCACAAACACTTTCACGTGGAAGTATTCCCCAAGACCCAAAGTTTTGTGTTCCGAGTCGTAGTGAAATAATTATATTTGTTATGGGTATGGTTTTATTCATTGTGAAACCTGTGAAAATTTGTAACGATATACTGCATTGTGGGACTGTAACGAATAGTCATTTTTTCCACAGGGAGAAATTTGGTTTGCTAAATTTCATTATCGTGTATTTCGTTCGTGTTCCGTTATACTTTTTGTCGTCTGCTACAATCTCATTCTTTTAACTCGCCGGTAATTTAACTGGTTTCTTGTTTTTTTGTGTTTCCTGAGACAATATGTGACATTACTTCATACAGCTTTATTAATTATCAAGTTATAATATATTAAGCGAGAAATTCATTAGTGTATAAATAGTGTTTTTTCTTTTGAAAATCACACAACTGCACAAGCATATGCATGACAATGACAACGCATCTGTTAATGCAGGGCGCCGTTTTTAAGGTCGTGGTTGTAACGTTGTATATATAGAACATGCAGCTGATCAGCTGATGAACTTGCTTACTTTCACGTTTAATAGAATGTAGCCTAGATTGTAGAATTATAATAAAATTAAAATTAGTACTAGGAGAATTTATTACAATGGAGAGACGGAATAATTTAGTAGTGTGTTGTGGAACCGTAGAAAATAATTTGTGTATACTGTACGTAAAGTTGAAAATATTGACAAGTGGTATTTTTGAGAAATAGGAATCACAGTTGTAGATGTGATTTATTTTACATGGGTGTTAATAAGGTTAATAATATTAGCGTATTAAGGTCTATTAATAAAGTGAATTAACAGAAAATAATAATGTTTAAGACGTGTATAAAGGCTAATGTTTACAAATGTTCTGGCATCAGCAAGCCAATTAAGACTATCCTCACAAGGTCTCTTTCAAATTTAAAAGGTGATGATGAAAATGATTTCAAAACAATATTGAATGCGGACAAATTTCCCAAAAATATTAAAGTTGTGGTATGTGGCGGAGGTGTTTTGGGTGCTGCAGTAGCTTATCATTTAGCAGATTTAGGATTGGGTCATGACACAATAGTTCTAGAACAAGGAAGGTTAGTATTTGTAGTGTGCAGTTTTTGTCTAGGTTATCCGTGTTTTCTCAAGTATCTCTTAGAGTTTTGAGTAAGCTTCACTTATTTTACATGACATCTATATAGATCTAGCATATTGTCTCTGTAGACAGTTCCATTTTTATGTAGCATACTAGTAAATCCAATGTAATATAAACAGCACATTTAGAAAACTTAACAAATTTACTGACATAAGAAATTTATAATAAAACAAAATAAAATTAAAAATTAAATTTCTAACAGACTGTACTCTAGAATATTATTGCCACTCAAAGAACAACAAGGTTAGTATCGATTCAAGTACTTTGTACTTTATGAGTTCTGTTTATTAATGATAAACAAATAATAAATGCAAGTAAAATAAGTGAAAATGTAAATGTTGTACCATTTAATTAAATAAACAAAAGACAGGATTCACAGCGTCAGAGCTGAGGCATTATTTAAGAACCAAGAGCAGTTTACTCTTGACTCACCCTTAAACAAACTTGTATAATTTGGCTAAGAGATTCATTTTTTTTGGAAATGATACTGTGAGTCTTTTCTTAGTTCATTCGTGGTAGCTGAATATGAAAACAAATATCAGACTTATGGTTTTAAAATAATTATAAAATTTTTTGAGTTTAGATGTAAGGAGAGTGTAATCATAAAATAAAAATCACTTCAGCAGATTTATATAAATTTGATAATAATACAGATTTTAATAATGTTAAAACGTACATGATTTACACTACCTCTAGTTCAGAACAGTGATGGCATCGAACAACAGCAGTGAATTAATGTCAAGTACTTTCATCGATTTTCTTTACAGCATATATAAATTTATTTTGAGGTTTATATGAATATAAACTAATGCAGACGTTAAGCCATATTTCATCTTTGTTGTGATGTGATAGAAATTAAATAATTAATTTTTTATAACAAAAATGTGATATCTAAATGTTAATTGACATATCGTTTCATGTAGTTTAATAAAAAGATTGGATGTTTATAAATGTGAGTAAGCTGGAACTTCATTTTGCAATCCTGCACTTCAGTTGTTTATATAAATTTGTCTGCTCGCACCCAGTATGCATACATTCACATGCGAGTGCTCACATATATGTGAAATGTAAGATTCTCTTTGTGACCAGTGGCGGAGTTACATTGAGGCAATGCCTGCCCTCAAATTCTGTAGAATAAAAATTATAAATACATATGAACTACGTAATGTAAAGATTATACATTGTTACTGTGACTGTCGAATTTATTAAGCCGAAATGTGCTTTACTGAGCGACCGCTAGATGGTGACAGGTGAGATTCGGCATAAAGCGAATGAGGCAACGTGAACTTGCCTCAGCGTTTTTTGTATACATCGTATGTAAGCAATGTGACGTCGCGAAGGGAAGTGCGGGGGAGGGGGATTGTCCCGTGCTGTACACATAGAGCGTTGAGGCATGTCTCACTTCTATGGTGCAAACAGTTAAGTTAAAGCGCGCTGTGTGGTTTATAAGTGTGCTTATTTTATGCGGTTATTAAAAGTGTGCCTGTTATTCCGCTGAACTAACAGATATGATCAAGATTGTTTTTTGAATTGTTTGTAACATTAAACATATAATATAGGTATAGAAACTAATCAAATTTAAAAATTTGAAGTTCAATCAGTTGTATTATTGTGTATGACTTATATAAGGATTGTTCAATAGAAACACGTTTAGAGTTGTAAAGCATTTTTTATTCAACGATTTTAAAAGAAGTCTCCATTAACATTAAGACATAAGTCCCACTCTTGCACTAATCTGTAGATTCCCTGCTAGTAAAATTCTTACGGCTGTTTGGGGAACCATTCGCTAACAGCAAACTCTACCTCAGCGTCCGATTTGAACCACAGTCCTTTTAGTGATTCCTTAAAAAAAATTTAAGGTAAGATTTTTGCCTACCCATTCATTAACTACTAGCTTCGCCGCTGTTTGTGACTGTCAGTAACACATTCAATATATATGTGTTTCTTAATTTATCACTATTATAGTTTATTTAGAGTACTGATAATGTTAAAAGCCTAATTAAAAAATTAGGCTAATTTATATTTAGTGTTGGCATGGTAGTAGCTTTAGTTAAAGATGTATATTAACATAAGGTGTGTGTGTGTGTGTGTGTGTGTGTGTGTGTGTGTGTGTGTGTGTGTGTGTGTGTGTGTGTGTGTGTGTGTGTGTGTGTGTGTGTGTGTAAACTGTTGTATACATTATTTGACATTTCAGTCCACTATAACACTTTAGTCCAGTCTGTGACAGGTGATGTCAACAGTAGCGATTGATAATGTTATCTCCACTGATAAGTTTGAATTATGTAGGCTGTTTTGATCTTGCTTTTGAAGTGAATACATGTTAAAATGCTATTTCATTAATTGATTGAAGCAAATAAAAGAAAAATGTGCTGCTTAGTCTCGTGTATAATTATGACTTTCCCTGCCAGGAACTACTGTTAATAACAACTGATTTTTTGATCTCATAATATTGAGGGGACTCCAGATTTTAATTAGCATCCATCAAACATATAATATAGTCAGTAGTCCTATTGGTTGTGCAGGCTCCGGGGGGGGGGGGGGATTTGAACCCATAATCTCTTGTACATTAACTATGAGGTGAATATTAGTCACTAAATCATGAAAGTCTTAATAATAGTAGTAGTGGTGGCACACTGGTGGTGGTAGTAGTGGTACAAGATAGAAGTGATGGTGATAGTGGTAGTCAGTAATAGTAATGGGATGCTTTCTTTTTATGGTGTGGTTTGTAAGTGTCACTAAAGGAAGCATAGTCATTTCACATATTATACAGTATTTAATTACAGAGGTTTAGCTGTGTTTTCAGCAATGTTATCAGTTTCCACATACTTTTCTATTCCACTTGTCCTAATTTAATTCACATCTTCAGAAAATAATTTTTTATGTAGCGTAATTGTATTAATTTTACTTTTTAGCAGGATATTTTTTGTTGTTTAACTCAAACTGTCTTGGTAGCATTGACCTCATTTAGAAGTGCTTCATAAATAGGCATATAGTCTAATACATACATTAGGCTAGGTGGCCACCAGATGCGGAGCGTAGCGGAGTTGAGCTGAGTCACTTAGGGGGCGGCAACCAAAAGTGGAGTGTACTTGAGTTGCGTTTATAACCTCAGCGATGTCAGACATGCTAAATTTCAAAAAGATGGAATATTCGATACTTAGTTCGGAATCTGATGATTCAGACACTGAATTCAGTTATCATGTTTGGAGTGTGTTAGTTACTAAGAGCAAGAAAGAGTGGGAAAGTCTTTATCTGAGATGACAAAATGACTGCGGTGAATTTCACACTGTTTTTGATGAATTTAACTGACTGATCAATTTAAAAATTTCAGAATGTCACGTAACCAGTTTAATGAACTTCTTGATATTATTTATAATGATATAACAGCATGTAATACTAATTATTGGAAGACGATAGGACCAAAAGAAAAGTTAGTAATTTGTTTAAGGTAATTTTTATTTATATATTAATTACAACAATTGAAATTTACAGAAATCAATTATTAAGTTACAAAAATTGCCCTAAGTTAAAAGAATCATTGTCCTATGTTGTCAGTGAGAAGGTGGTGTGGTGGGGGAAGCAGAGTCAGCTTCCAAACGGACCTCGCCCGAGGCAAAGCTGAGCGGAGTTGACCTGAGCGACGTTGTTTCACCCCGCTCCACTCAGCTCCGCTTTCGGTGGCTGCCCTTTCATTGAACAACATTGTTTCAATTTTACAAGCTTAGTCCACTCCGCTCCGCTCCGCTTCTGGTGGCCGCCCGGCCTTAGACTGATGATGCTGAATCTGAGCTGACAATTGACAGAACATAGTTTCATGACAGGTTGATGTTGCAACACTTACTCAGTTGCAACACTGTTCACTTACTCAGTGTTTAGAAGTGTTATAGTGGTTGCACTTGTATTTCATTTTAGTAGTGACATGATGACATGATTTTGCCCTGATTAGAAACGGATGTTGTAAAGTAAGATATATAAGCTTATTGGATATGATAGTTGTTTCCATGCTTCCATTTTTATTAACTTTTAACTTATATATGATTAACCTTGAGCCATTGTATATATTGTATTTATATAGTCATCGTATGCTACCCTAGTTACATCCGATTTTATAGAGTGGTGTAAATAAATACCTTTTGAGGTTAGTGCATTATTGATTTTATTGATAGGAATCCTATATCCAGGGTGTAGATAATTGTTATTTGTTGGGCTGTGTCTTAAGTTGATTGTATTTTATATACAGTGTTGTGAAGGATTGACCAAATTGTATACAGTAGTTTTTGTTTGATTAGGTAACAAATGTACTCACAAACATCATGTTTTTTTTTTTTTTGTAGTCTAGATGAAGAGTTTTAGCAGAGAAATGCAGTATTTGGTGTTGCTCTCCTATAAAAAATGAAGGTAGCTGACAACATAGGACATTATCTCATTAGGAATGAAACAAATGGTAGTTTAGTTTGATCAATTTGATTGGTTTTTACAAATCCAT
The DNA here is from genome assembly GCA_034769895.1 of Magicicada septendecula. Lineage (NCBI taxonomy): Eukaryota > Metazoa > Arthropoda > Insecta > Hemiptera > Cicadidae > Magicicada > Magicicada septendecula. The sequence continues at coordinate 639,243,484 of CM068367.1, forward strand.
ATTTCATAGTTATTTATCTGTTTTATTTTGTTTTTGAATTCCATTACAGTTAAATTGTAGTACAGTTTGTGTTACATTTGTAACTAGTCCTACCTTTTTAACAGCCTTCTGTTTTCTTATCTATAATGATGTATCACTAAAAACAGTGAAAGGTAGCGCCTTGTTACTTTTTGATAAGTCACAGTATGTGCTGTAACATTGTTAAAAACCACACCTCTGGTTGTTTTTTTATCATATTAAGATATGCACACTGACAGAAATGCGTGAATGCATGTCTTTAATATGGAACAGAAAATTTTTTTTTTCAACTTAATAAAAAATCCCGTATTAAATAAGTGTATTAAACAGTTATTCTGGGAAGGTGAAAAGACACAATTCAAATCAGTATATTGTTATATCATGTGTGTGTGTATTGTAAATACCCAAACACACACCTACCCTTTCCCTCTAAACACGCACGCGCGTGCATATGTGAAATAATATATTATTATTGATAATATTTACCCATGGTAATTATTATCTATTATCTTAATTTTGCCTGCTTTTTTGTTTGTAGGGTGGGTGGTGGCTCAACATATCACTCGTCTGGATTACTTGGTGTATTCAAACCAAGCAGGCCACAGGTTAAATTATGTCAGGAGAGTGTACAGTTGTACAAACAGTTGGATGAACTAGGATATCCTACAGGATGGAAACAGTGCGGCAGTTTGTATGTTGCAAGAACTCCAGATCGTATGACATATTATCGAAGAATGAAAGCACAGTCAGTGTATGTATATTAAATAATCTTTCAAAATTGTTTGCATATTTGTTTCACTTTGTATTGAAAATTAAGTTGTCTTTGCAAGTGTGTGGTTATTTAGACAAAGTGTGTTTGTGTGATAACTAATCAGTTGCACAACAACTCCATAACAATGCATTGCCATAACAGTATATTTAAAACAGTTGTTAATTCCTTACTAAGTCCACTGCCCATTGATTTGCAAAGTTTGGCTTATCCGTTACTTTCTTTAACACAATGTAGGACAGCACTTCCCGAGCATTGTATATGACACTGTATCTACAGTACAGTACAACATCAGTATATACATTTTAATTTATTCATTACATGTTGGCACAGTCTACTGTGTGTGTACATACTAAAAAATCGGTATGGAGAACCATACATGACTTCCATGTTCTCAGATTATATATAAAATCATTTGGTACTGCCTTTATGCGTACCAGCAGTTATTTCGATAATGCGATTTTTGGGCTTTGATATGTAGTGAATATCACACATAATTTTATGTAGTGAAAAAATTATATAAATTTTAATTTTGTATGTTGCAAAATAGTTGGCTGGTGATTGCAATAGATTTCGTTTGTCATTTTTTAATGGAAAATGACTGTAGTAGTAATTTATCACTGGGTCGTGGCTGTGACACCAAAAATTGATTATGTTAGGTTAACATGAAAACAGAAATTATACATGGAAACCAATACGTGTGTAATGTAAAACTATTTTTTTTTTCTAAAACCACAAAAAACCTAACTCGAAGTAAGGCAGGAGTGGCCCAAGGGTCAACCCCTTGTCTATTGTTATAGGCCTACATGTCACTTTTTGTGGCAAAACTCGTTTTTTTGGTAAAATTCGTTTTCCGATAAGTACTCGTTTTGTGACTAACAAAAAACAAACATCCATTATGTACAATTTGTAGAGCATATGTTGTCATTCCGTAATAGTGTTTTTTGTTTTTTCATTAACCATAAATATTTGTATTTTTCATTTTGTATTTGCTGTTGTTTTTTCCAATTTGTAAACTTAAAAACGTTAGGATCTTTATTTTAAGTGTTACTTTGTTATATGCTTAATGTTTAATATGTATTACATATTTAATGTTATGTTTTTTCAACCACATCTTTTATTTATTTTAGCAGTAAACTAAAAACCTAAAACCATTATTACCTAACTACCAAATGAAAATAACACGTATTTTTGCTTTACATTAAGAAATAGGGCAATTTACAATTAGTACACTTCTTCTTTTCCACACCGTAATATATCGATACAATCGCATACTGGTATTAAAAACATCAAAATATATTGCGGGTACTCATATAGTTCCAATCATTTACTTGAATTCGGTTCGATAATTCCTAAAAAAATATAGAATTTTGTCAAAGTGAAATAAAATGTTTCCATAGAAACTACTTCTTTGTTGTCAATAACGTAGTACACATATAAAACTTATAAAAAATTATCTCCTCCTTCATCAACTACCATTTTAATTTATAGAACATTACCCCCTTCCCCTTCAACTACCCTTTTTGTTTATAGATATTTCATCTACCTTTCTACAGTGGATTATTATGATCTTCTTTTAAGGATACTTTATTTATCAAAATTAAGCACTTTACTCTTATTAAAACGTAAAATATTGCAGGTAAACTACTCCTTCCCCTTAACCGATCTTCACCAAAATCAAAATGCCTCGAGTCCTCTACAATTCAGAACTATATGCAAAAAATTATTTGATTCTGTTTGAATTTGCGGCAGTTATCGTTTACCATTGAAAAATTCTACACAGACACACATAGACACTTTTTGAAAAATTACTTTTTTTCATGTTTTGAGGGTAGTACAATCAGAATCTGCCATTATCTTGAACACAATTTTTTTCGCCATGACCTTCCATTTCCTTATGAAACATGGAAGTAAAAATACAACATCCAAATTTTACTTGTAGCCGAGTAAGACTATCGAAAAAAAGGGCACAAAAGGCAAATTTCCAGAAACAGCATCTTTTGAGTTGATTTTTTTTTATACGATAGGTTAAGTGTTTACCTAAAAGTTTATCCAAGTTCCAGACTTCACACCCCCGATTTTCCCCGACTTTTCCCTTCCGGCAAACAGCGGAGCACGAGTCACTGAAGTTTTCCTCAAATTTTCCGATGATAACTTCACCAAATCAGAAAAATAAAAATACCAGCGTGTTCACCAGAAAATTTCCTATCGATCTGCGTTAGTTGTGCATTTTTTTAAAGGCAACATAACCTACAAAAAAATTGAAGCTTGCAAAAAAGTGCAATTTCAGATTTCCGTTAATAATGAGTGAAATAATGATTTTTTCTTTATAAAAAAATTGTTGAATATAGTATTCCAATAGACGAATTTCTATATTAATTTTTATCCCGAAATATTTTGTTGTTAAGCCACAATAAATTTTTCAAGTTGAAAAGGGAAATTTCTAAAAATTGGGTCCAGTCATCACCCTGACATCACAGGACAAAGTTTTTTTTTTTAAAATACTCGTATTTTCATGGTCTATCAGCTAGTGAAAAAAGTTTGTTCTTTTATAGCTTCCCAAATAATAATTTTTACCTTTTTTTTTGCGCTTGTACACAGCGAATGGCCTCGTAGTATGTAATTCTCTGGCAAGTACGTAGTACTACTGCTTGGCGGCGCATAAGTATACTCGATTCAGCCCGAGGGGCCATTCGCTGTGTAAAAGCGCAAAAAAAAAAGGTAAACATTATTATTTGGGAAGCTATGAAAGAACAAACTTTTTTTATTAGCTGATAGAGCATGAAAATACGAGTATTTAAAAAAAAAAACTTTGTCCTGTGATGTCAGGGTGATGACTGGACCCAATTTTGAGAAATTTCCCTTTTCAACTTGAAAAATTTATTGTGGCCTAACGGCAAAATATTTCGGGATAAAAATTAATATGGAATTTCATCTATTGGAATACTATATTCAACAATTTTTTTATAAAGAAAAAATTATTATTTCACTCATTATTAACGGAAATCTGAAAATGCACTTTTTTGCAAGTTTCAATTTTTTTGTAGGTTATGTTGCCTTTAAAAAATGCACAACTAACACAGATCGATAGGAAATTTTCCAGTGAACATGCTGTTATTTTTGTTTTTCTGATTTGGTGAAGTTATCATCGGGTCATTCCATATCAATTCAACCAAAAAAAAAAATCATTTTCTCACCCACCATCTCAGATTTTGATGAAACTTGGCTTATTTGTTCTCCCTACAGAGATAAGTAACCACACCAAATTTTAACCCTTTATCTCTCTCCATTTTCATTGTATAGGCTTTCAAAGTTTTGAAATTTTGGTGTTTTTAACAATCGGATGTCGCGAAACGAGACTTGCTAACCTTTTGAAAATAATTTGTAACTTTTTTATTTATCATCCAATGTTTGTGAAAGTTTGTGGTTATATACTCTAAAGTATAAGGATTCTAGAAAAAAAATACACAACACCTTCAAGTAAAACTACTAAGCCTGGAAAAAATGTTTTATTTGCATCTTTGTAGTTTTTTTTTGGTAAAAAACATGGTTTAGTATTAAATTGAATATCACAGGAAGGGAAAGGGATAATCATAAAAACTTTTTTTTTCAAAATAATCCTCAATACATGGGCTATCATATGAAAAAATAAAATTGATGGGGTTTTCATTACTTTGTTGTGTTTTTTTCTGTTAAAGGTAAGTTTAAAAAAATTTTTTATTCAGTGATTTTACTAAGCCATAGAAATTTAATTCTTGTTCAAGATTTTTTTTAATGCTGACACAAAAGATCAAATATTTTTTAACATTATGTACATTAATAACAAAGTCTGGAAATTTACCAAAACTGCATTCCAATATTTGTTATTTACAGTATGTACAGTCAAAGAAATTTAATGGAGTAACATTTTTTTCTTAATTGAACTCATACACTCCTCTGAGAATCTGTAGGCTCTTCCAGTTGATGTGTGAGGAGACTCAACAATTGCAAGCACATGAGGAATTGGCATCGGGCAAATGTTCTCTCGTTTGGGCCATGAAATGATGGCGATGGTCCTGCAGGATGCAAAAATTGAACTGTGTTATCACCTTCTTCCTTATTTAATTCAGTGATGATTCCAATGTACCACAGATTGTCATATTTACAAGCTACATAGCATGATGATGGGTTCAAATATTCTTCTCTTACAAGTGATGTCTATTTATTCTTTAAATTATATGTAAAGGTGGTTTTCTCATCACTACTGATCCTCCTTGCTTCCAAGTTCCCTAAACAATCTAATGGCTTAAAGTTATGGAAACTTCTGGTTCCTGGAAGTGTTTGTACATCTTCAAAGCGTTCCACAAGGTCAGAACATATCTGTTTTACAGAATCTTTAGAAATAAAATGAAAATTAACTTTGGTGATGTTGACTTTACAAAACTCAAAAAAATCTGCTAGAAATAATATTTGATGTCCAAGAAGTCTTTGTAGATTTTCCTTTCGTGCTAGCCTTTTAACAGTGCCTCCTGTACCATCACACTCAGTTTTCCCATGGCTAGTTGCAAATAACGACCACTACGCCCTGATCTTAAAATCTTTTTTGTGCAAACAAGGGTTTATAAAATTAAATTTATTTTTATATTGGCCTGCACAGCCGTCACTGAAATAGTGGATTTTTGTAACATGTGAATACTTTTCTTTAATGAACTCTGTCACAATTTCTTGAATTTTGTAGACCATACAAATATCATGTTTCATGTTGTCACATATCACACAAAGAGACAAAACCAATCTTTCACCTTCAATACTTTTAAGGTTAATTATAATAGGATGTACAGTGCAAGAGTCAGATGTCCAGTGGTATCCTTGGGCTTCGTCCTGGATAGTAAAAGAGTAATTTTCACTCAGATCAATTGATACTGTGGCAACGTTTGCATCAGAAGATTCTTTAAGTATCTTGAAATATTTTGATTGAGACTTTGCAACGTAAGAGTGTGGGACAACTTTTTCCAATTTAGATGAAAGGTCATCAATAAATTCACCAATTTTTGCAGAACATGAAATCATTTGTGTTCTGTCAGTTGAAATCCATTGATTAAATTCAATGGTGTTGTCTTCATCACAATCTTCAAATTTTGTTTGTAAAACGTTTGTTAGATTTTCTTTGGGTGGGGAAGTTTTTATGATTATACCTTTCCCTTTCTGTGATATTTGTTTTAATATAGGGCCTGTTTGTTTTATAATCACTTAAAATTTTAGTTTTATTAAAAAAAAATACTAAGACCTTTTTAAATGTCTATGGCTTAGTTAAATCGCTGAATAAAATTTTTTAAAAAACTTACCTTTAACAGAAAAAAAAACAACAAAGGAATGAAAACCCCATCAATTTTATTTTTCATATGATAGCCCATGTATTGAGGATTATTTTGAAAAAAGGTTTTTATGATTATCCCTTTCCCTTTCTGTGATATTCAATTTAATGCTAAACCATGTTTTTTACCAAAAAAACTACAAAGAATCAAATAAAACATTTTTTCCTGCCTACGTAGTTTTACTTAAAGGTGTTGTGTATTTTTTTCTAGAATCCTTATACTTTAGAGTATATAACTACAAAATTTCACAAAGATTGGATGATAAATAAAAAAAATACAAATTATTTTCAAAAGAGTAGCAAGTCTCGTTTCGCAACATCTGATTGTTAAAAACACTAAAATTTCAAAACTTTGAAAGCCTATACAATGACAACGGATAGAGATAGAGGGTTAAAATTTGGTGTGTTACTTATCACTGTAGGAAGAACAAATAAGCCAACTTTCATCAAAATCTGAGATGGTGGGTGAGATGGCCTGGTTGAATTGACATGGAATGACCCCATCGGAAAAATTGAGGAAAACTTCAGTGACTCGCGCTCCGCTGTTTGCCGGAAGGGAAAATCGGGGGTGCGAAGTCTGGAACTTGGATAAACTTTTAGGTAAACACTAAACCTATCGTTTAAAAAAAATCAGCTCAAAAAATGCTGTTTCTGGAAATTTGCTATTTTTAAATTAGTCTTACTCGGCTATTGTTTGTATCTGTATTGTTTTCAAGATTCAGATTTAATATATTTGACATATTAAGATATTTGCATCTCTTAAAATGATATATGAAACATTTATAAATCTTTAAAAACTACTTCTATAATTTTTGTTATGTTGTTTTAAATATATTATATATTTTTTTCTTATATTATTTCTTTTTTGTTTAACACAGTTTTGCTGTCCTGTAAAAAGAGATTTTACTTGTTAGAAAAATTGGATATCATTGCAAGTAATATTGCCCTTATAAATAGATTGTCTGTAATATTTAAAAACCAAAAAGTGTACATTTTCAGACATTATCCATATAATTTATGTGTTATGTTTGTTGTATTTTGTTTGCATGTGTGTGTATGCGCATGTGTATTTGCAATATGGCAAACAATGATCACACACACATGAGTAAATGTTTATATCATCAGAAATTTAATGTACACATATTTTGTATACTGTGTTTGTTGTGTTACTGTACACAACACAGTGTATAAAATTATATGCAATACATAAATGCACACTATACAGTATATTTTGAATAAAATATTTGATGTGAATAATTGTTTAGCATTTACTAGGTGTGATCATAAAAGTATGAAGGCTGATTTTATTGTGAGTTAAACAGTTGGGTTTGGGAAACATATGTAATATGACAGTTGATCTTGTTGTTAGAGGGACTAGTTATACCATTTAGTTATCTCTCTCAGTTCTGTGTTACATGCTGATAAAATGCTCGGTTTTCCATGTTGTCAGGATTCATTATTAGTTAAAATACTAAACAACGTGTGTACATCAAATTTTGCAAAAGCAATAGGAAAACTGTTACAAAAACTTACCAAATGTTATTAGCAGCGTATGGAAGTGAGACAATGTCACTTGTGTTCTTGAGTTGTTTAAAAGATTTAAAGAAGGAAGAATGTGTATTGAAAGTGCTGAATGTGAATCCTTCAGCAAGTCGCAATGATGAAATGATCAAAACATTTGCTAAGCCATCTAAACTCTGTCTGACAATTAGAGAGTTAGCAATGATTTCAGTACCTTGTTTAGCATCAGATCAAGTGATGTTGACTGTTGATTTGAGTATGAGGAGAGCAGCACCTAAGTTTGTTCCAAAACTGCTGATAGACGAGCAGGAAAACAAGTCAGCCTTGATTGGCTAAAATATGAAGAACATTTTTTTAAATCAGTAATTACTGGTGATGAAACGTGGATCTATGGCTACGATCCAGAGATGAAGGTCCAGTATTCACAGTGGAAGAGACCTGATTCTTCCCAAGAAAGCTTGGCAAGTTTGCAGACAGGTGAAGGTAATGCTGATTGTGACCTTCGTAAACAGGGCAAAATGTAATGAAGGAGTCCTACATTGGAGTTCACCTTTATGAGATACTGTGTACAGGAAAAGACATTGGTTTCAAAGATCAGGTGGCTGCATTGTTATAATGGTCATCACACTCAGCCCTTGTGCAACCAGTATTCCCTTAGGCAAGCACAGTATCCCATTAGTGTATACTCACCAGACCTAGCTCTGTATGACTTCTTCCTATTCCCAAAGATAAAAATGGTGCTCAAGCACCAGTACTTTCACAATTACTGGAAATGGACACAATTATGGATGTTTACAAAATGAGACTTCCAGAGCTGTTTCTAGAAAGCATGAGAATAGTGGAGGCACTGTGTGGATTCTTAAGCTGGGAACACATTGCTATCACGTCACGTGAGCTCACATGAGATCAGTACTTGCCTTAACCCGTGAAATGGTAGTGCAGAGACACACGTCACGTCACGTCACTTCATGTTACATCATTTCACGTAAACACGCGTGAAGGCAAATAAAATTCTACTTAGTTGCGGAACATGGAGTGCTGCAGTCCTATTAGTTCATCGGATTTTGAAGAAGATTTGGAAAATGCTTGTGTTATTCTTGTAATAAAAAAAAATCAGTTAACAAAAGAAGGAGCTGGATACATGGTATAAACTTAGGAAGACAAGAAAAAGGTGATTTTCAGAATCTAGTACAGTAAATACAAGAAGATCCAGCTAAATGTCAAATGTATTTCAGACCGAATAAGGAAGAATTTGACCTATTGTCATATTTTTTAATCTCTATAATTTATAGATTTAATATTGTAAAGCACTTCGTCTAATCTCACTTTTTCTATTAACAACTTCTCCATTTTCACGTACTTGTCACCTCATGCCCCACAAAAGTGTGATTGAACGGAAAATGTGATTCACGTGAAGCATGAAATGGCCGGCCATGTCAAGTGACATCACACGATATACATGACGTGAAGACAGTGTGTCTCCGAGCAATTTAACTCAAGCTGAAAACCCACTCTCACATTTTTTACTATCACATGAATGCACGTGAGCTCACGTGACGTGATAGCAATGTGTTTCCAGCTTTAAAAGCCAACTTTGAAGGAGATTAATCCTTGTATCTGTAAACACACACACACACACACACACACACACACACACACACACACACACACACACACACACACACACACACACACACACACACACACACACACACACACACACACACACACACACACACACGCGCGTGTTTACCTATCTATCTGTCTGTCTGTCTATCTATCTATATTGTTTTTTATCACACCTTGGATGATTTCTACAAATTCTTGTATATCGGTATTCATGCGTATGTATAATATGCCATACTGTGAAAGAAAAGTATGTATTTTCTTCCATTCACTTAGGAATATCTGTTTTTATTAATAAAATGGGCACAAACAAACCATATGTAGTGGTTTGCTTATGTATGTGGCAGAATGTGTGCGCGCATGTGTGTGTGTGCGCGCGCGCGTCCTGTCAGGAGAGTGGTTTGTCTAATCTTGGGGAAAGTGAAAAGTAGATGCATAGTACAGTTTATTAAATGTGTTTAATACTTTGAATGACCAGTGAACTTGATCTGCATTTTTATCAAATTCAATACTATAGCACATAATATGTTTACGCAAACATTTTGGGTTTATGTATTTTGTTATTGTTGAGAATTTAAATGTCAGCCACATCTAAATAATTGACGATAGCATTGTGGCATTTTGATGTATAAATTATTTTACAGAGAAATGTTATGATTACGTTTGAAACTTAAATTTATAGTTGTTTCTTAGGGCTTATAACATTGAATGTGAAATTGTGACACCTGAACAGGCACAGAAATTATGCCCTATAATACAAGTGGATGATGTCAGGGGTGGCCTGTGGCTGCCTGGAGATGGTGTTTGTGATCCGCACCAGATATGTTTGTCTCTGCTATCAATAGCAAAGAAAAAAGGTGAGTCAAAGTATTTAACATTTTTATTGAACAATTGTGTGTTTTATTGTGAGGCATGTTTCTAAGGCGCATGTGTTTCTTGTATGTGTTTATGCCGGATAAATTTTTTTATATGGTGATTCAGTGATTGATTTATTTTTTCTCTTTTTTATTGTCAGAACTTACAGTAACACAGATAATAATATACTTAATAATAATAATATAAATAATATACTTACAATTAAGTTAATAATAATATCAAAATATAATTAAAATTCAAATAATGTACTTACAGTATTAGGACTTACCACATACTTAACATTATACTGACAGCATTATTTACAGTAAGACATTAGTAACTCCGAGAATTAAAAAGGAACCATTATAAGACAAAAAAATCTCAGATAATTTAAATTTTTAATGAGTAAAAAGAAAACAAATAGGTCCCTTCTTAGATAGTTGCATGTGTAAAGGTAATCTAAATTTCTATGAATTGAGGAAGAGGTGTGAAATGCCAGCCATAAACTAATTTGTGATTGTATTATGGTGCTTTTAAAAGCTTTGATGAGAAATTATTTTTAAATTTTGAAAATTACAATGAAAATTGCTTTAAAACGTTTTACAAATTTAAAAATCAGTATGGAGAACCATACATGACTTCCATGTTGTAAGATGTATGTTTAAAATAATTTACTTGAATTCGGTTCGGATATTTCTAAAAAAATATCGCCCACCCTCAAACTAATTTCACTATTTATAGATATTTTTGTTATTATGAGGTAGTCGTTTAATATAATGTTATTTTCAGTCACTTTATCCATAAAAATTAGGTAGGCTGACTTTATTCTTATAAAGAAACCGAACTACGCAGATAATCATCCCTCCTCCGAAGCGCTCCGAAGTCACTCATGGACCCTGAGCATCTTGCAGAGGGTTCATTCCGTAAAGACGAAAAGTCTGTCTATGAACCGTTCCTCTGTAAACACGTGCAGTTACACTGCCCATCAATCCACTTTTTTGGTACACGCTGGACACTTTTTCGGCTTGCACGCGTTGTGTTGGTGTGGGTTTCGGCACTTTCCATTTAAAAAGCGTGCACATGTAAGAAAATAAACATGAGTGAGGCCAGAAATAATGCGAATTGTGTGTGTGTGTGTCTTGCCTGCCTTTTTATTGCGGTAATCATAATAATAAAATGGAAACTTAAACATTACGTAATTGAGATATGCTTGCCTGCCACGAACGATATATTTTCTCTCATACATAATTTAAATTAAAATGAAAAAATATAGAATTTTGTTAAAGTGGAATGAAATGTTTCCATAGAAACTACTTCTTTGTTGTCAATAACATATTACACATATGAAACTTATAAAATTTACTTCCTCCATCATCAACTACCATTTTAATTTATAAAAAAATTACCCCCTCCCCCTTTAAATACCCTTTTCATTTATAGATATTTCATCTACCTTTCTACAGTGGATTATTATGACCTTTTCAGGATACTTTATTTATCAAAATTAAGCACTTTACTCTTGTTAAAACGTAAAACGTTGCAGGTAAACTACCCCTTTCCCTTAATCGATCTTCACCAAAATCAATAGGCCTTGAGTTCTCTACAATTCAGGACTGTATGCAAAACATTATTTTATTCTGTTTGAATTTGCGGCTGTTATCGTTTGCCACAGAAAAAATTCCACACACACACACACACACACACACACACACACACACACACACACACACACACACACACACACACACACACACAGATACTTTTCGAAAAATGACTTTTTCATGTTTTGGTGGTAATATAATCAGAATCCGCCATTATCTCAAACACGATTTTTTCGCCATGACTATACTTCCATTTCCTTATGGAACATGGAAGTAAAGTTAGTGACACTAATTGTTAATAATGAATTAAAATAGCTAAAGTTCTCAGGTATAATCTAGTTGTTAAAGGGGACCAAACTGTAATTACATTCTCAGCGTTTTTCTCAGAAAACAAAAGTAGCTTCAGACTTCTCATAAAACTTCTCTACTTATCTATCACATAATCTAAAATTGTGAGGAATATATTGATAAACATGCATATTCTATAATAATATAATAGAATATAATTGGTAGAAATCGTAGGAAGTAAAAAACATCTTAAATCTACTTTCACATAACAAAGAAGAAAGCAGTATGTAACGGGGCAAAAGAGGGTTTTTTATTTTTATCAAATTTGGGTGTTATTTTATTAAAATATTATTCACAATTTATTTTCATCTGTGGGGACAGCCACATGTTATAAAAGTTTGTTCAAACAAAGAAACGGTACGCTGTAGCTGGGTGATGAAACAATACAAAGGAATGTCGTGTTGTCGACTGTAGTACGATTCTTGGAACTTTGCGGCTGTGTGATACACACACACAAATGCGCTAGCACCAGCATGAGTGCAGATGACGCCAAGAAACACAAAACCAACATGGCCTGATGGTGAATTCTTTATAACATGTGCGTTTGTGACGGCGGATATAAGTTTAAGCCCTGCCCACATTTGTGACGTCGACCAGTGAGCACAAATATCGTCGACGTCCAACACATAAAAATCTTGTGTGTCGTGGGTGCAATGAATGAAACTCTAGCAACGAAGGCTGTGTACGACGAAGAAATTTGTTAGCAGGCAAGGCAGTAATGTCCGGCCGCATGTAACAGTCAGTCAACCGGTGCGGCGTCAGCCTGACGCGCGCTAAGGTTAGTGGGCCCAAACGAAATTTAAAGTCATATAAATCAAATTATGTAGAAGTGTTATCTGGCGTATAGAGGTGAACCGGACCGGAGGAGTGAGTCGGTGAAGTGAACGGAAAAGTGGAAGAGTGAACAAACTGTTTCGGACTTAATATATGGACATGAAAAGAGGGACGCCGGTGGGGTAATACGTAAAAAACAAACTATAATTTCATTTTAGTCAAAAAGGGTTTTTTAAATTGAATGAATGTGTGTGCGAGCAAGCTGGGCTGTTTTGCGTAATGTAAGAAGTATATTTAAATATGAGACATATCTATATATTTCAAAATTTGTTTTTTGTGTTTTGTTCTAATGATTTTAATTTGTCTTAAATTGAGTAAAACTATTTACGTCACGGTATAAAAAAAAAAAAAAGTGTTAGTCTAGTTATTACGCCATAACCATTTCCTAGTTTTCTGTGCTGACAGCTCGTCTAACGTAATCGGGGGTTTTCTGAAATTTTAAAAATACAGTCAGATAGCGGGATTTTTATAAGGGCAAGAGTGTTTAAAGTTTACATGTGTATCTAAAAACATGTTGGCGACCTGGGCAGTTTCAAAAGGTAAGTTTAACGGGGACCATGACGGTAAGTGAAATTCTGGCAGCGATGAGTATTATTTTATGATGAGTGTAGTATTTAATTAAAAGGGTAAAAGGCGAGTACCTTTACAGCGACGACCCTGCCAGGATGTTCGTATAAAAAATTATAGGAACTAGACCTGTTTTAAAGCACAGAAAATAGGATTTGGTAACGGCGTATGTGTAAAAAATTTTATCGTATATAATTACGTAAATAAGGTTATGTTTTGGTAGGAGTATGATGTGTACAATGGTGTTAGATGTTTTGACTTTATGTGTGTAGTTTAATAATAGTTTTTTTTTTATATATAAAGATGTTATATGAATAATTTTTGAATATGACCGAGGTACTAGAGAATATTGGTTTCGCGTGGGATGAATGGGAAAGCGAATTTAGAGGGGTTGTAGGTGAAATGACAGACGAGGAGTGGGGTAAGTTAGATGATAGTTTAACACGAATGGAAGAACAAGAAGAGGGGATATTCGCAGAAATTAAGAAACATAGTGAGATGACAAATAATAAAGGTAAGACAGTTGAAGTAACAGTGGTAGAAAATAAGACAGTGAATAGGCCTAATGTTAAGGATGATAGTATAAGGGGAGTAGAAAACGGTGAAGAGACAAATCAATTTAACAAATTTAAAATTAAAGTCGATCAGGTGGCAGAGAATAAGGTAAATAATGATGATATGAGTGAATCTGATTATAAGATGAATATGTTGCAAATGATTAAGAAAGGTTTGGAGGAATATATGGAAATAATGAATAAGGGTTTTGCTATGATGGATAAACATTTTGATGAGTTGAACGCAAAGTTGGATAAACGAGACGAGAAGTGGAAACGAGAGGCAGAGAAATTAAAGGAGAGTACAGAAGTTGAACCAAAACAGGTAAGTGTTTGTGGTGGTAGTAATATAATGAAAAATAACGAAGAAATAGGAGACAAGGTAAGTAGGAGTAATACAAGTAATTATAATGATGAAATAATGTTAAATAATAATAATGATATAGTTGAGAATAAAGTATTGGATAATGATGAGATAGAGATAGTGAGTGAGAGTGATAGAGTAATAGGAGTAGTAATTTAGCGTTGATAAATTAGAGAAGGAGTGGCAAGAGAGATTAGATGAGTATGTAGAGCAAAGGGCAAATTTTCCCCGTGATGTAAGTGGAGTAGGGACTCCACTAGTAGTGATTTTTGAGGACAGAGTTTCCTCCTGTATATGTATGGAAGACAAGGTGTCTTCAGATGGTCCCTGTATTTTTTGTGATTTAACTGGTAAAGCCAGTAGAGGTAATAATATTTAATGGTGCCCTTTGCATGGAGTGAGAGAGAAAAGGTGATATGGTGTTTTGATGAGAGAAAGAGAGAGATAGAGATTTTAGAAATAAATAGAGGTTATGAAAGGTTAGTGCAGAGGTTAGATATTGAGAGAGATGAAAAAAGTGAATTGCATTATGAAATAGAGAGAGATGAATATTTGCATAAAACTGTTATAAATGATAAAATAACTGACTTGATGTTGAGTAAATATACTTACGGAGACTGGACAAAAATAAATAATAGTGACAGGTTTGATGACATAATAAAAGGGAAGATGAATGACATAGAGGTAAGGGTTTATTATAATAATAATAATAAATGGAATGTAAAGAAAATTGAAAAATGTTATGTGAAACCCAGACTATTATTTGATGATGGAGGCTGAACATAAACTTAATAAATGGACAGTTTAAATATTTTGATTTATGGTTCTGAGCTGGCTGATTTTGGAAATGAAGTGTGATAAGATTGAATAATTAATGATGAAGAATTGTAAATAATTGATACTGAAATTAATTGTGTGTATTGTAAAATGTTAGGTAAACAATGTGTGTATGTAGTAGAAATAGTTGTGATGATAATAATAATATTTTTGCAGTCTAAATAAATAACAAAAAATAATTTTGAAGAGGATAACGAATGAATTGTAATTATTGTAATTGGTGAAGTAATTAAATATGTGGTATTTCCATAAGTGATTTAATTAAAATAATTTGAGATGTTTAAATATTTTTGATGGATTTAAATGTTATATAATTGAATTTTTCTAATGAGTTTAAATTATTGTATGAGATGTGAATTTGATAAGTAATAAATAAATAAATGTTAAATTGTTTGGTATGAAATAACACTGTTGTTAAATGTTTCAGAGGTTACGTGGAGGTATTGGGGTGTGTGGTGTGTATATTTTGTGTTTATGTCAGTAGGTGAATAATGTACTGTAAGTATAAATTTTATAATACAAGTCAGATAGAATAAAATGTTTACAGGTGTTTAACTCAAATGAAAAGAGTTTAATTCAATAATGAAAATAATTTGAGATAATTGTACTAAATAGAAACTATAATTAAAAATAATAATAACTGAAAGGTGATGTAAAATAATTGTTAATAATGAATTTGAAATTTTGAGGAATCTAATTCCAGACAGGGATAAATAATGAAATGATGATATATAAAAGAGTTAATGAAAAATTTCAAGTAATAATGTTTATAAGATTCTATACAAATTATTTAAAAGAGAAGTGTTTGTTTAATGTATGCTAACGATCAAGGTAAATGTCTAGTTGTTTATTATGTTATGTAATGTATTATACAAGATGTGTGGGTAGTTTTGGGGGGTAGAGTGGTGTTTATAGAAGTGATATAATAATGGAATGTAGGGACTGCTATTGTAGAAAGATTTAGTTTAGTTATTAGTGTGCTATCGCTGTGGTGGCATGTGCCACAGTAGATAGCGATAAGTGTTGGGGGTAATAGAGAGTGTTACCTCCATCGGAGGCCAAAATGGCGTAAAATGCACGGCACACCCTTTTTTACAATTTTATATTGTATCCTGATAAATTGCCGTGCCGTGCAGATAAATGATGATGATAACATGCCTGAAAGTAGAGTTGATTTCCCTGACTTTTCAGGCGATTACTGCCTTACCAGCACTAATCGTGGTTTTGGCTAGCGGTCAGCTATGGCCATAAATTAAGAACCTTGACCATAGCTGGCTTGAAATTGGTTTATATTAGAAATTAATGGGGGGTGAAATTAGGGGAAATCCCAGAAACTATGGAACAGCGGCTGCCACTCTGTTCGAGTAGGAACAGCAAGGCCAGGTGGTAGACCCATTTTAAGGGCGTATAAATTTGTAACAGGAATATGATGATATCCAAATAATTTCCAATGTAACGCTGAAGCAAGGACACGGAGATGTTAAATTCCTCCACCAATGCCGTCCTTGTGGAGGCAAATGAGCGCAACAGTCCAACAGAAAAAACAATAGTGTGTGTGGCTGGGTGGTTGCTCAGGGGAGCAACGAATTAAAATTTTGTAACCTAAAGATGATGACTCGCTCCTGAAGTAATTAAATAACTGTATCATGATTTGAGAAATAATTGCATTAGATGTTTATTATGCTGTGTTTATTCTATCTTATAAATGTATTAGTTTATTGTGTTAGAGGTAAGTGTTGATAAAATGTGTAATTTGTATAATTTTGAAATATGTTTATAGTAAGGTCATTCACCTCGCTACAAAAATCAGCTGATCCGCTGTAGAATGTCACGTATAAATTGTTTGTAAATTTCCAAGGTAACTTATGTTTGAATATAATGATTTAAATGTGTTAAAAGATTTTGGTTTAAATGTTGGAAGTAATTTGATATAGTTAAGAATTTTAAATGATTTGTAAAAGGGAGATTTTGGGTGATTAATATTTTGGTGGGACATGTAGATCAGTCCAAGTTGAGTTTAAAGTGGTAATCGAGAGAATAATATTGTTATGAATAATGTAATGTAGAGTTGGAGAAGTATTGATAGTGACACAGTAGCCATGGGGAAATATGTAGAGTAATGATTGATATATTGATGTAATAAGTAAATGGAGATATTTTGTTGTAGTTGAAGTGATGTAATGAGAATGGTAATTAGTTGATGGGAATTTTGTAAGAGGGGGTGGTGTAGGAGTCCGCAACAAAAAGGGTTGGGACGGGAAGGGACCGTTTAGCGCCGGAAAGGGTCGCCTAGGTAGAATCCAGGGACCAAATAAGGGAATGAGCTTTTGGGGAGGGAAACACACATCCTGAGTACAAAGGGTTAGAGAGTATTTTTTTTATATAAGGGTAGAATGAGGCGATATGAGTTGAGTAGTAAGTTGGGTTTAGGGATTGTTTGATAGATGTTTTGATAAGAGATGGGTGTCATGTTAGTTAAAGCTGTTAGTGGTATTAGAGTCAGAGGGATAAAGATTATAAATGTATACATACCGAGTGGTAGATCAAGTTAGTATGAATAATTAAGTCACCCAAATTTATTGAGAATGTTAAAGAAAGAGAGTCATAGTAAAAATATAAACTTAATGGAAATAAATGACAAATTTTAATAGAATTTGAAAATAAAGTAAAGTTGTGAAAGGTGTAATTTGGAGTAATTTAAATGTCAATTTTATTGTTAATTATAATAATACTATGTTAATTTTAAAGGTCAGATTTTATTATGTTTTATTACGTTTAAAGATAAAAATTTTAAAGATGTTTAATGTATTTTCTGATGTAACCTATGTATAACCTGTGTAGGTCAAGGTTGTGGACTTGACCCAGTTTGATCAGCTGATGGGTGATGTTATAAACTAGACCAGTTTTGGCAATGAAGTGATGCCAATTTGTTTCCTGATTGATTTAAATAATTAAAAAATTTTTTTTTGAAGATTGAAAAAAGGATATTTTAAAAAATTAAAATTTTTTTTGAAAAAAAAATTTGGATTTTCTGTGCCTGCCATCTAATTGATGTTTTGAATTTTGATTGTATTATTGTTTAAGTGTATTACTAGGGTTTTATTGAATTATATTGTTTAGTATGTATGTATAATCAAATGTTAGGATAAAGGAGTTCATGTTTTAAGTAGAGGTTCAATTTATTTGTTTTTCTGAGTATTAATAGTAATGAAGAAAATTGATAAATGCAGAAAAGATTTTTTTTGGTTTTGATGAAAATAATAATAATATAACAATCTGATTTTGAACTTAAAAGAATTGTGAATTTAAAGATAAATATTTTGTGACTTTTAAATGATGAGTTTGTTTCTAAGATATTATAAGAGTATGTATGAGCCCAGTAACTGCTAAAGGCAGCCCAGTGTGCATGGTAAGGGGAACATACCGGTTGAGGATCTGGCATGGTATAAGACCAGGGGTTTTGGATTTTGGGGCGGCATGTTAGAGGGTTAGGTGCGCTGTGGTGCGTGTCTGTTCGATTTTATGGTGTTGGGATCTCGTGTAGAGAAGTCCAGTGATCTCGTTCGGATGCGGCCATAGTCACCGAGCCAGGGGGTAGTTTACCCATGATGCATAAGAACAAATGGGGGGTTGTTGGCACCATATCCTCTCCGATCCTCTTAGGGGTTTGGCAATGAGATTTCTTCTGTTTCGACAGAAGATATCTCATTGGGGGGGTATTGTAACGGGGCAAAAGAGGGTTTTTTTATTTTTATCAAATTTGGGTGTTATTTTATTAAAATATTATTCACAATTCATTTTCATCTGTGGGGACAGCCACATGTTATAAAAGTTTGTTCAAACAAAGAAACGGTACGCTGTAGCTGGGTGATGAAACAATACAAAGGAATGTCGTGTTGTCGACTGTAGTACGATTCTTGGAACTTTGCGGCTGTGTGATACACACACACAAACGCGCTAGCACCAGCATGAGCGCAGATGACGCCAAGAAACACAAAACCAACATGGCCTGATGGTGAATTCTTTATAACATGTGCGTTTGTGACGGCGGATATAAGTTTAAGCCCTGCCCACATTTGTGACGTCGACCAGTGAGCACAAATATCGTCGACGTCCAACACACAAAAATCTTGTGTGTCGTGGGTGCAATGAATGAAACTCTAGCAACGAAGGCTGTGTACGACAAAGAAATTTGTTAGCAGGCAAGGCAGTAATGTCCGGCCGCATGTAACAGTCAGTCAACTCACCGGTGCGGCGTCAGCCTGACGCACGCTAAGGTTAGTGGGCCCAAACGAAATTTAAAGTCATATAAATCAAATTATGTAGAAGTGTTATCTGGCGTATAGAGGTGAACCGGACCGGAGGAGTGAGTTGGTGAAGTGAACGGAAAAGTGGAAGAGTGAACAAACTGTTTCGGACTTAATATATGGACATGAAAAGAGGGACGCCGGTGGGGTAATACGTAAAAAACAAACTATAATTTCATTTTAGTCAAAAAGGGTTTTTTAAATTGAATGAATGTGTGTGCGAGCAAGCTGGGCTGTTTTGCGTAATGTAAGAAGTATATTTAAATATGAGACATCTATATATTTAAAAATTTGTTTTTTGTGTTTTGTTCTAACGATTTTATTTGTCTTAAATTGAGTAAAACTATTTACGTCACGGTATAAAAAAAAAAATGTGTTAGTCTAGTTATTACGCCATAACCATTTCCTAGTTTTCTGTGCTGACAGCTCGTCTAACGTAATCGGGGGTTTTCTGAAATTTTAAAAATACAGTCAGATAGCGGGATTTTTATAAGGGCAAGAGTGTTTAAAGTTTACATGTGTATCTAAAAACATGTTGGCGACCTGGGCAGTTTCAAAAGGTAAGTTTAACGGGGACCATGACGGTAAGTGAAATTCTGGCAGCGGTGAGTATTATTTTATGATGAGTGTAGTATTTAATTAAAAGGGTAAAAGGCGAGTACCTTTACAAGTAGTCTAGTTGTTGAATATACAAACACTATGACCATGAAATATGATTTCTATTAACCATAAAAATTTTGTGTTTAATTTAGCAGTGAGTGAATAATAATATAATAATAAGAATAACAATAACAATAACAATAACTTGTGTTCCAGCACTGGTTGTGTGTAATGACACATATATTTTATAGTTAATTTGTATATTTTTGTGGTGTGGTGGAACCATATTTTATTTCTATGAAGCGTTTAGATTTAATATTTTTATGTTAAATAAAATGTAACACTTTTATACCGTGGAACATATCAAATTGTACAATATCATGTTAAGTTACAAATTAATTGATTATTTAAACTTTCATACTTCCCTCCCAAAATACCACCTACCTCTGACATTCCAACTCTTACCTGTATCCAGAAACCCCAGAGTCCATTAGGCGAGGATTAAAATGATGCAAACAGACTGAGGGTAGAGTTTAATAAATTACATTAACACGTGGTCTTTGTAAATTGAACTTCTTATTTTATTTGGAATTAAAACATTACCCCATATCTCTGGTGATTCATAGACCACATTAATGAACATACATAATGAATAATAGATTGAAACATTTACTTATGTTTTAATAAGGCTCACCAGTACTTCATATTCACGCTTGCTTTCATTCTTTAAAAAACCCCCCTATTACTTTTAAAAGATCATTATTTATGTTATTTCATAGATGGAGGTCTTTTGTACTTATCTTACGAGTTATCCAAAGTGAGGCGCCATTTCTCGTTCCACTAATTTCTGCTGCACTCGATAAACTGTCCGAAACTGTTTTAAAACTGTTTAATTTACTCGTCACTTGTTGTCAACACTGGGTACTGATTTACTGTAGTATTTAATCACATTTTTACTGGTTTAAGGTTCCAAATCTGATTTGTCCGTGGACTTGAATTATATGCAACCGGCCGGTTTAAAGTATTGAGCAAAACAGGACGTTTTCGTTCTCAGTGCGACCAATATATTTGTGCGTCACGTGATACTCCTTCCACGTTGGCGACGTCATATAGTATTCCTCTGGACGTTTTATCACTGGGTTTTCTTACGTTCCGGAGGTATAAAAGGTTGATTTGACGTCATTATGGTTGTGGCGTCAGTTGAAATTTGCAATGTTGAGGCTACTTTTGGGTTAGATCTGCGACACTGTGGCTAGACACAACTAAAAATAACTTTTGATTCACTTGTTTACAAGGCGCACCCAAATTCCTTACTGCTTCATCTGCCAATGTTTCACATGGATTACAAAATAAAATGATTTTATTCCTTATTTTGATTTGATTAAAACTCTGAACCCCGTTAACACCTGTGACCCGGTATGTGCCGTCACAATAAAAATGATTTTATTCCTTATTTTGATTTGATTAAAACTCTGAACCCCGTTAACACCTGTGACCCGGTATGTGCCGTCACAATACCCCCTCAGTGAGAGGTTTTATGCCGAAGCATAAAAACTCATTGACATAACCTAAAAGGATTAGTCTGGATATGGCGCCATGACCCCCCTTAAATTTTATTAACCATGGGTAACTTACCCCCCTGATCCAGTGATTGTGGTCGCAGCTGCATGCCTTTACTGGACTTCTTTTTAAGATCCCAACACCCCAAAGGCAGGCAGGCACTAGACTCCCTGGCCCTGACACGCTGGTCAGCACAGGGTCGCCACCACAGTGTCACGAGATTCTGAAACAATCAAATTAAAACATAACAAAAGGCTTTACACTTTTCCAGATCCTGAACTGATTTGTTTTCCTTTTATTTGTACTGGTTAGCCTTTTTACGAAGTACTGGGTTTTCTTAACTTCTAACACACATTCTGTGTTAACAGAATTCCTTAACCTAACATGATATATTTTAATTCATACATTTTACATGGCCATCTTCTTATTATTTCTTACTCCAAATTGAAAATATTTTCCTGAGTCCAATCAGAATTTAAATAACCACTCCCTATTATTCTTTTATTTAAACAACTCATTTCATCTCTTAATTTCTTTATTATTAATCTGTATACAATACATCATGACTCTAAAAATCAACAATTATACATTACTATACTCACAGTCAACCATATGTGTGTTTTAACACTATATTATTACTTATTATATCGTGATTTAATTATCACTCTCTCTATTTCATTTTTCATTGTACATTTTAAACTCCTCCTTCCACACACACTATTACCCCCCCTGGACTGTAGCGCCCAGTTGCCTCCACAAGGACTGAAACGGAAGTGGTGAACACTTTTTTCTTTTCTTTCTCCCCCATCCTTGCTTTGGCGTTATACTAAATTCGACATTACTGGTTTCCCAGATACCAGTAATCCTACTAAATTAATATTCACAATCCCTTAATTGGTCTGTCACCCTTCCAATAGGTATATAGCCGTGTTCCAAAGTTATATCATATTAGATTCCCCTGATTCTACCCCCAGTTGTATTTCTAAGTTCACCAATTTAGAATTAACAATAAGCCAAATCCACGGTCAGGGTTCGGTGAAGTCATGACCGCAAATTGGGGAATCACAGTTAAAACATACAACACATGTTTTATATCTATACACAACTACCTTATATTCCAATAAACCCTTTATGTTTTCTGTACTAAACATAATACAACATAATAAACACTCAAAATGAACATTACCATTATTACATTAACATAAACATCTCAATTCTAAATTTGCATAAAAATTACAAACACTACAACTTTAATTTCAATTTTTCAATTAAATCTTCCAGCTGTTACATAATACCTTCTATTTTGAATTACTATTTCATATTTTCATCTATCAATAAATGAGTGACTCCCTTTCAAGAATAATAATCTGTTTTATCTACGTGCATTTAGACCTAATCCCACTCTCCCATCATTCTTGATCAACAACTAGCGGATTTAAATAGGATGACACCGACCTCTCAATAATATCTCCCTCCACCATTTTCTCTCTCTACTTGAACCTCTTCTTTCAGAACAGGGCACCTTATAACCTCTTTGTACATAGGATGTGTGTTCCCTTACCTTATACTCACGCCCTTATTAGTTCCTGGCCCTTCCAGGTAACTTCGCCCATTCTTTGAAACTTTTCACGACCCGCCACAACGCCTTATGTTGGGAACTCCCTACACCTCTACCCTCACTACAAAACTTATATGCCCTGTTCTCCCATATTCGCTTTTTTCACTTTCATTACTCCCTTGCCCTCTACATATATTCACTCTCTACTTCTACGTCCCTACTGTTTACCCGTTTTTGTCTCACTTTTACTACAGAAATTCTTATTTTGTCTAATACCCGTTCATTGAAATCAATTCCTGCTTTATACTTATTAGGAAATCATTACCCAAAATCCATCTTTTACAACACTTTAAATTAACTAAATCATCACAAATTAGTTTAATTCCATCTGTTGCAACATTTTAAATTCATTTACTTCCATTATAAAATTTCATAATTACATAAACGTCAATTGTTCATTCTAATAAAATATTATTACTGTTATAAACTCAATTAAAATTACAAACATTGCTTATACACACAATACAATGTACATACCAACAACATAACCTTAACACAATACATTTAACGTCAATACAAATTTATTTACACTCTACTCATATCATATTATTGTTTACCACATCTCATTACATAAGTTAGCCAAGTAATTATACCATAAACTAAAATAATTAAATGTTCATTCACTATATCTCTAACCACCAGCATCAAAAACTAATCTTATGTTACTCGAGTACAATTCATTTTTAATTAAGTACATTATATTATTACTATTAATATAATACCCCTTTAAATCCATGTTATTCATTATACCATAATAATCTATAGGATTATTCCTTATTATTATCTCATAAACCTTGTCAACATTAGTTATATTCAAGTCACCCTTAGTATTATTCGTTATCCCCAGGTAAGTTATGATTTCATCATCATATTCATCTACTACATTAATTACATCGCAAGGTAAGTGCTTATTACCGACAGTGGTATCATCAAAATACTCATCTACATTTACTGCACAAGGTAAGTCTTTCGTATATCTACTCCTTCAAATTTTAACATTTTAACTAACCCTTCATAACCTCTATTTAACCTGAATATCTCTATTACTCTCTCACTCTCTTTATAATTACTTTCCCAACCACATTTCACACTTTCACTCCATGCAGAGGGGACATACAACATTACTTAAACACCATCTGGCCTTACCAGATATGCAAAAACTTAAGGGACCCTTTTGAGACCATTCGTCTCCTAAATAAACCTTAGAGAAACTTTCATTCTCTAACAACACTTGTGAAACCTCTACTTCACATTTAACCCGGGGAAAATTTGCCCTCCACTCTCTTTCTAATTCATAAACACTGACTACTACCCCCTCAATAAGCTCTACTAAATTTACACTCATCATCATCGCTATTACCCACCGTATCACTACTAACCTCAACTCCCATTATATCCTCATTATCGCTAATATTATTCACCGTATCATTCTTAGATACCCTGATTTCACCTACTTCGTTATTATTATTATTCACCATTATTTCGCTATCATCATCATAATTATCACTATTATTTTCAGTATTACTTACCTTGTCAACTTTCACCTGATTATTATTCGTAATTATCTCCCCATTATAATTACCACTTGTACTGACACCATTGTTATTTATATTGTCGTCTGTTACTTCGTTATTCTCATTTTCACTACACTTACCTGTATCTATTTTCCCTTCCATTTTCTCAATACTTATCTTCTTAGTTCGTTTTTTCGTATTGTTAATAGTTGCATCCGCATGTCTATTAAAATTTTCCTCCATTTCATTTATTTTATCCCCTAGCTTTTTAAAATTAATTTCACATTTAACATTTATGGCATTGATATCAGTCTTGAATTCATTAAACTTTTCATCAGTATTATCAAAGTGTTTGTTAAAATACGCGCCGCCACCAGAATTAAATCAAGAAAAAACGATTATTGAATGCAAAAGCATAATACAAAAACTAGGAAATTAAAATGATAAAAAAAAGAATAAGGTGGGAAGTAGGGAGTGTAGTAGATAAAATATTTAAGAAAAATTTGTATAATTCAAAAAATGAACAAAAGATCAAATCAACTGTAACTAAACTAAAGAATAAAATAAAAAAGAATGATATTATAGTTACGAAGGCGGACAAAGGAAATACAATGGTACTACTGAGAAAGGACGAATACATAAAGAAAACAGAAGAATTTATAAGTGAAGGACCATATGAAGAAATAAAGTATGATTATACAAGTAAGTACCAGTCAAGGATAAAACAAATGATGAAACAGATAACATTTATAGAAGAAAATAAGAAAAAGTATTTATTGGAAAGTAATCCAACAGCACCAACTTTTAAAAGTCAGGTGAAGATACATAAAGAAGGAAAACCAATTAGACCGATTGTTTCTTTTATTAATGCACCTATTTATAAATTATCAAAGGAAGTTAGCAGAGTACTGAAAGAGAAATATGAATTTGGGACAAAATACAACATAGAGAATAATGTAAAATTGATAGAAAAATTAGAAAATATTAGAATTAATGAAAATACAAAATTGATATCACGGATGTTAAGGACATGTTTACCAATATCACAGTAAATAAAGTTATTAAGTTAATAAATGATAATAATATGGGAGAATAGAGGTATAAAAAGCAGTTGATTAAAGTAATTAAAGAATGTGTAAATCAGAACTATTTTAGGTTTAATAACAAGTTTTATATACAGAAAAAAGGATTACCTATGGGGTCTTCATGATCCTCTATTCTTGCAGAAATATAAATGAATGATTTTGAAAAGCAATTAATAAGTTCCACTAAGTATAAAGACAATACAAAATTATGGACTAGATACGTTGACGATGTATTAGTAATTTGGGAAGGAAGCATAGAAGAAGTGCATGAGTTTATAAATGAGGTAAATAATAAGGATAAAAACTTACAATTTAAAGAAGAGATAGGAGGTAAGAAAATAAATTACTTAGATTTAAACATAGAAATTAAAGATAATGAGAAATTACAGTTTGGGATATTTAGGAGAGAATCGTATTCTGATACAATTATACCAAGAGAGTCTGACCACCCTTATAGATATAAAATGGCGGCAATCAATTCATTTTGTTATAGAGCTCAGAAGTGTTTAAAAGAGACCGAATCAAAAGATAGGGAGTTAAAAACAATAAAAAGAATTGTAAGGAATAATAACTATAACACCAACATAGTGGATAAGGTTATGAAAAGGGTTAACATACAAAAAGCTAAAATAGAACCAGAACAAAAGAATTATGCAGGGTCATTGACATACATAGGTTCACATACTAGAAAAATTATAAAATGTTTTAATAAATACGGAGTAGATATAACTACAGTAGGACCTCTGTATATCGAACTTCTTTATATCGAAAATCTCCATTTATCGAATTTTTTTTAAGTCCTGTGAAATTTCAATATAAAATAATTTCCATATATCGAAAAAATTTTCTATATATCGAACTTTGTAACTTCAGAAATGAGGGGAAAATTATCTGTGATTCACCTGACACTGTGTGTGTTCCTCACTCCCTCAATCTACAACAATCGTTCCCGCGCATTACAGTATCTCATCATTCGGTAGTACTGTACGTTATTAAGGAGTAAGGTTAACTCAGTTTCAGTCAGTCTTTATTTTTGTTTTGAGTTTATTTTTTATTTTTTCTTGAGTTCACGAGAACGTAAATGCTGTAATGTCAAAAAGAAAATCTTTGAGTGTTGCGGAAAAGGTGGCATTATTAAATGATGTGGATAGTGGAATGCGAAAAAAAGACGTTGCAATAAAGTTTTTGATTCCGCCGAGTACAGTGTCAACCATAATAAAGAATCGAGAATCTGTTTTAAAAACTCATGAAAATGTAGGAGCAGATAGAAAACGGTCTAAAACGTGCAAATATGATGACGTGGACGAAGCAGTTCTTAAATGGGTGACAATGGTGCGAGATAAAAACATGCCTGTCTCAGGACCGCTTATAAAGGAAAAGGCGGTAGAGTATGCTAAAGTGTTGGGGCACGAAGAGTTTCAAGCAAGTTCTGGATGGTTGGACAAATTTAAGAAACTTCACAGCATTAAAGAAAAAGTTATTTCGGGAGAAAGTGGAAGTGTATCTGAAGCAGACTGTAACCAGTGGAAAACTACAACTTTAAGGTTAATTTTAGAAGAGTATGAACCAGATAATGTTTTTAACATGGATGAAACCGGACTTTTTTTCAGATGTTTACCAAATAAGACTCTAACCTTTAAAGACGATAAATGCTTTGGAGGTAAACACAGTAAAGAACGAATAACTGTTGTGTGTGCCAATATGTCCGGAAAAGAAAAAATAAACTGTTGGCGATTGGAAAAAGCAAGCAACCAAGATGTTTTAAAGGAGTGAAGTCTTTAGAAACCGACTACGAATACAATAAAAAGTCATGGATGACGAGTGAGATTTTTGAGAAATGGATAGTAAACTTTGACAAAAAACTGATAAGACAAAAAAGAAAAGTGGTTCTTTTTGTTGCCAATTGTCCAGCACACCCTCTTTTTGTGGCAAAAAAGTTAACAAACGTGAAGCTGGTTTTTTTCTCTCCAAACACCACATCTAAACTACAACCTATGGACCAGGGAGTAATAAAAAATCTCAAAATGCTTTACCGAAAACAAATCCTCAAGAGGCTCATTTTTGCATTGGAAAACAACAAACCTATTGATGATGCGATTAATCTCAGACTGTGTATATCAGAGGTAGCAAAGGTGTGGCAAAATTATGTAGCAGAATCAACAATACAGAATTGTTTTATAAAAGCTGGCTTCTTTCAAAATACTGTTGTGGAAGAAGTTACTGCACTGCCACAACTTGAGGATTGTTGGAACCAGTTACAGTCAACTGGCGCAATAGATCAAGATATCACTCGATGAATTTTTAAGCGTCAACGAAGACGTTATTGTTGCAGAATATCCAACGGACGATAACATTTTAAGTTCATTAAAAGATACTGAAGATTTAGGTGAAGACAATGAGGCAGAAGAAATTGAAGTTCCTAAACCTGCTAAGAAAGAAATGATGGCAGCATTTGAAACAATCCGTCGAGGTCTTCAATCGGAAGAATATGTGCCTGATGATATTTTCCAGTCGCTCAACAAATGTGAACACTTTTATGAGGAATCTGCATCAAATTTGGTTCAGAAAGACATTCGAAATTATTTTACGACCAATTAATAAAATACAGTATTACTCATTTAACACGTAAGTTCCTCCTTTTTTAAATACAAACAATTTTTAAAGTAAATAAATAAATACTGTACTGTACACTAAATACTTTTTATTAAATAAATACAGTAATTTTTATTAAATAAATGCTTATGGTTTTCATATATTTATTACCAAAATGTCGTTTTAATAGTATGGAGGCCTATACATGATTTTTTTAACAAATTCCAGTGCTTTTCCTAACCTACGAATAATAATAAGAAACAGGTTTCTGTATATCGAAATTTCTATATATCGAATTTTTTCTTAGGAACCATCAAATTCGATATACGGAGGTCCTACTGCATTAAAAATTGTGAAACGGTATTTGATAAGATAAGGAATAAAAATATAGAAAAAATCCCAGTATTACAGAAAAGCGGAATTTATAAATTAAAATGTAAAGACTGCAACAAAGTCTACCTAGGTGAGACAGGACGAAAATTCGTATGTAGGTTGTCTGTCCACAAACGTGGAGAAGGTAATAAGAACAACCAATTCGTTATATGCAAGACATTTCATAGAAGACAACCATAAGTTTATTAATCCTTTGGAAGAATTGTAAAAGTAGTAAATAACACAGTTGAAAGGAAGCTTAGGGAGGAGTTAGAAATATTGAAAGAAAGAGAAAAAGGATTAGACAATTTAATTAGTACTAAAAGTAAATTTGATAATGAAGAAATATTTTATAACATAATTAAGAAGTAAATGATAGAGGACAGATAGATAAGATTAAGAATTAAATTGCATAGGACTAATTGGATGTTTTTAAAATAGGGTGTGTGACTGACCCACATCTGTGGTTGAGAAAGAGGGGTAGGTTTAAAAGGAATGCACACACACACACACACACACACACACTGAAACACAAGGAATTTGCTAGAAAAATATGTAACTGTCCAGATGGAGGGACAGGGCTCAGGGGGTGGGGAAGGGACATTTGAATTATAGCTTGTTGTGTGTTAGAAGGGTGGGGTGGGGTTGAAGGGTTTGTTTTCATCTTATTTGTTTCATTTCCAATCTGACGATGAGCTGTGAAGCTTGAAAGCGCTAATCGGAATAATTTTTATATAGTGGTGTGCAACAGTGATCATTCTGCTTGTATTTTGATTTGATTAAAACTCTGAACCCCGTTAACACCTGTGACCCGGTATGTACCGTCACAATCACAATTCTACAGTGATTGAAAATTTTCAAGTCAATAGTCAGTAGTCAAGTCAGTTTAGTCATAGAACTACAAAATAACAACTGTTGTTTACAAAAATGAATTAACATTTAATTTTTATGGTTCATAATGTGCCAGAAGTGAATCATTTGTTCTGACATCTTTTGATGTCGTTCTTTTAATTTTTTTGCAATCTCAGACCTTAAGTTGAAAATTTTAAAGTGATGGATAAAGTCTGATATTTAATGTTGTCTTAATATTGCTACACTAAGGAAATAGATAGTACTGCATCGCTGAATGCCTGCGTGACTCTTGGCATGCCGGGGCACGTAAGGTTGTTCCAGTCGTTTTGGAGATCATTCTGCACGGTAGAGTTGTGTAGGATTCTGGATTCTTCTAGATTCTCCATGCCCCTTTCAGATGTTTACTTACCTACTTTACCAGCACCCAGGCCCACTAGCATGCTGCACTGCAAGGCAGCGGAGGTATAAATACTGGATTTCTGAGCTGCCCAGTTAGTTATACAGTAGAAGCCCGATATAGCGCGGTCTGATATACTGCGGATTCGGATATAACGCAGTGAAGAGTATGTTGCCCGTTATTAGCGAAAATTCTTACTTGTAGAGAGTGAGTAAATTATGAATTGTTTATCGTGACTTCCGTAGCCACATTGGAATGCGTTGCGTTTATTGTAAACAAAGGCTTGTTGTTGGAAACGGCGTTGTAAACAACAGCCAGAATTGCCAGTTCAAGTGTACCTGTAGACATAAACAATTGCCCTGTATTTACAGTCTCTACGTTTCTAAGAATTCATGCCAAGGCAAGCAGCCAACTAAGTCCCGTCTCTCCCTCATAGTGTACTCCTATATTACAGTATAAGATCATACTATGATATTATCTTATCAAAGTGTATAGTCTTTGTCATAAATTCGCATAGTGTAGAGTTTTGTGATGTTGCAGAAAAGAAAAGCATATTCTGTGAGTGATAAACTCAAAATAATTGATCGTGTGAAGAACGGAGAGTCAAAGGCAAGTTTATCACGTGAGTGTGGCATCCCAGAAGGAACACTTAGAGGGTGGCTGAAGGAAGAAGATAAACTTAAAAGTTTTGTGAACACAGTTGAAAGTGAAGTGGGGTTGGAAAGAAAAAAAGACTAAAGTAGGTAAGGATAGTGAACTAGATGAGTGTCTGCACAGGTTGTTTTTAATAAAACGAAGTGAAGGTGTGCCACTGTCAGGACCAGTTATTAGAGCTCAAGCTGTGAAATTCCATAGTGATTTACATGGCAGCAGTGACTTTAATGCATCTGATAGGTGGTTTTCGCGATGGAAATCTCGTCATGGTATAAGCCACATAAACATTGAAGGGGAAGCACGATCATGTGACAGTGAAGCTGCAGCACTTTTTCCTCAGGCATTAAACAAAGTAATGATCGATAATGATTTAAATGACCATCAAGTGTATAACTGTGATGAAACTGCTCTGTATTTTCGAATGCTTCCTACCAGAACTCTGGATGTGAATAATTCAATAAACAAATCTGGATTAAAAATAAATAAGGATAGAGTTACCCTCCTGTTTGCCACAAATAAATCAGGCAGCCACAAAGTTAAACCTCTCTGTATAGGGAAAAGCCGAAATCCTAGATGCTTTCAACATGTTAACATGACGTCATTACCCATCACATATCGTAATACAAAAAATGCTTGGATGACAAGTGATATTTTCGGTAAATGGTTCCATGAAGAATTTGTTTCATCTGTGAGAAGCCACCTGCGGTCACTCAACCTCGAAGAAAAAGCTGTACTGACCCTTGACCACTGTCCAGCACATACACCTGCTGATATGCTACAGTCAAGAGAGGGGAAAATCGGAGTCATGTTCTTGCCGAAAAACACTACAGCACTGATCCAGCCATTAGATCAAGGCATCATAAAAGCATTTAAAGCGCATTACCGCCGTGAACTTCTGAGTGCTATAGTGAATTCTGATGAGGAAATGGAAATTTACCTTAAGTCAATAAACCTGAAAACAGTTGCGTATTCAATAGGTCTTGCATGGGAAAGTATTAGTACGGCTACGATTCAGAATTGCTGGAAGAAATGTTCCTTTGAACAAAACATCGCCGATGGAAATTGCTCTGTTGCCGGATTCACTAATAGTGATGTACAGTCTGCGAGTAGTGCTCTGCATTGCAACTTCACTCTAGATGACTTGAATGACTGGGCAGAAGTTGACAACGGTGAGCCTGTTACAGAATGTATAGGAGATAAAGATATCGATGCAGTCCGAAATACAAATTGTGAAGAAAAAGAAGACGATGACGATGATGGAAATGAAAATGGGGTGAAAGTGAAAGAAGTTATTCCAAATGTTAGTGAAGTGATAATACACATAAACAAAGTAATTTCGTGGATGGAGAGGCAAAGTGAATCTAATAATGTTCATCTGCTGCACCTCGCATTTATAAAACAATACGCAGAAAAGAAACGCTGTGCATTATCCCGTCAAACAACAATTACAGACTTTTTA
This sequence comes from Magicicada septendecula, assembly GCA_034769895.1. NCBI lineage: Eukaryota > Metazoa > Arthropoda > Insecta > Hemiptera > Cicadidae > Magicicada > Magicicada septendecula. The sequence goes on from CM068367.1 coordinate 639,275,741, forward strand.
AGACCAACAATTAGGCCTACAGTAGGTCGAGTGAGCAATGTATAAATAGTGTATTTTATATTCCATTGGATTAAAATAGATTAAAATATTGGATTAAAATACAGTTTTCTTATTTTTTATTTCTACATTTGGTGACATAATTTACGTATAGTATATAGTAGTGCATTATACTGTAGCCTTTTTCCCGGTCCTCCCTCCCCATCATTTGTCACTGTACAGGTCACCTTCCGATATACCGCGGTTACGCCTATAACGCGGGGGAAAGTATGTCACCCGACAACCGCGCTATATCGGGCTTCTACTGTACCTGGCGATTTTAGAAGTATGATTCACAGTGATTGTTGTGGTTTATTGTGTGAATTAGTTCAAAATTGTAATAAGGTGACATTTATTGTTGGACAGATTCAACTTGCATTATTGTTTAAGAGTGCTTTGTTGATTTATAACTGCCGTTTGTGTCTAATTAAAGTTTGTAATTAGTGACTTCATTGGTGTCAGTTATTCTGTTTCCACTGTGCCGCATGATGATCTGTGTGACCATTGTAACATTTGATGTTTAAAGTGTGATGGAACCTGTAAAAGTGGAAACAGGACACTTTGTAGAAGAGTAGTGTGCATGGTAATTGATTTAGAAAAATTGAAACCAGTCAGTTAATGGAATATTTCGAAGCACTGCTACTGTAAACAGAAAAACAACAGGGTGAGAAACACTGACAGGAAGTGGAAGAAGCAGAAAAATGACAGGATGAGTAATATAAGCAGGAAGTAGAGAAGCCGAAGCATGAAACAAAAGACAAACTAAAAGTAAAGCATTTGGTAAATGTTTTTCTAGGTGGCTTCCCAAAAAAGGTTTACCGAACTCCCCCCCCCCAAAAAAAAGATATCTGCCAGCTACTTAGCGATAGCTAGGAATTTTTATAAATAGTACTATACTTCAATAGATGGATTCCTGGATTCCTCAAATGCATTGTCCCTGGAGATGAGATGTGGGTCTCAAATATAAACCCAGAAATAAAATGGCAGTTGATGAATGAAAACATAGCTTGTGTTTAAAAACAAGAGATTCAAAAAGCATTTTCTGGCAAAAAGTGATGGCTACTGTTTTTTTTTTGCGGGGGGGGGGATGTTTTGCTTGTACAATCATGGGGCATAGTATGACACGTCACTTACTATAACGAGTTGGCCATAGCTCATAGAAAATAGCACTCATGTATATTATTATATAGGATATAATTTACTTTTTCACTCACTTAAAAATACCATTTTATGTGAAGGATAAAAGGTTAATTTTGTTGATTGGTGTATAGCAGTATATAATTGTCAAACATTAATAAAGTTACTTAAATTTAAATTACTTAAAAAGATTGTTTAAATATCTTGGAAGCTTGATAAGTGAAGATATGTCCTGCACTCATGAAATTAGAGCAAGAATTTCTATAGTGAAAGAGGCATTTAATGGGAAGAAAAGACTGCTGTGTGGTAAAATTAATAAGAATTTAAGAAAAAGGTAGCCAAATGTTATGTGTGGAGCGTTGGTTTATATGGTGCAAAGACATGTACACTGAAGGAGGATGAGAAAAGATTAGAACATTTGAGATGTGGGTTTGGCGAGCAATGGAAAAAGTGAGGTGGATTGGTAAAGTAAGGAATGATGAAGTTTTAAGAAGAATAGGGGAAGAGAGAAGAATCCTGAAGATGATAGAAAATAGGAAAAGGAGGTGGTTAGGTCATTGTTTAAGAAGAGACTGCTTGGTTACAACTGCCATGGAGGGTGTCATAGAAGGAGAAAAAAGAAGAGGGCGTAGAAGAATGAAGTTAATAGGTAGCATTAAAAACAGAGGGTGTTATGAAGAAACGAAAAGACTGGCATGCGATAGGACAGCTTGGAGAGCTTTTACCATTTGAAGGCCTGCCGTAGGACAGAACACCAAATAATAATAATGAAGTTACAGAGAGAAATGTAAAATACTGTGAAAGGATTTTGCCTACTGGTACCTTCTTGTAACGTGATAACTAGCAGTCACTGCCTATACTCTTGACATATTTGAGAAATTCAAAAGTAAGATGTTCCCATCCTCGTGCAGCCTAGTCTTAGCCACTAATGACTTTAAAACAGACCACTGTTAATCAGAAGTTGGTTAGCTACTGTTTTAACCTGCTGCAATATTTCTTGGCTTCATGAATAATGATGAGGTCAAAGTATATGGAAGAATTGGTGAAAAAAACTGTGACAGATGTCTTGGAACAGAGGACAATGAAATTTGATCCTTGAAAAATCCCTGGATGGTGGTAACTGTATGGAAAAGCATGTTAAGATGAAGGAAATATATGTATTTAATAAAATTAATTTATTCATAACAGTTATCTATACAAGCCTATTGGAACTTTGATGGTTCACATGAATATTTTATACTTTACTTTTGTGTTAATTGATTGTTCATGTTAAAACTGTTCATATATTTCAAAACTGAAATTATTTGTGTATCTTGAAAACAGATTTTAAGCAACCCACTATAAATAGCATTGTACCAGCAGTCTTGTTAGTGGACTGTGTGTAGTAACTGCATATGACAAACTGCATATTTACTGATGTAGCATATTACATTAACATTTACGTAACTTAAATAACTTGTTTTTATGATGACAGGTGTCCGTGTGTTTGAATATTGTGGTGTTGAAAAAGTACTGACAGAAAATGAACAGGTAGTAGCAGTTGAGTCACCTCTAGGGACTGTTCAGTGTGAGACATTTGTGAACTGTGGTGGATTCTGGGCTCGCCATGTTGGACAACTTAGTGAACCTGCAGTAAAAGTGCCTTTGCATCCAGTAGAACACTACTACTTGTATACTAAACAGATACCAAATATTGATCCCATGACACCAGGTAAGTAATCAGTTGTACTGTAACTGTGTATTGTATGTGAGGGTAAAAGGTTAATTTTGTTCATTGGTATATACTGTATAATGGTATAGAATTATGCATTAATATTGGATTAAATGAAATTGTTTGTGTAGTTTCTATGGTCATTCCATAAATTGAGTTTCTTTACATGTTCATTATATGCCATTATTTTTATTAAGCTGTTTAAGATACGTTAGTAGTTCATTTAATACTTTCAAACTTTCAGTACATTTTGTCCTTTCTGAAGATTATCATTATAAGTAGTACTATAGTACTACTGTAGTAGTCTTCTTGTATACAACTGCTGGAGTTATTTTTCCACATTTGGTATACATACTTGTATTTATTATATGGAAGTCATAAGTGTGCAAAATAACTATAGATTCAGCTCACAAAATTTTAATTGTTGTAAAGAACATAATCTCACATACTGTGTATGTGTGTGATATTCCTTTCGCAGGAATTTTTTGTTGTATAACATACACAATACTGTACATGTTAAAATTATGTTATTAAATATGAGGCTTATTTTTAAGTGAGAACCATTTGCTCAATTTGATTGCGCAGGCCGATGGCAGCGGTAGTGGTAAGGTCATGCAAGGTTGGCGGGCCCCCCACTATGCAGCCACTAAGTTTCTCAAGTGTTTGTGTGCGTTAGTTGTGGTTATGCAGGATTGTTCACCACTGTGTTGATCGATAATCCCACTGATTAAGAAGCGATTACATTTTTGAATACAATAAGTGTACGTTTGTCCTGCTGAAATTCATTGGCAGCTCATAGAAGTGTATGGGGGCAATGTCATGATTGATGAAAATGTGTATACGTGGTGTAGGTTATTCAATAAAGGAAGGATCAATATACATATCAAGGATCAGTCTGGATGGCCTACTGTCGTCACTGAAGATTTGATCAAAAAAGTATACTACTGTATTCGTAAAAGCAGGCAATTCACTATTGATGTATTGCAGCAGTCATTTCTTCACGTATCATGATCTGTCATTTATGACATTGTTTCTGAGAAGCTTCACTACAAAAAGATTTTTGTGTGATGGGTACCAAAAATACTGAAAGAAGAGCACTGACATTTCTGGAACGGTATCACAAGGATGGCGATGAGTTTTTGAACCATATTGTGACTGGAGATGAAACCTGGATCTGTCACTATACACAAGAGACCAAATGACAATCCTTGCGTGACATAATTTCCGATCACCACCAAGCCAAAACCTAAAAAAAATCCAAGCAGACTCTACTGGCCCAAAAAATCATGACTGCAGTCTTCTGGGATTGGAAAGGTATCCTTTTTGTTGACTTTTACCTACAAGGAATGACAATAAATGTGGAAGTGTATTGTGAAACACTCATAATGCTTTGTTGGGCCATTCAAAACCACCGCTGTCGACTGTTTTCAAGTGGCGTCTGCTTTGTTCATGACACCCGTGGCAAGGACAACAATGCTACTGGACTAGTTTGGATTGGTAAAGCTTGATAATCTGCCTTATAGTCCTGATCTTGTACCTTCGGACTTTCATCTTTTCCCAAGCTGAAGGAATTTAAGGGGGGGGGAAGCGAATGGCTGATGGTGGTGAATTGAAACAAACTGTCACTACTTGATTGAACAGACAGGCGGTAGATTTCTTTGGTGATGGTATAAATAAACTAGTGCCACGTCTGGACAAGTGCTTGGATCTTAATGGTCGCTATGTAAAAAAGTAGAGTAATGTTCTAGTTTATGTTTTCTTTTGTAATTTTATTTATCAATAAAGTTTTCTTGGCTATATAGCAAAATGGTTCTTACTTAAAAAATGGCCCTCGTATTTTGCAGTTGTTGCGTGTCATAATTTTGTAACTGTTGTAAAGAGTAAATAATTAATTTAGAAACACAGTTTGTAAACCAAAGAGTTATATTTTGTTGCTTTTTTTAAAAAAAAAAGGGTTCATGTTATTCAGTGTCGAAGAGCCATACTTGATTCCATAGTTGCAGTGTTATAATAGTTTTTATGTTTATCATGATCTAGTTAATTTGACTATAGTATTCATAAATGTGAATATGTGCTCAGATTTTAAATTATAAGACTGAAGTTTAGTAATTTATAAATATAATATTCCTGTTGATGGTAACTTGTGTATAAAGTTTAAACTTTTCACTGAATTTTTTGTCAGTAAATGCTAATAAAAACCATTTTATTTTAGTGGTGCGGGACTTGGATGGATATATATATATTAGAGAATATGAAGGAGCGCTTTTGGCTGGAGGTTTTGAACCTATTGCAAAACCAGCATACGAAGATGGAAACATGCCAAGTGAGTAAAGCAATTTTTTAATGAATAAGTTGTTGAATTTTCAGTATCATGATTCTTAAATGTAATCTGAAAAGAAGATGGAAAAAAATAATGGGTAACTGCTAATGTGTCACTTATTTAATTGAATTAGATTAAAGTTAAATTTAATTTAGTTACATTCTGTTAAATTTGATATACAGAGTTATGTTTCAGTAAAATTTAATTTAGTTACATTCTGTTAAATTTGATATACAGAGTTATGTTTCAGTATTTCACATTTATGAGAGCACTGTGTCTAGGCATGAGTATGTTCATATTATTGATTTACAAGATGCTACCCTAGTCTAATCACTTTTGTTGGTCAGTCACTGTAGTAATTCACCTTGGAAACTTTGTATAGCACCTTGTGTGTGTGTTATATCTGCAAAGCATTAGAAGTGTATTGCTGTATAGAAATGAATTTTGTATAAAACACATTACAGGCTGTATAAGACTATACTATAAGTACTACATAAAGAATGTGGCATGTAATAATATTAAAGATGTGCTACTTACTGAAGGATGAATTTGGCTTATAAGTTTGGGTGTAAGTAATTCCAATACATTTAGAGCCAACATGCACTTTTTAATGTATTTTGTGTGCATAAAACTGTGGAGTACAGGAGTATAATATAACATTATGGAATATGTGATCGTGTGATCTACAATTTTTTGTACCCAACAGGGCATTAAAATAAACCCATATAATTTGTGAATTAATAAATGTATTATTTGAAAATCAAATATGAGATATCTAATTTAAATACTATCCATATGAGTTTCTTGTCTATTTATGTTGATGCTTGTCTGAAAACATGGTATACTGTATATTGACTGTATATTATACTATCATTTGCTTTTGCTTATACAGGATCTCCACTAGAAAGAGTTTTACCTGAAGATTGGGATCATTTTTATGTTTTGCTTCGTGAGATATTACATCGTATACCATTACTTGGTGATGCTGTCTTACAGAAACTCACCAATGGACCAGAAGCTTTCTCTCCAGACTGTAGGTGGATTCTGGGAGAAGCTCCTGAGGTAAGTTTTTAATAAGTGAGCAAATGTAATTATCAAGATTTTAAAGTCTTGATGTGGTAAGAATATATTTTGAAACTTTACTGTAGTTCTGTTATGTGCTTTTTTTATTATTTTTTTATGTGTACACGTACACTATGTACATTTATTATTATTCAAGTTATTATGTTCCACTGCCTACCTTTATAATGTCCCTATTTTGCTGCATTAGACAGTAAGAGAATATGGATTATAGTAAAAAGTCAGTTACAGTTAGCATGACTTATTTGAACTGCAACTACCTCATTGTATATGATATGTATGCGAATAATATCATAAAATATGCTACACTCACTTGTTGCACACACCACTAGTCACTGTGACACCGATTAGCGCTTTTGAACGTACCCGTTCATCATCAGATCGTAACTGCCACATCCGTCACACACAACTGGGGGTCGCGAGTAGTGCAGTGTCCCGAGTCTCAGAAAGGACTCCTGCCACTGGGTCTGTTTGAGTTCATTTTATACTTTTTATCTAATTATGGGGGGGGGGGTCTGAAGCGACCTGCGATTGGTGGATTATACCACCGGGACTAGCAAACGAGGTCGCTTCCAGGACTCACCTGGTCGCGGGGTGTATTTACCAAGTCCGGCAATGAGGGAATTGTGGGTTACTCTGTCGGAACGAACATAGAATCTACGCGCCAGGCGTCTCACGGTGTCATCAAGAGAGCGGACACCGAGTCCTCTCCTCAAAAGACGAGAAGAGTACCTCCGGAGGACTTTGCACGCGAGCTTCAGTCCCCGGTCGAGTACACGCTGGAGCGTTGTTCTATGACCACGAGCCAGGTATCCCCAAACAGGACAGGCGTAGGTAATCACGGGCAACACGTACGTGTTGACTATGAGCTTACCTAGCCGGGGGGTCATTGCCAGATTAGAAAGCACGGGCCAGAGTCTACCGAGTTGCGCCGAAGCGCGTTGTCTGATGTAATTTGTATGGGTTCGCCAGGTGAGTCGGGAATCCACATGGAGCCCGAGGTACTTGACGCTATTGGTCCAGGGCACCTCGACGGGGCCTACTTTAAGCGGCCGAGGCCGCTTACGTTTTCGCGAGAATATTACCGCGGCGCTCTTGGAAGCGTTAACGGCAACTCTCCAGTCATCGGTCCACCCGACATACGCGTCGAGTTGGCGCTGGAGCTTAACTGCCGCATAACTCGCGTTCGGCTCTGAGGCAAAAGCCGCAGTGTCGTCCGCGAACAGCGACAATTTCACTCCAGGAACTCGGGGCGTGTCGTTGACAAACAACGAGAACATGAGAGGCCCAAGGACACTTCCCTGAGGGACGCCAGCGGTAATACGCCTTTCCGAAGAGAGAGCGTGGTCTACTCTCACTCGGAAGCTGCGGTCTCGCAGAAAGCTGCCGATCAAGTGAATGTAGCAGTCTGGGAGAAGGACTTCCGTGAGTTTGTACAGGACACCCTCGTGCCACACGCGGTCAAAGGGTTTCTCTACGTCTAGGAAGATCGCAGTCTTCTGTTTGCCCTGGCAGCCAGCCTCGGTTATGCATTCCACGAGTCTCATTAGCTGATGAGTCGAGGAGTACAGCTCACGAAAGCCGAACTGTTCGGGGATCAGCACGTCTAGTCTTTCTAGATGGTCGCGGATCCTACGCTGGATCAGATGCTCAAAAACCTTGGACGTCGCGGAAAAGAGGCTGATGGGCCTGAGGTTTTCCACGTGAGAAGAATTCTTTCCCGGCTTAGGTATCACAATGACGGTAGCCGTTTTCCATTTCACCGGAAAATAGGCCAGTCTGAGGCATGAATTGAACAGGTCGGTGAGGAACTGGGTTCCTCGCTCCAGAAGGCGATGGAGGGCGGAATTCATGACTCCGTCCGGGCCAGGCGCCTTCCGGGGCTTGAGCTGAACAATCCTCTCAGAGACCTCCTCCGGGGAGATGGGCTCCTGTTGGACTGTGATATCGGCCGATAGAAAGCGCTCTACCTCGCGGCAGATTTGCTTAGTGAAAGCCGGGTTCTTGGATGGGTTGGGAGCGAACTGTCGCTCTAAACTGTCAGCCAAGAACTCTGCCTTTTCGAGGGGGTGGCCAAGGGGTTGACCGCCGGGTCCGGCCAGTGCGGGGAGAGGCGCGCGTTTGCGCTTTCCCGTTAGGGCACTGGGAATCCGCCAGACATTACGGTCCTCGGCAGGGCCATCCATCTGTGTCACAGCCAGCTCCCAGTTGTGTCTACGGAACGCCAGCATGTCGCGACGCAACTTGCCGGACGCTCTGTTGAACGCAGCCTTGTCGGCCAGGTCACGAGTCCTCTGCCAGTGTCTCCGGAGGCGATTCCTCTCGCAAGCGAGCTGAGACACCTCTTCGGGGATACGCTGATAGTCGGGCGTGAGCCCCGGCTTCATCCGGGAGGACACGTCTACCGCCAAGACTACGGCTGTGTCGAATAAGGCAACTGCCTCGTCGACATGCTGGGTAGTGTCGAGCGGGATATGCTCTGGTAGGCGGCGACTGAACGCCGGGCCAAAGTGGTCCCACTCGATTACCCGCCGCTCGTCACGGACGGTGGCATGCTGGGTAGCTATATGCACACTGATAGGGCAATGGTCCGAGGACAGTTCCGAAATGACGGAGACGTGGACCGGGCAATAAACGCCCCTGACCGCGGCAATGTCCAGTACGTCAGGGCGGGAGTTAGCCCTTGAGGGATAGTACGTAGGCCCGGTAGGACCCATGACTGTGACCCGAGCCGCATCAGCATACCTGCGTAAGCGGGTCCCGTTTGGGTTCACCAAGCGGCTCCCCCAATCAGGATGCTTACAGTTCAGGTCGCCCGCCAGGACTACTCACCTGTGAGCTCCAAAGACGGCCTCCAGATCGTTTGACAGGAGCTCCGTTTGTGGAGGCTTGTAAGCGGAAACCACGAGTAGACCGCCGAGAGCACCATGGAGCTCGACCGCGGTGCACTCGAGGTTCCGCCGCTGAGGCAGGACTATGCGGTGATGACGAAGACTCGCCTTCACCGCGATGGCTGTGCCCCCTCCTGCGCGACCTGACCGGTCGTCCCGGTGGCACACGTAGTTTGGTAGTCGGAAACAACGATGCGGGGTCAGGTGCGTCTCACCAAGAAGAAGCAAGTCGGGCTTGTGACGGGCAACGAACTCTAAGAGCTCAGAATGCCGGGAAGGGAGGCCGTTGGCGTTCCACGCCACGAGCTCGAGGTCTCGCTTGAGGGATTGCCGTGGTTGTCCGTTCATAACAGACCTGTAACACGGCAGGCTTCCACCAAGAGGAGGAACTTGTCTTGGGGCGAGGCTGTTGCCAAGCGTTCCTTGATTTTCAGGAATGTTTGGGCTACTTTCTGCAAGTCGTAGCTTGCCAGAAAGTCGGAAACAACGGCGAGATCATCGGATGATGAGGCCTGGGGAGAACGCTTGGCGGCAGCTGCATAGCTGCGGCGGGGTGAGACGGTGGAAGCCTTGGGGGCAGGTTCTGGAGCGGGTGGCCGCTCTGGCTTTTGGTGGACGGGCTTGGGTCCAGTGGCAGGTAGTTTTGGCTGGCCCGTGTTCTTGGCCTGGGTCCTACCTTTCTTGCCCAATCTGGGGTATTGTGGCTTGGGTGGCGACGGCCGTGGAGGATCAATTTCCTCGTTGTCCGGCAACGGGACTAGAGCGTAGGGGGGTACCTCGCGTTCCGGTTCCGGGGGCGCGGTAGTTGGTTTGGCCTTTGGAGCTTCGCTCGGGCTCACTGCACTGGGTTTCGGAACCGGAGCAGACCTCGGGGCTGGTTTCCGGACCACAGGTTCAGCGGCTTTGGCCGTCTTGACTGGTTGAACAACAACATGTCGAGGCTTAGGCTGGACGGGTTTCTTGAGCTTGTCCAGCTGCTCGCTATAGACTGGGCAGCGCCTGTTATTAGCAGCATGGGCGCCGCCACAGTTAATGCAATACCGGTGATTGTCCGGAACGGCGCAGGCCTGCGTCAAGTGGTCATTTCCACAGCGGACGCAGGTCGGCGCGTTCCGACAACCGAAGCTGCTATGGCCGAACCGCTCACACCTGTGGCACTGGGAAAGTCGCCCGGTCTGACGGCAGGGCTCTACGCTCACGCAGAGCCCGAAAAGCCTTTTCAAATCTAACAGGGCCTGGGAATAGTCGCCCTTCTCTACCAGGAGTCTGATTAGGGGGAGGGGCCGATGCGAGCCATAAATAGTGTACAGCCGAGAGGCTCCCACAACCTTATAGCCCGCGTCGCGCAGTTCGTCTAGGACGACCTGCGGATCCGCCTGTATGTCCAGGCCCCGAAGGACGAGGGCTACAGGCTTGGTTCGGTTTAGTGAGTAGGTATGGAACTGGAATGATTCACGTTCCAGCCACTGGACTACTCCTAAGTGTTCGGATGCACTGCGGCAGGCAACGCGCACAGTCTCACTCGCAAGGAGCTTGACCGATGCGTTGTCTGCCAGCACAACGACTTTACAGAGTCGGCGGACGAAGCCGATAATATCCTTGATGTTCGTGACGAACACCGGCGGGATCCTTCCTTCGGAGGTGCGACTAGGCGCAACCTCAGCGGAGGCTTGGAATGCCGCCGAGTCCGTAGCCGAACTCAAGGAGGTCAGGGAGGGAGACTTTCTCGGCTTGCCACCGTGCCCTACTACCACCCAGTCGGTGGAAGCCGAGGTCTCCATGGCTGGGGAGTCAGACTCCGGCAGAGGTTGTGGACTGCTTGGCCTACTAGCGGCCGTGCAGCTGGAAGGTCCGGCCTTTGCGGGCTTGGTCGGCCCTAATAAGGACCGATTGGTCTCACGAACTTGCGCGGGTTGAGCAGGGCTACCCGCGCGAGTCGTAGGGTTCCCGACTGGCCCAAGTGGCCGGCCGGGGGGCTTGTCACTGCCGCACAGTGCTTCAGGGGCACTATTAGCTGGTCCACTGCTGACTAACTCAGCTCTTTGTCCAGCGGGTATCCGGGGGCCGAACTGTGACACCGTCACAGTGGCGGCGGAACCCGCATCTCTATTTGTCAGTCCTACTCTCGGACTCCCCGGATTACGCTGGACAGCACTACCTAATCGACTTACTGGCACTGTGCGGCAGGTCCCAGTTGTGTTGTGTTGGTTGTCTTCGTCCTGGCAAGACGGCTGGTCAACTTCCATCGCTGCAGCTGGATGATGGCGCTGGCGATGGGGCGAATCTTGATCTGGCGGTTTCTTCTTTACTGCCGCCGCAGTAGCTTGAACTGAAGGCCTCTTCATGGCAGTAGAGTAGAGGTCGAGGCGATCCTCTTCTGCGATGTTCTGTTCTGTCCGATCTCTTCCAAGGTTGAGTGCAGAATGATTCCACGATTCTCACGATGTCTCACGTCACCATGTCACGCCACATCCGTCCCTAACTCCACCCCCTTATATACCTGCCTCTACTGAGGGCGTCCACGTCACTGCAGGTGAACCCTTTGTCAACACTACTTCCTACACGCGGGCGAAACCATCAACCCATGTCTATTTTTTATTTCCTTACCGAACCTACCTTTTCACATTTTATTATATTATAAAATATTTCTTCATTTTCAAAATTTATCTTAATATTCATTAAATTATTCATACCTTTTTCCCGTTCTTTTATAATTTCTAATTCTTCTATGAACTTTCTTTCTATCGTATTATTAACTACCTTTATAATATTAAAATTTTCCAACGGATTATTAAATTTATGATTCTCCTAAATTTTTTATAAATCTCCTAAATTCTCCTTTTTGATTTATGGGTGTTTTGCAAGGAGAAATATTAATTTTGTAATATTTCTAAATATACAGAGTTTATCTTGATTCCCAATATAAAATCCTCATAACTTGATTCCCAACATAAATATTTACAATTTTATAAAAAATTTGAGTTCAGCTTTTGGCCCATGGTGCCCCTATGGTTAAAAAACTTTCATAGTAAAAGCTACATTTCGATTTCAGTTAAATTTCCTTTAGTTTGACACCTGGTTGCATTTTTACAAAATTTAAAAATTTTTTATCCCTTTTCTGGGCCCTGGTATATGGAATTTTTTTAATTTCCAAAATTATATACTATATTGAAATTTTGGTTAAAAATCTCTAATTTAATCCACTACATGGTTTTTTGCAATTTTATTAAAGTTTTAACCCACTTTGTGGCTGGAGTTTCAGTGTTCATGCAGTGTCTCTTAATATAATCTTCTTTCTTTGTCTGCCCTTACAAGTATAATAAATTCCCAGTCACCAAATTGGTCTGCAGTCATTGATCCAGATCCAGATTTTGTATTCATTCATGTGATGCTTGGCTTCACAGCGGGAGCCACACTGCTTTAACCATATGACCATGCTGCTGGGTTATATGCTGTAAACTTTTCATTTAACTTTGATATTTCTGATGACTTTTTGCAATAAAAACCACACTCAAACTTTATATAACTAAAATAATTGAAGGAGTTATGATGATAAATTTTGTGCCATAAAATTTCTAAATAAATATTTAAACAGAATTTAAAGTAAACATAAAATAATTATAACACAGAAAATTAACAAATCTGTAATATGAAACAAGCCATTGTTTTCAGGAAACGCGCGCGCACGCACACACACAGAAGAGAGAGAGAAAGTAACTAAATTACTCTAATTTGAAGTACTTCACTGTAATTTCAATTTTTATTGTGTTGTAGTACCTCTCTTTCTTTTATGTATTTTATAACTGACAAAAGTAATAAGTTTTATAGATAAAAGTTACTTTTGTGTAATACGTTTTGTTTCATAAAAATAAATAGTTCTCTGTATCTATTCCAAAACACTGTTGTATCCTGTTGTGAAATACAACAACAGACTTTAGCTGTTGTATGATTACCAGAGCTTTTACTATAGTTTTATAAAGCCACATGATTTTACTATAGTATATTCTGACAACTATTGCTAAAAGTGTAATTTCAATTTTTAAAATAAATAAGTCAAAAATTTCTCTAGTCATTGATTCACAAGCCCCCATAGATAGACAATATTGTGAAAGTGGTTACATTCTATTCAGAGAATTAGAAATTAATATTTCTATTGAAAATGGAGTAGTCCTAAGTATCTTAATTACAATTTAGTTAGTAAATTAAGTTTAGAGCACATGTTAGATAATAAATGAAGTACTAATACAATTTAGTAAGTAATTCTGATAAGTTAAAAATTTGTAAATTATTTAATTGCTTATGTGAATAGTATTGGAGCAGAAATTGGCTTTACATTTATGCACCAGGTCTGTTTTTTACATCAACAAAATGAGTGGATAACTTGTTTGAATAAATTAGTCACTCAAAAATGTCTCCAATAATGACTATATGAAAACAATTGTTATACAGTCAAATCAGATTTCTGGGTGTGTTTGATTCACCATATTGAAAATATTTTTCTGCTAGAAATATTTTACTGTAGAAAGGAAACTGATTTGAGATTAACAAAATCTTATTAGACTTGAAAGGTATTTTTATACAATTAATTATATAAAACAACATAGTTCAAGGTAAATAACAAGTTTCTTCCATTATTGACGATATCAGTAATAATGCTAATAGTCTGTATTTGCTATTAAAGGGGTAGAGTATAATGTTGTTTGTATCATAAACTATCATACTTTTTTTTATAAGAAGTATGTTGTTAAAAAGTGCTAGTTTTGCAGATTAGGAACTATTTTGTTGCTGCTGGAATGAAAACAGTTGGGATCTCAGCAGCAGGAGGCGTTGGGCGTGCGATTGCTCACAGGATAATTGATGGTCATCCACCATATGATATGTATGAACTTGATATATGTAGATTTCTTGGATTACATAATAACAGAAAGTTTCTGAGAGATCGAAGCAAAGAAGTACCTGGTATGTGTCACACTGGGTATTTAGGTTACAATGTTTAAATTATGAACTTTGAGAAATTTAAAATATAAACTGTGCATGTGGATATACTTTTTTTTTTAATCTGAGACAAAATGAGATACATGTGAGACCATTTACATTGTTTTTGAAATTTAGGCATAAGTAAATAGTATCTACATATTAAAGTCCTATATGTTACATTGATTAGTATGGACATCTTTAGTTGTACAATGAAAAATAAATTCCACCAATAGGAGACTTATAAAACTGAATTCGAGTAGTGTAGTGTTTCTCCTCCCAATATACGGAATACATTTTTTGTAACTATAGGATTTACAGTTAGTTAAACAGATGTTCTCACAACAGGACTTTAGTAGGCAAGAGTACCACTTATGAGTTTGCTTTGCTTCTGATAAGAAAGAAATTGAATGAAAACTAGGGAGCTGTTGAGGGGGGGGGGAGAAGATCATAGGGAATTCATACTGTTGTTTTAAATTATAGTAAGTTGATTATACAGTTTTCATGCCTAACTATGGCATCTCTTATTTAATCTTTTCTTTATCTGTTTGTACTTATGTGGATACCAGAATTTGTTTTTTACAGACAAAAATAAACCATGGAATGTAATAGAGACGTTAATTAAATAATTTTTTCAGAAATAAAGTAAAATAATGCTTATACCGTAAACAATAGATTCTAATTACTTATTTTGTAATTACACTGTAATATTTAGATGCATATATTAAAACTTAAATTAATTTTACTGTTACGTAGGTCTACATTATGGAATGATGTACCCAAATCATGAATTTCGTACTGGCCGTAATCTACGCATGTCACCTATCTACCCACGGCTCAGAGAAGCAGGAGCTGTTTTTGGCCAGGTGATGGGGTATGAGAGACCCTCGTACTTTGATCGTGAATATGGTAAGTGATAGGACTTTTCTGTTGTGTGTGTGTGTGTGTGTGTGTGTGTGTGTGTGTGTTTTTTATACATGGACACATGCATGTGTTTTATGCTGCTTGATTTGGTTAAATAATTCACAACTGCAATAAGACCATTTATAAAAAGGGAAGGCATTATGTAATCTATTATATGCCTTTTAATATTTTGGTGAATATATATTTTAAATGCATTATAAATAGTTTTTAAACAATTTCTTGATAGTTTATTTTTAAAATGCAGTATTTAAAGTGCTAAATAATATTTTTATTATTTGTATTTGTATGTATATGACTGTAATATTGTAAAGAATGTACTTTTACATTATTTGATGTTATTTTACCTAATGCAATTGCCTGTCATTTTAGTGGAAGAAGCAATCAGCAGGAATGAGGGCCTACCATATCGCATAGCAGAAACAGATACCTTTGGTAAACCGGAGTGGTTTGATTTAGTGGCTGGTGAATATGCAGCATGCAGAGAAAGTGTTGGACTTAGTGATTATTCTTCATTTACAAAAATTGATCTTTGGGTAATATGAACAGCTGTACAAAATATATTATAAAAAATACACATATGCACATCTCATAGTATTGGGGACGTATGTCCTGTTTAATGAGCTTTATTTTTAATCAAATATTAATGAGTTACAATCATCCATTCATTTTATTCATTATCACTTTATTCCTGGACAGTGATCAACATTTGTCTTTTTATTTTCATTAGGTACTCAAGTTTTATAATTTAATATTATTCATAAAATTTATGTCTGCGACAAGTAGTTCTAAACAAACAGCCAGAACAATTACATAACAAATAGCATAATTTTAGTATCTGTTTTATGCAATCAGTTTTAGTGTTTTATTGTAAAAATGCCGTAAATGTTTAAAATCCCTTAAAACTGGGTATTCTTGTTTTTATGTTTTAATTTGCACAGGAACTACAGAATTATTTGTTACTTCCATGTTCCATTAGGAAATGGTCATGGCGAAACAAATCATGTTCAAGATAATGGCTGATTCTGATTGTACTACCCTCAAAACATGAAGAAAAGTCATTTTTCGAAAAGTGTTTGTGTATGTATGTCTGTCTGTCTGTGTGTGTAGAATTTTTTCTATGGCAAACGATAACAGCCACAAATTCAAACAGAATCAAATAATTTTTTGTATACAGCACTGAATTGTAGAGTACTCAAGGCCTGTTGTTTTTGGTGAAGATCGGTTACGAGAAAGGGGTAGTTTACCTGCAGCGTTTTATGTTTTAACAAGGGTAATGTTTTCTATGAGGAACGATAACTGCCGTAAATTAAAACAATCAAATAATTTTTTACGTATGTGCCTGAGTTGTAGAGGACTCAAAGCCTATTGACTTTGGTGAAGATCGGTTACGGGGAAAGGGTAGTATACCTGCAATGTTTTATGTTTTAACAAGGGTAATTTTTTCTATGACGAACGATAACTGCCGCACATTCAAACAGAATCAAATAATTTTTACTTCCATGTTCCTTAAGGAAATGGAAGTATGGTGATGGCAAAAACAATCGTGTTCGAGATTATTGCAGATTCTGATTGTACTACACTCAAAACATGAAAAAAAGTCATTTTTCAAAAAGTGTCTGTCTGTGTGTCTGTAGATTTTTTTTCTATGGCAAACGATAACTGCTGCAAATTCAAACATAATCAAATACTTTTTTGCATGCAACTCTGAATTACAGAGTTTTCAAGACCTATTCTTTTTGGTGAAGATCGGTGTTATGGGAAAGGGGTAGTTTACCAGCAACATTTTTTGTTTTAACAAGGGTATTTTCTATGGCAAACGATAACAGCCGCAAATTCAAACAGAATCAAATAATATTTTGCATATATCCCTGAATTGTAGAGTTCTCAAGACCTATTATTTTTGTTGAAGATCGTGTTAGGGAAAGAGGTAGTTTACCTGCAACGTTTTATATTTTAACAAGGGTATTTTCTATGATGAATGATAACTGCCGTAAATTCAATCAGAATCAAATGATGTTTTGCATACCTTCCTGAGCTATAGAGAACTCAGTGTCTGTTGATTTAGGTGAAGATCGGTTAAGGGAAAGGGGTAGTTTACCTGCAACATTTTATATTTTAACAAGGGTATTTTCTAAGGCAAACGATAAGAGCCGCAAATTCAAACAGAATCAAATAATGTTTTGCATACAGCCCTGTATTGTAGAGTTCTCAAGACCTATTGGTGTTGGTGAAGATCGGTTAAGGGAAGGGGTAGTTTACCTGCAACATTTTATGTTATAACAAGAGAAATGTTTCCGTGATGAACGGTAACTGCCGCACATTCAAACATAATCAACTACGTTTTTGCATACCTTTTTGAATTAAAGAGAACTCAAGGTCTGTTGATTTTGTTGAAGATTGGTTAAGGGTAAGGGGTAGTTTACTAGCAAGATTTTATGTTTTAAGAAGGGTAATTTTTTTGACGAAAGATAACTGCCGTAAATTCAAAGAGAATAAAATAATTTTTTGCATACGTTCCTGAATTTTACAGAACTCAAGGCCTATTGATTTTGGTGAAGATCGGTTAAGGGAAAGGGGTAGTTTACCTGCAACATTTTATGTTGTAACAAGAGAAATGTTTCCATGACGAACAATAACTGCTGCACATTCAAACATAATCAAATATTTTTTTGCATGCATCCCTGCATTGTAGAGGACTGAAGGTCTATTGATTTTGGTGAAGATCAATTTAGAGAAAGGGGTAGTTTACCAGCAACGTTTTATGTTTTAACAAGAGTAAAGTACTAAATTTTTATAAATAAAGTATCCTGATAAGTAGCTCATAATAATCCACTGTAGAAACGTAGATGAAATATCTATAAATGAAGAGGTTAGGTGAACGAGGTGGGGGTAATTTTCTATTAATGAAAGTTATAGTTGAAGGGGAAGGGGAGAATTTGTTATATGTGTACTACGTTATCGGCAACAAAGAAGTAGTTCTTTGTTAGAATTCCTTCCTGGGCTGTTTAGCCGTATCCAATGTTTTCTGCAAAACCAGACTTTTCGGCAGTGCCATCGACTGCCATCATCAGTAAAAATCGAGTGCGAAAACGTGAGGTGGTATACGTTAGTGACCACAGTACTGTGGTTAAGGCTGAAGCAATAAGTAGAAAGAAGTAGTTTATATGGAAATATTTCATTTCGAATATGATTTTAAATATAAATCTTAGAACATGGAAGTCATGTATGGTTCTCCATACCGATATTTACATATGTGCCTGAGTTGTAGAGGACTCAAAGCCTATTGACTTTGGTGAAGATCGGTTACGGGGAAAGGATAGTATACCTGCAATGTTTTATGTTTTAACAAGGGTAATTTTTTCTATGACGAACGATAACTGCCGCACATTCAAACAGAATCAAATAATTTTTACTTCCATGTTCCTTAAGGAAATGGAAGTATGGTGATGGCAAAAACAATCATGTTCGAGATTATTGCAGATTCTGATTGTACTACACTCAAAACATGAAAAATATCGGTATGGAGAACCATACATGACTTCCATATTCTAAGATTTATATTTAAAATCATTTTCAGCCAAACAGCCAGGCTGTGTCTTACCTGCCTTTTTATTGCTGTATTAAATGAAAAATATTATATTACATTAAAATGAAAAAATTATAATTTTATTGCCTGGCAACAAAATTATTTTATTTTTAACAATTACCATTGTTTCAAAAAGTTTAAATAAATTTTCAAGTACTTTACTCTTGTTAAAACGTAAAAGGTTGCAGGTAAACTACCCCTTCCCCTTAACCGATCTTCACCAAAATCGAAAGTCATAGAGATCTCTACAATTCAGGGCTGTATGCAAAACATTATTTGATTCTGTTTGAATTTGCGGCTGTTATCGTTTGCCATAGAAAATACCCTTGTTAAAAAAACGTTGCAGGTAAACTACCCCTTTCCCTCAACCGATCTTCACCAAAAACAATAGGTCTTGAGAACTCTACAATTTAGGGCTGTATGCAAATAATCTTTTGAGTCTGTTTGAATTTGCGGCTGTTATCGTTTGCCATAGGAAATACCCTTGTTAAAACATAAAACGTTACAGGTAAACTACCCCTTTCCCTTAACCGATCTTCACCAAAATCAACAGATCTTGAGAACTCTACAATTCAGGGCTGTATACGAAACATTATTTGATTCTGTTTGAATTTGCGGCTGTTATCGTTTGCCAAACAAACAAAATTACCCTTGCTAAAAAAAACCGTTGCAGGTAAACTACCCCTTTCCCTCAACCGATCTTCACCAAAAACAATAGGTCGCGAGTACTCTGCAAATCAGGGCTGCATGCAAAAAATTATTTGATTCTGTTTGAATTTGCGGCAGTTATCGTTTGCCATAGAAAAAAAATCTACAGACACAAGATAGACAGACAGACACACAGACAGACAGACACACACACACAGACACTTTTCGGAAAACGACTTTTTTTCATGTTTTGAGTGTAGTAGAATCAGAATCTGCAATAATCTCGAACACGATTTTTTTTGCCATCACCATACTTCCATTCCTTAAGGAATATGGAAGTAAAAAGTCATTTTTCAAAAAGTGTCTGTCTGTGTGTCTGTAGATTTTTACTTCCATATTTCCTTAAGGAATGGAAGTATGGTGATGGCAAAAAAAATCGTGTTCGAGATTATTGCAGATTCTGATTCTACTACACTCAAAACATGAAAAAAAGTCGTTTTCCGAAAAGTGTCTGTGTGTGTGTGTGTGTGTGTCTGTGTGTCTGTAGATTTTTTTTCTATGGCAAACGATAACTGCCGCAAATTCAAACAGAATCAAATAATTTTTTGCATACAGCCCTGATTTGTAGAGGACTCGCGACCTATTGTTTTTGGTGAAGATCGGTTGATGGAAAGGGGTAGTTTACCTGCAACGGTTTTTTTTTATCAAGGGAAATTTTTTTTTTTTGGCAAACGATAACAGCCGCAAATTCAAACAGAATCAAATAATGTTTCGTATACAGCCCTGAATTGTAGAGTTCTCAAGACCTTTTGTTTTTGGTGAAGATCGGTTAAGGGAAAGGGGTAGTTTACTTGTAACGTTTTATGTTTTAACAAGGGTATTTCTTATGGCAAACGATAACAGCCGCAAATTCAAACAGAATCAAAAGATTATTTGCATAGAGCCCTAAATTGTAGAGTTCTCAAGACCTATTGTTTTTGGTGAAGATCGGTTAAGGGAAAGGGGTAGTTTACCTACAACGTTTTTTTAACAAGGGTATTTTCTATGGCAAACGATAACAGCCGCAAATTCAAACAGAATCAAATAATTTTCTGCATACAGCCCTGATTTGTAGAGTACTCGCGACCTATTGTTTTTGGTGAAGATCGGTTAAGGGGAAGGGGTAGTTTACCTGCAACGGTTTTTTTTATCAAGGGAAATTTTTTTTTTGGCAAACGATAACAGCCGCAAATTCAAACAGACTTAAATAATGTTTCGTATACAGCCCTGAATTGTAGAGTTTTCACGACCTATTGTTTTTGGTGAAGATCGGTTAAGGGAAAGGGGTAGTTTACCTGTAACGTTTTATGTTTTAACAAGGGTATTTCCTATAGCAAACGATAACAGCCGCAAATTCAAACAGAATCAAACGATTATTTGCATACAGCCCTAAATTGTAGAGTTCTCAAGACCTATTGTTTTTGGTGAAGATCGGTTGAGGGAAAGGGGTAGTTTACTTGCAACATTTTTTTAACAAGGGTATTTTCTATGGCAAACGATAACAGCCGCAAATTCAAACAGAATCAAATAATGTTTTGCATACAGCCCTGATTTGTAGAGTACTCAAGACCTATTGTTTTTGGTGAAGATCTGTTAAGGGGAAGGGGTAGTTTACCTGCACCGTTTTTTTATCAAGCGTATTTTCTATGGCAAACGATAACAGCCGCAAATTCAAACAGAATCAAATAATTTTTTGCATACATCCCTGAATTGTAGAGGTCTCAAGGACTTTCGATTTTGGTGAAGATCGGTTAAGGGGAAGGGGTAGTTTACCTGCAACCTTTTACGTTTTAACAAGAGTAAAGTACTTGCAAATTTATTTAAACTTTTTGAAACAATGGTAATTGTTAAAAATAAAATAATTTTGTTGCCAGGCAATAAAATTAAAATTTTTTAATTTTAATGTAATATAATATTTTTCATTTAATACGGCAATAAAAAGGCAGGTAAGACACAAACACACAATTCACGTTATTTCTGGCCTCACTCATGTTTATTTTCTTACGTTTGCACGCTTTTTAAATGGAAAGTGCCGAAACCCACACCAACATAACGCGTGCAAGCCGAAAAAATGGACATCAATTTGCTTACTGGCGAAGCTAGTAGTTAATGAATGGGTAGGCAAAAATCTTATCTTAAATTTTTTTTAAGGAATCACTAAAAGGACAGTGGTTCAAATCGGACGCTGAGGTAGAGTTTGCTGTAACCGAATGGTTCCACAAACAGCCGTAAGAATGTTACTAGCAGGGAATCTACAGGTTAGCGCAACAGTGGAACTCATGTCTTAATGTTATTGGAGACTTCTTTTAAAATCGTTGAATAAAAAATGCTTTACAGCTCTATACGTGTGTCTATTGAACAATCCTTGTATTAGTCATACACAATAATACAACTGATTGAACTTCAAATTTTTAAACTTGATTAGTTTCTATATATATGTTTAATGTTACAAATAATTCAAATAACAATCTTGATCATCTGTTAGTTCAGCGGAATAACAGTGACACTTTTAATAACCGCATAAAATAAACACTTAGAAACAACACAGGCGCTTTAACTTAACTGTTTGGACCACAGAAGTGAGGCATGCCTCAACGCTCTATGTGTACAGCGCGGGACAATCCCCCCTCCCTACACTTCCCTATCACACCACTACATTGCTTACATACGATGTATACAAAAAACGCTGAGGCAAGTTCAGGTTGCCTCATTCGCTTTAAACGAACTATGCTGAATCTCACCTGTCACCATCTAGCGGTCGCTCAATAAAGCACGTTTCGGTTTAATAAATTTGACAGTCCCAGTAACAATGTATAATCTTTACGTTATGTAGTTCATACGTATTTATAATTTTTATTCTACAGAATTTGTTAGGGTAGGCATTGCCTCAATTGCCTCCATGTAACTCTGCCACTGATATATATGTGTACAACGTTATCGGCAACAAAGAAGTAGTTTTTGTTAAAATTCCTTCCCGGGATATTTGGCCGTAGTCCAATGTTTTCTACAAAACCAGACGTTTCGGCAATGCCATCGACTTCCATCATCAGTGAAAATCGAGTGCGATAACGTGAGGTGGTATACGTTAGTGACCACAGTACTGTGGTTAAGGCTGAAGCAGTAAGTAGAAAGAAGTAGTTTCTATGGTAATATTTCATATCGAAAATGATTTTAAATATAAATCTTAGAATATGGAAGTCATGTATGGTTCTCCATACCGATATTTTACTTCCATATTCCTTAAGGAATGGAAGTATGGTGATGGCAAAAAAAATCGTGTTCGAGATTATTGCAGATTCTGATTCTACTACACTCAAAACATGAAAAAAAGTTGTTTTCCGAAAAGTGTCTGTGTGTGTGTGTGTCTGTCTGTCTGTGTGTCTGTCTGTCTGTCTGTCTGTCTGTAGATTTTTTTTCTATGGCAAACTATAACTGCCGCAAATTCAAACAGAATCAAATAATTTTGTGCATACAGCCCTGATTTGCAGAGTACTCGCGACCTATTGTTTTTGGTGAAGATCGGTTGAGGGAAAGGGGTAGTTTACCTGCAACGGTTTTTTTTTAGCAAGGGTAATTTTGCTTGTTTGGCAAACGATAACAGCCGCAAATTCAAACAGAATCAAATAATGTTTCAGGGCATACAGCCCTAAATTGTAGAGTTCTCAAGACCTATTGTTTTTGGTGAAGTTCGGTTGAGGGAAAGGGGTAGTTTACCTGCAACGTTTTTTTAATAAGGGTATTTTCTATGGCAAACGATAACAGCCACAAATTCAAACAGAATCAAATAATGTTTTGCATACAGCCCTGATTTGTAGAGTACTCAAGACCTATTGTTTTTGGTGAAGATCGGTTAAGGGAAAGGGGTAGTTTACCTGTAACGTTTTATGTTTTAACAAGGGTATTTCCTATGGCAAACGATAACAGCCGCAAATTCAAACAGAATCAAAAGATTATTTGCATACAGCCCTAAATTTTAGAGTTCTCAAGACCTATTGTTTTTGGTGAAGATCGGTCGAGGGAAAGGGGTAGTTTACCTGCAACGTTTTTTTAACAAGGGTATTTTCTATGGCAAACGATAACAGCCACAAATTCAAACAGAATCAAATAATGTTTTGCATACAGCCCTGATTTGTAGAGTACTCAAGACCTATTGTTTTTTGGTGAAGATCGGTTAAGGGGAAGGGGTAGTTTACCTGCAACGTTTTATGTTTTAACAAGTGTATTTTCTATGGCAAACGATAACAGCCGCAAATTCAAACAGAATCAAATAATTTTTTGCATACATCCCTGAATTGTAGAGGTCTCAATGACTTTCGATTTTGGCGAAGATCGGTTAAGGGGAAGGGGTAGTTTACCTGCAACCTTTTACATTTTAACAAGAGTAAAGTACTTGAAAATTTATTTAAACTTTTTGAAACAATGGTAATTGTTAAAAATAAAATAATTTTGTTGCCAGGCAATAAAATTATAATTTTTTCATTTTAATGTAATATAATATTTTTCATTTAATACAGCAATAAAAAGGCAGGTAAGACACAGCCTGGCTGTTTGGCTGAAAATGATTTTAAATATAAATCTTAGAATATGGAAGTCATGTATGGTTCTCCATACCGATATTTTTCTATGGCAAACGATAACTGCTGCAAATTCAAACATAATCAAATAATTTTTTGCATGCAACTCTGAATTACAGAGTTTTCAAGACCTATTCTTTTTGGTGAAGATCGGTGTTATAGGAAAGGGGTAGTTTACCAGCAACGTTTTTTGTTTTAACAAGGGTATTTTCTATGGCAAACGATAACAGCCGCAAATTCAAACAGAATCAAATAATATTTTGCATATATCCCTGAATTGTAGAGTTCTCAAGACCTATTATTTTTGTTGAAGATCGTGTTAGGGAAAGAGGTAGTTTACCTGCAACGTTTTATATTTTAACAAGGGTATTTTCTATGATGAATGATAACTGCCGTAAATTCAATCAGAATCAAATAATGTTTTGCATACCTTCCTGAGCTATAGAGAACTCAGTGTCTGTTGATTTAGGTGAAGATCGGTTAAGGGAAAGGGGTAGTTTACCTGCAACATTTTATATTTTAACAAGGGTATTTTCTAAGGCAAACGATAAGAGCCGCAAATTCAAACAGAATCAAATAATGTTTTGCATACAGCCCTGTATTGTAGAGTTCTCAAGACCTATTGGTGTTGGTGAAGATCGGTTAAGGGAAAGGGGTAGTTTACCTGCAACATTTTATGTTATAACAAGAGAAATGTTTCCGTGATGAACGGTAACTGCCGCACATTCAAACATAATCAACTACGTTTTTGCATACCTTTTTGAATTAAAGAGAACTCAAGGTCTGTTGACTTTGTTGAAGATCGGTTAAGGGTAAGGGGTAGTTTACTAGCAAGATTTTATGTTTTAAGAAGGGTAATTTTTTTGACGAAAGATAACTGCCGTAAATTCAAAGAGAATAAAATAATTTTTTGCATGCGTTCCTGAATTTTACAGAACTCAAGGCCTATTGATTTTGGTGAAGATCGGTTAAGGGAAAGGGGTAGTTTACCTGCAACATTTTATGTTGTAACAAGAGAAATGTTTCCATGACGAACAATAACTGCTGCACATTCAAACATAATCAAATATTTTTTTGCATGCATCCCTGCATTGTAGAGGACTGAAGGTCTATTGATTTTGGTGAAGATCAATTTAGAGAAAGGGGTAGTTTACCAGCAACGTTTTATGTTTTAACAAGAGTAAAGTACTAAATTTTTATAAATAAAGTATCCTGATAAGTAGCTCATAATAATCCACTGTAGAAACGTAGATGAAATATCTATAAATGAAGAGGTTAGGTGAACGAGGTGGGGGTAATTTTCTATTAATGAAAATTATAGTTGAAGGGGAAGGGGAGAATTTGTTATATGTGTACTACGTTATCGGCAACAAAGAAGTAGTTCTTTGTTAGAATTCCTTCCTGGGCTGTTTAGTCGTAGTCCAATGTTTTCTGCAAAACCAGACTTTTCGGCAGTGCCATCGACTGCCATCATCAGTAAAAATCGAGTGCGAAAATGTGAGGTGGTATACGTTAGTGACCACAGTACTGTGGTTAAGGCTGAAGCAATAAGTAGAAAGAAGTAGTTTATATGGAAATATTTCATTTCGAATATGATTTTAAATATAAATCTTAGAACATGGAAGTCATGTATGGTTCTCCATACCGATATTTACATATGTGCCTGAGTTGTAGAGGACTCAAAGCCTATTGACTTTGGTCAAGATCGGTTACGGGGAAAGGATAGTATACCTGCAATGTTTTATGTTTTAACAAGGGTAATTTTTTCTATGATGAACCATAACTGCCGCACATTCAAACAGAATCAAATAATGTTTTTCATATGTGCCTGAGTTGTAAAGGACTCATGGCCTGTTGATTTTGGTGAAGATCGGTTAAGAGAAAGGGGTAGTTTACCTGCAACATTTTATGTTTTAACAAGGGTAATTTTTTCTTTGATGAATGATAACTGCCACACAGTCAAACAAATTCAAATAATGTTTTGCATACATCACTGAATTGTAGAGGACTCAAGGCCTATTGATTTTTGTGAAGATCGGTTAAGAGAAAGGGATAGTTTACCTGCAACGTTTTATGTTTTAACAAGGGTAATTTTATCTATGCCAAACGATAACTGCCACACATTCAAACAGAATCAAATAATTTTTAGCATACGTTCCTTAATTTTAAAGTTCTCAAAGCCTATTGATTTTGGTGAACATCGTTTAAGATAAAGGGGTAGTTTACCTGTAACATTTTATGTTTTAACAAGAGTAAAGTACTTAATTTTGATAACTAGAGTATCCTGATAAGAAGATCATAATAATCCACTGTAGAAACGTAGATGAAATATCTATAAATGAAGAGGCTAGTTGAACGGGGTGGGGGTAATTTTCTATAAATGAAAATTATAGTTGAAGGGGAGGGGAAATTTTTTATATGTGTACTACGTTATCGGCAACAAAGAAGTAGTTTGTTGTTAAAATTCCTTCCTGGGCTGTTTGGCCGTAGTCCAGTGTTTTCTGCAAAACCACACGTTTCTGCAGTGCTATTGACTGCCATCATCAGTGAAAATCGAGTGCGCGAACGTTAGGTGGTATACGTTAATGATCACAGTACTGTGGTTAAGGCTGAAGCAATAAGTAGAAAGAAGTAGTTTCTATGGAAATATTTCATTTCGAAAATGATTTTAAATTTAAATCTTAGAACATGGAAGTCATGCGTGGTTCTCCATACCGATATTTTACATTTTGTTATATACAGAAGCCTTTTTTATAAGAGATTAGTAGTGCTGGCTACATTTAATTTTAAAATAGTACATATGAAGAAAATAATATCAATTGTTTGCTTTCAAACAAACCTTATTGATAGTATTCGGAACTTCCAGTTTAGTTTTTTTTTGTAATATGGAAAGTTGTGATAAAAAAAATTATTATCAATAGTTAAAATTGAATTGACTTTGTATTAATTCTAGTCAAAAGGCAGAGAAGTGGTTGATTGCCTTCAGTATCTTTGCTCAAATGATGTTGATGTTCCTGTTGGAAGTATTATACATACAGGGATGCAGAACAAATATGGTGGATATGAAAATGATTGTAGTATTACTAGGCTTTCAGAAAATCAGTAAGTATCAAACTTTATAAGGGAAATAAACTTAACTAAACTTTTGAGTAGAAATAAAAAAGAACACTTGTGTATGAAATAGTTATTTATAATTGATAAGGTCTTGAGACATGCTGGATAGTTATTGTGTGTGTCAGTCGTCAGTCAGCAAGTCCTTGTTATCATCACAGTATACATTTAGCCCTGTTTGTGATATCTCCTGTTGTAGATTGGTACTCTCTACTGCATTTAATAGAATCCATACATCTGTTTTGTTGTCTCTCGTCACTGATTGTCTGAAGACTGTTGCTAGCCACTTTACTTCTTTTATAATTCATTATTGCATTTTTCAGATTGAAGCACAGTCTATAAAACACTTAATGTTTTGTTATTTTTACAGCCTGTTTTATATTTTTGACCATATTTAGTAGTCAGGTGGTCCTTATACCTGTATTCTTTTCTATAACAGTGACTCAAGACTTTACCATTATTTGATCACTGGTGCAAACCCTGTGCAACAGTACTTTTATATAACATATAACTGTCCTCTCATTCAGTTAATAAACAAAACATCCATTAATGATATGAAAAATGCATTAAGGTGACTATTTATATATCATTTTTAAAAATGTAACTTTTTGAATTATATTTTAACTAAAATTATCTGTATATTATATGAGTTACAGAATATTATAAATAAGTCTTTCAGTAAGTTTGATAGTTTATGGCATTTTTAATAATATTTATGAATTGAAACGGAATAACATGATAACTCTGCATATATTGGTTTTTCTTCTTTTCAGTTATATGATGATAGCACCAACAGTTCAACAGACACGGTGTAAGACATGGATTCAACGCCACTTGCCAAGTGACAGTTCTGTGTCAATATCAGATGTCACATCTATGTATACTGCAATCTGCATTATGGGCCCTTTCACTCGTGCACTTTTATCAGAACTGACAGACACAGATTTAAGTCCGAAATCATTTCCATTCTTTACGTACAAGGTATCATTATTATCAACTTATCAAAGTTTTGTATTTTAAACATATTTAATTGTTTGTTTTATTATTAAACATATTGATTACAGCAAATGTAAATTTAAAAAGTTCTTAAATGCCTTTGTTTATTATAAAGACAAAACCATAGTTGTCATTAAATTTCAAGAGTTTGTCACACAGTGTGCATGCTTTTAGAATTCAGAGTCACTGTATATGTAAAAAAGAATGTTTTAATTGAAGTAAACATATTATGTAAAACAATATTAAACACTTGCAGGAGCTTGACGTAGGACTAGCTAATGGAATACGTACTATGAATCTCACACACACAGGAGAAATGGGTTATGTTCTTTACATACCAAATGAGGTAATACAATGATATATTAATTTATAATGTGTGTTTTTAAAAGTATTTAGTGTACATAGAAAATGTCTGGTACATTTTTTCACCGCTTTTAAAGATATTTAGCCAAAAAAGTAACAAAAAATGTAAAATCTATTAAAGACATATTGATAAAACAACAAAGAATTTCTTTTGCTTTTTCTGTCACAGAGTATATTTATAAAGTCTGTGTAGAAGCAACACAGACTAACATTGCTACACTGATGATCCTCGAACACAATAATCCATATTTGATAATCTAACAGTTTACTAGAGTTCATAAACAGAATAATTATGAATATAATATAAAGTGAAGACAAATGGACGTACAAAATCATAAATACAGGAATATCTGTAAAATAATTATTGATACAACTGTAGTCCACTATGCAACAGTAAAATGTTTTGGTCACAAAATTAACTATAATTATATAATATTAAGTTCCTACTAATTTAACGACACTCTCAGTAACGATTAATCTTTCTACAGTTAGGATCTCTCTATTACATATAGTATTTTTAGTTCCTGTTGATGTACTTTCCTCCTTCCCAGTTCTAAGCCAATACAAACCATGAGTCAGGAGCCCCCCCTCAATTAATCTTGCCCATACTGTAAACACAGTGTTTCACCTGTGTGGACTGTTATGACTATTATGAATTCTGAAGCAAATTAATGTAATTCAGTTATGAGATGTTTACCTACTGACTTGCTGAAGTGAGAATAAGTTATTGCATTTTATTGAAAATTCACTGTACATAATATCTCCCTTTACAACAATATTATTTTCTAGTCTATGTGGTATCGATATTTCACTATATTCACTCTCAGACGTTTACAGGCTTGGGTTTTTTGCAATGGAAATCATAGCCTAGTGCATGTAAGTCATTGTTTTAATTGTGAACATATAGCTATATAAAAATGGAAACAGTCGTACAAATTAATTTATTAGATAAATACAAAATTAGTGAGACTACTACCTTCACTTTGCAAAATATAATAAAATTACGTATTTGATATTTGAGTGCAAGGGACATTATGGTAAAAGTCTCTTGTAAGATTATTTGACTGAATAAAATCAGGTATTGGGAGTAGTTGGTCGGTATCAGAAAAATATTTAATGTTAAACATTTTAATTGAGTAAACATATTTATTTTTTGTGTGTATAGGACTTAGTACTGAATCATGATTAACTAAACATATGTTCACAGCTAAAGGCTTTTAAAAAATGTATTACTTTTCGTATGCATTACAGTTTGCTCTTCATGTGTACTCCAAACTTCTGGAAGTAGGAGCAAAATATGGAATAAAACTTGCTGGTCATTATGCAACCAGAGGCCTAAGGATTGAGAAATTTTATGCATTTTGGGGTCAAGATTTAGACACAAGCACTACTCCATTAGAGTGTGGACGTTCATGGCGTGTAAAATTTGACGTAAGTTACACTTCCAACAGTGTACATGATGTGTAGTATAGTTTTTACATTTATAAAAATGTAGGTAGACTTAATTAATTAGTAGAGTTACTTAATGTTAAAATAGATAATAAAAAATTAATAAGATTTTTATTTTTCTGTAAATTGTAATACATAAAAGGCTTAGTCAGTTCTGTAGACGTATTTTTTTGTATACAGGAACATAAACAAGAGGAAAAAATAGAAGCAGCTATGGAAGAGGAAAAGTATGAATTAAACATTTAACTAGAGCAAGAGACAGCTTTAGGGAAAGTACATTTTTGAACTCCTAAGGGAACAATAGCAGACACAGGAAAGCAAGAAGTACAAATCAGCTAAAGGATTACAAAAGCTAATTAATACCTACTTCAAATTGAGCAACAGTTTTTTAAACTAAAAAAATCCTTCAGTAATATAAAATTAAACGTCTGTATAACACTGTGTAGGCTGGTATCAACATACAGATGTGAAATAGGATAAGAAGGGACTTAGGAGCGCAACTGATTTGGAGTATATAGACCGTATTTGAGTACACAGTACAGAAGCAGCTAAGTTGTTATGGTCAGTTGTAAAGAGTGAATGATAGCAGGCAAATAAGTAGATTTTAGGAGATTAAGATAAAAGAAGGGGAAGAGTCAAGGCTAAGGGGAATGTGAAAAACATAGTGGGGAAAATTGTGGAAATTAAAGGAAAAGTTGGATTGAGACTTAAGGAACAGTGGCATTAGATTTTGTTTGATAGGTAATCATAAATCAGTAGGTTATTAATGAATAACAACAACAATAATAATAATAAATGTTAATGAATTTGTATGAATCCTACAGTGATCTGAAATTTACTTAATGAACTAAGATAAGTTCATAAATAAATATATTGTCAAGTTTCTGTTGTTTCTAATAAAAAAAATAAAAGAAGTCTTTATCTTATATGGAAAAGCATTTTTTTAGTTTCTTTATGCAGTATAACTTGTTTGTAGTAAGTTTCACAGGACCGTGTAAATTCATTTGTAATATGCATTGTCGTTTTAACCATAAACTATATTAGTTGGTGTAAAAAATCTTCTGACTCACTGAATCATTATAAGCATTCTGCATTGTGTATTTATAGGCTGTATAATAATTCAATTTTCTTGTATTATAGTGTAATGGAATTTAATGTTTTAGAAAGGGGAGTTTATTGGAAGAGATGCTTTACTGAGGCAGCGTGAGCAAGGCGTAAAGAGGATGTATGTACAACTTTTGTTTAATGACCATGACCATGAATCAGAAATGTGGTGCTGGGGTGGTGAACCAATCTACAGAGACAATGTTATAGTTGGTGCTACTACTACTACTGGTTATGGTTACACTTTCAAAAAACAAGTGAGTATTTTATTGTACAGTTGATTGTACTGATGTTATAATTCATGATTTTGCCAGCTATAACTTCTGGAATCTGTGGTGCTTTGTCTCATGGTACTTGATCTGACGTGATAGCATTGTTCAAGTCCTTACCTAGATGTGAAGCATCTGCTGTACTGCAACATTGTGATAATTGGCTTGCGACACTGAACAAAAGACTTCTCTTTGGAACAGTAAAAGCAATCTATACACCATTCTGCTTATTTCTGATGTATGTTGCATGTTTATGCATATATGTTTTTAAAAAACATAACATCGCAGAGTATGTTATGTTAATAAAACATAATAGTAACAATTGTATGAAACATGTCTTAGTTTTGTATACATTTTAAAAGGATAAAAAAGGGATTGTATTCTTGAGCATTTACGATACATGCATGTCCAAATGTTTTAAACACATTGTAAAACAATGCTGGGAACAGTTAACAACTTGTGATTAGATGTTTCCCTGTGAAAATAGGAAATTTTCCATTTACTCTCCTATGTGAACCATTAAAGGAAGTAGAATGTGATATGTGCAGTCGAATAATTCAGTTTTCTAATAACAAAATAGAGTACAGTGGTAAGTGCACATTATCAATGGAATGGAACGCATGAATAAATCCAGAGCAAAAGTTAGTTCAAACATGCAAGGCATCGTTTGAATACCACTACTGCCAACTGCCAACCAACCAGCCAAACAAATTTTTTACAAAACCGCCAGTACCTCAAAAACAAAAAGCAGGATTTTATTGAAACAAAACCCAAAATAAAATGTAGAATTCTCTCTAAATTTCACTCAGTGACACCATATAGCTATCTCTTATATAATAAAAGTTTGTCACATGCCGAACATTTCACTACATGCAATTCAATAAAGAAATTTCATGACATAGGACCATTTTAAGGCTTTGTTCTTGAAAATAATTACCGTATTTTCTCGCATAATTAACGGACTTTTTTGACGAAAAATACCGGCGAAAATTTCGGGTGCGTAAATTATTCAAGGATTTCAGATATACCCAAATTTCATTTGAAATTTATTGACATTTAAAAGATACATTAAATATATTGTACACAAAATCAGTTCAACTCATTGAAGTTATCGTCATTTGGCATAAAATTACGGTTGAGTTTTCTTCTGAACAATCAAATAGAGTACATTAGGCAAGTTGGACACACAGTTTCAAGTACGGACACCGGAAAATATTCTTCCCATTACGAGCTGATAGTACGACCTGAAGCAAAATAAATATGAATTAACGAAAGTACTAACGACGTAAGTAATAATGACATACCTGCTAAAAAGGAAGAAAAATAATCTTACCTTTTATAGGCTACCAAGTTGGTCGTCGCCACTGGAACTGCAGTAAGAATTGGTGCTGCTATCACTGCTCACATCTCTCCATAAGAAGTCATCTTCAGTCCCGTCTACGCATTCGA
Organism: Magicicada septendecula; assembly: GCA_034769895.1. Classification (NCBI taxonomy): domain Eukaryota; kingdom Metazoa; phylum Arthropoda; class Insecta; order Hemiptera; family Cicadidae; genus Magicicada; species Magicicada septendecula. The sequence goes on from CM068367.1 coordinate 639,308,402, forward strand.
GATTCCCGTCTTTTTGAAGCTCTTTTCAATCCCCTTCGAAGAAATCATGTCCCAAGCGTGCAATATCCACTCACAAAGGAGTTCCACAGATGGTTTCCGAATTTTGCCTGTTGGAGTAAGTTCGTGCACATTTTCCGCCATCCAGCACTGATAGAGTTTTCGCACATTGTCCTTGAATGGTTTATTTATCGAAACGTCCAAGGGTTGAAGTACTGATGTCAGTCCACCAGGAATCACAGCCAAATCGGTTTTCATGGTTTCCAATAATTTTTTACTGTTTTCCGTCAGATGGCCACGAAAACTGTCCAACACGAGAAGAGCCGGGCACCGAAGGAGAGACCCCGCTCTATTTCCCCAAACCGTTCGTATCCAGTCTTCTACGAGTGACGTGTCTATCCACCCTTTTTCTTGGACACGAACGTGGATCCCACGTGGAAATTTTACTTTCGGCATTGTTTTTCGCTTCAGGACAACGTACGGTGCAAGCTTTCTGCCATCAGCTGTTACAGCAAACATTACCGTACACCGTTGTTTTTCACATCCAGTAGTGCGCACAATAACACTCGATGTTCCTTTCGTATTGATTGTTCGACTTTGTGGCATATCGAAACTGATGGGCGTCTGATCTGCGTTTCCTATCTGGGAAAGCAAATATTTCTTCGCTTTCCGTTTCCTAATCATGAAGCGATGAAAATCAATGACTTTTTGGTCGAAATCATTCGGCATTCTTTGACATAAGGATGTTCTTCTTCGAAGAGAGAGTCCATTTCTCTTCATAAATTTAATCACCCAGCCTCGGCTAACCTTAAAATTCGAGACACTGATCCCATGTGCTGCAGCTATTTCTCGTCCTTTAAAATACAGCATTTCGTAAGAAACGGCATATCCATCATTGCGTAACGAAATCACATATTTCAGAAGATACTCCTCTACTTGTGGAAACTTGCCACTTTTTGGACCGCGAAATGCTTTACGAGACTTGTTGGTCTCTTGAAGGGCAATTTTCTGTTTTCGCCAGTACCGCACATTACACTCGGACACAGAATATTTGCAGCCTGCTGCCCTATTCCCTTGTGTTTCGGCATAAGCGATCACCGCAAGTTTATATGACACAGTATTACTCGAATACTGGCTCATTGTGGATTAATGAACGACTTTGAGATAACAAAACATCCGTGTACCCAAAACACTCGTAAATGAGTTTCTACCAGACTAGAATAGATCGTCACTAATCACGTCTTCACTCACCGGACTGAAATACCGCAGTGAGTAATAACAGGAAGTTGCACGAGGGTTTGAAATGCGAGGTTGCGCAATAGGAAAGCTACTACTTGACATCTTTATTTCGAAACGCACCCGGAACTGCGTGATGAAATCATCGAGAAAGTGTAATATAAACGGTCAAATACGCAAATATTTCTTTTTTCCCACTTTGAACCCTCCAGAAATGGGATGCGTAAATTATGCGGGGGCGTTAATTATGCGAGAAAATACGGTACAATTATTGGTACAAATTTATGTTTAAAACCATCCTTATGCTTCAAAGAACAGTAGTGAAAGAATTTTTTTAAATTGGATCAGCAGTTTCTGACGTTAGCCTGGACAATGAAACAAACACACTTTACCTCTGTATAATAGTAGTATAGATATAGATAGATATACATTACCATACTCCTTCTTGCTTGTGCTTCTCTCTCCCCACCATGCCAGACTTACTTGCTCCATCATCTTTGTCACTTGTGGAATAAGAGAGGGGGTCATAGCTCGGTCGCTAGTTTGGATTTATCTTTTCCCCTCCTTTATAGCTAACAGTTTTTCATTTCAGCTAACAGTTTTGATTTCGTTATACAATAAACCCTGTCTTAAGCAGCTATATCATTTTATTATTTACTTGCAGTTGCACTCCGATTTACAGTATGTTTACAATGAAAATACTTATATTACAACACATGATAAATAAATTGTACTTTAGAAAAATAGTCTTTAACAGTGCTTTGTTTCGTGGTAGCAGTTTTCTTTTTTTAATTGCATAATTTTCAACCAAACAGTAAAGTTTACTGCACTGTTCCACAGTATTATTCCCACATTCCTTATCTAGAGTAATGCAGATACCTTCGATCTGCCCAAGAGATTGAAATCCGTTTGTTAAACTATTGGCGCTTCTTTAATTTCTTTTTCTGAATTCTGTACTGTCTGTTCTGTCTCTAATTTGAATGCGACATTTTGTATAACACTCCTTAATAGTGGTACCAGGAACCTCTGTTCAGGCTGTTTTGATCCAGGATACCACATCGAGGAGACTAATTTTCTTCGCCAAGGGAAATGCTGTCATCCGTTTGAGACACAATGGACCAAAGATCTCTTTTTGATAAAAAGTTTAAATGTCCGAATTATTCGTTGGTCCAATGGCTAAACATAAGATGTGTTTTTTGGAATAAATAAGAGTCTCATGTTGGATAATGATGAAACTGGATGTCGCATTATCCTGTAACAAAATACACGATAAATATTGTTTTGCCAACTAATGCCCCGTAATGTTGTCTCCAGATTCTTGAAACACCTTGGTTTTTTATGACTTTCCGATAACTAACGACTGCTCTTTTTGCCAGCAGCACTATAACATAACATAATCGTTACTCTTTCTTTAGCAATTCTTGCAACATTACAGGCACCTTTGTGTAATTTAATGATTTATTTGGTACAGGTATAAAATATATGTAGGCATGTCAACGTTGCCAATGTTACTTAGTGACCTTTATCAATATTCGTGCTCAGAAACCTCTATTTACATTCCTGTCTTTATTAACAGGCATAGCTGTACCTTCACCCAAAATTGTTTTGAACGGCATGTTGTGCCGCTTTCTAAAACACTTCAGCCACCCATTGATTGCTAGAGAATATTCGACTTTAATTTCAGTAAAAATTTTGAATGCCTTCTCCCGTAACATACTTCCACTACCTGGGAGATTTTTGAGCAAACACATTTATACCATTACTAAAGAATTTCATGTACTTATCAACACTTTGATTTGCGTTTTCTTTATCCCCCATTCATATTGGATTCAAACTCTTTTCAAGTTTGGTCTTTATTTTGGATTATGCTGTTGATTTGTGTCCTTCCACATTTAAAAACTTCGGCAAGTTTCCTTGCTGAAATGCCCTTACCACTTTCAAAAATAATACTTTCTTAGTTTCTAAATTTAAACACACCCTTTCTTTGTTACTAATTTTTGACACACTGTTCAATTACACTATACAAATTACAAAAACACTCAAACATATGCTGATCACTTAAGCCAATCCAACGTTATAACTTCCTCTATAAATTCCAAATATTCACTTGTAACTGGGTGCTTACTATTGTTTCAACGTTATGGAGACCTTGTCAGTTTAATGTGTACAAATAACATTTTATAAATTTAAAAGTATACAGGTACATACGGCTAGATCGTTTACCTATGTATGGGTTTATACAGCTTATCTTTTAGTTGGGCAGGTATAAACACTACTTGAATAGTCTTAGAAATATGTATTGTCAAACTATTTTGTCTACTGTATTATATTCCAGACCACTGAACATGCAATAGGTGACCGTTTAAACAAGGGAACGAACCCGTTATGGGCTGACCACTGGCCAAGGGAGGTGACCATTTAATGGAGGGAAAATTTACATTGATCTTACGGAAAATAAAATCTGTTCCTCAGGAAAGTGGCTGTTCATTAAGGTGACCATTGGGTCAGGTTTTACTGTATGTTGAATCAGTTTACTGCGCTAGGAACGCGAGATGTATGGTAATGAGGTAGGCACCACAGTGCTATATATAAAGTTCTAACTTAAAAAATTGGATTTTCCTTGTGGATATACATTCACTCTATCCTGTAATCTGAGAACAGGATAGGAAAAATTATCATTTATGGGAAACATCACACTCAAACTTGGAATCCTTTGTAGCAAATGCTGAATTGTTATAAACTAGTGATTTGTATGACCTTATTAATCAATTCATATGGATCAGGATAAGAGAAGTAATTATATGATATGACACATAGAATAATCAGTTACTATTTTATAGTCCTATGTAGTATATGCAATAACTACAATACAAAAAATACATTGCTTCGATATAATTTAGATAAAACTTAATCACATATATAAAATATTTCCAAAGTTAGTAATTTCAAGGTTTGTGTAGATTTTTTTATCGGAATAAAATATAAACTTGTGCAATTATATCTATAGTTGTGTTTAAAAATACTGAATTTTTAATCAATATTGTTTCAAGAGTACATTAAAAAAGTACTCAGACAAAGAAAAATCAGACAAAGGTGATTTCAGGGGAAACTTTTTTCTTCAATGATCAGGCCCCTGCTACTTGAAATGTTAAGGTGCCTATTGAAAACAGGAAATTCACTACTTTCTACTCTGGCTTAGTTTTATTTGGTCCTAATAGTGTGAGTATTGAAACTCTTCCTTGAGTAAAGGATTTCCCAAATCAGCTATAGGCAATAAAGTTATTTAATGTCTTTAATGTGCTATAGTCAATTTAAGAATCACTGTATTACACTGATACAAATTTTGTAATGAAACCTACTTCACACTGATAACTAGCATGACAGACATTGGAAAAACACTATGTAATATCTTAATATTTTTGCAGGTATGTTTGGGATTTGTGCAAAATTTAGATGCTCAAGGCAAACGTCAGATTGTTACAAATGATTATGTATTATCTGGAAACTATGAAGTTGACATTGCTGGAATTCGTTATTCTGCAAAGGTTAACTTGCATTCACCAAATCTGCCAACTAAATTTCCTGACCAAGAACGGGATGCATACTCAGCAACAAGAGACAGAATGGTTACAGAACCTCTTCTCCGAGCTTATCCAAATTAAAATTCTTTATTATATGAATTTCACATCTAATTACTTCGTAAAGTATTATTAGAAGTATTAGGATTCAGACTGTTTGATTTTGTGATTTTAGTTTGCTTTGATAGTTCCTTTTCATGTTTACTTTTCAAAGCTGTAGAAGATATTTGTATCATTACCTCATGTCATTTATAATTTAACTGTATATTTATTATAAAAAGTAATATGAACTGAGGTTTATGAACTGACTAATATGTATGTTAAACAGTGAAGTAAAAGTACTGTAGCTATTAACACTAAAAAAAGTGTGAAATAAGTTTCTTGAGATTTTAGTTGTCTTCTTTTATAGACAAGTCAAATGCTCTAACGACTGTAATAAGACAATAAATCTATCCTTTGTACAACAATAACCAGGTTTATTCATATGTGCAATATTGTATAGTATTTGTGTTTTATAAAGAAATACATGTGCCAAGGAATACAAATAACTTATTTTTTAATTTGAAAGGAAAATGTTTATGTTAGAACATAATTATATACATTTGTATGCAATCTGTGATTGGTTTGCATGTTGTTTCTCTTTCAGTTGAAATGTGTCTCTTCAAATTAGACATAAACGTTGTTCCATTTTATTACTTATATTTAATCATGTAAAACTCAACCTAATTGTATAACCAGTATTTGAGTTGTTAAATTAAGCTCTCAGTTATTTAATATTATCTTTTGATGATTAAAACATCACTTTAAAAGTTTGTTTATCAGATTGCCTTCAATGGGGAAATCAAGGTAAGAGTCTTGTCACAGTTCCTTAGCAATTTTTATTCAAAACTTAATCATTGAACAAGGAGAAGGTTTTTAATTTTTACAGTTTTTCTCAGCAGTTGCATACGATTTTGTTTCACTATATTTAATAAAATACAGTATACATGTATACATTATCATTTGAATATTAATTTATAGTTGCGTATATACAGTATATTCACTGTCTGAAATTTACCATATATAAATATTATTCTTGGTTGAATCCTAATATTATTAGATTATATACTTTCCAAACGTGTTTAAAAGTTGAAAACGCTGTCTTAAATGACATAAAAGAGATAGATTAATTTTAAATTGAGAGACTGTTTACAGATTTTACAATAGTAGAAGGTTGTTTGTGTTGTCAATTAAATAAATACAAATAAGTTTATAACAGTGAGAAACCTAGAATTGGCAATGTGTTTATGTTTCATCTCATGACATACATTTTAGTTTGTTTCCAAATTAATTGGCACATCCTGTTTGCTCAATATATAATTTTTTACTCAGTATACACATTTGTATGTATTATAAATAGCAATGATATGTTGTCAATAAAAATTAATTAAGTTTACATGTTTCACATAGTATTGTGTACATTAAGTGGTACATATCATTAGAAATATCTGTGTGTAGCTGCTTGGTTATAACATTTTTGATTATGGGAGTACTGTAAGATTCTTGCTTGTTTCATACTCAGACATATAGCTAAGAAGTTAGTTGATTACTTTATTAGTCATTTTTATATAAACTATAAATAAAACTCACTGCATTACAATTTTGTGTGTGTGTGTGTGTGTGTGTGTGTGTGTGTGTGTGTGTGTGTGTGTGTGTGTGTGTGTGTGTGTGTGTGTGTGTGTGTGAAATGCATGCTTCTCTTTTCCATCTTACAATGGCTGGTTGTGCTTTGGGTTAAGGGTCACCTTACAATAGCTGATACAGTTGTTTTTAGAAAGCCTTTTTTAATACCAAAGCGGAAGCATATGTGAAACAACTTAGATCTACCACGAAACACATTTCATCCAAGTAATTGTCAAAAGAACACACACACACCACACACACACACACACACACACACACACACACACACACACACACACACACACACACACACACACACACACACACACACACACACACACACACACACACACACACACATCTGCTTTTAACATGAATGCACATGTACATAGTGTTCATTACACAGTGTCCAGTAGACACATATACATGTTAAAACTGAAATACATTGAAAATGGAATCTGAAAATGGAATCAAAAATAACTTGTGCAGAATTAACTAATAGTAACCAACCAGTTTCCAGCGATGTTTATATATTTTTCGATATTTATTGTATCAGATATATTTTGGATGTGTATTGCTTATATTACTCAATAAATACTCTCTTAGGGAACTTTTCTAACACTGTCAAAAGTACAATTCTTTTTGTATATACTTTTATATTTATGAATATATGTGTGTGTGTGTGTGTGTGTGTGTGTGTGTGTGTGTGTGTGTGTGTGTGTGTGTGTGTGTGTGTGTGTGTGTGTGTGTGTGTGTGTGTGTGTGTGTGTGTTGATTATTTTCACACAAAAGTTATTTGTTAAATATGGTTAAGAACATTATTAACTCCTGTGATTACTCTACCTTTAATACTGGCAATAACTTAAGAATTTATTTTGATGTCTTAGCAGTCATTATGTATTTATTATTTTACGTAATTATCTCAGAAGATATTACTGTACTTGTTTGAATCTTGATTATGAGTTCCTATGTTTGATTAGTTTGTAAAACAGACTATAGTAATAATATGAATATAACAGTGTGTATTTATATTTAATAAATAATTCATTTCTTAATCTTGTGGTGTTTTTGTGAACAATTTACTATTAACATATCCTCACAGCAAGAATGGGAAGATGAGTCAGTCGAATTTAGAAAATAATGTGAGTTAGTATTGCAAGGGGATGGGGACAGGGTGTGCTGTACTTTTGGTTGAGATAATGAGTCTAATCAATAGTTTCTATATGATGTCTCATATCATAGTATTAATGTAGCTAAAATTTGCCTCAATTATACTATTCCTTGTATGCATGTATATAAATACAAAATAAGGAATAAATTAATGGATGGAAAAATTCTATTGAATACACAAAAATAGTTATATTTTCAGAATTCATAATGTGATAAAGTAAAATATATAATTGTGTTTACTTATGTCAGTTATGCAAAATTAACTGTACACAAAGTAACATACTTGTTTTGTCCAACAGCTGTTGATTAACAGTTATAAATTATTATTTATTTACTTCATTTTTATACATCTGAAGATGACAACAGAATGAAAACTGTAGGTACTGTAATTTAAATAAATGGTCAACAAAATTTAATTTTTTGTTTGTTAAATGAAAGTGAATAACTGATTCTTATAGTATTTTTGGTGCTGATTTCAAATTTGTTAACAGTTTTTTCCTGTTGGGCATAGTTTTCTAGTAATTAACATTTTTCTTTTGCAAAAGAAAATTACCGTGTTGTTCCGAATACAAGCCGCACCCCAAAAATTACCGTAGGTTAAAGGTTAAAAATTTGCAAAAAGTGTAAAGTCACCATTTGAATAAAAATTAATAAAGTTTGTTACATAATAATTATTATTTACTAACCGTTTATAAAAATTATATTTTTGAATTGCTAAGTTATTTTATAATAGTGTACAGTAGTTTATAGTTTGTGCAAATTAAAATATTCCCATACTTAATCACTGTCTTCAATTTCACTGTCACTTGTCCCTGAGACGGTCGCTTCGTCCTCTTCATAAATTACATCGTCTTCCATTCCATCCATGCAGTTCGATATGCAGCATTTTTTAAAAGGTTTATTTACTCCAACATCCATCACCTGCAACTGACTTGTCATTCCTCCAGGAATAACGGCGATGTCAGTGTTCATTTGTTCATAGAGAAACTTCTTTATTTCATCAGTAGTGTGACCACGAAATGAATCCAGCACTAACAAACCACGTCGTTTTAATAATGCTCCTGGCCGTTTATTCCATACACATTTTAACCAATCTACCATAAGATCGTTTGCCATTCAACCTTTTTCGTGACAGCAAAAAATTACACCCGATGGTACCTTATCTTCTCTTTTGTTTTCCGTTTTAATATTACGTAAGGTGGAAGTTTTCGTCCATTGGCTAGTGCAGCAAGCATTACAGTTACAAGTAATTTTTCATTTCCCGTAGTCTTTACAGTTACAGATTTGGTTCCCTTTTGGTCCACCGTAAAGTTAAAGGTCATGTCAAAAAATACGGGCGTTTCATCGGCATTTCCCATGTGTTCAAGTGAAAAATTAGGCCTATGCTTCTTGCATAAATTAATGACAAACCGCTGATACTGAAGGAGTTTTTCTTCGTAGTCACTCGGTAGTTTTTGCGCGAGTGATGTACGTCGTCTAAGCGCAAATCCATTTCGCTGTATCATTTGTCTTATCCACCCTAAGCTGGCTTTGAAACCGGAGACTTTTAATTCTTCTGCGTTTTCTAAAACATAGAAATTTTAATTTAAATTTTAAATTCTAAAACATGCTTTTAATTTTAAAACATGTCTAGTGGCAGGGAGTCCTTGCCTTCTTAAAAGCCGTATTCACAGACACTGGACTCTACTGCTACAAAACGCCCAACTTGAGGTCCCGTGAATGCTCGTCGCGAAGTATTTGCATTTAAAAGCCGTTCCTTTTGTTTTCTCCATCGTCGAATACAGGATTCATCAATATCGATTTTCTTGTGGCTTTGCGACATGTTGTATCACAATTAATTTATAATTTGCATCGTACGTATTACGTTTATTTTTTGGAATTTGATTTGACTGCGTGCCTTTAGGTCTCCACAATATCACTCATACCACAAACGCACTACAAAATTGCTGAATGAAAACCTAAACAGTCTCTAATATCAGGAGTGTACAGGAAGAGTGTTCAGGATGACTAGCTGGTAACATATTCGTAGATGTGTAAACAAAGCAAGCAAAGTCTTCTTGCTTATCATAATTTCGGTGGCTTAAATTTCTCTCTGTCGATTTTCATGTGTCTCACTTCCACTTTCTGTGTGTGTGCTGAATAAGTTCTCTAGAAGCTCTGTTCTTTTTGTAAATGGCACTTCCTGGTCTTATAAGTGTAAGATGGCACAGACTTACTGTGTCGAGTCAAATCTCGCTGAGCGTTACGTCTGTTCCCTACATGATGTCGACCATCTCCATGTCACACGAGTAAGCCACTAAACTCTGCACATTCAACGGCCATTAGTTGTTAAACGACGTGGATACCAGAAAGATCGAATTTGGTTACTCAAAGTGTTAAGCCGCTAGTTATGCAGTCTCTGCAACTGTGATATCCAGTCTCGAATCTTTGGAGCCTGACAAAACTTGAAACAAAGGGACAATTTTGAGTAGTCCCCTTGTGTGCAAAGTAACGAACAACCTGGCTCATCTTCAATTTCCTTCAGTACGACTAAATTGCTACAGATTGATGGGATATAAACTTTAGCTATCGTTCGTTGTTAATTTCAGCTTCGTTGTACTATCCTTATTAAATACAGGGTGTTTGATGTGTCATTGTTGTGCTTATTGGTTGCAATTTAATGGTAATGGTAGTGACAATTTCACTACCAAGATTTTCTTGCCTTGCGAAAACTTTGGTTTCACACAGTACATTTTTGTTATACGTGGGTCAGTTGATAAGTTCGCGGAGTGACAGCTATAACTCAGTGGTAGAACTAAAATCTTTCGTGTGCTGCAAGATGTATATTTCGCGTGTAATTTCCAGATATATCTGTCAGTTTATTCACTTTTTACCAGCTGTTTGTCACGCGTGTTTTTAAAATGCACAAAATCAAACATTGTGTTGTGATGAATTCTCTATTAAAAACGTTTTAGTGCCAATGGAAAATCAAAACAAAACTGTAAATGTGTTAGGAGACGCTGCGCCTTCAGAAACAACGGTAAGTGGGGCACACTTGAGTTTAAACGTGGTCGTAGAAGCACTGAAGACTATCCCAGCTGTGGACGTCCAAAAAGTGTAACAAAAAATGGCATATTGAAAAAAATGTATTGGGTATTGGAAGACCGCAGATGGAGGAGTGGATGACGTTGCTGAAATCATAGGCATCTCATATGAGCGTGTGCATCATACTGTTAAGGCATCAGAGAACAATCTACATGTGTATCGAATGTTCCAGAGGGATCCGGAATGTAACACGTGTGGCGTACGTGCTTGTCGACGCATTTGCTAGACGGTGATAGAATTCGTGCGGCTGCTCTCACTGTGTCAAGGGCGCAAGCAATTATGTCATAGTTTAGAGGTAATACGTAGTATGTGGAATCGTCTAGGTTTTTGGCGGGATGTAAATACCAGTACTCAACAACGTTCAGTTCAGTATTAGTCGCAATAAATTACAGTGCGGTTCGAGAGTTATTATCGGGCGAAATTACTGTGTGTGTTCAAGTGGTTATTAGTGAAGTGTTTAATAATCGGGCGGGATAATTGTAATACTGTTGTGTTTAATATTAATGGACATTTTATTGTGTGTGAACAATTTTTATTTGATTTATTGTAAGAGACTGTGTTGTTAATTACGAACTGTTTAACTGTAAAAATTAAAGCTGGTAATTAGTGACTTAATTGATGTCTTATTTTGTTTTCACTGTACCTACGACGATCAAGTAGACCGTCATAACAATACTTTAACTCAAAGAACTTGGTGTGAAAAAGCGTTGTGTAAGATGGCTGCCGCATCTGGAGTTTTTGCAATTTTTTGGGCGTCCAGTGCGACCACGTTTTCAGTCCTCGTATGACCACGTTTAAACTCAAGTACCTGCTTACAAAGCATTAGATTTGAAGTTGCAGCATCTCCTGAGATATTTACAATTTTGTTTTCAATTTCCATTGGCGCTAAAAAATTTTTGACAAAGAAAGACACCAAGATGTTTGATTTTGTCCGTTTTTCAAAACGCACATGACACGTGTATTCTAAAGCTTCTAAACAATGAATAAATTGATAGATAGATTTGGAAATTAACAGGTGTTCACATAAAATAGAAATCTTGCAGCACATAAAAAATTTTAGTTTTACCGCTAAACTACAGATGTCGCTCCGTGAACTTTTCAACTGACCCTCGTGTAGCTTCAGCAGTGACAGACAAAGGGGGAGAAGAGCGACACAGGCCCCTTCAACTTGGCCATAAAAGTTCAGACAGAGTCTCACTAGAATCCTACATAATCTATTCGATAGTTTATAACTAAAATTGTTTTATTCGCTTTTGACTCAGAGAATAGATTTCTTGTAAAGAGGATACGATTCCGAACTGATTGTGAATATCGTACAACCACAATTCCTGATGGAGGCCTCTGATAAAACCATCATTTTACTGATGTATGATTCAGAACCGGCAGTAGAAAACTCAACATTTGTATATGGTGATTCGATAAAGAACAAGTGCAAGAAGTGAAAAGATTTCAACGACATGTAGGCCTGCCAACGCTCTATCACAAAAGCAGCAGTTAAATGGACAGCCGAGGAAGGACTTCAGTTTTTTTTCAAACAGACTCCAGTGAATCCATTCCACAACCCATTCCATGATCAACCTATGTCTTATCCTACAGCATTTTTTTTAAACAATTTTCGTGTCTTTGGCCTCATGTAAAAACGTTTCTCAAAAGTTAAATTAATAAAAAATTATCGATGATAAATGAGGAAAGACTGAAAACTTGGCCACTTGCTTATACGAAAAAAAATGTTAGTAAGTTGTAAATGAATAACAATTTGATTTTTCTTGTTTTATACATCTTTTTTTCAGTTCCGTTAAGTCTATAAATATTCAGTAAAATATTTAGATAGTCTACGTATTGCTATAAACCTCTCAAATATTCACCTGTTATAAAAATAACCGTAGCCGGGGACTCAAAATGAATAACCCCTGTGACTTGGTTAGTCCTAGTCTGCCACTGACTATCAAACAGTCAGTGGAGAACTCCTTATTGAAGTCTCTAGCAAACTAGTGGCATCCAATCCCAACCACCTAATGCATATTTTCGCGGACTGGGATAACAGATTTACTTCATGTTTGACCCGTTTTAAAATATCTGTCTATATTTCTGAAGCTTCACATACGGCACTGATGAAGCTCGAGTGATCTGAGAGATCGAGCTGAATACTTTGACATCAATTTCTTGTACTTAGTTCATTATTTGCCTAATATATTACACAAATTTCCAATTGTTTAATTCATAAAAACACTTTAAAATCAGTGATACCTATTTTTTTATTATAATATTTATATTACCGTCAATGAAAATGTTTGGGTACAGATTTGAAATGTTGGAAGAGTATAATTTTGTATCTTTGTTTACTTTGTATGTTCCTTGATCCGTGAGTTTGATTCTGGTTTTAATATTGTATTTAGCTGGAAATTATTTTGTTTAAAAATTCGATTTACTAATTTAGCTATTTTATAATAATAATAATAATAATAATGTCTCCCATGTGTACCACCGAAGCAGCTTAGGAGTCAGGCAGGGTAGGCTGCCTTATGCGAGCCGTACGGCATACAAGGAAGACAGTGTGGCCAGCACTACACTTCAGCCGCCCATTATTATCCCCAGGATGTTATCCCAGGTACTCATTTTCAACAGGCTGAGTCGACCTGGGGGCTGAAAAACGCAACTGGATTTTATGGTGCGGGCCCGGGAATCGAAACCGGGACCTCTAGATTAGTAGCCAGGTGCCATACCACTACCTACGAGAATAATATTACTCAAATTCAAAAGTAATATATTCTCCGTGCTTTCCATCTTTACACAAGCAATGTGCCACCCCCTAAGTAAAGAATACTAAGTATCAGGATCTATCTCTACTCATGATTATGGCATTACTTATACTAAAAGCATAGTGAGTATGCTAAAAGTATGATTACTGTCTTCAAATACTAAAAAAAAATCTTAATTTATTAGGTGGTAAACTAGTTTGATTATTTTGGTGCTGAAAAACAAATACGTTTGTATGTCCGTTGTTTAAAATTATTAATTTTCATTTTTATTTATATTATTTTTTAATTAGAGGAAAATGTTGTACATAGTAATTTCATCATTCCAATCTGTAATTTAGCAGGTTCCTGTAACATGCAAAGATACCAACACACTTAATTAAGTTAATCCAAGAATCTCTCTATAAAGTAGAATGTAAAGTTAAAGTGCAGAAAACTGTCATGTTCAGTCACAACACAAACTGCCGACAATGAGATATTCTGTCATGCTTGTTATTTAATCTAACACTAGAAGAAGCGATAAGAGATTCCCAAATAAACACAAGAGGTACTATCCTAAACAAAAGTGTACTATCCTAAAAGCTCTTAGCATACACAGACGATATTGATCTAATTGCCAGAACAAAACGAGATCTCATTAGTGCCTTTACAGCTTTAGAGGAAGCCTCAAGTAAAATTGGACTGCAGATAAACTTGGAGAAAACAAAATATATGTATGCAATAGGGAGGAATGGAATCGACTCTTGGAGCAGGCCAAGACCCACCAAGGGTTGTAGAGCCACGGTTGATGATGATGATGATGTAATATGCAAAATTTTATTTTCTAAAATAACATTATGTTTAAAAATTTATGTTTGTTTGGTAACATACAGATTTGTGTTTTGTAGTAGATATGACCATTTATATTTCAAATAAAATACATAGAATACATAGTGTAATAGTTGCAGTATTACGTCACCACGTGGTAGATAGGCAGACATGAATCTTGCCAATGTGAAAGATGTGAAGTAGGTCGTGATAAAAAAAAACTGATTACATTAAAACAGCCTAAATTGTCTGTGGACCTAAATCGTAATAATTTTGTAACCACTACCAAATCCAGTATAACTATTAATTATATCATGAAAATGTGTTAGGTTAGAGTAATATATTTAGTTTAGATGAAATTTATATAAAAATATTCATGAAATGCCTATCAGTTTTTATAAATTCTTAATATTACAATTTTTAGACAAAAAATGTATACTTGAAAAAGATTAATTTTTGTACACTCTAATGTGTAATACATGGAAGATTACTGATGCTAAATTACTGACAAACTATAGCAGTCATTTTTTAAAAACATTGTTTATAAACAAAAATAAATATTTTTACAAATGTACCAGTGTTTTTTCGATCGTTTTGTGAAAGTTAATTTTCATATTTAACATAAAATTTCTTATGCAGATTAAGATTTTAAATTGACGAAATAATAATAATACTCGTTTTTGCTATCGATGTATTAAAATAATATGGTTTGATGAATGTAATTAAAAAAAGAATGCTTGCAAAGTTTTACGTGTGCGTTCAAAATAAACAGATTAAACGTATCGAAAAGCTTATTAGTTTATACTGCGTTTAGGCTGTGTGTAGACAGCTGACTAGCGTTCGTCGACTCGTGATGACGTCACGGCCAAGCGCTGAGGCTTTGTCTTCTCGTAGGTAGTGGCCATACCCACTGTTCTACTGAGCTATTTTATAATTTGTAAAAAATTAAATTTTTACACTGCGCATATTGCATTCTACTTTTCAAATAATTTTTACGTAAATCATAAGTAGTCACATTGGAAAAAATTGTTTGTTACAGGTATTGTCCGTATATGTATGTATACTGAAAATAATATGACGTGTGATATGATTCCATTGTAAATATCGATTTTTTTGTAATAAATACACGTAAACACTACTATGCCCTAGTCTACACATTGAGTCAGTTCGCTTGACTCTCGACACTGAATTTTTTCAGTTCTGATGTGTGTTCCATGACACAACCATTTTTTATTTTGCTTAATTTATACTGGTTATAAGTAATATTGAAATTCCAGTGAACAGTAACAGAAAATAAAGGGTATCTAAGGAATCAAAACAAAAACGGAAGGATTAAAATTTAGTCTTCTATGTAGAGTCGTCCACTCGTAGGCCTACGGTACATTCCAAAATTAACCACTATTCCAATTACACATCTTCAGCTTGTAAAGTAACTACGGTAGAGTATTATGTCGGCAGGTTATCTTTGCTTTATTTCCGATATTTCAGGCACGGAGAAAAGTTATTGTTCCTGTGTTAATTAGTGGGAACTCTAATAAGGTGATATTCATTGTTGTGGGCAAACTTAACTTGAATATTGTGTGAGAGTGCCTTTGTTGATTTCTAACTCTTGTTTGTGTGTAATACAAGTTTGTAATCACTTGACTTCATTGATGTCAGTTATTATGTTTCCACCATACAACACAACGATCTGTGTGACCATCTTAACACACACAGACACACACATATTCATAAATACATATAATTATATATTATTTTATGTAGTACTAAACTATATAATTTTATAATTTATATTTTCTACAGTTTTACATTAGTATTGGAAGGCTCAATATTTCTATCACCTAATTACATGTCCAGCCTTGCTCTCAGACACGCAAGTCCAAGACGAAGATGATATGGCATACGTACATTCAAACTACACCCCTACTTTAATTTTCATTTGAATTTAGTACTGCAATTAAGTTTTTATGATTTTCATGCATTAGTTTTATGCCTCAGAAGGCAGTTTGTGATTTCAGGAAAATTTGATACCATTTAGATCGTATTTGTATCCATTGTGCAGTCAGTAAATTAAAGTCAGTTGTAATTGATTTGGGTGGAAGGTTGGTTCTTTTTTACTACACATTAAAGAAATATACAAATAATTTTTAGAAGAAATTAACGGATTTTGTCACTTTATCATCATCATCATTATCATCTTTTTCGTCATCTGCTATATACAAATGTTTAATAAAGGCTCCCTCAAGTAACTTCCCACATTGTCATTATATTCATCCTTACATTTAGCGTATGTACTCCTCGTAGTTTCTATATCCTTAATTGAGCTACATGAGGTTTCCGCAGTGTTTTATCTATTGGAACTTCTTGTCTCACAAAATGATTACAAAATTTGAGACAGCTCGGCAACATATTTTATGAATAACACTGTTGCATGTTTGAAAAAAAAAACTTAAGTATTTATAGCAAATTAGAGCACACATACACAATTATGTCAAATATTCTGATATCTGATCATACTTCAGAAAAACCTAAAAAATTCGTTTCAAGGATTGAATAGTTTCAGTCGATCAAATTTAACAAGAACTTTATTTTCTCATATCCTTGATAAATCCAATTAAATTTTAAAATATTACATTCCCTACTATTTCATTTTCTTTTACCTAATCGGTTCAGTAGACAGTCAAACATCAACTGATTCATTACTAAGGTTGCCACTTTTGAATGAATATTAAAACCTATACTTTTAATTCATTCTTCTCTATCTTGGTAGTAGATTCATTGATCTGCTTGGGTCTACACTTTTGTCTTCAAATTCTGCCTTCCTACCGATTTCAGTGTTGCGCTGAAATCGAAATAAAGGCGCTTGGAGTGAATGTGTTCTGTTTCTAAATCTGAGCCTCTTCAGTTGTTATGTCTTCGAACAAGCTTGAGTTGAGTAATATTTCTGACAGCAGAAAAGGGTCAAGTAAGACTCCACTATGCACGAACTGAACAGAATAACCCTTCAAGTAGATTACACGAGCGTCAATTTTGCCTAGAAATGGGCAGGAAACTTGAAGCTAGTATAAACCGACACATTCGTCTCAATAGTGTCAAAGACAGTTGTGCAGTTACTTAATACAGGTAAAAAAAAAAAACTAAACAGAAACTATAGTGTATCCAATTTGGAATGTACAAATTGTTTAATCTTTACTCTACTCTAATTGTTTAGGTTGTTTTACGATTTCAACCTTGTGCTGGCTTACGTTTTACACATTAATTTTGTTGATGACATTTAGTTATGATCGATTAAATATCATTTTTGATTGATAATGGCTTCACTTTTGTATTACGAGTAAATTATTGTTAATCATCTCAGTCGTGTCCTTTAAATATTCGTCATAAGTTGTAAAACTCAGGAATGTTTATTCGTCGTAATGGCTTGCAAGACACAAGAACTCTGACATTAGTTGCACGTAGGTATCACATGAACGTATTGCTACATAAGTGTAATGTAAAATGAAACAGATGTGGAAGAAGTAAATTATGCTTTTTATTAATTAAGGCGCATTTATGCTAAGGTTTAAAAACTTCAGTCACACTCAGAAAGTATTTCTATTCAAAGTTAGTTTCCGTTTAGTTCTGTTTAACTGAATTTTCTCTTGTATTAGATTTATTCTTGATTTATTTTATAATATTTTTCTAAAATTCTGTTATACTGTTGTCACCATGTGGAGAGAAGACTATTTTGCTCTGATGAACTTTATAACATTTTATCTAGCTTGTTATAATAATTATAACTATAGAGTGTCTACTCACCCGTCCGGACGTTCGAATTCGTAGGCAGAAACCTCAAACTAGGGGTTGCCAACTCTTCTTGGTACACCAAAAGTGCAAGGTTTATTGAATGATAAATGAATACTCAATTTTTAAGAAAGATTTAAATAAAATCAAACATACAGTTCAATGCTTCAATTATGGTTTTATTAACAGTTATTAGGTTGATTATCTTATTACAATTTCTTCCAAATTATCTAGTTCAATTTTGCGCTGGCATGTTTAATTATTAGCGTTTGGCTATTCTCTCCAGCCGCTGTATAGAGATTCGTGTACTGATAATGTTGATATTTTCGTTTAATTATAATCTCAAGTCGAAGTTCTTGGGACTACAGAAAATATTGTCAAATGGACTAATAAAAGTACAAAATTTTACAAATACCATATAAATAACATACAAATTGTGATACACTTACAATTACAGTTGTAACCTATAGCTACTGGAAATAGTGTTTGGAGGTTAACTGAGTTTACTAAATTTTTACGGTTAAATTTATTCTTGTCTTGTTTGTTCATCATCTTTTTTCACAGCACTACACTTTATATAATAATGAAACTTTCTCTTGTGAACTTACTTGTCTTTTTCCGTAGAACGCATTTCGGCGTCGTGTTCGCCTTCGTCAGCTTAGAAACAGGGTCGTCAGCTACTTACAGCGTAGAAGTAAGTTCACAAGAGAAAGTTTCATTATTATATAAAGTTAAATTTATTCACTTAAGAAATCAATATTAGATTGAGATTATTCTTCAATTTTAAGGGTTCATTTCATCAAAGAAAGTTCAAGTGTCTGTTCTGAGTGATAATTTGTGTTGAACGTGTATTTTCACTTATTGTTTTTTTTTTCTTATGTGTTCCTGTTAAAGTCGTATTTTAAAAGATACTTAGCAGTCCTCTGTCTCTTCTCTCCGGATAGTATTCCTTACAGGTACTGCTGGTTTTCCTTTTTTCGTTAATTCTGTTCTTCTGTTTTCTTAGGTATTTAATTTTGGTATTTATTTTTCATCGCTCATCATGGGTGTTGAAGATTCCATCACTCATTTATAGGTTTTATATATTTTCTTCCTTCCAATAGTTCGTAGTTAGTCAATTGGGATTCCTCAGCAATTCACCATGGATTATTTAATTTCTTCTTGTGATTTTTAGTTCATGAGAGTGTTAGTACAAGTTCTATAGTTTAGTTTAGTATTTCATCATTATTTTTTATATATTAAATATTTTATTCTTTTCTCTAAACATTGCGGATTTTTACATCTGCACTCATCAAGAGCCAATAATGGAATAATGGAATTTATTTACTAGTTACCCTGGTTGCTAGGTTCCAAACACTAATTCTCATTGGTTGATAATTTACAATATTGTTATATATGGCTAATATTTTTCTATACAAAATTACTAAAAATCTTTAAATTATCATAATTCCTTTATACTATGTAATATAACTCTGTAGTAATAGAATTTTATGTTGATAAAAAAAATTTTATAGTTTAATTTATTAAAATTTTTTTTAAATAATGTTTTATTTATTTAATTATTTAATTTTTTAATCAATTAATTATTTTTATTATTTATATTTATTATTGTTTAATTAATTAAACTATGAATTGGTAATTGTGTAAAACTTCGTGACGAAATATTTGTTTCACCGTGTTAATCCGATTATGTCAAGCTGGGTCGAAATGTATTCTCTTCTAGCTCAGCTCCTTTTCTTCTTCTTCTTGATTCTTTTCTTAATACTTCTAAATTAAATTAGGAATGAAATAAACTAATTTTAATAATTCAAATAATCAAGAGAACGAGTATTTAGAAACAATTCTGATGTTTATTTTAAAAGCGGTGCGACAATCTTACGCACATTGACTATGGCTGCGGCTATGACTCAACTCACAGGTCGATTGTGTCACTAGACAAATACATTAAATTACAATATTAATTAATAGAGTTCTTTGAACTGTCGAAATGGTCAGAGAAGGGCAAGTCACAAGATACAATACTTACAATTAATAAAAATTTAAATTCTATTACGTAAAAGTAACATATCTCAGAAAATAATGTCATTTAATAAAGAAATTTTCGAACCATTCAGCAGTGCATGACGTCACGTTGTCGTTGGTTCAGAGTGGCTGTGTACGTCTCGCTATGCAAACTGGAAACATGGCAGCCATCAACTTCGGATTTTCGCCAATCACGCTGACTCCTATGTTTTTCCTTCTCCTTCAAATGTAATCGTGGATATCTCCTTCTGCGCTGATGTAGTCCCTCTGGATACTTGGTTATAGTGTTTTCTTCTACTCGGCGAGTTAGTTTGGTGCAGGAATACTGGTGTTGTATTCAGTGTTTAAAATCAGGTTGAGTTCATTATTCCATGAAATTGGTGTTAATTTATAATTTTCAATATGGCGGATGTTTCTTAGTGCATTGGTGTTGGATCGTATTATAACTGAAATTCGTTCTTCACTTTATTATTGTTTAAGTTAATATTTTAGTAATTTTCGGTTCATAACCTCTGTAGTAATTTGTTATGTTACACCTTCATTTTTTTCAAATAATTTATACTTCTTGGATCTTCCTTCTGTGCGTTCTCATCCATTCAGTTTCACGTTTAACAATCAACTGTGTACTCAAATCGTCATTTAATGTAGTAATTTCCAAAATACCTTGTTCTCCTTCCCCATTGTCTGGAATCAGCTGTTCGCCTTGGTTTAGATCTGATCTTATAGAAATATATGACATTTTTTCTATTTTATGGCTCTAATTTAATTATTTGATAATTTTATGAAAATTTAAATACCTATCAATATTCATGTTCTAATTTTACATAAACTAATATACAACTTGACCTAATTTGGTTTCAAATAAGCTTAAAATTGACATTTTTTGACATTTCTTATAGGCCTTATTATTTTTCACATAATTATAAATTAAATGGTTTACAAGTCATTTCATGTTAACACTGTCCTTAAATAATTTTACTTCTTTCATCATTATTCTTTGTTTTCAACCATTTGTTGTTATAACACTCTAATACTGATTAATTCACATTTTATTTGTATTGAGTCTCTTGTTAGGCATTATATAACACATTTCCAATAAATTTAATTTTATCTCTGATCATTACATTTACTATTATGTATTTCTGTGATGACTATATTTAAATACCTTTATTTTAAATTGACTAATTTCTGCTAATTTTATACAGTTTTATTTAATTTATCCTTTTGGACTTGATTATATGGTAAAAGTTGATTTTGGCCTAAAATACGGTTTTGCTTTGCTATTGGTTTTTTAACTATTTTGCTACCTGATTATTTCTATGGTTTACAATTCAAAAAGATATCAATATTATTTCCTTGTCTTCCCTACCTTAACAAAATTTTAATATTAAGTAACATCATTTAATTATAACATAACATCTTATAATCTATCATTTTCATTTATATTATTTAATTATAATAAAACATCTTATATCTAACATTATCAACTATATTATTTAATCATAACAAAACATTCTATATCTAACACTTTCAATTACATTATTTAGTTATAATAGAACATCTTATGTCTATTATTTTTAACTACATTATTTAATCATAAACAAACATTCTATATCTAATATTTTCCATTACATCTATTGAAAGTTCATGTTTTCATGTTTATATTAATGTTCAAACAATCCTTATTTTTTACCTTTATTTTACTCTTATAATTAATATATTTGCAGTCATTTGCTGTCTTGTACTCTTATGGTTTAATATTGTAAAACACTTTTTATTATCTACCTAATGGTAGTCTTTAATTCTCATTATGGTTTATTATAGTATATCACTTTTTATTATCTACACTAATGGTAGTCCTTCACTCCTTCTATCTAAACACTTTTATTCTTTGTTCTGAAGTTATATTTATATCTAATTTACATTTTTTACTTCACTTGTAATGTATCCTGTAACTTGGGTTACTGGGTTTAAGTTTTGTCATTGTTTTTAAATTTCTTAATTGGTACATGTCCTTCATGAGATTTTGGGAATAGCCTTTCTTCATTCTGCATTCTTTGTATGAAGCTTGAAATAGTCTGTTCCTTATTTCTTATTCTATGAGTAGGTTATTATTTTTGTATTTAGGTCCTCTGATGTCATTAATTTAATAAGTTGTACATTTTTCATTTACTGCTCCTTATCCTACTGGGTATACTGATGATGTATTGGGGTTTTATATAGATGGTTTCTTTTATTTGGATCAAGAGTTTTCTTTGTTATAGAGTCTATTTTTTAACATTTGATTGACTATAATGATCAGTTTATTTAATTCCTTTTTTAACAATTTAGTTATCACTCGCTATTGATTGTTTCTTCTTTTTTTATGTTGTATTAAGTTAAGTTTTAAGGTGAAAATTCTGTTATGCTACAACTAGCTGTAATACTAAATATAATAACACCATTAGTTTGCTTTTTGGTTACACATTAATTTGATATCTCACAAGACTACCATTTTCCAAATCATAACAGATTCATACATTTACCATTTGGTTTTCTTTTGTAAATTAACTTTAAACTAATTATTTTATATCCATTTTTGTTTCCTACACTCTAATTATTAAACCTAACAGGATTATATGCCTTATTTCATTAATTGTTATTGTTTTGTCTTAAATTTTACAATTTTCTGGTTACCAGATATAGGCCTAACTGCCTAGAGTTCATAATTCACCTCACCTATACTCATTACAACTGTTCATGTCAATTTTGTTAATTTTAAGTGCTTCTAAACATAATTACTATAATACCATGAACTAACTTACAACATCTGATTACCTATAATCATCATATAACATAACATAATTCCTTAACAAACCTTTTAGGCCAATGCCAGTATCTAATGTTTTACATGTATTTTAATTGGTTCTGTTAACTGTAATACTAATTAATGTATAATAACATTTGGTTAATTAAAACCAAAACAAAATATAATAAAAATGAACAGTAGGTGTGTACCCGTATTCCCTAATAACTACACTTATAGAATACAGTGTCTAACTCCCTTTGCCTATTTTCAGCATAACAGATTAGGCTTTTACTTTAATTTTTAATAGTTGTTTGTATAAATCTATAAACATAACTAATTAAAATAAAACAATGAACTCTTTACCATCCTTATAATAAAATAGAATACTTCCTTAAAATACTGAAAAACAGTTATCAGTATTTTACTTCTAACAAACACTGTTATATTAAGTATAAACATTTTCTTATTTTATAAAAATTATGCAAATTTCTACACATAACTATCCCTTATAATTTATATAGTTTATTCATTATATTTGGGTCCTGTTATTGCTTATTGGCTATTATCACTGTTCTTTCTTTATTCACGATTCTACTTCACTTTATTACATAGTGTTTTTATGTAGTTCATCGATTAACACTGGGTCCTATCATGGTTTATTAGTTATTATCATCTTTCCTACTTAATTATCATTCATTTAGTTCACTTTATAACACTGTATTTGTATCTCATGTATTTATTATCTGAGGGTCCTATCAAGGTTCATTAATTATTATCACTTTCCTACTTAATTATCACTCTTTTAGTTTATTTTATAATATTGTGTCTTTAGATAGTTTATTTATTAACACTATTTCTTTATATCATCATTATACTTGTTCTTATATTTAATTTTCCTTTTACATTTTCTACTGTTTACATATTATTTATTTCCCTACTTAACTTTGTACTTTTATATATAATAATTCTTGTTGACAATGGGGTATTTTTTATCATGATGTTAATTATTTTTTTTGGCTCACCTTTTCCAATCTATTGGGTCTTGTCATCCTCACTGTCTTTGTCTACGTCAAACTCAGTTAGTGGTGTTGTTCTATCATTTCTATTTATTAATTTTTTATTATACAGCTTTTCTTCACTCATTGAAACTTGCAAACCCTGTGCTACCGTAGGTCATGTTACAACTTGATAAGTATTTTGATAAGTTATCAGTCGGATATTTTGGAAGTAAAGTCGGATATTCTGTTCTTGCTTTTGAGGATAGCCTTTCCATACAGAACCAAATAGAAAAATGTTTCCGCTAGACATTTGAAATTTTTAAACGTAAATTTCTAAATTATAGTGTTTTTTAAATTTCCGATTTTTATAGAGAAATGTAATCAACATTTAGGCTACTTGCAATCGCATCAGTGTAATGTTAAAAAGTTGACATCATATTCACATTTAAGGTTTCTAAACCAGACATGTAACGGCAACCGCGAAGTTTTCTCCCGTCTAAATTTGGACGAGAACTGTGTTAAGTGTTTTGTTTGACCCATGTGTAAGAGCTTCGGCTCTTGTAAATTAAACGTGTCAAACAAAAAAAGAATACGTTACTTTGCTATAAAAATTTTACGTGTGGCTATTTCTGGAAATAGATCTCTACAATTACGTTTTCTAAAAACATTTAAAAGTAAGCTGCATGCAACTGTTCAGGAGTTGTATTTTAGTCTGTGAAAAATAATGCTGAACAAAAATCTTACATAATTTTTAGATTCTGTTGGTTTAGATATTATCCCATGGTAACTTTTATTTTTTTATTAAAATATAAAATATGGACAACAAATAAAGTGGACAAATATACAAATTTATCGATGCGAGATAAAAAGCGTTTATAGTGCAGTTGAAAAAGGACCAAGATACTTGTGACGAGAAAACAATGAAAACGTTTTATTGATAAAGGTACAATATAAACATTTTTTGTAGGAAAGCGGCTAATTAATTGTACGTAAGAATTTCTTGTCTTCTTCTTTTTGTTAAAGCTTAACTATAAAATCCTTTCTGTTCTAAAAATAACTTAGGTCTGTTTGTTAGTATAGCGACCTAAGTTTTATGGTACTCAGTTCTATTTTGAAGTGACGAAGAGACGAAAAAGTTTGAAGTTACGTACAGTTCACTTCTTTGTACCATAAGTTATACAGCCTTCGTCGAGTTTTGTTTCAAATTACTCAGCTAACAGTAGTAGGATAGACAGACAAATAATGTCTTGCGCCCTGGTTTGTGTGCGTTGTCCGGGCCGGAGCCCAATGAACACCAGGTTCAAAAGGTGCAGCACGTAATCGCCTCCTGTATACGATTGGCGTGCGTAAGGAGGGTTCGGAAATT
This sequence comes from Magicicada septendecula, assembly GCA_034769895.1. NCBI lineage: Eukaryota > Metazoa > Arthropoda > Insecta > Hemiptera > Cicadidae > Magicicada > Magicicada septendecula. The sequence goes on from CM068367.1 coordinate 639,333,649, forward strand.
TTACTTCAGTCTATGTCTACGCGACTGCGTGGCTCCCTAAGGCATTGCTCGCAGGAGCTTAGAGAAGCGCTGGTATGGTCGATAGGCTCGACTGAGCCGTGGGTTGCCACGCGAGGGCGGATAGTTCCCGAAACGCCCTTTAAGAGGTGCGCACTTGCATACCTCGCGGTTTCCTATGCGGGTAACAGTACTAGACATATGTTTCAGGAACAAATTACTTTGTGGAGTCACCAGGAAGTAACAGTAAAGTTACAATGGTTAGCATATTGGATTGAAACGCAAGCGGCTTCAGTTGGATTCTAACTGAAGGTAATGGAAAAATCACCATGCTATTGCTAATGTATAGGCCTACGTCTAAAAACAGTTACGAAAGTTATAAGAATTAATACGAATTCCTTTTACATCAATGGAATACTCATATCTTTGATGAGTATCAAGAAAATAACATATTTGAGATGGATGAAAAATTGCAACTAATGCTGTATACTGTATATTCTATTTATGGAAAGCTGAGAGTAGATATTACAAAGAAAAGTGATTCTGTGAGCGGGGGAAGTGAATAAAATTAGCGGGAGCCATACGAGCTTAAAATACTCATTGTATTACGTCAAGACAAAAACGTAAACCTTCGTGAGCTTCTTCTTTCATCTCTGTGGGGTCGATGTTTCTGACAGGTTGGCTCCTTTTGGTCCGGTGGTGCATATATTTTATCAATAGCTGCCTTCCATTCAAGTCATCCCTTAAACAATCCAGCCACCTTCGTTTAGGCCTGCCTCTCGTTCTCTCACTCTGTAACTATCATCAGCATCATTATCCTCATGTATGATTTTCTCTTCTCCTCACATGACCATATCACTTTAGTCTTTTTTCTTGCGTCTTCTTCGACATTCGTACTACCTTCGTTGTTCGTGGTCTTATCCATTTTGGTTACTCTACACATCTACCTAAGCATTTTCATTTCTGCTATAAGTTTTTTCTTTTGTGCTTTCCTCTCTGGCCATGTTTTGCACCATACAACATTGCTACAGTTTTATATACTTTCCCCTTAACTTTAGCCTTGATTCTACGGGCATATAGCAGCCCTAACATCTTCCTCCATTAGTCCATCCTGCTTGAATTCTGTGTTCTATGTCTTCACCCAGATTTCCCTCTGAGCCTAGGTATTTAAACGTATCCATGACTTTTAGCCTTATCTCTTGTATTATGATCTTACAGTCTTTACGTTCGTTGAAACTCAAATATTCCATCTTCTTTCTGCTAATCTGAAGTCCCCTGTCCTCCAATGTCGCCCTCTACTATTCCTCTACTCTCTACTGGACTGTACGGAATGATGTCAGTGCATACAAATCTTTGAATGCAATGATCCTTTATTAATTTAATTTAATGATTGCAATACGGTTTTAAACAATACGGAATGAAAAATGTAGGGGCCTACCATCATTACTGATAATAAAAAGCATGTTTATTATTTTCAGTTTGTTTACGTAATGATCAAATCTGTGTAGGCAAGAAATCGTTTACCTGATGAGCTTAAACACAGTAATACCACAGTCCTAATACACTAGAACTGTTATAACTGCTGTTCAGTTGTTGGTGTTTTGTCACGTCACTACTGCCAAATCTCGACAAACGTTGTATAGATTGTCTTCGGGTTGTCAACGATTAGACAGCGTTCACACGGTTCGAGTTCTCGTACGAATTTAATGGCATGAGTCCACGCGCTCTGAGCTAGTTTAAAAGCTTCTCTGATTGCTTGTCGCGTCAATATTCACACATGCGCAGACTTGATCGCGTCAGAATAAAGGGGCTGTGTTGTGTGCGGGTTATTAGCTAAAAAACTGCTAGAGAAAAAAAATCTGTTATAGAAGACATAAAGTAAGAACAGGTAGAAAGATACACGAAGAAACTACGGATTTGACCGAGTTTTGCTAATGAGAAAGGTGCATCTGGCAGTCTGTGCCAAGAATTGAGATAAGAAAATCCGATGTCTTTCAAAAACTTATTTATTTACGTTAGAAAAAGATGAATTTGATTGTTTTCTTAAGGCGGTACCCATTGAGAAAGCAAAATATGAACATGAGAGAGGCTATGTTGTATCCCATAAAATGGAATGAGTTTGATACAGATTAACGAACATCATTTGACTTTCTGTAATTTCAAACGTTATTTTCGCGGTCACATTTTAAACAAAGAAAGACTACGATAGCAAAAACGTGAATTAGTATAAACTAGTAATAACTTAGCAGCGTCCACGCCTTAAACACTTTAAATAACGAAAGACTGCAAAGTTGCTAGAGTCAGCATGTTTGAATTCTGGCTAGGCATACACGGACACATCTGCGCACAAGTAAGTTCGCGGCAAACCAAATTAGAGAAGAAAAGTGTTGTTTATGCTTAACGGCGAGCCGCATGAAAATCCCTGAAGGAATGAACAGGCCGAGTTTGCGTACGTAAGACTACATGCAAATTATTACTCGTAGCGGATTAAAGTACTGTGTTTAGGGTAGTAAAAAGTAAGCATACACTGTTAGTTTTCACAAAACGAAGAAATACTGTATTACTGATCTTATTGCGGTTTATCGGCGAAAATCGTCCGCTGCGGCAAGTTAAATCAAAGAATTATGGTAATAGAAATTGCAGGGAATAGCGTGGAGAGCTTTGATCGAGTTGTGTGAAAAATATAATATAAAAACTGATGTTGGTCTAATTAAGAAAAAAAGTTAAATCTTTACGGAGTGCTTTTCATAAGGAATATAATAAAACAAAAAACTCAACTACAAGTCGTAAAGGTGAGAGGGAAGTTTTCAAAACTAATTTATGGTATTACGACTAGTGACTCTTCGCTAGGACCAAGAATAAAATAATATACTTATCCCAGTTAAAAAATATGGTACAGTTTGAGAAAATAGTTATAATTCAACCCACCTGGTTACTGTGCAATTTACTTTTGTACTTGGGTCACGATGTTTCGGAATTTCAGCCGAGCCACAAGCCGCTAAATTCTGACATAAATACGAGATCCAAGCCTGTACACATGCTGTTCCATAGTGGCGAGTAACTTCAAGGAAAAATGTGTGCATTTTATGTACGTGTGTATGGGTAAGTACAAAACAAGGCTTGTCACAATTATATCCGATATTAAATTCTTCGGCGATCTTATCCACTCGCAAATGTGTCTATGTTCGAGTCCGGGCGAGACTAGTGAGTTGCAACGGCGAATACACACCTGTGGAAACCGCGAACTCGTACCGCGAGAGCGCCGATTTAGGGAAGTCATGTGTTTCTACAGTTTGGAACTATCATTCTTGCTGTTGTGAAATTTTACAACTGTTTAGAAGACCGACTTATGAACGATAGACTTACAAAAAGACAGTAGTCCTTGCAACATGAGCAACATGTCCTTTCACAAAGCCTACGGTTGAACGACGTTAAGCTAGATACTAAAAAATTAGATTTATCGCTGGTTATCACAAAACCAAAGTACACCATAATTTCTATCAAAGTAAAATAGTAATACAGAGATTTAAAAGCATCTGTTCATAGCCCGAAACTCTACAGAAGTGGTGATCGCAAGTAAATAGAAGCATGCATTAGGCAATGTTAAATACAATGTCACCGCTATGAAGAATAAGATGTTGTCTACATATTTGTAAGGTCTACAAAGGATTCAGAGCTTGATACGTTACTAGTTGTATTTCAGTACGATGTTCGAACCTAACTTTCGATGGTACGTTACTGTTGCAAGGTATAGTGTCACCATCGTGATGTACCTTGCAACCGCATTAGCGTTCTCCACCTTACAGTCAGTATTCCGTAAAAACCTGTCATCTGCAAAGGATAGCGGAGTGGTTATCATTTACATGAATATAAAATATCGATAAATCAGATTATACACGTACATGACAATAACGAGATCCGCATGAGTGTTTTCGACGCTATAATACACACCGTGGTACGTAGGCGTGTGCAGGACTTCAGTAGTGGTGGTGCCAAGAATGGCTTCCGGGGGGGGGGGTCTGGGGTCCTCCCCCGGAAGATTTTTGAAAATTTATTGCTTAAAAACGTGTTTTAATGCTATCTGGAGGCCATAAAAAACATTTTGAAAAGCGAGCTTTTTTGAGGGTCTTCAAATAAATTTTTACTTTTTTAAGGGACTCAACACTTTGCACTTACCGGACCGATCAAAAATTGACAACACACACATGTTTAACAAAGTAGCTTTAGAAATATCAATTTAGACGAATTTTGTCTTTTAATGAATGATCCAGTTAGCCTATCTGGTTAATTTGTAGGCCTATAACAAAACGGAAACAACTTTGATTTTTAGAATATTTATTTATATCCAATGTACAATATTAGTGAAAAAAAACACAGAATTGAAAAATTGATTAATTTTTACTGTAGACAAATAAAGCTGCAATAGGTTCAAGTTTAGTATTTAATAGTTAGTAGTGTCCAGAACAAAATATAAAAGTAAGGAAATATTTTACATTACATTACAGGGTCATCCGACGGTCGAATGCAACACTGTTTTTGAAGTTGTCAATTACATCACATGTTCTTGCGTTAGCAGCCAGTTCTTGTTCCACAAACGGAATCATCAAGTTTTCCAAACGATCTTGACACATCGTAGATCTGAGCTTGGATTTTATGATACTCAGCTTTGAGAAGGTTCTTTCACTTGTACAGCTAGTTACAGGCATCGTGGAAAATTTATTAATAACAGCACTAAAGTTTTCAAAAGTTGAACTTCGCTGGAACTTCGATAACCAGTTAATCCAGTCAGGAATACTTTTAGGCGGAAAGTTTGAATCAGTTTCTCCACGCTTCTTTGATTTCAACAGCTTAAATTCTGCCTCTAGTTCTGCAGCATTGACATTGAATTGTTTTACGAGAATTTCGAAGTCCTTATTTTCACACTTGTAACAATCATTAAGTCAGTTTAACATTATTATTAACATTATTAATAAGTCATTAACAATCCCATCAGTTTCCCTGTGGCAGAGATAACGTTTTTTGTTTCTTGAGCAAATCGAGAATTTAGATTTTCCACAAGGCGGTCCAAAACAGGATTGTAAGTGAACAGTTTCAATTCCTCTTTTTTTGTGTCTGCGTAGAAAGCAGAAGAAGGGCAACTAGTGTCTTCTAAGAGGACTGATACTTTCCTTTTCCGAACATTAGGGATTTGAACATCTAATGTACTACACATTTCCTTTGTTTTGATAAAAATATCCTCAAACTCTTCTTCACTATTTCTCATTTCTACCAAAGCAAGAGCTAGGCTTTCAACATCTTCAACTGCTTGGCAAAGGTCTATTTTATGACTTTGCAGAGCTTTGCTCACTTTCACCGCAAGCTGAAGTACGGGATGCATAATTTGCAAAGACGCAATAAAATTAAAAGATTTTACTTGTAGCAAAATACCTTTACCTTGGGCCCGAACTTTTGAATCGGAAGTAGATTCCGTACACTCTTCAATGGCTTTTACAATTTCGTTTAATTGAACATAAATAACAGACACCGCTTCTGAACGGCAGGCCCATCTAGTGTCTGAAAGGGATTTTAGAGTCTTTAGTTTCATTGTAGTTTGTTTGACAATATCCTCAAAGACTGCGTGCCTCTTTGGACTGCCTTCGATTAAGTTAAAAACTAGCTGGACTATTCCAAAGAAGTCGAATATAATTGGATTTTCCTTGTGACTTGTGCAGGCACTTACCAAGGCAAGGTTCAAACAATGTGCATACAAGTGCACGTACATTATGGATGGATTGACTTCTTTACATCTGGCCTGTACTCCGATAAATTCACCGGCCATTGCCGAAGCCCCGTCAAAACACACACAAACTACATCTCTCCACAGCACACCTACTTCAGACAGCACACAGTTTATTGCCTTAAATATGCTTTCCGCATCAGTAGACTTCAATCGCTGTAAGGACACCAATCTCTCGACAGGATATGCATTTCCTTTCGGTATGTAGCGAAACACGACTGCTAATTGCTCGTGATGGCTCACGTCAGATGTTTCATAGCCAATAACTGCAAAGGGCTGTCCCTTGTTTCATCACTTATAGTTTTCAGTATCACTGCTCTAAGTGACGATAAGATGTCGTTTTGAATGAGGTTGCTAAGATAAGTACAGTTCTTAGGAGCATTTTTTAAGTAGTTTTGAAAAAAAGGGTCATATTTTTGCAAGATAGCAACAATTTCCAGGAAAAGACCTTTCTCTGTACTATCCTCGCTCTCGTCATGTCCCCTAAGAGGTTTTCCACCTTTAGCCAACAAACGGACAATATCGAAAAGCCGCGACATGTACTCACGATTTTCTAGGCGTTTTTTCTCCTTCTCTTTTAGTTCAGCTTCCTTAGCATCATCCAACATTACATCAACTGTTTTGCTAGTAACATAATTTTCCCAGCCAACCATACTCGATACATGGCATCTACTTTTTTCATGGGCTCTGAACATTTCATTAGCTTTATGCCAAAAACTAAACCCTGTTGTAAAAGTATTTTCAACTAACCCAGGAAGTGAACTGTCATTTAAAGCAAAACAACGACAGGCAAAACAATAAGCAGCATCTTTTGCCACGCTGTACTCCAGCCATTTGTAATTTTCGAACCATTTGGGTTTAAACGATCTTTTCCTAGAATTTTCCCCCTTACCAACTTCTTTTGTACGGTAGTTTGAAATTCGTGGTTGGTCCACGAGAAATTCTAGCTGACTTTTCTTGCCTGTTCTTTGGCAAGTCTTGACAAGGATCATCGAGCTCAGCTGCTCTCTTCACTGGCTCACCGACATCATCCTTTTTTTCATCATCATCATTATAAATAATTTCCGAACTGGGACCAGCAACAGCATGTGAAAAGGGAACATACACTTAGGCTTAGGCCTATTTTTATCGCTTTAAATTATACTATGCTGTACAATTTACTATAGCCTACAAATCTTTTTCCCTCTTGACGCTTCGTAATATGTGGATGGCCATTTATTGTAAATATAAACAAAATTGCATGTTAGGGGCACGTGAGTAATAGTGTACAATATATTGTACACTATTATTCGCTCACATACAAAAAAGTTTGTAAATTTAATTTTGGATTAATTTAGCAAAAACAAAATTAATAATCGAAATATTTAAGCAAGAAGAAAGTAACACATTACAAGACAGACATGGCTGTAAGAAGTATATTACAAAATATAGTGAAAATAACTTACCGGTTTGTGGTTGAGTGTCCAAATCCTTAGTGGGCTCGGGTTTTTTAATCAGCCATTTATACATCATAAAAATAAGCTTATTCAACAATTAAATAACATAATGAACAGTACTGTCTTATGTCCAAACTGAACGCCACTGGCCGACTGAGTCTCTCGTCTCAGTCTGATTGGCACCAGCACCGCGATAGCTGGCGCCGCCACCCTGGCGCTGAGTAAGGCCTAAAAACACGGCAACTACACTATTCATGCAGCCGCTTCCCGACGCGACGGCCGACGCCAGATTATGACAAAAGCTATACGAAATTAAAGTTGATTTGATTCATATATTTATCAGTTTAATAGGAGTGCTGTCACGGAAATTATGCAGTTTCTACGTAAAAACATATTCTGCACGTAAAAAAAAACAAAAATTCTCAATCTAGTGGTGGTGCCACGGCACCGGTGGCACCTTCGTTGGACACGCCTATGCCGTGGTAGGCTAGTGAATTGGACCGCAAGGTGTGGATTCCGCAGCAAAACGTTATCCGGTCACTTTCGTTTCGCAAGTCGGTGATAAACTAGTCAGCAGAAACATTATCATCCTTGCTCTGTAGCCATTTGGAGAACTGTACGTCCTAAAGTTCTGTGTGAGTTTGTGTCGACGAATACATACGTATATAAGTGTTTCTGTTTGTGTGTGAGTGTGCGCGCGCGTGTCGTTGTGTGTATGTATGCACGTGCAGGTATATTTTTATATTTATATATAACATCGGAAAGGTACATTATCAACCACACGCACCAAATATGTGCACACACACACACACACACACACACACACACACACACACACACACACACACACACACACACACACACACACACACACACACACACACACACACACACACACACTTATATACGTATGTATTCGTCGACACAAACTCACACAGAACTTTAGGACGTACAGTTCTCCAAATGTCTACTAGGTACAGAGCAAGGATGATAATGTTAACACGTTTGTTAATTCGTTTGAAAAGTCTCAGACATGCAGATTAATTTGTGTAATGAACACCGATTAACAAATAATGAATACTTGGAGAAGAAATCTATACATTTATGATATAATAATCTTATTTGTAGGGCCTCTATGGCATCTATATTGGTTGGCTACGCATGCACACGTTTGTGTAATTCGTGATGCAAATATTTGAACGAGCAAAGCGAGTTCTCAGTTTTAACTCGAACGTTTGGCATTTGTTTGTCTGTCTGTCTCTGACTATCTGTTTGGGGTATGTCTCACGATAACTTTTGAGTGAATTACCCTATTTTCACAAACTTGGTTCAGTGTGTCCTTTCTTATACCCTACAAAACTCAGTTCTTTTTTAGACTACCTCCCACCTCCCGCCACAAATAAAAACTGGAAAAATGTGAGAGCGTCCATTTTTGAACAAAATCGTAACAGTCCACGTGGGGTATCGGATTAAACAAATTTTAAGAAAATTCTGAATTTAGCCTTCATTTTTGAAAATTTCAAATACGGGGACTCTAGGGTTCAAAAATTGGGTGAAAAGTTGGATAAAATTGCAAAAATCCATTTACAGTGACAATTTAAGGGAATTTTAACTAAAATATAAATGTTATGTTAAGTGTTGGAAATTAAAAAATTTTGGACTCTAGGGCCCAAAAAATGTATCAAAATTTTTATAAAATCACTAATTACAGTTGGCGTATTAAATTAAAGAGAATTTTAATCAAAATATAATTATAGTGTACAGTTTGGGATATTTCAAAAATTTTGAACCTTAGGTCAAAAAAGCGATCAAAAATTTGAAAAAATTATAAAAATACCATTAGGCGTCAGACTAAATTAACACGTTAGAATTTTTCGAATTTTTAGCATTTATTGTATGATTGTCTGCTCATCCCTTACTTTACTAAACAAAAATAGTAGGGTAATTAGGATTTTCATAATTTTCTGGTAACTGAAAAATAGTCTAAAAATAAATGTACTTCATTTAAAATTGTGAGGGAGTTCTGCAGGTCAGGGAGAACTAGTCATCTTTAAGTATGTGGCGCGTGTGTGAATGGGATTAATGGGAATAGGTATATGAACAGTCAAATAAAGTCGTAAGCTCCTATTTTGTGAATTCAGAAATTGTCTAAGTGTAATCGTCGTTGAGCTGTTAAGTCACTCATGTATACACAGGCTCACAAACACAATAAATTACTTTGTTATGTACAGTATCAAAGAAGATAACGTACTTCTCCTTGCTAATCAGAAAAAAGGTAATCACTTTTTCCTTATTTATAAATGACTGAAATACTTTACTTTAATTACGTGAAAAAAATCATTTGTTATATTTTGAACAGCCGCAGCTCCCGTACACTTAAAACCACTTTTATTAAATGATAAATATTTGTTAAAAACACATCAGGTATTACGTTAATAGTAAAGTAATTGTGATTAATATGTGAAAGAAAGGATCAACATGAAATGAAATAAAGTCTTATTAGTCAGTTTATGGGCGTAGCTTTTTGGCGAGTTGTTACAGATCATTTCGTAGCGGATATCAAAATTAAGGAATTATTAATGTGATTAAAAAAAGATGTAATGTTGGATAGTTTTGAACGGCATTATCGTAGGCAAATGGCGATTGGACATCAAGCAGCGTGGCAAGCGTTATGGCTGGCGACGTCTCTACATAAAATATCGCTGGCTTACCGTCTGTGCGAACACGTACATGTCAGACGCTGAAGCCTGGAGAGAAAAACTTTATCCTTTCAGTATCAGAGAGAGACTCGATAAACTGGAAAGCGTGATTTTCGTATCCTGTCTAGCTTTACAGCGGTTATATTGTCTATGGCTAAAGCTGTATGAACCTATCGAAGATTTCAGTAAAGTGCGAATCCATTTTATTACCGTCAGCTCTATTTTGAACTCCACTTAATTTCAGGTACCCGTCGTAATGACTCGGAATTGTTGAAAGTGACAAATTAACATTTATCTCTCCACATAACTTATAAAATATGGTTCATTTAATTTAATTCAGGATTTAATTCGTATTGTAATTATCAGAATTAATAACGTTTGCCAATTGTATCGTACGCTATAAACTGTTACTCGAAAGCTACACATCTTTCGAGAAAATACTAACGTGTTGTTAGTCTACAGTTTATATACTACACACAAGAACATAGGCGCGCGCGCTCACACACACATTTTGTATAACAAATGTAAAATGCAATACCGAAGTTTCCTTATACATTTCGTAACAGTAGACGGTTTAATATAGCTTCCGTAGATCCTACGAACTATTTTGTTAGAAGTTAATAGATATCAAAATGAATCTTTAAATTCGTAGTGACCGTCAATCAATGAACTTTTCAGTGAGGGGTTTGTGAGTGTTAATGAAAACATAATATGCTTGAGCTATTAAACTACAAGGAAGTAGGGAGGTTCCAATCCTCAAAATGTCAACAAAAATACGGTCCCTATCTCCAGTGCTTCTGCTATGCTGACTATAGATTCTCTTAAATAGGACTAGAGACCTAACAAAAGTTGTGTATTAACTATCAGTAAACACAGAAACATAGTTTTATGTATATTAAAAATGGATGATTTTATTTAATGAAATGGTAAAGAAAATGAACAACAGTGTACCAGCAATATTACAAATTACTCGATAATCGTTAACGCTTTATGTATCTGATCTAGTAATCCCGAAAAAGAAAGATGATTTGCAGCAAATTATCACTGTCAAATTATAATGGTAACCGAGGGCAGACTTTGAACAGAAAGAACGTGATAACAAATATAATATAACAAATATACTTAGGCCTACTACACAGACTACCGATCAGTCAGATATACTTCATAGTTAAAACAAATTGGACGTGTATCTGCTTTAAAAGGGACAGTGGCAGACAATGAAACTAAGCTAATCACGCTTGAACATATCTCAGCTTCCAATAATGGCGAACCTGAAGGAGAAAATAAAATTTGAAACACGACTGTAATTTGATTAATTTAAATAATTTTGTGATGTAGGTAGCCTACGTCGAGATCAGTGACTCAGATATCGAATCTTGGACTTGATTAATCGTAGGAAAAGCATGAAATTCCTGTCGATAAAAACTTCAGATCTTCAGCCAAATGGATTGAGAATTTAGATAGAAGGAAAGATGATAATCAACATGGCGATCAGTTATGAGGTCTAGTCTAAGATATCAGAAGAATGTGAAGGCAATTTACATGTATGCACATAGTTTTACTTTCGTATCGTATTTTTTGTATTTTTCATAACTAGTAATACGATAAATTTTATACAGATATAATAATCTCTGTACACCTTAGTGATACAAATGTGCCATGTAATTCGTAGAATACAAAGATTTGTTGTCGCTGATGTAGAAATGGTAGGCAAAATAGAATATGGATAGCCTATACAAAGTGTCTGTAAAATCACCTGTCTCTTTGCGTCTGGAAGCGTAATTTCGTCCGTGCGCGTCGTCTGCAGAATGTCAGAGTGACTGTTCTATTTTTAAAGAATCCTGAGCAAAGTTTGATTAACGACTTTCCAAGAATAATAAATACCTTCTAAGAACAAATGTTATACCTTCGGTAATAAATATTTACAGTATTGAAACTTGAAAAAAATATGTTTATTTAAAATTAAAAATATCCTAAAATTATGAAAATTAAAAAAAATAGTTCAAAGTACACACAAGTAAAATAATTTAATATTAAACGTTATTGATGCTGTATTATTTGCTCACTGTATGAGTACAAGGCAGTGTGCTCACACGCAGTTCGCGCGTATATTCCGTATGACTGTATGGAACTACAGTATATACAGGACTGACTATTGCAGCGTCGTAGCTTACACCGAAAATTCCCACAACAGTTAATATACATTTTGTTTTACCTTGATAAAAATATTTTACTGCCAGAAACGTTCCTTTGCATGCTTTACTTCCGTTCTATAAAGGGTGGTTACTGTTTTGGAGTGTAGGAGTTTTATCACTTCCCTGCTAAATATCATACCGAGTAGAAAGTATAGGCCGTGTCCACTCATGATATACTTAAAAGGGGATTCCCTACTGAAAGTAGTGATTTTTTTAAAATATTGGTAATATGAAGGGGGTTTTCGGTTTGTATGATTAGTTGGTACATCAAAAAAATTTAAAAAATATGAAACTGAAAATTATTAATTACTCCCCCGCTGAGAATTAATTTTCTACTGATTTTAGAAAATTGCAGACGCATTTTCAAATTGATATATCTCTGGAAATACTTGTCATATCTGCTTTATCTTGATGTCATTTTAAAGGGACACTTGTCTACTACGGATTCTGGTAGAATTATTATTTTAAATCAAGTTTTAATATTCATTTTTAAACATTAAAAAATTAAATTATTTTTTTAAAAAAGGTTTTAAAACAAAAAATTTAATTTCTTTACCAATTCACCTATCTGAGTAATTCTACCTAAATATTAAGCTAATGATCTATAGAATAAGTAGTAAAAATTGGAAATCTGTACTCTTTATAGTTCCTGAGTTATATCAATTTTTGTGTTGAAAAACGTGAAAATTGCAACTTTCGGTAAACACGTTTTACATTTACCACGTCATTGTACCTGCAGGAAAATAAAAATACCCAGTCTTATATAATTCTGATGTTTAATTATTGTTAAAATAATACATTTATTTGATAAATCAAAAGATTTTAGTAAGAAGTTTACTTATTTTATTACAATTATTTCAGTAAAAAATTGAAAACTTTAGACTTTTACAGGTCTGCGGTCAAGAAAGTTCATGGCGCCTTCTTCCTTGTAACAACAATTTCAAAATTCTCCTGCACCATATGTCAGTCCTTCTTTTTCTTTCTTCTTCAAGTAGCTGGGCTTGTTTTTGTTTTCTTTTATACTCATTGTACTTTATGTGTTTGCGGGTCTTGGAAAGCTCGAGTCTTTTAGCATCGAAGCTCTTCGCAATTTTAGCAGTTGCTGTCCTTGGGCTGGAACCAACTATTCTCTGTAGGTCTGATACACTTTGAAGACAACCAGTATTATACTGGGATATTGCTTCACATACTCCTATCTTCATTGTTGTCCTCGAAGCGAATGTTGTTTTTGGGCATTTAGTCCAAATCACGCCAGGCCTCATTTGCGTTTTGTGTTTTTCCTGTCACACACTTACTCAGTAAAGCAACAGAGCCTAGCCTTTGATAGAGAGGTAAAATTTTACCCAAAACTGTTTGGTTTAGTGGTGTTTTTATCATTTTTCCATGTGATTCAGGGGTTTCTTTCTGCTAATGCTTTGTTGTAAAAACACCAAGAATCTTCTCCCGTAGGGCATTTGTTGTGATTAGGTTTAGTGTCAGTTGATGAACAGTGAGACAGTGTGGCAAACACAGAATTTTTCATTTTTTCTACATCACCAAGGTTTGATTTAAATGGAATAACTCCTATTGTAGTCTCAAGCCACGTGTTTGTTAACCAAATATACTGTTACTCACCGTCTATGGCCTTTCTGTGATGTTGTTATTTCGTTGTTTACATGTTTCGAGGCACTTGCCTCATCATCAGAACTTTATAAACACTAATGTATGTCATCAATGATGACATGTGTCAAAATACTAAAACACAAACGGCATTAAACTATGTACAGAACTTGTTTTAAAAATGAGCACGTCAATGTTAGGTGTGCCTTGCAAGACAACACGCGCCGTACTCTTGCAAGGAGTACGGCGCGTGTTGTCTTGCAAGGCACACCTAACATTGACGTGCTCATTTTTAAAACAAGTTCTGTACATAGTTTAATGCCGTTTGTGTTTTAGTATTTTGACACATGTCATCATTGATGACATACATTAGTTTTTATAAAGTTCTGATGATGAGGCAAGTGCCTCGAAACATGTAAACAACGAAATAACAACATCACAGAAAGGCCATAGACGGTGAGTAACAGTATATTTGATCACCAAGGTTGCTTTGGATCGCATTTCTATAATATTTAGTCAATTTATCAATAGTAGAGGCTTTCAAACTACCAAACTTTTTTCCTCCAAGAGGGTTACCTGTCCCAGTGTTATAGGCAACAATTTTCCTTAGGCCTGTACCAAGTCGTTTCTCCACATGATTTACACATTCTACCTTTTCAATCTCATAGTCAGGGTATGGGTTCAGTCCAGTTAGATGAGAAAATGTTTTTGAATCGCCATCTGACACTAATGTTGTATACCTAAAACTCCTGTTTTTCTGATCGTAGCCAAATACGTTCTGCTGCCTCCATCTCCATAGCCGACGATGATCCATCAAAGTTTTTTTGGCAGTTTGTTTATGTTGTGTAAACCATTCTTCAAATTCTACAGAGTTCTGTCCAAATTTCATTTTCTTCACTTTACACAGTCTGCAATATTTGGACAGGACCTCAAAGTCAATCACAAGCCCGGTAACTACTTCAACACAACAACCTACTCCGTTTTTGGACGTAAACCCTCTCTTCTGCCAACTTCCATCATAACTCACTGATATATTTATGGGGCCAGGTTCATCTAGAGGAGTGTTGTTTATATCACAGTATGCTTTTCGTACTTCAGTTCTTGATTTTTCCAGGGATTCTTTTGTAAATTCTGAATACAAGCTATGTATCGTTTTTAGGTGTCCATTGTAAGCTTTTGACGTCATTGGTTTCATGTTCATGCTCATACTAAAGGAATCCATTCCCCTGTGGCCTTTTCCAATTGATGAAAATCCTTGAACCATCCTTCTGTTTATATCAAATGAGGGTCTAGTTGAGTTTCCATGGGATTTGCCTAATTGTCCAGAAGTGTTAAATATTTCCACAACACCACAACTGCTGCATTCTATTTTTAAAAAGTGCGCGTACCCTTTAGGTTGTAACTGGCTCACTCTGAGGGCAAAATTGAAGCAGGAAGTACAGGGAAATTGAGCCAAAAAAGAAATAAGCCTGTTTGCGTCAACAAAAATGTAGTTAGGCGCATTTTGGTCTATCGCAACATTAGGCTTATAACTGTCATAAAGAGAGAAACCTGTAGGTCGTTCATGTTTTTCAGTAATATTATTACTGGACAAATCATCACGTACATTATCTGTAATGTCAGGATTTCCCACAGAATTATTTTGGTCCAATGACATAACCTCACTTTCTTCATGTCGATCATAGTCAATTTCCGTTTCAACAATATCCAGCTGTTGTACACAATACCTTTTTGCAATGTTTTTCCTGTTTCTAATCAAGACATTTTTCTTGCTTTTCTTCACTCTTACCATCGTAAACACTTATAAATAACTGTTAGAACACTAATTGTATCATGAAACACAACCACGAAGAAATCAGCAAAACATAACCTAAGTGTAAACAAACCAAGTCAGCTGTTTTGAACAAATCAGCTGGTCTGATTCTAAACCTTTGGTTTTATTTTATATAATGTAAAATACATTATACAATTACTGTACATTAGTTTGGAAAGTCTAATAAGCTTTTTATGGGGAGAATATCAAAGTAAAGAGTCAAGTCGCTCCGTATCGCTCACGGCGCTTCACTGCAATACATATAAAAATGTTATTTTTCAGCCCCCAAAAATGCCACAAAACATCTTATATCAATGTTTTTTAGCACCCTATGGTATAAGGATTAAAAATATGAAATAAAAAAAAATTATGAATTTTGGCAATTTTTGGCCATTTTCAGTAGCGAAGCGTTTATTTTATCTTTATTTAGGTCATTTGTTACATACTCTTTATAATTCAGTAACTTTTAGTTTCGTGTTGATTAGTTTAGTTTTCTGTACACAATACTGCAGTGATTTACAAACTGAAATATTCCCACTCAACACGTATTCAGCTGACTCAAACGATTTCGCTAAGCTGCTATGGATTAAGAAGTTCCGGATCTTAAGCCTTCTACAATACTTACATGTACTTTCTCGTACTCTGATCGTTTCCAGTAGACGTGCTTTGCTTACGTACTCAGATTTATTGGGTGACGTGCTTTGAAGCTGTTACCAGACCTTCAAGAAATCTGTATTAATTTGAGTCCACTTAATTAGGGCTCATACCGTTGTGTTGATTTCTCAGCAAATTATCGTGGATACATATGAACAATTTGCTTAGACGACTGGTGAAATGGATCCTATCAAACATAGAAATGACGTATTTTATCGAAATTCGATATTTCATTTACACATACTATATTTACAAAAACATTTGTAAATGATAAACTTATAAAATAACATACTTATATACTTATAAACTTATACACTTATAAACTTATACACAAACATACACTAGAAAAATAGAGAACATAAGAGACCAAAATCAAGGGTTTCTAGCAGTATGTGTATATTTAAGATTTTAATATAGCCTACTGCCTTTTCTATAATTTCCCACACTTTATGAGAATTTCGCCAGTTTAAATAGAGCCGGACGTTTTTCGACGTATATAGAGTATTTTGTTTTGTGTGTAGTCTATATGTGTCTCGAATACATACAAACACCGATATATTGTTTAAATATATTCTCATAAAATATTTGGTACATTCTCATACATTTTTCATTTGATATAAACAACGTTTTAATACCATAGATACAAACGAATTCTCTACAAATTGAGCAATTTGCTTAATCATTTCAAGACGTCTAAACCCGCATTGTTCGCGTCGGCTGTTCCATTAAATATTACTAGAGACTTGATATGTTCTACAAAACATCACCGTTTTCCTATATTATATTTTTGTAATATAATGTTGTCGTGTGTAGATTATTTAGAAGGTCGAGTAGTGCTCCACGTCGATCTAGATTTCACCGATTTTAAACAGATTGTTTAAAACGTTCCAGTTCTCATATTGAAGAGTTTTTAAAAACTGTAATCCATTATTTTTATAGGGACTACAGGTTCGCTTCCGAACTGCCACGAATTCCCTCCGGACCTCCACGGGTTTATTCTCCGGAACTCCAAGGTCTTCCGGATATATACATGGAATATATTCATTGCCCACTATATCCCATTAATGTTTATTTCAAAATAAAATATTATAAAAATAATAACTTCCAATACGTACAGTATAAATAAATTATATATATGAGTGTGTGTATGCATATTTAGGTATTTTTGTAAATAAGACTTTTTAAAAATTTATTACATTAGTTACTGAAATGTAGTTTTGTATGTGTTCGTCTATTGTTTTACCAAGCTAAAGTAGATTATATTTTTATTACATTTTTACGTGTTAGATTTTAAAAGCTATAGTTAACTATAATTTGTACAAATGAAACCGTATAAAGCGTGAGTTTAATATAAGAAGCAAAATTGCGCAGCGCTTAGTGTGTATATATATTGTAACGAAATAATAAAATCTGTTTACAAAATTAAAAATTTGTTCGTTACCAAAAATAAAAAATTTTGGTATTTTTGAACGTTTTTGAAAATATTGTTTTGTTTTTATTATTTAGTAATTAATTTTCGTGATGGGTTGGTGTAAAAATTTTAACTCTGTTATTACTGTTTTGTCAATTATATCACCTTTTGGTAATTAGAATTAAGTTCCGCGTTAACAGGATTGTCTACGGCACTGATCGATTAGCGGTTCTTCTTCTTCTGATAGGATTCTCCTTTCTCCTTGGTATCTGCCGTTTTTCGTGTAGTCCGTTGGTAAAATATTCTATTATGTTACGCTAATAATAATTTTTGAAATAAATATAAGTCAAATTTATGAAATTCCAGTATTTATTTAACAATTTTTAAATAGATCGATATTAAATCGATATTTCAACAGTTGGTATCGACTCTTATCTCAGGGCATCGATTAATTTTTACATCTGTTTATTTTATAATAATTATTCGGTTCTTTGAACGGTTATTTTATATAGTCAGAGAAGGGTAAGGTCAGGAAAGTATAACACTTACAAATAAAAAACTTAATAATTAAAAATGACAAAGTTATTAATTAGTATATAATGTTTATTAAAGAAAAATGCGAACCATCGAAGTCTTGATTATTAGGTTGGTAAAACTCGCGTTGAATGCTGGGAGTCAAAGTTGGCGGCTCATGGACTGCATGTGTTAAACGTATTCAGCTCGACGAAATTTTCTTCCAATAAATGGTGCCTTTTCAGTGTTTCCTCGTCTCCGCAATTGTGATTATCCTTTCTGGTGTTAGTAGTATGGTTCTGGTTTAGTGTCTTGTGATTCACTTCGATTAATTGTATGTGATTATGTTTA
The DNA here is from genome assembly GCA_034769895.1 of Magicicada septendecula. Classification (NCBI taxonomy): domain Eukaryota; kingdom Metazoa; phylum Arthropoda; class Insecta; order Hemiptera; family Cicadidae; genus Magicicada; species Magicicada septendecula. Next base: position 639,352,093 of record CM068367.1, read on the forward strand.
ATTTATGTTGTTCTATAAGGTCGAATCTTACCTTAATCTAACACTTCACTTCTCGTTATTAAGAATTATTTAGTTAATCGGTTTAAGTTATTATATCACTCAATTACGGTTCCTTATTACTTGATTTGAATCGTGGTGTTAATAGTTCTCACTGATTTTACGTTTTAAGTTCAAAATTCCGTACTTTACTATTTTTTCTGTAGGCTAGGCTTACATACCAATCGTCATATTAGTTTGCTATATAGGATGATATTAGCACAAATCGCGTTCAAGTGGTCTCGACAAGGTCCAATAATTAACTAACTCATTTCCTTCGTCTCCTGACAAAGTCTTAGCCAATTTAATATTTGCAATACATTGTTTTAAATTCCTTGGGCTTCCGCTACATTCGGAAATCTTACATTATACTACTGAATATATTTTTGTTATTATTTAGTTTTATGAAATATTACATACATAATCTTTTTCTCTAGTTCATTCTGTTTAATTTGATACCAAATAAGATAGTTTTACAAAGTTTTTTATCAAAAATGCTATATTTCTTTCATTTTGAAAAATAGGCTTAATTTTTACTTCCTGTTCTTCCCCAAAATGTTGCCATTTTATATGTTATATTTATGATTGTACTGAATCTAAGATTGACATAATATGTTTATGTTCCCTTAATTTCTCTTAATTTTGTTAATTGGTTATTCTTTTAAATATTATCCAATAATTTATGACTCCCTACCTTGAAATTTCAGTTATTACATTTGCATTTTTTCTCCTAATTCTTCCTATCTTTTTACAATATTCTTTTAAAGTATAATCTACATTATATTATTCTGTTACTGATTTACCTTACATAAATTTCATCAGTTTAATTAGTTTACTGTACTTGATTTATCAATTATAAAATAGTTTAGATTTACCATTTGGCCTAGATTTTAACTGGTTTTACATTCAAAGTTTTTAATAATATAGCTTGTTTATACCCTTTCTGACCTTCTATTCTAACACAGTGTTAATTAACAATTCCTTATTATACTACAAGAACATTTAGTATTGAATTCTAACTAATAATACATAATAATTATTTGACATCAAAACAGGGTAATTAATCTCAGACATTCTAGTCTTGATTATTTTTAGTAACTCATAATAAACATTTTATAATCAAAGAATGGTATCCACCCTCAGACATTGCATCCTTGATTAAAATTATTAAACATAATAAACATTTTAAAAAGTATAGAACGTGACTCTCTACTTTCAACATTGATGTATAGAGTTCATTGGTTTCTAGAAACATAACACATTTGTTTCTTCATCTTTACACCTTTCTTACAATTACTGGGGTACAGTTCTTTCTGTTTTTTTAATTTTATTTTAGGGATGTATCCCTTGTCACTTTACTTTAATAACTCCCTACTCTCTATTTATCATACTCATTTCAATGAATGTTCTTACATAAAGAGTGGCACTTTATTAGAAACATTAGTTTTTGCCTTTCATCATACTATTTTATTAAATAGTGTTCCTGAAGTTAAATTAAAACTTTAAAGTTGTTTACAGGGTACACTTTTATTAAGTTTAAGCATTCAATGCACCTTCTTGAAGTTTATTTACTATAATATAATAACTTACACTTGTCCCCTGTTAATTCTTGATATTATCACTAATCAGTTTTATAGTTTTATATTATCAAGATATTATTCATGAAGGACTGTTAAGATTTGTTTTTTATTCTTTGTAAAATAACTTTTATGGGTGCACTTCCACTTATAACGCTAAACACTTTTGTTTACATTTAATTTACATTATTTCTGTTTTTGGGTGTTATACTTTCATATGTGACATTAAAATTCTTTTGGGGGTTATGGCCTTTCCTTGCTGGGTTTCCCTTGATTATGTAATGTAATCTTCTCCTCCTATTATTTTGTATCTTCCACTCATTCCCTTTTTATTATGTACGTTGGTTTGTTCTGGGTATCTTCCTTCTTCATTCTTCGTTTCTTCCTTTTCACATAGTTATTAGGTACGGGTTTGTTTTGGGTATCTTCCTTACTTACTCCTATCCTACCTGGGTATTTCCTTATTTTATTTTAGGTTTTACTTTAGTTTTCATTACACATTTTTGTTGCATAGTTGCTTTTTCTGTATTTTTACTTCTTCAGGTTATGATTTTATTTTAATTGTGATACTTATTAGTTTTCATTTGGATTTTTCTTTGATAGTTAATTTACTTGATTTTTATTTATGATCACATTGCATTCTTTATTTAGTGGATAATCTGTCATGCTACAATATATATATATATATATATACATATGCGCGTGTGTATATATATATATGTATATATATTGTAGCATGACAGAAAATCCACTACATTTTAAGTCATGTGAAATCATAAAGTTTAATTAGACCAACAAATGTTATAATAATATTGAACGACATTTAAATAAATCAGAGGAATGAACCACAATAAAATAAAAATCCTCACTACATTATATATAAAAACCACTGTATTAAAAACCAAAGAAAGTATCGAAGCAACTCATCAACTCATAGTATAATATCAGTAAGTTACCCAGGAAGCTCAGAGCAGTAAACCAGTTATATAAGAACATATCAAGGAAAAAGAGACTCAATTAAAGAGTGGTGAATACCAAAATACCCCAAAAACAAGAAGAGGGAAGAATAAAGTTTGTGATCAGGAAGAAAACAATACCCTGAAACCTGTATAGAAGAATAAAGTCAGTTCAGTGAATAAATTAATTACTCCAAACTAAACCTCAGTCGAGATAACACCAAGTACCTTGGTTTACCCAAGAATGAGGAAGGAAGAACAGAAGAGTGAAGACTAGACGAGGGACAAGAATGAAGACTAGAAGGAAGATACGAAGAAGGACAAGAAGGAAGACAGGAGGAGAGGAAGAAATAGTATGAAAGAAACACCGTAGTAAAACCTATTATTATATAAACTACTATCAACCCCAAACCCACAAACAAAAACTATGCAAAAGAAAGTATAACATACCCAAAATCTTATAAAAATGTAATTATTGAGAAAACTAAAGTGCTGTATAGCGTTATAAGAAGTGCACCGACTAAAGCTATTGTGTAATAAAGAAAATAAACTAGTCTTAACGGTCCATGATTACTAAAGGTCTGGTCTGAGATAATAAGACTCAAAATATCAGAACCAACAGTGAAAGTGAATTTGTGTAAGTGTTTTTTAAAAAATGCAATAAACTTAAAGTTGGTGATACTATAACTTAGTAGTATGCTATATCACCACTTTGATATCTAATAATAAACAGCATAATAAAATAATAAAATGGAAGATTTCCAGTATTTTATTATTTTAAGGTAAATCTTTATTTACAAGACATTTGTAAAAAATGATAATAAATAGAGTATGGGAGTTAATGTTTACTGATGTAGGGGATCACAATAATAATGATTTAAACCAGAAAGGACTGGTATTAATATAGTATTAATAAGTGTAAAATGTTTAAATAGACTGTTTATTCACAGTCCTAAAATCAATGTGTTGATAAATGTATTTGTAAGGTTTTTAGAAAATAAGATTTATGTTATGTGTTTTAAAAAGAATTATGTTTGATAAATAATAGCCAACATACCATTAATAATGTTCTAATAGGTATGCTAATGTTAGCTCTAATAGTTAAAAGATATATGTTCAAGCCATATCTGCAATATGTTAAATTGTGCAGATTGCTAAATAATGTTCATGATTAATTATTTTAATAACTGTAATGTTAATTAACTACTACACCACACAATAAGTTATAAACCATGTTATTTTAATATAATTGTAATTATGTAAAGTCAGAGGAGGAATTAAGTTTAAATTAATTTGAGAAAGAAAGAAATATAAAATTCTAAAATCTAGGCCATTTGGTGAAATCACAGAACCAATATAAACTAGTATAATTCACTTATAAATCCTGTAAACTACCAAGATTTATATAAGATAACTCAATTAACCACTACTGGGAATGATCCTATGAATTAAAATGATAATAAGGAAATATACCTTAACATTTTGTAAATTTTCAAAATATATAAATCAATTAATTTTAAAGAGCAATGTCAAATTTACAGATTAACACAAAAAACCAGTTCAAAGGTGTAATTTATATGTATTTAAGGAAAGGAAGAGGAATATGACTAATTAAAATTTATTATAATAGTATTAATAATATTTAAAATGGAGGGAATTCGTATAAAGACGGGAATCCAATTTTGAGCCTATATTTCCAAAATGTGAACAAAATTTGTTAATTTCCACAAAATGTCCACAGATATGGACTATAATACATCAATTTAAAGGGAATGAGATGATTAAACCAATAATAAGGTTCATAATTCATAAAAGAGATGAATAAAATAGATAAATTCTATATATAATGTAATATTTTATCATGTGTACAGGTAATCGAAAATGTTAACAATACTTTTTCAAAGATTAACTGGGCCAGTTTTATGACCAAGTTAATTAGTCTTTTGTTGAATATCAAGCTGGACAGTTGTGTAAAGAACGTTTCTTTAAATCGAGAAAAATGGTACTAGCGTTTAGACATTGAAATAAGTGAACGAGAGTTAGACGGTTTAGACACTTTTTAAAGCTAAAGCTGTTAATACATTCACGACAACAGTGAAAACAAACACTTAACTCTATAATACGAGTGATAAAAACAAATAAAACATTATAATTAAACTGATTCATTCTGAAATTCCTAACCAATAACTTGAAAACTTAACCGCAGAAGTTGAACACATAGAAAATAAACTAACTAACACAAGTTTACACAGAACACTTCACCAGAATACACCAAATAGATTAACAGACATATTACACCAGTGCGGGGACATTTTAAACCTTAATAAAGGGAATTTTGTTGTGATTTTCTGACACGACGCATATGCTGTAACTTAGTCCAACTCGAGTAGCGGCCATCTTGAAAACGGAGTCTGCTAACCATATCGCAGTGACGTCAGTCTTCATTGGTTTGACAAAACATTTATATTCAAATATTATATACTGAAATTATTTAAATACTATTGAATAGTAATTATTGTATTTATTTTTAATTGTTAATGTTATACTTTCTCGTCACCCTTCTCTGACTATTAATTCTAATCGCTCAAAGAACCTGTCTTTTAATATAATATAACATAAAATTTTGTTCTGTATGACACAATCGATAATTCCCGAGACAGAGTCGATAATTGCTCTCCATCGATAAAATATCGATTATTTATTTAAAATTGTCAATAAATCTTTATATTTCCATTATTTCGTATCTGTTACTTATTTCACAGGGTAATTTAAGGGTATTTATAAGGCTTCTTACTGAAGTAAGAAGAATATATTCCATCTGAACAAGATATTGGACCAGTCAGAAAAGTCACCAATCGATTATTACCTGGAGTTAATCTATTTAACTCCAGACTTGGGTCAAATCTTCAAGAAGTGCTCGACGGTCAATAAATACCTACCTGTTATTAAAATTTTACAAGAACCTTTTAGAACAGATGTATTTCTCATTTAAACACATTTATTAACATAACAAAATTATTTTATTATTTGAAAATTCTATTTTTATTGAATTTTCCATATACATTTTATTCTTTTGTAACGACCGGAATACAGCGGTCTTCTTACAAAGTGGCGTCCAACTTAGAAGGCTTAATAATCTAAGCTTGGCAGCGATTAATAAATAGAGACAGAGAAAGATGCAAAGACGAGCTATATCGAAAAAGAGGGCGGCAGAGGCCGAAAAAGAGGTTGACATGGGGGATAAGGAGGCAACACCCGTGGAGGATCTGGAAGTGTTACTAAACCCGGTGGAACCGAAACAACCAGCGCCACCAGAGGAACAACCCGAAGTAACAACGCAAACAGGGGAAGTCAATGGCCGGAAGGAACAATTGGAAATGCCGACACGAACGGAGGATGGGAGTATACAAGAGATGATGAAAATGATGAGGGAAATGAGTAAGAACTTAGAATCCAGAATGGATGGAATGACTAAAGATTTAAAGGAGGAAATCAAATCCACGAAAGAAGATAATAAGAAATTGAGTGAAGACTTGAATAAAAAAATGGATTCCACCAACAAGGGTATGGAAGAAAACAGTAAAAAATTGAGTGAAGACTTGAATAACAAAATGGATTCCACAAAGGAAGATTTGAGGGAAGACAACCGATCCACTAAGGAAGAATTGGGTCATAAAATAGAGAATACTAATAAGAGAATCGAAGAAACCAGTAAGAAGATGGAAAGGAAAATGGAGGAAACAAGTAGAAAAAGGAAAGCGACAATCAGCAACTGAGGGAGAAGTTGGAGGAAAATAATCAGAAAATGGAGGAGAAAATGGACGAGAATAATCAAAGGTTAAGAGAAGAATTAAGGGAAGTTAACCAGGAGAGCACGAATAAAGTAGACGAGAGAATTGAGTTAGCCAAGGAGGAATTAAATAAAAAGATAACCGATACAAAGAAATCAATCGTAAAGAAGTTAGAACAGGAAGTTGTGGTTGTTAACCAACAGATCCGAGAAGTAGACGAAAGATGTCGGCAAACAGAAAACGAAGTGCTGGAAGTCCGTGAAGTAATAACAAAGGAGATTACTCAGGTCCAAGAACAACAGAAAACTAAATTGGAGGAGACCAAGAAATTTGCATTGGAGGAAGTAAATAAAGTTAGGACCCAAGTAACAGAAAGATGTGACGGCGTGGAAGCCGCTATGGTGAACATAACCGGACAGGTGCGTCAGAGCCAGGAGGAGATAGAGTTAATAAGAAACAGACCATCGGGATATCACAGTTTCCCCATGTCAGAGAATAGAGAATGGCTCAATTTCCGGCAATACAAACGGAAGCCTATGGAGTTCTTGGCACGAATAGAGGAGTACCTCGAGAAACACCGAGGGAACCGATGGGTCCAGAACAGAGAGATCCTTGACGAGTCGTTTCGGGAGGTGAATGACCATTGGTGGATGGCCAACCGGAGCGACATCGACAGTTACGAACAATTCAAGAGCCTGTTCAAGGCCAAATACTGGTCAGAGACCACGCAAAATCTCATAAGAGATAATGTATGCCACGGCCGCTACAAACCACAAGTCGGCAGCTCAATGACAGCTTATTTCCTCGGCAAAGTGTGTATGGCCAAGCACTTAGAACCAGCCATACCGGAGGAATGCCTAATAAACAAGCTGTCTTACCATTATGATGAGGAGGTGATTCGTGCTAGGAGGGGCAGCCAGATAAAAACCATCCAGGCAATGACAGAACTCCTAGAGAATTATGAAAATGAAGATTACTACCGGCAGAGTCGTAGAAGAAGTGATGGGCCCGAACCAAGGACGTACCAGAACAATAACCAGGGTACGAACCACATAAATACTGGGTACCAAGGAGGTCGGACATACCCGCGAAATAATAATTCTAATAATGGAAATAATATAAATAATACTAATTACAATGATAATAATAATACGGGTCCCAACCAGCAAAACCCGAATCGACCCTCTAATGGTTATCAGGGTAACCGCAATCCCTACCCTAATAACGTAAATAGTCAGAGAAGCCCCAATTATGGTAATAGTCCTTACCCTAATAATGCTAATCGTGCGGGTCCCAATAATGGTAATTTTAATAATAATAGGTATCCTCGCCCTAGAGTGAACTTCATACGAGCCACAGATGGAAGACAGCGAGGATTCAACCAAAATCGACGAAGCAGTTACCGAAGATACGAAGAAAGGCGGAGGAGCCTAGAACGGGACCAACCGAGGTACTATCCGGCGCGTAGGAGCAATAGTTTGGACAACACTGAACAGAGGTCGCACCATGAACGACCGGAAGACCATAGGACAGATCGGCAAGTAACCACTCTGAGCATCCCGAATGAGGCATCGAATAATATGGCTCAAAGAAACAATGATGCCGAGCCTTTAAACGGGCACAGGCAGTAAGAAATCGCCAGAACCCGTTACTGCCTCTGACTACTGGGTATGATAATGATAATGAGTGCAATTTCGAGAATAATCACAATCGTATTACAATCATCGGGTGCAACTACCTGAAGGACATCAGACAGGAGTTATTGGAAGAGGATAACAGGAGTCCCACCAATAACTTCAACAATGAAATTATACATGTTGACGCCAAGGTAGAAGGCATCCCAGCCAAGTTAATGATCGATACTGGGTCAAACGTATCAATAATAAGTACGACGGAACTGGAGAGGATACAGCAAGAGTGCGGGAGAACTTTACCAACATTGCCGTTGAATAATATTGTTTTGTTGGGAGCAACCGGCCGACAAAACAAAACTATACGTAGACAAGTCTCCGCCAGTGTGATGAGCTGTGGTATAGCGATTGACATGGAATTCTTGGTGGCGAGCGGTCTGCCATTTAATATACTGGTCGGGTGTGATGTGCTTAGGAGAAATTCCGCCATCATTGATCTAAGAACTGAAACCTTATCGTTATTTTCTAACGGACATACTTGGACGGCAAACTTGGTGGGTAGTGACCAAGTCGTTCCCGATAGTATCCATCAGCAAATCCGAAAAATTAATTTCATCCATCCAACATCCATAATTGAACAGAAAATAGACGACACCTCAAATGAAGATTTATGGTCGCAAAAAATCCAGGAGATCAGGGATTTCCGGAGCGGTATAACTGGCGAAGGTTTAACAACAAACCAAGCGAACAAATTAATAGACATATACAATAAATATAAATCAGTCTTTTCTGATGAGCCCGGTAAAGTGAAGAATTTCCAGTGTACTATACAATTCCGAGACACTGTAGACTTTAACCGGAAGTCTTACCCCATTGCGCAATCACGAAAGCAAGCAGTAAGAGCTGAAATAGAGCAAATGATTAACCGTGACATTATAGAGAGTAGCCATTCCCCTTATACAAGTCCTATCGTGGCTATTCCTAAGAAAAACGGACAAGTCCGTTTATGTTTAGATGCGCGCGAAATAAATAAGATGATCATAAATGACAGGACTTCGCCCGGTGAGATTGAGGAGATCTTAAAACGATTCCACGGTACCAAATACTTCACTACCTGGGATACGGTGTGCGGATACTGGCAGGTGGAATTACATCCACAGAGTCGCCAGTATCTGGCCTTTATATTCGAAGGGCGGAACTACCAGTTTAAGAGGTTGCCCTTCGGACTGGTAAACTCAGTCGCAGTCTTTGTGCACTGCATGGATCAAATACTTGGCCAAGAAGCACTAAAATTCACCACCGTATACGTCGATGACTTGCTAGTGTCCTCAGAAACTTGGGAGGAACACTGCTACCGTGTGGAACACGTCTTACAGAAGCTAGCACAAACAATATTACTCTGAAGTTAGCAAAGTCTCATTTTATTGCTAAAGAGATACAATTCTTGGGCTTCATATTAAATGATAAGGGAATCTCACCGTCGGCTGAAAAAGTCGAAGCAATTCAGAACTTTCCTACACCAAAGAATCGAAGGCAGTTACAGTCGTTCCTGGGACTCTGTAATTACTACCGCAAGTTCCAGGAAAAGTACTCCGAACTGACTGCCAGATTTCAGCCGCAACTGTCATCTAAAAATAAATGGATCTGGGGTAATGAACAACAAAACATATTGACTCTTATAAAACAAAAATTCCTTAAACATATTATACTCCGCCATCCAGATTTTAACAAGCCTTTCTTTCTTAATTGTGATGCCAGTGACATCAGCCTCGGCACTACTTTATATCAAGAGGATGAGGAGGGCGAGCATCTTGTAATCTGTTTTGCCAGCAGAGCTCTGAACCAGAGTGAGAAAAACTATCATGTGACAGAAAAGGAGTTATTGAGTGTCGTGTTCGCGTGCGGAAAGTTCCGCACATATATTCTTGGTTATCCCGTTACCGTCCGGACAGACCATAAATCTATCTCGTTCCTAAAGAGATGTAAGCTGAGCCATGGAAGGTTAACGCGGTGGATACTATTGCTGCAAGAATACGACCTTAAGTGGGAGTATATCCCCGGAAGGAAGAATGTCGTCGCGGACGTATTGTCTAGAGTTGACATTGACAAGCAAACGTTCGAGGGGGAGAAGGAGAGTATTCTGAAGGTGTACCATATTCTCAGCAGCAGCGCCGGTCTACAATCAGTTCTGGAACAACTAAGCACACACCAACAAGCTGACCCGAAATTAATTACTATTATCTCAAGATTGGAAGCAGGAGATGAGACCATCTCCCAATATTACACTATACATAAGGGAATCCTGTTTTCCAAACCATCATTATATAAGGAGGAGTGGAAGGTAATAATTCCGACCCATATCGAGAAAGAGATAGTGATCAGTTATCATGTTCGATATGGGCATATGGGCGCTTTAAAGGTGGTAAAGGCCCTGGAAGAAAGCTGCTATATCAAGGACATCAATCGGAAGGTACGGAGGTATATTAGAAACTGTCGCATCTGCCAACTCGTAAAAACTAATAACGAGAAAAGAGAAGGGCAGATGATTCCAATAACATCGCAGTCTAAACTTGAGAAGGTATTCCTGGATATCTGCGGGCCATTTCCCCGCAGTGGAGGCCGCCACCGATACAAATATATCGTCATCATTATGGACCATTACACCAAGTTCGTTAAGCTATACCCAGCGAATCGGGCGACTACGAATAAAGTTCTTAATATCCTGATCGACCAGTACTTCCCAACCGTCGGAAAACCGGTATCGATCATAACCGACCACGGAACGCAATTCAAGGGGAGGAAATGGCGGGATACACTGCTGACAAGGGGGGTTCATACATACAAGACATCCGTATACCACCCAAGCAGTAACCCGGCCGAAAGAGTCTTGCGAGAGGTGGGGCGCCTATTAAGAACGTATTGCCATGATCAGCAGAGAAGGTGGCAAGAATATTTGGAGGCTACTGAAGAATTCCTCAACCTGGCCTACCATCCTGCCATAGGAATAACCCCATACTCCGCAATGTACGAGAGAAAACCCCCTAGAGAGATTGAAGATATCTTGGAGTTCCCCAGAGAACATAAATATAGATTTGATAAAATTCAATTTTGTAATAAGGTGGCCGAAGATCAGGAGAAACGGCGGAAGAGATACAATAAAGGTATGGGTAAGGTTATTCATTATACCGTTGGAGAGAAGGTGTTGTTGAAGAATAGGGAATTACCCAGTTCCTTAGAGGGAATAACAAAAAAGTTATTGCTCCTGTATACTGGTCCTTATATCGTCTCAAAGGACAATAACAACAACACCTACGAAATCAAGGAAATGAGTTCAAATAAAGTCAAGGGTGTCTTTAACCAGGCATCCATGAAGAAATTTTATGAGTAAAAACCCCAAAATTCTAAAAAATACGTAAGATCACCTTACATACCAATTATTTAAGAAAAACTTTATGGCAAGAATGTAACAAGAAGAATTTAAAAACCTCTAAATTCTAAACATAATGTAAGCCAATTACATACAATTTATTTGAGAAGAAACAATTTTGAAAGAAGATATGCATAAGAAGAAGTTAGAATAAATCAGCCAAATTCTAAAAAGAAATATAAACACATATTATCTACAATTATTAGAAAATTTTATGGCTAGAAGATATATAAGATAGAATTTAAAAACCCCAAAATTCTAAAACATACGTAAGCTTACCTTACATACAAAAATATTTGAATGGAAATTTTATGGCAATGATAGAAGAAGAAGAATTTTGAATGAAAAAATCCTCAAAATTCTAAAATACATGTAAGCCAATCTTACATAAAGATTATTTGAAAGAAATTATTTGAAAAGAAGAATAATATAAGAAGAGTTTGGACTAAATTTGCCAAATTCTAAAAAAATGTAAGCCCACCTTACATAACAAATATTTGAAGAAAAACTTTATGGCTATAATATAATAATAAAGAAGGAGAGAATTTAGAAATACAACCATCTAAAGTCAAAAACAAGTAAGGACAGCTTACTAAATATTTATTTGAAGAGAAACTATTTGACAATAATACCAAGAGAATTTAGAAAAATAAAACCCACCTAAACACATGTAAGCCCACCTTACATACAAATTATTTGAGAAACTTTATGGAATAATATAAGACGAGTGAATTTTGAATTATGTATAAATCAAGTTTCCCAAACCAAGTATAAGTACAACTTACCAACCAATTATAAATAAAACACTATGGTGAGATAAACTGAAGAGATTTCATACCATATTTATGGTAAGCATAGAAGATAATTACCATGGTAACAAAGGATCATAATGGGATGAAGAAAGGAAACAGATTTAGAATTAAAACAAATAATTCTGGACAAATTAATCTTGTCTAAGTTCAATATGAAGAGTAAAAACCTTTTCCATAAAATGATGCTAAAGGAAATAAAAAAGAAAAAAATTCTTTAATACGATTTGAGTGATTGAATATAATAAAGTACAAAAACTTCTTTGGAATTATGAGAGAATGAAACTTTGAAGTGGTATGAGGAGAAATTATGACCTCATTATGAAATTAATAAAAAACCATCATTTGCAAGTATAATAGCAATGACAGGAATAATGTGAAAATAATGTCAAAGATTTATGTAATTAAACGAATTAATATAAAATGATTTATGAATTAAATGACAATTATGATAATGACAGTTATAAAAATTCTAGAAAATAGAACAAGTGGAATTTTAAGAACGAAGAAACAGTCTAAAAAATGTCATAAAGATATGCTACTATAAATAATGCAGATTATAATGAAAAAACCAGAAGGTAATAAAGAATTTATAACCAAAAGATTTATATGATAAGAAAGGTTGAAAAATGTAATAATAGAAGAGCTTCCTACCATAATATCAAATGAAAGAAACATCCAGATAATGAGTCAGAAGAACAACTGAGATAGGAATATTAAAATCTCTGAGAAGTATAATAAGTAATAAGTGAAGTATCCCAAAGATATTTTTTAAATAGTAACAAATGTGTACTATTCTGAATAATTTTTTAATCTGTCTGAAGATAATTCCAGCAGGATTAATATGTTTTTTGAGCAGAGATGATTTGCCTCTGTACTCAAATATGTGTGAAGTATTGGACAGCAGAGGAAAGTAGCGTACAGTGCCTCTCTGAACTGAACCAGCTCACAAAGTAGGGAACGATAGGGAGAAAATATCCCAAGGAGAAAATACTAAGAAGAAATATGAAAATGAAATAATAAATATGAAACTCAGATGACTATTACTATCAAGGAAGATCAAGTGAGAATGATATAAACTCAAATATAAATAAGAAAATTTTAAAATGGAAGGAAGTCCAAAATAATAACAAACCTTGAATAATTATCATAAGCAATTGTTTCAGACAAAGCAAGTATAGTCTGAAAAAATTACTTCTGGAGAAGGGCATTCTGTAGCGTGACAGAAAATCCACTACATTTTAAGTCATGTGAAATCATAAAGTTTAATTAGACCAACAAATGTTATAATAATATTGAATGACATTTAAATAAATCAGAGGAATGAACCACAATAAAATAAAAATCCTCACTACATTATATATAAAAACCACTGTATTAAAAACCAAAGAAAGTATCGAAGCAACTCATCAACTCATAGTATAATATCAGTAAGTTACCCAGGAAGCTCAGAGCAGTAAACCAGTTATATAAGAACATATCAAGGAAAAAGAGACTCAATTAAAGAGTGGTGAATACCAAAATACCCCAAAAACAAGAAGAGGGAAGAATAAAGTTTGTGATCAGGAAGAAAACAATACCCTGAAACCTGTATAGAAGAATAAAGTCAGTTCAGTGAATAAATTAATTACTCCAAACTAAACCTCAGTCGAGATAACACCAAGTACCTTGGTTTACCCAAGAATGAGGAAGGAAGAACAGAAGAGTGAAGACTAGACGAGGGACAAGAATGAAGACTAGAAGGAAGATACGAAGAAGGACAAGAAGGAAGACAGGAGGAGAGGAAGAAATAGTATGAAAGAAACACCGTAGTAAAACCTATTATTATATAAACTACTATCAACCCCAAACCCACAAACAAAAACTATGCAAAAGAAAGTATAACATACCCAAAATCTTATAAAAATGTAATTATTGAGAAAACTAAAGTGCTGTATAGCGTTATAAGAAGTGCACCGACTAAAGCTATTGTGTAATAAAGAAAATAAACTAGTCTTAACGGTCCATGATTACTAAAGGTCTGGTCTGAGATAATAAGACTCAAAATATCAGAACCAACAGTGAAAGTGAATTTGTGTAAGTGTTTTTTAAAAAATGCAATAAACTTAAAGTTGGTGATACTATAACTTAGTAGTATGCTATATCACCACTTTGATATCTAATAATAAACAGCATAATAAAATAATAAAATGGAAGATTTCCAGTATTTTATTATTTTAAGGTATATCTTTATTTACAAGACATTTGTAAAAAATGATAATAAATAGAGTATGGGAGTTAATGTTTACTGATGTAGGGGATCACAATAATAATGATTTAAACCAGAAAGGACTGGTATTAATATAGTATTAATAAGTGTAAAATGTTTAAATAGACTGTTTATTCACAGTCCTAAAATCAATGTGTTGATAAATGTATTTGTAAGGTTTTTAGAAAATAAGATTTATGTTATGTGTTTTAAAAAGAATTATGTTTGATAAATAATAGCCAACATACCATTAATAATGTTCTAATAGGTATGCTAATGTTAGCTCTAATAGTTAAAAGAAATATGTTCAAGCCATATCTGCAATATGTTAAATTGTGCAGATTGCTAAATAATGTTCATGATTAATTATTTTAATAACTGTAAAGTTAATTAACTACTACACCACACAATAAGTTATAAACCATGTTATTTTAATATAATTGTAATTATGTAAAGTCAGAGGAGGAATTAAGTTTAAATTAATTTGAGAAAGAAAGAAATATAAAATTCTAAAATCTAGGCCATTTGGTGAAATCACAGAACCAATATAAACTAGTATAATTCACTTATAAATCCTGTAAACTACCAAGATTTATATAAGATAACTCAATTAACCACTACTGGGAATGATCCTATGAATTAAAATGATAATAAGGAAATATACCTTAACATTTTGTAAATTTTCAAAATATATAAATCAATTAATTTTAAAGAGCAATGTCAAATTTACAGATTAACACAAAAAACCAGTTCAAAGGTGTAATTTATATGTATTTAAGGAAAGGAAGAGGAATATGACTAATTAAAATTTATTATAATAGTATTAATAATATTTAAAATGGAGGGAATTCGTATAAAGACGGGAATCCAATTTTGAGCCTATATTTCCAAAATGTGAACAAAATTTGTTAATTTCCACAAAATGTCCACAGATATGGACTATAATACATCAATTTAAAGGGAATGAGATGATTAAACCAATAATAAGGTTCATAATTCATAAAAGAGATGAATAAAATAGATAAATTCTATATATAATGTAATATTTTATCATGTGTACAGGTAATCGAAAATGTTAACAATACTTTTTCAAAGATTAACTGGGCCAGATTTATGACCAAGTTAATTAGTCTTTTGTTGAATATCAAGCTGGACAGTTGTGTAAAGAACGTTTCTTTAAATCGAGAAAAATGGTACTAGCGTTTAGACATTGAAATAAGTGAACGAGAGTTAGACGGTTTAGACACTTTTTAAAGCTAAAGCTGTTAATACATTCACGACAACAGTGAAAACAAACACTTAACTCTATAATACGAGTGATAAAAACAAATAAAACATTATAATTAAACTGATTCATTCTGAAATTCCTAACCAATAACTTGAAAACTTAACCGCAGAAGTTGAACACATAGAAAATAAACTAACTAACACAAGTTTACACAGAACACTTCACCAGAATACACCAAATAGATTAACAGACATATTACACCAGTGCGGGGACATTTTAAACCTTAATAAAGGGAATTTTGTTGTGATTTTCTGACACGACGCATATGCTGTAACTTAGTCCAACTCGAGTAGCGGCCATCTTGAAAACGGAGTCTGCTAACCATATCGCAGTGACGTCAGTCTTCATTGGTTTGACAAAACATTTATATTCAAATATTATATACTGAAATTATTTAAATACTATTGAATAGTAATTATTGTATTTATTTTTAATTGTTAATGTTATACTTTCTCGTCACCCTTCTCTGACTATTAATTCTAATCGCTCAAAGAACCTGTCTTTTAATATAATATAACATAAAATTTTGTTCTGTATGACACAATCGATAATTCCCGAGACAGAGTCGATAATTGCTCTCCATCGATAAAATATCGATTATTTATTTAAAATTGTCAATAAATCTTTATATTTCCATTATTTCGTATCTGTTACTTATTTCACAGGGTAATTTAAGGGTATTTATAAGGCTTCTTACTTAAGTAAGAAGAATATATTCCATCTGAACAAGATATTGGACCAGTCAGAAAAGTCACCAATCGATTATTACCTGGAGTTAATCTATTTAACTCCAGACTTGGGTCAAATCTTCAAGAAGTGCTCGACGGTCAATAAATACCTACCTGTTATTAAAATTTTACAAGAACCTTTTAGAACAGATGTATTTCTCATTTAAACACATTTATTAACATAACAAAATTATTTTATTATTTGAAAATTATATTTTTATTGAATTTTCCATATACATTTTATTCTTTTGTAACGACCGGCATACAGCGGTCTTCTTACAATATATATATATATATATATATATATATATATATACATATGTGCATGTGTGTGTATATAATGTATACATATATGCGCGCGCGCGCGCGTGTGTGTGTACATACATATACACACACATAAAACGGACTACACTTAGTATTGTAGCACATAAACAGGAAAAGTTTACACGTGTTATTGTTGTCGTTATTATTACATTCAATCCGAAAGCGACAGTGTAATGAATTGTAACAAAAAAAAAACGTGTACAAACATGTGAAAGACTGCATGTAAATATTGCTTCTTATAACGTCAAGTAATGTATTGTACGGTACTCAGATCGGCTTCACATCAATTATTCTGTACACAGTCGCTCACGTCTGTGTACGCCTATTTATAGTTCACCTTCCACAAAAATATTGCTAAATAAATAAAATATTCATAAAAATATAATATATATAAAATCATTTGGTACTGCCTTTTTGCGTAACCGCAGTTTTTCGATAATGTGATTTTTGGGCATCGATATGTAGTGAATATCGCACATAATTTTATGTAGTGAAAGAATTATACAAATTTTAATTTTGTATGTTGCAAAATAGTTGGCTGGTGATTGCAATTGATTTCGTTTGTCATTTTACTTCCATGTTCCATAAGGTAATGGAAGTATGGTGATAGCAAAAAAAATCGTGGTCGAGATTATTGCAGATTCTGATTGTACTACCCTCAAAACATGAAAAAAGTCATTTTTCGAAGTGTGTGTGTGTGTGTGTGTGTGTGTGTGTGTGTGTGTGTGTGTGTGTGTGTGTGTGTGTGTGTGTGTGTGTGTGTGTGTCTAACTGTAGATTTTTTTTTATGGCAAACGATATCAGCCGCAACTTCAAACAGAATCAAATAATGTTTCGCAGACAGTCCTGAATTGTAGAGTTCTCAAGACATATTGTTTTTGGTGAAGATCGGTTACGCGAAAAGGGTAGTTTACCTGCCACATTTTATGTTTTAACAAGGCTAATTTTTTCTATGACGAACGATAACTGCAGCACATTCAAACAGAATCAAATAATGTTTTGCATGCATACCTGAATTGTAGAGAATTGAAGGCCTATTGATTTTGGTGAAGATCAGTTAAGATAAAGGGGTAGTTTACCAGTAACGTTTTATGTTTTAACAAGGGTAATTTTTTCTATGATGAACGATAACTGCCGTAAATTCAAACAAAATCAAATAATTTTTTGCAAACCTTCCTGAATTATAGAGCACTCAAGGCCTGTTGATTTTGGTAAAGATCGGTTACGAGAAAAGGGTAGTTTACCAGCAACGTTTCATGTTTTAAAAGGGTAATTTTATTTTTTGACGAATCATAACTGCCGCATATTCAAAGAGAATCCAATCATTTTTTGCATACCTTCCTGAAGGTGTAAGTACTCAAGGTCTGTTGATTTTGGTGAAGATCGGTTAAGGGAAAGGGGTAGTTTACCTGCCACATTTAATGTTTTAACAAGAGTAATTGTTTCTATGACGAACGATAACTGCCGCAAATTCTAACAGAATCAAATAATGTTTTGCATGCGTCACTGAATTGCAGAGGACTCAAGACCTATTAATTTTGGTGAAGATCGGTTAGGGTAAAGGGGTAGTTTACGTGCAACGTTTTATGTGATAACAAGGGTAATTTTTTCTATGACGAACGATAACTGCCGTAAGTTCAAACAGAATCAAATAATTTTTTACATATGTACCTGAGTTGTAGAGGACTCAAGGCCTGTTGATTTTTGTGAAGATCGGTTACGGGGAAATGGTAGTTTACCTGAAACATTTTTTGTTGTAACAGAGTAAAGTAATTAATTTTGATAAATAAAGTATCCTGATAAGAAGATCTTAATAATCCACTGTAGAAACGTAGATGAAATATCTATAAATGAAGAGGCTAGTTGAACGGGGTGGGGGTAATTTTCTATAAATGAAAATTATAGTTGAAGGGGGAGGGGATAATTTTTATTTATATGTCATTTGTACTACGTTATCGTCAACGAAGAAGTAGTTTGTTGTTAAAATTCCTTCCTGGGCTGTTTGGGCTTGATCCAATGTTTTCTACAAAACCAGACGTTTCGGCAGTGCTATTGACTGCCATCGTCAGTGAAAATTGAGTGCACTATCGTGAGGTGGTATACGTTAGTGATCACAGTACTGTGGTTAAAGCTGAAGAAAGAAGTAGTTTCTGTGGAAATAGTTCATTTCGAAAAGTATTTTAAATATAAATCTTAGAACATGGAAGTCATGTATAGTTCTCCATACCGATATTTTAATGGAAAATGACTGTAGTAGTAATTTATCACCGGGTCGTGACTGTTACACCAAAAATTGATGATGTTAGGTTAACATGAAAACTGAAATTATACATGGAAACCAATACGTGTGTAATGTAAAACTATTTTTTTTTTCTAAAACCACGAAAAACCCAACTCGAAGTAAGGCGGGAGTGGCCCAAGGGTCAACCCCTTGCCTATTATTATAGGCCTACATGCCACTTTTTTGGGGCAAAACTCGTTTTTTTGGTAAAATTCGTTTTCCGACAAGTACTCGTTTTGTGACTAACAAAAAACAAACATCCATTATGTACAATTAGTAGAGCATATGTTGTCATTCCTTAATACAGTTTTTTTGTTTTTTCATTAACCATAAATATTTGTATTTTTCAAGTTGTATTTGCTGTTGTTTTTTCCAATATGTAAACTTAAAAAGGTTAGGTTCTTTATTTTAAGTGTTACTCTGTTGTAAGCATTGTATTACACGTTTAATGTTATGTTTTCTCAACCACAGCTTTTATTTATTTTAGCAGTAAACTAAAAACCGAAAACCATTATTACCTAACTACCAAATGAAAACAACACGTATTTTTGCTTTACATTAAGAAATAGGGCAATTTACAATTAGTACACTTCTACTTTTCCACACCGTAATATATCGATACAATCGCATATTAAAAACATCGAAATGTATTGCGGGTACTCATACAGTTCCAATCATTTACTTGAATTCGGTTCGATAATTCCTAAAAAAATATAGAATTTTGTCAAAGTGAAATAAAATGTTTCCATAGAAACTACTTCTTTGTTGTCAATAACGTAGTACTCATATAAAACTTATAAAAAATTCTCCTCTCTCATCAACTACCAATTTAATTTATAGAAAATCACCCCCTTCCCCTTCAACTACCCTTTTCATTTATAGATATTTCATCTACCTTTCTATAGTGGATTATTATGACCTTCTTTTAAGGATAATTTATTTATCAAAATTAAGTACTTTACTATTGTTAAAACGTAAAAGGTTGCAGGTAAACTACCCCTGCCCTTAACCGATCTTCACCAAAATCAATAGGCCTCGAGTCCTCTACAATTCAGAACTGTATGCAAAAGATTATTTTATTCTGTTTGAATTTACGGCAGTTATCGTTTGCCATAGAAAAATTCTACAGACAGACAGACACACACAGAGACACTTTTCGAAAAATGAGTTTTTTTCATGTTTTGAGGGTAGTACAATCAGAATCTGCCATTATCTCGAACACGATCTTTTCGCCATGACCATACTTCCATTTCCTTATTGAACATGGAAGTAAAAACAGATTATTAAATAACTTTTGTGAAAATAAAATTTCTGACATGAGACTTACACCAGAATATGTTTAAATAAAAGACCTATCGAGTGGTAATATTTGTTCATAAATTAAAGAACTAAACATATGAGTTTTTTATAGAAAACATTTTATGACCCTGAAGAAAAGTAATAAAATTAAACTAGTTTTTTCTTTATGCTAGGTTTTGTCCGTAGACAGAAATTTACAAGAAGAACGTTATCTGATCTTAAGCCGAAGAGTAATGGAATACGTTATCCAATGAACGCTCGAGATACTGACTAAGATCTCATTTGATTTTATTCTTCGTAGAATATAATTCAGTCTCGCTCTGAACACAATAACGTGTGGTCGTTGCCGCACGTCTAGACCTTTGCTCTATAAAAGTGCACTAGCATAAGTCAGAAAGTTCGCTAGTACATTGAGCATCGAGTGCTAAGTCGGTATAGTACAAGATTGTCCACACAGGCATTTAAAAAGAACACTTCAAGTTTACTGGAGTATTCTGTACTTTTAATACAGAGAATAAATCACTATTACTAATTAATTCACTACAAATTGCAGAAGGTCCCGACCCAAGAACGACACTGAACGCCGGACAACAGGAGGAAATAGCCGTCTATCCAGAAGGAACAACTGTCACCGCTTACCAGGACCGCTTACATCGACATCACATTATCCGTCGTAAAGGGAAGTGAAATTATTTGTATAAACTTCATTAAGAAACATTCATAAACTTAAAGACAAAAGAACTCGTATAAATTAAATCTGTATGTAATTAGAATATGAGAGAAAATTATTTTAAATTTGAAAAAAAAGTTCAACAGAGACAGTTAATTAATTTTATTTTGTTATCAGAGACAATATTAAATTATTATTGCAATTAAAAAATATCGGTATGGAGAACCATACATGACCTCCATGTTCTAAGATTTATATTTAAAATCATTTACGAAATGAAATGTTTCCATAGAAACTACTTCTTTCCACTTATTGCTTCAGCCTTAACCACAGTACTGTGGTCAATAACGTATACCACCACACGTTATCGCACTCGATTTTCACTGACGACGGCAGTCGACGGCACTGCCGAAACGTCTAGTTTTGCAGAAAACATTGGACTATGGCCAAACAGCCCGGGAAGGAATTTTAACAACAAACTACTTTCTTTGTTGCCGATAACGTAGTACATATATAAAATATTATCCCCTCCCCCTTCAACTACAATTTTCATTTATAGAAAATTACCCCCACCCCGTTCAACTAGCCTCTTCATTTATAGATATTTCATCTACGTTTCTACAGTGGATTATTAAGATCTTCTTATCAGGATACTTTATTTATCAAAACTATGTACTTTACTCTTGTTACAACAAAAAATGTTTCAGGTAAACTACCCTTTCCCCCTAACCGATCTTCACAAAAATAAATAGGCCTCTACGACTCAGGCACATATGTTAAAAAACTATTTGATACTCTTTGAATTTACGGCAGTTATCGTTCGTCATAGAAAAAATTACCTTTGTTATCACATAAAACGTTGCTGGTAAACTACACCTTTCTCTTAACTGATCTTCACCAAAATCAATAGGTCTTTGAGTCCTCTACAATTCAGAAATGCATGCAAAACATTATTTGATTCTGTTTGAATGTGCGGCAGTTATCGTTCCTCATAGAAACAATTACTCTTGTTAAAACATTAAATGTGGCAGGTAAACTAACCCTTTTCCTTAACCGATCTTCACCAAAATCAATAGGTCTTGAGAACTCTACAATTCAGGGCTGCATGCAAAACATTATTTGATTCTGTTTGAATTTGCGGCTCCTATCGTTTGCCATAGAAAATGCCCTTGTTCAAACAAAAAACGTTGCAGGTAAACTACCCCTTTCCATTAACTACAACTTCACCAAAAACAATAGGTGTTGAGAACCCTACAATTCAGAGTTGCATGCAAAAAATTATTTGATTCTGTTTGAAGTTGCGGCTGTTATCGTTTGCCATATAAAATACCCTTGTTAAAACATAAAACGTTGCAGGTAAACTACCCCTTTCCCTTAACCGATCTTCACCAAAAACAATAGGCCTTGAGAACTGTACAATTCAGGGCTGTATGCAAAACATTATTTGATTCTGTTCGAATTTGCGACTTTAAAAAAAAGTCATTTTTCGAAAAGTGTCTGTGTGTCTATGTGTCTATCTGTCTATCTGTAGATTTTTTTTATGGCAAACGATAACAGCCGCAAATTCAAACAGAATCAAATAATTTTTTGCGTACAGCCCTGATTTGTAGAGTACTGAAGACATTTTGTTTTTGGTGAAGATCGGTTAAGGGAAAGGGGTAGTTTACCAGCAACGTTTTTTTTTAAATCAAGGGTAATTATTTTCTATGGCAAACGATAAGAGCCGCAAATTTACACAAAATCAAATAATTGTTTGCACACAGTCCTGATTTGTAGAGCACTCAAGACCTATTGTTTTTGGTGAAGATCGGTTAACGGGAAGGGGTAGTTTACCTGCAACGTTTTTCTTATCAAGGGTAATATTTTTCTATGGCAGACGATAACAGACGCAAATTCAAACAGAATCATATAATGTTCTGGATACAACCCTGAATTGGAGAGTTCTCAAGATCTGTTGGTTTTGGTGAAGATCGGTTAAGGGAAAGGGGTAGTTTACTAGCAACGTTTTATGTTTTAACATGGGTATTTTCTATGGCAAACGATAACAGCCCCAAATTCAAACAGGATCAAATAATTTTTTGCATACAGCCCTGAATTGTAGTGTTCTCAAGACCTATAGTTTTTGGTGAAGATCGGTTAATGGGAAGGGGTAGTTTACCAGCAACGTTTTATGTTTAAAATAGAGTACTTTCTATGGCAAACGATAACAGCCGCAAATTCAAACAGAATGAAATAATTATTTGCATACAGTCCAGATTTATAGAGTACTCAAGACCTATTGTTTTTGGTGAAGATCGGTTAAGGGAAAGGGGTAGTTTACCTGCAACATTTTTTCTTATCAAGGGTAATTTGTTTCTATGGCAAACGATAACTGCCGTAAATTCAAACAGAATCAACTACTTTTTTGCATACCTTTTTAAATTATACAGAACTCATGGTTTGTTGATTTTGTCGAAGATCGGTTAATGGAAAGGAGTAGTTTACCTGCAACGTTTTATGTTTTAACAAGGGTAATTTTTTCTATGACGAACGATAACTGCCGTAAATTCAAAGAGAATCAAATACTTTTTTGTATGCGTTCCTAAATTGTAAAGAAATGAAGGCCTGTTGATTTTGGTGAAGATCGGTTAGGGGGAAAGGGTAGTTTACCTGAAACATTTTTTGTTGTAACAAGAGTAAAGTACTTAATTTTGATAAATAAAGTATCCTGATAAGAAGATCTTAATAATGCACTGTAGAAACGTAGATGAAATATCTATAAATGAAGAGGCTAGTTGATCGGGATGGGAGTAATTTTCTATAAATGAAAATTATAGTTAAGGGGAGGGGATAATTTTTTATATATGTACTACGTTATCGGCAACAAAGAAGTAGTTTGTTATTAAAATTCCTTCCCGTCCCTTTTGGCCGTAGACCAAAGTTTTCTGCAAAACCAGATGTTTCGGCAGTGCCATCGACTTCCATCATCAGTGAAAATCGAGTGCGATAACGTGAGGTGGTATACGTTAGTGACCAAAGTACTGTGGTTAAGGCTGAAGCAGTAAGTAGAAAGAAGTAGTTTCTATGAAATATTTCATTTCAAAAATAATTTTAAATATAAATCTTAGAACATGGAAGTAATGTATGGTTCTCCATACCGATATTTAAATTCTCTAATTCGACTGGTTCCTTTAAATTCTTTTGTCTTATGTATTTGGCACTAATTTTTGCTCATTTCATAATAATGAAGTCGCGTTCGGGGTACTATAACAAACTTTATTCACATTAATTGAGGCTAACGTTGAGTGTATTGTACGATCCCAGATAATTCCGCCACTAAGTTAAATCCAGTTCGTGTGCCAATGAAGAGCGGAATCATGTGTTTTCTTATGAATTCCTGTACATAACCACTGACATTCACAAAATGAAGGAATGTCCCACTGTGGTATGACCCATAGTGAACGCTGTGGAGACAACGTATTATGTTGTCACGTGTTCTGTCGTACACTATGTTACACGTTCAGAGAAAATTGTTTGTAGTTATTTATGTAAGTTTCTTAGAAATACATTTCACAACATGAGCACACTCGCAGCTCACCGCGATCGATGCAAACATTTTACGTTTAATGATCTTTTAGAATAATTAGCAGACTGGTGTAACGGACAAGTTCAAATTATCAAACGTGACGAAAACTTAACGGGGATGAAGACATCGCAGAAACATTTATAAAAAAGGCAGAACCCACCTATGCTGTCAAGTACGTTAACGGGCCTAAACGTTTCCGCTGCGGGTTAGTGTTTACGTAAGACGGTACCGCCTACAGCTGTCAGTTACCGCCTTAGCTCACACAGATTTTATCCGATAAACAAAAACAAAGTATATTAAAAAATAGCAATCAAAGGACAATTCTTTAAAGGTGTTGTTTTTTATTTGGCTGGGAAAATTGATTACTCAATCTACGAAAAAGTTTACTAACCGTTTAACCATGACACTGGGCACCCGGTTAACCATCATCAAGTCGGACATAACCTGGGAGACAGTTGTATACGGTGATAAGAGGTTCTTATTTTATTGGTTAAGGGTGTAATTGAATTAGACGTCAAGGTGAATGGACTGGCTGTACACTACAATATTTGTGCAGGAGGGTTGACGCATGCGTGTGCGTACACGTTGGAGAGGGAGAGGGGGCTCCAGGTCTGCAAGCTCAGTTTCTGTGGAGTAACCGTGGAGATGACATGAAGCCTAGGCCTGAAGATATCCCGCTGACCGCCTCCGCACACGGTAAGTCACATCTACTAACTACTGCTCCCGACCAATCCGCACACCTTTTAAATTGTTTTAACGAAATACCAAATGATTTTTCAAACAAAACTTTTTCTTTATTCCTATATCATTAAAATATTGCACATGATGAAGAGAATTTCATCTAAAATGTATTCCATATTTTTTAAAAAGGGTAAAAAATAATATTACAGGAATTATAATAGAAAATGTACAGAATTTTACTGGTAGTTGTACATATGATCTACACATTTCCAATTTAAAAATAGAAATAAATTAAGTTATCCAAGACGTCCACTACAATAATACGTATATGATTCCTAATCTAAAACGAAACATGGACGTAATTGATTCTAATTATTATTTAAATAAAAATAAAAATTTATCTATCGTTGTAATAATGGTAAATATTAAACCATTTCTGTTACAACTATGTGAGTGAAAAGTGACGTTGACTCAGGCTGTAAATCGTGTTTTGGTTTCGTACTAACCCAACCGATGGGCTGTTATGTGCTATTCGCGCGTGCGCGCGGACACAGCTTCTTGATAAGTGTAACAATGCTGAAAAAAGAAGAAGTAAAATAAACAACTTCAGGAAGGACAGAACAAACAGACGCTGAGAAAGTTACAATGGCGAGAGCACGGTGAGGACTTGCATTATTTAAATGCCAAATAAGTGGAAACAAACTAAGAAATAACACAACAAAGAAACACGCTGTTATTCATACTACAACTCATGTTTTTAAAAGTTTGCTACAAACTTCTCTGGCTTAAAAATCTACTCCAAAAAGAGTTAAGGTGGTAGATTAACGTTTAGTGTCACGAAAAAATGATATCGTTTGTCTTAAAATTATTAGACATGATGTACTATCGGGTTTTCCTTTGTTAAAATTTCGTTTCGAGACAAGATGTCGAAAAAAAGCTAGTTAAGTCCACGTCTTGGGATTAATTCTGCTCCGTGTAAGCTTACAATAACTCGTCATCTTTGTAACCCGTCAGATTAATGATGTATTATCGGTTGACAGTGGCGTAGCTACCTTTGCCACGTTTTTAGCACCCCATCTGCACACGCTCTCTCTCTCTCTCTCTCTCTCTCTCTCTCTCTCTCTCTCTCTCTCTCAATCTTATACGCATATACGCCGTTAGATAAATTTGTAGATATTATGTTTGTCACTTCCTATTTTCTATTAATCTTGTTACAGTTCGTACACAATCGCGCATTGCTATACATTCCCGTATAGTATAACTTTATAACGACCTCCAAAAGGACCGCCAAGAGGTGGTGGTCGTGGAGGTGTTTTACGTATTTTTTCTTTACTGCTCCTTAAAAGCAGAAAAATATGAATATAAATAATAAATACAATAATAATAACCTGAATACGTCAATTGTAATTACTTTTCAACAAGTTTATTTTTGCAACTTGAATTAAAAAAGAAAGTGTCAGTTATTTTTGTCACGTTTGTTTTGTATACGGAGCTCTCGACATTTTTTTAATTTTATAATAAACAATGTTTCTTTTATATCCGTCTGAATGAAGAAAATAAATTTGAAGAGTCGCAACAACATTCGTCATATGACTACTTTACACTGGATTACAGTGCAGCGCGAGTGCGTCAACTGTATTGTTTTCTTGATGTTTGGCTGTAAGGCAGTATTGCACAGTATTTCTGAAACACTGTTTGTCGTTATGTTGGTAGGGCATTACAACCGATGTCGAAATAAACGATTTATACCGAATACAATCGTTACTGTACTTTGTTGTTACAACATTCGGGTCTTATTTTATTCTCTGGAAAGCTATTTTAAGCTTTCGTGCGTTTAAATGGTACATTGTTAAATCTAAATGAAAATAAGACCATACGTGACAGCCGCTGTAGACTTATTTTAAATAAAACAGAATGAATACTTCAGGATTACCAGTCACTTTAGTAATCAAGAACTACTCTCATTCTTTTAAGAGTACACCTATTGGTTTATTTTATAGTACGCCAAAAATACTATTAATATTTTATTTGCCAACTTTCCTCACTGTGCTAAAACCATCAACACTACCACAACCACGACGACGACGACCACCACCACCACCACCACTACTACTACTACTACTACTACTATATCACTGTTCCCACTGCTGCTACGAGGATGCTGATTTATTCTTGTTGTTGATATAATCTTTCTCGACTTTCAATACTGCAGATTTGCACCTTTATGATAATAGAATAAGAAAAGAATTGAAGAAGAAAAATAAGATAATTTTCTTGCGGGTCTGCAGGTCGAGTCGTACAACTGTGTGCTGTGATCAAGTGCCTTTCTCTATACAAGTTATTTTTAACACGAAAATCTGTTACGCTTCAAAACCTATGCAACTTACTTTCGAGTCTACCTTCCGTTGCATCGTTGCATACAAAGCGCAAAGAGATTCTGGGCCAGTTGGAGGTGTACATGTATTTGTATGAACATGAGACCTCTTGTATCACAGTGTACTGCTAAGTAACATTTCTCAACTTACGGTGAACTCTGTATCAATACGTCCACGTTCTAATAAAAGAGGCTTTTGTAAAACAAACAATAATGTTTTTGAAACATTAACGCCCACAAATCAGCTTTTGACGTTATTAAGAAAAAAAAAACACGTTGCGTTTATAAAAAATTATTTTTATTCTTATCTTTCCGACTGTAAGGATGAGGCTAGTCATTCAATGGGGCTCACCGACAAACTTTAGGTTAGGTACCGTGTGACTAATTGTTTATACCTGGGTCCTAGTGACTTTTGAGTGGTCACGACAGACTCGTCATGACTGAAAACCTACACAGTACCTGTCTGCCACAACGTAACGCCTAACTAATTATTGCAACATGTGTCATCAGACATTACTGCGAGATAACGTATTGATCCAATATCCAGTAATCCAGTATTTGGATTTTGAAAAACACAACAGTCACTAATTCCCAAATTTCTAACAATGAATCTATTGCTATTAGTGCTTTCTTGTCATTCTGTTGAAAGTGTTATCCAATAAACGTACCTTTAATGCATGGACAGATCATATTGTTTTCGGCAAAGAAAACTGACAATAGCCCAAGTACTAACAAACAGAGTTGCTGATTTAGATATAGGCATATGAGGAATGTCAGTCTAGCGAAATTAGGCTGTTGTCTGTTACCAGTAATGTTACTAATTTTAACCCTTTTTAAATGGCTGGTTATATTAGCTTTACCAGCTTTACTTAAAAAAACTAAATCCACTTGGATGGTTACAAATCCGATCGCGATGTCTGGTCGAATAGGCCTTACCAATGCTCTTAGTTCACGTGACCATTAGGTCGATTCGAATTATCAGTCGTAATACTACTACTACTACTACTACTACTACTACTACTACTACTACTACTAATGCTGCTACTACTACTACTACTACTACTACTACCACCGCTACTACTACTACTACTAATACCACCACCACTACTACTACTACCACCACCACCACTACTACCACTATTACCATCACCACCACCACCACCACCACTACTACTACTACTACTACTACTACTACTACCACCATCACCACCACCACTACTACTACTACTACCAGTACTAATACATTTTGTAATATTGTTTAGCTATTATTAATGTTCTCGTGCTGTGAGTGTCAGTCAGACGTCGTCACAGATAACTGGCGGTCGCTCATGAGATGTCCTCCTATACCTTAAAATAAATTTATAATTACTATTTTAATTTAATAGTTATTAATTGTTTATATTAAATACAGATATTGATAATAATATTTAAATTCAATTAACTTGAGTATAACTTAAAAACATACTAATATACAACTGCTATGAAATTGAAAAATATTTTTAGGATTTGTAATTGATACTGATTAATTGCAGAATGTCACGTAATTTTGCAGTAATTTTGCATATAAAACACACACACACACAAGGCGATACATGTTATCAATATTTTCCCATATATAGCTGCGTTTTGTATGTTTTGAATAACAGGATTATGATGCAGCTCATCAAAACTCTGTCCGTCTGTCTCTCTCTCTGTCTCTCTCTCTCTCTCTCTCTGTCTCTCTCTCTCTCTCTCTCTCTCTCTCTCTCTCTCTCTCTCTCTCTCTCTCTCTCTCTCTCTCTCTCTCTCTCTCTCTTTCTTACACACGTATGTGCGCGCACAAACGGTAATTATACTTATGGATAACTGTTAACAGAGTCGTCGAAGAGTAAACAAAACACGACGTATATAAATAAAAAAAAATAAATTCTTCTTCTTCTTCTTCTTCTTCTTCTTCTTCTTCTTCTTCTCATTTCTTGATGCTCTACAGGGTGTTGGATGAAATAATAAATAACGGAAAATAAATAATAAACAATGCATTTAAGTTAATAGATACATTTAAAAAAAGTTTATAATAATTGTTAAAAATATCAAATAGTAAAATAATAAACACGTCATACTGTTATAGAAAACTCAATAGCTCACTTCCAAAATACAATTACGTTGATTGTATTCATTAATACAATGAATTGTTGAAAACGCATGTTAAGAAAACGATTCAGTGTAACCTGCACCACAACTCTAAGTTCCTTACGTACTCCTGCTGTCGGAAGATACATTTTCAAACTGTAGATTGCATGACTTTTCGCCCACATTATATAGGCCTATATATGGTTGCTGAAATTAATTAGAGCTATTATACAGAGGAAAGGAAATTGGATCAGTCACATCTTAAGATAAGACTGTGTACGGAAATTAATAATAGAAGGAAAGCAGGAACTGACAGTATGGAGAAATCCTAAGTTCAGCTGAAACCCATCTTCGGATAGAATGGCCACTGGTGTGCGTTATAAACCGTTTAAATAACAGGAATTATGTCGATGTTTGGGTAATTCCCCCCTCTATCTCTCATGCACACACACTCAGACGGAATTTCATACATATATAAAACGAGACTACACAATATATATGTGCAGTAAGTATGTAAACAAATTTATCTTTTTAAAAAAGATCTTTATTTAATAAAAAAAATCACATACTCTGTGACTTCAATTTCATTACTTAAAAAACAGACACTTAACATATCCCGATTGTCGTTTTTTTTATAGGGAACATTTTTTATAAATCTCCTTGTTGTATTTTCATAGAAAATATGTAAAGGTTGTATCAAATATAAAAAATTAATAACTATGAATTATAGTGGTGTGTTATACTTTATAATCTAAAAATCAAAGTGCGGGTAAAATAAAAATAAATCAACACAAATTGGATTCACTTTCTAAATTATTTATTTTATTAAACCATTTATGTTTTCCAATACATATTACAATGCATACAAAATTATACATAGGCCTATACTATACTACAGAATTGTATAAACAAATATTTTGTTGAATGTTCATTTTGTTCCTTACAAAAGTGCCGATATATCATGTCCTAATACAGGATCTCTTTATAACTGATCTTATCGTAAAATATGTACAGATATTAAACGCAATTAAAACTATGGTAAAATTTTGAATAAATACACAAATTGTATTCATTAAGAACTTTATTTCGTTAAAATTATTTATTGTATTTCATAATACACATAGGGGGTGCATAAAGGCTGGTTAAATATAACGTTTGTTCTCCATTAAGTAATGCTCAAGTTTCTAAAGTTCTAATATTATGATCACCTTAATCAAAACATCAGAGTAGGTTATTGTGTGTATGAGGGTCCAACGTGGGCAAAGACTTTCAACATTCACTATGGAGCGTTGCTCACAGTAAAGCTGCGAATCTACAGTGTACGTTTCACAGAACAGATAAACGCGGAAAAGAAGGAGCGCTCCAGAGTCGCTCGCATGAACCCTGAGCACTTGCAGAGGGTCCACTCCCTAAAGACGAAACGTCTGTCTGTGAACCGTTCCACTGTATACACGTGCAGTTACACTGGCCAGCGCTCCACAGGAAGCGAATCTCCGTCCACGCTGGACACCATTTCCGCTTGCACGCGTGGATGTCGTTGTATGGATTACGGAACTTTTCATTTAAATACGTGCAAACACAAGCAAATAAACGTGAGTTAGGCCAGAAATAACGCGACTGTGTGCGTGTCTATGTGTCCTGCCTGCCTTTTGATACCGGTAATCATAGTAATAAAACTTTGGAAACGTAAACATTAAATAATGGAGATGATATACTTGCTACCCAGGAACTTCATCTTCACGCGTCGACGATTTAATTTAAAATGAAAACAAATTTAGTTTAATCGCCTAGTAACGGCTTTATTTTACTTTTAACAATTACCATTGTTTAATCCAATCGAAACGTATTTTTATTTAAATTCATCAGAGTTTTTCTTCCGAGATGTGTGAAACACAAAGATATTTCTCGTTCTATGTGTGAACCAGAATACAATATTATATGAACGTGCCAATTTTGTAACATTGCTTTTACTTATAAGACTGCAATAATTGAAGATTTAATTTTTTTAACTGCATTCAAAACAAATTCGTTGCCATGGTAACCATAAATCTAATCTGCTACATATTCCCAGACATTACACAAATTTACTAACTTATTACCAAGCAAAAATTAATTAATATTATTTTAATACACTTTATTAAGGCAGACAGTCTGATTTCAATATTCACTGTAAACGTTATATACTACACGTTAATAAGAAATTGTAAATATCAATTACAACATATTATTTATTGCAAATATTACCCGTTAATTTAGAACATTCCATATTAACACCGAACACTATTCCCATAGGTTAATATGCCATGTTAACATTCTATTTTTTTCTATAACATTGGTTAATTTATAAAAAACCATCAGCAGACACACTTTTTGAAAAAGCTTCTTTACAGAAATAACATATAATGAATTTTATATTGTAGTGTATTTACTGTTCATAGCCTAAAGGTACCATACATATGATTTGCAATAAAGTTTTAATTACTCACATTCGTAAACACGATCGATTTCGGTCATAGACTATCGTCAGGTCATACTCGTATACAGTGCACATGCGGTCACAATATCGTAAAACAGCAACTATTTACAAAAACGAAAGTTTCTCGAGAACTGATTTTGTTACAGAGTGTTTATGTTTACATTCAGTTCTATATATTATATCAGCTGATTACTCTATGTTGATTTTCATTTTGCCGCAATATTTCAAATGTGATACGATTTTTGAAGTCCGTCATGATGTTCAATAGATTTTCACATGTTTGTATATTCGGTATTGTTCATATATATTAGATCTTATTTCATCACTGCATGTTTTCAATACGGTTAAATGTTGCTGTATTGGATCATATTCACAAGACTGTTGTTTTATGTGTTTGGCTACTGTTGAGTTCAGATTTGAATGTTGAGAATGTTTGGTGGGTTCAATATAACTGTTTAAAGGATCTTGAAGTGATCCTATGCATTTTTTGTTGCACCGCATATTATATTCTGTCGAGTTAGCAGGCTGACATTGATATTGGTAAACTCCAGCTTTTTCATAAATGCTTTTGTTTTTTGTATTGCTTATTTCCAAATGTGTTGTAGATGTCATTGTTTGTTCTGAATCAATCAATACGCTAATTGATAGTCGTATTTTGCAAATGTTCTAGCTAATTTTTGAGAGTTGTCGTCAATGTAATGTGCAGGTATATATAATAGGTTTACTTATATATAATAGGTATAAATGAATAGGTTTTCTTCCTCTTGATTGATATGTTATTTGTTTTTGATTTATTTCTTTTTTGTTTTTCAATGATTTTATCGATCATTATCGATTTTGTCCATTGCTTTGGGCTATTTGCTTTATGATGTGTATCTCTTTTTCACACTGTTTCTTGCATAGAGGATACGTGAGGGCTCGATATACCATGCTGTTGTATGCAGAAATTTTGTATGAGTAGGGATGGTTGCTCTCTGCGTGAATGGTAATATCTGTTTGAGTGTCTTTTCTGTATATAGAGAAATGATGTTCGCTTGCATGGCGTTTTATGGTAAGGTCTAGGAAGTTAATTTCGCCTTTATTTTCTATTTCTTTTGTAAATTTAATGTCAGAATTGATGGAGTTGATGTATGCTAGAATTTGGCCGATTTGTCTAGCAGTACCTACAAAAAAACAAATGACGTCATCCACAAACCTGTACAGTTTGTGTGTTGTATAATTGGATTTTTGGTTGTGAGAATAAATAGGTGCTGTAGGTACATTTCACTCAAGAGTGATGAAAGTAGACTCCCCATTGCAAGACCATTTTTGTTCTCGTAGTGGTGATTTTCATAGACGAAATAATTTTGGTTAATTATCATTTTTACTAATTTGACCAAATTTTCAATCTCATCTTTCTGTAATTTATTGGCGTTTTCCTCAATTTTTTTGTAATACTAATAATAAGTAATCCCTGGGTATACTGGTGTACAATGAAGAAAGCACAAAAATGTTAATTAAAATACTTTAAACTAAAGAAAGCATTTAATTGTAGAAATCATAGAAATATTGGTACTCTCCCAATAACCGTACCTACGCTAAATTTTCGACGTTTTGATTATGCGATAATATCGATATACCACAATATGAAGAAGAAGAAGTGTACCATTTTTAAATTATTTTATTGGTTAACAAGTACCCGTTAACTCAAAAACCTTAGGTTCTTTATTTTAAGTGTTACTGTGTTATAACCATTGTACATACACATTAAACGTTGTTTTCCTCAACCATGGCTTTTATTTATTTCAGCAGTAAACTAAAAACCAAAAACCGTTGTCACCTAACCTCACAAATGAAACAACACGTATTTTCGCTTTGCATTACGAAATAGGACAATTTACAATTAGTACACTTCTTCTTTTACACATCGTAATATATCGATACAATCGCATATTAAAAACATCGATAATGTACTGCAGGAACGGATAAAGGTACAGTTCCGATGCCGCTAAATAGCATTTGTTTATTTACCTGTTACTATGGTAATTAATTCTGGTCTCCATGGTGTTGTTGACATCTTTATAAGCGTCAACAAAAGGGCATAAATAAAAGGCCCTAAGTCGTGCAAACGGGGCAGAATATCAAATTCCAAGTTAGACAGTGTTTTTCGCCTTGTGTCAAAGGTTACCTGTGCAAAATTTTGGTGGCAATCGGTGTAACGGTCTGGATTTGTATTCAATACAAAGAAACAAATCCCCAGACTTTGAGTTTTATATATACGTATATATATATACGTATATATATATACGTATATATATATATACGTATATACGTATATATATATATATATATATATATATAGATAATTAGTCATTGTTTATCCTTAAAAATGTAGAGGTCTCCATGATACACCGAGCAGCCGCGTTTAAAAACAACACTCAACATTTGATCGACTAATTTTTATAACAGGCTAATATATATGTTTTATAATTTGAATATTTTATTATAGATACTATCCTAATATAATAAATTATTAACATATACAATATTATAATATATGTAATACATCAATAATTTTATATAAAAATAATAAATTCACAATAAATTAATAAATATATTCATTTTAAATTCTATGTTCTGTAAGGGAGTTTACCAAAAAATGTGTGTTGGCAAATGCTTTAATACCATAGGAATACATTTTTTGTTTTGTTTTCGTTCTTTATTGAAACAAAGTTCGGACATTCGTCTGTACAAATCACAAGAGTTGTAGATGTTGCCAAGCAAATTGTCAAAAGTTAAATCCTACAGTACTTTTCGCCTTCGTACATTATGCTTACATGAAAACGGACAAAAAGTGAAATTAAATGGTTTGATTAGACGCGATTGGCAGAAATTATTTACGTGGCTATTCCATCCTTACATCGTCAGTACGCTAACAAACATGAATCTTCAAAATAAGTACGCTGAAATTAATCTAAAAATGAATGCAAAAAGTTCTGGATAAGTTTTTCAGTTACTTAATTTTTTGTATTTTTTAATTTGCACTGACCCATGTAATACATTAACTAAAACGTATATGCTATAATGTGTAATTATGTAATTAAGTAGAAAATTCTGAGTCGAATGTTATCGGAAATACGCGTTTCAAAGTACTCGAGTCCAAAATTCAATTTAAAAAAAATGGTATGTGTGTAGATGTTTACTAGGTGTATACACAATGCCATAAAACCTTAAAATCGCAGCCTTTCATGTCTGTTTTTTTTAAGTTTTGGCTAGATGACGAATAAGTCGATGGCCGTTAAAACGGTGAAACTAAACGAATTGATCTACGTTTACGACTTTCAATTCTCTAAGGTTTTTATTGTTTATAGCAAGAATTAGTTTTATTCTTGAGATTTAATATTATTTTTGTTTGTAAATGAGTTGCTATTATTATTTAAAATTTGAGTCAAAGTCAGACACCCTGAAATAATAAAAAGTGTTTAGATAATTTGTTTAACATGTCTGTTTAGCTAGTAAGATTATATGGTTGTTTATTTTATATGTCATGAACAGCATAGAAGGTTATATTGTATTTTTGTAAACTTATAAAAGAGAATATTTTTTAATTTTTATAATTCGAAATTTTAATATTTGCATATTTTCTATTAATATTAATAAATCATAGAATGATTATTTTGAAACGGTTTTAATTAATTATTTCATGTCATCAACATCTCACTCCTCTTTGAAAATTATTTTTTTATTGTGCAACTAAATATACTTGACGCAACGAGAATTAAAAAAATCCTGCGACCTGGCCGGTGTAATACACTTCATAGTTGCGTTGAGTACATGGTAATGTATTTGTGTAATTTTTTGAAATACTTGTAACGTTGCAATATATATATATATATATTCTGTACACATACTTTTTTCAAGCAACTCTTGTTATTTTAGTTTCTTGCAGTATTTCTGTTAGTATCCAAGAATAGATTGCTTCTGCAAGTATATCTTAATTTATATCTATATATATATCAAACCGAAGCACATTTTTATATATGCACCTTGCAATAAATTGAATGTAGACCAAACGAAGAAAAGACTAGTCGATAGATTCCTTGAACACCGCAAAGCGTTTTTGAAGCTTAATACAGGTATATAAGTCTAATTTAGCCACACACTGTCTAAATAATAAACATCAATTTCCAGACACTCAATATCTTAAATTATTAAAAAACGGACAAAATGTGAAGTATGTACAAAGACAAACACAATAATAATATGTAATTAAAGAACAAATACAAATAAAAACAAAACAGGATGATTTCTTTAAAATTATAAATTTTTTAAAATAAAGAAAATATAAACATTATCTATTTTAATATAACCATTAAAATCATATGACCACATAAACAAAGATTACAACAATCGAAAATTTAATATGAAATAAAATAGATTATTCATAAGTTTATATTATAATCGAAAGAAAATCGATAATTCGTTAACTCACATTAAGACATCTGATGATACAAATTGTTCTGTGAAATATTTCACATTTCGTACGTATACAGTTAAAAATTAAGATATTATATTTGCATTTTGTGTATATATTTATTCTTGAATAATAACACACACACACACACACACACACACACACAACTATTGCCACCATTGTAATTGTGTTGTTAGCGAATATTTCATACCCACCGCTTTGTAGTTAAAATGTTAAGAGATAATACATTATACATTATGTGTATACTATATGTTTGATCTTTTTACACAGCAATAAATTTCAATATCTTGGGAAGTCGCTAATTAGTTTGGGTGACCGAAAACATGATTTATTTCTGAATGGAAACGCTTTTAAAAACTGCGCATCCAATGTAGAGAGGAAATGTTATTTGATTTTATTCTGCCGGTTCCAGGCTGCAAATACGCGTATCAATATGCTTTCAGGGAGTAATTATTGGCCTGTGTAATATGTGCACATGTAAACACAGCCAATTGGCTGCAGGCAGGTCGATTGGCTAGTTTTGGTTGCTTATCGACAAAATTTATTTTTAAAACAAATTAATACAGTCGAAAATAATTTAAAATCGCAAAAACGCTAGAACAAAATATATGTTCTAGAAAACTATGAACGATACAAAACTGAAATGAGTAGTAACTGGAAATGTAATTGACTCTCAAAACCAGAATTGTAATTCCTTTTAAAATATATTTAATAAATTTGTATTATAATTAAATTATCTTTGGTGAGAAAATACAAAATGTATAAACGAATAAGGGAAAATGATTTACCATATCAGTTATTTATTTATCAAGTTTTTTTATACTTCGTTTTCACATCCTAAGACTGCTCGCCTTCATACATAAACTTAACTTTTCCTTGCATGCGTGTACATCGGATTTTACCTATTTAAATTTTCTCAAAACTTCTTTATGACAAAAATATAAAATCATGTCAAAACATTGTATTCCAAGATTTTATATTTGCTTCTACATATATAAATATTTTGCTTAATCAGAATGAGAGTATAGGTACCGTTAAAACATTACCACAGTCAGTGTCAAAGTCAGAAATTATCGAGTCTTGTTTTTGGCAGTACATTGGCAAAACCCAGAGAAGCAGTCGGCTTACAAACCTGCCCGGGTTACGTTGGATTCCAGATATGTGTGGATTCCATCAAGTTTTCGTCCCACACCTATCAGCTACAAGTTTTGAACGTTACGTGTTTTGCTTTATACACTTTACAGTACACGTAACCTACAGACTGTACTATTGTACCTTCAAGATGTTTTTCCTTAATTGAGACACGTTTCGAACATTAATCAGTATGCTCACCGTCAGCCATGCCGGTTTGTTGTCTTTGTATACTAGAAGCCAGTACCTCTGAATACTACTGTACAACGTACTAGAAGCAATAATACTGTACAACGTTTAATTACATACTAATTATAGAACCGTAACAAAAGTGTTTAAAATAAATAAGATAAACATTTTTATTTATATAAAATTACGTAAAATTTTAACTCTAAAACGCTGTTCCAATTCAGATATGGTGGGAGTGAAACATCGGATTATTTACGTATCTATACAGTGTAAACTTTGAAATGTGACGAAGGTAACTGTTTCTGCATAAATTTAATCTACCAGTTTGTAAGCTTAGGCCTATAGCCTAATCATAGTGTAAGCTGATGTCATTCTACAGTGTATGCCAAACTATCAGTTTTCATAAATTTCTGTTTTATCAAACTTCTAAACATTCTTTGAAACAATTCGGATGCTGTTAAGTTATAATCAGTATCTGGTCTTCGAAACAGAGGAAACTGAAATCACTTTTACAAACTTAACAAAAGTTTTTAACTCAATAACGGTTTTTAACTGAGATAAAAAAAGCATTTTACAACTTCATTAGATCGCCGTATAAATGGGCTGTCAATTAGGACGGTAGTAGTATTTATAATATTTTATAATTTCTAGTTTACTATTATTTTTATTATATACTTCTTATTAACTATTTGACTACGTAATTTGTACCTATTTTAAATTATTCAGATTACTGTTTAATTTAATGTAATATAGCAAAACAAACTTTGGACTAACATATGTTACTTTTAAAGTAATTCATTAATTATTTTAGTTAGTAGCCGCATATAGACATGTAATTACGTAGAAAATATATTGACAAAAAATTTTAGTTGAAATTGTAGTTTTAGTTGAAACCCAGTGTAATGTTTAGATAGAACCAATAAAAAATTATTAAAGTACTCTACAGAAACTATACTATACGTTAAAACAATTAAATTACAACGTTATTAAAACTAATTAAATTAATTAATATACTTAAATAATTACCAAATTAATTACATAAAAGATAATCAAACAAACTACATAGTGGTAAACAGTAATTTCTTGCACCGATTATTTTTTATGTAATTAATTTGGTAATTAATTATGTATATTATTTAATTTTAATACATGAAGGTAAATTTTAGGTTCCTAAATGCCAATTCGGACACAGTCCAATTTTCCATTTACTCTTTTCCGTTTTTATTCCATCCCCATCATCTAAAGTCCTGGGTCTTTAAAATCCGTCCTAATCCGAGGTCTTGTAATACGTCTGTGAGCGTTAGCATTCTTCAGGTTGGTATCCTATTCTACCAACCCTTTTCCTTTGATTATTCGGGGTAGGAGCCGGCGAGTACTCGCTTGAGCAGCCCGTCCATTATGCAGATGGAAACATAAGTGTGAAAAGAATTGTTAAAGAAAAAACAATCCTCTAGATCGCATAAGCTAATAGAATCGGGTTGAAGAAGCAAGGGAGGCTGACAGGACACCTGGTACAAGTCAGTAGAAGGAAGAAGAAAGCTGCTAGGGTAGGGAGTATTTCTATATGGAAGTGAATAGACAATGAGTGCATAAGAGATGTGTAAAGTAACAGACAATAGAATTGTCAGTGGTCAGAAGGCTGATGTGAAGTGTACATATATCTAAGATGGATTGGAACAGATTAGTGAATATTCTGAGAGACAACGAGACGTATGGCAGGAGGAGACTTGAAAGATCTAAGAAAAGATGGTGTGGAAGCTTATAGGAAGCTGATAATACTAAACAAGAGTATTACTCCTGTAAAAAGAGTACAGTAGACTGTTTTCAATAAAAGTGATGTTTGACGTATTTTGTTTATTTGTACAATTTTGTTTGATGTATTTGTTCGACGTACATTTTTTATTTGTTTTAATTATTAAGTTAACACAGGTAAAATGTTAACTTAAAAGATATTTAATAAAAAAAAAATACTAATCTGATCTGACTCTCTGGCCAAAAACAATTTCCCTACCAATTAATATTTTTTCTATGATTAAGGAAAGTATCTTTTCTTAAATATCGTCTAATTACCTAGTTACGTTAAGCATAGGCATTTCAACAGTTTCACTCGTTTACCTTATCGTTTGGTTATTATTGTTCTACACTTAATACGCGTAAACAGATTGATTAGTCCGTCGTAATCTGATTACTAAATCGCATCTTTGCGTGTTGAGAGTGTGAGAGCGCGCGGGGGTTAAGACTGTATGCAGTTACAAAAACTGACAGCGCGCACAAATAGATTACTGCCCTCACAAGCATAAATCCCTCGTATAAATGTGGATAAAGCGTTTCGGAATGACTGCCGACCTCGGGAGCAAGTGGATAAACCCTTTACACTTGCTACCACTTAACTTGCACGTGGATCTTTCTTTCAGTGAATATAACTCATATCCAATCTTCTTTGCCTATGTAATTTTTGTGTCTGACTTCTGGAAGCATAATTATTAATTGAAATCGCGCCTTCAACTCTATTTCAATTCACGTTCAACTGCTATTCTTGTAATTATCAGCCGCCTGCAACCAAAATAACATAATAAAAAAAATCTTTTATACCTATTGAAATTTAGTTTTTGAGGCGCCACATCAAATTGTATTCTTGATTTTCTGAATTTTTGAATTGAAGTCATGTCTTTTATATTCTAGTGTGTCAGTATTATTGTTTATTACAAAATGTTTCAAAACTGATATTTAATAAGTTTCAAATGTAAAATGGTATGTCGATTTGAAAAATTACAATCAAAGTAAAATATATTTTTTTTTTTTAATAATTTAAATAACTATAATGTAATCAAATAGTTTATCTAAATAACTTATTTGGTTTTCTTATTCCACGTGATTACTTTTTGTCTCGCAAATAAAGCGCATTGTTTTAAATTAATCTGCTACAACGAGTGGCCGCCACTGGCTGCAGCCTACCGTGCAATTATCGCCAGGTTAATAAGTAATTACTGCTTCTAATTACACGTAATTGCACGCTTTGTGCAACAGCAAACCTACTTTGTATTCGACATATATGAACATGATTAATTTGGTTCTGTGTCGTGTGTGTTGGCTAAGTTTAACCTCATCCGACATATTTGAGTTGAGAAATGATTACGCTGATCCAAAAAAATCCTACTATACATTTAAGAGAAATGGCGACTAGAATAATGTTAATTAAAAACGCAGAGGAAGATGTTAAGAGAAACGGCTGTACATGAGAACCAATTTTATTATCATTAGATAATCAAATATTAGATACTGCTGACGTTTTAAAAATAATCTACAAAAGCAAAAGACAAAATTAAAAAAGTTTTTAACAAATTTTATCAATACAACGATAGTGAGAAATGAGGTGGAAACCCATTTCAATTTAGAATTTCGGAATCACTGGTAGATAATTATGTTAGTCAAAATTGTTCGTATAATTTGGTCACTGTAAACAAAAATGATATAACAATATTTCCAAAACATCCTTGTATTGATACTACAATTATAAAAGGATTTTTAGATGCATTTAGGACCTTTAGATTCATATCCGTTTGTTTTAGATAGTACACATAAGTATAAAGAAGAAAGTTAAAGAACGGAAGATCAACAAATAAAGAGCGAAAAAAAGTATCGAGACAATATCTTTCGAAAATATCGTGTCCTTACTAGAGTTACAGTACTTCAGAACTTTTTAAAACACATGTAGCTATATATGAGCTGTCTAAAATATGTTATGAGAAGAAATTATGTAGCAAATTTTATAGTAATGGTACGATTGTTCTGATTCGCGTTATAGTTAATATAAGACTATTCTTTTATATAGGTATGATAATGTGTCAGTTCTTGATTGATGAGTTCACCATATTTATGGAAACGTTGTTTGATTCTGAGGAAAGAAAGTTGACAAAATTGTCCTCCGACCTGTATCTTGGTCGCATTCTGCCTTGTATAGATTTTTGTTGTCCTTCAGTCTTACAGTTTTTATAAGTGATTCAGCCATTTCAAGTTCTGAATCCTAATGAAACAAGTGAAGATCTCCGTCAGCTGCATACAATTACCCGTTTTTTCTGAATAGTCATATATATTTTCCACAGACTGGTTTACGGGCTGTAGTCTTGTTGAAGCCCGTCACTTTGAGATCTGTCCAGCTGCAAACTTGTTGCGGGTCCAGGCTTCACTACTGTATGTTACAATATACCTGTTTAAGGTATATTGTAATATGTATAATATTTTCTTTAATTTATAAGAACAAACAAATTACCATTTATTTCGTATTAAAATTGCCAAGCTCCGTGCTAAGGTAAACATCTTAGACAATAGATAAGAAGAAGAAGTAGAAAAATATATACGCTCATGACATTCTTTCTTAGAGTTTGACAGGCAATATTTAAACTCTCACTGATGAAGACTGTTTTAACTCGGCTTAGAAAAATTAAACTAATTTTAGTTTTTGGTGACTATTTTGTTTAATATCCTAAGAAATATTAAAGGTTTAATGGTAACTGTTTATATTAGATTGATTATTTTTTAAATTTAATTTATTATTTAATTAGGTTGAAAGAACAAACTATTTGTATATTTATTTTTTGTAGTTATACATTCAATTTGTGTTAAAAACTAGTATCATGGTCTAGTTTTATGTTTGTTAAATACTTTTTGTGAACAAAGGGATGTTTTTGGATATGTTTATGTGTTTAACTTTTTGTAATATACGAATTTTAACTACATATTAATAATCATTAATGAGAGTGGTAGAAATAATTTATTAAAATTCATTAAACTGCCTATTCAAAGCGAATAATAAAATGACCTGAGACCATTTTTTGTTCTTTTAGTATTGTTTACAATTTATCGTAAAGAGCATTTAGTATTGTGATGACATTAGTTTTTATGTTAATGAGTTTGTTACTGACAAATAAAAAATACGAAATAAACAGAGTAAAGTAATTTATTTTGTATATGTGAGTTTTGAAATCAATTAGGATTACAATAAAAGAATACAACACATTAGTACATTTTGTTTTATTTAATTTATTTAAAATATTCTAAAAATTGTTGCACGGCTTGTTAATATGTTTTAAAGGTTTTATCCAAAACAAAATGTCTCTTGCCTCTACATATATCAAGATATTTGTTGATACAGGAGACCAAGTGCTGGAAGTCGTCACAAAATATAATTGTCGAATTTTTAAAGTTGCTGGAAGCGTAACTGCCTCTTCCTTCGTAGAACAAGAGTTATAGTGTATCTTCATTTATTAAACAAGTTTGAACAAGTTTTATAGTTTTCTTATTTGCTAGAGACCGTTTTACTATCAATAATCAGCTTTGTTCAGTCGTCTGTATGGGCTACTACATTTGAATTTCGTGTAATTGAAGCGAGAAAATATGTATTCGAGCCCAACATCTCTCGTATTATTTGTCGAGGGCATATTTAAAAAGAGAGAATTTTAGTTTTCCTGACGAGTGTGAATTAGCCAGTTTCAAAAAATATGTAATTAAAGGACGGAATCGTGCAGGCTGCGTAGGAACGTTCTTGCCCCTTCGACGTGAACGGCGTATATGATTACATCGTAAAACTCTTCTCTTAAACATTACGGTACACTCACATAATATATTAAAACTAAATACCGAAACTATTCAAAGAGACATATCTCTCTCTCTCTCTCTCTCTCTCTCTCTCTGACATGTTGACTACGTGTGTGTGTGTGTGTGTGCGCGCGCGCGCGCGCGTAAGAGAGAGAGAATTATTATTTCTGTGCACGCTGGTATGGAGTTATCAATAATCTTAACACGTGTTGTCAGTGCATATAAATGAGCAATCAGTTGTAAGCATGTGAGAAACAATTTGCTACGAAGATATTGTGATAATACATTTTGTCAGACATTCATACGGTAAGTTGTTGCAATAATTAATTAACCGGTTTACAGCTTTGCTGATTTGTTTTTATAGACAATTTTTCCTAAATAACAGGTACTTTCTGGTTGAAATGAGCTCTCTGACTTGCGATCGACTTTGATATCTACATATGTGTGTATATGTGCGTGGGTATGCCAATTCACGCAAATGCCCAGCTGAAGTACATGAGCCTGCACGTGTACCCACAGTCGCTGCTGCTTTCCATTCTTGCGAGAAGTCATTATTCACTTCCCCCTATCGTAGTCTCACCCATTTTGTCTTTCAAGGCTTTCTCGGTCCGACCTTTCCTTTCTTCCGACTACCAGATTCCAGTTCACTTGTAGGCCTATCACAAAATCTCTTTTCTGCTGCGTAATTCATACTATTGTTGCTACCAAAACAATTAAACCTCATCTGTTGCGATTAGGATCTACAGTACTTGAAGGAGGGTTCTCCGAAGAGTGGCTTCAATTCTTTTTTTGACTATGAATCTAGAATAAAAACATTTCTCCACAGCGTCATTAATTCTAAAAATTATATTTGAAAACTAATGAACACATTTACAATAATTACATGAACCCTTTAACTACAAAAACAAATAGGTTACAAATAATGCACATTACGATGTTTATTTTCTGAACGATTATTATTAATAATTTCATAAACCGATTATTCCACACTGAAAGCACCAGTAAATCGGGTTGCACCCTCTTCTGTCAGCTTCTTTCTGTACACACATAGAGCACTGGCCGGGA
Source organism: Magicicada septendecula (assembly GCA_034769895.1). Taxonomy (NCBI): domain Eukaryota; kingdom Metazoa; phylum Arthropoda; class Insecta; order Hemiptera; family Cicadidae; genus Magicicada; species Magicicada septendecula. Next base: position 639,396,817 of record CM068367.1, read on the forward strand.
GTCACGATCTTGGAAGTTGGAAGTTGCATTTGCTGACAAAGCTAACTCGATAATTTGAGTTCTGACTTATCCATTACAGTGGAAGTTAACCGAATTTTAGTAAATTGTTCTTGGCGGAAAAGAAACAGCACCGTTGAGTACTCTGTGCATCGATGTATACTAGTATACATCGATGACTCTGTGCCACCCTCCATCGCCATTTGTAAACGCGCGTGTGTGTGTGTGTATGTACGGTGTTTCACGAAATACTTTTAGGACGTGTTATGCAGGTTAAACTTACATACCTGTTCTACTTACAAAATACATAAACAAACTAGAACTATTACAACAATGAAAACACACACGCACTTGCGTTGTCTCTCACACATATTCTTCCGTGGCGTGTCGGTCACCTTTTAATTAGCGCATTCCTCTTGTAATATCTTCAACAGTTGTTCTCGTAGCGTCTTCAGCAATGCCTGTACTGTAGTATTATTACCAGCTACAAAGTATCCTCAGCTACTTCTATGTATCTTCAACTGTTCTTTCCCTGTTACCATCAACAGACTGAAACTGTATTTCAGCCGTCAATTGAATTATACTTCGCGAAATGTGGACTACACTGTTTGCCACTGTTCTTCTATTATTGAACAGTGTAATGCTGTAGGCACACTGAGTAGGCGGCTTTAGATTTACAAGCCCAAAACACATTGAGGAATTATGGTGGATGTCCGTGATTGAAGTGTTTCATAAATGTGATAATAATATTTGCCTTTCCTCTATGAATGCTTTGTTGAGAAAAAATTGTTCTCTATAAAAATTCCTCGTAAACATATTATACAAACATTTTCCTTTAGACAAGCGTCTCCGGGATTCCGCGGTCTTTGAATAAAAGATATCGAATGCTGACCAGCTTCTGTTTTTTTGTGAATTTCATAAACAAACTAAAATATATAAAAATTCGTATCCTTGGTTCCATAGCGCAGAACAAAATTTAGTGTTAATGCTTTATTAAGATTTCAAATTTTGTCTTGAATTAATTTACAGCAGCAAAATAAATGCCAGAAAACGAAGCACTTTAGACCCAACTCCGCACACATGGCGCATTATATACAAATTTATATAAATTATATTGTGAATATATTTTTTCGAAAGTTAATTGAAACAAATAACTTTCTTTATAAGTAGCTGTGTAGACCAGTTTTCATGTCAGTGGTGCCCAAGCATAGCGCATTGCCTTGATTTTGAATTTATGAAAAATTATATCAGCGTATCATGCACATCTCACCGACCGCTCTGTGAAAATTTGAATTTTTGAGGACTATTACTTACATATCACATTTATATAATTTCACATTATTCTTGTGTAATTATTTTTAATAATAAATAAACAATATTTGTTTTTTACAAGAATATATATTTATATTAATATAAGAATACTGTGTTCGTAGTAGGTTAAGAGGAAGAAACAAAAGGGTGATTGTTTAAATTTTCTTCTCGTTCTCTTGAAAAGTTAACTTCTTTGTTAAGTTTTAAGGGTCAAACTCGTCTATCACATCCTTAAAATGATTTTCATTGTTCACATCTGGTTCTGTCCATAACATCAGGCAGTTAAATTCTGAGTCATCCATGTAAGATCTTATCTCAGACTTTATTTTTTCAAGCCGAAAAGTTTCTTTCTGTCACATTTTCGTACATTACAGTTTTAACAAAATGAATCGGCCACTATGTCAGGCTTCTTTACGTGCACATAATGTATCAAAGAATCATGAATCCCGCCAGTGATTTCATCGTCCACGTCGTCACGGCTCCCGGGTAAATACTCAGTCTGGGTGCGATGGTCTTGGTGACAAAGTTTCAACCGATCTGACTTATCCAGATATATAATGATCTAATTACCACGTTTTTAAAAATAATGTCTGATTACATTTTACGACTGCTCAAAATACCGTTAACGGCTTCAATAACGCATTGTGTCTGCAGCATCCGCTTCTGTTGTGCATTCTACTGCTTTGCCAATTAACAACACTGGTATTAAGTAGGTTAATTTGGAAAGATACGTACTGTACGGTATCCATCTATTATTTATTATTATTTTTAATACCATATTTTGCCCAATATTTCTGGTAGCTACTTCATGGAATTTTCGTTAATCTTTTCTGACGATATGTTTAACAACTTACAAAAACTTTCAGTATTTTTTATTATATTACTTTGTTCCATATGCATATAGAATTTGACAAGCAACTTGTTGATACCACTTTACTGCACGGATGTTCATTGTTTATAGCAATTAGTCTGCCAAGAGTTGAACACCTGTTGAAACTACCCTGTTGCTATACTGACTTCAACAATACATAAGTATAAATTATTATATTTAGAATTAATATTAGGCAATTACCTGTATTAACGTCCGTCTTGTGACTGACCCAATAAGTCACAAGACGGACGTTAATACAGGTAATTGCCTAATATTAATTCTAAATATTTAGTAACGTGACTTGGAGACAATTAAAACAAAATGAATATAAATTATTCTTTTACGACAGTTGTGACATTGTTCCATCGAATTTAATCCGTTTTTAAGATACTTATTGCCAATTATTTTCCTTGCGGAATTTATGTTACAACAATGCCCGACAGTTGTTACACCTAATGTATGTATTTTATTATTTACAAAAATAATTGGCAATTGTTAAACTTAAACCTGTTTTACTGTTTAAATCAATAATTGCGATAGCCATTTTCATTATACTAGGGTAACAATAGTAGGCAAGTCTGTATCTCTACTGCCCATAGAGAAAACAAATTGACCTGCAAGTCAATCTTTTGAACTTAATTTGAACTTAAATCGTTTTCTAAACTCTCGCGCGGGTGTGATAATTTTTTTCCTTTACACTATGTTTGTGATACTGTATTAGGGTGTTATTCTGCTGCTCTCTTTTACAAGTTCAAATAACTCAGAATAATATAAAATATAAATTCCAATCAATAAAATAGAGTCGTGTGAATCAAAGAAATTAACGGTGAATAACCTGACTATTCTCGACCCACATACATGTGTTTAAGGTTATACGAAATTTTAAACTGGCCAAAAATAGCGCAAATAATAACACAGTCTTATGAAATCAAACTTTAATTTGTGGTCACATTGGAGTAATACAGAAATGTCTCTCAGGTAGTGTCGACTTCAAAGGTTAAGTGTCTACTCTTGCAGTAGACACATCATGAATCTCAATAACATTTTCCCATGAATTTATTCTACATTTTTCTCCTCACGACAAAACACAAGTTTACACATTACATAATATGTATTATATATATTATAATATATTATATAGACTGTTTTTGTCAAGAATAACATTTTTTTAAGAAACCAAAAATTGTTAACCAATTTTCAGTTTTGTATTTCGGTTGACGATGCTTTTAAGGACTGAAATACGTATAACTTCATTTCTAAACTAAACCCTATGCTTGTTGCTACTTTTGTTGCATATTCATTGAAATAAAATTCTTTTTTGCTAGAAAGAAACGTGTGCTGTTTTTAATATATAAATATAAATTAACAATACAGTTGTAAGATGGCCACTTTAATTTTTTTAGGTAATACAAATATACAATTTTTGTATACACACGTTGCTGTTGTCAAATCATAACACCTAAGTTTCTTGCAACTGTATTGCAGTTGTCATACAAATTATTAGTTTCGTATAGAAGTATAAAAACTGTACTGTGTAATATACGTTTCGTTGAATTATATCAGGGGCCGAAAATAATGATAGTGAGACGTCAAAAGATAATATTTAACGAGATCGCCAAAGACTTCTGAACAGGACCCTGAAACAGCCATAAGATGACACACCAAAAAACTGCAAACGTTTCAAAGCTATCACTGAATTCAAGCGTAAGCAGCAATTTTATTAGAGAAAACTACAGCACATCGATCAAAAGATCCTGTGTTCCAGTTGTCAAAATATCCGCAACAATAAATATACACGAGCATTCGGATATTAAGTGTATGTTTTGTAAGTTTCTCATATCGATACATTCGAGCCTTCGGCCTTTCGTAATTTACTTTAAAAATTCTGTCGTGTGCTCGACTTTTCGACATCTTCTTTTGATGTCTTCTTTCCTCAAGTGGAAGGTGTTTCTCCAGTTACTTTGGGCAGCGTGATATTTGCACGCGTCTAAAAGACCGTGCAATTCATAATTGGTAGAGTTTTAGTATTTGTATTTTTCCGTTGCAACTGTGTTTAGAAAAAGTAGTTTTGTCTATACCGATATCAGACCTGCATTAAAGTATAAATATTTTCCGTAAAAATTATTTTGGTAGCTAATATTGCGCAGAAATATGAAATGCTTTTTAAAAATAAATTTCCAAAAAAATTATGCCCTACTAAACATTTTCACATTTATCATTTAAATGTTGATACTTAAAAATTAATGTTTATATTTGAGACCCTGCTAAAATATAACATATTTAAGCATGGACGCATGAGTATTACTTAAAAAGTGTAAAATTGTGTTTGCTGTGTCAAGCTTATGTAAAAACAATAAGTACTGATTTGATTGTAAGTAAATAAACTACATGGCCTGAAACACTGGCATACATATAAATAACTCATTATCACGTAATCCGCATGTTTGGTCTAGGGTATTCAACGTGCGATGAACACAAAAGTTAAGCTCTGCTATTCCAATTACATGTTATCGAATCATAGTTGAAATTAATTATGTAGTCACCAAACTAGAGTAATATGAAATGCTCATGTCACCGTAACTAGTGCTTGATCATGGATCGTTTCGTAACACCATCCTCCGCAAGCTTTTCTGAATGTATGTGTGTGTTTTAACATCAAGAGAACTACACTCATAGACGTAACTAAATTTACAACACAGATTATTACAAACAAATATATACCCAATTAAAGTGGGTTACACAAAAGCTAAAATAGGTTACTCGTCTCTGTCATAACAAAAAATTATTTACACATTTGACTGTCCTTAGGCGCTAAGATCGATTCCACAAACGTGGTACAGGCTTATACACAATTTTATGATTTGTTACATTTGTTGATTTTTTTTTAAGGAAAATCTTCGCAGATTACAGATATTACACAGTCTCATCATAATTACACCAGTTTCATCATTCTTTAAATGTTAAACTCAATTTATTTATTTTATGTTGTAAAGCTAGTTGACCGAGCCAAACGAGTTCCCGCCTGTACACTCTATGGTTTAGCACTTGTCTATGTATCTGTCTGTTTGAGGTATGGCTCACAATAATTTTTTAATGCATCAAGCGGTTTTCGTGTAACTTGGCATACATTCCGTACTTTTATCCTATAGCCTACATTCCTATTATTTTAGAAATTAATCTCTTTAAAAATAGGAGGAGGGAGGCAAAAATGTGACAGGATCAGAAGGGGATTATAACGAAAATCTGAATATATAGTTGATTTTTGTAAACTTAAAAATTTTGGGACGTCAGAGCCCAAAAAGTAGGTCAGAATTGTGAAAAATATATGTAGGGTATCCAATTAAAGAGAATTTTAACAAAAATGTTAATATAGTGTACGGTTTTGGAAATTTCAAAATTTTAGGATACCAGGGCCCAAAAAATTAGTCAAGAATTTGAAAAAATTGTAAAAATCTAGTCGAGTGTCAATTTAAGAAAATCGGAGTTTAGCGTTTACTGAGAATATGGTTTAAATTTTTGGACATAATGAGCCAAAAACAGAACTCAAAATTATGAGAAAATTGTAAAAGATTATGTGGGAGATCAAGTTCGATGAATTTTATTCAAAACACAAATTTCGTATTTTTAATAATTTTACAGAATTACAAATTCTAAACACTTGTTGCAAATTTTGGGTTGCCCTCAAAAACATTTATAAGCTATGTTTACAAAAAAACTATACATTGTTATCAGTTATGTATATTTTTGAAAAGTATTAGTTATATGCCTATACATGTTTGTAGAAACATACACAAACTTAAAGATAGGACTTAATTATTTGTCATTTAGGCATTATGATTATACATTTTACTGAAAACAAATGCAGTAGTTTGGAATTTTTAGTGTTTATCATATGACTGTCTGATATCAAAATTTACTAATAGTAAATGCATTTCATTCGAGTTCTGCAGTTCAAGAAGTTTACTTAAACTTAGTAGTGTGGCATGACGTTTGCTGATATGTAAGCAGTTTATCTTACCAAACAGTCAAGGTATTGTCCTATAAATTTGTAGTTTTACTAGTGAATTTCTCTGCTTTAAATGCTTTTGAAGAAATTAGTGCTGTTAGTCGCCCATTGCTTATCTATAAATTCTTAGCACTGAATGTATTGCAAACAAATCGTGAATAAAACAGTTGAATTTATTTTCACTTGATGAAGATGTGCAACGAACTAAAGATCACTGCATTTTAGAGTTAGCGTGGGGGCGGTTGTAAACGGCGTGCGTTGTAAGCAGTCTGATCTCTAGTTACAGCTGACACTTTGAATTACTCAAAGCTCCACTGTTCTTCCTTTTCACGTAATCAGAACAAAATTATTTCTACACAATTTTCTATTCTATGTCATTTTATTTCAATATGTTAGTAATTAGCCGATTCAATGAAGCCGGAAAAACTAGCAGACCTCGGAATTCTTTGCCATAGAACCAATCGGTATATGAAACCTCTTGTAACACCTTCTACACAGTGTCTAGATAAAAACAAAAGAAGGGTTTTGAGTGCTCTTACCCAAGCTTTTCGGTAAAACAACCCTTAAATCCCGGAAACTCTTTTTTTAGTAAACTATCTGGAATAAATTGATGAAACTACGTACGCTTTATAAAATATATAAAACAGTGACATTTTACGAATATATTTTTCTTAGGTATGTGTATGTTCAAAAATTAATTTTAAATGAAATCATAAGTAAGCAGCAGAGTGGTCAAAATTTCATTGCTACATTACCCACAACCCCTGAACACCGGAAAGTTCTATTGTTCCCGGATACTTATGTTTTCGAGATCTCTGATTAAGGACGTAAGGTAAAAAATACTGTAAAACACAAGGAAATCAAAACAGCCTATTTAAAGGAGGTGAAATGTATATAATATTTTTTGCATTAATTTTTCTTGTGATACTCAAATACAAAGACAAAGATAAAAGATCAAGAGCAAATGGAATCAAGTAATAAAATAGTTAATGTCTGTATTAATATACAATTTTATTATTTTTAAGTGATCCAAGGTACAACCACCTTTTCTTCAGTACATCATTTCAGGGCCTGGATAGTTGCAAATTTAGTTAATTTTACCACCATATTTAAATAATCATATGTGCAAAGTTTCGTTATACAAAAATTAAAAAAAAAAGCTTACTTATTTGTTAATAAATGTCCGCCTTTTTTTTCTCATTTAATTTCTCTTTGTTTGTAATAACATAGCTTTCTCTTTGATTAAATCACCAAATTGAGCTAACCTTCAAAGTCAAATATTATCAAAACATTGAAAAAATCATAAAAAATGTAAGTATATTTAGAATAATGTAGGTTAACAATACCTAATGGGAATTTTTAAGATTTTTAATTAATAGCAAATTACAGTAGAAAAATTGCCAAATTTTTATGAAAAAAAATTGAAAATACAGTCCATTTTTTGATCATAACTTTGTTATTTGTACTGATATCCCGATAAAGCAAAAAATTTAAGATTATTTCATGGCTTTCAGTTTAAGTTATTAGCTCTTTTTCTTCAAACTCATAGTTTTTGAGCTATCAAGAGTCGAAAATTGTTTTTGGCGGTAAAGAAATTGAAGCACCATTTTTAAATAATCATACCTTTTAAAGTATTGGACTTACGGGAATAAGTAAAATATCAAATTGTTTTAAGTAAACATCTTCTCTTTCCATTCCTGCAATTGTTTTGATGTGTTCAATATTTTTCTAGTTATTTAACAAATTTTGCACGACGTAATAATTTCATGAGGTGAAAAAATTATTAAGTCTCAAAAACTCGAAAAACCATTGGAGTTCATGTGAAAGTCCATACCAACTTTTTTCTTAGTATCTAAAGGATCTACCAATTACAGGCGTTATTTATTTTTGTATCACTCGCCATTTGAGAAGGGGTGGAAACCATCCCCTGAGAGAGAGCACCCAAAACGTTTTTAAATTCTTCTATATACGCTGTGTAGAAGATATTACAAAAAGTCTCATGTCGATCAATTGTGTTACAAATAATTCCAAGGTAAAATGCTTCATTGACTAGACTGTATTATAAAAATCAATTCAATTAAATTTAAGTTAATCAATTCAATGCATTTAAATTGTAAGCACTCCACATATGAAAACTTCGCCATTACTTTAATACCAAGAAAGTACTATGTTTGCACAAAATACGCAACAAAATAATACCGCAATATAAATTAACATAATTTTTATTCAGAATATTGTAAACGGAAATGTGATTTTGTACAATGTCGGTTTGGAACCCTTTCGAATCTTTGTACATAATTATAGATTGAAATAGGATTTTCAAATTTCAACGGGAAGCGGCCACGTGCCTTCAATTTAGTTAAACGTTTGTACAAGAGTTGTGAAATATTCGGTTACGTTAAAAATTTCAGGATGGCAGGCCGGAGATACTTGCTGATAGAAGCTATTATCGAGCTGTGGTTCATCGGTAAGAATACGATTCGCCATTGAAGACGATTCAGCGTCTGGCAATGGACCATATTGTCAACAGACTCGTTCTTTGTGCGATATCATTTCTTCAGCCTGGCGATTTCAGCGGCCGTCTCGACAACTACTGAACGATAAGGCTGCTTCTCTATATTATTATACCGATTTACCACCATGTTTACTGATGGCAAAACTAATCATTACCTGGTTTGCAGTACGATCTGCCACACGAGTGGCCACGATCTACCAATCAAAAAACGTGACTCCGAGTAAACGAACATCATAGGTCAGCTGTGTTGTTTGATGGTTTCAACATTTCTCCGAGGCTATATTAATTAAACTCAAACATGTCTCAATAAAATTAAAAAATGAAACTTCAACTACTAAACAGTTTACGTTAACATTTCAACGCATGGCAGCAGCATGTAAACAACAAACAAAATTACTAAGAAATTGTTTCAACTCAGGTGTGTTATCTGTTTGCTGATGGTTTACTTTAAACACTGACGTAATAAATTACCGCAGACGAGCAGCTATCGTTGAGATAAATATTAATACTACGTCAATTACGTTATAACGTAAACAAATTAACGTGTTTTATAAACAAACGTTGGACGACGCGTATGTCAATTGATTGCGTTAAAATCTGATCTTATCTCTTCTCTAATACGTCGAGTGTTCTTTTTGGTTTCGAGTGTGTATTTCGAATAATTGACTTTCCAGAAACCTGAAAAAAAACTTTTTCAATTAACGTCTCTTTTAGGGATAGACGACATATTATTACGGTATATGGAAGTTACACATATGCTTGGTTTGTATCATTAAGTAACTCGACCAGGAGAGATAGGAATGTATAGTTTTTTCTCCAGAATAAACTCACATTGAGGGGTAATCTCAGAACAACAGCGATTTTGGAACCAAACGGTGGAAACTGACTCGAATAGAGAGAGCAGTTAAAATCACCCAGATACAGATCAAGTTTCCTATTGTCGCTATGTTTTATCTGTGCTGTTCTGTATTGGAGCTTAGACAATCTTAGAAATTATTTGTTCTCGAGAGCGAAGCAAATTCTAAACAAGTAAACGTTTATTTTACTTTAATATTATTACGTATTTATATATAACATTCCCCGCCCTACCGCTTCTGCGCGAAAGGATATTTGTAGTACTTTTTGGTTAGAATTCAAAGCTTGACCTCTCTCACTTGACATGTGTATAGAAGTCTTTGACTCCCGAGTCGCATTAGTGATGTGTAATCAAGTGTTTCATTTATTCAATTCTGGAACATGGAATGCATTAACATTCAAGTTTATTTTAATGCCTCTGTAAGTGTCGCGGGTCAATTATTGGTCAATACAGTATTGGTGAAAACTACACTTACAGATGCTCTGAAACTCAGTTATGTAGATATTTTAATTATGTCTACGCATTGTTGATCAGATATTTCATTTACAGGAGAAATCATGTTTACCATATTTTGACAGGGCATTCTGAAAGCGAGTTTAAGACATTTTCCCTATTACATGGTAGTCTATCACTGCTTATATAAAAGAATCCTGCATATCAAAAGCAGCTTCGTATGAAATAGGATATTGTGAAAAGTAAATGAAGTTGTAAATCAGTAAAATAATTTACTAATTTTTTTCAAATTTCGGCATAGTGTCGTTACATTTATATTATATTTCGTTTTTAAGTGGTCAGATTTTTCAGCCCTCTTAAATTCGAGAATATTAGTATTAGTTGGTTGTGGTATAGATGTAGTTATTTAGTTGGTGTATGCCAAAGACAGCTCACAGTACATTCTACTTATTGTTGGAGACTAATGGGAAGCCATGTATTCAATTCACATCTTTACTTGTGAATTATTTTATTATTTAGAAGCCATTTACAATCAACTAAATGTATTTACTAATATTTTTCATCACTCAGATTATCACTCAGTTTTCTTATTCTTGCCAAAGCGAGGCCAAAAATATCGACACACGATTTTATTAGTTAAATTATTGATCTACGCCTCTATTTTCAGTAGGATTGAATCGAACAAGTAGATCTGTTATGTGAAGAGCCTTTTCTACGACATTTTGTATTATTATTGTTTTTAACACACTGTTATGTATTTTCTAACGGAATGAATTAACAGATTCTTGAAAATATTCACCTTGTGTGTACTCGGCTTTCCGATATTTAAATTCTACTTCTCATTGAATCCAACAAAATATGAGAGCAAGTCTCGAACGAGTAAGCACTTACTTTTAGCGAAAGAAGGTTCAAACAAATTGTGCGTCCGACATAACAGTACAATGAATCGTTATGCTTTGAAGTTGTTGGCACGGCAGGTCTGTACCTACTAATAATACAAGCAACTGTAACCACAACAAGAAAATACTTCAAGCATTACATTAAGATCAAAATTAATTTTATTGAGGCGTTCAAAAAGCGAGAGAAATAGTTATTTTCTGGTCAGACAGAATCTTTTACATACTGTGTGCAATGTATTTGTACTATGAATTTGACATTATTAGCATCTGAATTGTATTCAACAGACCAAAGTAGTGAAAACTTAATAAATAATTATGAAAGTACAAAGACAGAGATTATTCTAAAATTTAATTACATTCATATAAATAGCATCTAAAACATAAGGAAAAAGAAACAAATTTTTAGACTAATCACCCAAAAATGGTGCAAATATAGGTCAAAAGTCACATCCACAAACTATTCCATTCAACACGAAATATGAAAAGATGAATGGATGACCACACGGTAGCCGGGAACCTCTACACTAGTAAGGGTGAGTCAGTGTAAAAATAATCATCACCACCACCGGCACACTCACTACTACTACTGGTACTACTACTACTACTACTACTACTACTACTATTACTACTATACTACTACTACTACTACTACTACTACTACTACTACTACTACTACTGTTGCTGCTGCTACTACTACTACTACTACTGCTGCTACAACAACAACTACTACTACTACTGCTGCTGCTGCTACTACTACTACTGCTACAACAACAACAACAACAACTACTACTACTACTACTACTACTACTACTACTACTGCTGCTACAACAACTAATACAACTACTACTACTACTACTACTACTACTACTACTACTACTACTACTACTACTACTACTGCTACTATACTACTACTACTATTACTGATGTGGGCTACGTACGTCTACGTATGGCATTGTGGCTTTTTGCATTGTCAAAAATCAAAAACTGGTGGCAAAATTCAGAAACGGAACAAATTTCTACCCGTTAATTGACAATACAAAAAATTGTAAGAGGACGAGGATGTTTGAAAAAGAGGGGAAGGAATGGAAGGGGGAGAGAGAGAGAGAGAGAGAGAGTCTTATATTTTAGTAAAAATTTACATGGGTCCAGTACAGTTGAGTGTACAAAATAAATCCTAGACGATTGGAAAAATAAAGTAATAAAATAATATTTTTATATTATATCGCTGTGGTTTTTAGTTTATTAATAACCCTTATTGACATATATACACATTCTTTAATGTCAAAGAGTACACAGGAAAAACTAATTGACACTCTTCACTTCTGAGAAGATGTTAATCAAACATTTCACTGATCTTACTTTTTTTCTCTTAAGGCCATCGCTTAGGAATCACAGTCCTAGCAGAAAAAAAAGGCTCTTCGTCTTCCTTAGTCAGTCCCATACACTCTTGCCATCTAACGTTGGCCATATTGGGCCTGCCTTACAGATAGTTTTCTAAAAATAGAAAACTAAAAATAAAAATGTTTGTAAAAAATAAAAACTGTAGGCCTATACAGTTTTGTAAAAGTGGAAACAAAGAGTTACATTCTACAACGACACGAATTGCAGAAGTTAATAATTATAATTTGGTATTTACAGAAACCACTAAATCGCTTATGAAATATTAGATCGTGAGTAACCAACCGCATGACATCCTTGACTTAGCTTTACTGTCAACAACGGGATATACAAACTGAGATGTTAAGTGATGAAAACAAATCTCCTAGAGATCCTCTACGACATACTATCGCTGTCTGTGAAATTCAACACGTAACCAGCTGCACATTAGAGACACTTACTGTACTATCATTACATTATTTATATAAATAATTTGCTTTATCCACTCATTCATTTTTCATGGTGTTTCATGTTTAACTACTCACAACGGAATTTCGCACATAAACATAAAAGATAATTTAATCGTTTATTTAGATCTCAACAAAATATCGAACGTCAACGAGTCATGATTAAAGTTATCAGGTAATCCACAAATGGATCCTGATATTCGTTCGCAATCACTGAAGCTGAAGCACGATGTGCAAAAGGCGTCTGTGATATGGCATACACTTCTTTACATTATACACCATTTAGCACTATTCATTGTTCGTTTTCTTCATCATTCACTCCAAGTACACACCTGATTCGTGGTTATGAAACGAGAGCGTCGTGCATTTGTTTTAAACGAACGTTAAATATGTGTCTAAATATGATGGAAATAACTTGTCACCTTAATACTTGTCTCAAAATAAAAGTTTCGAGAGTGTAAATTATACATTAGGGAATTTTTAAACTAAATTTTCTGTTCAATAAATACGTTCCAAATACGGTAAGTGAAATCCACTGCCACATAATAGAGAGTAGTTACTACCACATTGTAGCCAGAGTTACACCTCGCACGTGACTTACTTTCACCCTCTTGCGGTAACTTGCGGTAACTCACTATTGTCGAGGACCAGCTCTGGCCGTACCTCGACCTGGTAGAATAAACCCTACCAGTGTCTCTGCCGGTTGCAGCCACCACTTCAGCCTTTCTAGTGTCTGGTTCACACCACTTTGTTATCTCAGTTGTAGTTTTTGAACTTTTGCCTTGACATCTGGATTTTGCAGGAGAAGTGGTTCAACGAGGCCACAAGGATTTTTTTTTTACACGACCAAGCCATTTAACCCAGCTTTATGATTTTAACTATGATCGTGTTTAGCATTAATGTGTTAGGTTCTCCTAAGCAGTTTGTATCTTAGGTAACTTAATATCTAGAGGTCATTATTTTCAGATTTATAATATTTTATTTCTTTTATTCACCAGAATTTCTTTCCTTTATTTACATTCACGTATGACTAACCCATTAGTTGCAGTCTCCCAGGTGGAAAGAGATTCTGTTTTCAAATTACTCTGTTGTAATCATCAAAAATCGCCGAGCATCAAATATGAGATTACATGAGACAAAGAAATCACCTGATGTTATGGCGTATGTGTAACAGTGAAGTTCAGATATTGCGTTTAGAATTTGTCGTAACATTTATATTTTAACATAAGTTACACAAAAGTTGGTGCAAAGACTCCAGAAAAACTCCGTGTTTTGGGGTTTATAGAAAACGTTTGTAGAAAAGATTCGAAGTGACAGCTGGTGAATAAACATTGACATTTGATTTGAGAATCCGCTCAGCAACACATGTTATCTTTAACCTTCTTATAGATAACATTTTAACATTCTCTTTCATGCCTTATAAAACCTCTGAGCTATATATTTTAATATCAATATACTTTAATATAGCCGTCCTATTATGTTATGTGGTTTGTTATTCGAAAGACTGTCTTGCCTACAGATACACTTAAGATCACTTACATATACAATTTCCTCGTTAAACAGCTACGGCCAGATATTAAACGACGAATCGCCACAACTCGTAGAGAGAGCAGAATGTTTTCAACTAAACAAGTAATCTTCACCATTAGTCACAGTTTTACAGGCTTGTAGAATTTTGTATAGACTCTAACAACTATATACCTAAAGAGAAAAGGAAATGAAGACATTCTCTTGAGTAAAAATGATAGTACTAGATTTAAAGTAATAATACTCGTACGTGTTGATTAAGAGACTCCTCAGGTGACCGAAAGACGTAGATTGAATAGAGATACACCCAATGAGAACATGACGTCAATCTGCTCTCTCTCTCTCTCTCTCTCTCTCTCTCTCTCTCTCTCTCTCTCTCTCTCTCTCTCTCTCTCTCTCTTTGAGTCCTGCTGATATCAATATAATAATATCTGTGAGGGTGGTGATGGCTCGAGAGGCAACAGGACATCAGCTTATTAGAAAGAGTAAAAGAAAATTACGACAAACGGCGACACTGATAATGATAATGACGATTACTACCGTATTACTTTCTTTCATACATTATTCAATGTAGCAAACTAATGGTGTAAACATTTACTGTTCAACTATACTTATTATTAGTTCAAATGTGTCTGTCTGGATTCAGAAGAGCATCGTCTTTTAAGTTAACGAATTCCTGTGTAATTTAAAAATTGTTTAAGGTTATTAAATTTTGGATAATAATGCAAATTGTCTTATTAGTGTTTGCTTTCAGCCGTGTAAAGATGTTTTGATAAACGGCTTTGCTTTGTGAAAGTTACTGTGACAATTAAAATTTTTCTGTGTCAATCGCATTGACTGGGAACATTTTTTCTTCTTCTTTCCTTTAATTGTCTATGCAATTTTTTAGTAACTATAAAATGCTTGATGATTAAATTTGTTTGTTATCTGCAAGCTGAAAATGTTTCGAAACCAGAGTTTAAATTAGATTCTCAGACAATGAAAACAAGGACGTACTGGGACGTACAGTTTTTTAGAAATTTATTTTTATCGATGACGTCACATTGTTGTTAAATGTAAGCAGTGTTTCTGACTTAAGTCAGTACGACTTACTTTGCTAATAATATTTCATTATTAGCAGTTGCTAATAATATTTCATTTCCAAACCACGCTTTTCACGTATTTTTCTTTGATTATTGTTTTTCACTTTTCTAACTGTATAACAAAGTCGGTTTCTTAAAAAAACGTAAACGAAAAAAGACAATTTGGAATGATATTATTTTATAAAGACAATTCAATCTAATTATGATAGTGAGCAGCTACGTAGAGTGTTTGTTATACATCAAGACTCATTATGTTAGTGACAGATCCGAGTGGCATATTCACATTTTTCTATGAGAAAATCATAAAATTGTTAAGAATCAAATTCAAAAAATATTCAAAGTTATTTGAGATATGTTCTAGTTAAAGTGATTGCAGCGACGTACAGGTAAATAAGTTGCTGCTACCCGACACGTCACTTGTACCAACCACTTTCTAACACAGCAACGTATTACACTGTATTTGCAGATGTTGTTATTACTTATCTATTGACTCAAAGTTACCGTTAAAACGGCTTGCTCTGAAATACGTACTTTAAGAATATAGTACCGGGGGATCGAGCTTAGCTCGGTTTCAAATAAAAAATAATTTTTTAATAAGATTTTACATTTTTCTTTTTACATAACAAAACAAAAACAGATTTGCATTTTACAATATTAATTTAGAAATTGGAAATGAATTTTATGAAATTGGGAAACAAAAATAGTAATCTTATAACTCATCATGTAGGTTAACAAACATAATATATTTAAAAAAAATATATATTGCAATATATTATTTAAAAATTTAATTTTGTACAATATTTTATAAAAAAGTCATGTTGAAATCATTCAAGTTGTCTGGAATGTCCAAAAATAGATGTTCATCATCAGTACCCATTTGTAGATTATTCTGTACATTATTATTAGAATCAATATCATTCAATGTTTCTTTCCACACTATATTACGAGTGTGTCGAGGATTTTCTTGTGGTAGAAGAACGTTTAAACTGCCTTTCCTTTTAACTCGGGAAAAAGCGACGTATAACATTCCATGCATAAAAACTGGTGTTCGTAAGTCAACACCAACGTACTCAAATGTTTGACCCTGGACCTTGTGAGCTGTCATAGAAAATGCCGGTCTGACGGGAAATTGATGTCTTTGCATGGTACAGCCAAGTTGACCTTTGTTAGAATCCAATGTAATTCTTGGGATATGTACCTCTCGACCCGATTTTTCTCCAGTAATTATCTTAACTTTGATAATGTTATTGCACAACTCTGTAATATTTAATCTAGTTCCATTGCAAAGGCCTTCTGTAATATCTTAAGTTTCGTAAAAGCATTATTATAGTATCCTTTTTCAACTTAAGTTCATGTGGCAGTAAATCGGCTATGTCAACAGAATTAAGGAAGTCTGAAGTGAATTGAAGAGCTCCTTCTGGTTGATCTTTTACAGAGTCGTAGCTGTGATAAATTTTGATATCTCCAGGTAGTTTTTCAGTGATCTCAGCATTAATTTTTGTTACGTCTCTGTTCAAAGGAGCAATTATAGCTCTGTCTTTCATATTTTGAAATCTATTATTAGTAATACAGTTTCCAAAGACTTCATCAATTAGATTTCCATTAGAAAGAATATCTACTGGTAGCTCAATTTCGTCTATATTATTTACAGGCAACTCTCCGCCCCGACCTTCAACAAATATTCAGCAAAATCTCTTTGCTCTGGATCTACACGCATATTTTCAGTCAAAGAAAAGAGATGGAAATGTTGCCAAAGGTTACTTCTTTTTATGCATAGATCTATCAGTTCATTTTTGTTGGCACGTTGTTGAACAGGCAAGCACTGTCGAAAATCTCCTCCAAAAACAACAATTTTTCCTCCAAATGGTAAATGTGGATTGCCCAGAGCGCGAAGCAATTGGTCCATATTATGCATTCCATACTTAGGTAACATGGGTGCTTCATCCATTAAAAAAAACTTGAACTTGAGCGAGTCCCCTGCCTTTCGAAGATCCTGGTTTTATATATGAAACAGATTCAGCAGTTAAAAGAACTTTAAATCCAAATGTTTTGTGGGATGTTCGACCATTAGGAAGTAAGATAGACGCAATTCCAGTGAACACCATGCACTTTAAATTATAATTTCTTCCAGACAGAATGTGGAATAGTGTCTTATAAATAAAAGTTTTTCCCGCACCACCAGGTTCATCAATAAAAAAGCATCTTCGCTCAGATTGACCTTCAGCAGCACTTAAAATTCGATCCACAATTTCTAATTGTCTTCCTCGAAGACGTTGATACATGCTTTCCCCCAATTCTGCGTATTCATCAACGTTTACTATTTCTTCATTTAACTAATTTTCATAATTGACTATATCGTCCATATTGTATCTCTGTACCCAGAAGCAGAAATTTTGAATTTCTGTAGCTTCTGTGTTCAATTTGTAAGCAATGATCCGATAAGCTCTTTTTATCGCTTCTTCAATAGAAGTGTTATTACGTCTGGCCTCTCTAATAAAGTCTTCAGCCAATTCTTCTTTGAACATATCCCATAAAGCCTTAGGATTTTCAGGAGCGCCAAGAATAAGAATTTGTGTGAATAGTGTTCTCATTACTGAAGGCATTTTTGACATGGCAGATTCTCTCAAACCTTCGACCTATTGTTGATCATCATATGTTAGTCCTCTAGCTAGGCAGGCTTGTTTATATGTAGCGTATCTTGTTCCTTCTACCAATAAAAGGTCATCGAAGCTTGTAGCATCCTTGACGTGGTAGAGCAATAGCCGTAGATGGTAAAGTTCTGGTTGCGAAACAAAGTTTATGCTGTGAAATCTACCAATAACTCGAAGGAGCCTGACCCTGGGCTGCCATTCACTGTTACTTCCTATCCACCTAAAGTGCTCTGGCATCTGCCGCCAATAATAATAATAATAATGTATTTCTTGTTGATTTTCATTGTGGACTTGATTTTGTTGTTGCTGCTTCGAATGTGAATTATGTCTAAAGTAAGCTTCTAAAGTTGAACCTCTTTGGCCTACGTCAGCTAAATCTTCCTGCGTCTGTTCAATATTTGCCATTCGATATTGTCCAGGTAGATGAATATCTAAACGTTGAATAGTGTGACTTTTTCTGGATTTCATAGCCAAAGAGACTCCAGCATGCCTCTGGAGGTGTGATCCATCGACCTTGCACATATGTTTCTGCTTCATTGTAATTTAATGTTCGTTGATCTTAAATTACCTTGACAAATGCACAGTCATGTCCCTTGTAAACATATTTATAAAGATATTTAACTGCTTTTATACTACCAACGTATTCTACATTAATATGGCAATTAAATGTTTTTAAAAGGTAAGCGTTATATGAAGCAACATGGCGATTGTCTCTTGTTGTTCGCCTACCTTGACTATCCTTACGATAAACAGCATGATGATGTGAAAAGTCTGGACTGTTTGGATCCATTCTCGAATCATAACGACGTCGACAATTGGTTTTTTCATCTTCAACTAAAGATGTAAAGTCTTTGAATGATTTTGGAAATCCGAAGCGACACTTCATTTTTCCATCTTTATTGATCATACATGGAGCTTCTTGGTTATGCTCTCCACACGGTTATGTATCATCCATTTAATCATCAAATCTCGCAGTATTGTCGTCGTCAGAAATTTCAGCAGAAATCAAGTCATCAAGCTCCTCGATGTTATATATTTTGTCTTGAGAAGACATAATCAATAGCAAGTGCATGTGGGGAAGACCTCGCTTTTGAAATTCTATAGTGTACACATAAGCTGCAACTTTACCAAAAATTTGTTTTTATCCAAATCATCAATTAGTTCATGAAATTTTTTTTGCGACCCTTGCAACGAGGTCAGGCCTATCTTGACCTGGTTGATTTAAAAGACTTTGATCATGGAATTGTATTCTTGCTGCTTCCTTAATTTCTGACCAATCAGGATTGCATGTCATCGTAATGAAATAATCCGACGATCCTAGACGATGGACTAAGGCCATACATCTTCAAAATGTTCAGTGTAATATCTTGTAGATCCAGGAAATGAAGAAGGTAATATAAGTTTTTCCCCAACAGTAGCATTTTTTTGTTCAGGAAGTTGGTTTATGAAATTAGTAACTGAAGCGTAATTAGCAGCAAGAATTTTTTTTTGATTAGCTTTAATCAATCAATTCGATCTTTTATAACTCTTATAGCAGTATCAACGAGGTACTGTTGGAAAAGTTTACCACCATAATGTAGAGCGTTAAAATTTAGGAGACGCAGATCAGGACTTCTTACAGGATTCTCGAGTGGAAGAAATTGAGCAAATTGTGGCCGAAAAGCAATTCTATATTGAGCCAATTCAAGTCTTGTAAGGTGACGACGACTCGCATACGGAGTTCTTAATGGTAGATCTATGGAATATCCAAAAGTACCTTAGGGATAAAATAGAGGGTAAGTGAATGGCTCAACCCGTTGGTCGATCTTCCTCAATGTAACAATGGATTTACCTCTCTGTCGAATTATCTGTAAAATTTTGATCGGCATTCAAAGTGACCACGGCGCAAACATCATTTTGGAATGGAATGTTATACCTTCTGTGGTCTGCACCCTCGGGCAACGCAAAGAGAAATTTCACGTAAGGTGGTTCAGTTCTTTCCTCAGCAGCACGCTGGTTCACTTCTTCTTCAACCTATCGCATTATCATAAAACCTTGTACAAATGGATTTTGTGAGCGGATAATTCCTTCCAACAGGTTCATTAATGGGACACTAATTCCATTATTCAGTGGAATATTGACACGTTCATTGACAGCAACTTCATTATCGAGGAAGTACATCTGTCCATATCGAGGTCGTTCAAACTCACCTTGTGAATTTTGAGTTGGATGAGCAGCCACGTTAATTTTATGATAAACATTCCCTGCTGCAATAAACGTATAAATTCCTCGATTGTTTATGGTTCGATTATCATCCACGGTGAATGAAGCCATTCCAAAACATGCATTTAAATTACGTATTCTTTTATGAAATTCATCAGTTAATGGATGACAATGAAGAAATAGTCGCACCAACTCATTTGGAAATTTAGGTGGATGCAGCTCAATGCGGCCATGCAAACAGCAGTCTCCGAAAGAATTTCTATGGGTTCGATTGCTAACACGTTCTTCTGGAAAATGCAAAGCGCCACAATGCAAGCAAGCAACATTAAAATTTCCTAATGTGTGATTGGATACATCAGAAGTGACAGCTAATTTGTATGTTCGTAAAGGGTTCAATAGCAGAGCTCTTTGACGTCTTTCATTCCGGCGACGTTGCTCCTCTAATCGCTGCTGACGTCTTTCTTCATTTTCTTCAGCTCTTCTTTGACTTGCTCGTAATCGAATGATTAGAAGCCGTTGAGCTCTTTGCTCTGGTGACTCTTCAGCTCTCCTTTTACTTGCTCGCAATCGATCGTTTTCTTGCCGTCGTTCACGCTCTTCTGTTGATTCTGCCAATATTCTGCGTTTATTATTTATCTCCCTTATTTGCTCACGTAATTCTTGCGACTGGTATTCGTTAAGCTCCCTTAATACTTCATTTAGTCTATTCATACAATCATTCTTGGCACTTCGCACAGGTCTAGAAGTTGACGCCTGATTTTCATGAATGACGTTGTTAGTATTATTTTGAGGAACTTGTTTTCGGGCATTTGTTACTTCGGGAAGGGGAAGGGGTCTCGAAGTGGATGCCTGATTTTCATAAATAGCATTGATAGGATTATTTTCAGAAAGTTCGTCTCTGACATTCGTTATTTTCTGAAGAGGCTGTGGTAACTTATTTTCTTTCTGTCTTTGTTGCGGTGGCCTTAAGTTATTAAAAATTCGCCGTTTAGGAGGTCGTCCGCGAGGCATCTAAAAAATAACATTTTCAGATTGCTTTTTTCTGCCAAAAATATTTAAAAGCACTTGAGCATAAGACTGGATGTATAAATAATGTTGCACAGTGTCCAATGCTTGGTGGGTGTGCACAGAATAGTAATATGTAACCTAAGGTGATGACACTTACCTTCTTAAGAAACTATATAAATTAACAACCGAGCAAGAATTTGAGTCGCTTTGCACTTGCAGAAACACTGTAATGGTTTTTTATTGTAAATAGATCACTGAGCAGAGAAAAATTGCAATTATTTTTTTATTTTACTGAGCAGATCTAACACTAAATAACTGATTGGAATAAAATCACTGTAAAAGACAAAGAAAATGATTAATTTCTGAAATAGCTCACCTATAATTTTCAAATAAACCTTTGAATAAACAAACAGACACAACGTTATTGAATAATAATGTAATGAAATTTCGGTAATGTAAAAATTTCGAGAAAATTCCTCGAGCCGTTACGGGAAATAAATTTATAGACAGACGGACAATTATTGCTCGTCTCAACTCTTATTTTGTTTATTTACATTGATTGCAACAGCTATTTATTCTTCCTCATATATAAACATATCGATACTGCGCCGTTTGCATTTATCGACGGTTTCTGTAATTTATTTATCTGTACGGTAAGAAAGCTGGTTAGAAATTACAGTTGCCTAGCAATAATTAATTGTCGCGCGGTATCGGTCCCGCGATATTTTAAAATAAAGGCCCTCAGATGTGGCCCTTAGACGAATTTTGCGGAAAATGAGACCGAGTCCAATCGATTCCTTGTGTCAAAATACCCTTAAGTACCAACTTCCGAGAAAATTCCTCGAGCCGTTTCGGAAAAAAAATTTACAGACAAACAATTATTGCTCGTTTAATAGTATAGGATATTATAACGAGAAAAGGTGTATGGTGTCCTTTTAAAATAATAATGACACTTCTTATATCATATCGACTTTGTAAAAGTCATTCAAAATTCTATTAAATAAAATTTTCAAAAATTACGAATTAAAATTTCGTCATTATTATTCGCAATAATATTTTTCTTTTGTGTGTGCTCATCATACACACAATTATTGTCACTATACCATTAACATTACACACATGTTCATAAATACACAAGACAACAAGACACACAAGATAAATATAATACACAAGATAAGATTACACACATATTCATAAATATAATACACAAGATATAAATTGACATGTATAAATAGAAATTTTTATAGTATATAATGTGCTCTCGACTTACTCAGATTATATTTCTTTTTAAATTCC
This sequence comes from Magicicada septendecula, assembly GCA_034769895.1. NCBI lineage: Eukaryota > Metazoa > Arthropoda > Insecta > Hemiptera > Cicadidae > Magicicada > Magicicada septendecula. The sequence goes on from CM068367.1 coordinate 639,419,335, forward strand.
ATATTGTTTTATATTATTTCTACTTTTGCTTTTTGTGCCTACATATAAATATCGTATTCATGAAATATCAATCAATTTTAGAATTACTTAAACATTTATGCTACATTATACTTTCAGAAATAATTTCGTAAATGTTAACCATCATTATAAATTACTACAATTTAACCAATTAGATTTTACAATTATTATTTACACTATTAAAGTTTATCATTGTCTCTTTACTCTTTTCTTTTTAATGTCTTTTATGACTCGTTGGTTGACGAGTAAAAATGGTTTTATGTCACCTTATTCCTGTGCGGTGATACTCAGTGATTCCTCGTCATGATCCTGAGTGCTGTGTCCTGTGTCGATCCTCCGTTGTCGTCTGATCCTCCTGGGGTCCGTCGTCCGGTCCTCCTGGTCCACTCAGCATTCAGATGACTCGTACGGTACTGCTGGGATATCGACCTTGGATGCTCCACCGTCGGGCATAGCCTTCGGCTGCAGATGTGTTCCAATGAGTGAAGATCGAGCCTGGTGCTCCTCGTTTATTTATACTGTCGGGCGCAAAAATCATATTTCAACCATTCTGTGCACGATTTATATTGTTATAGTTTGTCGAGCGTCCCTTTACAGATTCGTTTATTTTTCGTACTTATTTTAATTTTATTCGCAACATGCGAAGTCTTTTGTTTATTATTCGATTTTCATATGATCGGTAATTTTTTTTATGTATAATTGTATGTTAACAGTTTTTCTATACTTTAATTGTTCCTGGTTCTATTCACTTTTATTTACACTGCATTAATATGTGTTATTTGTTTCTCACTAGATTTCTCACATGTGCGCGTCTTTATATTATTAATAACGTGGCGTAATGTTTTGTCATATCTTACGCGCAATTACCAAAATTTAAATAAATTCCTTATTTAATTCACATTTATTCAGGGGTAACGCTATGCCGGATACAACTGGCTTACACACACACATACACACACAAAAAATACACTGTACACAGTCTCACCTGGTGTGGCGTGATATGCCGGTACCGTCCTGCAGATTTGGTGTTCCCCTTCGCTGGTTACTTACAGCTTTCAATACGCATTTTTTAAAATATTGACAATATTAATTATTTATTCTAATTTAGCAGTTTTTTTTAACTAACTGCAACAATGCACAGTAACGTACACAGACGTACTGTTGCAATATATATATTGCAACGATACGTTTAGCATAAGTATATGTATCAACCCCTGACTGAGGTATGATAACATACGAACGCACGTATGAGATATATAAGATGTAAATAATAAAAATAATGTAATAATTAAGCATTAGGTATAAGAGATAATAAAAGAAATAAACGTATTATTTAATTTTAAATAAATCAAATATTGTAAGTGAGCCTGCATATGGAATTAAAAGCTTCGTTGGTTTTTAATCGTAGCGAAGGGGAGAAACTGACACGCGCTGACCGGCAGAGGTGACGTCATAGTGACAGGCAACCGCTTGTGTATCAGTCTGCGTGTGTGTGCTAGTATACATGTGTAAACGAGAGACAGGTTGAATTATGCAAACGAGGGTGGAAGATTTTACACAGTTTTTTAAATACTGAACGAAAACCAGAAGTCATACGAATCAGCGACATATGTAAAAACATCGCTGGCGCCTGGCGCTTCAGTTTGGCGTTAAGTGGTCATTGATCGTGGGAACCGTTCAGCCACCGTGTGAAATTTTGCCATAACTGCCATAACTTACACACCTTAACGTTCATAATTTGCATAAACAAAGTTTAATATTATACCTAACGATTGGTGAAATAATATTTATAAAAAAGTGTGTGCTTCATAGAAAACACGTAGGTTGAAATTAGCAATTAAATCGACGCGCGGACTTGTTCAATGTTGTCAAAACAGTTTCCAACAGGCATGGGACGACGGCAGCAGTATAAACCCCCCAGCGAGCGACACACTCTCACTCATTCAAACTCACTCAGATGATACACACTCAGACTCAGATAAACTACGTAAGATCCACGCATCTCGCAACCGCGAATTTTATAAGTCAAGTAATGATTTTTAACAGTATTACATAACGTGAAGTGCGATGTAACCGGCATTACTTCGGTGCAAGTAATAGTGGAACACGATAGTTTTAAAAGACTATAAAATCGTAATCTACGAGAACTCGTATCGTCGATGAACTTCAAGAAGTAACATAGAACTTCGAGACATCCACGAGGGACAAGATAAGAAGAAGAGAGAACGCAGGGACAGCCACATGCAGCTACATCCAGCCGTACGTCATCACGATCAGAGGTCCACGTCAGAACTCAGCATCCAGGAGACGGAGCAAGGAATTTCAACAACGCAGAGACAGAGAAGGTGATACCGAAGAGGATCAACAAACTCGAGAGTCCAGATGACGGTAACGACAAAGTTAAATGGTTGCAGAAAAATGCAGGTGAAGTCAGACATTTATTTAATATTATAAATGACCCTGAGGTCTATCGAAAGAAAGCTCTAGACTCCTTATACAAGTTTACAAATCCATATACAAGTTTACAAAGAAATTAGTATATTTTTAAATTTTCATAATGAATAAATAAATGTTCAAAGTATAATTGATAATAGAGAATATAACTGTAGTAATCTCATAAATAAATGGTCAAGGAAGAACCACATTTTTATTATATTTTTGTAGTTGATTAGATAATTAAATTCAAATATGAGAGTTACGTAATTTGAATATTGTTAATTAATTGAGACATTAAATAATAGAATCAATTAAAGTAATAAATGTTCTCTATTAGTAGTTTAATAAATGTAATTAATTAAAAGTTTTTATTAAGTGGTATATATTAAAAACCACACTTGCAAAGACAAGATGAATATTAAATTTTATACGTGGTAATCACGTTTTATAATAATTATATGTGTTATGTATTATATGTCTGTATAAATATTTCAGGTCATATATGTTTTATGTTTGTATATAATATGTCTTAGAATATAAGAAATAAGATTTAAACACGTTATAATTGCATTATATTCGGATCGAATATAAGGGTTCAAATAGTAATTAACCCACACAAAACAATTAATAATATGATAATTTGAATTTTTAAATAATAAATCAAATGAATATGATTTTATTAACACAGTCGTACTAATTTCACAACCAGTACTAAATCCTCTGTACTCTTTATTTGTATTAAAATTATATAACGATATTCATGTGCTTATCCACGCTCAATCAACGACCAAAGCCTGCGACCCAGCCGGGGAACATCAAGGTAAATACGCAGAAGAAGAGTATATCTTAGAGACGTGGGTAAGTGCGCACAAATGAGTAAGAGCATATATGTAAAAGTGAGTGTCTAAAAATAACGTTGTAATATATATATATATATAGTTTTTTATTGACCTGTATATTAATATAGATATAAAACAATCTTTAAAATTTTAAATATATTCTGTGACTAAAAATAAATTACAGGAAAATTCTGTGTGCATGAAAAGATTAAATCTTCCCTCGAAATTCAAGTATATAAACATTCAATCGCGCTGAACTACCTACCATTATGTGTGACAAAAATATCATTGATTTCGGCGTAAGCCGCCGGTCGGGGTCGGGGTCGGGGTAGCGCATGGTTACGGGTAAAAACCTCAAACTGACAGGTTACAGAGGGTGCGTAACGTGTTCGGGTATGTCGCACTGTGTGCCGATCTCTCGCGGCGCTAATTGGAAACAGCCCGCCGCCTCTCTATACGCCTGTACTGTACTATTATGATATCAGTTTTCACCGAACAAACTACACCATACGATCATAATTTATTTATTCTTTTATATTTTAATCGTCATAATTATTTAAAACGGTTGATAACCCTTCGTTACTGGGGTAATGTGATATACAGAACGTTAATATGATTCGGTTGTTGTTAAATAAAACACAATTGAATGCATATAAACCCTACTAGGCACACATGATACATTTAGTCGGAGTTATAAATCAGCAAAAATTTCAAATCAGCAATATATAATTTTATTCCGCAAAATATTAATAAAAATTTCGAATAATTTCTTCCTTTCTGTGAATGCAGCAAAATTTCATAAATTAAATATTTTTCAAAAAACCTCGTGCTCGCGTCTTTGTGTACTGGTTGTGTAACTAGTTGAAATATTACTGTCACTATTTTGTACACAAAGCTGTATCAATAAAGTAACATTAAATTACCAACTTCACCAAAGAATGAAAGTTTTAATGATAAACAAGAATAGTTTCTTGACGCTGTTTTCTCTGGCACGTGTTATTAAAGGGATACTTGCCAAAATATAATTATTTTTTTAAATATAAGTATAGCAAGACTTGTTTACAAGAAAATTTTTTTCTACTCCTGTTAATAAAACTACTTCACACATTTGCAAAAATGGAAGGAACTTACAATTAGATGTTTTTGCTATTAAATGTGTTTTCCCCATAACTTGTTTTATTACGTCTTCCAAAGAAACACACATGTCAGCGCTACACCTCACCAGGTTTATACAATAACGTGTAATACGCGCGCGCGCGCACACACACACACGACTTAGTATAAATAAGATAATAATAACAAATTTTTCCTATACATATAACAATTGGTAACGCGATTAAAATTATGTTATTGTAAATTAACTTTAATAATAACTCGAAAACTAATAAAAACTCCTAAAATCAGAGAGGAGAATTGGCGTCAGCTGATGCCAATGTGGAGTGATTGAAAGAGATGGGTGGGCATGTTACCATTTGTCATTCAGTCTCTCCCGGTATACTTCTCCGATTGGCTACCCTTCCCTACTTGGCTTATTGAAAAATTTGTTGCAAACATTTGTTGAAAATTTGTTATTTAATATTTACATAAATATTTTGTAGTGCATGGAAATGATTTACTTCCATTTTGATAAAAAGTTCTGATGCATTTAGGTAAAGTACACAGTACAAATGAAAAGCCAATTTGCCACCATATTTGAATGCTTTTATAAATCATGCAGCACAACTGTTTCTTTCCTTGATATTCACAGAAACTTATCAATAAAAAAAATTAACTAAAATGGTAATAATTATATTGCGAATATAACTTGTGCGGGAAAATTATTTACCAAATAAATAAATAAATTTTGTTTCAGTCTTCTGTTTAAAGTAAAGTTGCCAAAAAAAAAGCTTTTAAAGTATCATAGTTTACCGTACAATGTTTTAATCTTAAAGGTACAGTTTATAAACAATCCACACCTGACTACAGCACAGTAGACTACGTAACTAATACACGGAATACAGGGTTGATGGTATTTGTCTTCATCGAGATCCTTGACGTTTACAAATGAATCGGCACATACTAAAAGGGCCTCAGTCAAGAAGACCCCGTTTTGAGAAAACGAAAAAAACTGTTTCTACCACATCCAATCATCAATTAAAATAAATAAAGATTACCAGAAGCTAGTACTTGCATTGCTTTATCTTTCTATTGTGTTTAAATTTGTTTGTGACTTTTAATTATTTAAAAAAAAATTCTTAAATGTGCTTGACTTAGGCCCTTTTAGCATGGAATAGGATTTTCAATAAAACATGGTTTTTTAAAGCATACATTTGGAATAGTTTATTGGATATAATGAAAGTTATGTGCCAATGAAATGAAATGAAATGAAATAAATGAAATATTAGTCATCATCTTCAGCATTGTCCTCAGTAGTTGGCCAGTCCAAAATCTGGTTGAAAAACTCCGAATGGTCATGATGAATATATGGCAATAGCTCCCTGATATCGTTTAGCTTAGCAAATTTTATTGGGACCTTTTCCAAAGGGTAAGCAACCTTATCTGGAAGCACGATTGCTTGAGTTCCTGGTGTTTTGAGGCAAAAAGTATGGGAAACTAATGAATCAATAACGTTTCTACCCACAATCCGAAAGCGAAACCTGGAATCATAGCTGTAATGCATTAATGAGCTAATCATGAAACACACTTTCTGATTTAGTGGAACATTCCTGGTTTTACATTCTTCAGATATACACTTTCTTTTATAAAACTTAGGCCACCAATTTTTGAACTCAAGTATTTCTTCAGATTGTACTTCTTAAACCATAAACTTTTGGGATTTACTTGATTGTATTATAAGGTTGGTCAGTTCGTGAATGCTATAAATCCTGTCATGTTTTTTAAACTCTTTTTTGATAATACCAAAATCCCTGTCCCAGGGAAGGAATGAATGACCCCTGATTGGGAAAAACTGTTCAATTCTTTCAAATCGCTTATTGTCTGTTAACGCTAAAAATAACCTTGATAAAGCATGGTTTTTATTTTGCCCCACACAGTTATCTCAATACACATGTAGCTCTGTGTACTGTGGGGGGACGTTCTTCAAGAAGTCATAAACTAATGAGCAAACCTCATTCGGCCCTTTCTTAGCAGTACCTTCGTGATAGATATCACAGCTTGGTTTTTTTACATCATGTATGCAAACCACACTAGTTGACAGTTGACTGAGATAGAAGGTCTCCTGCACTGGTATCTGAGACAGTTGCAAGAAAAATGACAGGTGATCAAGACAGTGTAGACAACAGCACACGCTAAAAGGACCTCAGTCACTGACTGAGGCCCTTCTAGCACATGTTGATATTTTCATCAGCCATTTTCTATACCAAAAATGCATGTGACTGAGGCCCTTTTAGCACAGAATGGTGAAACTATCCTCAAAGATGGGATTTTCATGAATAACTCAATTTACCATTTTTTGTGACTGAGGCCCTTTTAGCATGTGCCGATTCAAATACAAACTTACATATCTACATTTTCCAATTAATTTTTTACTATTAAGATATACTGAATGTCCAACTTTCTTCCTGTCTCAGACTCTTCTTGAACTAGAGTGATTATTTCTGAGGAATATAAAGTAAATTGTACATGGTTTCCTAACTTATTTAACTTTATTTAAGCCATTATACTGTTTTCTGCAGTAGCAGGTCGTACACAGAATTTACAGAAAACAACTTTACTATAGATACTGTATTTGCGTAATGGAGTGTATTAAAAACTTGATTGAAAAGCTCACCCAATATTCTCATATGTTTTCCTTTCTTTAGCTGATACTATCTCTGTATAAAAATAGGTTTTTATTAAAACTTCGTGTTTATTTAATTTTACCCCCAAAATTTCTTTCTGTTACCTTTCGGAAGAACTAACGTATATTTCTGAATGTCTGTATAAATCTTGGTTTTGTTAAATGAAGAATTTACAATTTGTTCTTTTAGTTTATTGTACAATTTGTTTGTCAATTTCTAACCTTTTCCCCCGGAAAAAACATAGCACCCGCTCTATAATTGGGTTAGAATTTTATAATAAAGTAAAGAAATTAATAAAAATATAATTCACACTTATTATTATTAGAAATTAGAAACAATCCATAGTAACATAGGTCACTCAGCTTCATATTAATACTGTCTGTAGTGAGGCTAAAAGGGAAAAATCAGTTCAACAATATTTGATCTTATTTAAGCATAAGGTAGGGATGATAAAATTTTGTTTGTTTTATGAGACAATTCGAAATTTATTAACTTAAAAAACGATAATACAATTGTAAGCTATATTACATTACTTTACAGCTTAAGTGAAAAGTTTGGATGAGTTAAACCGTAGTATGACCTTTCCCACATTCAGTTACATTGAAAAGAAATGCTGATAAATATTTCGTTTTCAATATATGTATCTGGCAAATAGATTAAAAACTATATAAATTAGTCCGTTAGTTCTGCTTCTACAAACTGTGTTGACTTTCGTAAGAAAACGCAGCAAGAGTAAGTAAACGTTTTTATATGCATGCAGTTTATACAGTTTTGGTTGTTGATTACTATCTGCTACTACTATCAAATAAACAGATTACTACAGTTTGTGCAGATCAGAAGATTTGGCTTAAACAAAGTCGGTCCTTGTTTGAAAAAACTATGGTTGGCACAACTCATTTGAAAATGTAAATCGTTGTCCTACATTTAACAAGTGCGGAACCGTTTGTTTAAGTTTTGTAATCATATACGTGCAATCACATAATCTAAAATACTGTACTCCTGTGGTTGAATTGCTGTTTGAATTTTGAGATGGCAACAAATTCAAACAAAAAAAATCTTTCTAAATGAATTTAACGAATTATACAAAAGTTTCCAGTGTTCATAGAAAGTAACATCAAGCACATCAAGTACTGGCATTACAGTTTGAAACCACGTTTTTTACGATCCGTTGACTATTTTATATGGTATCTAACTTAACTTTGTCAACAGCTTCTGCAACTACACACAAAAGTAACTCTTTTTTAAAGAACATTCTTATTTAGCACAAAAAATTCATTTTATTTAAAGAACGGAATCAAAAGAAGCGAGTGTGTGACCGTCACACATGCACATGCACATTGAGGTATGTGCAAATCGTAAGCGTACCCTGCTTGTGCAAATAGAATTCGTGTCTTAATCACACTTCAGTCCTAATAAAGTTGACCTGTGCGCAGGCACCTTGAAAATATTACGTTTGTGTTTCTCAAGAAACAGAAAATTTGTATGTAAAGTATTCGAAAAAAATTATTTTTACAGATTTCGTCAGGCGGGAGAACGTTAATGGCAGTGAACAGTGTAGGATGTAGACTGTTACAGAGTATGACTTCTGTTTCCAAAAATAAAGTGCCCAAAAATCTGTTCACCCAAGGTCTTCATGAAGACTGGTCAACTTCTTTAGCAACTTCTTTAATAATGAAGTTCATTATATAGGCTACTCATTATATATAATATAGTTATAGAACTTAATTCATTTTTGTCTGTCAAATTTGACTCCACGTGTGAAATAATCATCAGGTAACATCGTGCAATCGTAAAGTTTTGCAAACAATATGTGGCTTTACTCAAAATAATTATATAATAGAAAATTTTAATAGTTTCAGCTTTTAAAATACTCTATATTTCAAACTACGTTGCGAGTCCACACGCTCATGATTGGGATGCTTTCAGTAATTGCAAACTATGCTTTCTTTCTGTAAAATAAATAAAGTCAAGTAAGTAAAAGTTAAGAAGAGTTGCAAAATTAACCTTATAAAAAATTAAGATATTTATAAATATTTACTGCGGATTATTTTAAAATCATATCGTCACGCGTATGAATATTGTCTAACACACACGGATAGGTGAGTCCTCTTCCCCCTAACTAACGGGTGTCGTATATTTGACTTTTTTTTTTAATTAAGTTCCATCAACGTTAGGAAGCTTAGAAGTTTTCGTCCGAACATAGTAAAGGCGCCATGTACTTCACGCGTCTTGGCGCAACTCTGGGATTAAACCACTGTGACGTCTGAGTTTTTACAGTTTCAAAATAGAATCAACATTTTCATTGAGTAAGTCACTTCGAAATCTGATAAAGTGATACCTTTATGTTTTTATTTTGTCCGTAATTGGTAGATATATTTAGGCATTAAATAAAATCTTTCGTACAAAGAGAATTTTGTAGTGATAATATTCTTAATCCACTACACACTCACAGAGCTGCCTGCGAAAAATTAACGAGTAATAATCGTAGCTTCTTAGTATATTATAATATTACAGTGCAATCAGAGCGAGTGTCGAGTAGTAGTTAAGATTGTGTGTTACAATTTTGCATGTTTGACAAATCGAAGTTAGAATTGTTGTAAAAGCGTGCTTTTAAAAGCGAAATTTTTAAACGTTCCACACCGTAATTAAAGAGCATTCTTCACCGTCCTTGCGGATTCTGCAACAATTCAGTGAGCGTGGTAATATAGCGGTGATAAAGTGTTGCGCGAACAATGGCTACTCGAGTTAATTACGTCTTCGCAGTAAAACCGGGATATAACGGTCTTTAAGGGATTACTTGAAACCAGCGTAGTGAGTAGCAAAGGAATTTCCTTTGTTGCGGGTGTAAAAAATAAGATTAAACATGTTGAGATAAAGTAAGACTGAACATGTTGCGATAAACTAATATGTGTTACTCCATAACGGAAACAGCTTTAATTCATGAAAACTTTAACGAAGAAATTTCAAAATATTGAATTCTTTATATTTTGACGAGACTTTAGGTTTTATGTTCAGGGTTAAAACACGTTACAATGACTCGGTTATCTATACACAGGAACACTGTAGACAATTAATGTTCCAGCATTAAATTATAGCGTTTTTCCTTGATACTTAGCTTTTATTTACCCATTAAAAATCTCGTATTTCTTGAATCTGAGGCGTCACAAACAGATATATTTTCGAGCCTAGAAAAAACATAGATATTGAAAGAGAATTCATAGATAATGAATCGTACAATTCTGTGTGTATTCCGGAGAACAGCATTCGCCGGACGTTTACAGAATGTACTACCTTCATCCGTCAAAGAACTTTGAGAACTTCAAATAATTACAATAGTGAATAATGAATGAATAATGTTACATTGCATTTTAATTACAGAGAGCTAAAAATATAATCCATAAACTAATTTGTGTGTAATTGAAAAGTGTTGTCCGATCTGCCATTATTCTTTGCCATTATTGAAAGAATATTATATTTTAAACAGCTTCCTAGTAAGCTGTGGTTATACGAACACAAGTAACCAATAAATACGTAACACTGCTGTATATCACTAACAAGTCCAAAGCTAGTAATGTATATTTAAAACAACAAAGCAACGTTTACATCGGCACTATTAATATAAGAATGTATGCATTTTTATTATAATTCTGATTTTCTTATTGATATACGTATTCGATAACGCATAGAGTAGATTTTTCAGGTAGAGAAATAAACGAAAACTATTAAATCTTTGAGGATTCACCATGACGTCACAAATATACAACTGTTTCTTCTTTAAATAAATAAATTCTTACCGAGCGTTAGGTTCCCTTTGTTGAAAACCCAGTATCCCGCTGAGTTTACATCCAGACTTTGTACGTCACAAACATAAGTTACCTTTGCTGTATTTAAAATTCAACATATTTTGAAATAGAGCACAGGCCAACGCGTTAATGCTTATGTTAACGCGCTTTCCGTAGTAAGGTGTGTGTGTGGTTAGTATCACTAAAAATAACTTTACTGTTTCCTCTCATTCATCACGTAATTTGTCAAAGAGAAGTTTTTACAGTGGCTGTGAAAGCGACCATGACTGAGTGACCAGAATTCTTGGCATTGCGGACCTGTCACCTCGCCGTACCGTGCACACAACACTGCAAACTGCAGACGCAACGTTCGATTTCATTCTTCCTTATTTTGCTATGTTCGTCCTTTTGTAATTATAAGCTAAAGTTCTTCATACGAACACTGTATACAAAAAACATAATACAAAACTACATTCTCTAACTCAAAAAGACACACACACACACACACTGCGTGACCGGGCTCCAAGTATCAATTGGAAGAATTTATCAACAATTCCTATAATCCTTTAAATTCAAATAAAATTCTCCAAATACTTAAACGGTATTTCTGTAACAAATTAAAAACAATAAGAAAAAACCACTTGGTTTTTACATAATATGTTAGGTAATGTAAGGTATAATCTTCTAACATTGCCTACAGTAAGTTAGAAGATTATAAACTTTACAACTCACTTCGCCAATCAAATTACTGTCATTATTAGGAGCATCATTGGCATATGACTATCCCGTATTCGGTTGTGTACCTTGTTCTCTTCTGGTGGGTGCCAACGAGACGTCACGTGACCTTTTTCGAAGCCCCAACACGAGCTTTGAGTCGACTCAGCTTTACATATGGGCATTATACGTGTTGGTATTGCATTCTTATATACACTTTTATGTCAAAACAAGTTAATCATTTTAACTCAATTCTTTCTTACAAATAAACATTTTAATAAAAGTTTTATTTTTATGAACATTGTTGCAGTACACACTGTGCACATAGTAACAAACATGTTTTTACAGCATTCTTATAATGAAGTTTATCATAATTGTAAACCACATAAATACGAGTTTGAATTGATTTTGACTTAAAGTTTGGTTTAAATTTGAATCTAGAAATTCCTTTTCCCATTTTCAGGCCACTTTCACCCGTAACTCTCGGACACCTCTTTGGTTCTATTTTGCTTTCTCAGTTCATCCCAGTCTCCTCCGTAGCAATTTAGTCAGCGACTTTTGCTGTTCCTGCAATTTGTGTCTTCTCATCGCTGAGCTATTCTAATCATTGTTCTTGCGGTATGTATTTTCTTTCTTCCTCTCCAGCGGCTTCTACCACGGGCGCTTCCTCCAAATCAAAAACAAGCATGAGCCTTTCCGCGTCTTTTCAATGTCACCTTCTGGCATCTCACAAGTTGACACTTCGTCGTCCTTTTCTTCTCCCGTTTCTGCATTCGTCAGCACGTTCTTAATCCGGTTCCTCTCTCTGCACTCTTCGACTGCTTCTTCAGTCATCATCTGTTTAATCGAATGGTTTGCTGTCTCTACTGTTTCATCTGTACAAAATATTATCATCTCTTGGCTAGCTCGTAGGACTTTATCTCATAAATACTTTATGAGAGATAAAGTCTCATAGGACTTTATGGTATAAAACCATAGACGTTCATAATGACCGTGCAAAAAAACACTTCATGGACAATGTCTGCAACGAGCATTTGGTAGCTGACGTAAGTGTAGGTACCGTCAACCTTTCTTAACACTTTGACCAGGCTTTCAGTCACGGGGCGCGATGGACGCTGTAGTGCCCGTATCTACTGTACAGTTTGTATTGAGCAAATTCATTAACAATCAAATCTCTGTTGCTTTTCAGATGTGTGGAAACTTGAAGCAGGAAACAAACAGTTAGGCGTTTACATTACAGCTGTTTGGTTGGAATGGAACGGACTGCTTGAATTATGTTTATTTCATTCTTTCTAAATTGTCTAGATGTACACAGCTGAACTGCATAATACGAATGTTACACAGCTTTTGTTACAGTTCTTATTAAATTGAATAATCGACTTCCAGTATTAAATAGTAATACATTAATAATAATTTCATTAATTAATAAGAATAATAAATTAATTAATGTATATTTCAAATTAATGGCTGTCGGTCATCTATGAGTTTTGCGTTGTCGTAAGAGACGGTATTCAGATACGAGATTTAATCAGTTAATGCTAACTTATTATGTATTGTCATATAAATGTTTAATGTTGAGGAATATACACAGTTCATAGTATAAATATCGTGAATAATTTTTCTATTGTGTTTTATTTTACTTATTGTTGACTTTTCATGTATTCCATGCTTGTTATTGCATCACATGTTACCTGAAACGTAATGTGCACTTGTTTAGAGTTACACAAAAGTTAAGAGTAAACTATTTTGTGCGCGCGATAAAAGACAGAAAGAGAAGGTAGGCAGCGGAATGAATTTGACACAACAGAACATTTATGGAACCGTCTAGAGTATCTTTCTTTACGTGACGCATCTGAGTAAAATGTTGAAGAAAAACTGTCCGTCGCGCAGTAGATTACGAAGGAGCATGACGGTTGTCCGAAGAAGATCAGGTGTGAAGAGCCAAAGTTACTGGTGGTGAAAAGCTACTGGACACAGTGCAGAGAAGTAACGTTCAAATTATTCTGTGACAACTAGTGTACACGATAAGACAGTAAGTTTTCCCAATGTATTTTCATAAATTTCATTTAGGAATTAATTACATGCGTTATCTAGATAAATACGTGAGAGGTATGATGTAGATGTAGATACCAATGATACGATTGAAACAACCGTCAGATTACATTAAAATAAGATGTGAATTAAGTAAAATTAGTTAAACAATACTTATAAGAAAATATGTATTTAAAATTAAGATAAAACAAAATAAAAGAAAAATGTAATAAATAAAGTTAAAACATATATGTACATGTACAGTATATTAAAGTGTATATCTATCTGTGTAAACATGTATGTTAGCCTAAACTAAATAACAGTATTTTAGAAATTAGAAGAAGAAATGAACTATATGAAATAGAAAAAATTACATTGTATATTGAACGTTGAATGGAAGTGTTAAAATCGTGATTGATGAAGATTTTTTTTAACTATAATAGAGAGAATTGTGATAACGTAATACCACAGTCTAACAGAACATACGAACAGTTGCGATGCTCTGTATGTTATATAAACCCGTGTTATCCGAGGCTACAAGTTCACTCCTAATTATGAGCCATGACAGAATATTAACGCATCAAATGCGCTTGTGTTCCCTCGAAAAAATGTACAACTTCTTTCTATAATTTAAAATTTCAGCTTAACACAAGATTAAATTTATTTATTTATTTTTTCTATAATATTGTTACGTAATGCGAAAAAGTGTTACATTACAGAACATTCTACGTGTTTCTCGGCTGTTCCGGCTGTAATGTTGTGTGCATACGTGGTCTCAACATGCGTTAGCCAGACTTTTCTAGACTTCGCCGTCCGTGTGCACTGTGCCAAGCCCACAATCAATTACGCTCTAGTGTAGCGCTGATGCGTAGTATGGACGATTCCTGAATTTATCGCGGAATAAATATATTCATTCACCGGCGCTTAGTTCAGTTACTGTCGGGCGATTACACAGTCCGTTTAAGTGGCGATTTATTCTAGTCCGGTTTGAAGTAGCCTATTGTGGCGAAGTGTTATGTGTTTTATAATTGTGCGGTACTCTATTAGTTGACATTTTTTATTGGGTGTGAACAATTTTTTATTTGATTTGTTTTAAGAGACTATCTTGTTTATTACAAACTGTTTAATTGTGATAATTAAAACTGGTGATTAGTGACTTAATTGGTGTCTTGTATTTCGTTTTCCACTGTACCATACGACGATCACTTGACCGTCGTAACAATACAATATGTTATATGCACACAACCCAAGGAATGGTAGTTATCGGATTTTTATAAACCAGATTCACGAAGTAACTCGTTGATTAGGACCAAAAATAACCTTTTGAAATACATAAAACACTAGGGATATTAGGCATATAAATTACAACAAAAGTTAAACAACAGTGAAAGCAAAATTTCTGAACGTATAATGAGGACAAGCAATCATTTATGGAATATACCAGATCTTGAAATTAAATATGTTCAGTCTTATTTTAAGTAGTGACAGGAAACTATTATGCTTTTTTCTTATTGTTACTGTAATCTGTAACACCTCAAACATTTTCTTTACACATTTTCATCCCTTCGATGTAATTTAATAATATATTCTATAAAAAAAAGTTTACACACATTCGTAATTGATCTAAACACAAGAAGTCTTTAACTGCTCGCTGGCCGCTAGGAGCTCTGTCATCGCGGCTGTATGTTCTGTTATATTATGGTAATACTACACGTAAGATAAGTCCTAAATACGACCTGAAATCTGAAATCACTTAAGCAAAATTAACTAATTGGTTTTAACATATCTGCTTTTGTGATTACTTTGTTTAAGATCATAAGTGCTTTAATTTGAAGCTGTTTATACTACACTGCTATTTACTACAAGTTATTTATTATTATTGCAAGACAATTTGACAATTTGTAACACAAGGATGTTGTTGGATATGATTCAATTTTTATGTAATATATAAGTATTAACTGGATATCAATGAGAGTGACAGAAATATTTTATTAAAATTCATTAAACTGCCTATTCAGGGCAAGTGACAAACGACCTGAGACTTCTTTTTTTTTTACTGTTGTTGACAATTTGTCATAAATTGAATTTGTTACTTGTGTAAACGAATTAACAAATTTAACAAAGTTGACTAAGTTAACAAATTAACGAATTTATGAATTTTTGTAAATTGAAATTGGAACAGTGTGTTTCCAGTAAGGCAGTTGTTCCTTAATTTGTCATTGATAAACAAAAAATACAAGATTAACGTCGAATCAGATGGTTTTATTATTATTTTTTTATTTGTGTGTCTTATAGGCCTACAAGGTGACATAAATCTTATAGGCCTACAAGGTGACATAATCAGGATCATAATGAAAATTTCAACACAAATACAACAAATTAGGTGAAATATTCATTTTAATTTATTTATTATGTGTGTATGTGTGTGTGTGTGTGTGTGTGTGTGTGTGTGTGTGTGTGTGTGTGTGTGTGTGTGTGTGTGTGTGTGTGTGTGTGTGTGTGTGTGTGTGTGTGTGTGTGTGTGTCTTACCAGCGAAGATTACATGACATTAATAATATCTAATCCTCATCTATATACAAAATAAATTAAACAATATTTGTCCACTCGAGTGATGTACTTGTGTCTTATGACAGAATAAACTATTACATAGTTAAAGAAATTATTGCAACACGTTTTTTTTGTTTTAAGGCAATTTGATAGAGTTTGGACTCTGTACACCTTTGGTGGAGAGATACAATGTGTAGCTGGCATAATGTCGGCCAAAGTGGTTCAAACAAGAATAGTCAAAAGCTAACAAATGGTTGGTAATCAGTTAGTATACGTGATGCATGTGTTAAGTAGATAGTTTGCTACTGCTCAAGAAACGTAAGGCAATAATGTTAAAGTCCGCCTATTTCAAACCATCTGACGTGACAAATTACGCAGCACAATGTTTCTCGTGTTACTAAATTGTAAAGGAAAAAGTACCTTGCTGCCTCTACCGTTTAAACTGAATTCTGTTGCCTGCGACTTTTCCCTCAACTAAAAAAAAGAGTTGTATACAGACATCTGCTACTAAATGTGTGTGCCTGTTAAATGCCACGAAAAATACATGTTTAATAATAATACGAATTTAATTGTCACGACATGATTTCAATTCTAACAATGCGATTACTAGAATTAAAATCTAGACTACATAAACACTGTGTATTTAAAAACGAAAAGTTATACTTTCACCGTTAAATTTTAGAAGTTAAATTTTATCTTTGTATTTTCATTCAAGTCATATTTTAAATCTTAAAATAAGACTAGTGTCTTTCACGTTTCTATATATACAAATATACACACGTGTGTGAGCGCGTTCACGTGGCGTGTGTCTGCTTACCAAAAATAAATTTGTTAATTAGAAGCTTTACGCAATAAAAATAATAATTATTGTTATTACTATTATTATTATTATTATTATTATTATTATTATTATCATCATTATCTTTCCTGAAGCATTAAATCAACTACTTGTTGCGCTCTCTAGGTGTAGTATAATTCACCACGGAAAGGGATCTGCATTTAACCAGTCTACATTCAACCAGTGTTTATATATTGTATCAACAAAATATGCAACTACTTGCATTTACAAGTACCGAACTAAACATAATCTCTAAACATGTACGAGAACTATCCAGAAAGTAAGTTCCGATAAGATATTAAGAAAATAAGAATATATTCACAAAACATTTTATTGCTATTCGAAATGTACACCTTAAACTATTTTTCTATATAGTTTTAGTCATTTTTGAAACACTTAGTATAGCGAGGCACCAGGCGTCTCCATAAAAATAAAAATCTGACGGTGAATTTAAATTGCTTTGCCTTTCACATTCAAGAACCGAATCACATACCTACTTTCACACGCGGCGGGCGTCTCGAATTTTTCTTCGACATTATAAATAGGCCAACGAAGCCTACTCAGTGCACAGTTATTTACAAATGGCGTTGTTGGCTTGCCAACGAATCAACAAAGTGGCCGCGCATGCGCAACATTGTGACGCCATCTATACCGCGGCAATATTTAAAAACGGAACTTACTTTCTGCATAACCCTCGTATATTAGTACTCATCTAACATTGCTAGAAGTAAAATGTTGGCTGTACAGTGTATCAGCAGACTTCACGATATTTGTATTAAAAAAGGAAACACAATCACTGTTACAACAGTAACGCTTAATTTAATCCAATGTCTTCACACCATAAGCAAATATATTTTTAGTTTACACGTTATCAAATAAATATTTCACTCTGGTGAACTGTAGTATCTTAATCATAGTATTCAAAACTACAGCAAAACTGTGACCTACACATTACGGTGATTTACTTAAAATGAGAAACCAAATACCTACAGCATTATCAACTTCGGTATCTACTAAACACAGAAATTAATTGGAAACTATATCGTCAGACCATTAATACGAGTAATACACGTTATAAAGGTATTCAATTCGAGGATAAATTGGAGACAGGAAAATCCTAAATTATCGTTACCCCCTCGTTACCCTCTCTAACGGGGGGTTGTCTCGTTACCCTAGCGACAATATTAAACACTGCTGTTTGAGTTTATAGTGTTCAAGTCAAGAGCGCCTCTGGCCCTGAACGTTGAACCGCAGGATACGAAATTGTAGAATACAGATAGCAAGAAATATTGAACTTTAGTACAAAAATAGGGTATTTTCATTTTTTACTTGATTTTCAGTTTTCTTTATTATTATTATTATTATTGATGTAAAATTCTTACAAACTGTTACAACAGACAGGAAGATAATCCTACTGACACAATCACTTAGTAACTTAAACGACTTTGACCGACAGAGAGAAATAAAGAGAGAGAGAGAGAGAGAGAGAGAGAGAGAGAGAGAGAGAGAGAGAGAGAGAGAGAGAGAGAGAGAGAGAGAGAGAGAGAGAGAGAGAGAGAGAGAGAGAGAGAGAGAGAGAGAGAGAGAGAGAGAGAGAGAGAGAGTTATTGTATGTCTGAATATAATAATGTGTGCTTTTAATGACCAACTTTTGCCCGAAAGAGAAGTAGATTCCTCGGTTAAGTAACTATCTAGTATAGTTATGGCAATCCATCACTGCTGAGGTTTACTTTTATTAATTTAATCGTCTGCCTGTCGGGAGTAGAGTTTCCCGGCCACCAAACCACCGAGTTTGGGTTTCGGTATTCATGCATGTAGCGCTTGACTTTTTAACTGGAGCCACGACGCTTTAACCACACGACCGTAACCCCCCCCCGTTGTGTAGTTTTAAAGATTTTAAAACACTAAGAGATCGAATCGACCCTTATAAGATTTGTACAAGACAATATACAGGTCTAATGGTATATGGTATGGTAATGGAGATGTGTAGTCAGTTTTAAACTTCATATAACTGTCTTTCTTTTACTTTAAGTCATTACTTCTTTCATTGTTTGTTGTTGTTAATTTGTTTAATTTCTCAAAATTTTCAGAAATAACAATTGATTGATCTTTCGGATGCTCTCGTGATACATCTTGTATTATAATGAACGCCTACATAATCTGTGAGCTCAAACGCCTGTAAAAGATTTATATAATTAAAAAGTATCAAAATTTAACGTTTGTAATGGAACTAATAAATCAGTCAATAAACGTTTGCTTAGGTTAAATATGACAAAAATTTAACTCTAGCTTTAAACGTAAGAGCTTTAACGTCAGAATAAAGTATCTTTGTTATGATGTGATTTTATGAAACATAAAAAGGAATGCTGTATTTTTCCGGTAATAAACGATATAAAACACTCATTAATAGTTTAATAAAATCTATATTAATAATTTTTTATTGTTCGTTATTGTTCGTCTTCTAAAGTAACGAATATTGCGAAAAAAGTTCATTAACCGCATACATGAAGAGGATACGTACTACGCACACCGTATGTGCATACAAATCAATCAGATATGTGTAGCTGTATGTAGATAAGATATGATGACACAATTTGTGTTTGAGGGGTGTGTGTGTGTAGTATTTCTCTGTAAGGACTATATTTTTTCATCAACCCGCGAGAGATTTGTATTGGACAAACATGTTTGAACAGATGAGTCAA
Source organism: Magicicada septendecula (assembly GCA_034769895.1). Lineage (NCBI taxonomy): Eukaryota > Metazoa > Arthropoda > Insecta > Hemiptera > Cicadidae > Magicicada > Magicicada septendecula. The sequence goes on from CM068367.1 coordinate 639,439,022, forward strand.
TTTTCTGTGGTAGGCTAAACTGCGGCACTCTAATGGACGGTAACTGTGGACGGTAACAGCCAATGTGTGCTGTCTATACAAACCAGCAGACGCCCTTTCATTTGTATAATAGTACAGACGATAACTGCAAAAACTGAACTACTTTTTTTCTGTTTTTGAGTGCAACAACGTGTCGCGTTTTGTTTTAGTTTATGAACGTCCCGACGTTGCCTCTATATACCTTCAGTGACGTCACTTCGCTTTCAGTGACTGTCTGAAAGAAGAACTGACGAATATAAGTAAAATACGCTATTATCTCGTAAAGGGGTAACATAACGAAATGCGGTAAAATAATATTGCTTAAAATTTCGAAATTTTTCCGACCGTTCAGAAAAAAATTATTGACCGATATCGTTAAACCCAAATGAAGATGTTGGTCAAATTACTATTAAACTGATGACGTATATTAATTATTATTTTGTGTATGCGTACGCGCACGGGCCTGTGTGTATCAAAGAAGTGTTCGTTGTCTCTGACGGTGCTCAATCAATCTGTACTAAGTGAATGAGGCAAGAGGAAATAATACTGTATACACTTAACCACACTCAGAAGAAATCTATCATTATTGAGATTATATATACATATATAATAAATAAATAATATATAAATAATACATACATACATAAATATATTTTGCAATAACGGATTCAATTCGCGACTTGACACTGAAGGTACACAGCCGAAGTTATGATCAATAAAGTACACCAGTGGCTCTAATTTCATAATTTACTTTTACTTAAAGAACCAGCCGCATCAGACACTTGTTGTCTGTAATTCAAACACCCCCTCACACACACACACCGCCCACTCGTAGCACACCACATTAACGTCCCTTGTTAACTTGTTTGTATTACGGGGGCAGTAAAAACAGGTTTCTTAGTAACGCGGTTGTTACGTCCGTACTGGGTGACACTTGCACTCGCTTAACACAACTGACCTAATTCTAACTGAAATTTAATAATTAATGCATGTAAATCGTCTCTTAATAAAGCCAAGCGATAGACTACTCTTGCAAGTATTGCAAGGCGTTCGACGAGTAAGTATAGTGTACGCGTTTATTATGTTACACTTGCGGTACGATTAAAATTGAAACTATATCATATCTCTTACCATGGGCACAAGTATTGGCGAAACGGACGGTGGAAATTATGTTATATTTCGTACTGGATTACACAAAAGCTGTGTGTAATTTCCCCCTAGTCAGTACAATTATCGAAAAGGAGTGTCCGATTATACACCCTCCTGAATCTGCCCCGAACTTCATATTATAGTCTGTTACTACCAAAAGACAGACTGTGAGTACAGTTAATGTTTCGGTTTAACACACATCGTTCTATTTCTCTTAAAACCGAACGTTTCGCCCATACTACGGTGAATCATCCTCAGTGGCTCCACTGATGTAAGGCCTCAGTGTTGTTACACTGACACGTGTCCTGCGCATCAACGTCCAGCCGTTACTCAGTAGGGACAACACTTCTGACTGCTGCCATTGCCGGTGAACGCTCTGAAGTCAGGATGTGACATGCAAAAGTTTACGTATAGGTATTTCATTATATACCAACAGCATGAGACTGGTGTTTACGACTGCTCGACTGGTATACGCCTGTCTTAAAAACCGCTTATAACGTAATCATAAACCGCTTATAAAAATCTTAAACGTAACGTGACTACACACGAGAAGCACACAGCACACAATTACAACCTACATAAATGTATATGATTAAACGACCAGTGATTTGTTTTATTTCACACGACAATTTAAACCTGCAGCTTGATCAGATTTAAGGTCAAAAGACGAGAAGAGCTCTGAGTCGTTCATGCTGATATGGATCCCGCTTCAGAGCTGTTACACAGTGGAATCGACAGACTATGAGAGCCAGCATATGCGCGAGTGTATTGTGCACTGATGTGACTGAAAGGTGGACAGCATTCCATGGAGAACCTTTAGAAATTTGAAGCCAATAAATACATGTAATTTCGGGTGGAATTTCGAGTGGTTTTTTCCACCCAACCGTACCCCAGGGGAAGCCTCTATACCAGATCCCATTTACTCACTAAATAGCTCGCCAAAACCGGGGAAGGAAGCCAGGAAAAATCCCCGCTCTCCGTTCACCGGATACGTCGGCGAGCGGGTCTGGACCCCTCTCCTCTGTATGAGAAGACTAACGGTCTTAGCCGCTACGTTATGTGAGACCACGAATGGCCGCACAAAACAGAACGTTGCCCAGCGGGGGCCTCGAGGAGGCGCCGTTTCGGTACCCAAAGACAAGCGAACGGTGGGGGCTAGCCAACGCACTCGAGTCGGGTACAGGCCCGCAACAGCGCAGGTCACGCACAGACTCGAGTTCTTGAGCCTGCGCTTCCCTAACGCTGGACGTACACTTTGTCCCGGTTATCAATCCTGATACCACCGAAAATCGGATAGCCCCGCGGCCCGTAAGGCAGCTTACGCCAGGATGGGATATACGGAAGGGGAAGGGCCACTGGTAATCAGCGGTATATCCCATTCCACGACCATCTCCGGGTCATAGCCCAGGGCGCACCTGGTGGGCTCAGCCTGCCACGCGGTGTTTACCTGCCCGGCCCTCTCCCACCGTGCAGGGCGTGCCGCGCGCCGACCTTAGAGCTACTAGGCTTCACCGCACATGATGTTAGCTGGGTCCGCTGTGAGGCTACTTGCCAGGGACGGGACAGCCCTGGTTACCGTTCGCATGACACCCACTTTAGCCCGGCTAGTCGGCCCCAATTCCAGCCGATTTCGCCGGTTTACCTCCGGGCCAACGATGAAGCGGCGGGTGTCAGGTGGGAAGGGCAAAGTCAAAGCCACTGGGAATGGCAGAATAGGCTCGTCCTATGTTTGTCCCCGAGGGCTCAAAACCCGCAGGCCCCCACCTCGGGGAGCCAATAAATACAATATGATTAGGTCGGCGCCAGATGATTTCCGGTCGCGATTTCGGATCTAGAGACTTACAGTGTTGGAGACAGTGTCTGGACCCGTGCCACGGAACTGTAATAGCACAAATTCTCTTCTTTACGCACTCCATTTCGAAGCCACCAAATCAGCGTTCCACTGCACATGTTATTGATTCCGAAAGACAATATCATGAGCAAAGACGAGATAATGGTGCTACTCTTCACAACGCTGCATCTTTGTATAAGAAACTTTAAAGAGAAAGGAAAGAGAAAATCTTTAAAAAAAAGGAACACTGAAGAGAACCACATCTTCAAATATTTCACCAAATTCACCTATTTCAAACAAAACACAAAATAATACTGAATTTTTAGTAGTGTCTTTAAACACAACCTAAACACAGAACTGTAATAATATAGTAACACTAGTCATATACTAGTAATACTCAAATGTCCTTTGCAACTAAACTTCCTTTGAAATTGATTCAAACGTAAACTACGCCAATATCTCTAAATGTTCTACGATGGTAGGCTATGAGTTCTGAGGAAGACAATTTTCACCCAAAAGTCTCTGTTTATAATCAAATATATCCAAGTAAGTAAATGAGTTTAGCGGCTTCGTTTATCTGATTCGCACATAGTGGCGAAGCGCCATCATTTAAAACAAAATTGAATACTCTGTTCTGCAGTACCAAAATAACTAAGTTGGAATGTTTTAATACATGTACACATACATGGTATGTGTGTGTGTGTGCGAGCTTTTGTTTTTCTGGAATGATATTCATGCTGGGACAACTGACGGTTATGCATGCTATAACCTACAACTGAAATGGGTGTCGTGGTGATCGTACTGCCGGTTGTACAAGTCAGTATGTAGTTCTATTAGCTTATGAGCCATGAACTACATAAATGGTATCCTAAATGTGACAAGAAAAAGATTGCCTGACTAGCATGTGAATTTGGAAATGAGAAACATTGATACGTCCAGAAACCACATAAGCTCACACACAAATTTACATACTCGCACTTGCGTTTGCATAACAACGTTATGCGCACATACCCGTGCGTAAGTCTAAAACCTACAAAGTGAACTGACGTTATTTGAAAACAACTTCACTACACACTCGAAACTTATTCTCCAGAGGTACATATGTCAACTATTTGCATAACTGTTCCTTAGGTACAGTTTTAGCAGATACAGGTCGCAAATACTCTATTTCCCAATCAAAAACAAAAAAAAAAAAATTGAAGAAGTTCGGCTTTAATGTTTCTAGTACCCAGATCTTTAACTCTGACACGGATCCTCAGATATCTGATCCATTCTTATCCTAGCACATCGAAAGTGGCCGGTACGGATCAACTCCTGAGGAAGCCACAGCAACGGTGCAATATGTATATTGTTACGACGATCTCGCCGCGCGTCGTATGGTACAGTGGAAGAGAAAGTACAGACACCAATGAACTCACTAATCACCAGCTTAATTATTATCACAATTAATAATTTGTATTCAAGTTATTCAACAAGGTTAGTCTCGTACAATAATTCAATTAAAATTTTTATACATACGCAATAATAATGTCAACTATGAACAATTCCGCACTAATTATAACACAACAACACTTTTACAAACACTCGATCCGTGCTAAGGAAATCGCTCACTGTCAATAGATCTATAAAGCCAGCATCTGTCCCTTATATACGTAGCGCATGTGTCCTTAACTGCACGCCACTTAATGCGTAATTCAACTGTCTCCAGAGGACTCTGAAACGTACTTGAGTGCGGCCTTGACTGAAACACACACCTGCTCGGCTGGGAAGGGATAGGTGGAGGACGTTCTCGGCTGTTCGGCAGGGTTCCCGTTACAGTATAGCGCTGACGTCCGAGCCGAGACTTCTGTGCTTCACCTTGGGGAAGGGATAGGTGGAGGACGTTCTCGGCTGTTCGGCAGGGTTCCCGTTACAGTATAGCGCTGACGTCCGAGCCGAGACTTCTGTGCTTCACCTTGGCCACGACTTCTCAATATAGAGCTGATAAAACAACGGCAAATACGGCCTGTACCAGTACGTATCTACTCCACCGACCCAAGGTACCCTGCCTTCCACGTGGTTCTTCAATGTCCAACGACAAGCCTCAAAATTAAAACTCAGCCTTCGAGCAACGAGGACCGTGAACATAACTTTCTTGTTACACACGTAGTTCTGTAAGAAACTGGCCATCATCAGGCTGTGACTCGGTCAGCACACAGACACCCCAAGAACCATCAGTCTTCCTGTCAGCTCCACCCTCTGATCTTAGTTTGTGTTTGAATGCGTTTACGTTATCGGCTTTATTCAGCGTTTAACGTTGTAGTATTTATGAATTTATTTCTGTTAGACGTTGCTCCTAATAATCCCTTATTACTTTATGTTGCGTTTGTTGCAATGAATTATTTACCAATACTGTATATAGGCCTATCACAAAACCATATTTCATATTGCCGTGTTTTGGAAATATTTTACTTAAGACTTTTAAAATAACCGCATATTTATGAGGTTACTAAAAAACTAAATTAATTTGTTTTGTGTTTTCATATAAGCAAACTAATACCAGAAAAAATGCAAATCAATACAAAACATGACACAATTTTTACTCAACATCGAAAATACTGAAAAAACTAATATATACACCACAATCACACACAACAATACCAAAAACCAACAGGAAACCATAACAACAACCTACCAAAACACAAGTACTCAACAAGATACAAAATTAAGTTGGCCGAGGGTGGCAACAATAGGATTCGCAAAACATGTTCCAAATAAGGGAATAAACATCTTGAGGTAATGAAATTATAAATATTAAATAAATTGTATATTCGTCAAGAAACAGACTGTAGCAAAAAGTGTTTGAATATTATGTAAATGTATTTGTATATGATGTGTTTGTGATACGGAAATATGTAAGCACAACCAGGATTGGTGACATGAACCTTGAATCTTGACCAGGGATTAGCTCTCTCGATGGCATTCTGAAATGTCAAGCAATGATACATATTATGGCACTGCTTATGGAATGAAGTAAACGTTTGACAGGCAAGTAGGAGGCGGAAATTCACGAATAAGTAAGCTATGAACTGAACAGGAGTATAGTAATGTCATATACGAGACATAAATGTTAAAGTTGTCTGAATACGATGTGACGTTTTCATTTCATTACAATACAGACATTGCAAAAGCATCGCACTATAATTTTTTTTTATTTTCGTAACTTCCTACTCTTCGCTTCCGAGAAGTAACATCTATACTACCGTTGTCGTCGACGTACTCGTACTTCACTGATTTACCCCTTGCATTCTTCACTCGCTTCTACATTACTTTACCATCTCTTTTTAGATTACCCACACCTCCTTTTATCTCTCTTGTAGATAAGAAACTAATCTCGACTTCTCGAAGTACATGCGCGTGAAACATTCTTCTCCCGAGATATTCTATATTGTTACGAGAATATCGTCTCACAAGATCGTCGTGTCGTACAGTTGAAACGGAATAACCGACACCAATGAAGTCACTAATTACAAACTTCAATTAGGCGTGAACAATACAAATCAATAAAGGCACTTTTATAAAATGAATCAAGTTAAATTTGTCCAACACACAATAATAAATGTTACCTTATTACAGTTTTGCACTAATCAACGCAATAATCACTTTCCACTAAAACTGCAACAATCACTATACTCGCACTAGTAATATCGCCTAGTGCGGATGCAATTGAACTGGTCAATCCAATCCAATCGTAGGGGCAGCAGCTGGACGTGCCCTAGTAGTTGCAGCACCCAGTAACCGCCTGATGCTACAGTTCATCGAAGTAGCCATGTGCTGTTTTAAGGAATGAGCCCTTCTAGTTTGGAGGGATGGAGGCTGTTGTTAAGGTTCTGGATCGCAGAACGATCCGCAACGGCTGAACTGGCCTCTTCGAAATCCAGTATTTATACTCCGGCCGCCTTACACTGTAGTGATGGGTGCCGGTAGTATAGTCGAGAAACATCTGGAAGGGGATGCCGCGCATAATGATCTCCATACGACTGGAACATCCTCGCTCGCAGGCCGCGTGCCAACAGTCACGTAGGCACTTTTGTTATTTTTCAGCTCAACGTAGTAATATTGTTTTGTTACTTCGTTCAAGTAGAATAACTTTACTTATTCTTAATTTTTAGATTTAACTTCATTTTTTAAACGGACGATACTCATGTCACAAATTAATAGTAGATCTGACCGACACAACGTGCAATTCATATACCATATCTGTAAGCACAACCAGCCTTATAATTTTATACAAATTTTAACGAGACTTCCAGATCTTGATAATGTATACAATTTTAACGAGACTTCCTGATCTTGATAAGGTATACAATTTTAACGAGACTTTCTGATCTTGATAAGGTATACAATTTTAACGAGACTTCCTGATCTTGATAAGGTACACAATTTTAACGAGACTTCCTGATCTTGGTAAGGTATACAATTTTAACGAGACTTCCTGATCTTGATAAGGTATACAATTTTATTTAGTTTTTACACCGTTTAATGTACAGTTTAGTCTGTTTTATTAATTATGTACGTGTTCCAAAGTCGTAATTATGTACGTGTTCCAAAGTCGTAATTATTTACTATTTCATGTAAGCTAACAAACTCGGCTTGTTATTTTCAGATAAATCAATACAAAATCGTAAAATAGGATATAAGTGTATAGAACTCGTAAAAAGTATGGGCTTTTATGTACTCATAAAATAGAAGTGTTTATCTTAAAACTATTTTGAAAAATAGTATGATTAAAAAATGTTTAAAAATTATATTTCTCTTTAAGAATATACTATTTACGAAAATATTGTAGTGACATCAGATATGCGTCTGTGTCCTTTTCATTAATCCGGCTCTAAGTATAAATCCTTTTCAAGTGTTTACCTACAAAAAGATTTTTAACCGTTAGTCCCCACTGCAATAATTTTTTGCACCACAATAATAAGTTCCATATTGATACACAATAAAAGTTGTCTAAAAGTTTAAGTCTACAATTTTTACAAAACTAAACTAAGAGTGTCTTATTTAAATGACGTATTTGTTGTCAATGGCCTATTATTTTTACACACAATGACTCAACATTAGTGACACAATTAATGTGTTCGAGTTGTTTTGTGTGCTTAAGTCACATTCGCTACTGAGGCATTCTAGGCAAATCACGTTATAGCTAACAAATTGCGTTTTCTCTTACTTCATTTAATAAACGCTCTCTGACGATACATTCAAATTTAAGACAATGTGAATTTGACAGTTAATACGCACATGAAATACACGTAGCTCATTCGTGACGTATTAGTCAAACTCGAGAAAATCGCACCAAGTAGAGGAGGTTTAGTGTTTACACCTGTCCTTTCGTCCTTCAGGTTATTTACGCCGGCACTCTGTATACATTAAACTTGTGTTCACTCTATAAATAGTACGCTAACATATCATTTAATTAATGGTTGCCGATGCCCAGTTTAGACCAGTGCAACCCAGTTACATTGCATCCGGTTTCAGCGATTTAAACCATGTTCTTTGAAGTGTCGAAGTAAATCAAACTGTTTTTCCGCAAACTTTAAAGAGTTAGAAAGGAGGTTTAGTTAACCTAAAGGAAACTGAAGTTCATGAAATATCGCTACGATCGTGTGGTTAAATCATCGTGGCTCTACTTGTAAATTCAAGCATCCTGTGCATAAACAGGAAACCTGCATGGATGGGTATATAGCGTTTCGGCTGAAGTCAAACCGCAATTATTGGAATAACGTTTACACATTGTTATTTCATTTATGTATTTATGTGAATTTGCGACATGAATCTTGTGTGTGTGTGTGCGCGCGCGCGCGCGTACCTGTTGAGAGTAGTGCGAATAGGTGTCTATAAGCTGCAAAGATTGTTAATTTATATAAATATATATATATTTTATATATTTATATTTATTTTCTTTACGATTATTCTTATTTCATAATTATAATTATTAATACTAAATAACATTTTTTATTTGTCACAAGAATATATTTTTGTATATAATTAGTTCTACACTGTTTCGACAATATTTTTAAAACTGTCAGTTTCATAAATATAATAATATGAAAAAATTAAGATGATTCAAACATTTTAATTTTCTACCACTTATAACATTTTTTAATACGTGTTAACATAAACATATACATTTCTGTCGATGAAAGTTAAAAAATATTGTCGAAACAGCGTAAAACAGTGGAAAATTGAAAATAGTATTTATTAATAATATATATTTAATTAATTATTTAACTAAATTATGTCAAGTTTATTATTACAGATTAATCTTTTAAATGTGTCACATTGCGAGACAAATTTGAGACGTTCGTTATTCATGTGTACGTCCATCTTCTGTGACTATTGCTTCGCACTTGAGTAATGTTGTGTGTCTGCTTTAAAATTTGATTTGCTCACCGGCTAGTGAGTTTACCTGGATATGTCTACCGTTTACTGTTCAACTACAAATTATTACAAACTTCAATAGAAATGTTTTTAACAATTCGCCCGGTTTTGAATTGATTTTTAACCGTCCTGTACATTGGTTAGGTTCGTTACTTCTTATTTTTTAATTGTGTGGGTTATACTAATCAGTAACTGTCTATTAAGAAACGAACAAATTCAAGTGAGTTTAAGACGTGACACATTTTGGAAACGCTAGACAGGATTCCACTTAATCAGTAGCCATATATAAACCACAACAGACGGCAGATAGTGTTAATCAAACAAGACACGTTCTAATTGCCTTACTGTTTACTTATTGTCTCGATAATACCCGCCACGCGGGAACGCACATACGCAGAATAGATATTCTTATATCTAACTTGGAAACATAACAAATTCCATACCCAATTGTGACGATTTAAATTGTAACCATTATTAAAAAAAGAAAGAAAAAAAAATTAAGGTTGCGAGCCATTAACCATTTAAATCTCACAATAATAATAAAAAAAACATGTAGGTACTAAGTGTGAAAGGAAGAAGTAATTAATAAGGGCAAAGAAACTGTAATAAAGAGGCATATTGTAAATAATTATTATTGTCGTATTTAACCCTTGCTTGCTATCAGGCGCCTACCTGTTGATTCCGGACTCGACATGTTTTCCGAGTCTTCTGTAATTATGAATAAAATAAAAAACTAATGTTAATAATTAAAGAATCTGAAGACACAGATAGTCACTAAAATAACTCATTTAAATTATGTATTTTTATCTAGGGATAGTTTGCATAAATAAAAAAGTTTATTTAGAGAGAGACAGGGACTATATTCTCGCGGAATAAACACCCCACTACCTCTTGTGCAGTACCAGTGGAAGCGGGCAAAAAATCTCTCTCTCGCTATGAAGACTCCAAGCAGTGCACACGCACGAGCAAAAGCTCTGTTGGAATGTTGTGTGATTTGTTGTTAGTTTGGCTTATTTCAAATGTAGTTTATTAACTGCTACACAAAAGAGTGTAACATGTAACATTAATTAAAAATCAGAAACGTGGTAACAAGAAGAAATATGTGACAACAAAAGTACGAGTATTAATAACGATGACTGCTAACTTCACCAACTGACGACACTTTTCAACATCCTACCCGGAGATATGAACTACCAGAATTTGCAACTCTAGTAGACCCGACAGAAGATGCAGTTCGAGACATCAAAGAATCTACGCCTACCATCGTAGAAGGTTCGACCTAGACTGCAGACGTTTAAGACTTTAACGACTAAGACCAGACCTAGATGAGGACGACGCTTTTAAGGATTCCCAAGACGGACATTCCCGGAGGAAATTTCTACATACCAAATTAAAGGTGACTCGATAGCACGTCTATCGAGGAATAAATAATAATTATAATTGTAACACAATACACTTTAAAAGAGAGACTTTTCAGAGACGATTAAACTTGTAAAGATTAAAAAGAATTAACTCTAAGAATTTAATGTAACTATTCAGACATCATACATTGTACCAGTTTAAATCTTAATGTATCGTAGTATAATTAATACCATTCTTCAAATGGAATAATCATGAAGCATAAAACTAAAGGTCTTGCAAGCTAATATCATGAATTGAATATAATTAAAAGTTTGATGACTAAATACCTAAGGTTACCCGGATCCGTGGTATAGCAAAATAAAATCTGTTGTGATCCCAAAGTTTAAATAAAGAATTCAAATAACTTTAATAATTCAATTAGTAATGTCGTGGGATCTATCTTTTGAGTAAATGTTATTTTTTCAAATGTTTAATAAAGAGAAGTCTTCTTGTTACACACATATACTGAGTACATAAATCAACAGTTTTCCCATTCCCTGATTCCTTTTAGATTTACTCTGTGTTGTTCTGATTAAATTTCAGCTCGTCGAATAAGGCAGCCCTGAATAATTGGGAGAACCAATTATTTCGGGTTCCCCAAGTTATAACACTAGAGAAGATGTTATCAAATGCGCCACTCTGCTTAATTGCTGAATAAATGATATTTAGCAAAATAAAATACTCTGTGTTTGTCATTTAATATGTGGTAGAATTATTCACTCTATGAATGTTAATTTAAAATACGCAAAAGGAAGAATTAAAGTAAATAAAACCAGAATTAGGATAGTGTGTTTTTATAATCATTATGTGGTGTAATAATATAATATAATAATAATTTAAACATTGTAAGCACTGGGTAAAACCTGTTTAAAAATGCATTCCCCAACTTGTCTGTTTAACGACAATCTCAGACAAGAAAATGACCTGTTCCCGTTTGTACCAAACTATCCCTTTGTTACGCTCTGCCACCTCGAGTTAGACAATACATCACCTCCCTCTATTGTATTACAAAGTGTGTGACCCCTTGCCCATTAACAAAAGATTTCAGACACATGTTGAAAATTAAATCGAATAAAAAAAAAAAAAACAAGTAAATAATTTTATTATTAAAATGCGCCACTGTTTTTGGTTTCATTTTGTGTAAATGCTTAGTGTACTTAGTGTCAATTATAAAATACCCTACTCTGTAAATCTATGCACTCAGTTAGGAAATTGTATGTAAAAAAGAAAGAGGCTAAGTAGCATATATGAAAAATATTGACGATATTTATAAGTGTATATTTTGTGTGAGATTACGCACATACTCGTATATAATTATACGTGAAAAGATTAGATTGTATTATACCAATTCATGTATGTACGTGTCAAAGTATTCAGTCTCTAACACGTCAATTTTGCGACAATTTAAGACCTGTAGTTTTCCTGTACAAGCCTGCATAAATGTGTAATTCGTGTTTCTATTGACACGATGAGTTATATAAACTACTGACTAAACAAAACAAGTGTACTGATTAATTTTATGGAATGATGCTTCCCTAAGTAAATAAACGAGTTCGAAACAAAAAAGAAACCGTTTCTTAAATCAGACCAAAGTAATAATAATAAATAATAAGTCATTTAAAATAAAAAGTTTAATAATATCTTAAATTATTATAACACGTTAGTATAATTATAATTATAAAGGTGTATTAGTGAAATAAGTAAAAAGAAATTAATAATAAAAGTATATGTGTGAATAATGTAAACACCCCAGTTGTGGCCAGTAAGAGAACAATAAAGCGTGTTAAGAAATTGTAGTAACCAGCCACGCACCCTCTCTCTATTGTGATAAACCGTTGCCTCCCTAAACAATGAATACCACCGCGCGTGAAATACAATGAGTTGTGTAAAGTGTCTCCCCTTCCGCATAGTTTGTTTGGTTATTGTTAAAGAGATAATAAGAATTACCATCGTGAAATTTCGCTTCTCTCAAATAACTATAATCTAGAGTGGAGTATGGGATCCTCTTTAGATTATTTTAGTAGTAAGTCTATGGTATATAATCAAGATAGAATTATATACATGTAAAGTAACTAGTAACAACGGCGCCGGCTGAAAAGGATAATGATGAGGCAAAAAGGTGCCAAGAGTTCATTTATGAATGCTGAAAGCTAACCTGTAGAGTTAGAGTAAGCTGATGTCAGTCGGGCCACGATATTGTGAGTTACTGTAATTAGGGAAATTAGTATTATAAGTTAGTACTGTAAGAAGTGAGATAAAGGGAATTTCACGAAGGCGAACATTTAAATGAGAACAAGATCATTTAAAGAGAGATAGAAAAAAAACAAACCTTGCAATAATAATAAATAATGATAATAATAAGGAAATTTCACACGTTACGCCCCAAGCATACTCTCGGTACGTTGCTGACCATATTTTCAGGAGTCTGTGTTGGTTAAGAGGCGGAGTATGTGACGATTTAAATTGTAACCATTATTAAAAAAAGAAAGAAAAAAAAATTAAGGTTGCGAGCCATTAACCATTTAAATCTCACAATAATAATAAAAAAACATGTAGGTACTAAGTGTGAAAGGAAGAAGTAATTAATAAGGGCAAAGAAACTGTAATAAAGAGGCATATTGTAAATAATTATTATTGTCGTATTTAACCCTTGCTTGCTATCAGGCGCCTACCTGTTGATTCCGGACTCGACATGTTTTCCGAGTCTTCTGTAATTATGAATAAAATAAAAAACTAATGTTAATAATTAAAGAATCTGAAGACACAGATAGTCACTAAAATAACTCATTTAAATTATGTATTTTTATCTAGGGATAGTTTGCATAAATAAAAAAGTTTATTTAGAGAGAGACAGGGACTATATTCTTGCGGAATAAACACCCCACTACCTCTTGTGCAGTACCAGTGGAAGCGGGCAAAAAATCTCTCTCTCGCTATGAAGACTCCAAGCAGTGCACACGCACGAGCAAAAGCTCTGTTGGAATGTTGTGTGATTTGTTGTTAGTTTGGCTTATTTCAAATGTAGTTTATTAACTGCTACACAAAAGAGTGTAACATGTAACATTAATTAAAAATCAGAAACGTGGTAACAAGAAGAAATATGTGACAACAAAAGTACGAGTATTAATAACGATGACTGCTAACTTCACCAACTGACGACACTTTTCAACATCCTACCCGGAGATATGAACTACCAGAATTTGCAACTCTAGTAGACCCGACAGAAGATGCAGTTCGAGACATCAAAGAATCTACGCCTACCATCGTAGAAGGTTCGACCTAGACTGCAGACGTTTAAGACTTTAACGACTAAGACCAGACCTAGATGAGGACGACGCTTTTAAGGATTCCCAAGACGGACACTCCCGGAGGAAATTTCTACATACCAAATTAAAGGTGACTCGATAGCACGTCTATCGAGGAATAAATAATAATTATAATTGTAACACAATACACTTTAAAAGAGAGACTTTTCAGAGACGATTAAACTTGTAAAGATTAAAAAGAATTAACTCTAAGAATTTAATGTAACTATTCAGACATCATACATTGTACCAGTTTAAATCTTAATGTATCGTAGTATAATTAATACCATTCTTCAAATGGAATAATCATGAAGCATAAAACTAAAGGTCTTGCAAGCTAATATCATGAATTGAATATAATTAAAAGTTTGATGACTAAATACCTAAGGTTACCCGGATCCGTGGTATAGCAAAATAAAATCTGTTGTGATCCCAAAGTTTAAATAAAGAATTCAAATAACTTTAATAATTCAATTAGTAATGTCGTGGGATCTATCTTTTGAGTAAATGTTATTTTTTCAAATGTTTAATAAAGAGAAGTCTTCTTGTTACACACATATACTGAGTACATAAATCAACAGTTTTCCCATTCCCTGATTCCTTTTAGATTTACTCTGTGTTGTTCTGATTAAATTTCAGCTCGTCGAATAAGGCAGCCCTGAATAATTGGGAGAACCAATTATTTCGGGTTCCCCAAGTTATAACACTAGAGAAGATGTTATACAATAAATCTGTTACGGAAGTAACTAATTTCGTAAATCAATGAAATCATTTATTACTTTATACGCCACAAAAATGAACTGTACCAAACTATATATCCAGATTATAAAAACACACACACATACACACACATACACACACATACACACACACATTTGTAAAAAAAATTCTTTTTGATAATGACATTAACGATTATTAATGTATACTGCGTTATAAAATTATAAAAACAGTGTATACTGCTCATTTTCGAATAACTTAATGGCATGAAATGCATCAAAAATGTAAATATATTTATCCAGATAAATTATACAGCATAAAGTCGCTACTCCAAATCGTCAGTAATCCAAACAGCATTATAAGTAGATTTTTATTAAGGGTTTATCCGCACCCAAATTTATCGTTATATTTAATTCAAATATATGTGAAATATTTTGTACTATAATGTAGTATAGTAACATACATTTTATACTAAATGTTATAATCTAGTTGTGTCTACAGATACTAATGAATCATTTGCAATTTGCTTTGTTGTGTTTACAAATATAGCAGTCCACTGTTTAATTTCACATTCGAATTTTCCTGTATTTACTGTATTGCCATTGCAAGTTATAGGCTCAAGATGTACATTTCTTTACAACCTACCAACGAAAATACGTACAATAAGTACAACTCTTGCATTTGCCGTTTTACCGCTACAAATTTGTTTATATATTCTTCATAGTATACTCTTATTATAATACTACTGCCCATGAAACTATAAACACGCGCGTGCGCGCACACACACGTAACACTACGAAGAATAACAAACTCGCCGTTTTATTAAAAAGGAGGAAACTTTCTAATCAGTGTCCGCTCGCTACGATTACTTATGGGCCAGAAACATAAACAACGAACACGGAAATGATGCCAAAACTACAGCATAAAAAGACTATTACCGCTACTAGGTACTATGGAAAGGTTGAGACAGGGTTTAATTAAATCGATACGGAGCCAAATTAGTAGAGACAATATAGTTTAAACAAATAAATTCCAGGTGGGTAAATGAATAATTATACAGAGTTGTAATTATATAATCATATGTAATGAATACTAATTTCATATTTCACCGCAATGTATAGAAAAATGTGTAAATTGTGACAAATGTCACAATTGTCTAACTTCGATATTATATTTAACGGTTTGTTAATTGTATTCCACTTCGGTTTCGGCTAAATAAGTGGTGTTTAAACTAAAGAGTTAACAGTGGTATGAGAAACTGTTAGGCGTGGAAATAAAACGAACAGAATGTATAAACAGTTCCGTGTTGTTACGGCCAACTGGCGAATAAACAACGACATAACATATTACATGCGGTTTGCCGTTTAACAGCTCGTTTGAATCCGTCAGTATTTGCTTTATATACAAATACGTACTACATAAATTTTTTACTTTGCTGTAACAACATAATGAGAAAATAAACCGTTTATCAGACTGGGTGTAAGAGACATGCATTTGCTGGAACCGCAACGTATGCTTTTGTACGTAATAAACATCTGACGTTAAATTTTGCAATTTTTTAATTAACTGCATTCAACGTAGATTAAGACGTTGAGTGAAAAAAATGGAAACAGACAAAAATACTAACAAAGGTGAAAAGGACAAAAAAATGTTACTAGTTATAAAAATCTAAAATATTGAAGAGTATTTAGAAGAACCTTCAGCGAATGAACTAATTACTAGCTGGGGAAATCAAAAGGAGATAAGACGACTACAGCAGCACATATCACCAATTAAAAGACACATTTAAACCTTTCGAGTCAGAGAAGACAGTTCTCTTACAAAATAAATAAATATGCCTAATTATCAGATCCAAGAGAAACAAGGCTGGGCCACTTAACACTTGGCAGTTTAGCCAGTTCTGGGTGACGGCGTTCGTTTATTTATTTAATTTTTTTTTATGTCTATAAGAAAGCGTCATTTCAAGCATTCAGAAACAAGTAGCTAAAAGCCGTACTACTCAACAAGCATAGGTTTTACTACACCTGCTCACTAGCTTCAGTGTAAACTTGCTTAAATTATGAAACTGACGACGGGGTAGCTTATTGTGTGACGTGCCGTTTTGCATATCGTTCATTTCATTTATTGAGCTGTGATTCGGTTCTATACTGTGGCCGGGCAAAGAAGGCGGTTGAAGGATTAGCAGATCCGTCGCTAACGCACGCACAGGCACAGGCGGTCAGACAATAGCTTGGACCTGGCACCAATCAATGACACCAAGTAAGGGAGAGGTGGGGCCAGCTGCGTGAGTGTGTTTGTGTACGCTGGTAGTACAGCCGCCTTCGTTAACCGGCCAAACTATAGTACGAGTCATTCCAATCTCACGTATATACTGTTGGGGCAACATAACAGTCTCGCTGAGACAGGCGAATCTGAGTCAGTAACAACGCGATATCTACACGTGAACACACACAACAACAGCCATCCACCTTTCCTCCTCACTGCGAGTGGTTAAGCGCGGACTGGTTCCTCTCCGTCACTAGTGTGACGTGAATTGTATCACGACTAGACGTCGCAATGCTTGTTGCAAGTTGATGGTGATGACATTTATAACTTATAAATTGTATATCTTGTCCAAGTAACATGTATGTTGTTGGCTGATAAACAGTTGGATAACAAGGAACTGTTATGCATGCGCGTGTGCATGTGTCTAAAAAATATACTTTTACCTTATATTATTTATACGTTATACTTCTCTTACTATTATATAATAACAAAATGAGACAAAAGTCTATTTTTAGACTGAGTCTATTGTATGCAACAGATGTATATGATGCGCCTCAAAAGATTATACCAAATGTGATACTGTCGCCTTAAATTTTATTGTTTTCTTATTTCGCTGCTATTTTAACAGCGCCCCCTCGCAAAGTTTAAACTATCCAAAAGAAAAGCGTCGGTAATCGGATAATTAACAAATAGTTTGTTAATTACCTACCCCTTTTCATCGTGTTTTAACTCGGTAACATGAATCCTTTATGTGATACCGTGTTTATACGGTCCGTAGTTTCTCCTGATATTATACAAATTTAAAATATTATGTTTAAAACACGCGCACGCGCGTGTGTGTAAGCTCGTGTTTATTAACGTTTAATAACTCAATTTAAATGTAGGTTATTATATCACGCAGGCAACACGGTGTTGTTCCCGTTTCCGGATGCTGCGTTAGCAAACTGAAAATCGATGCCTACTCGCTGTCATCTCGAGTTGGCTTGAGCACTTCTTGAAAGGTGCTTTTGTACCTCACACGTGTCAACCACTACCCTGCGATTTGTACGGCACTGTTACCTCGTGCGCTGATCGAATGCGTGATTAATTTAATCACACTTTTTTTCAGAGAATATTGCGTTTAATTGTTTCTTTGTGAGAGGCGTTTGTTTAGGACAAATACAAATGTGACTCCACAGAAGTGTCGTGGAGATGATACACTGATTCGTTTTGGTTCTTGAAAAACAATAGTACATATAAGCGAACTTCTCCGAATAAATCCAGGGCGACAGGTCGCAAATCCAGGACGATATATCGCAGATTCGATTTTTCATAAAATTATTCTTAAGAAATATAAAAGTAAATTTAAAAATATGTACATTACACACACACCTCTCCAACCTCTCCAACACATACAAATAAAAGTAAAATGCTATGCGAGTGACGAAGTGAAGAGATAGAATGAAGGATGAAAAACACATGAGAGTGAAGTGAGTGGGAAATTGGAAGTTAATAGACAGGAGCTTAATGAGAAAATAGGAGAGAGAGGGATAAAGTGCTCGAAAGCATAACACAATTTTTTTTTTATCAGCATAGAACGTTATTTATGAGTTAATTTTGACCTATGCTGAAACACTGGTAATTTACTTTAACAGTTTAGGCGTGATACCAAATCAAGAAAAATTCAGTATTGTAAACACTTTAAACGCTTCGTACATCTCACTTTAACACTTGCCAGTTGTAGGTGAGTTTGGTAAACTGTTTAGAGGTAGGGAACATAGGGAAACATCTTTTTATTAATTTATTATAAATTAATAAATTAATGTTATTAAATTAATATTTTGTACAGTTTTTTTTATAAATGTCGACACTTCCTGTAAAATTTTTTATATTGAATTTATTATAATAAATTAATAGAAAAGGCGAACAAAATTTGGGATGCTAAACAAACTTTGATGACAAATGGTTTGTGGTATCCAAATCAATTAATACAGTAATAAAATACTGGTAGCCTTCGACTCTCTTTCTCGTCACATTTCTGGATACACATATCTTATTCTTTCTGTGTATGTCCAATTAATAATTTGATAAATGCGATGTCAAATTTTTATAAAGGCTAGAAGTACATAAATATATGTCTATATTTAAAAATAAAAGTACAGTAGCAAAAAAGAGGGTAATTTCTGTTTCACTTCGCATACTATTTCTTTTTTAGTTCTGTTCTCATTATTACGTTTTCTATTTTTCCGCAAATCGACGCGCTTGTTGTAAGACAATTTCATGTATTCTGTAAGCGCTACGTGTTAATCGGATTCTGTGTGTGTGTGTGTGTGTGAGAGAGAGAGAGAGAGAGAGAGAGAGAGAGAGAGAGAGAGAGAGATGTTCTGTATTTCTTGTATTCTTGTAAAACATTTTTTATTTAAAACGCCGGCGACGTACGAAGTGGGGCTTTATTTCAGTAGTTGGCGGTGTTACATTTGGCCGGAGTTAACGCTGACTTAGGCGTAAAATATGTGCGGTATGTGTAATACAGGATTTATATTTGTCAAATTGGACCTAACGATTCACCCGGCAATGCCTGAACCGGAAACTGGGTGTGATGGTGACGGTAGTTCATCCAGTTTGCTGACTCTTGCTTTCTCCCCATTGCTTGCAAAAATATAGCCTTACGTATAAAGGCAGGCAAATGTAAATATACAACGTCTGCCCCTACGGAATAGTGTCTTATAGACAAATGAACACACTGATCTGGGTTTCACCAATTTCGTGTAGATTTTATCAAGAAAACAAATTTGCAATTCACTGTTTCAAATATTTGACGATAAGCCCTTTAGACTATTGCTTAGCCCTTTAGAGCATCATCCTCTGATCATCCAATTCATCGGCTGAATATTCGTTTTTTCTTTCGTGGATAAATGTTTTCATATTTAAATACTGTATTTATAATATCAACCCAACAACCACCCAACCACCCACCTACCCACTCACACGCGCGCGCGCGCGCAAACACACACACACACACACACACACACATTCAGGCCAGAATCGTATACACTTTCATCTTTCCTGACTCAACAGCACCATTGGTGCTTTCGAGCACTTTATCCCTCTCTCTCCTATTTTCTCATTAAGCTCCTGTCTATTAACTTCCAATTTCCCACTCACTTCACTCTCATGTGTTTTTCATCCTTCATTCTATCTCTTCACTTCGTCACTCGCATAGCATTTTACTTTTATTTGTATGTGTTGGAGAGGTTGGAGAGGTGTGTGTGTAATGTACATATTTTTAAATTTACTTTTATATTTCTTAAGAATAATTTTATGAAAAATCGAATCTGCGATATATCGTCCTGGATTTGCGACCTGTCGCCCTGGATTTATTCGGAGAAGTTCGCTTATATGTACTATTGTTTTTCAAGAACCAAAACGAATCAGTGTATCATCTCCACGACACTTCTGTGGAGTCACATTTGTATTTGTCCTAAACAAACGCCTCTCACAAAGAAACAATTAAACGCAATATTCTCTGAAAAAAAGTGTGATTAAATTAATCACGCATTCGATCAGCGCACGAGGTAACAGTGCCGTACAAATCGCAGGGTAGTGGTTGACACGTGTGAGGTACAAAAGCACCTTTCAAGAAGTGCTCAAGCCAACTCGAGATGACAGCGAATAGGCATCGATTTTCAGTTTGCTAACGCAGCATCCGGAAACGGGAACAACACCGTGTTGCCTGCGTGATATAATAACCTACATTTAAATTGAGTTATTAAACGTTAATAAACACGAGCTTACACACACGCGCGTGCGCGTGTTTTAAACATAATATTTTAAATTTGTATAATATCAGGAGAAACTACGGACCGTATAAACACGGTATCACATAAAGGATTCATGTTACCGAGTTAAAACACGATGAAAAGGGGTAGGTAATTAACAAACTATTTGTTAATTATCCGATTACCGACGCTTTTCTTTTGGATAGTTTAAACTTTGCGAGGGGGCGCTGTTAAAATAGCAGCGAAATAAGAAAACAATAAAATTTAAGGCGACAGTATCACATTTGGTATAATCTTTTGAGGCGCATCATATACATCTGTTGCATACAATAGACTCAGTCTAAAAATAGACTTTTGTCTCATTTTGTTATTATATAATAGTAAGAGAAGTATAACGTATAAATAATATAAGGTAAAAGTATATTTTTTAGACACATACACACGCGCATGCATAACAGTTCCTTGTTATCCAACTGTTTATCAGCCAACAACATACATGTTACTTGGACAAGATATACAATTTATAAGTTATAAATGTCATCACCATCAACTTGCAACAAGCATTGCGACGTCTAGTCGTGATACAATTCACGTCACACTAGTGACGGAGAGGAACCAGTCCGCGCTTAACCACTCGCAGTGAGGAGGAAAGGTGGATGGCTGTTGTTGTGTGTGTTCACGTGTAGATATCGCGTTGTTACTGACTCAGATTCGCCTGTCTCAGCGAGACTGTTATGTTGCCCCAACAGTATATACGTGAGATTGGAATGACTCGTACTATAGTTTGGCCGGTTAACGAAGGCGGCTGTACTACCAGCGTACACAAACACACTCACGCAGCTGACCCCACCTCTCCCTTACTTGGTGTCATTGATTGGTGCCAGGTCCAAGCTATTGTCTGACCGCCTGTGCCTGTGCGTGCGTTAGCGACGGATCTGCTAATCCTTCAACCGCCTTCTTTGCCCGGCCACAGTATAGAACCGAATCACAGCTCAATAAATGAAATGAACGATATGCAAAACGGCACGTCACACAATAAGCTACCCCGTCGTCAGTTTCATAATTTAAGCAAGTTTACACTGAAGCTAGTGAGCAGGTGTGGTAAAACCTATGCTTGTTGAGTAGTACGGCTTTTAGCTACTTGTTTCTGAATGCTTGAAATGACGCTTTCTTATAGACATAAAAAAAAATTAAATAAATAAACGAACGCCGTCACCCAGAACTGGCTAAACTGCCAAGTGTTAAGCGGCCCAGCCTTGTTTCTCTTGGATCTGATAATTAGGCATGTTTATTTATTTTGTAAGAGAACTGTCTTAACAATACATACGAGGCGTGTTTTTAAAGTGAAGTCCGTTTTTTACTTCCATATTCCTTAAGGAATGGAAGTATGGTGATGGCAAAAAAAATCGTGTTCGAGATTATTGCAGATTCTGATTCTACTACACTCAAAACATGAAAAAAAGTCGTTTTCCGAAAAGTGTCTGTGTGTCTGTCTGTCTGTCTGTCTGTCTGTCTGTCTGTCTGTCTGTCTGTCTGTCTGTTTGTCTGTCTGTCTGTAGATTTTTTTTCTATGGCAAACGATAACTGCCGCAAATTCAAACAGAATCAAATAATTTTTTGCATACAGCCCTGATTTGCAGAGTACTCGCGACCTGTTGTTTTTGGTGAAGATCGGTTGAGGGAAAGGGGTAGTTTACCTGGAACGGTTTTTTTTTAGCAAGGGTAATTTTGTTTGTTTGGCAAACGATAACAGCCGCAAATTCAAACAGAATCAAATAATGTTTCGCATACAGCCCTGAATTGTAGAGTTGTCAAGATCTGTTGATTTTGGTGAAGTTCGGTTGAGGGAAAGGGGTAGTTTACCTGCAACGTTTTTTTAATAAGGGTATTTTCTATGGCAAACGATAACAGCCGCAAATTCAAACAGAATCAAATAATGTTTTGCATACAGTCCTGATTTGTAGAGTACTCAAGACCTATTGTTTTTGGTGAAGATCGGTTAAGGGAAAGGGGTAGTTTACCTGTAACGTTTTATGTTTTAACAAGGGTATTTCTTATGGCAAATGATAACAGCCGCAAATTCAAACAGAATCAAAAGATTATTTGCATACAGCCCTAAATTGTAGAGTTCTCAAGACCTGTTGTTTTTGGTGAAGATCGGTTGAGGGAAAGGGGTAGTTTACCAGCAACGTTTTTTTCACAAGGGTATTTTCTATGGCAAACGATAACAGCCGCAAATTCAAACAGAATCAAATAATGTTTTGCATACGTCCCTGACTTGTAGAGGTCTCAATGACTTTCGATTTTGGTGAAGATCGGTTAAGGGAAAGGGGTAGTTTACCTGCAACCTTTTACGTTTTAACAAGAGTAAAGTACTTGAAAATTTATTTAAACTTTTTGAAACAATGGTAATTGTTAAAAATAAAATAATTTTGTTGCCAGGCAATAAAATTATAATTTTTTCATTTTAATGTAATATAATATTTTTCATTTAATACAGCAATAAAAAGGCAGGTAAGACACAGCCTGGCTGTTTGGCTGAAAATGATTTTAAATATAAATCTAAGAATATGGAAGTCATGTATGGTTCTCCATACCGATATTTTACTTCCATATTCCTTAAGGAATGGAAGTATGGTGATGGCAAAAAAAATCGTGTTCGAGATTATTGCAGATTCTGATTCTACTACACTCAAAACATGAAAAAAAGTCGTTTTCCGAAAAGTGTCTGTGTGTGTGTCTGTCTGTGTGTGTGTCTGTAGATTTTTTTTCTATGGCAAACGATAACAGCCGCAAATTCAAACAGAATAAAATAATATTTAGCATACAGCCCTGATTTGTAGAGTACTCGCGACCTATTGTTTTTGGTGAAGATCGGTTGAGGGAAACGGGTAGTTTACCTGCAACGGTTTTTTTTATCAAGGGTAATTTTGTTTGTTTGGCAAACGATAACAGCCGCAAATTCAAACAGAATCAAATAATGTTTCGCATACAGCCCTGAATTGTAGTGTTCTCACGATCTGTTGATTTTAGTAAAGATCGGTTAAGGGAAAGGTGTAGTTTACCTGTACCGTTTTATGTTTTAACAATGGTATTTACTATGGCAAACGATAACAGCCGCAAATTCAAACATAATCAAATAATGTTTTGCATACTACCCTAAATTGTAGAGTTCTCAAGACCTTTTGTTTTTGGTGAAGATCGGTTAAGGGAAAGGGGTAGTTTACCTACAACGTTTTTTTAACAAAGGTATTTTCTATGGCAAACGATAACAGCCGCAAATTCAAACAGAATCAAATAATTTTCTGCATACAGCCCTGATTTGTAGAGTATTCGCGACCTATTGTTTTTGGTGAAGATCGGTTGAGGGCAAGGGGTAGTTTACCAGCAACGGTTTTTTTTTATCAAGGGAATTTTTTCTTTTTTGGCAAACGATAACAGCCGCAAATTCAAACAGAATCAAAAGATTATTTGCATACAGCCCTAAATTGTAGAGTTCTCAAGACCTATTGTTTTTGGTGAAGATCGGTTTAGGGAAAGGGGTAGTTTACCTGCAACGTTTTTTTAACAAGGGTATTTTCTATGGCAAACGATAACAGCCGCAAATTCAAACAGAATCAAATAATGTTTTGCATACAGCCCTGATTTGTAGAGTACTCAAGACTTTTTGTTTTTGGTGAAGATCGGTTAAGGGGAAGGGGTAGTTTACCTGCAACGTTTTTTTATCAAGCGTATTTTCTATGGCAAACGATAACTGCCGCAAATTCAAACAGAATCAAATAATTTTTTGCATACGTCCCTGAATGGTAGAGGTCTCATGGACTTTCGATTTTGGTGAAGATCGGTTAAGGGGAAGGGGTAGTTTACCTGCAATCTTTTACGTTTTAACAAGAGTAAAGTACTTGAAAATTTATTTAAACTTTTTCAAACAATGGTAATTGTTAAAAATAAAATAATTTTGTTGCCAAGCAATAAAATTAAAATTTTTTCATTTTAATGTACATCATGTATAAGAGAAAATATATCGCGCTTGGCAGGCGATATTAAGATTTAAATATAAATCTTAGAATATGGAAGTCATGTATGGTTCTCCATACCGATATTTAATTAAGAAGAATATATTAAAAGAAAAACATTTTTATTATATCCAAACAAAATCTACAAACTTTCTTTATTTTTCCACATAATTATCATCGACTTTCATGCATTGTTGGTACTGTTTCTGTAGAATCCCTTCCACTGTCGTAAACGTACGCCGAACCAGTTGGTGCACGCGGATAGTAACTTGAACCAGTTAGTAACGCACACCGTTCTTTAGTCGCCGCAATTTTAGAATCGCTACAATCCGAGCCATTTCCTTAAATTCGTGAACAAGCGGAAATCCTTTGATGAAACAGATTTGGATTATATGGCGGGTTGTAAAAATTTCACGGCCAAACTTTCCAGCATCTGAACAATTTGAGCTGCTGTGTGAGGTAGAGCGTTATTGTGCCAAAAACACGGACTCACTGTTTCTCTGTCGGTTCACCGTGAAACTTACAAAATCTAATAGGCAATACTGAAAACGTATAATCCTGAATTCGTCGACTTTTACAAATTTTCTCATTTACTTCTGCCACTAAACCACCTGTCATCACTGTTGAGCTTTCCATAAATTGGAATGCTCCGTAAACAAACGATCATTCATATTGTTTGTTCCAGAACACTCTTAAAATTGCCTGAGAATTTCAGCGGCACTATTGGTTTTTTGTGTTTTTTTTTTGCTAGAAAAATGCATCACGGCGCAAAAACGACCCATTGGCGGGATTATGTATCATTATCGTAGAAGTCATTGCGAATAGTTCACACACTGCTCTATCTGGTGCCGACAGCTGAGCATTATGTCATATTACAAGATACCACTTCGTTTCCACACACAGTCGGTGGTAATCTCACAACGTTCCCTACTTCGTGGAATAACAATACGATATGTATTTGTATGTAACTTGGAAACATCACACCATTCGGTGAATTGAAGAAGCTAATTAATTCACCGTAGAGAAGGGCCATTGAGCTAGACGTAGCAGGTATGCCATAAAGAACTAACGTATGCTGTACATTGCTAATGTACAAGGAACTGTACCAGCAGAATATTGCACAATGACGTCTCAAACACCCGGAATAGTTCCCTTTTTCAATTCTCCGATTCATCTGCAAATCGCTTCTAGAGTGCGACTACAAAGAAAATATTTCTTTGCCTCGGTGCTAGGCTGGGGCTTCTAATAGATTCAGATAGATTCGTAATGATTTATGAAAAGTATTCGGACATTATCAAATGTAAGGATGATAATTTGTAGAAATCGAAGGGAGCCCCAAAGTTGCAACAATGGTAGGGGCCCCTAAGCCTCTGCACTGTTGTTTAAACAAGCAATAAAGCTGTCTTACAGCAACTATCACGAAGTAAACAATTAAATTTACTGACAAGTCTCGAAAATAGCAACTAATGTAAGTTGTTTTCTCATAAATAAGCTTATTTTTTGAGACCATATGAAAAGACATGCTTATAGAATAGAGTTATTTCTTTTACCTTTTTATTAATACCTTTAGGGTACGCTTCTTGTTTTTTTAATTTCAATTTCCGTATCCCTGCTTACTTCTGTGCATTCACAAGTATTAAAAGTATTATAGACAAGTAACTTTGCTAGTTAACTACTTTATTGAAGTCGCTTTGTGCTGAAGATTTTGATGATGTTACACACGAAGTATTGTACTGATGAGAATTTTAATGATAGTAAAAAAAGTTAAAATACAAAATTAATGGCAGTTTTGAAAAAGTATTCGAATAAATAACAGCAATATTACTTTACAATAGTTTTGTAACTATTAGGAGTAATCCAGAGACCGTAGCAAATATTTATGTGAATATTTGTAAGCTGAAATAAGGTTGATGATACGACAAATTGAAAAGCGGAGGTAAGGGAACGACCCTGCGACGTGGAGAGATTCGGATTAGGAGTCAAAAGGCTGGTGTGCGCATGCGTACCACAGTCAAACCCTTACTACAAGTGTACCAGATAAATTTTACTACAGGGCGCCCACATTCACTGTGTCCGGAAATTTTACTACCCGAGAAAGATTCAGACAGACACATTTCGTCGTCTCGCGGTCGACCCCATTTTTCGACACCCTAGTTTACATACACCACGGGCTGACGCATCTTGCCAACAGAAGACTTCCCCATCCTTCGAGTACTTGTCACGAAAATCTCAGTCATTTGGATGAAACATTTGATCTCATTTCGCGCGTCAAAATTACATGCCTTATACGGTGTATTAGTGAAAATTAAATATTTTATTTGAATTTATCTTATTATTCTACTGAATTCAGGATTCAAATTAATGTTAATTAAATTAGAAATTTAATAAGTAATTTTAAACGTTTACGAGTTTCTCTAATCATATTGTTGATTACATGTAAACAGTAAATACGTAGTTTACAATACAAAGTAGATACTAACAATATTGTTTCTATTGCAGTTAAACATTAAAAATACTTTATCAATCTTAAAATAAGCATGTTGAAAATGTTTAAGCAATTTTGTGTAACATCATTTCTGAAAGCTTTACACTAAAAATATAACTCAATTTTTTTTTTGTAATTAGTCAATTTTTTTAGTTTTATCGGTACTTTACTGACTCCATCGTTGGATAGCCCTAAATAAATTTATAGGCAGCTCAGAAATACAGAACACGAACTCCCAGATATCAGCAGCATGACACTACCAAGAAATGTATCACACAAATATCATTGAATATTTTGGAAAACCTATATATCTATAAACATAAACCACAAAACAAATTAATATCGGAACAAATACAAATCAATAAAAACACAATTTTTAAAATCCTAACAATGGAAATAGGCCTACTCAAATAACAAATTTATACATCATATCTGATCACAATAACTCCAGTAAGGTTTAATCAACGAATACCAACCAAAAGCCAATAGCAGCCAGCATCATCAACCAATCATTACATAGGTACCTCACAAAAATACAAACCAATATGGCTGACGTTAAGCATACGTCTGATACTCGAAACACAAGAGTGTGTTTGCGCCTATTTGTCTTGACTTGTGTGCGCGTGTTCGTACATGCCATGGAGTAAGGGCACGACTAGCCAACATAGATTGTGGCCCTAATTTTGCCCAACAAAAATTAATAACTCAGGAGGGAAATGTCCCTTTTCGGAACCATTAAACTAGCTGAGTGTACAGGACACGTTCCTATAAGCTACGTTGTATACTGGTACTAGCTACGATATATACGATATTCCTGGTAGCTACTCAGGTGGCTGGTACGATATTCCTGGTAGTACGATGCTATTTTAATTTTAGTACAGACCAGAGGAAGTATTTATTTTTGGAAATAATAAAACTGTAACAACACATGAGATAATAAATTATCATCGGTTTTTCCAAGAGGTATAAATTTTCATTTGTTGCATGGAAGATAAATACTAAGGCACTGTTAACTTTAAAACCCGTTCAGCTACGTTATGAAGACAACATCTGTACTAATGAAGACCATACCAATGAAACTGATAATAGTAAAATTAGACTTCACATTCATACAAGCGTAAGCATTTTTTTTTTTTTAAGTTAGATTAAACATGATAGAAGATGTGTTGATATTTTATAAGTTGAAGCATTCTTTGCAAGTTTACATTCGATATATCAACAATAGAGAAAATACATTTTAAATATAAATAAGATGTCTTTTAAGAAAGGAACTATTCCGGGATTCAGGAAGCAGTCTCCCTACCGTTCCATTAATCTTAAGTTTTCAGCAGCGATGCGAGAACAGAAAAATATGTGAAATGATAAATCGCAGTTCCAGACGCTAATTAACGATATTTTTTTGTTTCCCCAACAAGGAACTGTTCGAGTTTTTGTTGTCGATAATAACCGAAAGAAACGGATAACATGTACTACAGAAAACAGCTAAATAAAAATGAACAAACAACGAAATAATTCATGTTTTGGAGATTGAGACAAACAAAAAATATTTTTCTCTAACGGAGGGAACAATCAATCATAACTAAGCAGTTTCAAGCGTCTCGAATACTGTTGTGTGGACGTATGTACATTACCAGACAGTACACACACACACGGGCGCGGCGCGCGTCTGTGAGAGTCCGACGTTCTCATTAATCAGAGGCAATTCCGGCCGAACAGTTTTACGATGCAAGAGGGGTACATTCGCATTGCGTCTCAGAAGGGAACGGACAACGTTTTGTAGTGTGCAATGAGTAAATACTGTATATCAAGACGCTACGTTGATTACTATAATGGAAAACCTATAGCTTGACTCTAAACGTTTATTCAAGGAAATGTTTTTAAGCATTGCACTGTGTACACCTGCAGTACCATATCGCAACAATTTATTACATACACTTCAGTGGATGTTTCACAATCACATTCGTCACATGTATCCTCGGAGATGTAAATAAACAAACCCCCTACGTCTGTGTACAGCGAACGGTTGCCAATTGTCGTCAGTCGCCAGACATTTCCCGTTTCTAGCAATCATTGTAAAACGATTTATGGTTGAGATAAACTTATCTCTTTCATTCGGTGCGATAGAGCCTGCGATTAGTTATCAAGGCATAAGCACATATTTTAAATCTATCACATATTCTGGATTAAGAAATTTAGAAACTAATTAAAATAGCCACTTTGTATTTACAAACGTAGATTAATAAAACCAGTACGACATATAGCTTAGGTTTTGTTACTTACATATTTTATTCTTTTTCTTTAACAAGACATCTCTTGAGACATTGTCTTTTGAAATTTGTTGCAAATGTTTCCATATTACTTATCTAAAATTTGAAGTGATTTTCATTGAACTTTTTTTCAAAAAAGAATGCTTTAACGTTTTCGAGTACCTTAATTACAGGTTTTTAATATTATAATGTCGTCTATAATCATGTGCCTAGTTCGTTTGCGGTTTTCATTTGTAAGTAAACGAGAGAATGCATGGCACATTATTTCCCTAAGTAAATAATTATGTTTTTACGTCAGCAGTAATCCATCCGCCTATCGTTACGCCACGTTCTAGTGTCACGTGCGTGACTGGGCACAAACTGAATACTCTCATACAAGTATAAAAGCAAAAAGTGATAGGCTATACATATGTGTTAGCAATCCATAGATCATTCGTGGTCTGTTACAAGTTTCCTCTATATTCGTGTAACCTTTATACCTATTAGGCTTACGCCACCGCGTGATGTAGACAGACTGTTATCTGCAAATAAAAGTCTCTTATAAATACTATAGGACTGGAATTCTCCTATTGGGTATACTCCGATGTTTAGTTAAGTCCAGATACGGTCAATGTAATGAGATCCTGTAATTTTAAATCGATATTATTAATATTCATTAATACAACTATTTTGTTGTATACAGTATATGCATGCATAATTTACTTTTCATAGCTGTAATTACTCTGAGCGAAGCGAGGACTTGTAACTCGACAAAAAAATGGGCGCGTCCAAGGATAACTCGAAATACAATGAACCATATTTTATGAAATTTTCAGAATTAGTGGATCTTATCTCAAGGAATTTCTGTATAGTTCTTGAATAAAGCCTACATACCGATTAGTAAAAAAGTGTAGATGCTTAATTAAATATATAATAATTAGGCAGAGCTCAAACAATGCACTACTAGACGTGGCATTTGCAGAAGATATGTGCAGAACGCATAAACATGTGTTTTCGGTCAAATGCTTCCTTAAATAACCTAAACTCCAGCCGTCAGTTTTAGATGTACAAAAGTTAAAGACAAGGAGATTCTGATTTAAGACAGTTGATTAACGAGTTCCAGCACCACACCAATTGGTGCCGTATACGTCTCCGGGAAAGCAAAATCAGCAATGTCTACGCGTAGAAGTATGGCTACCCTGAAGAGACAAAAGTAGCAAGTCGTCCTGAGAATGAAGATGGCGTAAAGAAATTCTTTTCTAAAAGAAATGAGCCACTGCTTCAACTCTATAATTTCACCCGGGCTAACTTTACTCCCGTAATATCCAAGAATGATCTTTTAGACTACACAGTGAAGTATGCATGGAAACCAGAAGAGAGTCTTTTGAGGCATATTCCAATTTTTTGATAATTGTTTTTGAATGTAGCATCTTCGGAAACATCGCCTAAAGCTCTAATAAGTATGCTAATTATTTAGTAGATTTCTGATCGCGATTATTCAGCTCAAGAAGTGTGTTATCTTTTAATGAAGTGGCCACTGTATAAAACTTCACGTATATTCGTACCAGTGTCAGTGAAATGCGACCGGGCTCATCTTAATCTCAGTCGTGACACGTCTTATTTAACAATTCATTCTTCAGCACTAGATACTCATCAAGACCAAATGAACTTGAAAATATTTCTCTGCTCCGGTTGACTCGATATTACAGAATTAAATGTGGCCAATAAGTTAAAAGAAAAAAAATAAGTTGTAGCTGGTATTATTCGTCGTGCAAATTGATTTTACATGAAGAAGCAAATAAAAAATACTTAAGTTAAACGAGATCATAATAACATGTCACGGAAAGAAAACTTGTACACTATTGTTGAAAGCGATAAACTTCCGGAAGACGATGATCCATCGTTGATAAATGCATCGAAATCCACAATATGCTGCATACAAGGTTCGAACCAATTGTAGAGACAAATTCACAATAGGGATGTCGTTCAGTTGTTTATACACTCACTATATGAGTGAAATAGATTGGATAATTATCAGATGCGAAACAACAAATTTTGTCTTTCGTTCGTGATTACAAAAGTAGGCTATTATTTCTGCATCGGCCTCACAATCATCTACACGCTTAAAATTCGACAGAAACAAGATTTTCAATAATACTTTCGAAGTTACGATGTACTCTATGACTGGAACTCAAAGCTTTACAAGATACACAAGCGATTCAGTGAATAAAAAGGTGTAGCAACCAAATTCTTATACGTATATACCGAAGATTTTTGACAACTTCGAAGGTTTTAGACAACTTTCGCCAGTCCGTGATCTCTATTAGTGTGCCAGATGACTTACAACACAATGGGAAAATTACTTTGCTAGCACTCAGAAAACATTTACACGCTGTACTTCAATGAGGCAGCAAGTAAGTGACCAAGTGTTCAGAGATATTTTAATAAATTTCTAATTTTTTTTTTAACGCATTGACAATGTCACGACATAAATTAAAAATTTAAAGATGCTGTATGACGCTTTACTACAAATGAACTCATCACGAGTTACAACAAAAGCGATGAAAACGCTCTGGCCTGCAGTAGAAATCGTGTCGCAAAAATGTCTACAAACCACAACAAAAATATTGCTCGGCGAGGCACCCATGAACTAGCACAAGTCTTATGGAACCTTTTGTATCTGACTACTGGCTGCCGTATTATTCTTCCCAAATTCGATAGTTCAAAATGCCAAAACCTATGCTTTGCACAGTGGTCGAAATTGTATATAACGTTAGTAATCAACCCCATCACTTCCAGTCACTATCTTAGTTAAATTTGACAAATACAATGGTCTAAACTTTGTTCAATGTATTTTCTATTTTGCCAACGGTGGCATATTGAAAAGATAACAACAATTATTGCTCTTACCAACAATTGCCGCTTGTTCAGGCAATAACGGTACATAAACCACGAGGACACACTATAGAAAAAGCAGTTGTTGACATTGGTCAGAACGAAACAACGCCAGCACTTTCTGTCGGAGTGAAAAAGACGACAGATGTAACCGTTTACCCTTCTCTCAACTTAGACAGGATTTAGTCAATATCGAAATCAAAACAAGTTAAACTCTGAGATCAGTATTTACGGCAGTTTTCTTAAGTTTTGTAACTTAGTTACATACGTTTTGTAACTTCACTTTTAAAGTAAATATTCTTACTCATTTCTCAATATTTTTTACATATTTATTTTTACTCCCAGACATCGCTGATACTTCAGACGTTCCATGTTCATCTAGTTAAGCTCAGATTTATGCAATTAATGTTTCTGTATAAAAAGAGCACAAGTGGTTTTGATGTGGTTGTTGACCAGGTTTGATTAAATGCAGAACCAGTATGCTCAGGTCCCTTAGCTATACATAGGCCAACCGAATTCTTGCCATACGGTCTGTACTATGTGAACACTCACCACTCGGCGTCTCCTCGCCACAATACGTTAATTGCATGGGTAGATGCAATGCAAATTGCAGATCCCTAAGTTGGCACACAACTTCGACACGTAGTATAGATAATGATGATGAATTTCATGATGATTAAATTGGCAGACGTTCTAAATATGTTATCGTATTCTAAAATAGTTTGCCTCTGCAAATTTTCCGCTTTTTATACTTTTTAATGCACTTGCATCATTTATACAGTTTCCAAAATTATATGAATTCGTGTCAAATCTGAGTGTAATAACGTTTTTTAATTCATATGCATGGGTTTTCCTAAACCATACGCCCAAACGCGTATACGCAAACTCACCCTCATATGTTTTTTGTCAATTTAAGTTGTATTTGCGTCGCTAGCACAAAGAGTTTTATTAAAAAACGGAATGTCCAGAGCGTGCAAAATTGGCTAGAGCGCGATACACATCTATTCAGATTAAATTGTACAGTATTGCACAAATAACGATCTACAGAAAATTTTGATGACACTTCTCATCTATGTACTGTCATTTGTAAATGATGAAGCAATTTACATATGACTAACGATAGTAGATGATTCCATAGCTTTCCACAATATATTCACAGAATATGATTTCCTTATCTTTACAGCCAAGACAAAGATCGTAAGATTCTAGCTGTAACCAAAACTGTAGAAAAATATAACAACTGTCTACTTCTTGTTATTTAGTCTAGAAAAAGATTTAGCCTTCTTGTTATTTTTAAAAAAATCCGTGGCGTAGAAAGCGATCGGTAACAAACATTATTTATAATATGAAACGAAACCAAAAAATTTAATTATCTACAAAAAAACTTTTTTCATAAATAAGTTACGTAAAACGCATTTTTAAATCTGCTTGTCATCATCAATAAATATTGGCGAAAAGTCGACACAAATAATTTAAAATTTGTGTTATACTTTTTGACCGATCTTCACAAACCCTTCACCGGAAAAATTCATTGAATGACGATCACTATAAATTCAAGGATTTATTTAGTTTTAAATTAATTTATATATGATTCTAATCACATTTTTCTAATTCAACAAGCTAAATATTTATGTAATGTCATACGATACGCAAACAACTTAAAGTATGTATTACAGTTTTTTTAATTCTAAGAATTACAATTTTATAATTATCTTCCACAATACCGTAACACCCTTATTTAACACCCTATTTCTGAAACAGCCTCATACTTATACAGAAATAATCACTTAAATAGGAAGCAAAATTTCGTGTAAACAAAATTATTTTAAAATTTTGAGTACTTCTGTTCAGTAATTCCCACTGCATTAACACTAACGAGAAATCAACAATTAATGTAGCATTTAAATAAAATAAATTATTATAAAAATGATGTAAAAATTGTATCGTTATTCAATTATAATTGACCTCTTGTCACGTGAATGCAATCACTCGTTCGTAACCGTTGAATTCATAATAAAGTTCAAAGTCAAGAAACTGAGTCTGGACAGAAATACGTAGAATAGCTACATACTTCTGTTCTTAGCACTCTCAATTACATAAAATACACAAAGCAGGATACAAAATAAACTTAACCTTATTAAAAAGTAATTTTAATTAGCTAATTTTGTGAACTATTTATTAAAAAAGTTAACAGGTAAGTAAAATAAAAGAATTCTATTCTGTTATTCAACAGACATACTAAATATATTAAATATTTTATAATATTAAATATTATTTTTATATTATTATTAATAATAATAAAACTTTTTGTATATAAGCTCTCTTTACAAGTAAATAATTTCTCCTTTCTCGCTTTCCCTCCTACTCTCCTCTCCGAGAGAGAGAGAGCGGCAACCCGAAGTGTACTGTATTGTTAATGTTAAACACCGCGCGCGCGCGCGCGCGTGTGTGGGTGTGGGTGTGGGTGTGTGAAGAGAAAAAAGATGAAGAGAGGGGCAGAGAAGTCTTAACTGACTAAAAGTACGAAGAACGTTACTTTCTAGTTTATTCGGAATAGAATAGCAAAGAGAAGTTGAATGTTAGGCTTTCGTGTTGGCGACCAAACCACTTACTTGCCCCTAGACAGTAACTAACCGAGTAAAGTATTTCCTCTCTAATTAATGGTTACAGCTACACATCTCGACGCCACTCGTTTTCAGATATTAATTTTTCTGAGCGCATGCTTCGTCCTTTGGCTCCGCTTCCTTTAATTCGTACCGGATACGTTTTAACAAACTGGCTGCTAGCTCAGTAGTGAATTCCATAGACTTAAGATAAAAGTTAAATATTTAAATGTGTTTCGTCGTATAAACGTTCAGTTTTACATTTGAAATGTAATTTCGTAACATATAAAAGTGAAAACGTTCATTACCTGTCTTCGGACAAAGTGCATCTCTTAATTTATGACTACGTAACTCTTTGGTTACATGTGTATTTATATACCTATTGCCGGTAGAATATTAATGTTAATATCTTTGAACATATTACATATTATGTCTTTGCGTCTTATCCTCACCAAACAATAACAACAGTAATTTAAACGAAAAATATATAAGTAAAACTAAAACTTCATGTTAATTGTACATATTCGTAGTTCACATGGTGGTTTGGTAATTAAGTTTGCTCTGGCTTTATCTTACAACCATTTTCGTTTTAAAAATGGGCAGTGAGCGCAGAATTATGGATCACAAAGGTTTATACAAATGTTTATTGTAGTTTTCAATCGAACCAAAGACGTCTCGCTTTTAAGTCTCATCTAATCGCAGCGTTTCACAAAATACGAAGTAAATGCTAAAATTTCAATTCATATATAGTGCTAAAAAAGTTTCCATGTTTCTATGACATCAGTACTTACTTGACTAAACAGACAACTAATAATAGTACCTTTACCTACAACTAATTTATTATACACAAGTATTGCACACTTGTATACTAAGTGTGCCACTAAATATGAAGTGATTAATTGTCTTTTGATCACTTCATATGAATATAACTTTTCATTATGTAATCGACGTCGTATACATACTGTATACAAGGTTTTACCGAGCACCAATCCACCCAAAACATTTAGATTTCTCAAAAATCACTTCTTAATCTGAAACTAGTTCACTATTTATTGACGCCCCCAAAAACATCCCAAACATTAGGCAACGGTCTATTCCGGTTCAGCCTGAGATCTCAGTCCTTAATCCCATCCCGACTAACCATCGTGGGGGATTCACAATTACTTTCCTAATACTTTTTATTTCAACAGCGTGGTATTAGATTAAAAAATAATAAATATATATATATATGCTCAGTATCTTGTTTACTTTCTTATATTTTTAAATAAGTGTATTAGACATATTTCAATTTTTTTTAATAAAATTTTTCATTAACATAAATAGACTATTTGTTTTAGTAACAAATTTGCTGAGACGCCTTCATAAGAGAATTAACCGTTACTGTATCAAAAACCACATGGCCCGCTTTGGGTTTACTCTCGCCAGTTTTCGGGAATCATATCCAAGTTAATTCCTCAATCATTAAAAAATCTTCATGATTACGATTTTAAATTTCAAATAGGTATTTAGGTAGATAGGCATCTTCTAGGTTATAACAGATTCAGTTTTCGTGAATTTTAAATTACTAAAATTTGAATATTCAATTCCTGAAGATAGGATGCATCAGCAATAAGAATTAGCAATGGACAAAATAACAGTAGGCCTATAATGGATATGTTAAAACGATATTTGTTCCGTATACGGTAATATTGTAAGGTAAAGTAAGAGACTAGTAACAGAAGGCAGCCAGTCGTGTACAGTCACGTGTTCACGTCGCACTTTTACTGCTGTTTTTAAAAATAAACTTACATTAATAATTTCTTGCCGATCGAAGTGTCTACACACTATACAACTCACTCCAATGTATACATATATAGAGGCGTAAGTATAAGTATCTAATATATGTGTACTATTACACATGCATAAGAAAATCTTACTGCGAAATAGTAAAACCATAAATCATAAAATTGTAAAACCATAACAGTATCACAATCGCAAATTATAGAATAACATTATAATGAATTGCAGTGGGTAATTTGGTCTGCTGTCGCGATTTTATGGAGTTGCCTGCACTAGTGCATAAAAAAAAACTCGCTTCTATAAAACCATAAAACATGAAACTACATTGTCGCATTGCGAATTACAGTGTAAGGTAATGTAGTAATATAACAGGGATAATATGGTCTGTATAAGTGAATGTAGGGGGGTTAACTTCACCAGTATACAAGAACTCTCTTTTATTTGAGAATTTATGCAGAATTAACAGTTACTAATGGGAATGGGTAAAATCCTCGATTCTTTTATTAATTATTTAATACACTTAATTTAATCCTAGAACAATTTTTTAAAATGTATTTCACATTTAAAATCTTAATCATGAAGATATTTTTAATTACTGAGGAGTATATTTAGGTATGATTCCCGTAAGTGTAAATCCGTAGAAGAGCATGTACCTTTTGATACACTAACGAATAATTCTCTTTTAAAGCAGCCTCCGAAAATGTATTACTAAAACAAATAATGTTTTAAACTAATGGTCTTAGACTAAGAACTGATAGGATCCGTCCTCTACAACCAAATAGCCTTGAAAAGACCTAAAATCTTCATAGAAAAATTAGAAAGTACCCCACCCACATGTATAAATATTTTCTGGCTTGCACATTATAATATGCACATTTGCATATTATTGCATACTATAAACAGTTGCTTTAGCAATTTCATTTCGAACTCAAAACAAAATATTACAGAAGAACTATACGCGTAAGTTAAGTTTAGTTCACATTTTTTTTAATTTTAAGTATTCAGGATAAATGAAAAGTTAAAATTAAATTGATGCAACTCAGTGGCGTAACTACGGGAGAGGATTAGTGAGCTCAATCCCCCCACCTAGAGATATTAAAAATTTCAGTGAAATTCCATAATCACTAACGTAGGGTCCTATTTCTAAACCAGTTGCGTGTGTTAAAAAAAGGCTTATAAATAATTACCGCTATATGAGTGGTAAATTTATTTTAGAATGTTGAATTTGTCCTGGAAAAAATGGGGAGGCAAAACTTCAAGCTAGTCTCACCCCCCCCAAAGTTACTTTCTTCCCTCGGCATATGTTAGTCTCATACCCTTCCAGAATCTAGTCTCCCCCCCCCCCCCAGCAGCTCTTAGTTACGCTACTGATGTAAGTTGTTATATTACGAAATCTATGACTTAATACCACCGGGTTCCCGGCGTTGAAGCCGGTAGTTACACATGCATGCGATAAAGCTACCTCGTCTCCATACTGGTATCAACATCAATAGTACCGGTAGTCGTTTAAAGCTAGAAATGTGCAAGTCACAAAAGTTAAAATAATATTCGTTTCGATCACTAAAAAAAATTAATGGAACTCGTCCAGATAGTCTCCAGGTAAAAGTAATAATTTTATAAACAAAAGGTTTTAACAAAACTATGGCAGCGTAGAGTCAAATGTGTGTAGAACGCGACATTGTGAAAAATTGAATTTTCCGGGTGGACACGTGAAAACGCTTACCTGAGACGGCTGTACTAAACATCGGATGGACGGTATCCAATTAGGCGTACACCGTTAAAATTGATAACATATGTATTGGTCAATTAATTTTTGTCAACAGCTTTCGAATGGATCATTAAGACAAACGATCGCACACACGTGCCACTACAGTGTAATTGGTTTTATGCTTCTGTTTTGAACAAAGCTATAAAATCTAATGGGTCATAAATTCGTCCTTGAGAAGTGAATTGAAATGAAAATCAATTAGTTTAAAGTGCAA
The DNA here is from genome assembly GCA_034769895.1 of Magicicada septendecula. Lineage (NCBI taxonomy): Eukaryota > Metazoa > Arthropoda > Insecta > Hemiptera > Cicadidae > Magicicada > Magicicada septendecula. Next base: position 639,477,889 of record CM068367.1, read on the forward strand.
TTCTTGTTTTACATGAACACGACTATCTGCTTACACGGGACATGGGAGTACTAACCGCAGCCAAAGTAACACAACACGACTATCTGCTTACACGGGACATGGGAGTACTAACCGCAGCCAAAGTAACACAACACGACTATCTGCTTACACGGGACATGGGAGTACTAACCGCAGCCAAAGTAACACAACACGACTATCTGCTTACACGGGACATGGGAGTACTAACCGCAGCCAAAGTAACACAACACGACTATCTGCTTACACGGGACATGGGAGTACTAACCGCAGCCAAAGTAACACAACACGACTATCTGCTTACACGGGACATGGCAGTACTAACCGCAGCCAAAGTAACACAACACGACTATCTGCTTACACGGGACATGGCAGTACTAACCGCAGCCAAAGTAACACAACACGACTATCTGCTTACACGGGACATGGCAGTACTAACCGCAGCCAAAGTAACACAACACGACTATCTGCTTACACGGGACATGGGAGTACTAACCGCAGCCAAAGTAACACAACACGACTATCTGCTTACACGGGACATGGAAGTACTAACCGCAGCCAAAGTAACGCAACACGACTATCTGGTTACACGGAACATGGCAGTACTAACCGCAGCCAAAGTAACACAAAACCCTCCGGTTTCATAAACTTTAATTTTAATTTTTCATACGATTTACGTTCTCCATTATTTTTTCTCATTGGAGGCGTGTCAATAAGAACCGGAAAATAAAATATAGAATATGTCCCGCTTCGCGAATTTGGAACTTGCTTAAGCTTCACGGATCAGCGCACCTGTAACTCGCTAATAGCAGATTCACATATGAATACTCTGCATACATCTGTGTGTGTGTGTGTGTGTGTGTGTGTGTGTGTGTGTGTGTGTGTGTGTGTGTGTGTGTGTGTGTGTGTGTGTGTGTGTGTGTGTGTGTGTGTGTGTGTGTGTGTGTGTGTGTGTGTGTGTGTGTGTGTGTGTGTGTGTGTGTGTGTGTGTGTGTGTGTGTGTGTGTGTGTGTTTTAAGTATAGGCCTACCAACTAGTGTGGCATTTGGCTACTAACAGAAATTGGAGGGTTTAATTTTCAATTAACACCATGAAATCGAAGTGTCATAGGAAAAACAAGTCTACGAGAATGAATAATATTAGCCGATTAAAGTGTAGTACTGTGAATATTATGTTCTTATATGTCGAACGGCCTAAGTTAGCAACCTTCTCTGCCTCCCTAAGCCTTTAGTAGTATAAAAAAGACGGCTATTGTAAGCATAAATATGAGTGAATGTGTGTGTGTGTGTGTGTGTGTGTGTGTGTGTGTGTGTGTGTGTGTGTGTGTGTGTGTGTGTGTGTGTGTGTGTGTGTGTGTGTGTGTGTGTGTGTGTGTGTGTGTGTGTGTGTGTTTTAACAACGATTACTATTAATAACGTATAATCAAGTATCTAACACAGTACGTAACTCATAGACTTAAAACAAATTATATAATCATAGACTAATATTTAAAAAACAACAAGAATAAAATCACATAGAAAAGACATTTATATCAGAAGGAAGAATAATAAAAGGAATTGAAGTAAAAAAGAATAACAAATTCTACAACGGGTACAACGTACAGTATGTTCAAAATAATCTATACACATACTACAGGCCCTCATGCATGGAAAATACAGTGAATTCATGAAATCACAGAGGTTGCGTTGGCTGGGACATGCGGAAAGAATGTCTGAGGAAAGAATGCCTAAAAGAATGTTGAAGGGAAGGTATATACTACTATACGTAAAGGCAGAACAAGGATGATATGGTTGGATGGCGTAATAGAAGATCTTACTAGAATAGGAATCAGAGGGTGGAGAGGAAGGGCGGAGAACAGGGGAGCATGGAGGAGCATTGTTGAGGAGGCTAAAGCCCACCATAGCTGTAACGCCAGATAAGAAGAAGAAGAAGAAGAAGAAGAAGAAGAAGAATCTATACACATCATCTTATATTATTTGCAAAACTGTATTATGGATAATGTAAACAAAACAACTGTCAACTTTAAATATTTCAACAAGACCATGAAGTCGGTAACATCGAATATACATTAAAGCAACGGCAAACGGAAAAGTAATAAGACATAATAACCTATTTCTTGAAATGATTAAACACATGAAGAAGGGAAAGAAAGTTATATTATATCCTCGATGTCTTCATCAGTTTGAAAAAGTAAAAATAAATATATTCCGCTAATGGTATACGACAATAGATAATGTACCAGTATGTTTTCTTCGGACACGTTTATCAGTATTATTTTTCTCATCGGTCTACCAAATGTTGTATTTCCTGTGGACCTTTCATCTCTTATAAATTATTTTTCAAAGGTTATATGCTAATAAAAAGCTGTAATTAAATTCATCAAAATATTTCAAATTTTATCTTATAGAATAATAAAGTCACTCGAAATATACCTAATAGAAACAAACATTATACATAACAAATATGTAAACCAAACTAAAAAAAATGTCTAGTAATAAATAAACATATTATTGCAAATCTAATCTTTGGATCTGAAAATGCTGTTAATAATTTAGAAGAACCTATGTATAAAATTAAATAAGAATAAAAGCAAAAATAAAAATGACTAAATTTATTAATATGTAAATTTTATAATAACTGTAATGATAAATTTAATACAAATTAAAGGACGTCAAAAAATAGTAAAAAAAAAACATTAAATAGAAATTAATGACTAAAAATGCAACCGTATTACAAGCAAAAAATCCAACACAAGACAAAATACATGTGTATATCACGCGCACTGCAACTTATTCCTAAATTTCCAATTTAGTCTAGTTGCTATAGTGACAACAAAATAATGATTTAAGTGATTTTAATTTAAACATTATAATTGAAGTTGAAAAAGTAAAGAATTTAAATAAACACATATTCACACAAAAACTTACAGGGAAATATAAGTACATATATCACCCACCCTTACCCACCATCACCACACAACAAACATAAAAACTGCGGGAAAAACACAGTACGCCTACTACGCGTATTTACTGTCACAATTTAAGTACGGTATCTAATACAAAGCAAACATGGTAATAAACTTTCTTATTAAAAATTTCAAAAATTATTTCCCCAAGTAATTACTTTATACTCCTCCATAGCTAGTGCGTGCAATTAAATAAAAAAATGAATATACAGTATGAATATATACATAAATATTATACACAATTACACAAATACATTACCATGTACTCAACGCAACTATAAAGTGTATTACACCGGCCAGGTCGCAGGTTTTTTCTCGTTGCGTCAAGTATATGTAGTTGCACAATATTTAAATAATTTTTAAAGAGGGGTGAGATGTTGTTGACATGAAATAATCATTTAAATCCGTTTCAAAATAATCATTCTATGATTTATTACTTAATATAAAATATTCAAATATTAAAGTTTCAAATATTAGACAAATAAATATTCACTTTTATAAGCTTCACACATATAATGTAACCTGCTATGCTATTCATAACATATAAAAATAAACAACCATATAATCTTACTAGCTAAACAAACATGTTAACCAAGTTATTTAAATTCTTTTTATTTTTGTGTGTTTGCAATTAACTCAAATTTTAAATAATAATAGCAACTCATTTACAAACAAAATAATATTATGAATCAAGAATAAATTTATTGTTGCTATAAACAAAATAAAAATAATATAACATTTACTTCCAATCTATTATTTATTTCTGCTGACACACCCAAAAATACAACAAAAGATTAGTATTTCTTTTCTAGATTTTCTTGTTAAACTAAATTCTCTTATTTAACTACTATTTAACTTTCTAACTTTAATTATTTATTGTTCATAGTTCAGTTCTTTTTTAAGAGCTCTTTTCACAATAAAAAAATATAATTGTTTGTTATCACCTGCGTACATCTGCCGTTACCGTTGCGCGCGCGCGCGTGTGTGTGCGTCCAGAATCCTGAGAATTTGATGCTGATGCTGTGATCTCTGTCTACCATTTTGTATCCATCCTCAGCCTTCCGGATTTTGTTTTTTTTTATACCAAAAAGTGTTTGAATTGATAATACCATACAAGGTAAATAAGACTACCGAAAAAAGTAAACAAAACAAAAGTGAGGTTCTTAAACAAATCGTGACAATAGTATAATGTGGAAATAAAATAGTGAAGTGTATAACAATAAAAAAAAACAAAATCTGGAAGGCTGAGGATTGGTACAAAATGGTACCCGAAACATGTTCCTAATAAGAAAAGAAATATCTTGAGGTAAATTCATTATAAAAATTAAATATTATATATAGATATATATATTTCAATCACTTTCTGCTACAGTCCGTTTCTTGATGTATATAATACTATAATACTTATAACTATTTTACCTCAAGATGTATTTTTTCCTTTAGGGACATGTTTCGGGAGATCCTGTTCTCCCATCTTCAACCTTCGCCATCTTGCTTCTGGTCGCCACCAGAAGCAAGATGGCGAAGGTTGAAGATGGGAGAACAGGATCTCCCGAAACATGTCCCTAAAGGAAAAAATACATCTTGAGGTAAAATAGTTATAAGTATTATAGTAGATATATATATATATATATATACCGTAAAAATATATATACGATAATTTAGCACACTTAAATTTTGTTTTTATTTGTAAGCGAGCAATAAAGTCTGTATACCTAATATTTAAATACTTGACAATTACTTGACATTATTGTCGTGAATGAGGCATTCTGTTTGATAGTAGATGTCCTATTTAGATTAAAACGTTGTGTGTGTGTGTGTGTGTGTGTGTGTGTGTGTGTGTGTGTGTGTGTGTGTGTTTTAACACGGAAAATGTAAAACAGACGAAAGTGGAAAAAATAAATACAAGACAAGAAAATTAAAATTGTTGCATATCACACATTCATTCGCCCCACGATAAGCGGGCACGGTTACTCCCCGGGGGACTCGAACACGCACCTCCCGCACAGAAAGCAAAAAATTGTTAACGACTTGACTACAAAGGAGAACAGTTGTTAGGTTGTACGCGAAATCTCCAATGTTTAGACGGAGGTCGATTTCCCCGGAAGTGGTGTATCGATTGCAGAAAGGCAACAGGAAGACAGAAAGTCGTAGTCGAACGTGGATGGAAGAAGTCTGAAAGGCCGTGAGTTCCAACAACTTTAGAAAACATGACTGTTTGGACAGACAAGAATACTGACTGAGTGTCAGACGTTCTGAAGGGACGGAGAGAACAGTAGAGGTTGCAAACGGGCGAACGCGGATGTTTACGCTGTTGCCAATATATTCCGCTAATGGTATACGACAACAGATGATGTACCAGTTTTCTTTGGACACGTTTATCAGTATTATTTTTCTCATCGGTCTACCAAATGTTGTATTTCCTGTGGACCTCTCATCTCGTGCTATTATCACGACTCTTCTTTCAAACGGGTGTAATGTTTGAAGTTAAACGTGAGAATCACACGGCTGCAAGCTGCAAAGGTGAACGAGTGTTAAATAAATTAGAATTCCTAACAATCCATTTTAGTATCTGAAGATTTAACCATTAGTCATTTTAGTGGCTGAAAACTTTCTACAAAATCCTAGTGGTATGCCTTGGCCTGAAGCAGAAGGTAGTCTAATTTAAATTTTTATTTACTCATCAGACGTAGACGTATCTCATATTTGGGCCCGCTACATCTGTTCCATTGTGCTAAAGTACTGTAATTTAATTGCAGTTAGGATTTTCTGTCTTACTTCTGCGCAGGAGTAACACTGATAATAACCAGAAGTTTGTGGTAACGCCTAACCCCTAGTTTTTAAACCAATAAATGCTCATTCCTATTCTATTTATTCTGTTCCAATACTAGTTGCTTGCCTACAGTATAGTGTCGAATCCCAGACACCGTAGAGTATCCAACGTTCTTCCGTTATTCAACAATTATTAATTTCATCCAATTACAAAACAATGTTATGTTTGGAAGAACGTTTAATCGTTTTTCATTACTGAAATAAAATTTTCTTGATCTCGCTCGTATAAAAGATTCTGGAAGTAACTCCTTGAAAGTTAAAAAGCGCCACAAAAGCAATAAGTTCTACGCGTGTACTTCACAAAAAAAAAAAATAGCTGCCTGCACCGCTAGTAGTTAAAAGTTTTGCTATTGTGGAGATTCATTCGCCACAACATTTAATTTTATTTTCAAGAAAGGAAAGATTCATTTAAAACGATTCGTTGTGCAACATAAAGAAAGTTTACCTTGAAACGTGTCAGCCTCCTTGCAATTTTTTCGTATCGCTAAAGTCTCCTCTTTTTCTTTTTTCGTTTATGAACATTATTCGGGTTCACACTTTTCTAGCTTCTTTGTGTAAAATATAGTGAGACACACAAATGAATGGGAATAAATCGACGTGACGAATCCAGGAAACTGAAAAGTAAATGTGTCTTAAATAATATTTAGAAATATTAATCCACTCACATGATGTTAACGGTTTGTCTCTTGATTCGAAAGACGGTTTGCCTCGTCTGTCTACGTTTGGTCACAAACACAGGGGCGATAAATATTTTCTTTTGTTCTTTACTTCACGGGATTGTGTTGCAACCTGAATGTAATGCGTTTATTGATCAATGCAATTGACAACCCCACTGTCCTGGGTATTGATGAAGAATTGTATTAAATTGAGCGATTACGTTCAAGGACACGATGCCACAGACTTACCTACTCAACAAATACGCCTGTTATTTTCATACGCTTCATTTTCACCACTTTTCGCTATTAGAAGCCTGTTATTACTGGACGGTTGAAACCTGAGCTGCGGCTATTGTGAAAACATTGTTTGAGTGTGTTTGAATAGTAACCTGTCATTTGTAAAAATATTAATGGTTTCTCTTTTTCCAGTCTGTTAGTTCGTACTTGTGATATCTATAATTGTTGTATATTTAAAAACTTCACAAAAATACGTATATTTTTGTGAATACTGTATTTCTTTTAAAGGAAAATTTGATAACATGAATTCACAAAGTCGTCTGACGTCCTATTCATGAGGATGAAATGTCAGCTGATGTATCCCCAAACTTCATAGAACTAAATATCCCCAATGTACTTTAAAACAAACATTAGCAATAACGCAGGCAATTTACACTATGGTGAATTTATAGTCCTTGTATTCGGTGTCTGATTTTGACTAAATTTCTTTCTTTAAATTTACAGAATACTTTAAAAATGCAACGATTTTTTATGAGTTTTTTACATGTCGTAACAGCAGACTTAATGATTCCAATTGTTGTTAATTTTAGATGTATTAACAAGTTACACACTTTGAGAATTAAGTTGCATGGTCGGTTTATCAGCTACGTTGCACAACCATTCGTTCGTAAATTTCTCTTAGACAAAGAGATGGTTTGGACAAGATATCTTAGTCGAATCGAATAGCTTAGCACAAATTTGTACTTATGTGACAAAATAATCTGTATTGTAAATAAGAATATGTATTAAATAAATTGTATGAACTTCTTGGTGTTAATACTTATCATTCGGACTTCAGCACGTATTGCCGACTACAGTTAACATTCCTACTCCCACAGCAGCATCAGTTTGAATTTCAGATACACAGAAGAAATGTGGCTAATATCACGGTATAATTTACTTTTTAGAACCTGTCACGAGGAACAAAATTAATAAATTTAGTTTATTCTGTTCATATTTCTGCTTTTGCAAAACTATTGTATTTAACAAAACTGAAATATGTACAATTGACCTTTAAATTAAATATAAAAATAAGAAACCAGATTGTTCATTAATCAATATTCTTTTCGGATAGCTTCCCGGGTTCAAATTCATATGCTGCATCGGGGTTTACGCGAGATTGCGGAGACATGAACACGTTGGTATGTGGTCTGCTACCGAGTGATGCGGCGGTACTACATATGCCTACCGACTATTTACCGTACACTCATATAACTCTCAAAAGAAACACGCATTTGAAGAGGTTATCTTGGTGACGCTCACTCTTACCATAGACCTATGGCAATGCAGCCTGTTTAATCCCATCCTAGACTTAAAATTATATTGTTTAAATGCATAACGTTTTAGTGGCTTCGATAAAATAATATTTTGAATTAGATCTATACGTGGCTGTTGCGTGTAACTGTCTCTCGCTGTAACCATGTGCAGGAACGATGACATATACTATATAGTATGTCCCAAATAACCGTCTCACTGGCGCTGGCGTTGATAATAACGGCTCAGTACATAAACGTTTTCTGTCCGTAACGTGAAAACTAAACAATCATTACAGAAAGAGAGAGAGAGACAGATCAGAGATCATTCAAGTATACCCTACGACTGTGCGCGAGTACGGACGACGTAAACGTGCGCAGATCTAATTGAATTAAATTTATAAAAAAGGAAAATAACTATACATTTTACACTGGTAACATACCGTGTCGAACTGAGAACGAACAAGTTTGTGAATTTAGGACGGTTTGTCAAAACGGTGAGCTAGCCGTATGAAAACCTGAGCAGACTTTATGCTGTGACTACGCTGCTATGCTGTGACTATGCTGTGCTGCTCTACGCAGGAATATATTTCAAGTTTACGTTATAAATTTTACTCATTTTTCAAGTGAATCGAGTGACCGTCTCAGCCAGTTGCGACGAAACCACGTTTTCGCCTATTCTTACTCAGCCAATTGAACCTCCACACCTTTACTTGATCGCAACTGACCGAATCTGTGGTTAGTTGTAGAAACGTTCCTGTTTCAAACTTCCATGAGGTTAGTAATGTTTATTTGAATTACAACTAGACTGGATGCAATATAGACATCCAATTGCATCTAGTGGTGCCGTAGTGACTAGAATGTTAAACGAATGAGCCGGTAAAATCGGCACATTGATGGTGGTAGCGTACATATGCTCATATTCTATGTATTACATAAAATCTTTGTGAAACAACCCATATACCAAAGAAATATGACCTTGTGCGTGGTCGCAGTTGTGATTCGTTTCATTAATATTGTTTAGCATCTTACTTCTGCTGTTTTGAATAGTTTTGGTCTGTCTGGGTCTGCTACGCCGAAACGTTCATGATCCAAGATAGTTCTCTGAGACCAACACCCATAAGTATAACTTTCTCAGATTTTATATGTTTGCTTACATGCGTGCGCAAGTTTGGACACGTACTGTAGGAAGACTTCGCTGCGAAAGACAGAATCAATAAATATACTTACGAAATTGGCAGCTTCACGTAGGAAATATGCCAAACAAATTATGCCAGCAGGTAAACGGGAGACTGGAGAGCTGTGTAAAATACGTTGGGACTGACGGAAACGGAACACTGAATCGTATAGAGTTGATGATAGTGACTGTCTGTATTTCGTTTGTTAAGTATCTTTTCGTTAAAAACACAGTCTATTTTTGTATAATTAGTACTTTCTTTAGGTATTGTATCCGTCACTTCCTAGCATGTAGACATACGAGAGCGATGTAACTGACGTAATATAACCAATGAAAAGACTTTTCTCTCGGCCTGTGAGCTTAAACTTACTTGAGTCAACCAATAAAACTGGAGTCTACTTATTTTCACATCTAACTGTCTATCAGCTGATAGATTAACAGTCCGTGTCGAGGAAGTCGTAATATGATAGGTATGGGACATTTTTTAAATTTAAAGATCATTCAAGGTTTAAAATGGTAAATGGTAAATGGTAAATGAATCAATTTAATATTCTAAATTTTTATCAGTGTTTTACAATTGAGAATAATTAACGTCTGCCCTATGATCTGCAAGCTTTTATGTATCAATAGAAAAGAAATTTGTGCGCTGATGTCAGATTGTACTATATGATTAGAGTATTTTCCCCCAATCTCCTTGCTAAATCTTATTTCATGCAATGTTTCCTTGAGCTGAAAAGAAAGATGAGGGGGATGTTGTCGAATTTTCCGTGTTCGTTGTTCTGTAGCTTCAAACGTTACTAGAGAATGTGTGTGTGTGTGTGTGTGTGTGTGTGTGTGTGTGTGTGAACCTCTACTTTTGTTCATACATACCAAATCGCTTATGGAATTTCGGTGATAACTTTATTTTTAACATATCACTACAGTGTCAATTCTTGATAAAACACTGCGATTCCAGAAGCTCAAAATTTTCCTTCGCTTACATAACGATCGAAAGTATCAAATCTACGGTTGCATCTTAAAGTGTCTCCTCTGAAGAAAAATTTATAACTCAATCTAATGTTATCCTAAATTGAAGTTTTCGCGAGAAGTAGTCATAATAAAATTAGTTACAGTCATTAACAAATATAGAGGAAGTGCGTCAAAACAGACATACTGGTTTGTTTATAGGCTATATACAACACAGTATTACAGAGCCATTCAGTATTGAAGAACCATACATGAAAAAGTCAGCCGGTGTACTACTTAAATATCTATATAAATTAGAAATATCCATGTACTTGTTCCGTAAACTTCGAATATAATGACAGTAACTAAGATGTAAAACGATCCTATTCCGACCTCAAACGAATTTATTCGATCTCCCAGGACTGAGAAAGTATTTTACAAAAGTGATAAGCTTTTTTTTAACGGTACTAATAATGATAAAAATGTGAAACATTGAGAATTCGTTAAAAATGCTGTTAGCTACAGCCCACCAAAGTTCTATAATCAAAAACTACTGATTTTTTGACATTTTTAACGGTGAGGTTTACATGAAATAATTGAATACTCATACAATTCTTTCTTCTCAAACAAAAGGTTTGTATACAAAACCCCTAACAAAAAATTGTTTACTATTTCTTTTATGAATTTGCTAACTGCTATAATTTTTATTGTTCGACTAAGCTTTTCGTCATCACTGACATCATCAGGTCTTAAACAGCGTTTAACGTTGGTTGTTTAAGACCTGATGATGTCAGTGATGACGAAAAGCTTAGTCGAACAATAAAAATGATAGCAGTTAGCAAATTCATAAAAGAAATAGTAAGGATGGCTGCTAATTTAAACAATACGAAGAAAAAAATTGTTTACTGACTGATAGTAATTGTTTGCTATGACTTAACACAGAAAATTGTAATTTAGTTACATTTAACAGACTGTAGTTACGACTGAAAATAACCGTATAGTATTTTTTTCGTTCCTTCCGTAAACTGAGGTAATTTAGGTTCGGTTAAGAGAACCTGTATGAAAGGCCTGGCAATCTACGTCTAGTCACAATCAACGTCTAGGTTTACGTAGAATCTACCTAAAATCTAGATTTACAACTCAGTCGTAGAACTAAATTCAGAAGAACGGTAAAAAAGTAGTGTTATAAATTGAAAGCAAACGTTTTGAACGCGGTCAGAAGCAGAGGAATTCCTATTAGCAATACGCTGCTTGATCTCCGCCGTGGTAGCAATTCAACGTTCCTGTGACTATCAAATAAGTACGTTTAATAATTGATGACAACTTGCGGTTTTTAAATTATTAACAAATTTTATGTTTGAAGACGTTCAAATGCATTTATTAATAGAAACATTAATTAACAAAGAAATACGATCAAGCAGAGTACCTTCATGTACGAGATTTGAAGTACCGGTAAGTTTCTCCCGAAGAGTGATAGTCATGATGACCGAAGTACAAAATGTTTTATATTCTTACTGTGTGTGTGTTGTGTTACAGAATGCAGCGAGTCGGTGGCGGGGAAGAGGGGAGGTTCTTTGCGCGACAGGGAGCGTCACTATTCTATGGACAGAGACAGAGAACGACCTCACCACAGGCGTTTCTCAGCACACATAGTCGCCAGACGAGAGTCAACGTTCGACCGTACCGGAATCGATGCGGCTATACGTAGGCCCTCGTTGGCTGCGGTCGCCGAACGTGGCAGCTGGGGCTCACGATGGGAATTCCTGCTGTCCTGCGTCGGACTGTCCGTCGGCATCGGTAACGTGTGGAGGTTCCCGTACCTGGCCTACCAGAACGGTGGTGGTAAGCTGTTTACTAATCTATCCTGTGATCACAACAGAAACTTATAAAACTATTAACACTGAATTCTCTTTAAGCTCCAAACCAAGACAAGTTGGTGTAATGTCTACATGATGTTTGTCTAAAGAGTAATGAGACTGAATTTTCCCCACGAAGTGTAACTATTTGACACCAACAATGCAACAGCTAACGGTCAAATTTTTTTTTAAGTTTTCAATTTCTTAACCTTATTTGATTTCAATTGAGCTCAATAACATTAACCGGCGTTGTGCAATCAAACTTCAAAACAGTGCAACAGAAACATTTAACAATTTAAAGTAAGGTTACTTAGACTAAGGTTTGCAGGTAGTACAACGCGTTTTTTGATGGCTATGACACTAAGGAAAATGAATTCTATAATGGATATACAAACACAGCAAGAACTGATGAAAATGTGTCGAAAGTAAGATATCTCATCCTGGCGATCGTTTGACGATAACAATGATTGGTTATCAAGTAAATCTAACCAGATATCCGTACTGTTAATAACATGTTGGTGCATGATTTGAGTCCGGACAGGGGTCGTTGATTCTTGGATGTTTCTCCACGATAACTCTCCATTTCACACCACACTCTGTGGCAAGTATTTGTCCCAGCCCCTTTGTTCTCCTAATTGTAGTCTATGTGATTGCTTCCTCTGTTCAAAAATCAAAATTTAGTCCTTGAAACGTTTTTTCGAAAGTAGAAAGTAACGCTCAATGCATTGACAGTTGAAGACTTCATCTTCAATCAATGTGAACAATGTCACCCTAAATATGTGACTTCCCAAAGAAAGTACTTTGAAAAAAAATTGATTATTACATGAATAAATAGTTTTATAAAACCAGATTCATTTCTTTATACTCCAAACACTCCAAACTTGTATATAATGAATTATGTTGTATTGGGGGAAAATATGATTTAGGATTTAGGACTAAAACACGTTTTCGAAGTAAAATGTTTGCAACTTACGTTATTACTTTACAACTTATTTTATAATTCTCAGTTATCAACAAAATTAATAAACGTAGTAAAACGCCATGTAGGGTAATTGTAAAAGTTCATGTTAGAGCTACAAATGTTGAGCAAATGCTACACATGATTTTACCTGTGTCATCAGTCTGAGACAATGACCTCTATCTCAGTGGTAGTCATCAGTCGGTAGCTCAGTGATACACTATGATACGGTAAAAAAAAAAAAGATTTGACATTAGTGAAACTGAAGGGACAGCACCTCTATCTGCCTACTGTTTATCATGTCCTGGATAACCTAGTGCAGACATGAAATTCGAGTCTTCGTAGGGAATGTTCTGTCACTAATCCACCATGCAACAATACGAGAGTCTTGCGTTGACCTTTCCTCTTTTGAACAATAAATTAATTGAATTCATGATTTATACTTCGATACTGTGTAGGCTGCATTAGTAGCCAAATATAGCAAAAACGTTTATCACAGACTATAAATTCTGTTCATCTGACCTCATTTAGTATAAATATGGTTCACTAGAGCTTAATAATGTATCCGCTTTTTACAGATGTACAAACTACTATACCCTTTGCGTTTACGAAGACACGATTTCTAAATGACGTAACACAGAAGGCTCAAAAACTATTGCCTACAAATCAATATTAAAATTATTTTGAAGTAAAATGCTTTATTCAGCAACAATCTGAATGGCATCGGTATTAGTCGACCGTTACCATGGTTAGTAACGTCGTTCTTCAATATACGTTTGCCAATATAATACTCATGTATTCTTTCCAAGGTGTTCGTTTATACTTTTGGCTGTAATCGGTATAGCGCTACGCTACAAAGTTTGGGGTTCTTAATTTTTCCTAAAAAAAATCAGATTACGTCAAGCAACTAACCACCAGATGAACTAATTAACAACAACAAACTAAGCAACAACATTACGGTAGCCACATTTCCTGGTTACTAAGCTGCTGTTAGTTTATATCCAATACAGCTCTCCAGGGATGGTAACATAGTTCAGCTAGAAGGGGGAATAGGTATAAATACAAACATGTTGTTTATGTGCATAGTGCACAGTCGGTCACAAATATTATGCACTTTCATGTAAACATTCATTACGAACTGGAAGGTAAATGTGTGACGCGGCAAAAATTAATACTTTTTATATTATTTAAATATTGGCGTATACAGTTTTTGTTCACACAGAACAATGTTCGTATACGACGTATATTATCTTAATCGTTGTTTGGTATTGTTATTTCACAAAATGTATCAAAAGGAGAAATTAAAAGCGATATTGTAAGAAGCAAACTCTCTTGAAAGCGATAATGGCGCACGTACCACTTGGGATCCTCTAACGTACTTACGAGGCTCTAGTCTCCATTCCAGATCATGCTTCGACGAAAATTATTTCCCGGTTCCTGGAACATATGAATGACACTAGATCTAAAACCGTTAATGAGAGGAAAAATGAAGACCTATAATAACAAAAACATACGACGTCGAGGACATAAAATAGATCTCATAAACAACGACTGGATCCTCAAGGCTAGAGGCTAAAATGACACGGACGATGGATGACATGTGACGTAACGGTCAGGTACGTTAAAAGTAACTTCAAGGGATAAACGAAGAGTTCGGACAGCGAAGAGTGCAGACAACAGGAGGTTTGAGAAGTGTGCCTGAGCAGAGTAGACTGCGATGTCACAAACAGTTACATGGGAAGTGTGCGGATAACACCTCGGTCTACGGGAGGATGGAGGAGAGACAGTGAATATTTTTCGTTTAGACCATATCGAATGTATTGTATTGAAGCACTTTAACGTTTTTGAAAACTGATTCCCATCACACTTTTCCCAGTCTTTTAATATTTTTTATTTTTTTATCTGTTACATTTTAAAGTGTATATAAATACAACACGTACACGCGCGACCCCCCCGCACGCACACACACGCACACACACACACACACACACACACACACACGTTCAACATCGATACCTACTCCAGTTTCTGAATGAAGTAAATAGCTTTTAATCATGATTTGATACCGCCCGTTTCTTTGTGTGAAATTTTAATTTAAAAAAGGTAAATTAAAAAGTTATTGCACATAAGTAAAGTACCAAAAACTGTAAATAAGTGTTTTCAAGTAATGAGTAGATGTACTACTTTGTTATGCGTAATGAGTTATATTATAGATAAAGTTCAAATGTAAATTGATTTCTGTCAAGAACATCAAAAGCGAGCAAGTTTTGGTAGTGTCCGCATACTTCACATGTCAAATATTTGTGACTTCACGGTCTACCCTCCTCAGGTGTCAGAGTGGCCCACTATCCGCACTCTTAGTAACATTCCTGTTATCAGCACACGTCGCTGTCCGCACTATTCGTGACACCACTTCAAGTATCGCGACGTTTTATTGTGCACGCGTAAAATAACAAAATGAATCATTCAGCAATCTCATTTTTAATTGATTATTTATTTAAATTATTCTTGTAACGTGTTACGTAAGGAGAGAACGTACTTTGAAATCACTGGAGTTCACTGTTTTTGAAAGCGTTGTATGACTAATGGTCAGAGAGCAATGAGTAAAGGTGCAAACAGAATAACTATAAATTGTTAAACCGTCCCTCCGAACTGCATGTGCGCTACAAAGTTGTAACTGTGAGTTGTACAAAACTTGGAAGGCAACAAAGCTATAAATATAACATTAATAACGACACATTGAATGAAAAATTTAGTTGTTGAAGGCATTCCTGAATTCTTGGAATGGCAGAAAGCTCTCTCCTCTTTACCTCTCGCTTTTCTGTTCCCTATTGCAGCGATTTTGTTTTCAACTTATTATTTTTCTCTCTCCCTTCTCTCTCATCCTCCATTCTTTATCTCACCTTCGCTATTTAATTCTCTAAACGCCTCAGGCATCATACGTACCTAATTCTTTTCACAGATATTCTATAAATCGCGTCACAAAAAATTATTTTCACCCTGTTTTCATTCATTGATTTTTCGTCATATCACTGTTAGCATGTTTCCAATCTTTTCAACCAATATGTTAACAAACTGCAAAAACTATAAAATTACGTAACTTACTTGTCTACGACTATAACTCATTTAAATTAGCCTCAAGCGTACATAAATCTGCGCGCCTATGCTCCGGTAGGATTCTAAAGCGATTGTGCATGTTTAGCTTCATTCAAGACCATTTTTTATATCAAGTTAAATACGTCATGTATATTCAAATTGGTTTTACATTACAGAATATTAATAACTGGAAATTGATTTAAGGTTTATTAAAGGCTGGTGTTTTAGCAATTATGATCACCCACATGTCCATGTAAGTGAAACACTTGAAATTCATATATTTTAAGTGTGTGTGTGTGTGTGTACATCCATAAAACGGTTTAGCCGATATTGATGGTAATGATTATTTTCTGGCACTAATTCGCTTTCTATGACAGGAATTTTTTTGTTTCATAACTATGAAAAGACACTTTTCAATCTTTCTTTTCACGTTCCATAAAGATTTTGGTTTAAAAGAGACGTGTTTATAATTTGACCTTTTAATGTTAGTAACAGCAAATTTGTTCACTATAATTCTAACAGTTCCTTGGTCACTATATCGATGTGACGTTATTACCCCAGAGGACGTTATGTGGAGCGATTCCGCTCATCCTTTCGCGTACACACAAAGCAAATCTAAATAAGGTATGGGCGTGGACAATTAACATAATTTAATAGTTTTACAGTTTGTTTTATGATGTTGTACTAATTATGTAATGGAAAGGTTGGAGACACGCAAATACACGATTTAAAGGAATTTCAGTTAATGAAAATTAGGTGAAAACAGTTTTTTTTGTTACACGATGTACAGTGTCTATGTAGCGCGACGATTCCATTCTTCATAAGGAAGATACGAGAAAATAATTCAAGTGATCTCACAACGCTTCCAGGGAACGATAAGTCAGTAATGCAATGTAACCTGTAATTCCGTCGAGGTAAAAGAATTGTATTACTTAATTATTAGTTTCAATCTGATTAGACAAATCTCTGTTAATAATGGAGATTGTAGCTACTCTACACATAAAAACGTGTAAAGTAGCTTGTGACCACGAGTGCTCATTCAAGAAGCAAATACGAGGTCTGACCGAAAAATATCCGACCATTTTGGACATAACGACAGCCGGTTGACAATTGCATTATGACTCGGTACCCAATCGGATGGAACCTTTTGACGCACAGGTGAACATATTTGGATATATTTATCATTAACGTATTGGACTATTCGGTTAGCTGTGAGACTGTTGTCTAAACACGTGTTGTCTGTGACTGTCGTATTCACAATTTTCTTCCACGTTGTGTACTCTGGGCTTTTGTTTCAGGGTCATAGACATATATTCAGGACTCATCTCCAGTTGTGACCTTTTTGAGGAAATCTGGGTCACTGTTAGTGGTACCTTGTAGAACTTTAGCACAGAATTCTTTTTGTTCTTCAACAGCAGCCGTGGCATGAGTTTTGCTGCCGCACGTTTCATTCACAAGACCCTTCGTCAAAATCCCCGATAAACGATCTGCGGAATCGCCAGATTTTCTACTAATTCTTCCACAGTCAACCATCGATTTTCGTTTAGTGCAACCCTCACGCGTTCCAACATTTTCGTGTGCTCTGCTTGTTAAATGCCTTTCAACAGATTCCCCGCCGTCTTTAAACCATTTTTGTAAAACATTTATCTGTGTATCGCCCGTTGAGTCCTCTCCGAGGTCTTCTGAATATTTGTGATAGTTTTCGCGGACGAATGTTCAGATTTACGCAAAATGTAATAAAAATTCGCTAATCTAGTCGTTCACACATTATGAATAAGCCTACGTCAAGAGGTCACATCTGATTGGCTACCTAGTCACAATGCAGTTGAACGACCGGTTTCCGTAATATTCAAAATAGTTGGATAATTTTCAGTCAGAAATTGCTTTACGGATGTGAAGTAATTTCTTGGCTTCCCTTTCGGCCAGACTTTCTTTTTCTTTTTTTACAGATTGCCAAGTTCCGCCAGATCACCGAGGTCGGTGAGTTCTCTGGCGCCGGCAATCGAGCTAATCTCCTGGTCGTCGGGGACCGTCTTGTCCCCGGTTTTGGTTTTAAAAGTCCTCCCTGGTATATTTGGGAAGACAGGGCGATAGACGGCGGTATCCTCTCGCCCCCACAATGTTTATGCCCGCCCTTCTTGGCGGACTAAGTGTGGATCTCCTGGTAGACAGACATGTCAACACTATCCTTTCGCACCGTATGCGTGTCCGTTTAAGTCCGTCTTGATGGACTTCTGATTTTTTATAGACTTCAGAAAAGTAACGCTTGAGAAACTGGCGTTATATTAATGATTGCGTTATTAACATCCAGGAATTCATGTCCTCTACTTGTGGCATGTGTCGCTAAAACAACTGTAAATATTTCCCCTTTATAAGCTGTAATGTGTTAACAGCAAGATTTTTTCTTACTATTAAAGCAAAAACCACACTAATTTGTACCCTAATATGCTCAAGAATAAAAGTGGCTCTGAGAAGATTATTCTGTCAACCATAGAAACTTAAAAAATTACGTCATATCATGCTTATGAAAATTATTGTAATTTCTGATTGCTATTGTAAAAAAAGAAATAAGTAAATAATGAATGTGTCACTTTGTCATGATTTGATATTGTATTTTGTATGCAGCAAGGAATAAAATATAAAACATCAAAAACAATGCAACAGCATGTACAAACTGTGTCTACTTGATTGTTCATTTTAATTACTGATTTATAGGTTGATATAAAATAAATTATATATTTTAAAAATTATCAGTTATTTTCTCTATGTTAGCAGTCTTCATAACAACTTTGTCAAATTTTGTTGCTTCCCTGCTATATACACTTCGCGAACGAGGCCTTTCAGTTTCTCAACCATTATCAAGTTCTTCCTACAACAACATTAAAATACCTACTTCCCTTGTATATATACTAACCCTCCCACGCATCACCGGTTACATTCAACCAATAGGAGGCAGTATTTACCGCCCAGTCCTTGCTAGCCCCGCCCCTTACTCAGTCAACCTGACCTGTTTCAAATTTTGTTGCTTCCCTGCTATATACACTTTTTCCTCGAACGAGGCCTTTCGGTTTCGCAACCATTATCAAGTTCTTCCTACAACAACATTAAAATACCTACTTCCCTTATATATATATATATATATATATATATATATATATACTAACCCTCCCACGCATCACCGGTTACATTTGAACTACGAATTCGCTCTATGCGAGACATTTTAATGAAACATGGCATAGGTTTTTAGACCCAACAGAGAACGTCGAAATAGTAAGGTTAGAGAATAACATAAGTAAACGCAAATTGTATGAAGAATTAGAAATATTAAAAGTAAGGAAAAAGAATAGTAACGCGCTGATTAACATAAAGACTGAATTTAGTAATGAGGATATATTTTACTATATTTTGAAAGAGTAGTGTATAAAAGGTGTAATACGGTTACAGGATAGGTTCAGAAGGTAGAAAGCTGTAGGAGATTTCTAGAGGAAATGTATATGACGAGGTCAGGTTGACTGAGTAAGGGGCGGGGCTAGCAAGGACTGGGCGGTAAGTACTGCCTCCTATTGGTTGAATGTAACCGGTGATGCGTGGGAGGGTTAGTATATATATATAAGGGAAGTAGGTATTTTAATGTTGTTGTAGGAAGAACTTGATAATGGTTGCGAAACCGAAAGGCCTCGTTCGAGGAAAAAGTGTATATAGCAGGGAAGCAACAAAATTTGACAAAGTTATTTTAAAAATTGTTAGTACCGTAAGTGGGCGCTACTTTGGCCCTGAGATCTTTCTTTGACCCAAAATAAAAAAACAACAAAACGTTCTCTATAAACATATTTGACTCAGTTTTCGAACTAGTTACGATAGATTTTGCTAGGTAGCAGCACTATGCAGGCAACCGGATAGGTCAAGTAGTTCACTCATAGCCAGCTGGGAAGCAGCACCGCATGTTGTATAACCTGTGAAATCACGTGTGTTTTCAACCTCTAAAACTTTTAACTGGTTAGACTGTTCCACATCTTTTACAAGTTTGGTAAGTACTTTTTTAAAAACACATTTTAATGCTTTAGGCTGTAGTGTAGTTACAGCTTTCTTTAACATATGGGTTTTTCTTGTTTTAATACATTTTTAAATCAGTTCTGATAACCTGAAAAGTACGACCTACTTTGGCCCAGCTTTTTTCTGGGCCAAAGTAGGTCGCACTTTTGTAAGCCTTGGTGATTTGACTATAACTAACAGTAATTAACTGAAAAAACATGTGGTGTGTGCTTTTCTATTGCATGCTTTTGTTTTCAGCTTGTACAAGATGCCGTACAATTACCAACGTCTGCCTGGGAGCCGAAAGTATGCAGAGTACAGCAAAGAACATCTTCAAAACTGTTTAGAGGCTGTTAGATCTGGTGAAATGACACAAAGGCAGGCCGCAGACCATTTTAAAATACCCCGCAGCACTATCAAAAATAAGTTAAAAAATGTGTTTTCAAGTTCACCAGGCCACCCTAGAGTTTTTACGCAGGAAGAAGAACTTGCGTTTGCAAGTCATATTGACAAAATGTGCGATTATGGATTCCCTCTTGATGAACTCGATTTGAGATACATTGTGAAAGCCTACCTTACAAGACAAGGAAAGACTGTACAATGTTTTTGTAACAATATGCCTGGCCGTGACTGGACAAAATATTTCTTAAAGAGACACCCTCAGCTGACAGTCAAGTTTTCATCAAACATTAAAAGAAATCGCGCTCAGATTGATGAAAAAACAATCTCAGACTATATTGACCATCTAAAAGAGGCCATGAAAGATGTCTCAACTGATAAAATTTACAACTATGACGAAACTTGCATGTCTGATGATCCAGGCAGGAAAAAGGTCATCTGTCGAAGAGGGTGCAAGTACCCAGAACGTATAATGAATTCAACCAAATCAAACATAAGTGTAATGTTTTGTGGTAACGCCAATGGTGACTCCGTGCCTCCTTATGTTATTTATAAAGGAGAGCATTTATGGACAACATGGACGGAAAATGGACCTGAAGGAGCGCGATACAACAGGCCTAAGCAAGGTTGGACGGACGGAGCTACTTTTGAGGATTGGTTTTCAACACATCTCCTCCCTATCTTAAAAAAAAGGAAGGTAAAAAAGTTCTTATCGGGGATAATCTTAGCTCACATGTGAGTTTGAACGTTGTTAGGCTTTGTGAAGAGAACAATGTCCAATTTGTATGCTTGCCACCTAACTCTTCACACCTAACACAGCCTATTGATCTGGCTTATTTTAGGCCTCTAAAAATGAAATGGAGACAAGTCCTAACTCAGTGGAAACAATCATCGAGCGGAAACGCTGTAACCACATTGTCAAAAGACATATTTCCAAGACTGTTGAAAAAGTCTTTGGATGACTTAGAGCCCAATGTAAGGGAAAACATACAGGCTGGCTTTAAAAAGGCCGGTATTCATCCAATCAATAAAGAGGAAGTTTTGAAGAGCTTACCCTCCACGAATGTGCCTGTTAACTTGCAACTAGTAGGAGAAACATTCATTCACCATCTAGAATAGACAAGACTACAAGTTGTCAAGCCCCGAACAACAAAACGGCAAAAGCTTGAAGTCCCTGCTGGTAAAAGTATCACAGCAAGTGATATTCTTCAGTATCAAGAAAATCAAAAACATCAGAAAGAGCAGACAAAAAGTTAAAGGAAAATCTATGAAGGGAAAAGAGGTAAAAAAACCAAGGACCTGTCATCAACAGATGAAGATAGCGATAGTAACTTTAGCCTCGTGTCATCAGGCCATAGTGACATTGATTTTTCAAGCAGTGACAAAGACAAACTTGAACCAGTTGTACATAAAAATGATGATCAACCCAGTACAAGCAACAATATTCCTCCAGAAGACACAAGTGTAAGCAGTCAAGAAAAAAACTTGAAGAAAAACCTGCAAGAAGGATGCTTTCTTATTGTTCATTGGAATGGACTACGTTTTCCAGGGTTAGCGGTTTCTGTGACAGAGGAAGGTGCCATTGTTGATTGTATGGAGCGCACTGTGAAGTTTTGGAAGTGGCCTAAAGAAAAAGACATGTTGCTTTATAAATGGAACGATATTGAAAAACTTATTGAACCACCAAAACTTGTCAAAAGAGCTCTTTTTATTGTTAACGGTTTTTAAGATTTTAACTGCTTTAAGTAGGAACTTGTACTTTACCAAAAATATTTAAGTATTTATAACTTTTTTCTTTAAAACAATGTTTGATTTAAACTGAAATATTACACTTTTATTTCAGAAATTGATTTTTATTTTGACCCTAGTCCTTGATTGTCCCTAGCTCTTTGTACAATGCTTTTAAGTGAGTAACAGTGATATGGGCCAAAGTTACCCTAACGTAGGGGTAACATTGGCCCAACAGAATTTTTTTTTTTTAATAGCACACGTAAAGAAAGTTTACAACCTTGCCATAAATCAAATATATTACAGCATAGTTGTGTAAAAAAAGGTTACCAGAACTTTTAGGTATTAAAAATGTCAGATTTATTGGGAAGTATATTTGAAATTTCTGAAAAGTAGCCCGCACTTACGGTACTTATAAACATGGTATAAACATGTACAATAAAATATGACATAATGTATGTGTGTGTGTGTTGTATGCATGCACATGTGTACATAATAGGGACATGTAATATACATGGTTTACAAGTAGCAATTAATTATAGAAAGGAAGAGAAGCTTAAACAAATTTATTATGTTAGAGTGTAGAAGTAATTTTGGAATAAAGAACTGTGATAAAATATTCTGATAGCAAATCTCACAAGCCCAAAAATATCTTAAAATGTGTTTTAAAACATTTTATTATTAAAATGTTTCTTAACATATGAATTTCAGCAAATAAAAGTACAACCACTTATTAGTAATTGAAACAATGACTTCCAATTGTTGAAATAGACACTGAACACATATTTTATTTTATTTCTCTTATTTAATTTAATGTTCAATCTTCTCAAACTGATTTACAGTTTTAAGAGATTCATAATTTATTTTATAAACCGTTCTTATATTTAAACTTTTAATTTAATGTAAAGGGAATTTCAAAATTATATTTTTAACTTGTATACAGACTAATCCTGTATATTCACATGTTATGTTCATAGGTGCCTTCTTAGTACCTTACTTAATAATGTTGGTCTTGGCAGGGAAACCAATGTATTTCTTAGAGCTTGCTGTTGGCCAGTTCAGTGGTGTGGGCCCACTTGCTCTTTGGAACTGCTGTCCTATAGCTAAGGGTAAGCACTTAGTTTACTAATACTAATACTAATACTAATACTGTACTAAATGTACTCCTTGCGTTTATATGATTATGTTAATTATTTTAGTTAAATAAACTGTTTATGTCTATCTGAATGTAAAATATTCACTTCTATCACACATTATAACATACACACATATATATATATACCAAAGTAGGGAGCTACGTATTAATCTGTATGATTGACACATATTACATATTATTGGTACATATTAATTAATTGTTTTAATGGCATAATTCAAGAAGTATTACAATTATAGACCAGTGATTCAGTCAAGATCATGTAATTAGTATCCTCACAAACCAAACTGTATTATTTGTTTTTTTTTGTTATTTATTTGCTAACAATATTTTAGGTGTTGGGTGTGCAATGATAATGGTGTCACTAATTGTATGCATCTACTACAATGTGATAATGTCGTACACACTATTCTACATGGTTTCATCATTTGCTGCAGAAGTTCCGTGGTCTAAGTGTGACCCTGCTTGGTCTGATATGGCAACATGTTATGTCAGAGGAGCCACAACAGAGGTAATTTTTGTATATCTACAAACCCATTGACATTGTTTCAGGATGAATTCATGTGAAAGTTTGTATCTTCTTCCCAAGGGGATGTTGGTGATGTTTTGTTTCATACTGATGATTCCTTACTTTTTGTGGTTGGAATGGTTTGTTTCTGAACTTGGCTGGTCCAGAATGTCACTGTTGTTGTTTTTCTTGGCTACTGGGTCAGCATCTCATCTGTAGTTTCATAGTTTTCTCAAGTTTTAAATTTCTTGATACACAGTCATTTTATTTTGTTAAGAATATAATTGTTGCCACTAATTAAAAATAATCTTAATGAAAATCATATTATTTAAGTAGCTACAGCAGATGTGTTCAAGCAACATTTTTAATTAAACTAAAACACAGAATTTAATCAACTTTGAAGCAAAATTTTATATAATAAAAATACAGTAGAGGGTCAATTAATTCAACTAATTTGTGACCAAGGGTAGTTCAGATGAACAAAAATTTGAATATTTGAACATATTAAAGAATTGTAATACAACATATGAAAAAAATGTTATATACTTCATGTAGTGTTTAAAATATATTAAAAAGAAGTAAGTGTTGTACTTACAGTTTTCTTAAACATATTTAAGTGCATGGTTTTTTTACATTGTATAGTAAACAGCTCAGTTTAAATTAGAATGACTGCCTATTTTTTATTCAAATCATGTGCTTTCTTTTGTAATAAAGGCTCTAATATCGGTTTGTCTAAATTACACTTCTGAAATAACTATAAACAAACTAAATTTTCCATGAACATATCATTATCCATTCTTAAAGACTTCTTTTCCTTAGAATCAAGTTTTAACATATATTTTAAGGTGACTTTTTATTAATTTTTGTGTTGTTTGTTGTGCTTTTCCCAATATCATAAAAATTTAGCCAAAACTAACCATTTTCCCCTTCCAAAATTTCCAACTTTAGTTTCTATGCTTAAGACATTAAGTATTTTTATAATATGAAGAAAACTATGTGGCTATTAGAATAAGAAAGACGAAGTAGCAATGAATAAAAACTGGGAATCACAATCAATAGCCCTTCACTAGTCATGGATGTGATGTCTTATTTGTAAGTTCTCATGATAATATTCAATTAAATATCAAATGTCTCGTGTCTTCCATTGCATTTAAAACAAGCAAATGTATAATGGTAATAAATTTTTACAGCACCCTCATAATAATATGTATTCATTTCCTGAATAAACACGCAAATGCTCAAGAAATATTACTGCATTTGAAACCAAATAAAAAGGTCAATAAATAGTCTGCTTTGTAATATGAACTGGTATTTATATATAATTATCTGGTATAAATATGCCAATACAATTTATACAATAAATATTTATCATAATTATCATAAAATTGAATGAACTAATAGGAAAATAAATTTAGAATGCATTGCACATTTATGAATAACATCAATAATTACAGTAAGTTTGCCAATGAATGTTTCTCTATCAAGGAGTTCAGATATTAGACATTCAGATTTGAACTGTCACACACATACAAACTGGGTTAATATAAAAGATTTTTCTGACCATCTAGTTTCACGTTTTCAAATTTTCTCAACTGAAATTTTATCGTTGCTATATATCAAGTCAATCATTGAAGTGTGTGTGTGTGTGTGTGTGTGTGTGTGTGTGTGTGTGTGTGTGTGTGTGTGTGTGTGTGTGTGTGTGTGTGTAACTTCAGATGGTTTATTGCTTTTAAAGAGAATCATTGTATGGAGAAATTTTATTTTTAAAAAGTGACAATTATAGTACTTTGTGTTGAAACAGAGTGAACTTTATGGTTTGGGGAAAACATAAAATTGTGTCAACAGCCCTCAGCTTTTCGTACAGCTTTCAATAGGCAATTGATGGTTCCTGTTGCCTTTGTTTCAGGCACTAAACAGCACCGCCACAACCATGTTCAACAACCAGTCAACATCAACCATGATTCACAACCAGTCAACAAGTTTAAATTCTTCTAATAAAGAGACAGCAAGCCTTCAGTACTGGGAGTGAGGAGTGTTAATATTCTTTTATACTACCTTTATTCACCATAATGCAATTTTATTTATATTCATAGATTTACCTTAAACTGATTTTTTAACTGATCATTCCTTTTTAACAAATCTCAGAATAACTAAATACTAAACCCTAGATACTAATAATATTTTATATTATTATATAAATAGATAATAAATATTTAGTTATGTTAAAACAACTCTGTGAAGTATTAACTAAATAAATATATTAAAGCCAAACAAAAAAAAGGTGTACTTTTTTGCAGTCTGATATATAAATACTTTTATTTAATGTATAAGTACATAGACACACAAAAAACATGCACTTATAAATTTATAAAATTTAAACACACACACACATCATTTGTACTTTAGAACATTTCAAACCTAAAGGTGAAGCAAAATGTTGTACACTTAAAAGGAAGATATCATTAATTGTAACCTGCATATGACTATAACACTGGCATAATGTGTGACATGTTTGTACTGATATTGAGTGGAAATGAGTTTCAATGACATTTCAACAGGATAAATGAACAGTAAATTAAATATTTAACACTTGATACTTTCAGTTAATGTGCTATAAAAAAAGTTACTAAATGTCACTGAATTTTTATTCCAAACTGTAGCCTTCATTTTTTTAAGAATATCCAGAATTTTAGATTTAAAAAAAAATTGTGTGTGTGTGTGTGAATACAGTATCAACAATTATATATTATTTTTATATGGCTTCTTCTATGAAACATGTCAAAAAATATGAACATAGCTACATTACAAATTGTTAAAATGTTAATAAGGAATAATAAAGGACCATTATTAACAGGACACATAACATTTAAGCTATGATAAGATATATGAAACAAACTATAGAATTTATTGACGTATTGACTATAGAATCAGAAAATTGTTGACTTTCCACTTTGACAGATTCATTCTTGTAATGTTAGAAAAATAATTAAAAGTCAACAGATTTCCAAGACAAAATCAGTTACAGTTATTAAATAATAAGAGATACTTATTGAGAAATATATATAATAGGAGATTCAAGTAAGGTTTCCAGCAATTACACATGTGACATGGGATTAAACAGAATTTCATTTTGGAGGTTCGATAAAAAGTGGAGATAAACTATATGGACACCCCCTCCTGATAACACTGATAATATTTCTGTAGATACACAGAACTAATTGTTATTGCTTATTATAAATAACGGTTATATCTATCTTAAAATAACAATAAATAGATACCAATAGTCTACATGTATTGTTTTTTTTTTTTAGCTAGCAAAAATGTGGTAAGGTTGATCCCAAAACACTTTCTGCCTATCTGCCTATGCCCATGCCTGTGGTGCATTGTTTGAGGACATGTTTTCTGTTACTTAACAATGTAATACTTTTTGTTAATGTTAACAAACACATTTTGAGAACAAATAATTCTCATAAATAAAGCAAACTGTAGTAAATATAAAATTTAAATTTATTTTTCTTACAAAATTTCCCGTCATAAACACAATGTGATTCTGTGAACTTTGTCTTATGTTGTTACAAAACGTTGGTTCACATACTTCCACAGGAAGTGTCCATTACTTTTGCTACTTCAATAATAATGTTCAATAATAATAATAATTTATTATGTTAAAGTATTTAAATTATAGTAAATTGGGAGGGTGATTACTAATTTATAAATGTAAAATAATTTGGAAAAGTATTTATGTAAATTGCTGTTTTTATAAGAAGACTAAAAAAACATGCATCCTGTTACACCATGTGTCTAATTTACTTATATACATTACTGACCTTAATAAACGCAGTATTTTGTTATTCCATTTTATATTGTGTTTTAAATAAATAAAGTAATGAATTGCAAATTATTTTACTGCTAAAATTATCAAAAAGATACGTAAATAAAATGCTGGTTTAAGTTTGAGTTACATGAATTGGGCATTTCCTTAAACCAGGAAAGCAATGTCAATATATGCATATTATTATTACTATACTGTTATAATCGTATAGTAATTTTAATGTATTAAATCATCATAAAACACCAAACCTGTTTCTTTTTACAGGAGACATGTACTGCATTTATCAGAAGGGATAGAAAATCTTGGTCCTATTAAATTAGATTTGGCAGTGTGTCTTTTGTTTTCTTGGGTCATTGTAGTTCTGTGCCTTATAAAGGGCATTAAGACATCTGGAAAGGTAAGTAGTGTAAAGCAGTAAGAAATGTTTTCAATATGCTACAGTCACAAACAGTAATAATTAAGGAATACAATATAAAACAAAATAAATGTTAAATTCCATATTCCAACACTAGTTTAGTAGGCTAACTTATATTCAAAGGTGCACACACACACACACACACACACACACACACACACACACACACACACACACACACACACACACACACACACACACACACACACACACACAAAACAACTTCATTGGTGAAGCTAGGATTTTCTGAGTGGATGTATTACCATTACCATACCCAACTTGACATTATCATTATCATTATCAATAATCCCAGTTTAAGTAATAATGTAATTACCATGAAAATATTTTGAAATGAAAGCACCATTAAATAGAGTGAATCAAAGTTTCCAAAATCCATAACAAAAAAGTGTTACTGTTTTTATTTAGAACTTTTTGCTACTTTTTATCAATTATTATGGTAAACACAGAGAAAACCATAAACAACTAAATGTTTAGTGTCAAGAGTTATAGTCACTTTTCATCTAAATGCTGAGTTTTCACATAGTTTTTAAAAAGTGGCACATATTTTATGTTTAAAAAATATTTTGACCAAAGTTTCTGGAACACGCTGCACTTAAAAAATAAATGACAATACAGTAAAATGACAAAAACTATAAAACTTAATAGCCAGCTGAAAAATTTGTTATTGAGAAGAATTCATTGTAAGCAAACAAAAAATCTTTGCCTGTTTATTGTGTGGATTTGGTTCTTATAATTATGTAACATCATAAGGTATTAAACTTTGTTTTAAGCCTCAATTACACCTGCTGAGTGCTCGGCTGAGACAGTGCATTCGGCCGAGTACTCTACTAATGTGATCAGTACAGTCAGTACTCGGCCTAGTACCGGATGAGTGATTTGACCGAGGACAGTGGATAGAACGTGTTCTATTTTCTCGGCCGAATGAGTCCCCCCCACCCACCCACGCACTCTACTCGGTGCTCTACTCATCTATCACTCAGTCAGTGAGATCAGTCGAGTCAGTGAAGTGTTAAGTGAGTCCTGTTGCAGGCGCTCTTTTTTGTTATTATTTCATTGTACATTTTGTGCTTCTACATTTTTTAAATATGTCCAAGTGGTCCAGTGAAACAACGTTAAAGTTTGTCCAGGAATACAAAACACATGAGTGTTTGTGGGATTTCAAATCGGCTGTGTACAAAGACAAAAACGTGCGGGATGCTGCTTATCTCAAGTTGGTAGAAGCAATGAATTTACCCGACTTTGGTGTGCCAGAAGTAAAAAATAAAATTAAAAATTTGCGATCGACATACAACCAAGAAAAGAAAAAAGTCGAAGATTCTAAAAAATCGGGTAGCGGATTAAATTCAGTTTATGAATCTAATGTAAAATGGCTCAAGGAACTGGAACCTACCATGAACATTGGGGAGAAGAGGAAAACATATGATAATGTAAGTTATATTATTTATTACATACAATATTATGTCAAATAGTTTAATACATAATTTTATAAGTTTCCGATATTTACACTTCATGGTCAATGAACCATTCTGCTTTGCCATGGCACTGCTCCAGAGTTAATAAAATAGCCGGCATACCTGTCTCTTAAGTTCTCTTGCTTGTCTTGATGTATGATTTGCCACATTATTACGATTACTACTTGGCAATTGGTTATTAACTTCTTGTCTCCATGATCCAGGAATTATAACACCTGCATCCACATCTTCAATGTCTAAGCTGCCTTGTGGAAGATATGTATTCGTACTCGTAATTCTCAACCAATTATGCAATGCACATGAAGTACAAATAATTTTATTGGTTACATGTGCACTAGTCATTATAGGCTTTTGAAATATCCGAAATCTACTTGTTAGAATCCCAAAGGCGTTTTCTACTATTCTTCGAGCTCTCAACAATCTATAATTGAAAATTTTTTGTTGAAATGTTAAAGGTTTATGTGAATACGGTTTCAATAAATACGTCTTCAAAGGAAAGGTGTCATCACAAACTAAAAATCCACCATTCGGCAACAAATCATTTTCCAGTTTTTCGTACATTAGAGAGTCCCTGAAAATACCGCCATCTGCGTTTCTTCCATTTGATCCGACGCTGATATAACGAAAACAGTAATCATGGTCAACTATAGCAAGTAACACAATGCTATTGGAGCCCTTGTAATTCCAAAATTCGCTTCCACAATTTGGAGGTGCTTGAATTGTAACATGTTTTCCGTCAATACTACCATGGCATCCAGGAAAATTCCATCTAGTGTTAAAGCCATTTTCTATCACTTTCCAATCTTCTTGAGTTGTTGGCACCTGGAAATAAAAAAGTGTTGTGAAATTCTTCAGTCCCTGGTTAATATAATCTCAGGTTAAATAAAATTATTTAACCATGGAAAAATTCTGTAGTTAATGTCATGCTGAGCTACTGTAAATTCAGTTAATTAATTATACACAATAATACCAATATTAATATTTCATAATAGGTTTTAAGTCAGGGTGTAGGTTCTTTTAACATTATGAATAAACACAAAAGAATAAACAACTTTCACTAAGTAAATGTTTACCTATGAGATTGTCAGTGTCATAGTCTGCGTTTCAGTCTTAAGTTTGTCCTTTGTTTAGGGTATTTTATGTTTTTATTTATTCATTTAATCTCTGCCTGTTCCATCTGTTTAATTTTTATCTTAGGCCTATACCCAGGATTTCCACTCATCAATATAGAGGTTTTTATCAAAGTCTTATTAATATATCAAGTATTATACTGTATTAGTAGTCTAATCCCACAATTTAGGGAACATCATGTCACATAACAATATTCATAAATTTTCGTTCTTTTTATGTTGCAGATTAATGAAGGGCAAGAGATCGTGGGTGAAAAGGATAATAATGAAGAACCTCCATCGACTTCACCACAACTCAGTGCAGAAGCCCGTTCATCCTCCCCAAAACAAAAGAAAGCCAAAAGCCTCATTAATGCCGTGAAAGATCTCAAGCATTTACACGCATCCATCAATGCCACTGTGGATGACGAAGATTCCTTCGATGCATTTGGGAATAGTGTTGTAAAACAGTTAAGAAAGTTATCAGAAGAACGAACGCTTTTGGCTCAGAGTGCAACCAAAATCTTCTGACGGATTACGGTATTCAAGATTTACGAGAAAAAAACAACATTCTCAGTCAACACTGGCCTACGATAACCATCACCATTTATCAGGTGCATCTATGCCATCATCATACTTTGTACCTTCACCATCACTCTCATCGACTCCTCAATACCAGTCTTCACCACAGTCAAGTGACAGCTACAGTTATACGCAGACATCACAGTCAGCAACGTCTCAGTACCAGATGTTACCACAGTCAGCCAACAGTGCAAGTGAATTCAGTCCTACAGACTCCTCTGATAAACTGGTCTCGTTTATTTCTGCCACTTTCAATTAACTTTTGATTTAGAAACCTAAGTACTTGTGATGTTCTTATAATTAATTACATAATTCAAACATTTCAAATAAATATCTACTTCAACAGAAATATTAGTTTTAATTCACTTACCTTAATGTAATCCTTTAGGTGTTCGTAAATAGCATCCAAAATGTCTGGGATAAATTAAGTTATAGCTGGTTGGGACACTCTGAAGAAATATTGTAAAAAGCGATAACTAGCTCCTGTTGCAAGAAAACATAAAGTGACTTGTAATTTCACTTTTGCTGGCATAGCAGCTCGCAAAACAGTGTCTGTTTTTTTAATTTTAGGAGTTATAGCTTTAAGTAAAGAATCAAACTGCTTTAATCCCAGTCTCATAAAAGATCTATATTCTCTGAGACCTTCAGTTTCAAATTCTCTTAACAGGGTTGCAGTTGCTCCCCTAACATCTCTTCTCAATAGCCACGGTCTTGTCCATAATCGTTTTCTATTACTGCTGATTTCATGTTCGATTTCCTCTATTAAGGCAGGTATGCTCAAGTTACAATACTGTTTAAAAACTGTCTTCACTTTTTTCATTTTTCCCCGCTGCGAAACCATGTTTAACGTATTCAAACCGATCTCAAAACGGACTGACTCGTCCACTGTCCCTCCGCATGTAATCACCTCTCTCCACTAAAGTTGCTCGGCTGAGTACCGAGTAGCGAGTGACTCGGCCCAGCACTCGGCAGGTGTAATTGCAGCTTTATTATTCCCCTAAATAAAAAGTGAACAAAAGGAAGGCTAATCACATTTGTTATTTTTGTGTGCAAGCACTAAATTATTTTATTTCAGACAAATTAATTTACATGCCTTGTTTTTTGTACAGAAAAAACTTGACACAGTCACAGGAAATGATAGTATACTATCTAAATTTTAGTACAGTATTTTTAACTTTACTCATAAATTACCTAACACAACACGTCTAATACTGTTATGCACAACATGGACTTTCTAAAACAGAGTAACCTTCATATAAAAGAAAGACAATAAAACTTTCATATTTTATTGGCACACTTTTAGAAAAAATTACACAAATTTTGAGTGGGTATAATGAATCTCTCCTGCTTACTGTACAACCAAGCATGAAATGGATTTGTTTTATCAATATCACAGCAAAAACTTAAGACTTAAAATTCATTCCAGTTTTGTTATTAAGAAGTCTAAATCTCATACTCAGAGGTTATTATACTTTATTTTTACTAAACTTTATGGTGGCCATGAAAAATTTATTCATGGAGGATTTTGTTACTTAGAAGTTTATTTTCAGAAAGCTGACAGTATTTTTCCTGCAACTCCCCATTATGCAGTTTAGTGGGAAATGATTTTGTTTCATGATTGTAAGTGAAACAAGTCTCCCTTAATGGATCTGGGACACCATATATGGTTCACTCTGTATCTGGTTCATTCTTCTGTTGCTAGACTTTAGTAAACTACCATATGGTAGTTTAGTTTTTAAAAATAGTGTTTTATTATTCTGTATAATTTTTATGACATTTTCAATTTGGCTAAATATTGCAAATGAACATTACAAATATCAATACAACACTTTTAGTGCTACAATCAAACACATTTTAGGAATGCATTAAATTTTTCTGAGTGGCCGTTGAATAACTTACAGATCATTAAAGAAGTTTCTTTTGAAGGCTGTAAATTTGCTTGTAACCTTTATGAAATCAATATTAACAAAAATTGCAATATCATATAATTAACTGCTTGATGCAGAGTTAATTATTATATTTATGCCTATCATGAAGCTTGTGCATGTAAAATAATTTCAGCTTATTAGAAATGTACCTAAATCTATACAATATTTGTGGACAATATACTGTATATTGCATTTTTTACAATTATAATAAAACTGAGTGAAAAGATGTTACGTCTTGTTAACTCTAAATGAAAATACAAAATCATGTAGCCAAAAAGATTAACATATTAAAGAGTAAAGTATTAATAGATATAAGCATTTGTTTTGCTATGACTGGTAACTGTATGTTTAAATAAATATAATTAATTCACTACCGACTTAGAACACAAAGTTTTTTATGGGTAAAAACATAAAAGTTTTACCTTATAGCCTGAACCGGTTTTCGCTTTTAAAAAGCTTCTTCAAAGGCTCTTGTAGTTTTTTTAAAACAACTAACTGTACACGCCAAAAGAGAATGTGGGTAGTATCAGGATCTAAAAGAAACTGTGTCAAGATGTACTGACTCTCAAAGAGTCATCTGCAGCACCCCCATGTGATATGAAATTAACACAGAGTGTCATGAAATATTAGTTTAGGTTTACAAAGTTTTAAAAAGAAAATGCTGTAGATAAAATATTTTCCAGCTGTTGGAAATTTTCATCTTTGTATATATTAAATGTTCAAATGAATCATTAAATGTCAAGGTTGTGTGCAATTTAGGACTACGTATAATTGCGTTCATGGGTGGCATAGTATTTCAGCCAGTTTTGAAAGGGAGCCAGGAAGTCAACATGTCTGGGAATGACTGGTCTAAGCTTTAATAGAGTGCAATTCAACTCACTCAATTTGTAATTATACTAAGTGTTGTAGCTTTTGTATTATTTTAATATCACCTTCACAAAGTCCTTATACAGTATTTATATATTCTTCACTATTATGTTCTTCACATTCATTTGTAATAAAAAAAGTTGGATGATTGCAGGTTGTCTACTTTGCAGCTACTTTTCCGTACATGATCTTGTTTACACTTCTTGTGACAGGACTCTGCCAAGAAGGTGCAATTTCTGGAGTGCTTTATTTTATAACACCAACTTGGAAGAAGCTACTCGACATACAAGTTAGTAAAAGATTTTATATATAGTTTTAATTAGCATTATAATAAGCATTTTTGTTTGAAGAAAATATTAATAATCAGGTATCATAAAAGGTTTCTACTGCAGATCAGTTTTGATAGAAAAGAAATGGACACTACTTATATTCACATTGTTTTTGGGCCATTTTATCACAAAGGAAAGTAGGTGTATATCCATTAACACCTAATGGCTATCTGGTTTTCCTCATCAAATCTGGACTTCAAGATAGCCACCACATACATTTATTGAAGAAATAAATCATACAATTCTGCTATGATGCTACATAAATAATTGTATTATGTAACAAACCGAATTACATTTCTGTCGATTCAAGTATGAAATCCATTGTTTTCTCTCATGGATATATTTCCCTGGCACTGAGGATTTTTTTTTTGAGTCTTCTGTGGTTACTTCAAAGGTTTGGCTTCATTTTGGTTTTCCAGGTGTTTGGCATGTTCTGTTTTTTAATCTTCAATCAGATGTTTTGGTTACAACTGTGGTAGTTGATCATCAGTGCCTATCTTGACAATTTCAGTGACAATAATGAATTCACAAACTACTTATATTTGAGGCTGGTGGTGATGGTTTTAATTGGCAGAGTATTGTCAAATTTTGTATCAGATGTATTACTATAGATAAAATAATTTATTAACAGCTTTCTGCATTTATTAAGTAGATATTAGTTTCTTCTTTCTTCTCTGCCATGCCCAACTATACTTCATTCAAAGAGACCAGACACAACCATATAAACAGACAGTTCATATGATCAGAACTGTTGTTCATGATCAGGCAATGACATCATTCTAAAGGCTGGTTCACACTGGAAGTTACACTAAAACCAAATTGACAACATCCACACAATATGTTGAATCCACTTTCAGTATGAACTGATCTTAATTCTTGGAATACAAGGCAACACACAGTTACAGCAACATGTGCAACTATCATTCGAACAGGGCATGCATCAGTTTTGTAGTCTCTCTGATTTTGGCAACTATGGTATAGATGCAGATGCCCTACATTCTCTTCTTCTCTGTGTCCTCTCCAACAAGGCTTCTATGATTAAAAATTATTTAAATTTTACGTTGATATGAGTACATAAATTTTGTATATTTGAACAAATATTATACAAATTTAATTAAAAATCAATTGCAAGCAGAATTATCACTGTTGCACACCACTATATAAAAATTATTCTGATTAGCACTTTCAAGCTTCACAGCTCATTGTCAGATCGGATATGAAACAAATAACCTGAAAACAAACCCTTCACCCCACCCCACCCTGTTCACACACAACAAGCTATAAATCAATGTCCCTTCCCCACCCTCAGCCCTGTCCCACCATCTGGACAGTTACATATTTTTCTAGCAAATTCCTTGTGTTTGTGTGTGTGCACGCGTGCGCGCGCATTCCTTTTAAACCTAGTCTTTCTCATCCACACATGTGTGCCAGTCACACACACTTATTTTAAAAACACCTAATTATTCCTATGCAATTTAATTCTTAATCTTTTCTATCTGTCCTCTATCATTTACTTCTTAATTATGTTATAAAATATTTCTTCATTATCAAATTTAATTTTAGTATTAATTGTGTGGATGAGAAAGACTAGGTTTAAAAGGAATGCGCGCGCGCGCATTCCCACACACACACACACACACACACACACACACACACTGAAACACAAGGAATTTGCTAGAAAAATATGTAACTGTCCAGATGGTGGGACAGGGCAGAGGGTGGGGAAGGGACTTTGAATTATAGCTTGTTGTGTGTGAGCAAGATGGGGTGGGGTGGGGGTGAAGGGTTTGTTTTCAGGTTATTTGTTTCATATCCGATCTGACGATGAGCTGTGAAGCTTGAAAGCGCTAATCGGACTAATTTTTATATAGTGGTGTGCAACAGTGATAATTCTGCTTGTGATTTTAACCACTAACACAACTTTCTTCATTAAAAATCAATTATTAATATTTAATTATTTAAGAACCTGGCACTTTAAAGATACTCTGCCGTTATTTCTGACATTAAAGCAAAAAATAAAAATTATCAATTATACTTTAAAATGTACAGGTCAGAATAACCAACATATTTTTATAAATTTCGTTTTAAGCTCTGATAAATATGTATATGAAACATGTATTCTTCCAGGTATGGCAAGCTGCTGCTGGGCAAATGTTCTTCTCACTGAGTGTTTCAATGGGTGGTTTGATTATGTACAGCAGCTACAATGATTTTAGGAATAATGTATACAGGTATATATATTATATATTTTACATTTTATACCTTTTACCCCTGGTCTATAGCAGTTAAACAATTTGTACATATAGGCCTAACTTATGCATGCTTATCTCTAGCCAAGTTTTTAGAAACTTTAGTTGACATTTCAAAATGGGTATGACCAATTTTCAGCATGGGAGATAATGTGATAACTAGAAATACAGCTGTATTTCTGAATTTTTCTGTCTTTTATGGTTTTATCAGGAAGTGCATAAATTGCTTGAAAGGACTTTTATAAGATCAATGAGTGATCCTTGTCAATCAATGTTAGTTCATTCATAATTAGCACATCACATAAAAAGTATTATTAGTTAATATTAAATGGTAATATCTTTTATCATAAACTTTATGATAATGTGTTATAACATATAATAAAGAATCTTTACCATGACAGTGTACTATAGATGTTTTTCTAACAATTTATGTTGTTTACAATTTTTCTGAAAAACAGGAACCATCATTTTTATGTTAGTATTGACACATAGTGTTGATTATATTTACAATACATGTGTACCCTTATCCCCTAGGACTAATGTACTTGTTTTTGTTGTTAGTTTGTAGTCAGCGAACATTTCATAACATCTTTTATGCTTTAAACATCAAAATCAGCTCATCATACTACAATAACAAATGAAATTTTAGTACGTAGGCTTTCACGGCCGGTGTCATTATAATTATTTAAAACTTCCGGGCTGAAAGGCCATGGTCGAATGCTTGATCTTCTACAGCTAGACGTTTCGGCCACACCACCGGTGACCATCTTCAGTAGCAAAAAGTGTTCGAAATAGATGGTACGCCGAACACGTCTCACAATGAACAGGGAACAAGCAACTCCCAAAAATTGTTCACATGCAATAATAATGCCAACGAGTATAAAACAATTGTATTACAATTGTCCCGCACAATTATATAACACGTAACACTTCACCACAATACTTCGAACCGCACTAGAATATATCGCAACTCACTCAACTGAGCATCGCTGATTACTTGTATTTATACCCCGTCGAAAATCCAGAAACATGCATACTACGCATCAACAATGCTACTAGAAAACACCAGAACATAATTGGTTGCAGACTTGCACACAGTGCGCGGACTGGTGAGTCCGGAACAATCTCACTAACACATGTTGAGAATCACGTATGCACACAATATTACAGCCAGTTCCACTGGAACATTCGAGAAACACTTAGATTGTTCTGTAATGTTGTAACACTGCCCCCTCCTTAAGCCTGTTCGCCCCGAACTGGCAAACCATCTCTGAAGTACTACTCGGCCAGGCGATCTACATAGCTGGTCTACTTGCAAAAGATAATTCTCTGGTTCTTCGAATTCAGTCTCGTGTGACCCGAACATCAATTTCCCAGGAATATGAATCTTCCGCTCAACTACTAGTTTTGCAGGAATCACTCCTGTTGTGTCATGTACTGATGACCTATACGCCATTAGCTGGTCCAAGTCTGATTGGTTCTCGTCAACAACCTCTTGCATGACTTCATCTTCATGTAACATTTTCCTCGGGTTCTTCCATTGACTCAGGAACAAGCAAGAGTCTTGTCTCGACACCCATAGTTGGCTTTCCAATCACTTCTTTTGTCGTTACACTTATTTTCTGCTAGTTCTACCTCCATTTCTGCTTCCAATAGGGAGGGTTCCTCTTGACCATACCTGTTGACTTTTTCTTCGGCCAATGTCACTTGCTTAATCGAATGGTTGGTAGACCCTGTCATTTTAGCCATGTAAAGATTTATCTTCTCTTGGCCAACCCTCAGGACATTCTCTCTTAAGTCCACAACGAATCCGTAGGCATTCATAATGTCTGTGCCAAGAATCACTTCATCGACTATGTCTGCAATGACCATTTGGTGTCTAAACTCGAGGAGACCTAGGCATACACATACGTTTGCCTTTCCTAACACTTTGACTCGGCTTCCAGTTACAGTCTGTATTGTACAAGAGCTAATTTGCGGCTGGCGGTTGCTGACTAAGTCGGGGCGCACAATGGACACTGTTGCACCCGTGTCATCTGTAAATGATGTTGGTTTACCTTCCACAAATCCATTAAAGATCAAGTTTCCACTGGTTTTATGTAACATGGAAACTATGTGCTGTTCTGGGGCTTTACTTCTCCAATTGGTGCACTCTTTTCTCTTGGTATTTTCTTCTCCCAACAGTCTACCTTTAGGTAACCACGTTTTCCACAGTTGTAACACTTCGGTCTTCTGTTTTTTCCCACCGTTCAATCATTGTGGCACTGATGATTTCTTAAACTGTTGTTCTTGAATTGTCTCTTTATTCTGTCCATTATGACGATACTGTGATATTGGATCAGTTTGGCTACAACGTGGTGGCATACTTTGATTAATGTAGGTCGCCGACTTGACAGCTTCAAAACGGAGAGCATGAACAAGAGTGTCTGATTTATTATCATGCCGTGCCATTCTTAACACTTGTTGTAATTTACTATCTCTGATACCGTCAATAAACATTGTTCACAATGTTCACAAAATCAAATAAAAGTTGTTCACACGCAACAATAATGTCAATGAGTATAAAACACAATTGTCCCGCACAATTGTATAACACTTAACACTTTGCCACAATATTTCGAACCGCACTAGAGATATCACAACTCAAACTCAACTGATCATTGCTGAGTACTTGTATTTATGGCCCGCCAAAAATCCAGAAACATCCATACTACGCATCAACAATGCTACTAGAAAACACCAGAACATAATTGGTTGCGGCCTTGCACACCGGCCACAAGGACCGGTGAGTCCGGAACAATCTCAATAATGCATGTTGAGAATCACGTAAGCACACAATATTACAGCCAGTTCCACTGGAACATTCGAGAAACACATAGATTGTTCTGTAATGTTGTAACAATATAGAACAATGTCCATCATTTATACTCCTAGCATGGCAGGTGCAACACATAATATACCCCAAGCTTGTCAGCTGACCTTTCTATGGAGGAGGACTTCATAGGTTGACTATGCTAATTACCATCATTCTGACCTTCTCTTCACACTGCGTCTTTTACTTAGCCTCAAAATAGTAGGTAAAAACTATATCCCAACATTCCTGTAACATCAACCATTTTGTACAGGAAACAAGAACATTAGTTTGTCACAATATACCAGAATAAATAAGTAAATAGTTTAAATCTTCATGTGAGAATAAGATTATTTTTATATTAATTCTCTGATTCATGAATTTAATAAATCATTTTAATACATGAGGAGTTATGACAGATATAAACTACAACACTGCACTATTTAATTTTGACAGCTAGAATTATAAATAAACAGAAAATAAATTTAGGGTGTAGTAAACCAAGTGTTGATAACAATATTTTAAAAATGTAATACAGTGGAAATCGTTTAACGCGAAAACGGTTACCACAAAATATCGGTTAACACGAAATACCACTCGGGTACCGATCGCCGTTTGTTATGTACAGTGTATTATTTGTACGGTTAACACGAAAGGTTTACCTGAAAAATATCGGTTAACACGAAAAATTTTTGTTAAAAATAATTTTTTTTGGCTGGCTTTTAAGTAACTGCATACAAAATAAAGCCACACAAGTACGCCCAAAAGCTTGTTTTCGATGTAAAGGAATCCATTCTTCATCTCTAAAAGAGAAAGAGCAGGTAGTGACCATAGATTGTTTTGTCTACCTGTTTTGTTTTGTCTTCAGTACCAAGTTCTATTTACAGTACTACTGTATACAGTGTACCGTTGTTTACGAGAAACCATACCTCTCCTTCAGCACCAAATGTGTTGTTCATTGACCGCAAATAAACCGTTATCGCTTACATTAACTACCTACTCTATAGGGTGTGGTGAGTTCAGTTCAGTTGTATTCTGTGCGTGTACAGCGGTGGTAAAGTTTGCGGTACGGTACCGATAACATTTTATTGTAAAAAATTTACTCAGTTGTGAGGATTATCTGTTTACTTTTTTACTGTACAAACTTCTTAGTCTTTTACAGACAGTTAAGTGACGTTAAGCGTGTGACGTGTACATGTTAAGTGAAGTTACGCTTTCGTAAATTTCGTTTTTGCAGTCCGGAAGTAAAATGGAGAAGAAAGTGTGTAAACAAAGTGCCCTCTCTTTAGAAAAAAAGTTGAACTCCTCCAAGCTGTTAATGAGGGTATTCGAACTAAAACAGAAATCTGTAAAACATTCGCTATACCAAACTCGACGTTATCCACGATTATAAAAAATAGAGATAAAACTTTAGAACTGTATGAGTCGGGCAAGTTTGAACCAGGCAGAAAACGTTTCCGTAAGACAAACCACGAAAACTTAGAGGCTGCTCTTCTTGTTTGGTTTAAGCAAGCAAGATCACAAGATGCTCCTATTTCTGGACCACTACTGATGGAGAAAGCAAACGTTTTTACAGAACAGATGAACTTAAATTTCACTGCAAATCCTGGCTGGCTAGAAAGGTTTAAAAAACGAAATGGCATAACCTTTAAAAACATCTGTGGCGAATCAGGACAGGTGTCACAAGAAATGACATCATCGTGGTTGCAATCTACGCTGCCTGCAATTTTAAAAGACTATCCACGTAAGGATATTTTCAACGCCGATGAAACAGGACTATTTTTCCATTGTATGCCCGATAAAACACTTTCATTCAAAGGGGAGCAGTGCTCTGGTGATAAAAAGTCCAAAGAGAGAGTGACAGTGATGGTAGGTTGCAATGCTGATGGGTCAGAAAAACTTCCGTTACTTGTTATAGGAAAAAGTTTAAAGCCGCGCTGTTTTAAAAATGTTAAAAAGTTGCCAGTAGAATATAAAGCTAACAAACAAGCGTGGATGACGTCTAAAATTTTTACCGAATGGCTGGTTTCGTTAGACAAACATTTCACTTCTCAGAAGAGGAAAATTGTGTTAATTATTGACAACTGTCCTGCCCACCCATGTGACCTAAAATTGATGGCAATTAAACTTGTTTTTCTACCACTGAACACGACTAGTGTCCTACAACCTTGTGATCAAGGTATTATTCAAAATTTAAAATTTCAGTACAGAAAGTTACTTCTGCGGAAATACTTGGCCACTATTGAGGGGAAAAAAGATTTCTGTGTAAATGTTCTGGATGCTTGTAACTTGTTAAGAACAGCGTGGAACCTCGTGACGCCTACAACAATTCAAAATTGTTTCGCTCATGCTCGATTTATTTTGAATTCAGAAACTGAACAACCCGAAGAAAATGAAATTGATCCTACACTATCTGAAATGTTTAATCGTGTGTCATCTGTATTAAATGTTTCAATTTCTCTAAATGAGTACGTGACTGTCGACGAGAACGTAACTACGGCTCCCGTATTAACAGATACCGATATCGTGGAAACAGTGCAAGTTGACAACTGTGAAGGTGATGATAGTGACGATGAACTTGACATGGAAAATAATATTGAAAATGTTCCTACCACTACCGATATGCTTTCGTTGCTGAGCCGTGTTCGTCGATATTTTGAAGCCAACTCGGAAGGTGAAATGTTTGAACACGTTGATAAATTAGAACAATTTGTTGAAAATAAAATAGTGCAAAATTGTGTGCAAAAGAAAATAACGGATTATTTTAAATAAAGATAAACACGAAAACTACGGTAAAGTTGAAAGACATACAGTAGTCTATAAGAAAACCTAAATCATAGGACTAAATTTAGAACAGCTAATAATAATTTTAAGAAAAATTAACAATAATAAACCATGAGGATAAATAAAAGGTTGTATTTGTTGCATTTTACTAGACAGTACAATAAATAATCTACAGTACACTATTTGTTCACTTCCTCATTTTGTTTCACTTTTTGTTCGCTTAACGCGAAATTCGGTTTACACGAAAAAAATAACTGGTCCCCGTCATTTCGTGTTAACCGATTTCCACTGTAGTAATAAGATGTTCATTTTATTACTCCTAGAATGGCATACATTTAGTGTGTTACCTGGATTCTAGAGCTGATTCTTTAATTATTTTATAAACCTCAGAGAATATTCTACAACTTACTGTACTTTAGTAAGTTGAATAAAAATATAAAATGGAACATGTAAACAGAGATAGCAAGGAAAGCCTACCAAATGCACACTGCTTAAGACTTACCAGTAGCAACTGGTGAATTTTGAATTGGGAGAATCTGGAAAATATTGATTACAAAAATATTTTTGTTATAAAATTTCTAAAAATAATAGTATATAATTTTTAGGTAGCAAAAGATGTTTCTGTTGATTAGTTACCACTTGGTGTAGTACAAAAGTATTATTGAATACTTATTACTTGTTACTTATGACAAATATGAGAAAGATTTGACTATCACAAGTGGGAAACAATATTGTAGTTTTAATATATAAGTGCAAATTGGACAGTGTGCATTAGGATAGATGTTAAAACATAAACAAGATTTACTAGAAATTACCACAACTGGATAGGGAAACCCTGGTAATGTGCGAAGCTTTAACTAACTGTTAATATAAATGGAGGCTCTTTTAGTATATTTTTATTATATCATCTCATGTATTCATGTGGCAGCTAATCATATGATGAGTGGGGCAATATGTTATATAAATACTCTGACTTTCATATTAAGTTGTTATGAGAACTTATTTATATTGCTGTAAAATAGTATGATTCCTTCTTATATATTATATTTATTTTAAGGGACGCACTTGTTGTAAGTGTGATGGACACAATAACCAGTATGATATCAGGTATTGTTACATTCTCAATCCTTGGTGCCATGGCCCATGACCTCAATGTACCAATTGACCAAGTTGTGAAGGAAGGACCTGGATTAGCATTTGTTGCATATCCAGAAGCTCTTCTCCGTCTACCTGTGCCTCAGGTGTGGTCTGTTTTGTTCTTCCTTATGCTTTTTGTGTTAGGCCTTGACAGTGAGGTAAGAATTTGAAATTAATATCTTTGTTAATTTTGTCTACTTTTGCTAATATATAAAACATTATTTTCCTTAATCAAACGTTGTTAACTGCTCTTTAAACTGATATTTACATTTTTCAGTATTTAATATATCTCATCAAAATAACAAAAAGTATAATACTTTCAAAAATTTACTTTAGAATCTCAAGTGTTCCATTTAAGAAAAAAAAAAAAAATAGTTACAATCATACACTTTGATTTTATGAAAATTATAATGAATTTGAATATGGTGGATTGCCACTTCTTAATTGAAGAAATGATTCTCAGCATTCTAAGTACAGATAAAATTGCAATTTGCCTCTGTACTCACACTTATGAACTCAAAATACCTTCCTAATTTCAATTAGTCACTCTCAGTATGATGTAGTGTGTTTAAATATAAAGACAGCCATAGCTGTTGTATAAAGTTTTATATAATAAAATATACTGTGTGTGTGTGTGTGTGTGTCCTGTAATATGTGCCCTAAAACCATTAAATTAACATTTATCTCTTATTGTTTGTTAGTACAATATCAAAGTTGTTTTTATAATAGTTAACAGAATTGACGTAACAATTGTTATTATATTTATATTTATTTTAAAAATACATTCCATTCAGAATGATCACTCTCCACAAGCTTTCATCTCTTCTTCTGATCTGTGAAAAAATTTAAATTAATATTTGAACTGGAATGACACAAAAATCTTCAAAAAACTACATTACACTAGATTGTAAAATAATATCCTCATTCACATCACACATTACATCAGTAGTACTACTACTACTATGTATAAAAAATACTTTCTACATATAATTATTTATTTACTACTATTCATCATATTTTTAAATAAATATTCATATTCAACACCTCCCTCTTTACAAAGTCCTTTCCTAGAAGGATATGATCAATAGGATAATGTGAACTGTTCCCCAATAAAATACATGTAAAAAATACAAAGACAATTATTTCAAATTATTTTAAATACAAAGACATTTAGGAACTCTCTCTCTCTCTCTCTCTCTCTCTCTCTCTCTCTCTCTCTCTCTCTCACACATGTACACAGCATGTATGCACACGCATGCACACACACACACACACACACACACACACACACACACACACACACACACACACAAGCGCGCTTTTGTTCAAGGACCTAAAAAACATTTAAACTTTTGTAATGTCATTGTTTTACTAATTTGTTTTGTGGAAGTAAAATTTATATAATTTCTTATTCATAAGTAATGTAGTTGTTAAAATTAAAGTTGTTTACTATAATCAATTTTAAAATATTCTTCTTAAAATTAGCTGTCATAACCACAACATTTGAAGATATAACATTTGTTTCCTTTGATCCAAGGGATCAGTTAAT
Source organism: Magicicada septendecula (assembly GCA_034769895.1). Taxonomy (NCBI): domain Eukaryota; kingdom Metazoa; phylum Arthropoda; class Insecta; order Hemiptera; family Cicadidae; genus Magicicada; species Magicicada septendecula. The sequence continues at coordinate 639,522,863 of CM068367.1, forward strand.
GGAGTGATAATTAGGTTAGCAGTATCTGAAAATTGTAAGGAAAAATTCTGCTTAAATTGTACTCAGTTCATGTGTTCTTGAAACAGTTATAACAAATAATAAAAAAAATCATGAACATGTGTGTGTGTGTGATCATGGGCTCTTAAAAGTTAAAACTTTCATAATTGCTGCCGAGCAACCTAAAATTTATATAAAACATTCAATGTTTTACTTCTAGTGTGAGCCAAGCCTATTGATATTACAGTAGAACCTCTGTTAACTGAAACAAAGTGGGATGGCGGTTTCGGATAACCAAATTTTCGGATAATAATTAACATATAAGTTTTTAAATTATGAGGAAAATAACTGGAGGCAATATACAATATTATCAAAAGATTTTAATAAAAATCAAACTATTTACATAAAGTTATTTTTTAACACTAGTTTTATGATTTTTTTTTAAATCTTATATTTTCTTTTGATTTTTCTTTTCACATCGCTTTGTTGCAGCAATATCTCGCCACTGCTTCATTAGCAGAATGTCAAAGGGCTTTAATTCTTCAGATCATTCAACAAACTGTAACACTATCTGAAAACATGAATAAAACTCCATGAGAAAAACGTGTATTTCATATATCCTAATTTAATGCCCTAACCCAAAATAATATCTCTTTCCTCTGAGGCATCGAAGATCTCATCAGCAGTGTCATGGCTGCTGCTCTCTGCATGTCATCGTCTTCGCCATTCTTTTGTTGCATGAATCATAAAAAAACAGCCTCATTTACTTTCTCATTTTGACACGTCTTCATTGTTTTCTTGTTTGGTATCTTCGAAGCATGCTCTTCAAACTTATTTTTCATCTTGACCCAATCAGAAACAGTAGGAACACCAACACTAAAATCAGCTGCCACAGTTCACAAAATCTCGTCCTTCTTTTAATTGCCTACAATTTTTCTTCAATTGTTATCATGACCCGTTTCCACTTTGTTGACATGACACACAATTTATTACATGTTTGTTAATACTAGTTTTCGTGTTTTATCCAGAAAACAAATTTTTGTTGTAGTAAAAATCGGAAATATATATAGTTTTTTGGTCGGTCATTACGGTTAAAAGCGTCCTGGTTAATGGAGGTTCTACTGTATTACCTAAATAAGGTCTCAGAGATATCTTCACATTTCTCTACTTAAAAAATTGTTTTAACAATAGTGACTACCAAGAAACATCAATTGAGGGAAACCTTATAAGAAATGTTTGGTGATAAATTGTAACTTTCCTTGTGAACACAAAGAAGGTGAATACCACACCGAAACATACGAGGACATTAATAAACGTAAGTGTTCACAAGGAAAGTTACAATTTATCACTAATATTAAGTGTGTGAATGAAGAGGATGAACCAACAAAACAAAGAAATGTTTGGTCAAAACCTGTTGATATGTTATTGGCCAAACTAACTTTTGAGGAATATCTATATTTTCATAGAAATAAATATTTCCAGTACTTAATAGGTTTATTGGCAGGTATAATCATATCTACTCATCTTCTTGTTTGTGAATGACTATTTTTTGATATCATATAAAAAAGAAGCTATTCACTAGAAATTGGGCACAGAGTTTGGGGCTAGAAGCCTAGTTTTGAATGAAGGTAGAATAAAAATCTATTGTGCATTAAAATTAAAAAAACTTTGATGAATTTTATGGATGTTGTGCTTTTTGTAATGTACTATAGTTCCTTACATAGGTGTTAGATCCCATATATATGTGAGTTTGGTGGCCTCTTAAAGTGATAATTGATCGCACTTGATTTGATTTCTTCTACTTTGAAAAAACTCAAGAAAGAACAGTAAACTTTCATAGACACATTTTTGTGAATTTTTTGTTGTTGTTTTCTGGTTAATTGTTTCCTGGCATCAACTCATTTATACTTTGCAAAATTTTTAGTTAATTCAGTATACATAAAAAGGAGACAAATTTAGATATTGCAAGCTGAATAACAGGATGGAGAGGCACTGTCCTATACAATTATGGAACACTGAGTAATGTAAGATATCTCCACACTGATACTTATAATAACAAACATCATAAGTAGCATCACTAACTGTATCTTAAAATATTAAGTTTCTATAATTAATGCACTGCTCTGACTTTTTTTGTTTCACTAAAACCCCGTATATCAGTAATTATGTAAATCTTTCTTTCCATACTTTCATATAGATTCTGAATGTAGCAATTCAAATTTTGACAGCATTTATTAAAATTTGAAATATTATATTTAAGGAGTTACAAAATTCAATGCACATTGGTTATATATTATGGTTATTACAGTGCTTAAGTAAAATCTTTAATACAGTATATAAGGTGGGCCTTGTGTCTAATCTTGTTTCTTCATCACAATATAGGGATATATTATAAAGCATCAGCATTGTTGGTGTGTTAAAACAAAGTATATTAAAATCTGTCATTTGGAGTGTTATATACAGACACAATCACAACAGACTGTTAGGTTGCTTATTTGTTTAGTGTTTATGTGATCAATCAGTTTAGAACTTTGCACTCGAAGTGGACATACATTTTAAGTGGAGTAAAACAAAAATATACTAACACATAGGGCTAGTCTTTCATTTTCACCATACAGACAATATGATGAGGAAAGCTGCAAACAAAAACCCCATTATCCTCTTAAAATTAATATATTATAACAATCAATTTTAATAAGTATAACAGTCATTATTATACTTAATGTGCAAACAAACTTAAAACTTACTAAACTTATATGTTTAGTATAACTTAACTGCATTGATTCATAGTTATAATTAATTCTTTTGTTCCAGTTTGCATTACTTGAAAATGTATTGACTAGTGTGTCTGATGAATTCAAGAGTCTGAGAAAACATAAACTTCTATTTTGTATATCTACTGCCATTCTTTGTTACTGTGTTGGTCTCACATGTGTAACTTATGTAAGTATCCTAACATTTATAAAAAGGATTTATAAACTAAAATACTACAATATGTTTAACTATAATACTATAAATAATGTAAAAATTAACGATATATTAATAAAAATGTGACAATCAAAAGTAATTCAGTTATTTAGGTAAATCACAAATTACAATATAATAATTACTTACTTACTTACTAGCCAACGCCCACCCTTGGCTGTTGGGCCATTAGGCGGCGCGCTGACCAGTAGAGACGTGAGAGCCTTGCCATACCATCCTCGTCCTGGACTTCCGTGTCTGAGATCAAGGCTGGACATGCAATTAGGTGATCCGTATTCATGGAAGCGTATCCACAGAGAACACATTCAGGAGACGACAACACGCCAATGCGGTGCAGGTGGGAGGCCAGGTAGTCATGACCGGTTGTAGTTCTAAAAAGAGCAACACTAGTTGCTCGGGGTAGAGTTCTGTTGATGGGGCCGTCCGTAACCAATGTTGCCCATCTTTTTCCCACACAGGCTCTTAATTGTTTTTCTTTTAGCCATAGGCTTATTGAGGAATTTATTAGTGCTTTCGCAGATGCATATGAGCTGGGGGTCTCCGGCTGAGGTAGTGCTGCGCCCATTTTGGCGAGGATGTCGGCTTTTTCATTTCCCATGATGTTGACATGGCTGGGTACCCATTGCAGTTCAATCTGCCAGCCTAATTGTACAAGGTTCTGCAGTTCTCGCCTACACTCAATTGTCAGGGAGCAGTTTGTATCACCATTTGAGGTCACGTTTTGAATCGCTGCAGTCGAATCTATGAGGAAGACGGCTTTGTTAGGTGGTGAGATCTTGGCAAGCTCAATAGATGCTGCCTTTATGGCTGCTACCTCTCCGTCATAGTTGCTTAGCCGGCCTCCTACAGCGAGGTGGCCTTCAAATAGAGAGCTGTAGAACCCAGCCCCTGTTGCCCCTGTAGATGGTATAGAGGATCCGTCTGTGTAGATTCGTATCCACTGCTCAGCGGGAAAATGTTTTTGTACAGTGTGTAAGGCTGCTTGACGAAGCTCGGCTTCATTCGACTCAGTTTTGGTCTTATTATGGTCGAAGAGTTTCAAGTTAGCATTTGGGAGTTGGCTAAAGAATTCACGGTGATGTATAAATGGTGCTGCCTCATTTGGTTCTATGTCATATTTGCGTTGGAGTTCTTCATAGATCGCAATCGGGCATTTCTGAGTTTTCAGCCTTTCTGTCGCTGTTTTATAGTTATTCCACCGTTGTTGGTAGGCTCTTTTACATCTCTCCCAGGATATGAGGCACAGCTTTTCCCGTCTTACTTGGATAGGTTCGACTTGCAGTTGTGACTCCATGGCAAGTATAGGAGTTGATTTTGGCGCACCAGTTATCGTTCTAAGGGCTGCATTTTGGACCAAGTGAAGTTTCTGGCATGCTGCATTGGAGGCAGTAATAGTTGCTTCTGCGCCATATTCCAATAGCGGCCGAATGTAGCTCTTATATGCAGTTGTCAGAACATCTTGATTTGCTCCCCATGTAGTCGCAGTGAGTCGTTTAAGTAGCCGGCAGCGCCTGGACGCACTGTTCGCGGACTGTTCTATATGGTGCTTCCACGTCATTCTGGTGTCTATATTAACACCCAGGTATTTAGACATGTTCACCTCTTCGAGTTCCGATCCACAATAGCGCAGATTGACCATAGGCCGCCTTGTTGATAGAGAGAAAAGTTGGTATGTCGTCTTGGTGGTATTTACCGTCATGGCATTTAGTTTGGCCCACTCTTCTAGTTTAACAAGTGCACTATTAATAGTTGCTTCAAGACCCATGATATGGCTGCTAGTTGCCCAGATGATAAGGTCATCGGCATACAGGAGCGCTTGTACTCCCGGCACACACCGAACAGCCACCAGAATGTCATTGACCATAAGGTTAAATAGGCTGCAGCTGATAACGGCACCTTGGGGTAGCCCTTGGCGTTGAATTCGGTACTCTGAAAGGCAATCATTATAGCGGACACGAATTTGTCTTTGACTCAGGAAGGACGCTATCCAGTTAAAAAGGTTACCTGCGACGCCACTCAAAGCAAGTTTGTGAAGCAACATGGGTCTCCAGACTGTGTCGTACGCGTTTTTTAGGTCAACCATTACTGCCAGGGAGGACATTTTCTTGTGGTACCCATCCTTAACACTTTGTGCAAAGTAGACGACTTGGTCCATGGTGCATCGGTGCGCTCGGAAACCTGCTTGGCATTCATCAATAACCGCATTCATTTCAAAGAACTGGTTCAGACGCCGCACAACCATTCTTTCGGCAACCTTGCAGCAAGCACTTGTTAATGTGATGGGGCGGTAGCCCTCAGGTGTATCACTTGGCTTTCCTTTCTTGGTAATAGGTATAATCTCCCCTTTCCTCCATTGCTGGGGGACGCGTGTTTTCCACGTTAGATTAATGAGATTGAGCAAGGCTAGTTTCGCTGTGTTACCAAGATTTTTTAGGAGTTCTGGGTAGATTGCGTCGGCTCCTGCTGCCTTCTTGCCCTTTGTGTTTAATAGTGCAAATTCAAGTTCGGAGAGGCTAAAATCGCTTAGGCAAATTTTTTGTTCGATTTTGTTGAGGCACTGCATTAGAGGTTTTTTATTCAGGTGTCTGTGTTCGTTTCTTGTCTTTCGGGTTCGGCTTATATTTGTGTAGTACTTGCAAAAGGTGTTAGCTATTTTTTTGGGATCTGTGATAAGATTGAGTCCGTTTTTGAAAGGTTGTTGTCCTCTGGCTTCAGTGTCATTATTTAGCCTTGAGACAAAACGGTGTGCTTTTGCTCCATCGCGCCGGAAATCCAGCTCCGATAAGAAGGTTTTGAAGGCCGATCTTTTAGATTGTTTAATTTCTTTACGTAGTATGGCCTGGGATTTTCGGAGTTGGATACAGTCAGATAGTTCTTTAGATTTCTCTGCTTTCCTTCTCAGAGAGTCTCTTGTTTTCTTGAGGGATGAAAGTCTTTTATTCCAGAACGGTCGAAAACCCTTTACTTGACCCCTTGGTACACATAATAGAGCAGATTTCAGTATAGCATCGTTCAGGGACTCTATAGCTGTTTCAGGTGATTTCCAATTTATTTCGGGTGGTATAATATCATTTGTTATCCTGCCGTATTCGCTCCAGTCGGCTTTTCTAAAGTTCCACCGGGGGGCACGTTTGTTAATGTATGTGGCTTTTCCTGTCGCACATTTGATGAGAATGGAGCGGTGTCCACAGCCTCCTGCGTCATCCATCAAGTGAACTTTTGTCCTCTGTGCGATGTTAGGGTGCGCAAGGACGAGATCTGGTCGGGAAGTCTGTCCAGCAAATGACAGGAAGGTTGGTGGCGTGTCTTTCAGGTCAAGAAAATTTTCGTCGATGAAAAGTTCTATGCGTCTTCCTGCGGGTGTTAACCTGTCATATCCCCATCTCGGTGATTGGCTGTTAAAATCACCTATGATTATGCTATTTGCTTGGATCATTGATTCAATTGCATCAAGGGATGGAATATTGCCAGGAGGGTTGTATAATCCTATGACTGTGAAATGTTTGTTATTTTTCCATATATGGGCTAGAATTATTTCCACTTTGTCATCGTCTTGCATCTCATGGATTATCTCAAATTTAGAGCAAAGATTATTTTTAATTCCAATAATTATCCCCGAGGCGACTTGTCGTGATCGAGGTAAAATATGGCTGCAGTATCCGGTAGTTTGGTAAAATTCAGAGAATTCAGTCGCAGCGCCTGCTTCTACTATAACATATAGATCCACATCAATTTGGCAGATGCTTCGTTTAAATTGTAAAAATTTATCGTTGCTAAGACCTCCGGCATTCCAATACAGGATACTTAGGTCCGTGTCAAGGCCCTGAAAAGGGCCGTTGGTGTTTTTGGGAAGGTTCTTTTGTATCATTTTGGTCAGCGTGCTTTAGGCGAACCTTTGTTGATCGTTTAGTTTATGCAGGGGGCACCACGTGCAGGCGATCAACTTCACCCCCCACAATATAATAATAGTGTCTAATTAATCATGAAAAATGTGTAGAGTTTTTACAAAACAGAAAACTATATGAACATGTATATGAAATGATGTTAATAGTGTTAGTTATGTAAAAATGATTTCCTGTACTAAAGTATTAATATTATTCTGATTGAGTTCACTAATTACTAGAACTAGATATTTGTATATTGTTTTCATCCACTATTGATCTTTATTCACCAAGCTTTCCTACTGGTTCTGAAACTGGTTAATTATCTATCTGTTACACATGCTTCATTAATTGTGTTATTAATTCAACCTTCGTGTCTTATTTCTCATTAATCTCAGAATTTTCAACCATTATTTGGTATTCTAGTGGCCTGAAAAGTTCACCAAAGTACTTATTAAAAAGATTTTTCCCAATAAAAATATGTTAAAATAAATTAGATTTACAGAGTAAAATTATATAAAACAAGTGTGACCTTAACTGCACATTTGGAATTCTTTTAACTTTTAGAATCACATATGAAAAGATGCTGCTGGAGGTAATTGAAAATACTCTACTTCACAAAGTTAATTTTAAGATACTTACGTAGAAACCAAATTTTAATTTATACATGCATATCTTATCTGGTCATTTTGTAAATTGTGAAGCTGTTTCTCAATTAGTCAAAACTGTTACTTCATATTCTTGTGATAGAGTTATCTTCCCAATATTTATGAGCAGATTTTCAGACACAAATATTGAATAGCCTTTGATTGGCCTTCACTGGCATACTTTTATTAAAAATTGAATGGATAATATATAATTGTTGCTTTTAACATTTTATAAATCTATAAAAAATTCTACAAATCATTACCGGATTTATACCTACTTAATACTTGTTATTTACTGGATCCATGTGTCACCAGCATATTAGATATCACTTTCTTAAGATTTTGTTATCTTAGTCAGTTAGAACTAACATATTTTAGGCTTCATATTCTGTATGGAATTCAGTCAATTTTAGTCTGTGCATATCTACTAACCCTATGAAATGCAATGACCAGGGTAAATGCCTAGGATGCATTTACACATCCATCTTCCATGGAACATTGATAGTCTTCCTTCTGTGAGGTTAAAGTTAACCATTCATCTGTACTGTTAAGATTAACTTTCCTTCCATTGTATATGAAATACATGTCCATGTTGTACAAGTTTTGTTCTTGTGTCTGTTGCTTTCATCCTTCTTGTTTTATTAGTATCATGTGCAAAGTGAGAAACAAGTTCAACTCACACAAATTCGAACCTTATTGACATTTCAAGTGATATGGGAATGTATTCAATATTTTAATATCCCAAATTACAAGATGTAATATTTAAAAGGTCCTTTAGAAGTAACTGTTTATACAGTGTAGTTTCATATTGTATATTGTAATATACATAGTGTCCCAAAAGTAATTGTGCACCAGCTTTACAAACATCATTTATTAGACAAAAATTGTCTTTGGATAACATTCATGATAAGAATTTACTATAAATGTTCAAAGTGATGGAATGATTAAGGCATCAATGGATCTTTGAAATTGAAAATCACTGAAAATTTGATATAGTAAATAGCAAAATACGGGCAGTGTGAGCTATGGCTCTTCTTGTTGAAAGTATGCTTAAGAAAATCTCTCCTTATTTATTTGCTCTATGAAGGTTGGTTGGTTCATTCCAATCCAATCATGGTCTAAATTAATTGAATTATGGAAAAAGTATTGTATTATCTTAACAGTGACAGCACACCAATTGCCAATTTTTTCATCAAATTGTTATATTACGTATTACTGTAAATAATAAAATATGATATAAAAGCGATCGAAATCCTGTCAATTCACATCTGCGTTTTATAAAATAATTATATAGTCCACTCACCAAAACTTTACAGGGATTATGAAATATTTAAATAATTATTACCAAATAATTGTTACCATAAATGAATACAATAATTATGGTCTTTTGTACCATGTTTTTATAAATTTAGTATTGTACCAGAATTGTACCATCACAAAATAAGGGCTGCTCCCCTCATGGGATTACTCACTGACCACATGTGATGATTCTGGCTGTCAACAGATAAACAGAACCATGCTTCATTTGTTAAAATTCATATCAAGAATATCTTCTCCATGTGCACTAATAAAATTCTTAACCTTCTGGTGGGAAGATCTTTTTGACTATTTCAAGGAAGATGGGTCTGTGAGACCCACATCCATACTTTCACATATTTAAGAAAAAAAAACCGATGAAAATCATTTCTGATATTATATAATATGGTGTATATCTAGACACAAATATACACATGGACATATGCTTTATTAATATACAGCACACAAATATACTTTATTAATGAAAAATGTCCTGTATCTGTAAAAAATAAAATGATAGATATCACTAGATTTTAATCTCTTTGTCTTCTTCAATCACAGTTAAAACTTCATATGAAAAAATCTAACCTCTTCTCACAAACTGCATCGCAAAAAAAAAAAAAATTAAATTAAATACAAATAAAAAATACATAATGAAGGCACATGAGCAAAGACACAAAAACAAAAAAGTAGGTAGGTTCCTCTGTAATAAAACAAATGGTAAACAAATCTGATAATTTGTTTTTAACTTTAATGTGGAAACCTACACACAACTGTCTACTCATAGCTACATTTTATGCAGACATTACAGATTTTTGTTTAGAACAGTCCAAACAAGCTGCTGCAATCAAAGCATTGGTATGACGTTTTCCTGCTTTTTTTATATGGACAATATTGGCAATATTTTTTTTTCCAGCTTATCAGTTATTTGGACACAAAAACTGAGGTCTTATCAATATTTGCAGCTTTAGAAATTAATTTTTGCAGTTTGGAGTTAGATCGGGTATTTGGAGTCTTCTTCCTACAAACTCCTTTGCCAAGGACAAGCCAATATTTGTAGTAAATCAGATCTCTTCATCTTCTAGCCTCAAGTTGCATACAGTACTGTGTGTATGCTTTGGAAGTTGTGATGGATACTGTATAGTAGAAAATCACCAATGTCCATCGTTTTGAGCATCAGTGTATTCTGTGTGGTATGAGGGCGATAAGAGGATCACTTTTTTTTTCATATATGAGAGCAGGGTCATGTTGCTAGTGAAACTGTAAATGCTGGTACCCATACTTCAGCTTCTGTTTGGGAAATATTCCTTTGGAAGCTAAGATTTGTTTCCAACTAAAGTCTAGTTCCAACTAAGATTAGTGTGCCAACTAAAGTCATCTGCTAGTTCCATGGACATAAACCAGTTGTCACTTATGATATTACAGTCCATTCCTTTAGCACTTTGTGAGAAAATGACAGCCAGGGTTAGAATCTTGAGTTTTTCCCCTGGGCGACAGCATTTCCCCATTGCTTTCTTTCTCACAGTAGATCTAAGTATTAAACAGGAATGCATTGTGTGCATCAGTGAAGCACATAATTTTTATGCCACACTTAGCAGACTTTTTAGGCATGTATACCCAAAGCCCCACTCGTCCTCAGAAGGGAACAAGAGTTTCAGCACTCAGCAATGAGCACCCAATGAATAGTTCTCTGACAGTTAGAAATGAACATACTGAAAATTTTCAAGACACAAGCTGCTGGGTCTGTCTTTTGCCTAACTTCCCGAGTAAGAGGATGTTGTATACTAGATGGAGAAAAAAATCAGTCTTGATTCTAAATTCAGTGAGTTAAGTTGGTGAGTTAATGTGTTAGTATTAGATACCACATTTGTGAATCGATGTTATATTCGTGTGCTATATTTTGGTGTGTATAAATTATGGTTGTGTCAATAATCACCATCACAGTTGTGGATTGAATTTGTATTTTCTGTGTTATATTTTTATTTGTAAAAAAAATATTTGTGATACTGGTAAATAAACAAGTGATATGAGAGTTTTATATCAATCACTGCCTAGAAGACAGACAAGGATCGTCAAATCTTGGGGCACTTAGCAAACAAAACACTATGTCATGATTCCTCAGAAAGTAGAATGTCCTGTGATGCCTGTTGAAAAAGAGAATGCACAGATTCATGCAAGGACTTGAAAATGCTACATAGAACAATTATGCTAACCAAATCCTTCATTTTGATAATATTTGTATCTCCATAGCAGAAGTATTTTTTAATGTTTTTCTGCATTTTGTATGTGTGGGAGTGCAAGTAGCGACAAAAATGTGAACCAATAGGTCTCACAGACCCATCTTTCCACTAGAGGGTTAAATCAGTAGCAATATACAAAATGTTTATTACAAGTACTGTAGTAATGTGGACTTGATGCGTTCCATTATTTTGTGCAGTCATAGCTGTTAGTGTATAGTTAGCATTCTATGTGTACTGTTTTTGAGACTCCTGCCTGCTGTTCCAATCTTTGAACTGACTGCTTTGGAGTTTGTGCTGAATGATTCAAAATTTTGAAGTAATTTATCTTCTTTTAGAACCAATGGCTTGGCAGACCCATGTGCATCTTTGATAGAGCCAGTTTCTTGAAATTTGCTAATCAATTTTTGTGCAGACTTACAATGTGGTACATCAGAGTCTGGAAACTTTTCAATACATATCTGTTTTATATATTCACCACTATGGTAAAACATATGTGACATTGTTTGAGTTTCAAGTGTCATAACTATTGTCATTCATTTAAGCCCAGCCATTAAGGCTAGTTAAAAATGAAATATACAAACACTACACAACACAACCAAACAGCATACTTAACGACCAATTACACTATAAATCGCACACACTCTTTGACACAATTATACATAAAACAAACAATAATTCGGATCCCCGCGCCAATCCCCTTCCACCACACACCACCCCCACTCAACCTACCAAATAAAACCGTTACAAGTTACTGGCAGTCTGTCTCACACTGCTGATGAAGGCGCACATCATGCCGAAATGCGTACGGGAGGAAACAAAGTAAGTTCCACAAGTGAAAGTTTAATAATCTATATTAATTGTATATGTGCTCAAATGTTAGTTTATACCTCACACCAGTGGTTCATATTTCAGGGAGGCAACTATGTTCTCACTTTAATGGATGTGTATGGAGGAGGAATGGCAGTTCTTTTCATAGCAATTGCAGAATGCATATCTATTGTATGGATATATGGTATGTACACCAATCTGAAAAGCTTAGTAATATACAAACCATGTGTTTAGCTTCAGTAAATTGCTGATAAGTTGAGGCAAACTTAATACATTGTTGTGTGTCTATAATCAAATTATTAATTAAATTTAGGTTTTATTAATGAGGTGGCAGATAGCTTGCAGGTAGTTTTAAAATTGTTAAATGAAGAAGTCATTTAATATGTACTGTGTAATTATATACTTGATTGTTGTGTGTGTGTGTGTGTGTGTGTGTGTGTGTGTGTGTGTGTGTGTGTGTGTGTGTGTGTGTGTGTGTGTGTGTGTGTGTGTGAGAGAGAGAGAGAGAGAGAGAGAGAGAGAGAGAGAGAGAGAGAGATTTTCCTAGCAAATGCCACGTGGTAAATATGGATTAAACATATATGGTTTTCTTACAGGATTAAAAAGATTATGTGTTGACCTTCAATTCATGCTAGGTTTTAAACCAAATTTCTATTGGCGAGTTACGTGGTCATTCTGTGGACCTGTGATACTTTCTGTAAGTACTGAAGTCATAGTATACATTACTATAAATGTACTGTATATGTACAGAATAAATATACATACAGGTGTTTCTCCAAATATTGAAAATCAGATAAGTCAAAAATGAAATGTATGACTGTAAAATATTTAAGCTTATTATTGAAAGTATATAAATGTTATTTTAGATTGATTGAAAATAACAATATATATTAAATTACATGGATTTTTTCTGAGGTAATATATACATTTGGGTAAAGTGTATAAACACATATTCAATTTGAATTATTAAGTGATCTTTCTCTCTTACTGTCTTCCATAAGAAATTTTCTGTCATAATTTTCAACATTCTGTTAGGTGCTAAACCACCAATATAAAACATACTCAAAGTGCTCATAAATATTCACATTTGCATTTAAGTTGCTATAGTTACAAGTCCACTTGAGAATCAAGCAAAGCTACAAAAACACAACCTTTGTAGAGCATTTTATAAACAAAGACTTATGATGTACAATACACTGAGACTCAAATATGATTCCCGTCAATGGATCTTATCTGAGGATAGTTTTGATGTCTGTACAGTAACAACAGTTCTCCTCGTTGGTCAATACACCAGCTCATTGCTAAGACTCAGTGCAGCTACGTGTAATAGACCTACTGCATACTAACCCTACAACAGCTTAGGAGCCAAATTTATTTTTTGTTAATTTTGAAATTTGCCAAATAGTAATTCTATCAGACTTACTTGTATGAGTAACATTGTACAGTAATAAGTTGATAGTTATTATGAGGATCAAACCTTCACTGGCAAGACTGGTCTAGTTGCTCCCACATTTTATTTTTTTTTTAATGCCATCCAAAAAAATGCTTCTCTTTTTGGTTCTCCATACAGCATAAAATTTAAGTCACCCAATTTTTCAGATGTGTCATCTTTATATCTTAGCATCATTATTTAAGGAGCAAAGAAGTTTTCACACTAACAAAATGTGAAGTACTCATACACGGTATGAGTACCACTTACAGTACACATACCATATACCCCTTATAGTAACATTACTTACACACCAGATTAATTTAAGAATGTAGATAAAATTAAATTTCATTGAAATATTTACAAAATGTATCTCAATTTATTACGTTATACCAAAACTGTTACAAAGATGAAGATAAAACTCAGAGAGCTTTATAATAGACAGTCATTTACCATTTTAGCAGCTTCTCTGCAGTGTCAGTTTTTTTTCTTAACACTTACATAACAATTAATGTTCACCAAAATTTAAACAGTGCTAAATTCATTAACCACTAATATTGTAACGAATGTAAAAGACGTCCTCGTCTTCGTTTAAGCCCCGCGATGGGCGCCAATCTGTAACAAGTAGAAGAGACGTCCTCGTCTTCGTTTAAGCCCCGCGATGGTAGCCAATCTGTAACGAATGGTTTTTGTGTCATCTCTGTAAAATGTACACCAATTTTATATGTGTATTAAGTGTTAGTGTGTTCGTCTCGCACCGGGGTCGTTACCTCAATGGTCGCTGCTAACGATGTCCGTAGCATTGTGGTAATCACCAGTATAACACGGCAGTAACCTTACCTGTTTACTTATAGGGGTGTGTTAATCCCGGGTGGCGCCAAATTGTTTATTAAAACAATTAAAACTACTGGATAAAGTGTTTTCAGCGGTGATGGCCGGGGCGTTCAAATAATTCCCGCTCGTATGGCCGTCTGGATTGTATTGACAGCTGTGCAAATGACGACTTGATCGCTGCTCATCAAACCTAGTCTTCATAAATAAACACAAATAATGTAATGCACTCCCTATGAAATAATAACAACGGTTACTCCCTGTAATAGTTATTTTTTAATGGGTGATAATTAAAAAATTCAATTTGACAATTATTTTATAATAAATCTGCACCGACTTTTTACATGAAAAACTTCTTTCTCAAGGCTGATGAAAAATCGATTATGGAACGATGTGCTCGCATCCGTATGGCTGCGGAAAGTTTAGTTATTGCAATTATTTTCGTTCCAAAATCGTGGGATTCTTTTGATTATGAGATAAAGAATTCCTATGGTTACAATAAAAATATTTTACCTTACTCTAAGTGTACATAAATAATAATGTGTAATGTTACAATCTGTTCTGTAGTGTTGTTAAATGTGTTTTGAAAGTTCGTGTTTAAATAATAGGTTATATTTTATGTTAACAAATTTTCAGTGAGTTTTATTTTACTTAAATAATCTGTGAAAGAGAAATATTCAGTTTATAGTGAGATAAGTTTACCTTTAGTAAAATTTAGAGTGATTAGGTTTTTGGAAATAGGTAATTCAATTGTACTTAACACATGGCGTTTTCATTCACTGGTTCGGAATAAGATTGGGCTGCAACAAGTTCTAATTTCTTTAATTTATGGCTTCATTAGGTCGGGCGTCCTTTTCATAGAGTATCTGGTCATACTTTTCGGTTAATTTTCAGTTTAATTATCCTGGATCTTGAGTGGACTGCTATAAATGGGTCGTCTGCTTCTTATACCGTCATGGTTATGAACTTCGATTACTGTTTTACATTATTTTATTAGAAAATCGGTCTTCCAAACTTTGGCTTCTGTACTGCTTGACTGACGCTTCACGAGTAACGGTATTCAACGGTAATTTTCGCCTTCAACCATCGTTTCTATGGTAACTGAATAATTTTGATTGGCTGATTTTGATATGATACATTGTTATCAAAATTCGAATTCTTTGTATATCTTCTGACTGCTGTTATTCCTCTATCTTCCTTCCTGGTTATTAAATATTGTCACTATAGTATGTATTTCCTTTTATAGATTATTTTGATACCCCACAAGTTTGGGTAATTTTAGATTTTATGTTTTTACAATTATGTTAATACTTGTTAATTACATTTCTTTTTGTATACAAATGCTTATTATAATATTTTGTTTTACAAATGATTTACAATTTATTCTTGGTGAATCCTTCACCTCGGATTTGCTAATTTCTTTGTTAATTTGTTATAATTTGTATTTGTGTGTTTCTGACAGTTAGGCATTTTCATAGGCCTAAGTAGCCATTATGGTATTTGACTTATTTCATTTAAATTACATTTCATTTCAGCCTAATGGGCTTTATTTTGTTATTATAATTGGTTGTGTTGTGTTTTGAGTCTGTTTATGTGTTATTATTATGTCACTATTATTATAAACACAATTATTTACTCTTTGGTTTCCATGTTTTCTAGTCATACATTTCTTAACGTTTTATTTATTTCCTTTGCCAATAATAACAAGGTGGCTATTATTTACTACTTTTTTGATCTTATTTAAATATAACATGTAGGCCTATGGTCTGTATGGTTCTTACAGCCATATCCAATTCCTAAACTTGATTGAATAATTATTTAACTAACTTATTATTTGCTAATCTTTGTTCACAATACATCTTATTTTATATTATTTTTTAGTGTGACAAACAACATCACTTTTATGAACTTATAATGATCCCTTATAACATGGGTGTTTTTTGATTTGTTTCTAACTCCTTAACTTTTAACCAATCTTTACTTTCCCTCCATGTTAACACTTTCAATTTACTCTTTCTTGGGATTCTCCCTTTTAAATATGATTACATGTTTTTAAACTTATTAATTATATTTTTTGTTTTGATTACTATTGTGATTATCACTTTCCAGTGTTCAATACCTCTTACTTTATAGTTTATACTTAATACTATTTTTCACAACATACTTATTCACTATCATTTTTCACTGTTAAACCTTTAGCGTTCTTTATTGATTTATTAATTGTTAATGATTTTATCATTCACTATTTTTCACTATATTTCCATTCTATATTTTACACTATTTTCATTCAATCATCACCTTCACTTTTAAATTATTTATAGTTAATTATAATTTAATTAGTGTACCTTCTTTATCACTACACTTTGGGGTTTTTACACTTTCATTTTGCACTTCACAAATGTTTTTGTTTTTTAGGTGTTTCTGAATGGGTAATCCCTCTAATTATTATCTCACTACCGTACTATCTCTTTCATTACAATATTTCCTTAATACTATTAACAATTTTATGTCCTTACATTTCTATTATTACATCTAACTCTAAATTGTGGGTTAGTTTGTCTTTTTATATTTTTATCTTTAACATATTTTAATAGGGTTTCTTCCCTAGATTATTATTGTCCATTAATGGATAATGACATTTACTTTTTCCTTTCTCATAGGTTAATTATTGGTCTTGGTTCCAATATTACTTTTGAGTGCATTATTTCTCCTTCTCCTATGCTTTATTACTTGTTTGTGTATCATTATTGGTTTTCATTTTTATCTATTTCCCTCCTTCTTCATTTTCATTGTATTTAGTTAATACCTTGGTTTTTCCACCTTCTCCTTTGGGTTCATTTTAACGTGTTACATTGAGTCATTTAATTCCATGAACTTGTTTCATTTTTGTTTGGGTTTTGGTTTTTTCCCTTCTTCCTTTGGTTTGGTTAATCACTTTCTTCTCTTCTTTGGTTTTATTCTTGTTTGTTTTTCATGGTTCCCTCCTTCTTTTGTTTCCTTTTGTTGGATCAATCACTTGGGTTAGGTCATGTCGTCGTTTGCCGAGTCATAGTTTTTATATTTTATTTAAATTAAGCATTTTATTTAATATAAGTATTATTTTAGATTCAATATTATCTTGTTCATCCCTGGTATTGGGTTGGCTTATTTGTGTTGTAACAATATTTATTCTTTCTAGTGTATACTAATTTACTCATTGGTGGATTACAAACCTCTTCGTTATGAAGAATATGATTATCCAGACTGGGCAGATGCAATTGGATGGGGACTAGCTGGTCTTTCAACTCTTCAAATTCCATTTTGGGCTTTTGTTGCTATCTGCAGGCAACCTGGCCCAACATTAATTATGGTTGGTATAATCTATATGGTATATGGTAATTAATTTGACTTTTTACTCACTAAATTTATTTCCCCTCTCAATAACACTTAACAATTAATGCATAACACATTACCCCTCTTGTTTCTGTCTTCCTCCCCCTCCTTCACATCTGCCTCCAATCTCCCCTCTCTCGTTCTGTCATCTCCACATACACACTGTACAATTCTTTATTTTATATTTGCAATATGTGTTATTTCAAATTGTGTACTTATACTAATTACACTTTACTGCATTACAGAAGCTAAAGCAAGTAGTAAAACCAAATGCTGATTGGGGCCCAAGTGACCCTGAGCTCAAAGATGAATGGTTAGAATTACATAAGGATGCTACTTCTGGGGGTTCTGGGGGTTCACAAAAAAGTGGCCCACAACAGAATGGTAAGTAATAGTAAGAAATTAATAGAAGTATTTAGTAAATATCAACTGATAAATAATGAATATCAGTTTTAGTAAGTTATCTTGACAATTAAATACGAAAATGTCTTTTTTTCATTCCTAGTGGCAAATAAATAAACAACTTATGATGTAGCCACAAATTTTAATTGGTATTATTCTTTAAAAATAATTCTGATATAAATTTATTTCATTTTTATAAATTAATAATTTATAATATTAAATTAAAAACTATAATTTTTCATAATTTTAAATTTTAATTTTTTTACAGTAAATTTACTGAAATTGATACATATTTATGAGTTTCTTGTGTGTATATGTTGTGGATTAAATATTCTGAAGTAAAAATATTATTTCCAACAACATATTGAAAACACATGCTGGAATTTGGGGAGGGGTGAGTGCTTGGAAGGGAACTACAAATAATGAAAAGATTCCATTTGGGTTAACGAATGTTTATTTTATCATACAAAATATTGTATCATTATCATTTTTTTAATTTTGTAATTCTAAAATCCAGCTTGGATTATACATAAATGCCATTATGAAATATTTAAAAACAAAACTAAGTTTGGCAGAAAAAATTAAATAAATATCTTTTAATGGAGTAATATGGAAACGCTTTTAAGGTTGGTAGGGGATTTCCCTTATTCCACCCCTTGAATCTGCTCCTGTTATTATAAGTTCATAGTAGGAATGGCAGTGGCAACATGATCTGAGACCTATGGTTCTTTAACCCACAGGGGATTCTAGTATACCTATAGGGTTGTAAGGATAGATTCTATATAGAATCATAATAACTATGAGTAATAAGCTTGTAGTAAGCTCCTTGAGACGCAGAACCCACTCATTAATTTGAATGAAATAGATTTATTAACCTCAATGTTGGATAATTTTTAAGTCATCAGAAAAATTATGTAACCCCCAATTGCTTTACTATACTGTATATTTAGTAAAATGAGAATTGTAACTTACAGCCCTATGATAGACACTAAAAATTTAAATGACCGCATTGGCTTTTAGTTAAACTTATAACTATAATGCCTAAATGACAAATAATTTATCATAGCTTCTAAGTTTACGTATAGGTCTACATCCAATACCTTCCACAAATGTACATAAACAATAACAATGCATAAAGTTTTGTTTTGTAGACATAGCTTACAAATGTTTTGAAGCGGGTGTAAAATTTGCAAGAAGTATTGACAAATATTAAATTTATCAAACTATTAAAGATATTGAGCTTGTATTTAAATAAAGTTCCTCATAACTTGATGCCCCACATAGACTTTTACCATTTTTTTCAACATTTTGACTACCATTTTTCACATGTGGTGCACATAACGTTTAAAAAACAATCACAGAAGCAGTACATTCAGGTTTCAGTTAAAATTCTAAGTCTAGGTCAGTTTGATCAATCACTTCCATAAATTATAAAAACCTTTCATTAATTTTTATGTTGGTTGGCCTTTCTACTTCATCGTAAAAAATTGAGACATATCTAATTATTTGACTCAGTTTATCTTTTCTATTAATGTCTTGTGTAGTAATAATGTCTCCTTTATTACAGAGAAAAACTGAGCAGATTCAATTTGTTTCAAAGTAGCATTTTCAACTTTTTTGATAAAAGCTGATATGATTTTTTTTTAATTTTGGGACTAATATACTTCTCATTGTTCTTCTAACCATTCATTACCTCTTGCAATCACTCGTTACCTTTTGGATCATATTTATTTTAAAAAATCAATAACTGCCAAAATGTTTCTGCTATTGGGTTGGCCTGTTTTTTCTTCCTGGCCTTTAAAGGCTAAATTTGAAACTACTAATGTCAGAGTAACATTTACAATGCAATCCAATACTTTGGCCCATTTATTAGTTTCCTTTCATAGCTCATAGTGAATAGCAATATGACGCAGGCCCGGCTGATGGCCTTCATGGATTCTTAACCGGAATCACTATTTAATTGTACAGTTAACCAAATAATTTATACTCTCAAAGTACATCATTAGGTTCAGGTAAAATAAAAGTAAAAAAAGAAATGTATTTGTTTTTGACTTAAATTCAATGGTTTATACCCATTCTTAAAAATTTAAGGGAAATGTTTGCACGGGTCCCCCTAGTCCGCAGCCCCCCCCCCCCACTGCAGGTCCTTCATGCCTGGCAGTTATGTCACTGACCAGGTAATGTAATTTCTGTTGCTACCAGAATCGAAAAAAGGGGTGACACATTACAGAGTGAGAAAGACATATAGAGGGGGAGGGAGAAATCAACTAGACAAAGCCGTAAATTAAAAGTTGCTATAAAGTTATTAAACAATGAAACTTAAGTTTTTTTAACATTATTCTCTTTGTTACAGGTTTGTTGATACAGTCCAGTAAAAGAGCTGACACCAACAAATTATCTGTTTAATAACTTAGCCAATGTACATGAGTTTGCACATAGTATGAATATTATGGATAATGAATGTGTGTTTATGTGTATGTTTGTTATGTAACATGTGAATTTGTTAACACATATATTTTGTATACAAATAAGTTACATCCAGTGTAATTAATGAACAGAATTCAATTATATATGTATTATATCACCATTGAAAGGTATAATCAAATATTTGTTTGACAATACGTTTTTTATAAGTTGTTGAGTAAATTGTCCCAACTTTGAATACTCATTAGGAATGAGATTAGAAACCCAATTTATGTGAAGATTAGAGTATATGCTGGATTAGTATGGAAATATCAAACCAAAAAATTATTACTATTTTATACAATTCACTAATGAGATAAAGGTGTCTATAGATAGTCATGTTTGTAACTAGAGGATTACAGTCGGTTTATTGAATGTAGCCATACTACTGTAAACTGTTTAGAGTTATGACCATTTTATAAAATACAAATTAATTATTGTTTTAGTCACCAATGTTAGTTAATAAGAGAAGATTTCCTCACCTTCCAAGAGTTTTTTTTGTAGTTACTTTACCTAGTTATTGAATGATTTTTCCTGTAAACACATATGATTAATATGTGCTGTAACACATACTGTATATGTATTATTGGAATCTCCATAAAGGACTGTATACTACATCACTACACATCAGTCACACAACTTTAGAAACATATGCAACACTGACACTACTGTACTACAGTCTAAAATGTCTGTAAATCGATGTCTGTTTGCAACTCTCAGTTCATTCTTTCCCAGCACATAATTCAAATATTGTCTGTGTTTTCTATAATACTTACCACACTGCCAGTGTCTACTTATTTGTCTGACTGCACAGATTTTCAAATTAAAATAATCAGTGGTTTTCAACCCCAAAATTATTATTTTTTGATGTTTAAAACGAAAGTGGTTGTAGGTAACAGACAGTACAGTGCAATGATTCTAATGAGCAATTATCTTTTTATGAAATATATCTTTCATAAAATAATGGATTTTTAATTTTTTAACAGTTCTTTACCTAATTTTTTAGCTAGGTTTGCCTAAGATGCCTAGGTTTGTATATATTTTACATAATTTGAGTAATCATCTTTACTTAAAAAGAATATGAAGAGATATTATTTAATATTGATCACATTAACAAGAATACTTGGTTGTTGGTCTGTGCTAAATATTTGAATAATAACATTTTTAAACAAACAGTTTCCATAATTAGTGGATAGTGACATATACCATAAATTATAAATTAAGTAATCAGTATTAAGCAAAGCTACAGATTATGTATTATTTTTCCATCACACATTAGTTTTGCAAAGATTTGTAAAGTAATTGTGAAGTTAGGAAAAATGTTTTACAACATGAATTGTTGTTTTATAAATAAAGTACAAGAATGTAAAGTTAATTTATAAAAATATTTGTATGTTTTTATTGTCACATCTGCAGCGTGTTAATTTTAAACATGGTTTAGGAACATAAAGTATCCATTTTAATTGATAATTTAAATATGATCTAAATTATCAACTTTTATTGGTTGAATGTTATAGACACATAAAGTAATATACAAAAGTTGGAATGGAGAACCATACACGACTTCCATGTCCTAAACTTTTTATTTAAAATCATTTAAATATTAATTAAATAAGTGGATGCTTGAGTTCTGAAGAAATTACGTATCAGCTAAAATGGTACCACCATGTCAGGTGGATTAAGACTATCCTCAGCCTTCGTGAGGAAGGACTGTACTTTTGGATAAAATGTTTGTAGGTCGAACGAAGAGCTAGTTAAAGGTAGCTGCAATCTGATTCCTGTAATGAAATTCGACTCTCGCTGCAAGGGGCCGAGGGATGTCTATAGTGTTATCAAAGTCTTTCTTGTCAGTACTATACTAGTCATTTTTCTTTTTTAAAATCAATTCTTGATTTCTTTCTTTCCATTTGTCTTCTGATTTCCTGAATGACTATTCTGTTCACCCGTATAATTATAAATTTCTCAGCAAAACATTTCTTCCTTAATACATTTGTGTCTCCTGTTTAACACCCACCATTCTGATCCATGTCATAACGCTATATTCCACACAGGCTAGTAAATAACTAGCCATCAGGGAGGTCAAAATATTTTCAAGGAGGGGCAAACAATTTTCCAAAGGAGAAAAATATTTATATATTTTTCATACATACACACATGCACATATTAGTTTATAATTCTCATACCATAATAGAAATAAGTACACAGATTGTATTAATTGCTTTAATACAACAACACTGCCCAGCGATCCACAAGAAGCAAATCGATGTCCATCTTTTCAGGTTGCACGCGTTGTGTTGGTGTGGGTTTCGGCACTTCACTTTCCATTTAAAAAGCGTGCAAACATAAGAAAATAAACATGAGTGAGGCCAGAAATAATGTGAATTGTGTGTGTGTGTGTGTGTGTGTGTGTGTCCTGCCGGCCTTTTTATTGTGGTAATCACAATAATAAAACTTTGGAAACGTAAACATTACATAATTGAGATATGCTTGCCTGCCAGGAACGATATATTTTCACTCATACGTGATTTAAATTAAAATGAAAAATATAGAATTTTGTTAAAGTGAAATGAAATGTTTCCATAGAAACTACTTCTTTGTTGTCAATAATGTAGTACACATATAAAACTTATAAAATTTACCTCCTCCATCAACTACCATTTTAATTTATAAAAAAAATAACCCCTTCCCCCTTCAACAACCCTTTTCATTTACAGATATTTCATCTACCTTTCTACAGTGGATTATTATGACCTTCTTTTCAGGATACTTTATTTATCAAAATTAAGCACTTTACTCTTGTTAAAACGTAAAATGTTGCAGGTAAACTACCCCTTTCCCTTAACCGATCATCACCAAAAACAATAGGCCTTGAGTCCTCTACAATTCAGGATTGTAGGCAAAAAATTATTTGATTCTGTTTGAATTTGTGGCTGTTATCATTTGCCATAGAAAAAATTCTACACACAGTCACTTTTTGAAAAATTACTTTTTTTCATGTTTTGATGGTAGTACAATCAGAATCTGCCATTATCTCGAACACAATTTTTTTCGCCATGATCATACTTATGTAATGTTTATGTTTATATATTACTTATACAATTATGTAATGTTTACATTTCCATTTTATTATGATTACCGCAATAAAAAGGCAGGCATGACACACACACAGAATTCGCGTTACATCTGGCCTCACTCATGTTCATTTTCTTACATTTGCACGCTTTTTAAATGGAAAGTGCTGAAACCCACACCAACACAACGCGTGCAAGCCGAAAAAGTGTCCAGCGTGGATAGCGATTTGCTTCCTGTGGATCGCTGGGCAGTGTAACTGTACATGTTTACAGAGGAAACAGACTTTTCGTCTTTAGGGAATGAACCCTCTGCAAGATGCTCAGAGTCCATGAGTGACTTCGGAGCGCTTCGAAGGAGGGATGATTATCTGCGTAGTTCAGTTTCTTTATAAGAATAAAGTAAGCCTACCTAATTTTTATGGATAAAGTGACTGAAAATAACATTATATTAAACGACTATCCCATAATAACAAAAATATCTATAAATAATTAGTTTGAGGGTGGGCGATATTTTTTTAAAAATTACCAAACCGAATTCAAGTAAAATATTTTAAACATAAATCTTACAACATGGAAGTCATGTATGGTTCTCCATACTGATTTTTACTATTTGTGATGTACAAATACTACTCCTATCCTAAATGTGACCTAAAGTCTTTGCCACAGAACTGTGGTTTACTTGTCAGTAGTTTCAAAGGCCTTACACTAAAAATGGCCTCCAGAGGTAAAGCCATAATGTCTGATTGCATTTCCAACATTAATCAGCATAAAAATTTCAGAAGACGACAGCTTTAGAGCCTGAATAATAATTTAAAGAATTATGACGCTAACTGTAAAAGCCCAAGAAACTAATATAATTTGTTTTATTATTAAATAATATTTTGCAGCGTTTAAACTGCACTGAAATAAACCAGATTTAAAGTTACTATTAACGTATGAAAATTATAATATATGAGACTTACTAGCCATATATGAAACTGTAAAAATTTTTACTTATAAAAACAGATAAACAAAAAAATGCAATTTTATATATATTTTTGTAGAATTCTAAATGTATGTTGTAATTAAGAAGGTTCTGATAGTTCAGAAGAAAATATTTGTAGAAAGATAGTTAATATGTTTAACGTGAAGAAAACTGACAAACATAAAAATAAAAATATTTAATTATCTTCTGTCTTTCATTCTGCAGAATATTTACATGATAACTGTCTACACTGATAAACACTATTAACTGGCTTCATAGATGCTCCCTGATTATTACAGGCATGCAGAAAATCTGTTTGATTGATCTATGTATATAAACTCACTCACTCACACACACACACAGAGTGAATCACATATACAAAAGGTGCAGAGAAAATTGTTAATTACACAACGTCAATTATTGTCTTCCTAGGGATGAAAATACTGTTGTTCATCTGTGTGTGTGTGTGTGTGTGTGGGTGTGTGTGTGTGTGTGAGAGAGAGAGAGAGAGAGAGAGTTTAATGTGTTATTTTCCTGGATGAATCCCAAGTTGTGTTTTACTGTTTTCCACAATACTCCGGCTGCTTCTCTCTATCATCTTCAGATGGATTCCTCCACGATGACTTAGAATTGAATGGTGCCATCAAGGAATAACTTGTCAAGGAGGAATCTGTCTGAAAATAGTAGAGATGAATGTGCTGAAACATTGCTGATAATAGCAAAACCCAATGCGGAACTCAACCCAGAAAAAGGTCACATCATGTCTTACTCATGAAAACTAAGAATTATTGTTATTTATGTGGTATACATGTATGTATACTAAGAAGTGTGCTACAAAAGTATATTGAATATTAAAAATATCAAAATAAGATACAAGTAATTTAGAAATCATCCCCTTTTTAAAGAATTATTTATTCATGTTTTATAATTGATGAATTCATTCATTGTCATACAAATTCGTGCATCAAACTTCGACTCTTGTACTTAACGAATGTACTGACTTGTTTGCTAGTTTACTTTTCAGAAGTAAGGAATTAAAAATTCATATTTTTACAAGGTTTTTGAAAAATATACCAAAATGTAACTGCTACAAAATCAATTACTTATCTTGAATGTTTACTTTTCTTGCTCGTTTTCAATTCACAATATTTTATTACGGAATGCTTATAAAATATGCTTATACAAACATTTAAAATATGATAATTATTTCATTTTGTATAAGATATCAAAGACAATTATTATTAAAATATTGTTAAGGCTTATTATTACAAATTACATTGCATATAAACTTTAAAATTTAAACTTTAAAGTTTAAATTAATGTCATTTATTAATTACTACAAATAATTGCAGTAAGTTAAAATATTACTTGCCAAAATATTACTTTCATAGTACAAATATAAAAATTTTTTTTTTATTTCTGACGAGTTCCTTCAACTTATAAGTATTCGTTCTGTGTTCATCAAATCTCCATTCTAACTATAAATCTTCTCATTCTTAGAGTCTGTCTCAAAGCTGACGAAGGTGCACATCATGCCGAAACGCGTACGGGGAGAAAAGACAAGTAAGTTTCACAAGTTGAAAGTTTCAATATTCTATATTAGTATAAATCTTCCTTAGTACTTACAGTTCCATTTTCAAGAATTTATTTTTGTCATATTGTCAGTCTACTACTCTGTAAAATTGTCTTTTAGCAGTGTAAGCTACAAGATGCAGCTTTTCTTACATGAAAATATACTCTTCATCATCTCATGAATTTTTTTTACTTTTTATTGTCAAATAAATAATTTACTTGAGGTATCCTGAATGGGTTAATCATATACCTTGTCGCCTGTCCTGTCTCTCTGTCCATATGAGTATTAAAACATGTTAAATATTGAATAACTTAAGATATCAAGTTAAATTTAACAACCTTCTTGTAATAACGAAGAGATCGGGTTTAATTGATAACTGTTTTTCCAGCCTAAGTTGTTGTAATTTCTACTAGATTACATGTGAAGGTCCGGTGGATGTCTTGTCTGCAATGTCTTTATGATAATTTCTATATCATTGTCTGGTTCAGTCTCAGCTACAGTATTAACTGTTACTGTATTATTCAAAACCTCTCGATAGTAATACATAAAATACTGACTTACTGGAACTGATATAGGTGAAGTGTTTTTTAAATGCAATTTTTTAGGATGAGTCAGGATTTTTAAGTCTTTAGATTTTTGATATCCAGATTATTAATGTTTACTGTATCATTGCAAAAACTGGACAACATTGGAAAACTACACCACAAATAAGTGACTAACTAAAAACATATCAGTACTTTTGTAAACACAGTATACAGAATGAAATAACATTATGAAATAATGTTAATAATATTAATGTTACTGACACTAACACAGTCACTGGTTTCTGATATTTATTTAACATTTGTATCCTATTTCTTCATCCAAGATCTCGTTAAGTTCAGGAACTTCCTAACATGAATAGTTTTTTGTTTTAGATGTGATTGCTTGTGTTAGTTTCTTTTTTTTACCTGATAGTATGCTTATGTAATGGTGCACTATACTTACCAAGTTACACTGTCCCATAAAGAAATATGTAATATGTGAATGTTGTTCCAAGCTATGTTTAGTGTCATACATATTGCTTAACTTCCTTACTCCATAATCACTTACTTGATTTTTCTCTTTTCATAAGAAAGGATGTTTGATATCTGGCAGTTTCAACATAATTATATCACCTGTCTGGCAATTTGATTCTGACACATTATAAACACTAATTTATAAAATTTATGTCTTTTAAATTGAAACTTAATTTAGTGCTGTGTATTTATAACAAATTGAAACTTAACAGATCTTATATTTATGTTCATAATAGTTTAATAATGTAAATTATATGAATAACATGAATTGCTTGTATAGTCATTCATGTCTCATAAACATTTTTGAGACAACTTTCATATAAAAATCAATGAGTAAGTATTAAAGTTCTCCAAATATCATAAAAACCTATCATAAATAATAATTAAAGCAATAATTTTAAATAAAACTGGCAGAGACATTTTTGCAAAAATCAGGTGAATGAAGTGTGACATCATGTCTTAACGTCTTTAACTGTTTGACCAATATCTTTCAAAACCTTTGTTTTTACACATAAGGACATAATTATCTAAACCTCTGAATTCAGCCTTATATACTTTTTACTTTTCAGGTAATCGCCTCCCACATAAAAACACATATACAACAAAATGCGCACACACTCCAAAAGGCTGAAAGAAAACAAAACTCCAAAAGTAATTATACATTATAAATGAAGAAGTTGAAAAGTGAGACACCTCATTACATAGATCAGTTTTCAAACATCTAACTGTGATAACTAGAACAGACTCATTAACAGGCCCAAATAAGAGGCAACAGTCAATTTGTATAATAATTATACCTTGTAATCTTTCTTCTACTGATTACATAAAGTTGTATTTTCAATGAATCCAAACATATGTGTGTGTGTGTGTGTGTGTGTGTGTGTGTGTGTGTGTGTGTGTGTGTGTGTGTGTGTGTGTGTGTGTGTGTGTGTGTGTGTGTGTGTGTGTGTGTGTGTGTGTGTGTGTGTGTGTGTGTGTGTGTGTGTGTGTGTGTGTGTGTGTGTGTGTGTGTGTGTGTGTGTGTGTGTGTGTGTGTGTGTGTGTTATGTATGTGTATAATATTTGTATCTATATGTGTATATTGATTTTTGTGTTCATGAAATTATTAATATTTTACTTACAGTAATTATAATATGATATTATTTATACTGTTGGTTATTATCAGTCCATAATTAACACAAGCACATGCATTAGAGTAGGAAGTGGTAAAGCATTTTGCTCGTATACTAGATTACTCTTTTGAATACTTTAATTTTTATTTTACACTTTCTCTGCAACCAAATCATCAAAACTTTTTCTTTAATTAAGTTATATCTGCTCTTTCTGTATTTGAAGTCTTCTTCCAGTTTGGACCACATTGGATATGTATTGTCAGACAACAGTTCACCTATATTACAATGGGTTTCTTTAGTTCTATGTTTATTCACATAGACCTGAAGATACCCATTGTAATATGGATGAAACGTTCTATACAAGAAATGTTCAACGTGGTCCGTACCAAAAGAAGACTTGAAATACTGAATGACACAGGCTGCAGAAGCCTACATGAGAGTGTCTTTGTTTTGTATAACTTTTTTGTATGGTGTATTTCAGAAACAGAATTATTCATTCTCATAATCAGTCCATGACAAAGTCATTAATAATCTGCATACAGTAATGAACAGCCATTTTGTTAGATGCATGTAATTATTTGTTCATGGTGTACTTAGTATAAGGCCTACACATTCTTTTAGATACTTATAGTTCATAAATAAAAATATTTATAATGTGTAGTAGCAGTAAATATGACACACTAACAAAAAATACAGATTTTTAATGAGTTCGGAGAGGTACACTAAATTTTTGTTGTCCTCAGTGGTATATGGTAACAAGGTTTGGACTAAATATTAATTAATATCATTTGGAAGTAATAATTGAAGATGCATTTCTTACTTGAGACATGTTTTGAGCATTACGCTGTATGTTTGTTATCAGCATAGTAAACAGTTGTTAATTATTATCGCTCAAAATGTGTTAAGTAAGATGATGTGTCTTGACAATAACAATTAATGTAATATCTATTAATGTGTGAAAAGCAACTTACCAAAATTATACATATTTATTGTTCATAAGTTATTAAACTTGTTTAAATTATTATTAAATTGTATACACTGTTTTAGATTGATAATTATAAGTATGTTAATACCTTAGTGATAAATTTATGCTTTCAATTATGAACTCCTATCCTTATTCCAGAAAGCTGTTAATATTTTATTTATAGAGTTTACTCTTAGAGTATATATCATTAATAATTAATTTGCAGATTCTGATTAAAGATAAGACTCTGGGAGACTGAGGTCAAGTAAATGAAATTCTATGTAAAATGTTAAATATATATAGGCCTAACTTAAATATTGTTATTGTTGTTCCTACCATTATTATGATTATAATTATGTTGATAAAAATGGTTATTAATACCATTATTATGATTATAATTATGTTAATGAAGATTATTATTATTATTATTATTATTATCATCATCAAATTTTTATTTTATTTACATTATTTTTTGTTGTTATTGTTGCTGTTGATGTTATTGTTGTAGTTTTTGTTTATATTCTATTTTTTATATTAAACTTTTTAACCATAAAATGTATTGTCACTATATTTTATCAGCTTTATTAGCATGAATATAACACTGAAACAATTACACAGAACAACATATAAAATTGTTATAAAGGTTAAAATAATAAATTATTGTCATATTTTCTTTATTAGGTTACAGGTAATTATTGACATATTCAGACATTTAATTTTTACACTACTTTTATATATCAAATGTTAAAAGATGGAACACATTTCTACAATTCACCACACATACCGTAGATTATGTCTTTAGATAATTCGGTTGAGCATTTGTACTTATTATGCATGTCTATCTTAAGGGGAGAGTAGTGCTGTGTGTTGGTGTTAGTGTCTATCTGTGTCAGTGTGCTCAAACAGTTTTCAAATCTTGATGAGTAGGGTATGTAAATATTTATTCTGAATGTTATTAAATTGTATTTTTTTATTTCTATAACTGATGATGACAGTATTTCTTTAAATATTGCAATATAGCATTATTTATATAAACTATTCTCTTGTTAAAAAAGGTTTTATTTATTGTTCAACAATATTAAATAATTGTGTTAATTTTGTTTGCACAGATCGCTAACATATATTTTAAGATTCTTAGCATAAAGTAACTTGTATTATTAACATAAATATTTTGTGAAAAATGTATGTTCTAAATACTCACCTTACCTTCACTTGTGTTGCACATACTTCCTATTCATATGAACGTTCCCTTTAGTTATATTTAATTTGTTAGCTTTCCATTCTATTTTTCCTGTTTTCCATATATTCCCTTTATATTTTTTCCATGAAACTTTTTCATTAAATGTATTCACAGTTACATCAATATTCTCATATTAATAAACTTTACAACCAAAATGACACACTTTCCTTTAAGAATTAAACAAGTATTTTATTACTTTCTAATATTATTCCTTCATTTAAATTTCAATTTATTTGATTATCATAAAGTTGTGTTCTATTACTTTAACACACACACACACCATTTTAAAAATATATAATTGAAGAACCTATTCTTTCATTATTATTTCAAAATGACAATTACAATAAAACTAAGGTCAACCGAATTAATGTAGTTACCTTACAATTCTTAATAAAATAAACTATATAATAAATTATTCAATGGACCAAAAGTTTGTTAGTTACGAGGCCTATGTGTCAGAGGGCTAGCCACAATCCTAATTCATTTTCTATTATAAAATAGTCAAACATGATCCCCCCCCCAGATTTAGTGGACTAAATATATTAGTTTTATATAATATCACTCATTTTATTATAGTGTGATGAAAACTTATACCACTTTCCACTTTATAATACCTAGTTCAGCTGCATTTCTTAAACTAACTTGAGTTTCACGTATCTATTTCATGTGTAATATAAAATTTGAAATTAAAGTTAATTTTCTGTATATTCATTCATTTATTTGCCTAATGTTATAACTACAACTTAATTTGTAACTAACTTAGAATACTTTATATTCATCATAAATGTTTTCTCTCTCTCTCTCTCTCTCTCTCTCTCTCTCTCTCTCTCTCTCTCTCTCTCTCTCTCTCTCTCTCTCTCTCTCTCTCTCAAACACACACACACACACACACACACACACACACACACACACACACACACACACACACACACACACACACACACACACATTTACAAATTATTATTTTCATTAATAGAATAGAAATGTCTAAGTACTTTTTTGTGTCTGACTACAATACTGTCTAATATTCTGTCAGCATTTTAACAATTGTAGACAAAACATATTTTTAAAAGCATTTAAATTTTTTACATAAAGGTGTCTATATACAACATTAATTCAAATAAGATTTATTTGTATTTATATTTCTGAAGGCAACAGAAAGTGAAACAATTAAGTAAAATAATATTCTTATAGAACGCTTTTGTGAAGTCTTGTTATTTTAAAATTTTGTTTGATGATGTTTAAATACAATTTCAGAATTGATAATAGATAAACAGTATTAAATTATTATACTATTTTGTTGATGTTCCTAATAGTTAACCGTACTTATGTACATTGTTGTTAACAATCGTGAATTTAAGGTTGATACTTTTTACAAAATTTCAGGATATTTCCACAGATAAAAATGTTAATTATTAAGAACTTTAATTCAAGATATCAAAAATTTTTGCTGTCAAAGTGGGTTTGAATAATAAAATGTGTTCAGTGAATTTCAAACTATCCTGTTTTACTTAACAATTTTTTTGTTATTTCTGGACAGGGTTGTTATTATTATGAATGGGACTCTAATTCCTTTCCACATTATAAACTTATGCTGTCATAGATGTAGCCTATATAAGAAATCAGCATTTACTTTTCAGCGTACAACTGCATACAGCATACTTTTAGTTTTTGAAGCTTCTTAGAAAAGTGACTAGTAATTCTGTCACATTCAGAATCTAAGATTACACACACCATAAGAAAATCTTTTGTATATGCTGTACTAAATTTTTGTTAATATAACGTGCAATATTGCTGACTATAATCTCCATTATTCGCTTCTCACAATTAAACAAATTATCAAGGTTTTATCTTAAAGGATAAATCCACTGGGTCTTGAACACATATATTAAATTTAACACACTGCACTTACAATGTTCAACCTGAAAAATTGTCCAGCATTTCACAGCTGGAAGCACACAGGTTGCTCATAATTGGTTCAACAGGTAACAAAACCTACAACAAAAATTAAACCTAAGCATAATACAGGAAGATTTTTGTACAAATATTTGTTTTACACAAATATACATTTATCTTACCTATACTTTTTTGGTAATACACACAGTTGATCAGGAATGATTGTATATAATCCAAACACTCACAATTGCAAGCACCTAAATATTGTCAATTATTTAGGTAAAATTTGTTATAATAATAATTTTACCTATTCCTAATTTTACCTATAATAATATTAGGAAAGAATACACAATAATGATGTAATGATGCACGTAAGGAGTACCCACTGAAATGTATCTCATAACTATCGTTTGATTGAGTTTGAAGATAGGTATAAAATTATTTAATATCAAATTATTTAATATAGAAGAGTTTTATTTTGTCTACATTATCAGAGTCATGGTTATGTTTCATAAAATAACTCTAAATTATAATCCACAAGAATGAAGATAAATTTTTGACTTTAATGGTGATGTGTTTCTCTAGTAAGTCAAGTGCCATTCCCTAATAAACAGACTGTAATAGAAATACATTAAAAAGTAATATAAACATGTTATTATAAACAATATACTTTAAAGAAATATTATTATTAAAAACATATTTACTTTAGCCATTCCTTGAGAAAACTCCTAAACGTATTAATTCATAGGTTGGAATTGTACTTACTGCTAACTAGCTTAACTGATAAGTAGTAATTTTTAACTGTGTAAAAAAAATGTCATGTGTTATTAGAGAATTTATTGTTAGGTTAAAGCAAAGTAATTTTAAGTTTTTAATAATCCATGTTCAAGTTATTAAAAAATAAAATGTACAAATATAAAATATTATGTTTTAAAATTGTGTATTTTTGATAAAAAAATAATTGTTTATTTTGTATAGAATAGAGTTAAGTAGTGTACATTTGTAAGTGCACAGAAAGCAAATAATAACAGAAGAATTTAACCTAAAAATGTTAATAACAACTTACTTTGTTTTGTTAGCATACTTTATCACTGAAGATGATAAACACAGTTAATTAACATAAACAGGGCTTGAAAGCATAACATGTTTATGTAAGGATTGTTATTTAAAAACATAAATACCTTCTGTTCTGTTACATTTAAAATTTTTATGTTAAGATAAATACTTCTTTATCATGGCTTTCCTATTCTTTTTAATTATGAAAAGAATTCTAATGATCATAATTTTTACCCAATCTTAATCAATACATATACCCAATCTTCAACTGTATTGACTCATTTTTCTTCAATACTATATATACTGCTCTGATCAATCTGTTCCAATACTACATGCAGCTCTATTTTTGAGTAATTAATTTGGCTTCTCCCTTGGTTGTCCTAATGAATCAAGATGGTATTCTGTATTTAAACCTTCATAACACACACACACACACACACACACACACACACACACACACACACACACACACACACACACACACACACACACACACACACACACACACACACACACACAATAGTCATTGCAGGCTCGGTGATTTAGTAATCCTAAACAAATCATAGGTTTCCTTCCAAGAGGTTTTGGTTTGAATCCAAACTGTATCATGTACACGGTGGCCAGTTTGAGGATTAATATAATTAACTGAGATCATTATAACATAATACATTATGTCAGGAACCATAGTACAGATACATGAAGCCTATTCACACAATCCACAATTGTTTATGAACAGTTTATCATCATAAAAACTTGGTAACAAAACACTCCTTAAAGTCACATTACTTTCAGTACCAAGTCAAAAATATTGATTTGTGGGAAAGATATAATTCAGTGACATTATTACAGAGATTTTGAAAGTTAGTAGGAATTTAATTTCAAAACTTAATGTTGTTTGAGGATAGATGTTCTGTATTTACATAATTAGAGTCATTGTGTCGAATGATATTTTAATAAAGTTTATAAAGTGAAACATACTATATAATTTCTTTTTGTATAAATAACCAACTAATCACCCCACATAATGTAACCAGAAACTAATGACTTTGTTTTCTCCCTGGCTTCGGAAATTTTTACTTAACATTAGTAATGGCAAATTGAAGTAAACTTCTTGAGCATCATTTTTTTTAAATAATAAAATAATAGTAAGTTGAAGTAATAACTTGATCTCTTATTAATATCACATGAAAATTAATGTGTCTTCCACTTTTGAGGGTTGTGTGGGACAAAGGACAAACCCGTCCCCCCCCGCTCATCTACTATGTTCCAAGCTGCAAAAAGAGCTACTGCCACAGGGTCCATTAGATATTCTGAATGTTAGGGGTGTGGGTTGCTATTGTCCGTGGGAGTCAATTAATTAATTACTAATTGAGGGTGAGTGTAGACTGAGACCGGATCCAAGATTCACCTGACACCGATGGGTTGCGACCGAGGGCACTAATAAGGTGATTGCCCTCAAAGCGGGCAGTGCGGTGACAGAACTTACAGGAAAGTGTCCATATAGTGGCGTCCAGGGAACGAACACGTAGGGATTCTCGGATAATTTTATTTGATATCAGGTAGTGGGCTTTGCATGCCCAGCACAATCCTCAGTCCAGGATTGACATTTTGACATTGACATCCTCAATCTTCAATAAACATTTTGCTTATGGGTTTTCCCCCATTTCCCCCTTTTTCTCCCCCTCTCTCTATCTATCTACATACCATATCCATACTATCCATCTCTATCTCACTCTCCAACCTTTACATACTTGCATTCTCTTTATTCTTTGAAGCAAAAGAGGTTAGGCATACCTTTATTGTTATCTTCAAGCTTCTTAATCTTTTTGAGAATAAGTGAAACAAAGTTTTTTCTATGTTTTTTACTTCCATGTTCCACGGTCATGGTGAAAAAAATCGTGTTCAAGATAACGGCAGATTCTAATTGTACTACCCTCAAAACATGAAAAAAAGCCATTTTTCGAAAAGTGTGTGTGTAGAATTTTTTCTATGGCAAACGATAACAGCCTCAAATTCGAACAGAATCAAATAATTTTTTGCATACAGTCCTGAATTGTAGAGGACTCAAGGCCTATTGTGTTTGGTGAAGATCGGTTAAGGGAAAGAGGTAGTTTACCTGCAACATTTTACGTTTTAATAAGAGTAAATTGGTTAATTTTGATAAATAAAGTATTGTGAAATGAAGGTCATAATAATCCACTGTAGAAAGGTAGATGAAATATCTGTAAATGGAAAGGATAGTTGAAGGGGGAGGGGGTAATTTTTTTTATGATGATGGAGGAAGTAAATTTTATAAGTTTTATATGTGTAATACGTTAATGACAACAAAGAAGTAGTTTCTATAGAAACATTTCATTTCACTTTAACAAAATTCTATATTTTTCATTTTAATTTAAATCACGTATGAGTAAAAATATATCGTTCCTGGCAGGCAAGCATGTCTCAATTATGTAATGTTTACTTTTCCAAAGTTTTATTATTGTGATTACCGCAATAAAAAGGCCAGCAGTACACACACACATACAAAATTCGCATTATTTCTGGCCTCACTCATGTTTATTTTCTTATGTTTGCACGCTTTTTAAATGAAAAGTGAAGTGCCGAAACCCACACCAACACAACGCGTGCAACCCGAAAAGATGGACATCAATTTGCTTCCTGTGGATCGCTGGGCAGTGTTGTTGTATTAAAGCAATTAATACAATATGTGTACTTATTTCTATTATGATATGAGAATTATAAACTAATATGTGCCTGTGTGAGTGTATGAAAAATATATAAATATTTTTCTCCTTTGGAAAATTGGTTGCCCCTCCTTGAAAATATTTTTACCTCCCTGATGGCTAGTTATTTACTAGCCTGTGTGGAATATAGCGTTATGACATGGATCAGAATGGTGGGTGTTAAACAGGAGACACAAACGTATTAAGGAAGAAATGTTTTGCTGAGAAATTTATAATTATACGGGTGAACAGAATAGTCATTCAGGAAATCAGAAGACAAATGGAAAGAAAGAAATCAAGAATTGATTTTAAAAAAGAAAAATGACTAGTATAGTATTGACAAGAAAGACTTTGATAACACTATAGACATCCCTCGGCCCCTCGCAGCAAGAGTCGAATTTCATTACAGGAATCAGATTGCAGCTACCTTTAGCTAGCTCTTCGTTCGACCTACAAACATTTTATCCAAAAGTACAGTCCTTCCTCACGAAGGTTGAGGATAGTCTTAATCCACCTGACATGGTGGTACGATTTTAGCTGATACGTAATTTCTTCAGAACTCAAGCATCCACTTATTTAATTAATATTTAAATGATTTTAAATAAAAAGTTTAGGACATGGAAGTCATGTATGGTTCTCCATACCGATTTTTCTATCAAATGATCACGATCAATTTCCACATCTACTTACAGAAACCTAATCAGGTATTTTCCCTATGCTAGCATGACATGTTCTTTTGTAAATAAGGATTAACCATATTTAAGGATATGTCACTGTAGATACGTATGTTAACAACAACATTTTGTCAGCCACAAAGCGGTCAGTATCTACTATATATATATATAGACAGCTTATTTAATTTTTTTTCAAAATCTACAGGTCTACAGCACCACATACATACAATCAAATTAATTAACACCTCCATTATAGAGACTATGGAATGTCATTCCTTTACAATTCTATAAAACTATTTTGGTAATTTGTAAATGTTTGTATTATATTAAGCATATATAATTTCAGTGACAATTTATTTGGCTTTAGAGGATGAATAAACAAAACTCTAAGTAAGTTGTTATATTAGACTGTTTTGCATGAATAAATGAAAAATAGTTTGTATTTTTAGAAAGGCAGCGTGTTATAAATGTATTTATAAAGGAAAATTTTATTAAAACATATGTCATAATTATATATATATTTTGTAAAAACTATGGATTTCATGGTAATTTGTAATATTATTTGTGCAAAACATTGTTAAGCATACATACATACAGTCATTTATATATATATATATTGTGCCTATAAGTTTATTTGTTACTCCATGTGTATAATTGACATTAATTGTACAAATGTAGGACAGAAATGTTACTGCATAGCAATAAAGGCTGGCATGGCCACATGAGTGTTGAAATGTTTGTTTTTCTTTACTTTAATGTTATAAGGTGCTTTCA
The DNA here is from genome assembly GCA_034769895.1 of Magicicada septendecula. Taxonomy (NCBI): domain Eukaryota; kingdom Metazoa; phylum Arthropoda; class Insecta; order Hemiptera; family Cicadidae; genus Magicicada; species Magicicada septendecula. Next base: position 639,560,339 of record CM068367.1, read on the forward strand.
GGATTTCCTGCTGTGGAAAGGTAGACAAATACATACAGGATATAAGTTAGTAGTCAGACGTAAACTGTATGGCTACTGGTACTGAATATTGTTGAATAAATATTGTTGTCTACATTGTAAAATCAGCACAATGTAGCATAAAAATCATTATGGCTATAGCTTACATATTAAATGTAATATTAAATTAAATTATGAAATGCTTCAAACCAATGTAGATTTTAATATTCTAAGTCAGGTTTAACATTCAATTTTTATATTATTTATCATTTTAAATGTTGTCTAATATACATAATCCTAGTAAAATAGACTGTATATCAGGTTAGTAAAGTTCACCCAGCTATTGGATGCTAGTAGAAGAAATTGGAAGCAGAATTCAGATAAACAGTTTCAGCAGAATAAAACTACAAAACTACTACTGAACAAAACTACTGAATAAAACTCTGGATAAAATAAAACTGCTAATATGTACGGACAAGTGACAGCTTACCCTAATTAAAAAAAAAAAGTCTAGCATTATATTTGGTGTTGGTCTATAAAAAATAAGTTTGTATCATACAAAAAATGGAAATATTAGAATTATTTAAACAAAAATTCACTGAAGAAAAATCGAGGCAGCACAACTGTAATGTATGACAGACAGCAAATTCTCTTATAACATATTTTTTCTTTTAAAGTCAGAAAAAAATATGAAGTTTTAAAAGCCTTCTTACTGAAGAACCTACACAATATCTTTTATGCAGTGATCAATAGTAACCACAGTTGGAAATCAGCACGGTGTCTCTTCTATGGCTTCCTTTTTCCTTTACATGAGATTTCTGTTTTTTTTTTCCCCCCAACTTTAACTTCTGATTAAAAGGACCTGAGGTCAGTTGGCTGTAGAACATCCAGGCCACAGCAAACTGATACCTCATAGTCTCGGCAGTTTCTATCATCTTTTGACAGTAACATCTTATAACATGGGGGTAACCTGAAATGTAGTTTTGGCAGAAAAGTGTTTATTTATAATATTTATGGTATTGCATAAACAGCAGGGGCATAAGATTGTATTAGGAAGACAGTTTGATAAAATTAATAGAAATTAGTGGGGTGAGAGATTAAATTCAAATAGGATTTATGCATGCATCCAAATTCTGTCTCAATGTATGTTTAATCAAAGTATACTTTTTATTAAACTAGATTTCAAATATATCACTGAATAATAAATTATTTATTTAACAGACTTAAAATTATTATGATAACATTACACATACCGTATTTTATTATATTGAAACTAAATGATAAATGCAATTCATTTGGTTAAGCTGCCTTATTCTTTGTAACTAATACCAACATTTTAATGTTTATAAAGTGAAAAACAAGGGAAACACAATATTATTATTACGGTACTAAAAATCAGCCTATTCCTTTATTTCTACTTTCAACTTTACAAGTGTTCTTATAAAATAGCATTCAAAACAAACATTCCCTTGTAAATAATTAACTACAAAAATTTTCTTTTCCTTACTATGGTGTTAAATCATTGAAGTTGAATGACACACTGCATTTGGAACTGATCTTGTTTCAGACAGTGAATCTAGGCCAGGGAAGGAGGGGAGTCTGCTGTAGAATGCACTAAGTTGCATGCAATAAGGGCCTAACTGACAAAGTGACATTTTGAGATAATGAGTTTCAATGTTTTTAAAATAATGTGTTAATATTATAACATGAGGTACAGTATTTCTATTCAGTGAGCACATTATTATTTTTTTTTTAATTTGTATTTGATTGCATTTAGTTTAGCTCTAGAATGTAACTGAAATGTTTAAATTTATTTTAAAAAACTGTTCATAGGACCTTTTTGATTTCAATGATGTCACATTTAAATTACTTTCTTTTAAATTACTTCACAGTTTCATAAAAAGGTTAAATAAACACAAGAAAAATAATATGAAAACAACAAAATTTAATTAACTTATAAAAAAACAAGTTTTAGGTTGAAAAACAGTTTCCACATAAGATCTTTGCCTGTCTTCCATTTCATTTTAAACGTCTTGATTTTCTTTATTGTTGTCACTTCTCTCATCACCTTGTGTATGATTATTTTGTAACTGTGGAGCCTTTCTAAGAACATACTCATACCACTTCTGAGAAGATTCGTCTAGGAAGTGAAACAACTTTTAATATCTTTCCCTTTTTTCAGTTTAATGCCAACTGCACATCATGATAGTAGTAATATAACAGTGTGACGATTTAAATTGTAACCATTATTAAAAAAGAAAGAAATAAAAAAAAAATTTAAGGTTGCGAGCCATTAACCATTTAAATCTCACAATAATAATAAAAACATGTAGGTACTAAGTGTGAAAGGAAGAAGTAATTAATAAGGGCAAAGAAACTGTAATAAAGAGGCATATTGTAAATAATTATTATTGTCGTATTTAACCCTTGCTTGCTATCAGGCGCCTACCTGTTGATTCCGGACTCGACATGTTTTCCGAGTCTTCTGTAATTATGAATAAAATAAAAAAACTAATGTTAATAATTAAAGAATCTGAAGACACAGATAGTCACTAAAATAACTCATTTAAATTATGTATTTTTATCTAGGGATAGTTTGTATAAATAAAAAAGTTTATTTAGAGAGAGACAGGGACTATATTCTCGCGGAATAAACACCCCACTACCTCTTATGCAGTACCAGTGGAAGCGGGCAAAAAATCACTCTCTCGCTATGAAGACTCCAAGCAGTGCACACGCACGAGCAAAAGCTCTGTTGGAATGTTGTGTGATTTGTTGTTAGTTTGGCTTATTTCAAATGTAGTTTATTAACTGCTACACAAAAGAGTGTAACATGTAACATTAATTAAAAATCAGAAACGTGGTAACAAGAAGAAATATGTGACAACAAAAGTACGAGTATTAATAACGATGACTGCTAACTTCACCAACTGACGACACTTTTCAACATCCTACCCGGAGATATGAACTACCAGAATTTGCAACTCTAGTAGACCCGACAGAAGATGCAGTTCGAGACATCAAAGAATCTACGCCTACCATCGTAGAAGGTTCGACCTAGACTGCAGACGTTTAAGACTTTAACGACTAAGACCAGACCTAGATGAGGACGACGCTTTTAAGGATTCCCAAGACAGACACTCCCGGAGGAAATTTCTACATACCAAATTAAAGGTGACTCGATAGCACGTCTATCAAGGAATAAATAATAATTATAATTGTAACACAATACACTTTAAAAGAGAGACTTTTCAGAGACGATTAAACTTGTAAAGATTAAAAAGAATTAACTCTAAGAATTTAATGTAACTATTCAGACATCATACATTGTAACAGTTTAAATCTTAATGTATCGTAGTATAATTAATACCATTCTTCAAATGGAATAATAATGAAGCATAAAACTAAAGGTCTTGCAAGCTAATATCATGAATTGAATATAATTAAAAGTTTGATGACTAAATACCTAAGGTTACCCGGATCCGTGGTATAGCTAAATAAAATCTGTTGTGATCCCAAAGTTTAAATAAAGAATTCAAATAACTTTAATAATGCAATTAGTAATGTCATGGGATCTATCTTTTGAGTAAATGTTATTTTTTTTAAATGTTTAATAAAGAGAAGTCTTCTTGTTACACACATATACTGAGTACATAAATCAACAGTTTTCCCATTCCCTGATTCCTTTTATATTTACTCTGTGTTGTTCTGATTAAATTTCAGCTCGTCGAATAAGGGAGCCCTGAATAATTGGGAGAACCAATTATTTCGGGTTCCCCAAGTTATAACACTAGAAAAGTTGTTATAGAATGCGCCACTCTGCTAATTTGTTGAAATTTTGCTGCTAATTAGTAAAAAAAAATTTTTGGTGACTTGTGTTGTTTAAGCAGTAATTGTGTCCCGATTAACCCAGACCATAAGCTGTTGATTTATTCACTCGTGTACTTTAAAATGTGTCTAAAATCTTAAATAATATTAAACGATAATAGTTATTATAATAGTTTTATAAATAAGTAAGTTAATTATTATTTAGATATAGGAATGAACATCATGTTAACTAAAGACGCCCCAAGAATACGATATAACAGCAGGTACACGCTTGTCAAAACTTCATTCATCAACCTGTCGTTTTGTAAACAAAATGAGACCTGTAAATTTCCTGTTCTCGCCTGTACTGAACTGTCCTTGTCACCCTCCGGCAAAGTTGAGTTAGACAATGCATTCACCCTCTAGTTGAGTCCCCTTTGTAAACAAAACAATGCCATTGTTTAAAACTAGTCTGACCTACTTTCCAGCGAAACAGCTGATCGTTTAAATAAAAACTAATGCTAATGTTTAATAATAACTGTTAATAAATGTTTACCATGTACTAAAGTGTGTAGGAAATAATTGTGTAGTATAGTAGAGCAAATAATATTATGACTTAAATTTCAAATGAATAAATGACGTAGTTAACACTCCCTTGTTAGATAAAGTATTAAACCCCATGTCCCAAATCAGTAACCTTGTAAACTGAGCCAAATAAAAAACAAAACAAAGTAAATAAAGTGTTGTAAATAAATATGGTAAGTCAATAGGAAATAATTCTAGGTAAGTTTTTTTAAACCCCTAAAGTAATAATAAGTGAATAATAATAAGGCTAAATAAATCTTAAGTTAAACAAATTTGTGTAACGTGTAGCATTAAATAAGAGCAAAGTAAATAATAATAAAAGTATAGTTGAATCGTGAACACCCCAGTCGTGGCCAGTAAGAGAACAATAAAGCGTGTTAAGAAATCGTAGTAAGCAGCCACACTCTCCCTATTGTGATAAACCGTTGCCTCCCTAAACAATGAATACCACCGCACGTGAAATACAATGAATTGAGTAAAGTGTCTCCCCTTCCGCATAGTTTGTCTAGTTATGGTTAAAGAGATAATAAGAATTACCATCGAGAGATTCCGCTTCTCTCAAGTAACTATAATCTAGAGTGGAGTATGGGATCCTCTTTAGATTATTTTAGAAGTAAGTCTATGGTATATAATCAAGAAAGAATTATATACATGTAAAGTAACTAGTCACAACGGCGCCGGCTGAAAAAGATAATGATGAGGCAAAAAAAAGGTGCCAAGAGTTCATTTATGAATGCTGAAAGCTAACCTGTAGAGTTAGAGTAAGCTGATGTCAGTCGGGCCACGATATTGTGTGTTACTGTAATTAGGGAAATTAGTATTATAAGTTAGTACTGTAAGAAGTGAGATAAAGGGAATTTCACGAAGGCGAACATTTAAATGAGAACAAGATCATTTAAAGAGAGATAAAAAAACAAACAAACCTTGTACTAATAATAAATAATGATAATAATAGCGAAATTTCACACGGTACGCCCCAAGCATACTCTCGGTACGTTGCTGACCATATTTTCAGGAGTCTGTGTTGGTTAAGAGGCGGAGTATGTGACGATTTAAATTGTAACCATTATTAAAAAAGAAAGAAATAAAAAAGAAATTTAAGGTTGCGAGCCATTAACCATTTAAATCTCACAATAATAATAAAAACATGTAGGTACTAAGTGTGAAAGGAAGACGTAATTAATAAGGGCAAAGAAACTGTAATAAAGAGGCATATTGTAAATAATTATTATTGTCGTATTTAACCCTTGCTTGCTATCAGGCGCCTACCTGTTGATTCCGGACTCGACATGTTTTCCGAGTCTTCTGTAATTATGAATAAAATAAAAAACTAATGTTAATAATTAAAGAATCTGAAGACACAGATAGTCACTAAAATAACTCATTTAAATTATGTATTTTTATCTAGGGATAGTTTGTATAAATAAAAAAGTTTATTTAGAGAGAGACAGGGACTATATTCTCGCGGAATAAACACCCCACTACCTCTTATGCAGTACCAGTGGAAGCGGGCAAAAAATCACTCTCTCGCTATGAAGACTCCAAGCAGTGCACACGCACGAGCAAAAGCTCTGTTGGAATGTTGTGTGATTTGTTGTTAGTTTGGCTTATTTCAAATGTAGTTTATTAACTGCTACACAAAAGAGTGTAACATGTAACATTAATTAAAAATCAGAAACGTGGTAACAAGAAGAAATATGTGACAACAAAAGTACGAGTATTAATAACGATGACTGCTAACTTCACCAACTGACGACACTTTTCAACATCCTACCCGGAGATATGAACTACCAGAATTTGCAACTCTAGTAGACCCGACAGAAGATGCAGTTCGAGACATCAAAGAATCTACGCCTACCATCGTAGAAGGTTCGACCTAGACTGCAGACGTTTAAGACTTTAACGACTAAGACCAGACCTAGATGAGGACGACGCTTTTAAGGATTCCCAAGACGGACACTCCCGGAGGAAATTTCTACATACCAAATTAAAGGTGACTCGATAGCACGTCTATCGAGGAATAAATAATAATTATAATTGTAACACAATACACTTTAAAAGAGAGACTTTTCAGAGACGATTAAACTTGTAAAGATTAAAAAGAATTAACTCTAAGAATTTAATGTAACTATTCAGACATCATACATTGTAACAGTTTAAATCTTAATGTATCGTAGTATAATTAATACCATTCTTCAAATGGAATAATAATGAAGCATAAAACTAAAGGTCTTGCAAGCTAATATCATGAATTGAATATAATTAAAAGTTTGATGACTAAATACCTAAGGTTACCCGGATCCGTGGTATAGCTAAATAAAATCTGTTGTGATCCCAAAGTTTAAATAAAGAATTCAAATAACTTTAATAATGCAATTAGTAATGTCATGGGATCTATCTTTTGAGTAAATGTTATTTTTTTTAAATGTTTAATAAAGAGAAGTCTTCTTGTTACACACATATACTGAGTACATAAATCAACAGTTTTCCCATTCCCTGATTCCTTTTATATTTACTCTGTGTTGTTCTGATTAAATTTCAGCTCGTCGAATAAGGCAGCCCTGAATAATTGGGAGAACCAATTATTTCGGGTTCCCCAAGTTATAACACTAGAAAAGTTGTTATAACAGGAAAACATTGTTTTTTGCATATCGGAAAGTATGATCAGAAAGCATGTATCTAGCATATGCCAAAACTGCTCTGGAAGTTGTGTATATAAATCTAGGATGTGACTGAACTCTGAAAGTAAAAGTTTTGCCATAGGTTTTAGCTTACCAAAAACTGCATGAAGCCAATCACATTTTTGCCTGTTCTGAACTCGGGTGATGGAATATCGACATCAAACTTCGTAGACATACTAATAACTAGGGAATGAAGAATTGAATAAACCATTGAATGCAAAAAGGGCCTAACCTCCTAGATGCCCTTATTGCATGCAACTCGTCAATTTTACCCAATCTAATGCATTTCTTAAAAATTCTTTTCCCATTTCTATTTTGAAAAATTACTAAGAACTATGAATTAAAAATCTTGTTCATTTAAGCAGCTAAATAAACGAAGTTTCTGCTGCTTACACTTATGTAGCTTGTTTCTATCAGCTCGTAGTAGAGACTCATAGAACTGTCAGCATCGCATTAGATCACACAGCCCATGTTACACTAGTGTACCCATAATTTTAAACGTGGATTTGCTGTGTATGTTGTTTTGTAATAAACTACAGAAATAGTGCTAGTTTTATTGGTGGGCAATTATGGTGACTAGTGTGGTGAGCGAATGTGACATTGCGAAGTTGGTGATTAGTGTGGTGAGCGAATGTGACATTGCAAAGTTGGTGATTAGTGTGGTGAGCGAATGTGACATTGCGAAGTTGAAGTGATTAGTGTGGTGAGCGAATGTGACATTGCGAAGTTGGTGATTAGTTTGGTGAGCGAATGTGACATTGCGAAGTTGAAGTGATTAGTGTGGTGAGCAAATGTGACATTGCGAAGTTGAAGTGATTAGTGTGGTGAGCGAATGTGACATTGCGAAGTTGGTGATTAGTTTGGTGAGCGAATGTGACATTGCGAAGTTGGTGATTAGTTTGGTGAGCGAATGTGACATTGCGAAGTTGAAGTGATTAGTGTGATAAGCGAATGTGACATTGCGAAGTTGAAGTGATTAGTGTGGTAAGCGAATGTGACATTGCGAAGTTGGTGATTAGTTTGGTGAGCGAATGTGACATTGCGAAGTTGAAGTGATTAGTGTGGTGAGCGAATGTGACATTGCGAAGTTGGTGATTAGTTTGGTGAGCGAATGTGACATTGCGAAGTTGAAGTGACTTTACCAGTATGGATATACGTTTGTAGAACATAAAGCAGATAGTCTTGAATCTTGTAGTTCCAAACGTGAAGAGGCTATGGTACTTTCTCCGACTGTGGAACACCGCGAACATCATTACGAACCCGGAAACCAAGAAGCCGAAAACGTTTCCTGGAAGCTACGTTCCAATAACGCTCTTGTCAGCAATGTCGACGCTGACGGCAGGGGCTCTCGACTACTTCTTAGCTACTGAGGATCGTTACCTAGCTAGCAGATGCCACTAACAGACATTAGTCCACAGGCACAGTCCTGCTGGACTTGAGCAAAACCTTCGACAAAGTCTGGCAAGAAGAATTGCTCACAAGCTGGTCTGTACACCAGTACCTCCGTAATAATTTCATACGGTCGTATTTATCCGACTGAACCTTCAGGGTGCATGTCAATGGGGCGTGCTCTCGGGTTCCCTCCGTCAACGCAGGCGTTCATCTAGCATCTGTTTTCAGCCAATTCTGTTCCTTGTGTACTCGAACGACCTGCCCAGAGGCACGCTGTCTCACTTCGCTGATGAAGGTCCCTGTCCAACCATTCCCAATCACCCTTGATCCGTTACCTGGCACAAGGCAGACGACGCCACTTGGCTAGGACCAAAATTCAACAACAGTCAGAATAGAAACAGTTATGCGCTGTCGTCCTAGCACTAGAAACCGCGAGGTAAGTCTCTCCTTGGAGGGGGGCATCCGCCTCGGCGTTGTTTGTAGCTCATGGCACCTAATGGTTCATGCAACTTCAGTATGGTTCTAAGTTCTTACATCTGGATTCTTAAGGGAACCATGGAACCGAACTTCAGACATGACGCCAGACCGGAGCACAAAACAGTATCTAATAGAATGCACTAACTTGAGCCGGTTCGGCTCTGATGTAATAGTGTCTCCTAGAGGGAGCCATCCGCCTCGCCGTGGCAATGCATAGATCAGGGTGACAACTTACTGTGGCCGCGTCTGTCGTCCACCCCAATATTGCTCTATGCACATCCAGGGAGCCAAGAGCAGTATCGGAGCAGTTCAACACAGTTGCTTATTTACAAGTTCATCGTGGAAAGGGGACCCATGGCCACGCTGCATCAGGCTGCGACCCCGACACCGCACTGACACCAGAGCGCTAAGACACCCCGCGCAACTTCTGCTGTCTGTGAACATGTAGATCCAACATCACGTCACCAAGTAGCCTACCTACCACCTAACAGAAATAACGAATATTTTGGTTTTCCTACAGAATTGAGCCAATTAAACAGGTCATGACTTCCGGAAAGAAAACAACTGCTGATATCGAATTGCTTAGTAAATTGATTAAATGGCTAGAGTACTCTGTGGTAGAACATGCGATATTTTGCTACAGCGTACGAATTTTGAGTGGATCTTTTAGTTTACAGGAATAAACATTCTATCAATTGAAGAACTCGCGGTTATCAAAGCTTTTGTAAATTATTCTAGAGACAAGGAAAAAGCCAAGGAATACTCAAGTCTATCAGAGGATGTGAATAAAATTAAACTGAATAATTAGAACGAGATTGAACTACTGATTATTCGTTTTACAGAATTGTAACTCTTCGAAGTTTTTTCAGTTTATCACAGTTATAACAGAAATATAATTAATTTCGTTTATAAGTTAGACTTATTTGTATCCCTTGCGTATTTCACAGATCAAAGTTGCATCATCAGAGACAACAGACTAATGTGTGTGTGTGTGGTAAATTTACTATTGTTAAGTTATTATTTTATTATTCCATCAAATATAATGTGTTTGGTATTTATTTGTGTTTATTCAGGCATTAGTTTATTGTTTTTATGATTTTTCAGTTTATGAGTTTAATGAATAAAAAAATCGGTATGGAGAACCATACATGACTTCCATGTCCTAAAATTTATATTTAAAAATCATTTAAATATTAATTAAATAAGTGGTTGCTTGAGTTCTGAAGAAATTATGTATCAGCTAAAATGATACCACCATGTCAGGTGGATTAAGACTATCTTCAACCTTCGTGAGGAAGGACTGTACTTTTGGATAAAATGTTTGTAGGTCGAACAAAGAACTAGATAAAGGTAGCTGCGATCTGATTCCTGTAATGAAATTCGACTCTCGCTGCGAGGGGCCGAGGGATGTCTATAGTGTTATCAAAGTCTTTCCTGTCAATACTATACTAGTCATTTTTCTTTTTTAAAACAGAGTCTTGATTTCTTCCTTTCCATTTGTCTTCTGATTTCCAGAACGACTATTCTGTTCACCCGTATAATTATAAATTTCTCAGCAAAACATTTCTTCCTTAATACGTTTGTGTCTCCTGTTTAACACCCACCATTATGGTCCATGTCATAACGCTATATTCCACACAGGCTAGTAAATCCATCCATCCATTGTTAAAAATAAAATATGATTTCGTTACTAGGCAATGTACTGTTCCTGGCCGGCAAGTATGTCATCTCCATTACAAAATTTTTACGTTTCTAAAGCTTTATTCTTATGATTACAGGTGTTAAAAGGTAAGAAGATAAACGCACACACACAAACAATTCGCGTAATGTGTGGCCACACTCATGTTCATTTGCTTACGTTTGCACGCATTTTAAATGATAAGTTCCGTAATCCACATAAACACATAACGACTATTCACGTGTGCAAGCGGGAAAGGTGTCCAGCGTAGACGGGGATTTGCTTCCTGTTGCCTAGGTCGCTGGCCAGTGTAACTGCACGTGTTACATAGGAACGGTTCGTAGACAGATATTTCGTCTTTAGGGAATGAACCCTCTGCAAGATGCTCAGGGTTCATCAGCGATTCTGGAGCGCTCCTTCTTTTCCGTGCGTTTGTTCTGTGAAACGTACACTGTGTTGATTCGCGGCTTTTCTCTGAGCCAAGCGGATACCATATGTTTTTCTCGGAGCCATCCAAATGCCATAGTGGATGTTGGAAGTTTTTGTCGACGTTGGGCCCTCTTACCTGCTCTGATGTTTTGATTAAGGTGATCATAATATTAGAACTTTGGAAACTCAAGCACTACTCAATGGATTTCAAATGTTATTTTTAACCAGCCCATATAGAATTCTATGAGCATTGTAAAAAACAATAATTAATAATAATTTAATTATAGTCTAATTTATTAATTTATGGAATAAATATTTTAATATATGAATACAATTTGTGTATTTATTTCTATTATGATAAAAGGATTACAAACTCATGCGTGCGTATAACTAAACTGTTATGGTAGACGTACAAAATGGAAAATGTATAAGTGTTTGCCCCTTGTCGGTCTAACACACCTTTTTCTTATTGTACAGGAAATTATTTTTCACTTAAATCAAGTTTCCTCTTTTCTTAGTAGTAAATGTGCAACTAAATTGCCTATCTGCGCCTATTTTTTCAAAGAATATACCCTCTTCTGGTGGTGTAGAAAAATGCACCTGTTGTTGCGCACATATCATACAGTGTGCTAATTTTTTATGTGTTACTCAAAATATTCATGTAACTGGTTTGACCAATTCTTTTTACCTCTTTTATAGTAGTAAAGTTATTTAATTTTCAAAATTCATACCGTCATCTCTTGGAGTTAGTCCCCTTCAAATATTTAAATTGTAGACAACCTTTTCTGATACACATTCTTTATCGACAGAAACCTATTCCGCACATATTCACGTTATAGAATTAATCATACGCTGTTCTTAGAATAGATCAGCGAAGAGACTTTGTCCTGCAAATAAAATACTTAAATAAATTTTTAGTTATTTTTTCAGTTTTCAGTTTAGAATTATTTCTAAACGGAGAGTTGTACCCAGCTTGGACCCTGTATTAAAATCTGATTAATCCAACTGATATAACAAAAAATGTTTTACATAATTTTAAAAAAGAAAGTAGATTTTCCGTGAATGGAGCAAAAATAGTTAAACTTTGTTATTACTGACCATAATAGAAGATTGTACGGGTCTTATTTATAATGTATGGTACATGTTAATATCACATAGTTTATTAGTTTTTTTATTACTAACCTCTACATCTTTACATTTAACAGGTCTTCTATTCACTAGAATACTCCACTGCTCATTCAATGCTTCAATAGCGAACACATTCCACCATCCTGATATTATACCAAACGTTTTTCACCGTACAACGATGCTAGTTAAGACGTTTTTGGGCGAAAGCCATTAAGATACACATACGAATAGAAAATTTAGTTCAGTTGGTAGTCAGTCGCCTACTGGCAGACTTACTATTTATCTTTTACAACCTCAGAACATAAATCAATCAGCTATAAAAAGGACGGATCACATTGATGACGCTATACGTTTAATGATCAAGAATGTCAGAGGATGTCATTATAGTTTCATTAAAAGCAGTTTACACGTTGTTTTGTTATCTCAACACAGTAACACAACAATTTATTGGCGCTCTCTAGTTGGTGTACTATTATTTGCATTATAAGGACGCAAATCAATAAGTGACAATAATGTATGGTTTTACTGTTTCATTTCTCCTTAGTATCACTTACCAAGTCTAACGGTGCTTGCCATACCAAAGTATAGCAACGGTTAACCCAACTGAAATCAATATCGTATACATATGTGACAAAACAACGTTGGTAAACCATTTTACGTAATGAATACAAACCAAGTCTTAAGTGCTTATTAACGCGATATCTAGTTGGTTTACTGTTAAGCCGTAAAAGATTACACATTCTCTTGTATATGTCATTCTGTACATATTCTTAAAAGTATTTCTGAAGAAAGAAAAGAAAACAAACAAGAGAAAGAAAAGAGAACATTAATCTCGTAAAGGATGCAGTGTTACCTTTCCCCGGTGAAAATTTACTTACAGCTAGCAATAAGTGAACAATTATTTTGACTAAAATATAAAATAAAGAGAACATCACTGGTTGGGTCACAAGTCGTATAACACCAGATATTATTCTTGTAGCAGTGAGCGTGCATTAATACATGATGAATGGTTTATGACATTCGCTCATTAAGTAGACAGAAGTATGAAAGGTTTGTGAGGTTCGCTCATTAACTAGACACAATTATAGAAGGTTTCGTAAGGTTCCCTCATTAACTAGACACAGTTACGTAAGATTTGTGAGGTTCGATCATCAAATAGATACAATTACGAAATATTTCGTGAGTTTCACTCATTAACTAGACACAATTATAAAAGGTCTCGTGAGGTTCGGTCATTAACTAAACACAATAACACAAGGTTTGTAGGATTTGTCTCATTAACTAGACACGTTTACGAAAGATCTCGTGAGGATCGCTCATTAACTAGTCACAATTATGAAAGGTTTCGTGTGGTGAGGTGAGGTTATTAAGAACATAATAACACAAGGTTTGAAGTATCACTCATTAACAAGACAGAATTACAAAAGGTTTGTGAGTTTCGCTTATTAACTACACACAATACGAAAGGTTTGTGAGGTTCGCTCATTCACTAGACACAATTATAGAAGGTTTTATAAGGTTCGGTTATTAATAACACAATAACACAAGGTTTGTAGTCTCGGTCATTAACAAGACAGAATTACGAAAGGTTTGTGAATTTCGCTCATTAACTATACACAATTACAAACGGTTTATGAGGTTCGATCACTAACTAGATACAATTGTAAAACGTTTACGTAAGCATTCGACAACGTTTATTGTCATCATCAGGACCTGTAAACGGGCAGCACAGAAATTATTAGGCCTGATAGACATTCAAAGTGTTTATTTGAATACGTTTCAGGTATAAGTGTGTAATATGTGTAGCATATGTATTACATGAAGAACAATAACAACGATTACGCATACTTAAGTATTATTATACTAATCTATATATATATAAAAGAGAAATACGACTGACTCACTGACTGACTCACTGATTCATCACGAAATCTCCGAAACTATAACACCTAGAAACTTGAAATTTGGCATGTAGGTTCCTTATGTGATGTAGGTATCCGCTAAGAAGGGATTTTTGGAAATTCGACCTTTAAAGGGGGAAAGGGGGGAATTTGCCTGACTGACTGACATAGAATCAACGTAGAGCAAAAACTACTGAATGGATATCAATGAAACTTTGAACATAGCTTCATCATAGATCTTAGGTGCTCACTAAGAAACGGTTTTAAAAACTTTCACTCCTAAGGGGCAACCCCCCCCCCATTTTATGTATGTATCTATGTATGTATGTTCCACATCTCCTCCTAAACCACTGGACCGATTTCAACCAAACTTGGCACAAATATTTTACGCGACGGGAGAACCAACATAGGAGAGGTGTTTTTTTCGATGGGGTCCTTTGGGGGTCCTTTGGGGTCTTCTACATCTCCTCCTAAATCACTGGACCGATTTCAACCAACCTTGGCACAAATATTGTACGCAACGGGAGAACCAACATAGGATAGGTGTTTTCTTCGATGGGGTCCTTTGGGGTCTTCCACATCTCCTCCTAAACCACTGGACCGATTTCAACCAAACTTGGCACAAATATTTTACGCAACGGGAGAACCAACATAGGACAGGTGTTTTTTCGATACGATCCTCTGGGGGGTCCTTTGGGTCTTAAAAAACTATTAGATCTGGTTACTATGGCAACCCAATAGAATAGATTCTGGTTACCATAGTATCGGTGGACTCCCGCGTAGGAAATAGTGCGGGAGTCGTCCGACGGGCCTTCCCCGGAACGATACCTCTGAAACCTTCTGGTTTCACGATATCTCTGAAACCACTGAATGGATATCAATGAAACTTTGAACATAGCTTCATCATAGGTCTTAGGTGCTCACTAAGAAACGGTTTTACAAACTTTCACTCCTAAGGGGCAAAAAACCAAATACTGAAATTTATCCACTGTAAGTGGTTGACATCTCAGTTTACTGGAAACCCCGAATACATTTAGTCCTGAGTTTTTAATCATTGTTTTAAATTGAAAAAAACTTCGTTGTTTGCAGGTTCTTATAGTCGAGAAAATTTCGAAGTTCAATTAATTAATAAATGTATGTCCTTTTTTTCTCGGAAACGGCTCTAACGATTTTCTCGAAATAAATAATAAATAGCTGTTGCTATGAATGTAAATAAACAAACTAAGAGTTGAGAATTTGTACAATCTATCTAATCCTATACTATTAAGCGAGCAATAATTGTACAATTACGTACAACGTGAAACTCCGTAGCGAAGCACGGGTATTTTGCTAGTAAAATATAATTATAATATCCTATAAATATTAACACTCATCTCATGTGTATTTCGTGTATGCAGATTCTGCTAATGACATTTTTTCGAAGGGTTTATATAATGTTTTAAGTGGTGCCTAGTTATGCCAACACTTTTCGGTGGAAACAAGTTTTTGTCATTAACATCAAACGTTTCCTCTGGAGTATAGTGTGCTAAACGTTTCTCACTGCTTAAAGGGAAATGACTTCGTTATTTACCTATAGATACTCATATTGGGGGGGGGGGGGTAACTTTTATGCACATATAAATTGAAGTGGACAGTAATCATTGTACAAAAAAACAGATCAAAGTTAGAATTGACCGTCAAAGTAATAAATAACAATAATGATTTTAATAAAAGGTATATAAATAACATAATAATAATAATCTTACATTATATATAATAGACACCAACATTAAAAAGTAATAAAGTTTATAATCATTCCGAGTCAGTGTGCTAGATGCATTTGTTCTTAATAATTTCAACTGACATCCTAATTATTCTAGGAAAATAATTTGACTGTCTCGCTATGATGCTCTTGTGGCTCATCAAATACTGAACTTCATTGCTGATCGTCATAATTAAGTTTTTCAATAGCTGATTTTTTAATTTCATTGTTTATTGTGTGATACATGTTTATTCAATGTGATACTCATGGCCCAGACCATGAGATTAAACGTTTCAACGAGACGGGCATGTTTCAATCGGTATGGAGAACCATATATGACTTCCATGTTCTAAGATTTATATTCCGGTTCCCACCATTAATGATATTTACACTTTCATAGAGTAATAGTTTTATCATAAGGAATTGCTAAGGTATCTTATCCTTCAAAATTAAATACTCGTACTTTACTCTATATGAGCAAAATAATTTTCAAAAAATCACCCCTCCCCCTTCAACTTCCCTCTTACATTTACAGATATCTCATTTACCATTTTACAGTAGATTAATATGACTTTATTTTCGGGGCACTTATTTATCAAATTCAAGTACTTTACTCTTGTTAAAACACAAAACAATGCAGGTAAACTGCCTCTGCAGTATACAGACTCGTTTATGAAATCATTAAAATCAGCTTTCTGTGCATAACGACATTAGGCAATTAAACTAGTACTCGGTAACTGATGACTGTTTCTTACCCGTTAATCTTTTTATAGTGAAATGTTTTTTCTAGATCATTCTTATACGTTCTAGTTGGAAAAAAAGGCTTCAGTTCACGTGTAACCATATTTACGTTATAAAAATCAGTGTGTTCTAAAATTATTACTGACCCTCCGATTGCAATTTTATTTCAATGTGTATGTTGTGTGTAACATTATAACAGTAACGAGAGCAGGAAATTCTATAAGGAATTGAAGGAAAGAACAAACGACTTTCGGCTCAAGATAAATGCATGTAGAGACGACCAGGGAAAGTGATGGAATTATGCTTAGATGGAAGGAATATTTTGAGAACGGAAGCAACAGATATTGTATACCAGGCAGCGGAACCCTTAACCGGAGATCCCAGTTATGAAGAAATGAGAAATGTAATCAAATCTCTCAAAAACCATAAACCGCCAGGAAGTGATGGAATAACGGCAGAACTTGTAAAATATAGAGGAGAATATATGATCTGATAATATCTATATGGAGAAAGGAGATAATTGCAGAGGAATGGACCTTCGGAATCATACAACCAATGCATAAAAAAGGTGACACTTTGCACAAACTACAGAGGAATTACATTATTAAATGAAACATACAAAGTTCTATCTGGTTTTATAAATAATAGGTTGGCTAAATACGTATAGTGAGGAAATTGTGGGCGAATTTTTATTGTTATTTGACTTTCGACCTAATCGCTTAACCTCCGGTTACATATTCACATTACGACTAATGCAGGAAAAAGCGTACGAATATAATTTAGACTTACATATACTATATGTAGACTTCAAACAAGCTTTTGATAGTGTTAACAGAAAAGAAATGATAAACGACCTTCACATCTTGGGAATACCAGCTAAATATTTAAGGCAAATAGAAGCGACTTTGGCTGGTTCCAAATCTGCAGTAAAAGTTGATGAAGAGTTAACCACTATTTTTGGGTGCGACAAGGAGATGCATTTTCCACTACGTTGTTTAACCTAGTTCTGGAGGCAGACGTTCAAAAACTAGACGTTTCTGGACACATCGGCATGAAAACCACACAAGTGTGCACTTATGCTGATAGTATAGCTATTATCAGTAAAAATGAGAAAGGGCTAGAGGAAAAACTACTAACACTAGATAGTAAAGCGCATAAAAGAGCATCAAGGATAAATGAAGCCAAGGCCAAATTGAACTTGGAACTTTAACGGAATGTCAAAAAATAACCAGGCATATCTATCAGTTGGCAATTATACATTTGAATGTGTCCAACAATTTTATTACTTAGGTTCACAAATTACTCAAAACAATTCGTGCAGCAATGAAATAAATTCCAGCATCGTAGTGGCAACAGGTGTTATTACTCTTACGAAAAGCTGTTTAAATCCAGGATGTTAAGCAAACAACTTAAGCTGACTATATACAATAGTCTTATACGACCGGTAGTATCATACGGATGCGAAGCCTGGACATTAACCAGCACAAACAAGCAACATCTGAGAATATTAAAACAAAAAGTTTTGAAAAAAAATCTTTGGCCTCTACGAACTGAAGATGGCTATTGCAGGAACCATGAACTGGACCAACAGATTCAGGGTACCGACATAGTCCAGTTTATTAAGAGTAGGAGGCTTGAGTGGCTGGGCCACGTAAGGCGAATGGATGACAGAAGAATTGCTAAGAGAATTGCAGACTGGAGACCGGTAGGAAGAACAATAAGAGGTAGACCCAGAAAGAGATGGTTGGATGACGTGGAGGATGATTTGAGATGTATGAACGTGAATGGATGGAGACGGGTAATGAGAGGGCGGAATGGAAGAAAGTCATTGAGCAGGCTAAAACCGACACTGGGTTGTAACGCCAGGAAAAGGAAGGAATGTTGTGTGTATCCATAATTTTATGTTTCTTAATAACAGAGAAATATTAATTTTAAATAACAATTTTGTACACTCAAAGTTAGGGTAAAGTAAATGTTTTAAATGAAGTAGACGTCAATTTAACCGAAAGGTCTTCTTTAAAATTTATTTATTTTATTTTAATAACAAATAACAATTATTGTTTTAAATATGTAAATAATTAATTAACCTTAAATAACATACTCATTATTTCATTAACGAAACACGTGACCCAACAGCATGTCATGTCAGTTATCATTTTAGCGTGAGCTAAATGAGAGCGTGAGCAGTTGCGAATCTGTCCTTATATAAACGCAGGCCAGAATGTATGTATAAACGTGGTTTCTATAACTGCAACTGATTTTTCAGACATTCAGTATTGACTTCCCTTTCCCACCGATCCTCGCTTCCTCCCATTGCCTTCCTCCCATTTAATTCGTTTTCCAAACATAGTCGCAGCATAACAGTGTCGTCTTCTACACACTTCGATACGTTGATTCTAATAAGTTTTTTTTTTATTTAAATTTTATAATAACTGAAATTTTAAGTTTCATATTGAAGCTGAATTAATTATGTTAGAAAAAGTGAGAGTGTTTTAGTGGCTGGGAGTGACAAAAGATGAAAAATGAATGCAAGAACATGACGTCAGTGACAGAGTGGCAAGTTATTAAAACATACTACTCCAAACATAAAAACTTTATAAAGAAATAGATAATACAGACTAAAACTTATGAAACAAACAAGAAATACGAAGATAAATGTATTTATATCAATTTTCAGATCTATACTACCTTTTGGATGCAAGTCATGGGTACGAGTGAATAATATAAACGCAAAATGCAGACTGCATAGATTAAATAGACGAACAAAAGAAGCATCGTATTAGTCAGAAGACAGAATAAGTGACAGAAACGGAATGAGAATAGAAGTCAGAAACTATCTGGAAATGCATTCTATGCTTGGATTATAGAAAGAAGGTGCTGAATTGGTAAGGTGTCACTCACCTACATCTTATGGAAGAGACAAGGCCAGAAAAACTAATTTCTGAAACACGCATTGAGAAAAATAGAAAAGGGGAAGGTACTAGAAAGAATGGGATGACATGGGGTGACGTTAGAGACCAATGAAGAGTGGAAAAATTTCGTGCAAAATTAGAATATTAGGGATATCATATCCTATAGCGTGGTAATAGTTTTTCGGACTACACAAACTCTCCCCCCTCTCACTACATATATATATAATATCTTCAAACAAATACACTGCAGGTAGGTTTATTTTCACCTAAACTCGTTGAGTTACCTGCAGGTCTGCAGGTCTCTCATGTAATATCTTCAAATAAATACACTGCTAGTAATTTTTTTTTTAGTGTAGAAACTCATAGGAAGTTTCAAAAAATATTTGTTTCTGTTTGAATCTGAGGCAGTTATCGTTCGCTGTAGAAAAAATTCTACACATAGACACACAGACAGATAAAAACACAGACACTTTTCGAAAAATGCCGCTCTTTTTCCGAACACAGGCACTCTTAACTAATACTAATAGCCCGATTAACTAATAGCACAATCAAATAATAGCCCGATTAATTAATAGCCCGTTTAACTAATAAAGGGATTAACTAATAGCCCGATTAACTAATTGCGCAAATAACTAATAGCCCGACTAAGTAGTAGCCCGATTAAATAATAGACAAAATAACTACTAGTTCGATTAATTAATAGCGGAATTAACTAATAGCCCGATCAACTAATAGCACAAATAACAAATAGCCCGATTAACTAATAGAACGGTTAACTATCAGTGCAGTTGACTAAAATCCCAATTAACAAACAGAGCAATTTACGAAAATCCAGATTAAATAATAGTCCGATTATGAATAGCGCAATTAATTACTAGCCCGATTAAAAATAGCGCAAATAACTAATAACGCAACTAACTAATATTGCATGTCGCTAATAGCCCGATTAAAATAGCGCAATCAACTAATAGCCCGATTAACTAACATCGCAATTTACTAAAATCCCTATTAACAAATAGTGCAATTTACGAAAAGCCAGATTATCTAATAGTGTGATTATGAATAGCGCAATTAATTAATATCCCGATTACAAATAGCGCAAATTACTAATAGACCGGTTAACTAATAGATAAATTAAATAATAGCCACAGTAAACAATAGCGGAATAACTACTATCTGAATTAAAATAGCGAAATTAAATAATAACACGATTATCTAATAGCGCAATTAACTAAAAGTCCGATTAACTAGTCGAGGAATTAACTGATAGATCGATTAACTGCTAGTGTACTTAACTAATAGCCGGATTATAAGTAGCGCAATTAACTAATAGCCTAATGAACTAATATCTCTATTACCTAATAGCGCAATTAAATAATAGCCCGACTAGTTAATAGCCCGTTTAATAAATATGGGGATTAACTAATAAATCAATTTTAACTAATAGCGCAATTACATAATATCCTGATTAACTAATAGATCGATTAATGTTTTGAGGGTAATACAATCAGAATCAGCCATTATCCGAAACACGATTTTTTCGCGATCACCATACTTCCATTTCCTTACGGAACAAGTAAAAATTTCAATAAAATATTAACAATTTATATCGTTTCATGCTATGTAATCGTGGCTATGTCAACAAAATAATTTTTCGTTTTCATAAATTCATAGATAACAATCGCTGGGCGGTATTCGCTGTCTTTCGCGTTGTTCTTTTAGACTCTTACCTAAAAGTCTTGGTCCATCTATCAGGTGCAGTAATCAAGGATCCTAATAAAATTAGTCTTATTCAAAAAGAAATAGTAGGCAAAAGGATTTAAAATTACCGTTAACCAGTGCATGTCGGAAAACATTTTTCCTTCTAATACAGGAACCGTCTTTGGTTTAAATTCTCATGCAGTTTTGACCTTAAAATCCGAGTCCGTCGTAAAAATTGTTGTTTAAAAATTCACGGAAGTGCACAGCGGACGACAGCGTAGTCATCACTTTCTGAAGGTCTGCTGACTCCATTGATGATGTGCCTACTACGGAAAGAGTTGTTAAAGATGCCACACAAGGTGCCGCTGAAGATGCTTTGTGATTCGTCAAAAATGCTTCAGGGGAGCTCTTGGAAGTGCTACAGAAGCTGCCTTTCAAGATTCTCTAAGAAGAGCGACTAAGAAGAGTGCCGTGTCTACGAAACCCATCGACGCTGCACAGGAAGTATTTCGAAGTGTGTGTGCGAGTGAGCGTGTTGTGTGTGTATGCGCGCGCGCCTATTAGCTTTAGTAAGTTTGTAAGTACAGATGCGTCTCTGTATAAAACAGTAAATAACAAAGGCATATAAAATAAGGAATAATGCATTTACACGTACATATATTTGGGATACTTTCAAACATTGAACGCTATTGCCCGATCCCTCCAAAGGGACAGTCGGTGAACCGTATTTGTAAATGATTACTGTAATAAAGTTTTCCATATTATTTGTAACTAGTTTTTACTAATTTTCGATTATAATTTTTAGAACTAATAGTTTTATCTGTATTTAAATTAGTTTTGTTTTATAATTTAGGCTTTACATTCAATAACAAAAACTCTTTTAGAAGAACTCGCCTGATCCTGTTTTCCTGCAGAGAATTAGGGGTCTCTTTCTTCACTACTGAACAGTACCCTTTATATCGCCTTTTAATATTATTTTTGTTTTGTTTGTAATTTTTCTCTATTTTGTTCTGTTTTGACTCTTTTTACTTTCCAGTCTACTCACGTTCACCACAAATTAATCGGTTTTTGTTACTGTCGATCTGTTCCTCTTCTGCACTCCTGCTTTCCACTCCGTAATTTTTTTAAAATCTCTTCCTCTAGTTTCCTGTGTACATTTCCAAACTATCTTACACTTTACGACTTAATATTCCTTAGCATTTTCTTTTCCTTTAATATTTAAATATATTTATGTACTCATCACCTCCGTATGTCCTTTTTCTACTTCCATTGGCCCACTCCTGACTCTTCTTTTCATTTTCTTTCGAAAATTTTCAATTTATGTATATAGGGTGTAGTATGTAATAAATAAATAAATATATATATATATATATATATTGTAATAGAACGAGTATGCGACGTGTTATAATTTTTATTTAATATTGAGTTTTAGATTTGAGTTGTCGGTGTTTAATTTGCGATACGTTATTAATTCGCACGTCGGATGCGCTCTGTGTTATGACCGATTCGTGTAGCCTGTGTGTCCTTACCTGTCCCTACTCGCTAGTTACGTCTTCCCAATAGGCGCCAAATTATTTTACCAGAAAACAATTAAAAGATTCTATCTTCGTTGTTTTATTGTACTGTAGTATTTGATTCGAATTGTTCGCCGACTGGCTGGAACTCGAATCTCGCTTGAGTGGGGGAGCTTGTTACCAACGTAAAATGTTGTTGGCTAATTCTACTCACTGCTACAAAACACAACATACATAATATACTTGAAATAATTACTGGACAATTAGTAACGATTCACACTTTTTATTTGGCTTTAGAACTTGTTAATTTTCATTAATGTTTATACAAATGTGATTAATATAATAGATTTTAACCTCGGCAATAATTAATCGTTCACTCAGCAGAAAGCAGGGTTGGCAATGAAAAGTTAGTCAGTCGCCATGATAGACCCCGTTTCTTATTTATACGAAATAAAATTGCCAATGAATTCTTTTAAGTACGACAAAGAAGTTTAGAACAAGATAATTAAATACAGTACACCACCATACAATCGTGGTAATTAAAATATGAAAAAAGGTTTATATTCAAATCAATGCTGTGATGTTAAAAGTGTGTGACGGAGTTATTCGTTTAGTACATAGGTTATACTCAGTTAGTTGGTATTCATAAATATGTTTTATTTATTAATCTTTGAAGAAATAATACCTTCAGTTATAGTGAGAGTTCACAGTGTAGTGAGAAAATTTAAAGAGAATTTATTGCAGAAATTTAGTTAACTCAGCATTACTTATCATCAGTTGCTTTGAGGTTTAGTGTCAGATAGTTGAAATAGGTTGGGTTCATCGATGTTGGTTCTTCAATCTTCAATCATCTTTGGTTTCAGGTACGCCTTGCGTCTTTTTCATGTTAGTTTGTCGATTTTAATTAATTTGGGATTAATTAAGCTGGTCCTTTGCCTGGGTTGAATGTGTTATTCCCTCATCGGGTATTTTGGTTCTTCACTTCATGGGATCTGGTCACTTTTACTGTTTTTAAATAAAATTTGGACCCTTCGCGGCCTGGCGTCTCTTCTTCGTAAGCGTCACTCTAAGATTCAACGTTCCTAATGGAAAAATCATCAATAACGTTCCGTTGTCATGGTAACTAATAGATTCTGATTGGATAAACTTGACTTAAGACCATTGTTAGAATATTTGAATTTTTATTCAAAATGATTAAATATCTTCTGATTGCTATTAATCTTCGGTATTCTTTTTAAGTATGAGATATTATCACCACTGTTTGTATTTTGTTTCAAAGATTAATTTAACATCCCATAAGGTTGGGTTTACTGATGTATTAACATTTGGATAGTTATGTTGATATTATCTAATTACATTGCTTTCTTATTTTATACAATTACTTTAACATTTCTCTCTTATTTTGATTCCCTAATTATCATTTACTGTTTACTTTTCTTTGATTTGCTCATGTCATAGTTAAATTCTTACAATTTGTAGTTTTTGGTGTATTACTGTTAGGCATTGCATAGGCCTAAGTAGTAATTGGCTATTTTTTCTTAATTTATACAGATTACATTTTATTTTCCCTTTGTACAGGTTTTGGTTTGTTTTACACATGATTTGTTTACTTGTTGAATGGTTTTGTGTCTGTTTTATAATGATTGTATGTTATTACACGACTGCTAAAAAGGAGTGTTATGTTTTCAGTGGTAGGGTATGTATGTATGTATGTATGTTTGTTCCACTATAACTTTTTAACGGCTTTACCGATTTTGATGTTCGATGGCTCGATGGATTCCTTACTTCACCAGAAGTGTCATAGGCTATATATCACCATGAGTTGACTTCCGGTTTTGACCGGAAGTGAATACAAGTGATCGGTTCTAAGGATTTTTTTTTGTTCGTTTATTGGTCCATCAGGTGGCGCTAGTGGAAGGTATTCTGTAAAGTTCACTCCAGATAGTGCTCGCGATTTAAGACCACGCTCACTAATACTATGTACTATGTTAGCGCGTTATTGTGTGAGAGTATAGATGTGCAATCCGTGAGAAACAGAGAACAGCTGATTTGAAAGTGCATATATATATATATATAGGTTTGCTATATATATTTCTCTCTGGGAAATATGGTGAACCTGAAATATATATATATATATATATATAGGTTTGCTATATATATTTCTCTCTGGGAAATATGGTGAACCTGAAATACATGAAATGACGGATCAACAATATGCCGCAGCAGTAAACTTAATGAATTTTCAGCAGCGCCAATTGTTCAAAATGATTTCAGACAGATTGCTTCCAAGTGAAAATAATACTGAGCCATTACGTGTGTTCGTTACTGGAGGAGCAGGCACCGGCAAAACCTTTACTCTGAAAATTATTGTAGAACAGATTCGTCGTCTTTCTCATTTACATGCAAGCAGAGCTGTTACGGTAGCAGCACCCACAGGTGTCGCTGCAAGATTGATTGGAGGTAGCACTTTGCACTCTACTTTTGCCCTTCCTATCGAAAAAGGAAAGGTGACAGCTCTTCGCCCTCTTACTGATGAGCGTCTTCAAAGGGAACGGCTAAGGTGGAAGCATATTAATTGGCTAATCATTGACGAAATCTCAATGGTACCCTATACTACCCTAAGAAATATTCACTTATGGTTGCAACAGCTTAAAATGAATGATGCTCTCTTCGGGGGTATCAATATTATTTTGTTTGGCGATCTAATGCAGTTCCCACCTGTATCAAAAGCAGTTGGTGGTACCTACTGCTTCAAGCAGCCTCATTACTTATCAGCTGAAATTAATTTGTGGACACTGTTTAGTTTCTGTGAATTACCTCAAAATATGCGGCAAGCTAACGACACTACTTTTATAGACATTCTAAATAATTTACGAGTCGGCCAACTCACCATGCAGCAGCTAGAAATTTTAGATCGTCGAAGAGTTCCTTTGACAGATGAATTTGCTGATGGCGAGTGTCTGCGTATTTTCCCAACCACTAAACAGGTAGAAGAATATAATGCTATGATGACTGAAAAGTTGAAAACATCATCTAAAGTTTACGATATTGCAGCGGTGGATGTGTCTGTCGAAGCTAAGAATTACGGACAAAAGTTAAAGAAAGACTTCATACCAACGGATCCAAACAAAACTGGAGGTATTCCAAACTCTTTAGTAATCGGTGTCGAATCTAGGGTAATGTTGCAAAAAAACATTAATGTTAATCATGGTCTGGTCAACGGAGCAATCGGCATCATTAGAAAAATTGAGTGGCCTGCACTACGTCGAGATCAGCTTCAACCTGGTGAGCTTCCACAAGCCGTATTTGTAGAATTTGATGACAGATCAATTAGGGGAAATACTGCTGGTATTGGAGTAAAGATAGACCCCACCACTGTTGAATATGATGCTTTGCGAGGCCAGGGCAAAGTAGAACGACGTATGCTGCCATTAATATTGTGTTGGGCTGTAAGAGTACATAAACTTCAAGGCACTACTTTAGACAAAGCAGTTGATTTGAGTAGTAATATTTTTGCCAAGGGTCAGGCCTACGTCGCACTAAGTCGTGTGAAAACATTAGAGGGATTAGCAATATGTTGTCTGGATCCACGAAAATTGTTGCATGAACCGCACGATAAAAACTCACTTGAGGAATTAAATCGACTCAGAAATCTGTAGACAAAAGCTTTTTCTTTATCATTTCTAATAAATGAAATTATTTAGTTAATTATATAATTTATAAAACAATTTATCGAAATGTTTGTATTATACTAGTTATATAATAGTATATAAAATAAAGTTATACTATATTTATAAGTTTATAAGTTCATACGCTAATTATACTATGTACATAAAAAAGTTTCTAAATAAAACTATGTAAAAATTGAAATTTTTTTTGCACTTCACACATACGCACGCACACACGCACGCACACACTGCACATTTCCATTATACTCTTTTTAAACACAAAAAGGAATAAAATAAAATAAAATAATTTAATAAATTAAAAAACACGACTGCCAAAAAAAATGAATAAATAAAAAATAAATTGATAAAAACACTAAATAGAAAAAACTAAATAAAAATAATATTTAGTAAAAATCACAAAATCTAAATAAAGTCGATTTAAAAGCCAAAAACAAGGTATTGAAATTCAGCTCTAATCAGATTTAACGAAAATGTTATGAATGATTAAACGCATAGTAATTTTATTAGATTTAAATTACTTTTCGATGTTGAATATATATCAATGCATCATATGAAGACTACAATTATAAAAAATATTGCTGATAAAATTTTGCTCTTCAATTTTAATTTTCAATGCAGTCGGGGGCTGTTTAATGAAAAGAACAAATCTATTTAGAAACAGCCCCCGACTGCATTGAAAATTAAAATTGAAAAGCAAAATTTTATCAGCAATACTTTTTATAATTGTAGTCTTCATATGATGCATTGATATATATTCAACATCGAAAAGTAATTTAAATCTAATAAAATTACTATGCGTTTAATCATTCATAACATTTTCGTTAATCTGATCAGAGCTGAATTTCAATACCTTGTTTTTGGCTTTTAAATCGATTTTATTTAGATTTTGTGATTTTTACTAAATATTATTTTTATTTAGTTTTTTCTATTTAGTGTTTTTATCAATTTATTTTTTATTTATTCATTTATTTTTTGGCAGTCGTGTTTTTTAATTTATTAAATTATTTTATTTTATTTTATTAGTTTCCATATTATGGCTTGTCTATTGTGTCATAACTGCTTTTTCAGTATTATTAGATTTGTCTGAATTTATCTTGTTTCTTAATTATTGCTTTTGTTTATAATTGAACTATTATTTACTATTCTCTATTACTTAAAACATAACATTTAGGTTTATGGTCTGTATAATTCCTACAGCCATATTCCTATTTCTCAAACATAATTATTCTTGAATGTCATTACTCACAATGTCCATACTCTTCATCTCCTCATACTCTTTGATGAATTATAATTATTACTTGACATAAAATTTAAAAACATAAACATGAATTAAACATATTAATACAATGATGTATTGTTATGACTAACTCTAAATGACATTAAGCCATAACTGAATCTTCAACAACTGTTTACTATCAATTATTGATCGTGTAAATCATCTGTTAGGATTTTTATTAATTTTAGATTTTTTTTTGCCTATAAATTTTGAATTGTTTATGAAGGGAATAAAAATTAAAATTATCTAATATTAATATCTTTTTCAGTAGGGGGAAAATGACAGTTCAAACCCACTTTCACTTTCTATCAGCTGATCACTTTCACTTTCTACTGGACCACAGCATCACTTTCACTTTCGATCATCTGGACCACAGCATCCGCTTATTTTTTTATGTGCCGCCTTTCGCGAGCCTAGATCACTTTCACTTTCTAAATTTCCGCGAATAAATTTTTTTATTATTTTTTAATTTGATATTTTTATTTTTTTAATTAAATTGATTTGCATATCCGCGAATATATGCCGCCTTTCGCGAGCCTAGATCACTTTCACTTTCTATCAGCTGGACCCGCAGCATCCCAAATAGACCATAGCATCCACGAATTTCGTGAATATAATTTTTTATTTTTTTATATGCCGCCTTTCGCGAGCCTAGATCAAAGAGATGCCGCCGTTCCCGCGGTCCAAGATTTTTTTCCACGCTCTCCCCACCCCCAATGGACCCACAGCATCCGCGAATTTCCGCGAATAAATTTTTTAATTTTTTTAATTTGATATTTTTATTTTTTAATTAAAATGATTTGCATATCAAGGGGTTGGTGGGGGGTGGGGTGAGGTTCAATGGACCACCCGCATCCGCGAATATAATTTTTTATTTTTAAATAAAGCTGATTTGCATATCAGGGGTGGGTGGTGGGCGGAGGTTTCCGACTTGATGCATTATAGTGTATATATTAAATATATGATCAGGGTTACCAACCTTGCATGAGTTCAAATTTGTTGTGTGTTATAATGTATATTAAATCTATATGATCAGGTTTACCAACCTATGCATGGGTTCAAACTTGATATGTGTATTATAGTGTATATTAAAATATATGATCAGGGTTACCAATCTTGCATTATTGTGTATAGAACAGATCTGCCAACATTTTTCTTCGGTGGGAAATTCAAACTATATTAGCAGACGCATTATAGTGTATAGTAAATTATATGACTGTTGACGACTTCGATATCAATGTATCAACTCTCTCTCCCTTCCTCTCTCTTTGTCTCTAGACACAGTTATCGATCACGATATAAACTCTCTCTCTCTCACACTCTCTCTCTTTCTCTCTCTGTGTTTATGTGACATCTCTCTCTCTCTCTCGTTAGCTCTCTTTATGTCATCGGTTTTACATAAGCGTCAGTAAGTCGTGCTACTTATGGATTATTGTAATTAGCGATACTAAAATGTAATCACCAGGAAATATATTTATCGCCTACCTCGTTGTGTCCTACTTCTAATTTTGGTACATGACGGTCATTGACTGCGATTTAGAAATTAATATACACAACATATGTGCTAGCACTCTCTCTCTCTTTATGTCATCGGTTTTACAGTGATATATCATCTCTCTCTCTCTCTCGCTCGCAGACGTCGGAAGAAATTCCTAGTTTATAATGTAATTACCCACATTGTGTATGTCTCTCTCTCGCTGCAAACGTTGACAAGAATTCCCTTATTCAAAGCGATTTGTATGTGTACACAAACTTAAATATGGTTTACAGACCATTGTAATTTTAAAAATTCATTTTTGCATTAATTAAATATATATCGTAAACAATGAAATAATAATATTTCGTCATTAGAAAGTTATATTCAGTGTGGTAATTAGTGATAGAAAGATTAACTATGCACGCGCACACACACACCCACACACACACACACACAAGTTGACAGCACCAATAAGGTATGATTTGAGTCTTTCGGGTGCGTGCGCGTTAATTATTTTATGCTGAGTATAACACTGGTCAATGGCCTTGGGTTAAGCTGGTGTTGTACGTTACTAAAATCATAGCAAATATTTTCATTCTAAGCATGTATTACTGTTTAGTAATAATTACAACCCAACAAAGGATATATAAGTTTGTGTACATGGATTGTATATTGCAAGCACGAAATTATTATTTAAATCCGATATCTGTTTTTATTAAAATCATACAATGTCAAAAGAGGATAGTTGTCTGTTACGAACCAGTACTAACTCTCCTATATGATAATCTATTTGTTTGTACTCTTCTTGTATTGTCGTCTGGCTGGTGACAGCACGTAGCAGTCATTGACCTGATTGTGTGTGTGTGTGTTTGTGTGTGTGTATATGTGTGTGAAGTTACCATAGTTTATAAAATAAATACAATATTAATAATAATAATTGACATTGCAAGATTTTTAAATAATAATAATTTTACAGCTGTAGATACAGTCCACATGGAAGTTTATCTGTAACATAACAATACAATCGATATTAGAATCACTGATACGATAAATATTCAATTATCACACGCACACGCACAGTCAGTGGAAAGAAAGAATCAATGCGTTAAGTGAGTAAACTTTTTTCAAGTATATGTCATTTTCATAAAGTTAATGTACTTTCAAATAATTTGTAATCAAACCAAATATTATTCAACGAAACTTGTAAATACTACTTAAAATCAATGATACATTTATCATATAAAGTTAATGTACTTTCAAATAATTTCTAATCGAACCAAATATTATTATTCAATGAAACTTTTGTAAATACTAATTAGAATCAACGATACATTTATCACGTACATGTAAATTCAATTATTAAAGTGTTAAGCCCTGGAAGTTGAAACTAGACACACACACACACACACACACACACACACACACACACACACACACACACACACACACACACACACACACACACACACGTACAAACACATTAGCGAGCACGGAGTTCCATATTTTGTGTTCACATTTGTTAAGACCACGATTCTGACCACCTGATATTACGTAAACATGTTTGTTCTACCTAAATATCTTCATACAATAAAGGCTACGTCTCAGTCATTACGAATAATGTTTATACAAAAGTTATATTTTAATATATGAAACAGGAATAATCATACATATTAGAGTTTGCTTACTTCGCTCCCTCTCACTCTATCTCTCACACATACACATTTAGTATACAGAATTGTTCTCTAACTACAGCTGCAATCGTCCAGTTTCGTCAGCGTACACACACACACACACACACACACAAGTAAAAAAATTCATTTTACATTGATTAAATATATATATCGCAAACAATATTATAAAATAAATACAATATTTAATTTTGACATTGTAAGATTTTATCACCACTCATGATTATTATCGTATGGATATGTGTACAGAACAAACATAAATATAGTTTACAGACCAATGTAATGCAATATTTTTAAAAATCCATTTTGCATTGATTAAATATATATATATATATATATATCACAAAGAATGTTATAAAATAAATACAATATTAATAATAATTTTTGTCATTGTAAGATTTTTAATAAAAACAGATAACGATTCACTAACAACAAAATGGACTGCACTCATACATTATTCCTGTTCCAGGAGCGACTTGACTGCAGTGATCTGCAATCGTTCAGTTTCTAAACGTAAAAATTATTCACATTAAAACATTATCAAGCGCATTCTCTAACTACAGCTGCAATCGTTCAGTTATCGTATGCATATGTGTACAGAACAAACATAAATATAGTTTACAGACCAATGTAATGCAATATTTTTAAAAATTCATTTTACATTGATTAAATATAAATATCGCAAACAATATTATAAAATAAATACAAATCACAAACAATGTTATAAAATAAATAAAATATTAATAATAATTTTTGACATTGTAAGATTTTAATAAAAACAGATAACGATTCACTAACAACAAAATGGACTGCACTCATACATTATTCTTGTTCCAGGAGCGACTTGACTGCAGTGATCAGACCTACAGAAAAAGTACACTTTATCGTAATTACTTTGTAGTATAAACATTATACTTACATTGTCTCTATATGGCTCCGTTTTCCTCTTTTACACCCTGTAAATATATAATATACCGCCTTCCTTATTTGTTCGGGCTTAGGACCGACTCAAGATCACATGAAAATGTTTTTTGTTGTGTAAACAAATAACAAATTCAAGTAATATGAGGCTAAGTTACGGTGGCTCTGAAAAGAACCGATTAATAATTAGACCTAACGTTTGTGTGTTGTTTTTATCATTTTAGCTGTGTCACCACAAACTGGCACTGCGGCATTACTCGAGCATGTAAAGCGTTAGGACAATCGTCCATCGTCCAGTCTTCAAATCTAACTTGACACGAACTACATCGTACAGTATCGCCATCCCCCTCGTACACAAACCCAGCGCGTGCCAGTGTTTGTGGACTCTGGTTGACATTTGGATACTTTAAATGGTAATCTTTACGTACACCCACTCTCTGTATTTTAAAATACGTGCGTAGACGGCGTAAATATTCTTCATGATTGTACTTCATTGTACAGCTGTAAATGAAGAGTAATTTGCATGACTTCCCTTACACATTTATATGTAACTAGAAGTGGTGTAAGATCCCCACCACCTGCCCTTTTCTTCTTCTTCAAGTGGAAGGTGAAGAACAAACGATACATGATTACAACACCAGCTTAACTCAAGGGTCATTGTACACACACAGTGGAAAGCTTTCAGAAATTTGCGATACTGAAAGTATTTTCGTACATTAGTCATTGTATGCCTTCCCATTGTCCGTCTGTAAATATTTCATTCGGTTAGTATCATTTGTATGTCAAGAAAACATAATAGAAGAAATAAAAAACTGCACAGTATGTTTCTTTGATTGCGAACGAAACATTAGACATCTCGTCTGTATTTCAGTTAGCTATAGTTTTCCGCTATGTTTTAGCTAATGGTCAACCAGTTGAAAGATTTTGGAAATTTGATAACCCTAAAGGCACGACGCAGAATCTATTGGTCTAAGTAAGCGTACATTTATTATGTAAATCATCTCTTTTTCAGTCATCTACGTATGTGCATTTGAATTATTTGCGCATGCGCATAACAGCTTTTTTAGTACAGTTGCACACACATCGACGCTTGCACTATATATAACCTGTGAACTTCGCAGGTGAAGAAATTAATTTCTATTTTTCATCTGTAACGACATGCGTGTATAATTTTAATTTATTTCACTATACACCTCTGAACCTATGTGTAATTATTTTGTAAACTGCGTTACCTGTGGAGGAACTGTTGCAGCAAACGTTAACACTAGAACGATTATATTATTATTATTATTATTAATCAGTGATATATTCATACAATTTACTTATTAAACACTTCAAGGATTGGATTTCTACTCGTCATTTGTAACGATATACATACAATTACATTAAACCTGTACAATGGGCGCAGAGAGAGAGAGAGAGAGAGAGAGAGAGAGAGTGGACACACATGTAAGTAGCTCGATACTCAGTGACAACAACACACGCACACACACACAGTTAATATTTGTCAAATATATATATTTCTAAAATCATATACAGACGAGGCAATGACCCCCCTAACAAGGATCAATCACACTGACTGATACATCCTGCATTATAAACTATTAATTAATTATTTAATACATTGAAAATGAAGTCGACGTTTCGACAACGAGAGAGAGAGAGAGAGAGAGAGAGAGAGAGAGAGAGAGAGAGAGGAGGGGTCATCGACCGTGATGGAACAGCTTTCCCTCACTGCTTAAAGCTTTAAGAAGTTAGCGATACTGAAAGTATTTTCGTACATTAACCAAAATTAGGGAAACAATCGAACCGACAAACATTAATCCAAGAATTTACATTTTCAACATACATAGATTTCAATCCGCAAAGATGTATGCAGATAAATGAAATACATATTTTACATTAAAATACATTTCTGATTACTATACAAAGAATTACATATTGTTATTCTTCTCTATTTATGTTTCCAATTGTAATGGAGTGTTATGCTCAGCATAAAAGAAGTAATGCGCGCACTGAAGCCTATACTAACTGCTAACCGAATGAAATATTTACAGACGGACAACGGGAAGGCATACAATTTACCCACGAGGTTGAAATATAAAATAAACTTAATTTTCTCGATCTAACAAGGTTGGACAATAGTTTCAAAACCACATAAGAAAGATCTTTTATAAAAAGGTGACAGCACGTGCTGAAAACCGTATGCTTTCAGTATTCACGAAGATGAAGATTGTACAGTAAGCAAACAAATTGTCAATAAAAGATATGGACTTTTTGGCAGGTGACGAAGGCAGCACTGATCCGCTATTACCGAACAGTATTCGTTGTATACATTACACACACATACACACACACATGTTAGGTTAAACGCAACCTCCATACAAAAACAGATATCGGATTTAAATAATAATTTCGTGCTTGCAATATATACTACCTATGTACACAAATTTAAAATATAGTTTACTGACCATTGTAATACAAGAGGTCATTGACACGACTTTACACTGGTTTAGCATAGTTACTTATGTTAGGTTGAACGCAACACACACACACACACAAGAATCAGATTTTTTGTATACGTTCTAGGTGAAAAACTACTGGGGTGTCTCTGACTTTAGTTGGAAATAAATAACATTACAGATTTGATATGGTACTATGAGTAGCCTATACGTGAATACTATACATCAGACTGCATGTATCTGTCATTAGCAATCTAACGTTACGACGGCAGCATAACGATAATGAAAGCCATACATTATCATTTGCTAACGTTTGTATTTTGTCTAAGCTATGTTAACTTCACACACATCTACAAACCGCTGAGATCACGGACTCCTCAACAACCGGAATTGGGGTGGATGCTCTTACCGGTGGTGACCCTTGGAGGGTCGAGGTAATCTCCTGTATTATGTCTGTTATATTATATGGTGGCGGTATATTATATGGCGGTTCACTGAGTTGTGCCTGTAAATTCTGCAGCCGATGAATTAAGTGCTGCATACGTTGCCGGATCCGCCGGACAACGAGAGAGCATACCGGTCCCTCCTCCAAACTTTCGACGGATTGAGCCAACTCCTGCAGCTCACCCCATTTTTCCGTACACCGTTCCCACTCACTCTCGGGGTCAGTGATAGTGACCCTGGAGAGCGCATCACCCGCGGCCAGCGCTTCACGGAGCAGCCGCCGTAAGGTTTGGACATTGCCTCGGGTTTCTTTACCCCGGGCCCGGAGCTCGAACTCAATTTCCTCCCTTAAAAACAACTCAGGATTCATTGAAGTCATCCTCACTTCGCGGTCGGCACACTTAACATAAACTTGAAAACTTATTTTAAATAAAACCAGAATCTGATAAACCCAAGTACTGTTCTTCCAAAGAGTAGACTGCGGGTCCACCTACCGATGCGAGAACTAGCCCACTACCTGAATTGCTCACACTCGATTACACCAGACAAAAGGAACGCAACACACACACAACACACACAACACGAAAACAAAACACCGACCAACGAAAATTTATTTTAACATTTCTTAGGTTACCTCCGGCTACCATTTATCGGAAGAAACCGACTGCCGATCGGGCCATACCGCATAATCACAAAAAAAACAACACCTCCCCAAACATGGGCAAGGTAACTCAAACTAACCAAGCACCGACTGCGATAAGTCTTGCCCAGGGATTTCCCCTTCTAATATTTCCTACCACGTGGCACTATTCCCTATTCAAGGCGGGCAAGTACATATACATATATGTCAAACCTTAAAACTAACAAAAAATATTTTCACTGGGGATATAGGGCCTTTAAAATTTTTCTAAGTTCTATTTGAACTTAACATTGTGAAAGTTCCAAAATATTTCCTAAGTTTGCAAGCCCCGTCACACCCACAGGACCCACGGGTTGACCCTCATCGTAACCACGCTCTGCTACCAAATGTAACCCCTACTTCATCTTGAGTAGTTAAAACAAAAAGAATATTTCTTTTTGTAAAGTGGGGCCACAAGTTAATTAAAACTAGGCTAAGGCCTAGAGAAGCTAAAAATTGTGCTGGATCCAGTGAGACGGGACTTGCAATGAAAACTCAAGAATTATATAATTAACAAATCCCCTTTTATTATTCTATCTCATAATAAAAATATAATGAATAAATAAATACAACAGTAATCTTTAATTCCCCTTTAAAATAGTAAA
Organism: Magicicada septendecula; assembly: GCA_034769895.1. Taxonomy (NCBI): domain Eukaryota; kingdom Metazoa; phylum Arthropoda; class Insecta; order Hemiptera; family Cicadidae; genus Magicicada; species Magicicada septendecula. Next base: position 639,596,264 of record CM068367.1, read on the forward strand.
ATAAATAAGTATCCTCTCTCAACAAGGCCACCTGAAAAATATTAACTGAATCCAAGAAAATAATTGCTATGTCACACCATCAATGAATTGAAAATTTAAAATAATCATTAACCTCAAAATAAAGCTCCCATTAAACTATTTATTAAAATATAAAATTTATATTATGTGTTCCTTTTAAAATGCAGTATATAAATTAATGAAGATAAATGATTTCATTCCCAGTTACTATTAATAATTAAAATAATTACTCAACCAATTAAATGAACTTTAAAGGTGACACTTCCTATACTTGTTATACTGTAAAATAAAATAAATAATTTATTTAAAGAAATGATCAGCCACGATTATTGAGATAGAATACCTCCCTTAAAAAAAAACTAAAAAGGATATATCCACATGCCTACATGTGTTAACTTTCTGTTGTAAAAGACCCTGAATAATAAATCCCTATATCCCAAGTTCCCACCAAAAGTACAGTAATGCATAATATTTATATATATATATATATCCCCCAAAATGTACACAGAAATATACAGACATAACATGTTCCACAGGACAAAAAAAATACATTATACAACAGTGTACATAAAATACATAAAAGTCTCTTGCCACGCCCTTTTTTTATATTACCCTTCTGGTGTATATAAATTCTAACTTTTCCTTTTATAATAATCCGAATTAGGATAATTAATTTACATTTATAATAGTACCCACATGGTGTGGGTTAATGCACGTCATGTGTACAAGAGAATGTATAGCATACAAATGTCCCCAGGACCTAATAAAAAATCAAAGTAAGTGCCTAAGTGGCTAAGTGCTAAAATACTTAATTAAGGTGAGAAATAAAAATTGTTTAAAATAATTAACGCCCCCCAGTTATCAGAATTAGTATAAAGAATTTATATATACTTAAATAGGGCCAGTTAATGAAAAGAGAAAAATTGCACAATATTAGCACCTTATAAAAAATACACTTAGGTCAGAGACGGACATGTTCATTCAACTTTCGGCTTGTTTCAACAAACAAGTCTCGACAAAGTCTCGACAAACAAGTTGAAAAGTGTTTCGATATGCATAGCTTGGTTGAAACTAGTTAAAAATCCGCCTACCTCCCCAGTAATCTTTTATACAAATGAAATAAACTGATTTTAAAAATAAGAGAAAATATATGTTTTTATGCATAGTAAATCAAACTTGAGAAAATTACTAAAAACAAAACTGACTTTAACTCTGTAGAGAAACCCTTATAATGAAATGAGTGGAAATCTATGTTGGATGCTGTCTTGTAACCATGTCAGTCTCTGAACTGACAATTTACTATAAATATATTGAAATTTTACAATTAATTCTTTGTCTTAGTGTACACACTAAACTGTCCCATCAATTGGGGATCCAAATGAATGTTTACTTGAAAGGTAGAAACTGATGGTTATGTATAACTGGTGGTGCCATGTTGATTCTACGTGTTAATTATAAATGGTTGTTTTTCACCTGCTTTTTTGGGTCCAGAAGGGTATTCTCTTTTATGAATATGTGGCGATCTCATGATTGGCATGTTGTTGTTGTGGGTGGTGAGCTAATTCTCTTCGGTGGCGAGTGTGGAGCTTTTAAGATGGCATTCGTTCAGCGATGTAGCAGGCCTTTCTTCTCTGTTCGGCGAACCCTGCTCACACATTACATTTTTAGTGAGAGACCACACACAAATGCCCCCACTGTTTGGACACCCTCCAAAATACATATATAAAGGCAACACCTAGTTATGGGCTACATAATGAAACTTGGTAAAATTATTTTGGCCACCATGCCTTATTTAAAAAAACTCTCTAACAATGATTCTTTATAAACTGAACCTCGCCGAATGTGAGTTGCCTTTTGCAATATAATAATTTATCTTGGCTCTGTAACATCTTATGAACTTATTACTTAGAGTGAAATTGTGGTTACCACGTGGTGCAGAATTTATTTAAAACACATAGTTTTTTACTCCATATAATTTTGAGAACACCATTAATTTGAATTTGACATGATTTATATTTAACGTGCCTGAGTAAGTTCCCATATATGTGTATAAAGTTTTACTGCTAAGTGCAGCAAAACCTTATAGCACTTAACTAAAAACGCATTGTGCAATAGGTTAAGTGCACAACACAATCTCGTTACATCGGTGTTAATGAAAGTTCAAACTTAATTATTTTGTTGTTAATGTACTTTAGGTTTTAGGGCCGAGATTCAGACACTCCAATAATCTAGTTTCATCGGTTTATAAAAACTTTACAACAATGACGTATTTCACAATGCATGATTCGACAAGTGGGTACGCTTACTCAAGCTTACTAAAAAAAACGTTTTCTCCCGTGAAATGTAGTACATAATTAATATAATGTAATTAAGACTCACCGCAGTCGTTTAAGAAACTATTTTTCCATAGTTATTAGATGTAGAAGATGGAATTAACTCTCCTCTCCACCGAAGAGAAAATAATGTCGATCGTCACCCACGCGGTATGTAGCCAGACAGACCTTAACAGAAATTTTCGTTCCTTGTTCGTTTGTAAGGAAAATCTCACCAGGACGCAGCACTTGGAATTTTCGTACCACCGCAAGCCGACAGATGCCGACACCGACCAAACAGTGTAAAATAGAAAACGGTAGTTTCTCCTATCCGCGGGTAGAGCGCAGCACTAATTACTGCCTTTATTTCGTACTGCCAATAACGTCAAAACTGCCAATAAAATGACTGAACTAGCGCTGAATCTTTTGACTCAGCACAGACCAATAGATTCTGCGTCGTGCCTTTAGGGTTATCAAATTTCCAAAATCTTTCAACTGGTTGACCATTAGCTAAAACATAGCGGAAAACTATAACTAACTGAAATACAGACGAGATGTCTAATGTTTCTTTCGCAATCAAAGAAACATACTGTGCAGTTTTTTATTTCTTCTATTATGTTTTCTTGACATACAAATGATACTAACCGAATGAAATATTTACAGACGGACAATGGGAAGGCATACAATGACTAATGTACGAAAATACTTTCAGTATCGCAAATTTCTGAAAGCTTTCCACTGTGTGTGTACAATGACCCTTGAGTTAAGCTGGTGTTGTAATCATGTATCGTTTGTTCTTCACCTTCCACTTGAAAAGAAGAAAAGGGCAGGTGGTGGGGATCTTACACCACTTCTAGTTACATATAAATGTGTAAGGGAAGTCATGCAAATTACTCTTCATTTACAGCTGTACAATGAAGTACAATCATGAAGAATATTTACGCCGTCTACGCACGTATTTTAAAATACAGAGAGTGGGTGTACGTAAAGATTACCATTTAAAGTATCCAAATGTCAACCAGAGTCCACAAACACTGGCACGCGCTGGGTTTGTGTACGAGGGGAATGGCGATACTGTACGATGTAGTTCGTGTCAAGTTAGATTTGAAGACTGGACGATGGACGATTGTCCTAACGCTTTACATGCTCGAGTAATGCCGCAGTGCCAGTTTGTGGTGACACAGCTAAAATGATAAAAACAACACACAAACGTTAGGTCTAATTATTAATCGGTTCTTTTCAGAGCCACCGTAACTTAGCCTCATATTACTTGAATTTGTTATTTGTTTACACAACAAAAAACATTTTCATGTGATCTTGAGTCGGTCCTAAGCCCGAACAAATAAGGAAGGCGGTATATTATATATTTACAGGGTGTAAAAGAGGAAAACGGAGCCATATAGAGACAATGTAAGTATAATGTTTATACTACAAAGTAATTACGATAAAGTGTACTTTTTCTGTAGGTCTGATCACTGCAGTCAAGTCGCTCCTGGAACAAGAATAATGTATGAGTGCAGTCCATTTTGTTGTTAGTGAATCGTTATCTGTTTTTATTAAAATCTTACAATGTCAAAAATTATTATTAATATTTTATTTATTTTATAACATTGTTTGTGATTTGTATTTATTTTATAATATTGTTTGCGATATTTATATTTAATCAATGTAAAATGAATTTTTAAAAATATTGCATTACATTGGTCTGTAAACTATATTTATGTTTGTTCTGTACACATATGCATACGATAACTGAACGATTGCAGCTGTAGTTAGAGAATGCGCTTGATAATGTTTTAATGTGAATAATTTTTACGTTTAGAAACTGAACGATTGCAGATCACTGCAGTCAAGTCGCTCCTGGAACAGGAATAATGTATGAGTGCAGTCCATTTTGTTGTTAGTGAATCGTTATCTGTTTTTATTAAAAATCTTACAATGACAAAAATTATTATTAATATTGTATTTATTTTATAACATTCTTTGTGATATATATATATATATATATATTTAATCAATGCAAAATGGATTTTTAAAAATATTGCATTACATTGGTCTGTAAACTATATTTATGTTTGTTCTGTACACATATGCATACGATAATAATCATGAGTGGTGATAAAATCTTACAATGTCAAAATTAAATATTGTATTTATTTTATAATATTGTTTGCGATATATATATTTAATCAATGTAAAATGAATTTTTTTACTTGTGTGTGTGTGTGTGTGTGTGTGTGTGTGTGTGTGTGTGTGTGTGTGTGTGTACGCTGACGAAACTGGACGATTGCAGCTGTAGTTAGAGAATGCACTTGATAATGTTTTAATGTGAATAATTTTTACGTTTAGAAACTGAACGATTGCAGCTGTAGTTAGAGAACAATTCTGTGTACTAAATGTGTATGTGTAAGAGATATAGTGAGAGGGAGCGAAGTAAGCAAACTCTAATATGTATGATTATTCCTGTTTCATATATTAAAATATAACTTTTGTATAAACATTATTCGTAATGACTGAGACGTAGCCTTTATTGTATGAAGATATTTAGGTAGAACAAACATGTTTACGTAATATCAGGTGGTCAGAATCGTGGTCTTAACAAATGTGAACACAAAATATGGAACTCCGTGCTCGCTAATGTGTTTGTACGTGTGTGTGTGTGTGTGTGTGTGTGTGTGTGTGTGTGTGTGTCTAGTTTCAACTTCCAGGGCTTAACACTTTAATAATTGAATTTACATGTACGTGATAAATGTATCGTTGATTCTAATTAGTATTTACAAAAGTTTCATTGAATAATAATATTTGGTTCGATTAGAAATTATTGGAAAGTAATTAACTTTATATGATAAATGTATCATTGATTCTAAGTAGTATTTACAAGTTTCGTTGAATAATATTTGGTTTGATTACAAATTATTTGAAAGTACATTAACTTTATGAAAATGACATATACTTGAAAAAGTTTACTCACTTAACGCATTGATTCTTTCTTTCCACTGACTGTGCGTGTGCGTGTGATAATTGAATATTTATCGTATCAGTGATTCTAATATCGATTGTATTGTTATGTTACAGATAAACTTCCATGTGGACTGTATCTACAGCCGTAAAATTATTATTATTTAAAAATCTTGCAATGTCAAAAATTATTATTATTATTATTAATATTGTATTTATTTTATAAACCATGGTAACTTCACACACACACACACACACACACACACACACACACACACACAATCAGGTCAATGACTGCTATGTGCTGTCACCAGCCAGACGACAATACAAGAAGAGTACAAACAAATAGATTATCATATAGGAGAGTTAGTACTGGTTCGTAACAGACAACTATCCTCTTTTGACATTGTATGATTTTAATAAAAACAGATATCGGATTTAAATAATAATTTCGTGCTTGCAATATACAATCCATGTACACAAACTTATATATCCTTTGTTGGGTTGTAATTATTACTAAACAGTAATACATGCTTAGAATGAAAATATTTGCTATGATTTTAGTAACGTACAACACCAGCTTAACCCAAGGTCATTGACCAGTGTTATACTCAGCATAAAATAATTAACGCGCACGCACCCGAAAGATTCAAATCATACCTTATTGGTGCTGTCAACTTGTGTGTGTGTGTGTGTGTGTGGGTGTGTGTGTGCGCGTGCATAGTTAATCTTTCTATCACTAATTACCACACTGAATATAACTTTCTAATGACGAAATATTATTATTTCATTGTTTACGATATATATTTAATTAATGCAAAAATGAATTTTTAAAATTACAATGGTCTGTAAACCATATTTAAGTTTGTGTACACATACAAATCGCTTTGAATAAGGGAATTCTTGTCAACGTTTGCAGCGAGAGAGAGACATACACAATGTGGGTAATTACATTATAAACTAGGAATTTCTTCCGACGTCTGCGAGCGAGAGAGAGAGAGAGATGATATATCACTGTAAAACCGATGACATAAAGAGAGAGAGAGTGCTAGCACATATGTTGTGTATATTAATTTCTAAATCGCAGTCAATGACCGTCATGTACCAAAATTAGAAGTAGGACACAACGAGGTAGGCGATAAATATATTTCCTGGTGATTACATTTTAGTATCGCTAATTACAATAATCCATAAGTAGCACGACTTACTGACGCTTATGTAAAACCGATGACATAAAGAGAGCTAACGAGAGAGAGAGAGATGTCACATAAACACAGAGAGAGAAAGAGAGAGAGTGTGAGAGAGAGTGTTTATATCGTGATCGATAACTGTGTCTAGAGACAAAGAGAGAGGAAGGGAGAGAGAGTTGATACATTGATATCGAAGTCGTCAACAGTCATATAATTTACTATACACTATAATGCGTCTGCTAATATAGTTTGAATTTCCCACCGAAGAAAAATGTTGGCAGATCTGTTCTATACACAATAATGCAAGATTGGTAACCCTGATCATATATTTTAATATACACTACAATACACATATCAAGTTTGAACCCATGCATAGGTTGGTAAACCTGATCATATAGATTTAATATACATTATAACACACAACAAATTTGAACTCATGCAAAGGTTGGTAACCCTGATCATATATTTTTAATATACATTATAACACACAACAAATTTGAACTCATGCAAGGTTGGTAACCCTGATCATATATTTAATATATACACTATAATGCATCCAGTTGGAACCCCCACCCACCACCCACCCCTGATATGCAAATCAGCTTTATTTAAAAATTGGTAACCCTGATCATATATTTTAATATACACTATAATACACATATCAAGTTTGAACCCATGCATAGGTTGGTAAACCTGATCATATAGATTTAATATACATTATAACACACAACAAATTTGAACTCGTGCAAGGTTGGTAACCCTGATCATATATTTAATATATACACTATAATGCATCAAGTCGGAAACCTCCACCCACCACCCACCCCTGATATGCAAATCAGCTTTATTTAAAAATAAAAAATTATATTCGCGGATGCGGGTGGTCCATTGAACCTCATCCCAACCCCCACCAACCCCTTTATATGCAAATCATTTTAATTAAAAAATAAAAATATCAAATTAAAAAAATTAAAAAATTTATTCGCGGAAATTCGCGGATGCTGTGGGTCCATTGGGGGTGGGGAGAACGTGGAAAAAAATCTTGGACCGCGGGAACGGCGGCATCTCTTTGATCTAGGCTCGCGAAAGGCGGCATATAAAAAAATAAAAAATTATATTCACGGAAATTCGTGGATGCTATGGTCCATTTGGCAAGCTGCGGGTCCAGCTGATAGAAAGTGAAAGTGATCTAGGCTCGCGAAAGGCGGCATATATTCGCGGATATGCAAATCAATTTAATTAAAAAAATAAAAATATCAAATTTAAAAAAAAATAAAAAAATTTATTCGCGGAAATTTAGAAAGTGAAAGTGATCTAGGCTCGCGAAAGGCGGCATATAAAGAAATAAGCGGATGCTGTGGTCCAGATGCTAGAAAGTGAAAGTGATGCTGTGGTCCAGTAGAAATTGAAAGTGATCAGCTGATAGAAAGTGAAAGTGGGTTTGAACTGTCATTTTCCCCCTACTTTTTTCTATTATTATCAGTTTGTCAAAATGAAAAATATTCTTTAATGTATCATTTTAAATTAATGATATTGGATTCTTATTTCTATGAATAAAAATCATGTATTCTGTGTATTAACACACTGATAGTCATTCGTTCTTGAATGCATGAACAATAATGCTAATTAACAAATTATTACCTAACATTAAGATTTGCAAACTAAAATATGACAAGTAGTAAGTACTACTATTATCTAAAACATACTTATTATCTAGTCTGTTACACTTTGTTTCATTTTGTTATTAATACACTTGTGTTCACTGGATAATTGCTATTAATTGCCACAGTCCTTTCTGTGATTAGCCATTATCAGCTTTCACTTATTTTTACCACTCACTGATGGTTTTTGCTCACTCCTAAATCTTTAGTGTTTTTTCACTGATTATTTGGTGTCTATCCCTATTAATAGCGTTCTATTTAATTTGGTGTTTTACACTATCACTTTGCACTCTATATGTTTAATTTAAGTGTTACTAGTGGTTATTACCTAACCTTAAATTCTCTTTCTCATTTTACAATGTTCACTATTTCTCTAACTCCCTACCTCACACTTTACAAGGTTTAATTATAATATTAACAAGTTCATGTCGTATTAGATTGATTTATCATAGTTACTCTCTATTTATTTGGTTAGTGTACTTTGTTTAAATTTAAGTTTGAATTTTAACACTTATCATTTACATTGCTTGTTTGGTTGATACTAATAATTATCGTTTACAATTATCATTCATTGGTTTCTGTCTCCATTACTTTATTGGATTGTAACATTTCTCCTTTTCTTGTTCTACATTACTGGTTTGTGTCCTTTCATTTCTTTTCGTTTCATTTCATTTCATTTATATTATGGTTTTCACCTTCTCATTTGGTTTCATTTTATTTGGTCAATCACTGTTGTTGGGGCTGGTTCTAGTTATTCCCTCCCTTTTGTTTGTCTTGATATATCCTATCACGTGGTATTAGGGCTTGTTATATTTTCTCACTTATTTTGTTATGACTTATATATCCTTTCTTTGGTGTTGGGGCTGGTTCTACCTTCTCACTTATTTTGTGATGATTTATATATCCCTTCCTTGGTGTTGGGGCTGGTTCTACCTTCTCACTTACCATCTGTTGGGTTATTATGGTTAAATCGCATTGTATTATTGTTTTCAACGTTTTGGTTCGTTGCTTGCTACATTTCTCTTATCAGAGGTTACTTTTATTATTACTTTTATATGTTTGATCGTATTATTATGTTAATTACCCATTCTTTCATCTCTGATTCATCCCTTTTTCATAGTGTTAAGTATTTAATAATTTATTCTTATCATGTTTCTTCATTAGTGTGTGTTGGAGATATGTACCCTTACATATTGCCCTGCCACTAAAATTGATTATTTCAGCAAATATCGTTCAGGTTTTTGATTGAAATTATCAATCATTTATTTAATTTATTCTCTTAATCACTGGTTAGTTTTGAGCTATCGGTTTTTAATATTTTATTGAGTGTCAGTATTCTTCTTGATTTCTGTATTATATTTTTGTTTAATGTTCTTATCCCTTTGATATCTAATTCCCTAACATTTCTTCCCTAACATTATATTAAATCGGATCGGAGGGGTACTTTTGACTCCATTGCTCCTCCGTCAATTATACATATGATTGCTGGACTTATCTACAGTCAATCATTAACAAAATTATATAAGTAGTCTTAGTGCGACTATAAATAAATATCATTTGTGGGTTTCTCCACATTATTATCATTTAGTTTATACAATACATTATTTCAAATTATAATCATTTTTCTCTGATCCACACTCTTTAGCTCTTAGTGATGCGATATTACTAGTGGGTATGATACACATGATATTATGATTATTTGTTTTTTTATTTTACTTCTTTTATTTTACCTTTACAATATATATATATATATATATATATATATATATATATATATATATATATATTTGCAGCGATACAAATTTATTATTGCATAGATAGGTTAATTGAAATTAGCAACACAGGTCTGTATCTGGAGGTAGGAAAATTTTATTAATTAACACATTAATAATTAATTATTGTCTGATTGAGTTTTAACATAAAATTGTTTATTATTGAATTATCTTTAAATAAAAGAATCTATTGGGTTCGTTTTACATATATGGTTACTCGTTCGTAGAATTCCAATGGTTATGTAGACATCTGGCGCGCCGCTCTCGCTGCTCCTCCGCGCGTCGCTCGATGATTTCTACGTCGATCACTCACGTCTCGCACACGCCCTGCGTTATCGGACTATTGTTGTTTATGAATTTACTCCCAGGGTTCTAACTGGGTACAAATAGATCATGTGTATTTGACTTACACAATTCCCGATTCTTCAAGTGTTCTCGCGTTATATTCAGGAACACCACAGTAGGTATTACTGCCCCTAAACCGGAAATCTTCCACTGTACACGAAAAGCACTAAATAAGAGCTATTTAAATTTTATTGAGTTCTTCGGTATGGCTACGACTACGATAAACTGGTACCATCTACCAAAGTACTAAGTCTCATAGAAATAGACTTGTCCTGACACGAAAAACACGCGACAGTCAGTACGTCCTTCTATGACCAGACTTCGAAGTTAACTGTCCCATCCGTTCTCAGCAACGGACCGACTCAACTAAAATTAAGACCTTCTGATTGGTGGAAATTCTATCAACGTCACAGATAGTCACTGTGATATACAGTCTTCACGTTAAAACACCGTCCGATCTGCAAAGGCCTGTCTAGATTTAATCTACAAATTTTATTAAACCTCTTGCAGATAGCGAGTTAAAAGCAGAATTAATTTCATTTAAAAAAGATGTAAAATTATATATTTGGAGTATATAGTATATGAAAATATAGCTTACAATACTGAGAATACATTGTCCAAGTTTCAAAAAGAAATGTCAATTATTAAAGAAGTTATTTAAAAGAAATGTTAACACACGAGCACCCGCGCTCTTACACACAAATATATCACTTGACATAAAAGAGTACAAAATTATGAATATTTTGGCATAGCACACGTTTTTATCCATACTTTAATTCAAAACTTATGACTACTTTACAAAGAAAAGAACAAAATCAATTTATAACATGTCTATGGCCGTCAGAGAATGTGTTACAGCATTAGTATCCCTATTATATGAAACTCATATCCTGTGTTGCATATATATATATTGCAGCAAAGCCATAATAAATGAATGTGTAGCTATTGTTACACCTTTTATGACGTTAATAGACATGTTAAAAATTGATTTTGTTAATTTTTGTAAATTAGTTATAAGTTGTGAAATAAGAAATGAGTAGTTATGTGCTATATGTCAAAATACTCAAAAATGTATTCTCTTTCATATCTTGTGCAATTGTAGTGCGCGAGTGAGCGTGTGCTCGTGTTATTCGTATTTTTCTGAATAACTTCCATATTAATTAGCATTTCGGAAGGAAATTTGGACAGCATATGCGTCATAATTAGCGCTACATTTCTTATATGTCAAACGCTCCAAACATACAATTTTACTATGTTTTTTAACTAAATTCACTTTTCTATAGGTAGGCCTACTACATTATCTGCAGGAAAGTCATACAATTTTTAGATAACATCTCTCAGACTTTAACGTAGTCGTAACATGATGTGAAGCTATCTTTGGGAAAATCTATCACGTGTTCCAAATTTCAGCCAATCAGGAACTTCAAAATTCATTCGGTTATGTCTCTGGTCAAATGCAGATCTCAATTCGGATCTAAAACTCATCCCTTAAAGACGTACTCTCTGCGCGAGTTTTTCGTGTCAGAACGTTTTTCTGTAAGGTGACCCAAGTCCGAGGTACTAGCTACGAGTTACCCGTATGCTATATCGAGGTTGATAGAAATCATTAACTGAATTTGCAATTGATATTGGATAGACCATATAACAGTGCTAACCCGCGTTAGTGCAAGATATCCGTTAGGTTCAGTAGTATTCAGCGAAATGCTCCTGTGTTAACGCGAGGACACTTTAAGATAACTGGAAGATGTAAGCCTAATACACCATATCTATATTAAGAATTAACCCACATTTCAGAACCTGAGATATATCAATATAAACAATAACGGACAGATAAACGGCGTGCATGTTTGTATCGCGGGTGACAACGCATCATCGAGGCCAGCGGCCAACATAATAGTGTGGCAGTCGTCTACTGATCAACAGCAGAAGGAATTTCTTCAAACAAGTAACAGTAAACAAGTTGTTCAAGATGAACATTTAATTACTACATAAAAGAAATAATATTTCAGTAAAATAATTTTGTGTTGTATAGAGAAAATAACATTTCAATAAAATATTAACAATTGATATCGTTCCATGCTATGCAATCACGGATATGTAAACAAAATAAGTATTTAAAAATAACAGGTACGATACTTTGTCATAGATATATTCTGAACCTCCCTGTTTTGATTCATTTCGTACTTGTATGGTATGGGTATGGCAATCGGCACATGCGCAGAATCAAGTATTCAGCACCAATAACTGACTTTGTACTCGTAGGCCTACTCATAATACTCCTATTACTCGTAGTACTCTTTTACTTACTGTTACTTGTGTACCCGTAATACTCCTACTACTTGTAGTACTCGTTTACTTGTTGTTACTTGTGTACTTGTTTACTCGTTAGTTGCGTACGGGGGTTGAATCGGAACAGGTATTTCAACTTTTCAGTCACTGTTATATCCATTCCACAAAAATATCGTTCCAAAATACCTGTTATACCTAGGTAAATCGGCCCACCTCTAATATGTATGTGTATGAAAATATGAATGAATAATATGTAAAACACTCAGTTAAAGTACTAAAATGTTCCTATACAATTTTATCCAAGCTTCCACAGTGTCTAAACGTCCAACTGACAGAGTGTTCATTGCTGTGGTAGGGTTACAGGTTCGGCTCAAGGTAAATAAACCCACTACTGGAGACAACATTGCTGTAGCTTAGCTTGACCGTCTGGCCCAAGAAGAATGCACTACAAACACGATGCACGCATGGGCGCGAACATACGAAGAGAATGGCAACTGACAGGAGTGCAACAAATAAGGCTGATGATTAAGGAACAGTTTACCACTAGTATCTAAGGTGCAAAGGTCACCTTCCAAGTTTAAACTCTGTTAGGTTTGTTCTGCTACAAAAATAAATAGTATTTTCCTGAAGATGTTTGAAATAATTTATTTGAAGTTTTTTTCCAAATAATTCCAGTAGAACTGTTTTTATTTTATGTTATATATGTTACCGTTAAAGTGTGGAATCCGTTATTTCATAAAATAACTAGGTATTTCATGAATTACCTAACTGAATCAGTTAAAGTGTGTAAAATTTGTAAAAGTGTATAAATTACATTCTACAATTTAGCTAGTTATTTTATAGAATAACAAATGGCCTATCGTTAAAATTTTAAATGGGAATTTCTGTTGCCTTTTCTTTTAAACAATGCGATATTTTTGAACTAGATAATACGTGAACGTAATAAATAATTAAAAATAAAATGAAAATATTCCATAAAGCTTAAAATTAATATGTCTGTTGTATTAACTATTTATTATTTATCATCATATTTTTTTCTTTTTACATGACAATTTTAATAAAATAAAGTATTCAAGAAATATTCTAGATGTTCATAAATATATTTTAAGTACAGTATCATAAAAAGTTAATGTACACTTAATAGAAATGAGGAATTTACAATACAATTTTTTTATTAAAAAATTTCTGTTTAAAATTAGAATTCCAAGAGATATTCAGGAAGTTTTTTGTAGTTATTGGGTTTATTGTAGTTAATGTAATATTGATTGTATTTTGATTTTTTTTTGTTTTGGATAAAGTTTTTGTAATATTTTTTAAGCAGTGTAAAAGTTTTTTACCTACAGGCCTAATTAAAATTACGAGTATAAATATACACTTTAAAAAGATTATATTATTACTTCCATGTTCCTTAAGGAAATGGAAGTATGGTGATGGCAAAAAAAAATCGTTTTCGAGATTATTCCAGATTCTGATTGTACTACACTCAAAACAAGAAAAAAAGTCATTTTTCGAAAAGTGTCTGTGTGTGTGTCTGTGTGTCTGTCTGTCTATCTATCTGTAGTTTTTTTTCTATGGCAAACGATAACAGCCGCAAATTCAAACAGAATCAAATAATTTTTTGCATGCAGCCCTAATTTGTAGAGTACTCAAGACCTATTGTTTTTGGTGAAGATCGGTTAAGGGAAAGGGGTAGTTTACCAGCTACGTTTTATGTTTTAACAAGGGTATTTTCTATGGCAAACGATAACAGCCGCAAATTCAAACAGAATCAAATAATGTTTTGCATACAGCCCTGAATTGTAGAGTTCTCAAGATATTTTGGTTTTGGTGAAGATCGGTTAAGGGAATAGGATAGTTTACCTGCAACATTTTATGTTTTAACAAGGGTAATTTTTTCTATGACGAACGGTAACTGCCGCATATTCAAACAGAATCAAATAAATTTTTGCATACATCCCTGAATTGTAGGGATCGCAAGGTCTTTTGATTTTGGTGACGATCGGTTAAGGGGAAGGGGTAGTTTACCTGCAACCTTTTACGTTTTAACAACAGTAAAGTACTTGAAAATTCATTTAAACTTTTTCAAACAATGGTAATTGTTAAAAATAAAATAATTTTGTTGCCAGGCAATAAAATTATAATTTTTTCATTTTAATGTAAATCATGTATGAGAGAAAATATATCGTTCGTGGCAGGCAAGCATATCTCAATTATGTAATGTTTACGTTTCCATTTTATTATTATGATTACTGCAATAAAAAGGTAGGGAACACACACACACAAAATTCGCGTTATTTCTGGCCTCACTCATGTTTCTTGTCTTACATTTGCACGCTTTTTAAATGGAAAGTGCCGAAACCCACACCAACATAACGCGTGCAAGGCGAAAAATTGTCCAGCGTGGATAGCGATTTGCTTCCTGTGGATCGCTGGGCAGTGTAACTGCACGTGTTTACAGAGGAACGATTCATAGACAGAATTTTCGTCTTTAGGGAATGAACCCTCTGCAAGATGCTGAGGGTCCATGAGTGACTTCCCTCTGCAAGATGCTGAGGGTCCATGAGTGACTTCGGAGCGCTCCTTCTTTTCCGCATGTTTGTTCTGTGAAACGTACACTGTAGATTCGCAGCTTTACTCTAAGCAACGCTCAATAGGAAATGTTGAAAATTTTTTTCCACGGTGTACCCTCATACACACTATACCTGCTCTGATGTTTTAATTACGGACATCATAATATGAAAACTTTGGAAACTTGAGCACTACTTAATGGAGATCAAACATTAACTTATACAAGCCATTAATTTATGCATATTTTTTATATATATGTGTACAACGTTATCGGCAACAAAGAAGTAGTTTTTGTTAAAATTCCTTCCTGGGATGTTTGGCCGTAGTCCAATGTTTTCTACAAAACCAGACGTTTCGGCAATGCCATCGACTTCCATCATCAGTGAAAATCGAGTGCGATAACGTGAGGTGGTATATGTTAGTGACCACAGTACTGTGGTTAAGGCTGAAGCAGTAAGTAGAAAGAAGTAGTTTCTGTGGTAATATTTCATATCGAAAATGATTTTAAATATAAATCTTAGAACATGGAAGTTATGTATGGTTCTCCATACCGATATTTATTATTTAAAATATATTATGATATTGTTGAATCCAAGCACTATTCTGGATGTTTTTCAAGATTTAATAAGATTTGAAGTGTTTTTAAAAATTTTATTTTTTTAAATAGCTATATTTAAAGGATTATTACAAATTTAAAAATAATTTATAAATTAGTGAATCATTAGTAAAACATTACAAATCATTTATTTTACATTTGATGAGATTTGTGTTAGATAAAATAGTAATTTTTTACATAATCCTAAGTTGTAAAACTTAAAATTCAGTTAAATAAACATGAACTATTACATTATACTGTGTATTTTTTTATTACTGTTCAATTAATCAAGGTGTAATATTAAATTTATTTTTTCAAGACTTTAACTACTTATTATCAGTTTAATTTATCAAAGAACTAGTTATTTCATGAAATAACTGAATTATACACTTTAACGGTAACATAATACATTAATCACATTTCACTGTCTACAAAATTTTTTCTAATCAATACTGTATGCAGTTTTTTTTAAATCTTTATTCATTACGTTATTCATTAGTTTATGAATTAATGTTTGAAATTTAAAATCCTTAACAAAACTAAGTAAAGTAATGTTAGTTTAAGTTATGCAAACTAATCGTTGGCTAATAATCCAGAACATCATAGAATGTAACTAGTCAAGCATAATGTGCAGTAACTTGGTAGACATTTTTAACACTAAAACATATATCAAAGATAGAGATATCACTGACTTTTAAAGTTAAGATGATGAATTCAAGCATATATATTTCAATTTTTTTACTGGTACTGTGTAGGCATTGGGCCTCTTGAGAAAAACCAAAGGGGAAGCATTTTATGACTAAATAGACGTGATTGTTTTTTTTTTCTTCTTTGATGAAGGGGAAGGTATGATCACAAGATGTGCTACAATCTGCAAGGAAATTAAAACTGATCTGAGCTGGACATATGGACATATACCTTGGAAGCAGGACGATGGCTGGACATTTAGAAAAACGTTTTGGACGTAGCAAGTACAGAGGATGGAGGAAAGAGAAAATACTGCAATCTTAGTGTCTGCTGAAAGAACTTGAATTTTTTGAAAGTAATTCTAAATTCTCCGTAACGGTTAATCACTGAGGAAATCTGACTCTTAGTTCTCCTGGGATTGTGGTTGGGGGGAAGGTTTTAGCCAAAATTTGGACGTTTTTGTTTATGAACAAATACTAAACATAAGAGTCCACTTTAGACAATCAGATACTTGGTATTCCTATTTATAATTTCCACAAAATACCACCATATTATAAATGTATGTGCAGGGCCGGATTAAGTTATCTTAACACCCTAGGCTAATTATATTTTAGCGCCCCCTCACCACCCATAGGCTACTCTTACGTATATTTCCAAGGGGCTGAATGAAGCTTTAAACACCCTACAATATATTCCTTAGTTAGGAATATTTCAAATATCTCAAATTTTTATCCTTGTAATTTATTACCAATTTTACATTTAGCTGTAAAATTTTATTAATTTTTAGCTAAAATTTTGCTCCCCCCAAAGTGCCGCGCCCTAGGCTACAGCCTAGTCAGCCTAATGGTTAATCCGCCCCTGTGTATGTTGGGGGGGGGAGAAGACAAGTGTACCTACATTTGTATTAATTATAACAAAAATAAAATAATTATAAATGTATCACTACTGACTCGGAACACTAATTTTTTTCGGTAAAAATGTTAAAATTTTTTACCTTGTAGCCCGAACAATGGTCTTTTAAACAATAGCACCATCACCAAGAACAAGACAGACAGCGTTCCTAGCGGCAGCCTCTGACAAAGGTTGTAATAAGCAAAAACAAGTTCAGATTACAAGGTAAAAGTTTAACGTTTGTAACAACAAAAAATTAGTGTTCCAAGTCAGTAATGATATATTTATAATTAGTTAATCAACAAACAGGTCATGGACAACAAAATCCAGAAAAATAAAGTGCAAATAACTCTGACAATATCTTGTACTATTCAGGATTACACAACCTTCAGGATATGGTAATAAAATGAACAGAATTTATTAGTACATAAGTCTTGTAACCAGTACATAAGTCATTAAATACCAGTATAATTTACACACACACACACACACACACACACACACACACACACACACACACACACACACACACACACACACACACACACACACACACACACACACACACACACACACACACACACACACACAAGTACACTAACTCACAGGAGCATGGGCCTATTTGTCCCTCTGCTATGAGAAAATCCAAAAATAATTCTTAGCAGATCTATAAAATTCAACTCTGATCAAGGATACATGTGTTATGATTGATTGAATATCAAATTGTGCCTAGGTTAAAAAATGTTAGCTAGCCTGAAGTCGTTTCAGTAGGCACATTGGTACATCCTCAATGTGACTGTAATAGCTGTGACATTTTGTAACAAAATTCAAAGTTTCCTTATTACAGTTAATGTGGATTATTTATTTAATTAAATCAAAATTTTCCTCCTCAGTGTTTAATCTTCAGCCCCACTGTTGGGCTCGCCAATTTTGTAACAATCTGTAAAATGTGTGGTTTCTAAGTTACAAAAAAAAATTGTAATAAAAAAAATTGTATTTAATTATTTATTAATTAATTATTTATTTAATTATTTCTGATGTACTCATGTAATTTTTATTTCTTTTAATTATTAATTTAATCAATTTATTCGCTTAGAATGGCCAGAATTGTTTTTTCAGCGTTAATAAGATTATCTCCTGTAATAATCGATTAGCGGTCCTTCGTTATTCTAAGTGTGTACTCCATTAACGTGGTTAATTTCTGCTTTTCTTGTAGTCCAGGTATCAAATATTATTTAATATTCTTCTATTTATATAATTACAAATAAATAGAACCCAAAATTATAAAATTAACTGATTTTATTAACATAATAATAAAAGATCGATTTTGAATCGATTAGTCAATCGACAAATTACAGACTCGTTTCTCAGGGCGAGTAAATCCCATATATAAAATATTAATATTAATTTGTGGATTCTTTGAACTGTTATTATAATAGTCAGAGAAAAAGGGCAAAGCTGAAAAGTATTATGCGTACAATAAAAACTGCTTAAATATCTAAAAATACAAAATATTATTGAATAGACAATGTTAGTAAGATAAATTTCTCGAACCCAAACTGGTGATGCTGTTCTGCCGACACCGCACAGCCTTATGGGAATAGTCCAAAATGGCCGCCTCCGTGATGAATGTAAACGGAGGCGTCTTCACTGCAGAAATCTTCCAAATAAATGTTGGTTATTTGTGTATTCCTCTTCCAAGTAGTAGTGGTTAATAATTCTTCATCACTGTGTAATTATTCGGAAGTTGTGGTTAGTTGTCCGGCACGGCGATCAGTGTTAAATGTGTTCTTGTTCCAATGGAGGTGAAACATTACAATGTCCAATTCTGTGTCGATATTACTTTGAATTCACGTTCATATAGTTCGATTATCTGAATGACTACTTCAAATCTTCACAATTAGATTAATTTGGTTGATTCCAGGTTAACTCACTGTAGATTAATCATATTTTTCAATTTCTCTGGGTTATTTTTTATAGGTTTGGTTATATCCGAAAATTATCTTCTCTCTTTATTAATGAATTTATTTGTCTGATATCATTTCGAAGTGTCCATCTCAACAATCAACTAACTCCTTCTTCCTCTATACAATCAGTTCTGGCTGAATTAATCTTAAATCTACATAGTTTTAAACAGATGGCATTTCCGCCTAAATAATTGTTTATGATTAATTACATTTTTACTATTATTTAATTTTATTAAATACTAATTACATAATTACTTTCCTTAGTTAACTCTGCGTTATTTAATACCAACCATGATATAATTTATAGTATTTTTAATTCGAAAAGTCAAATTTACAGTATATTAGAAGGTAGGCCTTAACTGTACTTCCTGTCACCTTAAATGGTTTACAATTTCTATTATGTTCCAGTTATCATTGAGCAAGATCACCAATTGAAACAAAATGGTTATTTTCATTTAATTCTTTGTAATTTTATGATTTGGGTTAATTAATTTACATATTATCTTTAATTTAGGCTTTCCTCTAATATTCCAGTGTTATTACCCTTGTATTTTTTCTAATAATATCTTATACCTTTTTTCAATACCTTTACCAAGTATTGTTACAGTTATAATATACAGTAATTGATTTACATTATATAATTTTCTTCAATTTAATTAATTTCCTTTACTTAATTACTAATTACAAGGTTTGTAAGATTTACCATTTGGCCTAGATTTTATGTTAGTTCATTTACAATGTTTATTATTATTCCAGCTTGCTAATACCCTTTCTGACATATTATTCTTATAAAATCTTAACTAAATTACCCTCATCTAATTACAGTAAGGTTTATTATTAATTAACATCATTAAACATAATAAATATTTTATAACAAAAAAATCTGTTTTTTCATCTTTAAATTATTCCTTAAAATTAATTTTCATGCAGTCCTTGCTGTTTTTGTTTTATTATAAGGATTTACCCTTGATCACTCCACTATTTATTGTATACTCTTATATAATTTTTTGTCATTTTGTCTGGTATTGTATTATAAATAATTTCGCTTATATGAGATCATCAGGATTCACTTTTCATTATAAAGTTAAATTGCATTGGTACGTTTTTACATTTATATCTAGAACCTTTACTTAAACATATTTTACATTTACTCATATTTTATTGCATTGTACTTTTCCTATTTATTTTCATATTTTTTGGAAGTTTTTTAATGTTATTACTTGTGGTTGTTTTTCTAACAGTCGTTCATTTATTTTGGATGTTTGTCTATACTGGGCATTTCCTGACCTGCTCCTATACTACCTGGGTCTAATTACTTTATACATTGGCCTATCATTATTTTTCTATAATTTCTTATATATATTGCATGGTTGATTTTAATTATTTTATCTCTCCTAACTATTATTTCACTACTTTGTGGTCCTTGACTAATTTTTATAGTGGTTTTCATTGATTCATTTTATTTTTATTTTATATATGATCATTTTTTAAATTAGAATAATGTGGATAATCTGTCATGCTACAATATATATTAAGCCAGCAACTTGGATATAACTATTATTATTCATAATGATTTTCATGCAGTTACATTACAATTACATTACATTACGTACCAATTACATTACAATTACAATTACTTTGTATCAATGTTATTTTCAAAGCTGGTAAGTAAACATATAGTTGCAAGTAATTTTACAAGAGTTGTAAATAATTTTTAATTAAGCATGGTAATGCAATTGTTTAATTGCATGTATTATACAATTTGGATGCTTTTGTCAGAAAAGTCACTAATATATAATCTGAGTTAAAATCCATGATTTTCTTCTTATCATGTTCACTCACAGTTAAACTTACAAAATGATTAATTTTTAACCCCAAGAGATTAAGAAAATGTTGATTTAAATGGAATAAATCCTATTGTAGTCCCAAGCCACGTGTTTGTTAACCAAATACACTGTACTCACCGTCTATGGCTTTTTTCCTTGATGTTTTTTCCAGTTTACATGTTTCAAGGCGCTTGCCTCATCATCAGAACTTATAAAATCAATCTATGTCATAAATAATGACATTTGTCAAAATATTAAAAACTGGTATATTTAATTGCCGCATTGTGTTTTTAATATTTTGACAAATGTCATTATTTATGACATAGATTGATTTTATAAGTTCTGATGATGAGGCAAGCGCCTTGAAACATGTAAACTGGAAAAAACATCAAGGAAAAAAGCCATAGACGGTGAGTACAGTGTATTTGGTTAAGAAAATGTGTTTTAAACTGACAGTTAATCAGTGATTACTATATGCTTTTTAAATAGTCATAGTATAGGCATTTATTACATATAGTTTGTTACATATAGTGCAGAATAATATTTAATATAGGCATTTTTACATTATACAAATTTGTAGAATGTGTCCATCTGAAAATTTTAGTAGAAAATGAATAAGTAACAGTCATAGTAAATTCATAGGAGAACATTTGCAGATATGTAAAGTTTCAAGTAACTGTTAACTGAAGGAAGCATAATTAATTTTAAAACAAAATGTTTACTTTCTTGAGTGTTATTTTTGTTATCATGCAAATGTAATTCCTTTTGTATTACATCAGATTACTACAAACTATGTTCTTGTAAAAATTAATTTAATATAAATCAAGGCCAGCCTGACAATAAATTAACCAACGATAAATCATTAAATAAATATATTGTTTTGCTGCATACACTATATTTTAAAATATCTTCTCAAGATATTTCAAAATATTTTGAAATCATGGAAATTCTCAGAAGTCAAGATTTCATGGTCTAGGTGTCAGCTTCTAAAGTCTGATGTTAGCTAGCATAGTATGACAAGGAAATCAGTTTCTTTAGGGTGAAGTTATTGTATCACTTACTTCTAAATCTGTATCCATTGTGCAATAGTATCAATTTGTAATTTCAAGATAATACAAATTTTTCTGGTTTTTTGTAAGCCAAAGTAATGCACTGACTGTTCAAGTTTCAAAAATAATTTTTTAAGCCTAACAATATTCTTGATATGATCACTGTCTTGAACATAAATAATACAAATAATATTTCATTTTTCTCCATTAATTTTTTTATTTGAAAGTGAAATCAATATTTTATTAAATGCTATTTTAAACATTTTAATTTTCATAGTATTTGTAAAGACAAGAGTTTTTTATTAATGTTGTGTTGTGTTGTGGGCTAATAAACTTGATTCACATTGAAAAAGTATAATGTAAAGTATGCAACCAACACAAAATTAAGAGTTAGATCACTAAAACATTTGCACATATAGCAAAAATTAAAAAATTAATTAATTTTTTTAATAAAAAATAATAGGCATGAATGAATGAATGAGTTAATTATTTCATTATTTTTTTTCTCCTAAATGACAAACCAATATCTCAAAACTAAACAAATATTTTGGTTCATATCAGATTAACTTACTTTAAATTAAGATTATTATTCTATGGTTACCTTTAATAAAATCTAATAAAATAGGAATTTCTTGTACTTTCCAAATACTGAAATAAATATATTTGCTTCCTAGCAAACTTCCGGCAGTCTAAAATTACATTATTGTAAAATTTCATCACATTTCAACATACAAGAAATGGTGGAATATTCTGAAATATAAGACAACCACTTTACATATTTTAAAGTATTATTTGTTTTTATCGTCTATAATCATAGTAAAATGAATAAAAAACTTCTTAAAATTTAACCCAATTATGCACAAAATTTTAACAAAAATGTTATGTATACAAAATAAACAAAATTACCAAATATTTAATTTTTTATATCTATACAATGTCTTGACTTTTCAAATGTGTAAATAACTTGATACAAATGAAATAATGAAGCAAGACGGCCTACAACTAGACTTTCAATAAATAGATCAGCCGGTGTGTTGTAAAACCTACATTATTAACGTACAGTATAGCCGGGATGACTGGACTACATTAAATTTTTTTCATTCCTCTGGCGCCACAGCCCACGATGAGCCTTGGCACCCCCGACTAGTCGCCTCCAAACATCTTGGTCCTCCAGCCTCCACCTCCAATCCCCGATACCCATCCTCTAAGCCCTTTAACCACCTTCTTCTGGGTCTTCCTTTCTCTCTTTGCCCATCTATTGTCCCTCTAAGAATTCCTTTGGGCATTGTGTCGTCGTCCATGCGCATCACATGCCCCAACCAGCTGATCCTCATAGACTTGAACCTCACTATGTCCTCGCCATCTATCAATTCCTCCAATTCCCTATTGTTCCGTACGCGCCATTCTTCACCTTCCTTCACTGGTCCAAAGATTTTACTTAGAATTCTTCTTTTAAAGATTCTTAAATTATGTATGTTACTATTAAGTAGCGTCCAGGTCTCCGCAGCATACGTCACAACTGGTCTTATTAATGTCTTGTATAATCTAAGTTTGGTTCTTTTTGCTGATTAAATGATTAAATTGTATCTGAAAATTTTCTGGTGGGCATAAAAATTTATTACCACTCATTATACGATTTGCAATCTCATTGGTAATTTTATTCTTATTGTTTATGGAGGCACCCAAATATTTGAATTCCCGTACCTCTTGGCAAGTATGTATCCTACATTGAGATTTTCAGTTCTCCTCCTTCCATCTGAACTTGATACCTTCATATATTTTATCTTTTCTTCGTTGCCATAGAGTCCTACTTTTTGGACTTCCCTTTCCAGTCCTTCAAAGGTTCCTTTTAAGGTGTTTACATTTCTGGCCACCAGCACCACACCATCTGCATATGTACCCATCTGCCTCATTCGCTGAAATATATGTCCACTCAGTCCAAACTTTCCTACTGCATACTGGAGAACTAAATTAAATAATGTTGCCGATAATGCATCACCTTGTTTTAACCCCAGATGTTATTTTGAATTCCTCACTCACTTCCTTTCTTTGGTTCCATTCATTGCAATCTCAAATAGTTTTACAGTTTTCTGAGGAATTCAAAGTGCTTTAAGGGCCTTTAATAGTTTGGATCTGTTTATGACTGGAATACAACGTTACGTTAATTTTCATTAAAAAAGCTATGTTAAAAGAAGTCTGTCTAGCCGTAGCCTAACAATGTAAGCGTTTATATATTGCGCCGTGTTACTATGGCAACCATTTATGTATACTTGTCAATAGGACAATAACCTTAGAATAGTCTGTGTATTGTGTGTGTGTGTGTGTGCGCGCGCGCGCGAGTAATTATTTTAAACTAGTAGTAATTACGCAAAGCAGTAATAATAGTAGTAATAGAGTGACAGAAAGCAGCCGTAGATATGGTCTAGAAATCAATGTTAATAAAACGACGCTAATGATTGTGTCTAAGAACAAGTTTACAAACTGCACCCACCAAAGGCCAGTTGAACGTGTAAGCCAATTTACATATCTTGGTACTATAGTCAATGAACAACGGAATCTCAAGAAATAAAGACCAGAGTTGATAAGGCAAGAGCAGTGTACACTAGAATGATCAGTTTATTCAAAAGTCATGATTTAACAATAAACACAAAGATGAGACTTTTACGCTGCTACATATTCTTGGTCCTCTTCTACGGTGTAGAATCTTGGACCCTGACTGTAGCTACAATTAAAAATTGGAATCTTTCGAAATATGGCTTTACCGTAGAAGACTGAGCATTTCATGGACAGCACATAATATATTATAACTAATGTTGAAGTTCTCAGAAAGATGAAGAAAGATAGGGAAGTTATTAACACAGAGAAGATAAGAAAGCTTCAGTATCTGGTACATCTCATGAGAAATGAACAGAGATTTTACTTTTTGCAGTCCATGCTACAGGGAAAAGTACTTAGAAAGAGAGGAGTTTGGCAACCGAGAATATCATGGCTCAGAAATTTAAGGACCTGGTTTGGCATGAATACAACTGACTTATTCCATGCAGCAGTGCAGAAAGTTAAAGTAGTCTGTATGATATCCAACATCCGAAACGGATAGGAACTATCAGAAGAAGATAAGGTTAATTATGATAAGGGTAATTATTTTATAAGGTTTTACAGGTTGCTGTAAGACGCTGAAGGCGTTAAAAGTTGCAAGAATAATTACATTTTTATTTTTAATAATATTTTTCCTGTATATCCAGCCGGTTCTTTCTTCTGTTGAAGTATTCGAGTAAACTAAATTTTACATGGAAGGGTTGCCAGCCCCTAGCACGATCCCCAACCCGGAGGACCTGGTGCATTGATTTGAAGGCACACAACCCCTACACCGGCCGCCTTCGCTACGGCTGCCCATTGTTAACTTTGGTTCACCCCTTCTGTTTTATTTCAACGGCATCCCCATGAGGGCATGAGAGCATTATTCCGCCACCTGGGTATGCGCTCGATGGTGGATGGGTGATATTTTTTTTTATAATGCTCAGAGACTATGTGAAGTCGGAACGGGCTATAGCTCAAACCATGTAGTGAAGAAGAAGAAGATCTTTCAATGGTTACCTGCCCATGATGGTTATTTCTACATCATGCTTTGTTATTGGATAGAAGAAAATTGTTTTTAGCCTCTATATAGGCATTACAATGTAACGTATTAGTAGAAAAAAAATCCTCATAACTGAGAGTTGTAATTTAAACAACAGTTAATCTTGAAATATGATATTGTTTATTTCTCTTTGTAAACTGATTATCAAAGAATGAGTTAGGTGTTATTTAACTTTTCATAACTAATGATGAGGACTGTTAAAAACATTAAATGAAAAAAACAGAGGATTTATTGTTTCAGAAAAATGATTTACTAATCAAATGTAGGCTGCATCTACTAATTGATCGTACAAAATGTTCTTTGTTAAGATACGAGATGTTATTGAGCGAAATGTACGAAATTTCGGTCAAAAGTTGGTTTTTTGTTTTTTGCTTCGTCTTCAATAAACAAAAAAAAAAACAGAAGAAACAACGGTAGTATACGGTTTTTAAATCTGACTTTCGATGGTACGTAAACATTATCAGCGATTTTGGCTGTCCCACCGTTTACTCAAGAGACTTGTAAATTTTCAAAAGAAATCAGGTTTACTGTTAGCTCCATTACACTTTAAATACACGAATGTCCTGTCTGTGTGAAAATATTCATACAGGTGAGACGTGCATTTTAACGTACTCTAGTGTTTACAGGCAAAGCGAAGTCCAGTGTTTATAAGTGTGTGTGTATTTGTGGGGGAGTAGGAAAGGATCTATAGTAGGCCTATAAACATTTTTTGATTTTGGATTCACGTGAGAAAGCCATGTTCTTTGCGCAGTAACGTGGTCTGACAGGGGTTAATTTTAGTTTTTCAGTGCCTCCAAAATATTCTTTATTTCGAAACAAGAAAAGTGTCAATTGGCTTGCTGCAAATTATTTACTACAAAAAACAAATTCGCAAAGTTAAAGGCAGAGCGCCAGAGGTTTTACCACAATGTAAATTCAGTCGATCTATTTAGGGAAAGCGTGCGTGTGAAGGAGATGTTCCCCCAAGTTGCAGACCTATAATGTTAGGATTTGAAGACTATTCTACCATACTACGTACTTTCTGGATTACTACTATGGTAGAGATGTTATCATGTTATCAGAATTTTAATGCCGGTCGCCTTGATTCGCCGGATGCAGTATGGTTATTATTAAACCACTTGCTAGAAAACACTTACCTCTTTCGTCGCTAGCTCTGGTATTATCTCTCAACGAATTCTATACGACATAGATGGGTGTTTCTTAAATCGTTGTCTGGCACGAGTCAAGCACCATCCCTCGGAGGCGGCTCTTCTAGGCTCGGCTTGTTAGTCCAGTTACTGCCGAAGTTGTCTGCCACATTCGAACACGACGGTCAGTTGAAAAGTTTGCGGAGCGACGTCTATAGCTCAGTGGTAGAAGTAAAATCTTTCGTATGCTGCAAGACGTATATTTCGCGTGAACACCTGTTAATTGTCAGATATATCTGTCATTTTATTCACTTTTTACCAGTTGTTTGAAATTTTCCTGTCACGCATGTTTTTAAAAAGCACAAAATCAAACATCGTGTTGTGATGAATTCTCTGTTAAAAACTTTTTAGCGCCAATGGAAAATCAAAACAAAATTGTAAATGTGTTAGGAGATGCTGCGACTTCAGAACCAAAGGTAAGTGGGGCACACTCGAGTTTGAATGTGGTCGTACAAGCACTGAAGACGATTACAGCAGTGGAGGTCCAAAAGGTGCAACAAAAATTGCATTATTGAAAAAAATTTCATAGGGTATTGGAAGACCGCAGATTGAAGAGCGGATGACGATGAAATCATAGGCACCTCATATGAGCGAGTGCATCATACTGTTGAGCCGCTCATCACCAATGACATCACAACACAATTTTCAACTTTCCGAATTTAACACATTTTTCAAATTTGACATCCTAAAAAAAAATATAAAAAAACTACAACTTACCTGGATGACCGGCTCACTTGATCACTTTAACCAGGAGAGACCTCCTAGTGGAAGAACGGCCACATGCTGGGAAACCATTAGGTAATTGGACCAATGAGGTGACCTCAATTTTAAAATTCCGCAAATAACAAATTTATTGATTCTATAAAATTTTGTTTTCCTTACAATGAGAGATTTCATAGTATCCAGGCTGTGAAAGTATTCTATTAGAAATATATAAAATATGTAAAATATTTAAAATATATTACATGGTATTCAAAATAACCATGACATGCAACAAGCCTCGACAGTACCTTTTCAACCTTCACCAAATAGAATTTCCCTATTTGGAAATAATTATATTAACATTAATAAATACAAAGAGTAAATCCAGAGGTTTTCGAAAGCTAATACATTTAATGACAATAAGTCTTTTTTTTTTCTTTTACAGTCCCCTTCTGGTTGTACTATAAACAATTTTAATAATATAGACAATTTTTATAAATCATTTAACGAACAATTTTACCCTACAACAATTATTACAGCCACAACAATTTAAACAATTATATTACACAACAACATGCGCCCTCTGAAATCTCAATCAAGCTAGGAAGGAGAATCATATAATTAGTAAAGTATAATGTGAACATAAGGTAGGTAATCATGTACTTTGTGTGGAATTCACAAGTGTGTGTACTCAATTTCCCTTAAACTTGTATAAACTTGTGTAGCACAATGGCTTGCTGATTTCAGAGTGCACACCCTTATTAAAAAAAACTATCAAATCATCAGGTATATATCTCTCAAAATGTAAACATGTTTTGTGCATAGAATTATGAGTATATACATATACAAAAGAATTTTAACAGTGACTGTACATTGATAGAGAATTCAAATAAATACTAAATCCCAAAGTGGAAATTTCATCTTGTACAAAAGTTCAGTCATTTCTATTAACATGATGAATACTTCTGAATTACAGTTCTACTACATATTATGGCAATTGTATGTGATCTGCAGCTCTTTTCATAAACAAATTTATACGTTCCAAAAACAGGCAGACACAATATAAGTTCAACACAGATTATAGACAAAATGTATACTGGACATTACATGCTTTTCACAATTCAAACACAAGACATTTATATGAACAACACTGAATAATACTGAGAGAGATTAAGGAACACGAGCTAGATTTCACTTCACTAGGCACATGGGCACACAGGCCAAATCCTAACACATTTTCTTAAGTTTTTTGTTTTTTTTTTTTTGTAAAAAAGTTTTGCACATAAGGAATTACTGTCACTACTAGCAGCATGAGAAGCTGACATGACCATTTAAAAGAAATATCAGAAGCTAGTCAAGTTCAACAACAGACTTTTTTTTTTTTTTTTTTTTTTAACTTGCGTTCAGGAAAGAATTTGCAATGACTACAGTAACCTGAGTATTCCAGTTATACAGTGAAGTAAAAAAAAACATCCAGAATTAAAGCAACTGTTTTTTTTTCTTTTTTTGTTTGTTAAGAACTAGCCAGGCCCACACTTGACCCGAAATACTAGTAGTGCAAAAGCACCTCCTAGGAAAGGTTTAATAATTTTAATTTTTGCATGCCTGTCCGATTTGCACGAGCACATGCTCATTCGGAGTTCCTCAATCTACTTACACAATACATCTTGGTCTCCACACAGGATCACAGTTGCCAGGTCTAAGACCCCTTGGCACACTTTTTTTCTTAGCCTTCCATAATCATTTTAAAAAAACCCGGCATTAAAAAAAAAACACAATACTTTTCCAGACCTGTAAGACAGCTCGCGGCATGAACAGCTGACAACCACCACCCGTCTACAACACGCTTCCCGTCTACTCAACGACAACACCGCTCCACGCCGCGGGCCAGAAAAGTCAAGTTGTCCCAAGTCTCTCATAGATAGCGTGAGCGTCCAATATCGCGCGACTACATAGATGACTGCATCTATTGCCCAGATTCGACTTAGACAAATCCGTAAGTTGCCGTAACGCCTGTCCTAGTTACGGCACACCCCCACAACAAAAGGAGTCCAACGGGTTGGACGACACTGGGACTGCCACCCCTGGAGGAAAAGCGGGGACTAACTAAAAACCAATAAAAAGATAAAATCAGGCGGAAGTTGAAAACGAAAGGACACCAGAAGGAAGGACAAGGTGTGTGTGGATGTGTAGCTGGGTGTGTGTAAGTGTAGAAGATACGGGGAGTGTGAGCGGTCGCGACCTAAAGCAATAGAAAGAAGAAAGGAAAGGAGAGGAGCTAAAATACCGATAAAACTTTAAAACCCCAATTAACCCCATCTAAAACAATAAAACACTAAAAAGTAAAACATTAAAACCCAATTCCTCCAGAGAAGCCCCCCGAAAACCAAACCCAAGGACCCAAGTTAATCCTAACAGGGGTGAGGAAAAAAAAAGTCTATCTATATCCCTCATCATAATTATAATACCTAACAGATTATTAAACAGCTAGCATTTAATAAAGAAAATGTTCTTGTACATCACGAAAATTCTACCCGACATAACGCTACAATATTTTCCATAGCAACATTGCTATCGTGTGTGTGTGTGTGTGTGTGTGTGTGTGTGTGTGTGTGTGTGTGTGTGTGTGTGTGTGTGATAGTTTATATTTTATTTATTTCAGTTCACAAACAACGCCTATCACACATATTGTCCAATTACCCACACAAAGTACCCCATGTGTCCCGGCCCGGCAACCGCACCCAAAGACCAAGATTTACAACAATAGTGAACACATCACAACTGACAGAACATGTCCAACTAAGATATTGAGGTCACCGCATCCATTTCCAAACTTCGGTTCAGAGGTGGCCAGGCCTACGTCCAACCACGCTCTGCTACCATTTGTGAGCCGCTCATCACCAATGACATCACAACACAATTTTCAACTTTCCGAATTTAACACATTTTTCAAGTTTGACATCCTAAAAAAAATATAAAAAAACTACAACTTACCTGGATGACCGGCTCACTTGATCACTTTAACCAGGAGAGACCTCCTAGTGGAAGAATGGCCACATGCTGGGAAACCATTAGGTAATTGGACCAATGAGGTGACCTCAATTTTAAAATTCCGCAAATAACAAATTTATTGATTCTATAAAATTTTGTTTTTCTTACAATGAGAGATTTCATAGTATCCAGGCTGTGAAAGTATTCTATTAGAAATATATAAAATATGTAAAATATTTAAAATATATTACATGGTATTCAAAATAACCATGACATGCAACAAGCCTCGACAGTACCTTTTCAACCTTCACCAAATAGAATTTCCCTATTTGGAAATAATTATATTAACATTAATAAATACAAAGAGTAAATCCAGAGGTTTTCGAAAGCTAATACATTTAATGACAATAAGTCTTTTTTTTCCTTTTACAGTCCCCTTCTGGTTGTACTATAAACAATTTTAATAATATAGACAATTTTTATAAATCATTTAACGAACAATTTTACCCTACAACAATTATTACAGCCACAACAATTTAAACAATTATATTACACAACAACATGCGCCCTCTGAAATCTCAATCAAGCTAGGAAGGAGAATCATATAATTAGTAAAGTATAATGTGAACATAAGGTAGGTAATCATGTACTTTGTGTGGAATTCACAAGTGTGTGTACTCAATTTCCCTTAAACTTGTATAAACTTGTGTAGCACAATGGCTTGCTGATTTCAGAGTGCACACCCTTATTAAAAAAAACTATCAAATCATCAGGTATATATCTCTCAAAATGTAAACATGTTTTGTGCATAGAATTATGAGTATATACATATACAAAAGAATTTTAACAGTGACTGTACATTGATAGAGAATTCAAATAAGTACTAAATCCCAAAGTGGAAATTTCATCTTGTACAAAAGTTCAGTCATTTCTATTAACATGATGAATACTTCTGAATTACAGTTCTAGTACATATTATGGCAATTGTATGTGATCTGCAGCTCTTTTCATAAACAAATTTATACGTTCCAATAACAGGCAGACACAATATAAGTTCAACACAGATTATAGACAAAATGTATACTGGACATTACATGCTTTTCACAATTCAAACACAAGACATTTATATGAACAACACTGAATAATACTGAGAGAGATTAAGGAACACGAGCTAGATTTCACTTCACTAGGCACATGGGCACACAGGCCAAATCCTAACACATTTTCTTAAGTTTTTTGTTTTTTTTTTTTTGTAAAAAAGTTTTGCACATAAGGAATTACTGTCACTACTAGCAGCATGAGAAGCTGACATGACCATTTAAAAGAAATATCAGAAGCTAGTCAAGTTCAACAACAGACTTTTTTTTTTTTTTTTTTTTTTTTTTTTTTTTTTTTTTTTTAACTTGCTTTCAGGAAAGAATTTGCAATGACTACAGTAACCTGAGTATTCCAGTTATACAGTGTAGTAAAAAAAACATCCAGAATTAAAGCAACTGTTTTTTTTTCTTTTTTTGTTTGTTAAGAACTAGCCAGGCCCACACTTGACCCGAAATACTAGTAGTGCAAAAGCACCTCCTAGGAAAGGTTTAATAATTTTAATTTTTGCATGCCTGTCCGATTTGCACGAGCACATGCTCATTCGGAGATCCTCAATCTACTTACACAATACATCTTGGTCTCCACACAGGATCACAGTTGCCAGGTCTAAGACCCCTTGGCACACTTTTTTTCTTAGCCTTCCATAATCATTTTAAAAAAACCCGGCATTAAAAAAAAAACAATATTTTTCCAGACCTGTAAGACAGCTCGCGGCATGAACAGCTGACAACCACCACCCGTCTACAACACGCTTCCCGTCTACTCAACGACAACACCGCTCCACGCCGCGGGCCAGAAAAGTCAAGTTGTCCCAAGTCTCTCATAGATAGCGTGAGCGTCCAATATCGCGCGACTACATAGATGACTGCGTCTATTGCCCAGATTCGACTTAGACAAATCCGTAAGTTGCCGTAACGCCTGTCCTAGTTACGGCACACCCCCACAACAAAAGGAGTCCAACGGGTTGGACGACACTGGGACTGCCACCCCTGGAGGAAAAGCGGGGACTAACTAAAAACCAATAAAAAGATAAAATCAGGCGGAAGTTGAAAACGAAAGGACACCAGAAGGAAGGACAAGGTGTGTGTGGATGTGTAGCTGGGTGTGTGTAAGTGTAGAAGATACGGGGAGTGTGAGCGGTCGCGACCTAAAGCAATAGAAAGAAGAAAGGAAAGGAGAGGAGCTAAAATACCGATAAAACTTTAAAACCCCAATTAACCCAAAACAATAAAACACTAAAAAGTAAAACATTAAAACCCAATTCCTCCAGAGAAGCCCCCCGAAAACCAAACCCAAGGACCCAAGTTAATCCTAACAGGGGTGAGAAAAAAAAATGTCTATCTATATCCCTCATCATAATTATAATACCTAACAGATTATTAAACAGCTAGCATTTAATAAAGAAAATGTTCTTGTACATCACGAAAATTCTACCCGACATAACGCTACAATATTTTCCATAGCAACATTGCTATCGTGTGTGTGTGTGTGTGTGTGTGTGTGTGTGTGTGTGATAGTTTATATTTTATTTATTTCAGTTCACAAACAACGCCTATCACACATATTGTCCAATTACCCACACAAAGTACCCCATGTGTCCCGGCCCGGCAACCGCACCCAAAGACCAAGATTTACAACAATAGTGAACACATCACAACTGACAGAACATGTCCAACTAAGATATTGAGGTCACCGCATCCATTTCCAAACTTCGGTTCAGAGGTGGCCAGGCCTACGTCCAACCACGCTCTGCTACCATTTGTGAGCCGCTCATCACCAATGACATCACAACACAATTTTCAACTTTCCGAATTTAACACATTTTTCAAGTTTGACATCCTAAAAAAAATATAAAAAAACTACAACTTACCTGGATGACCGGCTCACTTGATCACTTTAACCAGGAGAGACCTCCTAGTGGAAGAATGGCCACATGCTGGGAAACCATTAGGTAATTGGACCAATGAGGTGACCTCAATTTTAAAATTCCGCAAATAACAAATTTATTGATTCTATAAAATTTTGTTTTTCTTACAATGAGAGATTTCATAGTATCCAGGCTGTGAAAGTATTCTATTAGAAATATATAAAATATGTAAAATATTTAAAATATATTACATGGTATTCAAAATAACCATGACATGCAACAAGCCTCGACAGTACCTTTTCAACCTTCACCAAATAGAATTTCCCTATTTGGAAATAATTATATTAACATTAATAAATACAAAGAGTAAATCCAGAGGTTTTCGAAAGCTAATACATTTAATGACAATAAGTCTTTTTTTTTCCTTTTACAGTCCCCTTCTGGTTGTACTATAAACAATTTTAATAATATAGACAATTTTTATAAATCATTTAACGAACAATTTTACCCTACAACAATTATTACAGCCACAACAATTTAAACAATTATATTACACAACAACATGCGCCCTCTGAAATCTCAATCAAGCTAGGAAGGAGAATCATATAATTAGTAAAGTATAATGTGAACATAAGGTAGGTAATCATGTACTTTGTGTGGAATTCACAAGTGTGTGTACTCAATTTCCCTTAAACTTGTATAAACTTGTGTAGCACAATGGCTTGCTGATTTCAGAGTGCACACCCTTATTAAAAAAAACTATCAAATCATCAGGTATATATCTCTCAAAATGTAAACATGTTTTGTGCATAGAATTATGAGTATATACATATACAAAAGAATTTTAACAGTGACTGTACATTGATAGAGAATTCAAATAAATACTAAATCCCAAAGTGGAAATTTCATCTTGTACAAAAGTTCAGTCATTTCTATTAACATGATGAATACTTCTGAATTACAGTTCTACTACATATTATGGCAATTGTATGTGATCTGCAGCTCTTTTCATAAACAAATTTATACGTTCCAATAACAGGCAGACACAATATAAGTTCAACACAGATTATAGACAAAATGTATACTGGACATTACATGCTTTTCACAATTCAAACACAAGACATTTATATGAACAACACTGAATAATACTGAGAGAGATTAAGGAACACGAGCTAGATTTCACTTCACTAGGCACATGGGCACACAGGCCAAATCCTAACACATTTTCATAAGTTTTTTTTTTTTTTTTTTTTGTAAAAAAGTTTTGCACATAAGGAATTACTGTCACTACTAGCAGCATGAGAAGCTGACATGACCATTTAAAAGAAATA
The DNA here is from genome assembly GCA_034769895.1 of Magicicada septendecula. Lineage (NCBI taxonomy): Eukaryota > Metazoa > Arthropoda > Insecta > Hemiptera > Cicadidae > Magicicada > Magicicada septendecula. The sequence continues at coordinate 639,631,205 of CM068367.1, forward strand.
TCAGAAGCTAGTCAAGTTCAACAACAGACTTTTTTTTTTTTTTTTTTTTTTTTTTTTTTTTAACTTGCTTTCAGGAAAGAATTTGCAATGACTACAGTAACCTGAGTATTCCAGTTATACAGTGAAGTAAAAAAAAACATCCAGAATTAAAGCAACTGTTTTTTTTTTCTTTTTTTGTGGGTTAAGAACTAGCCAGGCCCATACTTGACCCGAAATACTAGTAGTGCAAAAGCACCTCCTAGGAAAGGTTTAATAATTTTAATTTTTGCATGCCTGTCCGATTTGCAGGAGCACATGCTCATTCGGAGTTCCTCAATCTACTTACACAATACATCTTGGTCTCCACACAGGATCACAGTTGCCAGGTCTAAGACCCCTTGGCACACTTTTTTTCTTAGCCTTCCATAATCATTTTAAAAAAACCCGGCATTAAAAAAAAAACAATATTTTTCCAGACCTGTAAGACAGCTCGCGGCATGAACAGCTGACAACCACCACCCGTCTACAACACGCTTCCCGTCTACTCAACGACAACACCGCTCCACGCCGCGGGCCAGAAAAGTCAAGTTGTCCCAAGTCTCTCATAGATAGCGTGAGCGTCCAATATCGCGCGACTACATAGATGACTGCGTCTATTGCCCAGATTCGACTTAGACAAATCCGTAAGTTGCCGTAACGCCTGTCCTAGTTACGGCACACCCCCACAACAAAAGGAGTCCAACGGGTTGGACGACACTGGGACTGCCACCCCTGGAGGAAAAGCGGGGACTAACTAAAAACCAATAAAAAGATAAAATCAGGCGGAAGTTGAAAACGAAAGGACACCAGAAGGAAGGACAAGGTGTGTGTGGATGTGTAGCTGGGTGTGTGTAAGTGTAGAAGATACGGGGAGTGTGAGCGGTCGCGACCTAAAGCAATAGAAAGAAGAAAGGAAAGGAGAGGAGCTAAAATACCGATAAAACTTTAAAACCCCAATTAACCCCATCTAAAACAATAAAACACTAAAAAGTAAAACATTAAAACCCAATTCCTCCAGAGAAGCCCCCCGAAAACCAAACCCAAGGACCCAAGTTAATCCTAACAGGGGTGAGAAAAAAAAATGTCTATCTATATCCCTCATCATAATTATAATACCTAACAGATTATTAAACAGCTAGCATTTAATAAAGAAAATGTTCTTGTACATCACGAAAATTCTACCCGACATAACGCTACAAAATTTTCCATAGCAACATTGCTATCGTGTGTGTGTGTGTGTGTGTGTGTGTGTGTGTGTGTGTGTGTGTGTGTGTGTGTGTGTGTGTGTGTGTGTGTGTGTGTGTGTGATAGTTTATATTTTATTTATTTCAGTTCACAAACAACGCCTATCACACATATTGTCCAATTACCCACACAAAGTACCCCATGTGTCCCGGCCCGGCAACCGCACCCAAAGACCAAGATTTACAACAATAGTGAACACATCACAACTGACAGAACATGTCCAACTAAGATATTGAGGTCACCGCATCCATTTCCAAACTTCGGTTCAGAGGTGGCCAGGCCTACGTCCAACCACGCTCTGCTACCATTTGTGAGCCGCTCATCACCAATGATATCACAACACAATTTTCATCTTTCCGAATTTAACACATTTTTCAAGTTTGACATCCTAAAAAAAATATAAAAAAACTACAACTTACCTGGATGACCGGCTCACTTGATCACTTTAACCAGGAGAGACCTCCTAGTGGAAGAATGGCCACATGCTGGGAAACCATTAGGTAATTGGACCAATGAGGTGACCTCAATTTTAAAATTCCGCAAATAACAAATTTATTGATTCTATAAAATTTTGTTTTTCTTACAATGAGAGATTTCATAGTATCCAGGCTGTGAAAGTATTCTATTAGAAATATATAAAATATGTAAAATATTTAAAATATATTACATGGTATTCAAAATAACCATGACATGCAACAAGCCTCGACAGTACCTTTTCAACCTTCACCAAATAGAATTTCCCTATTTGGAAATAATTATATTAACATTAATAAATACAAAGAGTAAATCCAGTGGTTTTCGAAAGCTAATACATTTAATGACAATAAGTCTTTTTTTTTCCTTTTACAGTCCCCTTCTGGTTGTACTATAAACAATTTTAATAATATAGACAATTTTTATAAATCATTTAACGAACAATTTTACCCTACAACAATTATTACAGCCACAACAATTTAAACAATTATATTACACAACAACATGCGCCCTCTGAAATCTCAATCAAGCTAGGAAGGAGAATCATATAATTAGTAAAGTATAATGTGAACATAAGGTAGGTAATCATGTACTTTGTGTGGAATTCACAAGTGTGTGTACTCAATTTCCCTTAAACTTGTATAAACTTGTGTAGCACAATGGCTTGCTGATTTCAGAGTGCACACCCTTATTAAAAAAAACTATCAAATCATCAGGTATATATCTCTCAAAATGTAAACATGTTTTGTGCATAGAATTATGAGTATATACATATACAAAAGAATTTTAACAGTGACTGTACATTGATAGAGAATTCAAATAAGTACTAAATCCCAAAGTGGAAATTTCATCTTGTACAAAAGTTCAGTCATTTCTATTAACATGATGAATACTTCTGAATTACAGTTCTAGTACATATTATGGCAATTGTATGTGATCTGCAGCTCTTTTCATAAACAAATTTATACGTTCCAATAACAGGCAGACACAATATAAGTTCAACACAGATTATAGACAAAATGTATACTGGACATTACATGCTTTTCACAATTCAAACACAAGACATTTATATGAACAACACTGAATAATACTGAGAGAGATTAAGGAACACGAGCTAGATTTCACTTCACTAGGCACATGGGCACACAGGCCAAATCCTAACACATTTTCTTAAGTTTTTTGTTTTTTTTTTTTTGTAAAAAAGTTTTGCACATAAGGAATTACTGTCACTACTAGCAGCATGAGAAGCTGACATGACCATTTAAAAGAAATATCAGAAGCTAGTCAAGTTCAACAACAGACTTTTTTTTTTTTTTTTTTTTTTTTTTTTTTTTTTTTTTTAACTTGCTTTCAGGAAAGAATTTGCAATGACTACAGTAACCTGAGTATTCCAGTTATACAGTGTAGTAAAAAAAACATCCAGAATTAAAGCAACTGTTTTTTTTTCTTTTTTTGTTTGTTAAGAACTAGCCAGGCCCACACTTGACCCGAAATACTAGTAGTGCAAAAGCACCTCCTAGGAAAGGTTTAATAATTTTAATTTTTGCATGCCTGTCCGATTTGCACGAGCACATGCTCATTCGGAGATCCTCAATCTACTTACACAATACATCTTGGTCTCCACACAGGATCACAGTTGCCAGGTCTAAGACCCCTTGGCACACTTTTTTTCTTAGCCTTCCATAATCATTTTAAAAAAACCCGGCATTAAAAAAAAAACAATATTTTTCCAGACCTGTAAGACAGCTCGCGGCATGAACAGCTGACAACCACCACCCGTCTACAACACGCTTCCCGTCTACTCAACGACAACACCGCTCCACGCCGCGGGCCAGAAAAGTCAAGTTGTCCCAAGTCTCTCATAGATAGCGTGAGCGTCCAATATCGCGCGACTACATAGATGACTGCGTCTATTGCCCAGATTCGACTTAGACAAATCCGTAAGTTGCCGTAACGCCTGTCCTAGTTACGGCACACCCCCACAACAAAAGGAGTCCAACGGGTTGGACGACACTGGGACTGCCACCCCTGGAGGAAAAGCGGGGACTAACTAAAAACCAATAAAAAGATAAAATCAGGCGGAAGTTGAAAACGAAAGGACACCAGAAGGAAGGACAAGGTGTGTGTGGATGTGTAGCTGGGTGTGTGTAAGTGTAGAAGATACGGGGAGTGTGAGCGGTCGCGACCTAAAGCAATAGAAAGAAGAAAGGAAAGGAGAGGAGCTAAAATACCGATAAAACTTTAAAACCCCAATTAACCCCATCTAAAACAATAAAACACTAAAAAGTAAAACATTAAAACCCAATTCCTCCAGAGAAGCCCCCCGAAAACCAAACCCAAGGACCCAAGTTAATCCTAACAGGGGTGAGAAAAAAAAATGTCTATCTATATCCCTCATCATAATTATAATACCTAACAGATTATTAAACAGCTAGCATTTAATAAAGAAAATGTTCTTGTACATCACGAAAATTCTACCCGACATAACGCTACAATATTTTCCATAGCAACATTGCTATCGTGTGTGTGTGTGTGTGTGTGTGTGTGTGTGTGTGTGTGTGTGTGTGTGTGTGTGTGTGTGTGTGTGTGTGTGTGTGTGTGTGTGTGTGTGTGATAGTTTATATTTTATTTATTTCAGTTCACAAACAACGCCTATCACTCATATTGTCCAATTACCCACACAAAGTACCCCATGTGTCCCGGCCCGGCAACCGCACCCAAAGACCAAGATTTACAACAATAGTGAACACATCACAACTGACAGAACATGTCCAACTAAGATATTGAGGTCACCGCATCCATTTCCAAACTTCGGTTCAGAGGTGGCCAGGCCTACGTCCAACCACGCTCTGCTACCATTTGTGAGCCGCTCATCACCAATGACATCACAACACAATTTTCAACTTTCCGAATTTAACACATTTTTCAAGTTTAACATCCTAAAAAAAATATAAAAAAACTACAACTTACCTGGATGACCGGCTCACTTGATCACTTTAACCAGGAGAGACCTCCTAGTGGAAGAATGGCCACATGCTGGGAAACCATTAGGTAATTGGACCAATGAGGTGACCTCAATTTTAAAATTCCGCAAATAACAAATTTATTGATTCTATAAAATTTTGTTTTTCTTACAATGAGAGATTTCATAGTATCCAGGCTGTGAAAGTATTCTATTAGAAATATATAAAATATGTAAAATTTTTAAAATATATTACATGGTATTCAAAATAACCATGACATGCAACAAGCCTCGACAGTACCTTTTCAACCTTCACCAAATAGAATTTCCCTATTTGGAAATAATTATATTAACATTAATAAATACAAAGAGTAAATCCAGAGGTTTTCGAAAGCTAATACATTTAATGACAATAAGTCTTTTTTTTTCCTTTTACAGTCCCCTTCTGGTTGTACTATAAACAATTTTAATAATATAGACAATTTTTATAAATCATTTAACGAACAATTTTACCCTACAACAATTATTACAGCCACAACAATTTAAACAATTATATTACACAACAACATGCGCCCTCTGAAATCTCAATCAAGCTAGGAAGGAGAATCATATAATTAGTAAAGTATAATGTGAACATAAGGTAGGTAATCATGTACTTTGTGTGGAATTCACAAGTGTGTGTACTCAATTTCCCTTAAACTTGTATAAACTTGTGTAGCACAATGGCTTGCTGATTTCAGAGTGCACACCCTTATTAAAAAAAACTATCAAATCATCAGGTATATATCTCTCAAAATGTAAACATGTTTTGTGCATAGAATTATGAGTATATACATATACAAAAGAATTTTAACAGTGACTGTACATTGATAGAGAATTCAAATAAATACTAAATCCCAAAGTGGAAATTTCATCTTGTACAAAAGTTCAGTCATTTCTATTAACATGATGAATACTTCTGAATTACAGTTCTACTACATATTATGGCAATTGTATGTGATCTGCAGCTCTTTTCATAAACAAATTTATACGTTCCAATAACAGGCAGACACAATATAAGTTCAACACAGATTATAGACAAAATGTATACTGGACATTACATGCTTTTCACAATTCAAACACAAGACATTTATATGAACAACACTGAATAATACTGAGAGAGATTAAGGAACACGAGCTAGATTTCACTTCACTAGGCACATGGGCACACAGGCCAAATCCTAACACATTTTCTTAAGTTTTTGTTTTTTTTTTTGTAAAAAAGTTTTGCACATAAGGAATTACTGTCACTACTAGCAGCATGAGAAGCTGACATGACCATTTAAAAGAAATATCAGAAGCTAGTCAAGTTCAACAACAGACTTTTTTTTTTTTTTTTTTTTTTTTTTTTAACTTGCGTTCAGGAAAGAATTTGCAATGACTACAGTAACCTGAGTATTCCAGTTATACAGTGAAGTAAAAAAAACATCCAGAATTAAAGCAACTGTTTTTTTTTTCTTTTTTTGTTTGTTAAGAACTAGCCAGGCCCACACTTGACCCGAAATACTAGTAGTGCAAAAGCACCTCCTAGGAAAGGTTTAATAATTTTAATTTTTGCATGCCTGTCCGATTTGCACGAGCACATGCTCATTCGGAGTTCCTCAATCTACTTACACAATACATCTTGGTCTCCACACAGGATCACAGTTGCCAGGTCTAAGACCCCTTGGCACACTTTTTTTCTTAGCCTTCCATAATCATTTTTAAAAAACCCGGCATTAAAAAAAAAACACAATACTTTTCCAGACCTGTAAGACAGCTCGCGGCATGAACAGCTGACAACCACCACCCGTCTACAACACGCTTCCCGTCTACTCAACGACAACACCGCTCCACGCCGCGGGCCAGAAAAGTCAAGTTGTCCCAAGTCTCTCATAGATAGCGTGAGCGTCCAATATCGCGCGACTACATAGATGACTGCATCTATTGCCCAGATTCGACTTAGACAAATCCGTAAGTTGCCGTAACGCCTGTCCTAGTTACGGCACACCCCCACAACAAAAGGAGTCCAACGGGTTGGACGACACTGGGACTGCCACCCCTGGAGGAAAAGCGGGGACTAACTAAAAACCAATAAAAAGATAAAATCAGGCGGAAGTTGAAAACGAAAGGACACCAGAAGGAAGGACAAGGTGTGTGTGGATGTGTAGCTGGGTGTGTGTAAGTGTAGAAGATACGGGGAGTGTGAGCGGTCGCGACCTAAAGCAATAGAAAGAAGAAAGGAAAGGAGAGGAGCTAAAATACCGATAAAACTTTAAAACCCCAATTAACCCCATCTAAAACAATAAAACACTAAAAAGTAAAACATTAAAACCCAATTCCTCCAGAGAAGCCCCCCGAAAACCAAACCCAAGGACCCAAGTTAATCCTAACAGGGGTGAGAAAAAAAAAGTCTATCTATATCCCTCATCATAATTATAATACCTAACAGATTATTAAACAGCTAGCATTTAATAAAGAAAATGTTCTTGTACATCACGAAAATTCTACCCGACATAACGCTACAATATTTTCCATAGCAACATTGCTATCGTGTGTGTGTGTGTGTGTGTGTGTGTGTGTGTGATAGTTTATATTTTATTTATTTCAGTTCACAAACAACGCCTATCACACATATTGTCCAATTACCCACACAAAGTACCCCATGTGTCCCGGCCCGGCAACCGCACCCAAAGACCAAGATTTACAACAATAGTGAACACATCACAACTGACAGAACATGTCCAACTAAGATATTGAGGTCACCGCATCCATTTCCAAACTTCGGTTCAGAGGTGGCCAGGCCTACGTCCAACCACGCTCTGCTACCATTTGTGAGCCGCTCATCACCAATGACATCACAACACAATTTTCAACTTTCCGAATTAACACATTTTTCAAGTTTAACATCCTAAAAAATATAAAAAAACTACAACTTACCTGGATGACCGGCTCACTTGATCACTTTAACCAGGAGAGACCTCCTAGTGGAAGAATGGCCACATGCTGGGAAACCATTAGGTAATTGGACCAATGAGGTGACCTCAATTTTAAAATTCCGCAAATAACAAATTTATTGATTCTATAAAATTTTGTTTTTCTTACAATGAGAGATTTCATAGTATCCAGGCTGTGAAAGTATTCTATTAGAAATATATAAAATATGTAAAATATTTAAAATATATTACATGGTATTCAAAATAACCATGACATGCAACAAGCCTCGACAGTACCTTTTCAACCTTCACCAAATAGAATTTCCCTATTTGGAAATAATTATATTAACATTAATAAATACAAAGAGTAAATCCAGAGGTTTTCGAAAGCTAATACATTTAATGACAATAAGTCTTTTTTTTTCCTTTTACAGTCCCCTTCTGGTTGTACTATAAACAATTTTAATAATATAGACAATTTTTATAAATCATTTAACGAACAATTTTACCCTACAACAATTATTACAGCCACAACAATTTAAACAATTATATTACACAACAACATGCGCCCTCTGAAATCTCAATCAAGCTAGGAAGGAGAATCATATAATTAGTAAAGTATAATGTGAACATAAGGTAGGTAATCATGTACTTTGTGTGGAATTCACAAGTGTGTGTACTCAATTTCCCTTAAACTTGTATAAACTTGTGTAGCACAATGGCTTGCTGATTTCAGAGTGCACACCCTTATTAAAAAAAACTATCAAATCATCAGGTATATATCTCTCAAAATGTAAACATGTTTTGTGCATAGAATTATGAGTATATACATATACAAAAGAATTTTAACAGTGACTGTACATTGATAGAGAATTCAAATAAATACTAAATCCCAAAGTGGAAATTTCATCTTGTACAAAAGTTCAGTCATTTCTGTTAACATGATGAATACTTCTGAATTACAGTTCTACTACATATTATGGCAATTGTATGTGATCTGCAGCTCTTTTCATAAACAAATTTATACGTTCCAATAACAGGCAGACACAATATAAGTTCAACACAGATTATAGACAAAATGTATACTGGACATTACATGCTTTTCACAATTCAAACACAAGACATTTATATGAACAACACTGAATAATACTGAGAGAGATTAAGGAACACGAGCTAGATTTCACTTCACTAGGCACATGGGCACACAGGCCAAATCCTAACACATTTTCTTAAGTTTTTTGTTTTTTTTTTTTTGTAAAAAAGTTTTGCACATAAGGAATTACTGTCACTACTAGCAGCATGAGAAGCTGACATGACCATTTAAAAGAAATATCAGAAGCTAGTCAAGTTCAACAACAGACTTTTTTTTATTTATTTTTTTTTATTTTTTAACTTGCGTTTAGGAAAGAATTTGCAATGACTACAGTAACCTGAGTATTCCAGTTATACAGTGAAGTAAAAAAAAACATCCAGAATTAAAGCAACTGTTTTTTTTTCTTTTTTTGTTTGTTAAGAACTAGCCAGGCCCACACTTGACCCGAAATACTAGTAGTGCAAAAGCACCTCCTAGGAAAGGTTTAATAATTTTAATTTTTGCATGCCTGTCCGATTTGCAGGAGCACATGCTCATTCGGAGTTCCTCAATCTACTTACACAATACATCTTGGTCTCCACACAGGATCACAGTTGCCAGGTCTAAGACCCCTTGGCACACTTTTTTTCTTAGCCTTCCATAATCATTTTAAAAAAACCCGGCATTAAAAAAAAAACACAATACTTTTCCAGACCTGTAAGACAGCTCGCGGCATGAACAGCTGACAACCACCACCCGTCTACAACACGCTTCCCGTCTACTCAACGACAACACCGCTCCACGCCGCGGGCCAGAAAAGTCAAGTTGTCCCAAGTCTCTCATAGATAGCGTGAGCGTCCAATATCGCGCGACTACATAGATGACTGCATCTATTGCCCAGATTCGACTTAGACAAATCCGTAAGTTGCCGTAACGCCTGTCCTAGTTACGGCACACCCCCACAACAAAAGGAGTCCAACGGGTTGGACGACACTGGGACTGCCACCCCTGGAGGAAAAGCGGGGACTAACTAAAAACCAATAAAAAGATAAAATCAGGCGGAAGTTGAAAACGAAAGGACACCAGAAGGAAGGACAAGGTGTGTGTGGATGTGTAGCTGGGTGTGTGTAAGTGTAGAAGATACGGGGAGTGTGAGCGGTCGCGACCTAAAGCAATAGAAAGAAGAAAGGAAAGGAGAGGAGCTAAAATACCGATAAAACTTTAAAACCCCAATTAACCCCATCTAAAACAATAAAACACTAAAAAGTAAAACATTAAAACCCAATTCCTCCAGAGAAGCCCCCCGAAAACCAAACCCAAGGACCCAAGTTAATCCTAACAGGGGTGAGAAAAAAAAATGTCTATCTATATCCCTCATCATAATTATAATACCTAACAGATTATTAAACAGCTAGCATTTAATAAAGAAAATGTTCTTGTACATCACGAAAATTCTACCCGACATAACGCTACAATATTTTCCATAGCAACATTGCTATCGTGTGTGTGTGTGTGTGTGTGTGTGTGTGATAGTTTATATTTTATTTATTTCAGTTCACAAACAACGCCTATCACACATATTGTCCAATTACCCACACAAAGTACCCCATGTGTCCCGGCCCGGCAACCGCACCCAAAGACCAAGATTTACAACAATAGTGAACACATCACAACTGACAGAACATGTCCAACTAAGATATTGAGGTCACCGCATCCATTTCCAAACTTCGGTTCAGAGGTGGCCAGGCCTACGTCCAACCACGCTCTGCTACCATTTGTGAGCCGCTCATCACCAATGACATCACAACACAATTTTAAACTTTCCGAATTTAACACATTTTTCAAGTTTGACATCCTAAAAAAAATATAAAAAAACTACAACTTACCTGGATGACCGGCTCACTTGATCACTTTAACCAGGAGAGACCTCCTAGTGGAAGAATGGCCACATGCTGGGAAACCATTAGGTAATTGGACCAATGAGGTGACCTCAATTTTAAAATTCCGCAAATAACAAATTTATTGATTCTATAAAATTTTGTTTTTCTTACAATGAGAGATTTCATAGTATCCAGGCTGTGAAAGTATTCTATTAGAAATATATAAAATATGTAAAATATTTAAAATATATTACATGGTATTCAAAATAACCATGACATGCAACAAGCCTCGACAGTACCTTTTCAACCTTCACCAAATAGAATTTCCCTATTTGGAAATAATTATATTAACATTAATAAATACAAAGAGTAAATCCAGAGGTTTTCGAAAGCTAATACATTTAATGACAATAAGTCTTTTTTTTCCTTTTACAGTCCCCTTCTGGTTGTACTATAAACAATTTTAATAATATAGACAATTTTTATAAATCATTTAACGAACAATTTTACCCTACAACAATTATTACAGCCACAACAATTTAAACAATTATATTACACAACAACATGCGCCCTCTGAAATCTCAATCAAGCTAGGAAGGAGAATCATATAATTAGTAAAGTATAATGTGAACATAAGGTAGGTAATCATGTACTTTGTGTGGAATTCACAAGTGTGTGTACTCAATTTCCCTTAAACTTGTATAAACTTGTGTAGCACAATGGCTTGCTGATTTCAGAGTGCACACCCTTATTAAAAAAAACTATCAAATCATCAGGTATATATCTCTCAAAATGTAAACATGTTTTGTGCATAGAATTATGAGTATATACATATACAAAAGAATTTTAACAGTGACTGTACATTGATAGAGAATTCAAATAAATACTAAATCCCAAAGTGGAAATTTCATCTTGTACAAAATTTCAGTCATTTCTGTTAACATGATGAATACTTCTGAATTACAGTTCTACTACATATTATGGCAATTGTATGTGATCTGCAGCTCTTTTCATAAACAAATTTATACGTTCCAATAACAGGCAGACACAATATAAGTTCAACACAGATTATAGACAAAATGTATACTGGACATTACATGCTTTTCACAATTCAAACACAAGACATTTATATGAACAACACTGAATAATACTGAGAGAGATTAAGGAACACGAGCTAGATTTCACTTCACTAGGCACATGGGCACACAGGCCAAATCCTAACACATTTTCTTAAGTTTTTTGTTTTTTTTTTTGTAAAAAAGTTTTGCACATAAGGAATTACTGTCACTACTAGCAGCATGAGAAGCTGACATGACCATTTAAAAGAAATATCAGAAGCTAGTCAAGTTCAACAACAGACTTTTTTTTATTTATTTTTTTTTATTTTTTAACTTGCGTTTAGGAAAGAATTTGCAATGACTACAGTAACCTGAGTATTCCAGTTATACAGTGAAGTAAAAAAAAACATCCAGAATTAAAGCAACTGTTTTTTTTTCTTTTTTTGTTTGTTAAGAACTAGCCAGGCCCACACTTGACCCGAAATACTAGTAGTGCAAAAGCACCTCCTAGGAAAGGTTTAATAATTTTAATTTTTGCATGCCTGTCCGATTTGCACGAGCACATGCTCATTCGGAGTTCCTCAATCTACTTACACAATACATCTTGGTCTCCACACAGGATCACAGTTGCCAGGTCTAAGACCCCTTGGCACACTTTTTTTCTTAGCCTTCCATAATCATTTTAAAAAAACCCGGCATTAAAAAAAAAACACAATACTTTTCCAGACCTGTAAGACAGCTCGCGGCATGAACAGCTGACAACCACCACCCGTCTACAACACGCTTCCCGTCTACTCAACGACAACACCGCTCCACGCCGCGGGCCAGAAAAGTCAAGTTGTCCCAAGTCTCTCATAGATAGCGTGAGCGTCCAATATCGCGCGACTACATAGATGACTGCATCTATTGCCCAGATTCGACTTAGACAAATCCGTAAGTTGCCGTAACGCCTGTCCTAGTTACGGCACACCCCCACAACAAAAGGAGTCCAACGGGTTGGACGACACTGGGACTGCCACCCCTGGAGGAAAAGCGGGGACTAACTAAAAACCAATAAAAAGATAAAATCAGGCGGAAGTTGAAAACGAAAGGACACCAGAAGGAAGGACAAGGTGTGTGTGGATGTGTAGCTGGGTGTGTGTAAGTGTAGAAGATACGGGGAGTGTGAGCGGTCGCGACCTAAAGCAATAGAAAGAAGAAAGGAAAGGAGAGGAGCTAAAATACCGATAAAACTTTAAAACCCCAATTAACCCCATCTAAAACAATAAAACACTAAAAAGTAAAACATTAAAACCCAATTCCTCCAGAGAAGCCCCCCGAAAACCAAACCCAAGGACCCAAGTTAATCCTAACAGGGGTGAGAAAAAAAAATGTCTATCTATATCCCTCATCATAATTATAATACCTAACAGATTATTAAACAGCTAGCATTTAATAAAGAAAATGTTCTTGTACATCACGAAAATTCTACCCGACATAACGCTACAATATTTTCCATAGCAACATTGCTATCGTGTGTGTGTGTGTGTGTGTGTGTGTGTGATAGTTTATATTTTATTTATTTCAGTTCACAAACAACGCCTATCACACATATTGTCCAATTACCCACACAAAGTACCCCATGTGTCCCGGCCCGGCAACCGCACCCAAAGACCAAGATTTACAACAATAGTGAACACATCACAACTGACAGAACATGTCCAACTAAGATATTGAGGTCACCGCATCCATTTCCAAACTTCGGTTCAGAGGTGGCCAGGCCTACGTCCAACCACGCTCTGCTACCATTTGTGAGCCGCTCATCACCAATGACATCACAACACAATTTTAAACTTTCCGAATTTAACACATTTTTCAAGTTTGACATCCTAAAAAAAATATAAAAAAACTACAACTTACCTGGATGACCGGCTCACTTGATCACTTTAACCAGGAGAGACCTCCTAGTGGAAGAATGGCCACATGCTGGGAAACCATTAGGTAATTGGACCAATGAGGTGACCTCAATTTTAAAATTCCGCAAATAACAAATTTATTGATTCTATAAAATTTTGTTTTTCTTACAATGAGAGATTTCATAGTATCCAGGCTGTGAAAGTATTCTATTAGAAATATATAAAATATGTAAAATATTTAAAATATATTACATGGTATTCAAAATAACCATGACATGCAACAAGCCTCGACAGTACCTTTTCAACCTTCACCAAATAGAATTTCCCTATTTGGAAATAATTATATTAACATTAATAAATACAAAGAGTAAATCCAGAGGTTTTCGAAAGCTAATACATTTAATGACAATAAGTCTTTTTTTTCCTTTTACAGTCCCCTTCTGGTTGTACTATAAACAATTTTAATAATATAGACAATTTTTATAAATCATTTAACGAACAATTTTACCCTACAACAATTATTACAGCCACAACAATTTAAACAATTATATTACACAACAACATGCGCCCTCTGAAATCTCAATCAAGCTAGGAAGGAGAATCATATAATTAGTAAAGTATAATGTGAACATAAGGTAGGTAATCATGTACTTTGTGTGGAATTCACAAGTGTGTGTACTCAATTTCCCTTAAACTTGTATAAACTTGTGTAGCACAATGGCTTGCTGATTTCAGAGTGCACACCCTTATTAAAAAAAACTATCAAATCATCAGGTATATATCTCTCAAAATGTAAACATGTTTTGTGCATAGAATTATGAGTATATACATATACAAAAGAATTTTAACAGTGACTGTACATTGATAGAGAATTCAAATAAATACTAAATCCCAAAGTGGAAATTTCATCTTGTACAAAATTTCAGTCATTTCTGTTAACATGATGAATACTTCTGAATTACAGTTCTACTACATATTATGGCAATTGTATGTGATCTGCAGCTCTTTTCATAAACAAATTTATACGTTCCAATAACAGGCAGACACAATATAAGTTCAACACAGATTATAGACAAAATGTATACTGGACATTACATGCTTTTCACAATTCAAACACAAGACATTTATATGAACAACACTGAATAATACTGAGAGAGATTAAGGAACACGAGCTAGATTTCACTTCACTAGGCACATGGGCACACAGGCCAAATCCTAACACATTTTCTTAAGTTTTTTGTTTTTTTTTTTGTAAAAAAGTTTTGCACATAAGGAATTACTGTCACTACTAGCAGCATGAGAAGCTGACATGACCATTTAAAAGAAATATCAGAAGCTAGTCAAGTTCAACAACAGACTTTTTTTTATTTATTTTTTTTTATTTTTTAACTTGCGTTTAGGAAAGAATTTGCAATGACTACAGTAACCTGAGTATTCCAGTTATACAGTGAAGTAAAAAAAAACATCCAGAATTAAAGCAACTGTTTTTTTTTCTTTTTTCGTTTGTTAAGAACTAGCCAGGCCCACACTTGACCCGAAATACTAGTAGTGCAAAAGCACCTCCTAGGAAAGGTTTAATAATTTTAATTTTTGCATGCCTGTCCGATTTGCACGAGCACATGCTCATTCGGAGTTCCTCAATCTACTTACACAATACATCTTGGTCTCCACACAGGATCACAGTTGCCAGGTCTAAGACCCCTTGGCACACTTTTTTTCTTAGCCTTCCATAATCATTTTAAAAAAACCCGGCATTAAAAAAAAAACACAATACTTTTCCAGACCTGTAAGACAGCTCGCGGCATGAACAGCTGACAACCACCACCCGTCTACAACACGCTTCCCGTCTACTCAACGACAACACCGCTCCACGCCGCGGGCCAGAAAAGTCAAGTTGTCCCAAGTCTCTCATAGATAGCGTGAGCGTCCAATATCGCGCGACTACATAGATGACTGCATCTATTGCCCAGATTCGACTTAGACAAATCCGTAAGTTGCCGTAACGCCTGTCCTAGTTACGGCACACCCCCACAACAAAAGGAGTCCAACGGGTTGGACGACACTGGGACTGCCACCCCTGGAGGAAAAGCGGGGACTAACTAAAAACCAATAAAAAGATAAAATCAGGCGGAAGTTGAAAACGAAAGGACACCAGAAGGAAGGACAAGGTGTGTGTGGATGTGTAGCTGGGTGTGTGTAAGTGTAGAAGATACGGGGAGTGTGAGCGGTCGCGACCTAAAGCAATAGAAAGAAGAAAGGAAAGGAGAGGAGCTAAAATACCGATAAAACTTTAAAACCCCAATTAACCCCATCTAAAACAATAAAACACTAAAAAGTAAAACATTAAAACCCAATTCCTCCAGAGAAGCCCCCCGAAAACCAAACCCAAGGACCCAAGTTAATCCTAACAGGGGTGAGAAAAAAAAATGTCTATCTATATCCCTCATCATAATTATAATACCTAACAGATTATTAAACAGCTAGCATTTAATAAAGAAAATGTTCTTGTACATCACGAAAATTCTACCCGACATAACGCTACAATATTTTCCATAGCAACATTGCTATCGTGTGTGTGTGTGTGTGTGTGTGTGTGTGTGATAGTTTATATTTTATTTATTTCAGTTCACAAACAACGCCTATCACACATATTGTCCAATTACCCACACAAAGTACCCCATGTGTCCCGGCCCGGCAACCGCACCCAAAGACCAAGATTTACAACAATAGTGAACACATCACAACTGACAGAACATGTCCAACTAAGATATTGAGGTCACCGCATCCATTTCCAAACTTCGGTTCAGAGGTGGCCAGGCCTACGTCCAACCACGCTCTGCTACCATTTGTGAGCCGCTCATCACCAATGACATCACAACACAATTTTCAACTTTCCGAATTTAACACATTTTTCAAGTTTAACATCCTAAAAAAAATATAAAAAAACTACAACTTACCTGGATGACCGGCTCACTTGATCACTTTAACCAGGAGAGACCTCCTAGTGGAAGAATGGCCACATGCTGGGAAACCATTAGGTAATTGGACCAATGAGGTGACCTCAATTTTAAAATTCCGCAAATAACAAATTTATTGATTCTATAAAATTTTGTTTTTCTTACAATGAGAGATTTCATAGTATCCAGGCTGTGAAAGTATTCTATTAGAAATATATAAAATATGTAAAATATTTAAAATATATTACATGGTATTCAAAATAACCATGACATGCAACAAGCCTCGACAGTACCTTTTCAACCTTCACCAAATAGAATTTCCCTATTTGGAAATAATTATATTAACATTAATAAATACAAAGAGTAAATCCAGAGGTTTTCGAAAGCTAATACATTTAATGACAATAAGTCTTTTTTTTCCTTTTACAGTCCCCTTCTGGTTGTACTATAAACAATTTTAATAATATAGACAATTTTTATAAATCATTTAACGAACAATTTTACCCTACAACAATTATTACAGCCACAACAATTTAAACAATTATATTACACAACAACATGCGCCCTCTGAAATCTCAATCAAGCTAGGAAGGAGAATCATATAATTAGTAAAGTATAATGTGAACATAAGGTAGGTAATCATGTACTTTGTGTGGAATTCACAAGTGTGTGTACTCAATTTCCCTTAAACTTGTATAAACTTGTGTAGCACAATGGCTTGCTGATTTCAGAGTGCACACCCTTATTAAAAAAAACTATCAAATCATCAGGTATATATCTCTCAAAATGTAAACATGTTTTGTGCATAGAATTATGAGTATATACATATACAAAAGAATTTTAACAGTGACTGTACATTGATAGAGAATTCAAATAAATACTAAATCCCAAAGTGGAAATTTCATCTTGTACAAAAGTTCAGTCATTTCTGTTAACATGATGAATACTTCTGAATTACAGTTCTACTACATATTATGGCAATTGTATGTGATCTGCAGCTCTTTTCATAAACAAATTTATACGTTCCAATAACAGGCAGACACAATATAAGTTCAACACAGATTATAGACAAAATGTATACTGGACATTACATGCTTTTCACAATTCAAACACAAGACATTTATATGAACAACACTGAATAATACTGAGAGAGATTAAGGAACACGAGCTAGATTTCACTTCACTAGGCACATGGGCACACAGGCCAAATCCTAACACATTTTCTTAAGTTTTTGTTTTTTTTTTTTGTAAAAAAGTTTTGCACATAAGGAATTACTGTCACTACTAGCACCATGAGAAGCTGCAGAAGCTAGTCAAGTTCAACAACAGACTTTTTTTTTTTTTTTTTTTTTTTTTTTTTTTGCCTTCCATAATCAATTTAAAAAAACCCCGGCATTAAAAAAAAACCACAATACTTTTCCAGACCTGTAAGGCAGCTCGCGGCATGAACAGCTGAAAACACCACCCGTCTACAACACGCTTCCCGTCTACTCAACGACAACACCGCTCCACGCCGCGGGCCAGAAAAGTCAAGTTGTCCCAAGTCTCTCATAGATAGCGTGAGCGTCCAATATCGCGCGACTACATTGATGACTGCATCTATTGCCCAGATTCGACTTAGACAAATCCGTAAGTTGCCGTAACGCCTGTCCTAGTTACGCCACACTGTCACTCAAGAACGTGGTGTGAAAAAGCGTTGTGGAAGATAGCTGCCGCATCTGGAATTGTTGCATTTTTTGGGCGTCGAGTGCGACCACGTTTTCAATACTCTTACGATCACGTTTAAATTCAAGTGCCTACTTACAAACTGTTGGTTTTGTAGTCGAAGCATCTCCTGACACATTTAAAATTTCGTTCTGAATTTCCGTTGGCGCTAAATATATTTTAACAAAGAATCACAGCACGATGTTTCATTTTGTTCGTTTTTCAAAACGTGCATGGCACGTCAATTTTAAACAGCTTCAAAACAATGAATAAATTGATAGATAGAATTGGAAATTAACAGGAGTTCACATAAAATACAAATCTTGCAACACACGAAAAATTTTAGTTTTACTGCTAAGCTACAGTTGTCTCTCCGCGAACTTTTCAACTGACGCTCGTAGATGGAATGAGCTCGAGCCGTCTCGGCTGTGGCACAGAAACCGCGATGTTTGCAAGTGTCTCCTTGCGGGGAGCCATTCGTCTAGGAGTGGCAGCTCTCCGTTCTGTCCGCGCCTATCGCCCACGGTAGCACGGCTCTAAACTCTTGCGGGTGAAACCTTAAGTAAGGGAACCACGGTGCCATTACTCAGACGTGGCGCCAGGCTGGTGCACCAAACCTCTTCAGTATTAAACAAAATTAAACAGTTTTAATTTGCTCGAATGTGCTGTCGCCCTAGGCATTGCCACCGTGAGTTGTGCGAGTACCTGTTTGCGGGAGCCATTTGGTTGGGCGTGGTAGGTCATCGACCACACCAGCGGGTCTATAAGCTCCTGCGGGTGATTCTTAAGGGAGCCGCGTGCAGTGAGGCTGGAGCAATTCACGGAATTCTCTCCTGCGCATCATATCGTGCAAAGAGGACCCGCAACATAACTCCTGGTGCCGGATTCATCGGTCTCCAACCTGGACAACGCAAAGAAACCAGAATGCCCCGTGCAACTTCTGTATTATAATTTAGTTATGTTCACGCCATAGCGGCTCTAATGTACTTTATGTGAAACCTTAAAGAGAGCCATGGAGCTGCGTCCCCGGTGTAGAGCCAGGCTACAGTAATCAACGAAATCTCCTTCTGCATGTCTTATCGTGCAAAGGGTAACGTATCCTAACTCCTAACATACGAACAAATGAGCACGCTGCACCGGAGGAACCTGGCGTTCATTGGACTGCGACCCGGACAACGGAAACACACCAGGGAGCAAGACGCCCTACGCAACTTCTGTCTGTCTGTATACAGTTATAATTACATCAAGATAACTATTAACTACAAAAAAAGTCAAGATTATTAAAAATTTCTTGTTTATTGAAAATAGTAGGCTATACATTATTTTATGTTCCGAAAAGTCGGCAAATACGAGCTTCCAGTGGTGTCTCCTTGGGCCAAGACGTTCTCCAAGTGTATACTTCTGGGCATGTCTCTCTCCTGCGACGTGAATACCTCCGTGTGGCCACCCAGAGTACCATCCGCCGTCCTTGGGTACTCAGACAGGAGGAATCGTCGACAGTAACGGGTCTTACCTGACCTGAAAAATATTCGTCATACGTAAAAGGTTAATAATTCGATTTATTTCGAAAACGCAAATAACATTTATCAACTAACGCTCAGTAAAATTAAAATAACGCAGCGAAACTGTAACTCTTAAAGATAATTAATTACCACTTCTTTCTTTTCATTCACATGGTTCGCCATATCCAGCGCCTGTGACATATAGCCCATGAGTGGCTCTGACTCGGACTATTGGCGACCGCGAAGTCTACCGCATTGGGACACCACAGCCTTCGAGAATCGCATTGAGTTGGCCGCTTATATGTTTCTTTCAATGGCTGAATCTACGAAAAAGGCTGGAATCGTGTCAATTTACAAATAATTTTGTGGGAGCTAAAATTTACATTATTTTATGTTCCGAAAAGTCGGCAAATTCGAGCTTCCAGTGGTGTCTCCTTGGGCCAAGACGTTCTCCAAGTGTATACTTCTGGGCATGTCTCTCTCCTGCGACGTGAATACCTCCGTGTGGCCACCCAGAGTACCATCCGCCGTCCTTGGGTACTCAGACAGGAGGAATCGTCGACAGTAACGGGTCTTACCTGACCTGAAAAATATTCGTCATACGTAAAAGGTTAATAATTCGATTTATTTCGAAAACGCAAATAACATTTATCAACTAACGCTCAGTAAAATTAAAATAACGCAGTGAAACTGTAACTCTTAAAGATAATTAATTACCACTTCTTTCTTTTCATTCACATGGTTCGCCATATCCAGCGCCTGTGACATATAGCCCATGAGTGGCTCTGACTCGGACTATTGGCGGCCGCGAAGTCTACCGCATTGGGGCACCACAGCCTTCGAGAATCGCATTGAGTTGGCCGCTTATATGTTTCTTTCAATGGCTGAATCTACGAAAAAGGCTGGAATCGTGTCAGTTTACAAATAATTTTGTGGGAGCTAAAATTTATACGTCTGTACCAGTCAAAAGAATAATTTTAAATACATTCGTTACTACGAAACGGAACACATTCAATAAACAATCAACTTGACAATTAAAAAAACAATGTCATCTTACATAGTTACATAACAGTAGAGGGAAAATGGGGGTTTTGGCTCACAAAGGAATGCCGCCTTTCTCACTCTCACTCGTTTCAACTGTACAAGGTTTCATACCGTTTCTCCTGTCTCTCTCTCTCTCTTACCGTGTACATTGAGTAGTCGGTGTGATGAGTAAATAATTTTAGCTCTCTCTCTCTCTCTCTCTCTCTCTCTCGTTGTCAAAACGTCGTCTTCATTTTTCAATGTATTAAATAATTAATTAATAGTTTTATAATGCTGTCAGTGTGATTGATCCTTGTTAGAAATATATATATTTGGCTAATATTAACTATGTATGTGTGTTGTTGTCAATGAACTACTTACCTGTGCGTGTGTGCTGTTACAGATGACAAATCCATATGTTAACGGCTTAGCAATCTTCAATACGCTCTTCTTCATGTGGTACAATACTTCTGTTTTAAGGTTGCAGTTTACACACACACACATAGGTTCAGTGGTGTATAGCGAAATAAATTAAAATTATACACACATGAAAACGGTGGGGGTTGAAATTCATACAAATCGTCTGATGTAACAGTTCCCACAAGTAATACAGTTCACAAAAAAAAAAAAAAAATCAATTGTACACATGTTCAGAGGTGTATAGTGAAATAAAATAAAGCCATAATTTGTTTAAATGATTAAATATATTTTAAAATTCACAATATAAAATTCACAATTAATAATTAAATAAATACATTATAAAATTAATATTTTTTCGAAAGTTTATATATAATTGTGTCGTACTTGTAGGAGAAGCAACCTGCAACATAACAATACAACAACATTAAAATCATGTTAAATATCACACACACAGATATAGTTGGCAGAATCAACGCTTTACGCGAGTAACTTCTTAAATTATGTGTCATTCTCTCTCTCTCTCTCTCTCATAAGTTAATGTCCAGTCATCAAAACTTTGTAAATTAGAATCTGCACTACATTCAAACACACGCACACACAGTGATAAAAATTAGTATTGTAGGTTGTTACCTTAACGAGATACATGCAGAACTAGTGCTGTTACAAAATATATATTAGGAAAGCCCGCAGACTACTAAAAATAGTTATCGTCTGAAAAAAAGAAACCACACATTACGAACTAATATGTATAAACACAAATATCGTTACAATAATAATAATAATAATAATACATAAACTTACGTTTACTGCCGTCCGAACTGAAGTATGGAGAGGTAATAATAACTATGGATATCACAGTGAGAATTTTTGTTGTTGTTGTTTTTGTTTTTAACAGGTGGTGTAACATGGAATTTTAGCAGGTGGAGGAGCAGAGTCGTCGTCGTCGTCGGCACGTATCCGATAATGACCGTACGCAAGTGTATCACGGCCATTGTCTAGTATATAGCGCTTATCATCATACGGTGACAACGCTTGCTTATTTACGCGCATCGTGTACAACGTATGATGATCGCTACGTAAACACAACGCACTGACAGAAAACTGACAATGATCAGTGAGACACTTGCGATACATATCGTGTCGCAGACTCCTCTTAATAGCAACTCGAGGCACACCTTTACACACACGTTTTTGACACTCATTGCCGGGATCTTCGTGGGCCACAAGGAACGAATAACATTTCGCTCTGAGACCTACGAATTCTCTAATAGGACGACCACACGTTTCATCCTTGAACAGCCCGACAACCTTTTTGTTCTTAAGGCTATAACAAGGATGAGACGTAGGGTAATCCGAGGTGTCAAAAACGTGCAAGTCCTTCTTCATATCTGCATAAAAGTCTGATGTTTGAATATTATACATCAGACTGTCTGTATCAGTCATTAACAATTTAACGTTGCGGCCGTACTTGGCGACAGCATAACGATAATGAAAGTCGTACATTATTGTTTTGCTAACGTCAAGCACCGTGAAGCCGACATACACGGGACGAGAAAGAACGATGGATTTTTTACGGAGTGAGAGCCCCACCAGATCGTTCGTATAACGAATCATACGTTTTAGCCTAGGTGTGGAAACTAGTTTTTGAAGCCGTCGTTCATCCGAGACTAGTTCAAAGTCTATATGTTTCCGTACGTTCTCCACCGACTTACCGTATACGGCGTTGTTCATCAGTTTGAAAAGGTCTTTTTCAAAGCTGTTGACGGCTGCTTGCCTCTTGGGGTGTTGAAATCGATAAACGGTTTCAACCAAGCGCTTTGCTTAAAACACAACACCCTATGAGTCGCTTTCAGCTCTAAACCAAGACTTAAATACAATTTCAAATTTCGATAATGGAGAACGTAATTTTGTTTGTCCTCCAAAGTTGTTAACAACTTCTCTACGGATGACCCTGATTCGTTATACGATGATCTGTATATACTCTCGTGTAAACGTTTGGAAAAGGGAGAAAGGATATCGTGTGTTACGCGCTGGCGCACAGGTGCAAGCGGGTAGTCGGAATGCAGGTCGTGTAAGGTATTAGGATAGTGTAGGTCGACTTCAAGGATGTACCCGATGTCGGAATCATCACTCACATTACGTACGTCCAAGGACTCGATTTCGTTACGATCGAGCCATCGGAAGTCTGCGTAAGGGAGTGTTTGCGACATGGCTGCACCGTATAAATTCTTACAGTCCGTATACAGAATGAAGGAGGTCGGTTTCGAAACATCGTACTGATCTGGAATCAAAGGATTGTTAGCGACTGCATGACGGTTGGATATCATCGCGCAGCCTCCGCGGACCCCAGACTCGACGAACAGATGTAGATTTATTTCTGTCAACAGCTCTAATTCGACCCCTGTCATTTTTAGCATCGCGTTCCAAGCGAGTCCGGGAAGCGAGTAAAAATGACATGGGTCCAAGCAGTAATCGCGTAAGGCCATGTCTCGAAAACTTTCAAAGACATCGGCCAGCAGCATTACGTCTGTCAACAAATACAAATCATGGTAATCTCCAAACGTAAGCAGATTGAATGCACTCCACACGTTTTGCGCGTGCTCGTAATCTGCGTCCGAAATAGATGATTCCATCAACCGGTTATCAAAGTGTTCACGAGCGGGTAGACTTGTTTCGTTGAACCGATCAATACTGTCAACGTACTCGTATGGGTATACCCCCTTGCGTACGAGCAGATTGGTCTGTTCATCGAAACCCCGTCTAAGCATTTCCTCTCTAAGCAAAGGAAATTGGCTCCCGGACGCGGACAAATTGGTAACGAGTGTGTCCAGAGAGCGATTAAGAAATTGAAAGGAGTCTACGAAACGCAAGGGACCCAGGGAGAACGACACGTAACGCTCACTGGATGTCGCGATGCAGGATACGCGTTCGTCCTTATATTTCCCCAAACCCTGCATTAAATGGTGACAGTCGTAGCCACGAAGGTTGTGAAAGAATACGGGGATATGACGAGGCATCTTGTAGCTCAGATTACAGCTATTATGGGCTGCTCCCAAGAATTTCCCCGTAAGATGGCAATGATTGCGTACCTTGTCATCGTCTGTCAAAGGGCGCTCACACAAATGACAAACGGTGGCGTTAGTGAACACAACATTGTCATCATCGGACATAATTAATTGTACGTTATGTCGTACCACCTTCATCATATCCTCGACGTCTTTCATCAACCACGAGAAGAACGTGTCTACAACGTTTTCACCCCGATAAACTTTAGCCTCTCTCCAAAGGCTGTGCGTGTGATCGACGATAGCATAGGAGAAACCTGACGGGATATGCATCGCTTCGTATGATGTGGACGATACAGGAGGAGAAGTTATTTTCTGACGGGCACCGCTGCTATCGACGGAGTAGAATTCACCTAACTCGTGCACTGTCGTCGGGACGTTGTTACCAGGTGAACACGATTGAAGCGGAGTGATGAGGGACTCGAAGTCGGCGTAGACGATGAAGGGTACTTTAAGACAGTGCGCGTAATTTTTAAAGGACATAAACTTCTCCTCCGTGGGCATTTTGGTTTTCTGCTCGCCGTAAGGTGTGCAGTAGGGGAGATGATCGGATAGACCATGTTCTGTGGTGAAACGATGCAGGCAGTAGTCGCAGTAAAATGATTGAGCGCGGTGTTTTGTTAGGGATGATAACAATCTACTCATGTTACTGATAAGACAGTAATGTTTTCGGCTATTTGTATCGGTCAGAAGCAAAAGATTAACGTGATGCGACCTGTCCTTATTCGAGGTAATTCTCAGAGGGTAAACCTCATTTTTTGATTCGTTTCTGATATTGTCTTCTATATCATAGCCGAAAACGTTTATAGAAATGTTAGGATTCTGTGCTTCAAATTTGGAAATGGACTTTAACGAAACAGGGTACTCGATACCGGACATATTTAATGTGTTTATGAATGGGATGTAGTTTGAAGCACGGTCTTTATTATGTTGTTGAGGGTGATGTGGGCTAGAACAGACCACAGAAAACACATTTCATCTCGGGGGTTCTTGATGTTGACTACTGCCTTAGTGAGTGAGAGTTTTCGCGGGGTTGGAAGGTAGGAGGACGCTGCTAGAGGCTGGTACCGTCCAACAACCAGTTCCAGCTTCAGTACAGCATCCACCGACCATCCGCTCCCGTACGTTCCTGCTGAAGGTTAGCCATGATCTTCGAGAGAGAGTGAGAATGAATGAATACTGAAAAACAAAAGGTACTGTTATAACGCTGGTATTATGTTAGTGTATCTTAAACGTTTTATATATCAATTTGTAGCACATGCACGTGTGGTAAGTAAGACGTTGTTGCAAGAGTGTCGATATGTGTGCAACTGTACTAAAAAAGCTGTTATGCGCATTCGCAAATAATTCAAATGCACTTACGTAGATGACTGAAAAAGAGATGATTTACATAATACATGTACGCTTAGACCAACTATTTGTTAGATCGAGAAAATTAAGTTTATTTTCGCACACACACACACACACACACACACACACGCACGCACGCACGCGCGCGCGCGCAACGCAATGCAACGCGCGCACACACACAGACGCACACACAACGTAATCACACACACACATACGACGTGCACACGTTTGGGTTGAATCATGTTACGTTTGTTACATGTTGTGTCGCACTGACCTGATATTTATAGATGACTTCCATACAAAAGCAGATAACAGATTTAACTAATAATTTCATGCTTACAATATACAACCAATGTACACAAACTTATAAAGCATCAAACTATATATCCTTCGTTGGGTTGTAATTATTATTAAACAGTAAAAATGCTTAGAATGAAAATATTTGACACACACACGCAACGCGCGCGCGCACACACGAACACGCAACGTAATCACACACACACACATACGACGTGCACACGTTTGGGTTGAATCATGTTACGTTTGTTACATGTTGTGTCGCACTGACCTGATATTTATAGATGACTGCCATACAGAAGCAGATAACAGATTTAAATAATAATTTCATGCTTACAATATACAACCAATGTACACAAACTTATAAAGCATCAAACTATATATCCTTCGTTGGGTTGTAATTATTATTAAACAGTAAATATGCTTAGAATGAAAATATTTGCTATGATTTTAGTAACATATAAAGCGTCTTACATACCACTCGAATCTATATATACCGTTCTGTTTCAGATAATAATAATAATAGTTTGAATATAAAAAGACTGTGTATGAATACAAAGAAATATCAATTATTTGAGTGAAAGTGATTGTGAGTAGGAAAACAAACGAACCGGTAAACATTATGAATTTCCATATGATTACAACAACAGCTTAACTCAAGAACGCACGCTTAAAATTCAGCTATACCTAAAATATATCTTCAATTAGAAGTGTGATATAAAAAGTACAGTAACAATATATTTCAGAAATTGTAATTTGATCACACACACACACACACACACACACACACACACATACACATACACATACATGTATTAAATCAATAAATAATGCACTTGATAAATTATGCTGTACACTCACCAAACTAGTGTATGTTGACTACACAGGAACTTGTGTGTATACTGAGACGCACAATAATACAAGCAGTCTTTCAACTATTAAAACTGCTGAGATAGATTTATCAGCGCACGCGAGCAGTCAGTGTGAAACCGCTAAAATTCAGTTATACCTAAAAATATATATCTTCAATTAGAAGTGTAATATAAAAGGTACAGTAAGAATATATTTCAGAAAATTGATCACCCACACACACACACACACACACATGTATTAAATTCAACTATATATCTTCAATTAGAAGTGTAATATAAAAAATACAGTAAGAATATATTTCAGAAATTGTAATTTGATCATACACATACATGTATTAAATTCAATAAATAATGTTTTAATGCAAATAATTTTTACGTTAATAAACATAAACGTATCTGTTTTATTGTATCTGTACATACAATAAAATTATGCTGTACACTCACCAAACTAGCGTATGTTGAATACACAGGAACTTGTGTATACTGAGAGGCACAATAATGCACGCAGTCTTTCAACTATTAAAAAAAATGCTGTGATAGATTTATCAACGCACGCAAGCAGTCAGTGTGAAACCGATAAAATTCAGTTATACCTAAAAATATATATCTTCAATTAGAAGTGTAATATAAAAGGTACAGTAAGAATATATTTCAGAAAATTGTAATTTGATCACACACACCCACACACATGTATTAAATTCAAATATGTATCTTCAATTAGAAGTGTGTTAAGAATAAAAGTACGTTAAGAATATATTCAGAAAATTGTAATTTGATCATACGCGCACGCATACACACACATGTATTAAATTCAAATATATATCTTCAATTAGAAGTGTAATATAAAAAAAAAAAAATACGGTAAGAATATATTTCAGAAATTGTAATTTGAACATACACATACATGTATTAAATTCAATAAATAATGTTTTAATGCAAATAATTTTTACGTTTAAATAAAATCTGTACATACAATAAATTATGCTCACTCACCAAACTGGTGTATGTTGACTACACACAGGAACTTGCGTATACTGAGATGCACAATAATACAAACAGTCTTCCAACTATTAAAAATGTAGTGATAGATTTATCAGCGCACGCAAGCAAGTCAATGAGAAATTATCGCTAAATTTGTTGCGTATATATTGGTCTCTGGTGGTGGGGAAAGCAGGTGTTTGTTTTGGAAGTGAATACTTTCTAATCCATAATTACTTGCGGTGGCGCTGCTAATGAGTGTCATGTGTCATATTAGAAAGTGAAAGGAGGATTTAGCGAATACACAATGGTTTATTTCGGTATAACCCTCTGAACATACATGCAATTAGTTGTATAGTAATCAGAAATGTGTGTGTGTGTGGTAAGAGAGAGAGAGAGAGAGAGAGAGAGACAATTTAATAGTTTGAATTTTATACCACAAGGTAAACTATATTTTTTAAGTCGTGGGTTGTTTCCGAAAATTATTATTTAAAACTGATAATTGTTTTATTAAAATCTTAGCGCTATATACTAGACAATGGCCGTGATACACTTGCATACGTGCCAAATTAATTGCCGACGGCGACGACGACTCTGCTCCCCCACCTGCTAAAATTCCACGTTACACCACCTGTTAAAAACAAAAACAACAAAAAAATTCTCACTGTGATATCGTTAGTTATTCTCTCTCCACTCTTCAGTTCGGACGGCAGTAAACGTAAGTTTGTGTATTATTATCATTATTGTAACGATCTTTGTGTTTATAAATATTAGTTTGTAATGTGTGGTTTCTTTTTTTTTTAATAGTATAATGGAAAACGCTGCTGTAATAATTGACTTTCACTGCTTTTATGATGACAACGGCAATTATATAGTAAAGGAGTTGTCGGTTATGGACGTAACACGTTTTGCATGCAGACATTGGATTTTCGCCCCGCCTGCTACAGTCGTTACGAATTCGAAATACACTAGAATCAACTGTTGGTTAACGACAAACTATCATGGCCTGAGATGGGGTGAAGGAGAGACACCGTACGACAATCTTGTTTCAGTGTTAACAACGTATACGAACATATATAAATATGTGTTTGTGAAGGGTCTTGAGAAAAAACGTTTTTTAGAATCGAAAATAATCCATCATCATATAATAAATCTTGATGACATTGGTTGCCCTAAAAACATACCATATCTATTTCCCGGTACGTTATGTCTTACACATTGCAATTCTTCTTCTACACAGTGTACAAATCATAATGTGTACGCACTTAGAGAGTGGATAATTAATGATTTTTCTGTTATACAAACATTTTTAATGTGAGTGTCTCATAGCATTGTTAATTTCGTTAGTAAACTTGTATATGCCTGCAGGCGATAACTATTTCTGTGGACTTTCCTAATATATATATTATGTAACAGGCATAATTCTGCATGTATGTACATGCAAAGCTTCAGGGGATGAAAAATTTCCTGATAACTACCACCACCACCATTACATTCCACTAGTCTTCTTTGTAGTCATTGTTTAGTTCCGCCTCGTTTGATACAGACGTCTTCACTTCTAATAATGTCGTTTATCACAAAATTCAATGCAGTTTCTGCTATTGAGTACAAACGGTGTGCAGAATTAACAGTGAACAAGCAGTATCCGATCGCTAACATGGTGCATGTGGACACAAGATATGGGAAGTCTGTGCTTGTAACGTTGGAAGATGGTGAGCTACGCTATCGTGTATATCTACCTAAGAGATATGCGTGCGTCTTTACAGATGAAGAGCTCCGTCATATAAGCCCCAGCGACCTACATCTCGTGTTTCGAGGCATGAGGAACCAAACAGTGCAGGTGGAAATAGTACCTCGTTAAGGTAACAAACTACTTTTAATAAACAATTTTTTTTTTATCACTGTGTGTGCGTGTGTTTGAATGTAGTGCAGATTCTAATTTACAAAGTTTTGATGAATGGACATTAACTTATGAGAGAATGACACATAATTTAAGAAGTTACTCGCGTAAAGCGTTGATTCTGCCAACTATATCTGTGTGTGTGTGTGATATTTAACATGATTTTAATGTTGTTGTATTGTTATGTTGCAGGTTGCTTCTCCTACAAGTACGACACAATTATATATAAACTTTCGAAAAAATATCAATTTTATAATGTATTTATTTAATTATTAATTGTGAATTTTATATTGTGAATTTTAAAATATATTTAATCATTTAAACAAATTATGACTGTATTTTATTTCACTCTACACCTCTGAACATGTGTACAATTGATTTTTTTTTTTTTGTGAACTGTATTACTTGTGGGAACTGTTACATCAGACGATTTGTATGAATTTCAACCCCCACCGTTTTCATGTGTGTATAATTTTAATTTATTTCGCTATACACCACTGAACCTATGTGTGTGTGTGTAAACTGCAACCTTAAAACAGAAGTATTGTACCACATGAAGAAGAGCGTATTGAAGATTGCTAAGCCGTTAACGTATGGATTTGTCATCTGTAACAGCACACACGCACAGGTAAGTAGTTCATTGATAACAACACACATACATAGTTAATATTTGCCAAATATATATATTTCTAACAAGGATCAATCACACTGACTGCATTATAAAACTATTAATTAATTATTTAATACATTGAAAAATGAAGACGACGTTTTGACAACGAGAGAGAGAGAGAGAGAGAGAGCTAAAATTATTTACTCATCACACCGACTACTCAATGTACACGGTAAGAGAGAGAGAGAGACAGGAGAAACGGTATGAAACCTTGTACAGTTGAAACGAGTGAGAGTGAGAGAGAGAGAGAGAGAGAGAGAGGGCGTTACTATTTGTCGACACAGTTGAAACGAGTGAGAGAGAGAGAGAGAGAGAGAGAGAGAGGGGGCGTTAATATTTTTCGAATAAATATAAACTTTCTAATTTCATATACATGCGCGGTAATGACCACAGAGAGGAGAACGGTTTGAACATAACGTTTGACAACGAGAGAGAGAGACATACACAACGAGTGAGAGAGAGAGAGAGAGAGCTAAAATTATTTACTCATCACACCGACTACTCTACTCAATGTACACAGTGAGAGAGAGAGAGAGAGAGAGAGAGAGAGAAAGAGAGAGAGAGAGGGAGAGGAGAAAACGGTTTGAACATAACGTTTGACAACAAGAGAGAGTGAGAGAGAGATAGTTTTACTTACATTCAAATGTGAGAGAGAGTAACAATCATGATCATATAGTTTGAATTTCCCACTACAGAAGAGAAAAAAATGTTGGCAGATCTGCTCTATACACACAATAATGTAAGATTGGTAACCCTGATCATATATTTTAATATATACACTATATAACACATATTTGAATTTCCCTCCCCCCGCCACAGAAAATGTTGACAAACCTGCTCATATAAAATATCTATACACTATAATATTAATACAAAGGTTGGTACACCTGATCATATAGATTTAATATACATTATAACACACGACAAATTTGAACTCATGCAAAGGTTGGTACACCTGATCATATATTTTAATATACACTATAATGCATCGAGTTGGAACCTCCCACCCACCACCACCCACTGATATGAAATAAAAAAACCTCCCACCCAACACCACCCACTGATATGCAAATCAGCTTTCTTAAAAAAATAAAAAATTATATTCACGGATGCTGGTGGTCCATTGAACCTCATCCCACCCCCTTGATATGCAAATCAATTTAATTAAAAAAATAAAAAAACCAAATTAAAAAAATTAAAAAATTTATTCGCGGAAATTCGCGGTGCTGTGGTCCATTGGGATGCTGCGGGTCCAGCGGTGGCGGCGTCATCTCTTAGATCATGTTTTTTATCGTTTTTTATTGTTTTTTAAGAAAGGCGGCATTCCTTTGTGAGCCAGAACCCCCATTTTCCCTCTACTCATATCAGACTTTATAAAGATGTAACAAACATACACATACACTAATGTCCGTTAAGTATCCTACTTTGATTAATTAGTCGGTACAGTGAAAGTAGATAATTTCGTAAGACCGTATTACTTTACACATCACATTAAGCGAATTCAAAATTGGCACACTGAAGTTAAAGTACTTAAGACAATTATTCAATGTATAATTTATTCGAATTGGCACAGATAATTTAATATAAAATTCTTCTTCCTCTTCTTCTGTCATCACAACCCAGCGTGGGTCGTACCCTGCTCAAATATTTTTCTTCCGTTCTGCCCTCTCACCATACAACCTTCTCCAGCCTCACATTCATACAGCGCGCGTTCGTCATCTATCCATCTTTTCCTAGGTTTTCCTCTAGTCTTCTGTCCAGTCGTTTCCAGTCTGCTGCGATTTGTTTAGTTGTTCTTATATTACCCATTCGTCTTACGTGACCCACTCATTCCAGTCTTCCGTTCTTGATGAACCGGACTGTGTCAGCACCGTGTATTATTTGATCCAGTTCATAATTCGTTCGTTTCCTACAAGACCCGTCTTCAGTTTACCAAGGTCCAAATGTCTTTCGCAAAGTTTTACGATCAAATATTCTATGCAGCTATTCATCTGCATTAGTCAATGACCAGGCCTCTCATCCGTATGTCATTATTGATAAGATTAAATTTCTATAGAAAGTTAGCTCTAGTTGTTTTCTTAGGCCTCTGTTACACTAGGCAACTGATTGCAGAAAAAGTTGTGGGGCATTGGTTTAAATGAGACCTGTTGCACTTACTGCAATCAGTTGCACGGTCTGCAATCGATTGCAAGACAGTTGCAAGCCATGCCAGTGCTCGTACAACTATTAGTTTCACGCGCTCGATGTGGGGCATTGATTCAAATATAGCTTATTACACTATGCAACCGATTTCATGCAATTCGCCTGCGCGCGCATTCTGCGGACAACGTAGAAACATGACGTGGGACCGAAACAACGTATACAATTTTTTACAAAACCGCCAATATCTCGAAATTGAAAAAGAGGATTTTTATTAAAACGGAAACCAAAATAAAATTTGGAATTTTCTATAAATTTTACTATATAGATATCTCTTATAGAACGACAATTTCACTACACGCAAATTAACAAAGAAATTTCATGAAATGGGACCGTTTTAACGTTCTGTTCTGGATAATTCCTAAAGTTATGGTTTCAAATTTATGTCTGAACCCATCCTCAAACTTCAAGGAACACGGTGGTGAAAGAAATTTTTTAATCGGATCAGAAGTTTCTGAGGTTAGCCCGGACAACGAAACAAACTTTACCTGTTTATAATAGTAACAGAGACGACAGCCTGATTGCAGAGCAGTTGCAGCCTGTTTTTACTACGCTGCAACTAGTTTCAGGTAGCCTTGAAATCAGTTGCATGCAATCAGTTGCGTAGTGTGATAGAGGCCTTAGTATTTATTTGATTCTGTTTGAATATGCGGGAGTTATCGTTCGCCATAGAAAAAATTCTACATATAGACACACAGACAGGAACAAACCAGAGGCACTTTTCGGAAAATTACTTTTCTCAATGTTTTGAGGGTAGTACAATCAGAATCAGCCCTTATCTCGAACACGATTTTTTCGCGATCACCATACTTTCATTTCCTTATGGAACATGGAAGTAAAAAATGTTTACATCAGAAATATGTTTTAAGGAGTAGAAAAGATGTGAAAGTTGGTAAAATCAATGTCTCGTAGAATAGAAGACTATTAATTTTACACAAAATTTAAAATAAAAGTTGTCCGCAGCAAATTGCATTACATTTTTTAATGGATGTTTCATGATGAAAATTAACTGAGAATTTTTATAATTTTATATTTTTATTATTTTTAAGAAATCAGAAGTCAACTTGAATTTTTCTATTTTTTTATTTTCAGTCAAATGCAAAGGCAAACTGCCATAATCGAAATGTAATTTACTTTCCTAAAAGTTCGTTTTTGAGAGCAAACTGTGGAGACTAACATTGAAGAAATTGTGCAGGAACTGCAGCGTGCAATTTTCGTTAGTATGCACAAATAGCAATATTAGTGTATATATGCACCGAAAGAAATTTAATAACGTTGTTTGTATGTTTGTTGTAATCAAAGTATGTGATAAAATGAAATTTTTAAACAATTTATTGCCATAAAAATTCTAAACTTATAAAATTGATTTCTTTTTTTATCATAAAAATACTAAAAAATAGAAAAATCATACTTATTATAAAGAATTTGTTATAAAAAATAGAATAGAATTTATCTATTTAAACAATTACAGTATCTGTTTTTGAATAAAATTGAGTAGGCTATTTAATCCGTGTTCTTTACAGTGAAACCGAAGAACTTAAATTATCTTCATTTTTCTGTTTTTACAGTACTTGATTTGATTAAGTACAGGTTGTACGATGGAAGCCTACTCCATAAAGCTTAATGGATATGCGTAAAATATGCAAAAACCTGGTAAATGCCATGAAAATCAATCAGAGTTTTTTTTTAATCTGACACCCTTTGTTGTGTAGGTACACCTGTATAGGAAAACGATCTTCGACTGCAGTCACTTTTCAAATCGCACTTTAGGAAATATAAGACCTTTATTTAAAATTTTCAAATTAAAGTAGATATTTTTTAAAAGAAAATTGTATTCAAGGCTGATGGTTTGGTTCAGTAAGACCAACCCATCTTAGTGATGGTTTGGTGAAGGTAAACGTTGTTCAGTAAGACATATTTTAATCAAAGTATTAATTAAAAATTTTTTTTAATATAGCACATACGAAAGGTGACAATATTTTGTTTGGAAAACCATATCGTCACTATTATCTTTTTACTTAAATTTATCGGCGTATCTAAAGAAAATTCAGGCATCAGCATTGAGTCCAAGCATCACATTATAAATCGTAATTGTCCACTTTTCCCTGTAACCAGCAAATGTGTCAAAAATGTTTTTGACGATTCCGATAACTTTTAAAACAGAAAGTAATTCTATTGTTTTCTGCTAAAATATGAGTAGATTGATAGAGGCAGATTCCCGAAGCCCAAAATGAATTAAACTGAAAATTGTAAAATTTCACAAAATCTTAAAACTTGCAGACAGGATTCGTACTTAACAGTTCTCTTAAAATTACTTCAAAATAAATGTTTTTTATTTTTTCTCTTACAACTACTCCTGGACTAAAACTGTCATAACAGCTTATCTTCAGGCTATACACACGTCACAATTTTATTACTATATTAGCTGTATACCCGTGCTTCTCTACGGTCTTTCAGGAAAAAAAATTGGTTGGCCGTTTTTAAAGTTAAAATTTTTTTTACCTTTGGACAATTAAGCAAATTGCATTAAGGCCCAGTGAATTTTTTGTGCAAAAAGACTTATTTTTAGTAATCGTGTATGAAAGTAGATTTTTATGAAACAACAGTCATATTATTGGGCAAGCAGCCCTTTTTACCCACCACCACTACTGGCATTTTGATATACTTGGTAGCCAGGCAACTGATTTGCTTACCCGTTGACTATTACTAATAAGAAGGGACCTTAATTAGAATTTAAATTTTTTTAAATACTTATCGGCAATAATTCTGCAAGAAAATTAGGTTTTTAATCAAAATATCGGTATGGAGAACCATACATGACTTCCATATTCTAAGATTTATATTTAAAATCATTTTCGAAATGAAATATTACCATAGAAACTACTTCTTTCTACTTACTGCTTCAGCCTTAACCACAGTACTGTGGTCACTAACGTATACCACCTCACGTTATCGCACTCGATTTTCACTGATGATGGAAGTCGATGGCATTGCCGAAACGTCTGGTTTTGTAGAAAACATTGGACTACGGCCTAATATCCCGGGAAGGAATTTTAACAAAAACTACTTCTTTGTTGCCGATAACGTTGTACACATATATATAAAATATATGCATAAAATTAATGGCTTGTATAAGTTAATGATTGATCTCCATTAAGTAGTGCCCAAGTTTCCAAAGTTTTAATATTATGATGTCCGTAATTAAAACATCAGAGCAGGTTTAGTATGAATGAGGGTACACTGTGGACAAAAATTTTCAACATTTCCTATTGAGCGTTGCTTAGAGTAAAGCTGCGAATCTACAGTGTATATTTCACAGAACAAACACGCGAAAAAGAAGGAGCGCTCCGAAGTCACTCATGGGCCCTCAGCATCTTGCAGAGGGTTCATTCCCTAAAGACGAAAAGTCTGTCTATGAATCGTTCCTCTGTAAACACGTGCAGTTACACTGCCCAGCGATCCACAGGAAGCAAATTGATGTCCATTTTTTTCCGGCTTGCACGCGTTATGTTGGTGTGGGTTTCGGCACTTTCCATTTAAAAAGCGTGCAAATGTAAGAAAATAAACATGAGTGAGGCCAGAAATAACGTGAATTGTGTGTGTGTGTGTGTGTGTGTGTGTGTGTGTGTGTGTGTGTGTGTGTGTGTGTGTGTGTGTGTGTGTGTGTGTGTGTGTGTGTGTGTGTGTGTGTGTGTGTGTGTGTGTGTGTGTGTGTGTGTGTGTTACCTGCCTTTTTATTGCTGTAGGCATAATAATAAAATGGAAACGTAAACATTACATAACTGAGATATGCTTACCTGCCACGGAAGATATATTACTTTATACATGGAGGAGTTCAGTGACATACACACGTACAGAAGAATTATATATATAAAGATATTAACTCATACATAATTTACATTAAAATGAAAAAATTATAATTTTATTCCCTGGCAACAAAATTATTTTATTTTTAACAATTACCATTGTTTGAAAAAGTTTAAATGAATTTTCAAGTACTTTACTGTTGTTAAAACGTAAAAGGTTGCAGGTAAACTACCCCTTCCCCTTAACCGATCTACACCAAAATCGAAAGTCCTTGAGATCTCTACAATTCAGGGACGTATGCAAAAAAATATTTGATTCTGTTTGAATTTGCGGCTGTTATCGTTTGCCATAGAAAATACGCTTGATAAAAAAAGTTGCAGGTAAACTACCCCTTGCCATTAACCGATCTTCACCAAAAACAATAGGTCTTGAGGACTCTACAAATCAGGGCTGTATGCAAAAAATTATTTGATTCTGTTTGAATTTGCGGCTGTTATCGTTTGCCATAGAAAATACCCTTGTTAAAAAAACGTTGCAGGTAAACTACCCCTTTCCCTTAACCGATCTTCACCAAAAACAATAGGTCTTGAGAACTCTACAAATCAGGGCTGTATGCGAAACATTATTTGATTCTGTTTGAATTTGCGGCTGTTAACGTTTGCCAAAAAAAAAAATTTCCCTTGATAAAAAAAAAACCGTTGCAGGTAAACTACCCCTTTCCCTCAACCGATCTTCACAAAAAACAATAGGTCGTGAGTACTCTACAAATCAGGGCTGTATGCAAAATATTATTTTATTCTGTTTGAATTTGCGGCAGTTATCGTTTGCCATAGAAAAAAAATCTACACACAGACACACAGACAGACACACAGACAGACAGACACACACACACAGACACTTTTCGAAAAACGACTTTTTTTCATGTTTTGAGTGTAGTACAATCAGAATCTGCAATAATCTCGAACACGATTTTTTTTGCCATCACCATACTTCCATTTCCTTAAGGAATATGGAAGTAAAAAGCTGAGATTAGTTATAATGGAAAAGGGAATAGTGAGTGGATACTTAATGTTAAGTAGTGAAAGTATTGTGTAAAAGAAAACACGCTCCTTTAAGGTATCTTTATAAAACTTCCTTGTAGACAACGTTCTTTGTTTGACCCTCTGGCTGAAGAATTAATTATTAAACTGGCAGAAGAGCTAACTCGTGAGCAAGCAACGTACAACTGGCCATGGGAGAAACAGTCTTCTTTTAGATCTACGCCGGCCATTTTCAAAGATTGACCTTGTGATTTATTTACTGTCATGGCGAAGCAGAGTTTGAGAGGGAATTGAAGTCTTTTAAACTGAAAATGGTAATCCGATGGAATTACGGGAATGCGTGGAATGAAGACTGTTTCCCCCTGACCACATCCAGTGAATATTGTTGCTTCTATGACGTTCTTGTGCAAAGATTTTACCTGGAGCCTAGTACCGTTACATAGCTTAGGAGGTATCAGTTTTCGAAGCAGCATTATTGGAGCTCCAACTTTGAGGTAGAGATTGTGTGGCGGAATGCCTGGAGGATTGAGCGTGTGCAGGAACTCTACTGGATAATGGACTGCGTCTTCTTCTTCCACCACAGAGTCCACGGATTGGTACTTCACAATCTCAGTTGGAAGTTTTTCCAATAATGTGTTATTGATGTTGCCTGCAGTGTCATTCTTTGGAGTAAGGATGGCTCTTTCTTTCAGCCAAAATGAATCTTTTAAATAAAAATTAGCTAAATCTGGGTAAATTTTTTCAGACAACGTTGTCAAATCTTTTACAACTTCGCATAATTCTTTTGGTATTTTAACTTTGCCGTTTTCATCAGGTAGATTTCCATTACCGATCTGTAAAAGTAAACCTTGAAAACTCGTCTGCCTTTAAACCGCCTTTGAGATGCACCCTCATGTTGACTCTCAGGGAACGAACATGGACTTTAGACCACAGGAAGGAACTCTTTAGACAGGCATTAACTTCATCTGCTCGCGTTCCCCGAGGCACAACAGGTAAAGTCTGTCTGAAGTCTCCGGCCATTAGAACTGTGACTCCACCCATCAGGTTTTTATTGCATCTTATGTCCTGCATAGTTCAATCCAAAACTTCAATTCCCCCTTGTGAGCCATGGTGCACTCGTCCCAAATTATCAACTTACAATCTTTAAGTACCTTGGCTGTGTCGCTTTATTTGGATATGTTGCAAAGTGGGGTCTTTGAGTAGCTTAAGTTGAGAGGCAGTTTAAAGGCAGAGTGAGCTGTCTTCCCTCCATCCAACAATGTTGCTGCTATACCTGACGAAGCAACAGAAATAGCAATTTTCCTATGTTTTCTTACACTGGCTAGTATTAAATTTATCAAAAAGGTTTTTCCTGTGCCACCTGGTGTGTCAAGGAAAAACAGCCGTCCAGCCTCTTAATCAACGCTCGCAATTATTTCATTGTAGATATTTTTCTGCTCGTCGTTAAGTTTAGAAACGTTTTCAGCAACAGTCTCAGATAGATGGACTGTGTTGTAAGAGAGTTCTTTCAGTACTCGCGATTGATTGCAGAACTGTAGGGCTCTTGACTTGGAGAAGGAAGACCGAGTTGTTGGAGGGACTGATTGGACATTGAGAAGACCAAGTTTTCTAATGAAAATAGGCATTTGTTAAAAATGATTTTGTTGCAGAATTCAAGCTTTAAACCCGGACACTCATTCTCCATCTGCCTCTTAAAGTCCTCTGATAGACTTTCCCTGTGTTTTTCCCAGAGCACTAAGGGATCCGCTGTTTGGCAAAACACCAAAATGACAGCGAACAGTTCTCTTCTGTGGTGACTCTGACACAGCAGCTTCTTCCAAGGTGCGGTCCCAATGAATATCATCCTTTAGTAAACCGAACGCTCTGCAGGCAGACTGATAAGTGGGGTGAACAATGCCAGATTCCCTCTTAAGATCATTGAAACTCGTTGGCCCTCTGACTTCGTGAAGGAGAAGACGTAGGTAATAACATTCTGCATTGTTAGGGTGTACCGTGTAAACCCGACCGAGTACTTGATCTTTCTTCACTCCTGGATGTCCGGGAACGGCTTTGCCTTGCTTCCGTCGGCAAAACTGATTGTTTTTCCAGATGTAGTAAGCAGGGACTTCACTGTAGATTAGGGTTCTGCCAAAAGAATCTGATTGCATAGTTCAAAGAATGCCATTAGAGTTGTTTTGGGTGGATTTTGAACTTTATCATGAACATTTTCAGGATTGAAATAAACTCTCTGGCCATTCTCAAGGTGTACTGCCAAATGCATTAAAGGAGGATATCTTTCATGGATAGGGAAGCAAAAAATACGCCATGCCGCTTCGGAAC
The DNA here is from genome assembly GCA_034769895.1 of Magicicada septendecula. NCBI lineage: Eukaryota > Metazoa > Arthropoda > Insecta > Hemiptera > Cicadidae > Magicicada > Magicicada septendecula. The sequence continues at coordinate 639,670,866 of CM068367.1, forward strand.
TACTGATGTAACGCCCTGCTTCATATTTGGCAACTTCGTTCCACTCATTTTCCAACACAAAAGCTGCTTGATCACTGCCCTTGTTCATGTATTTGAAAATGTACTTTATAGACTTCACAGAGTTACACAACTCGACATTGATATGTGCCAAAAAGGTACGTGACAGAACAGGGTTGTACGGTACCACCCACTGACTGTCTAGGTCTACTCCATTGATGTTAACTGTGAACCCACCGTCAGCAGGACACCAACGACGGTACTGGGGGTAACCATCGTCTGCAGTTTGGGTGTCTTTAGATAAAGGACGGGGATATCTTTTGGAGCATGAACGGTTAACCATGCAGGGTGAGTTCCTGTTTAGACTTCCACAAGGGCCATGAATCATTGTCGATTTAATAATTTCATGAAGCTCAGGGTCGATTTCAGGGTCAGGTATCTCTGCGCTTATGACATTATCAGTTTGGTCGGCCATAATTCTGTCCTGCAGCCACAGCAAGATGTGTGCGTGAGGCAAGCCCCGCTTCTGCCACTCCACAGTATACAGGTAACACCTACTTGGACCGAAAATGGAACCTTTAGTTAGAAGATTAATAATTTTTTTACTTTCAAATGAAACGCCCGAGCTATTATGTCATGCCTGTCTTGGGGTTTTTGTCCATATTTTAAGGCAGCTCCTATTTCAGACCATTTGGGGTTACATGTAAACGTGATAAACAAATCAGGACGACCATAATGACGAACATATGTCATGGCGTCCTGAGTCCTCTCGTGCATATAGCGGGGTCCACCAGTAAAACTGGATGGTAACACGACCATCTTCCCAAGATCCGAAACTTGACCATCTCCCTTACACATGGCGTCTTTGAGATTAACGTAGTTTTCCGCTCGCAGTTTACTCTGGTTGTGTCTAATGAAGTTTAGCCTCTCTGTTTCTATCTTGGCATACATGTTAACCAAAAACTGATTGAGAGACTACGGTACAGTAATAGGTAACTTTCTTCACCTTGTCTTTCCATTAATCGGTACGAGTAGAAATCTGAAGCAGAAACTGTTTTCTTAAGAGGGGCTTTAGAAATTGGATCATATTGCGGAATGTTGATAGAGTAGCCGTCTTCTCCACGACAAAACATAATTGGGTACTGGAGAGCGTCGTATCCACGATGAGTTTCACTGATCCGCACTAACTTTGTGTCTCTGCTGTGAAGAATTATGTCTCGCTTTTCAAACTCCTGTCCCACAATAACCAAAAGCTACCTCGCTTGTTGTTGGCGCGTTGTAACGACCCCTATGTTCAACTGCAGGTTTTCTGTCTGCATGAATCACAACTTTAAACTCTTGCCCTTCCGGAACATTTTCCATTGCTGTTTTAAAATCTCGTATGTATGGATTGTTATCATGCAAACATTTTTGAAGTTGACCAACTAACCAAAGTTTCACTACATTAAAGAGGTTAGATCTGATTTCTACTTCTTTTTCGTCGTTGCCAACAAAATGTATTTGTAGAAAAGAGGGATCTTGTTGAGGAGAAGGTAACAAACTTCCTATCCTATGGTAAACTTGCCCTTGGACCTTAAAAGTTGGCATGAAATTTCCTTCGTGTACCTCTTTAGCTCCGAAGGACGTCATCTGAAAACATCCGTTATACTTTCTGGTGTTCGCTAAAAAATTATGAGACTCGGGGTGGTTATTGATAAGGAGGCTATGGAGAAGTTCAGTAGACATTTAGGAAGCTGTTCAGTAGAAGGAAGATGAACCTTGCCATTGCTGCAGCATAGGCCGGGGCTTTCTTCTTTCCACTTTTTCGCATGGCACCACTTACATTCATTATGCTGACCAAGAGAAACAACCTTGTCATTACTGTAGTCCGTATTACAGTCATATTTAAAACCTGAAAAGGGCTTTGTTTTCCACGGAAGCAGTTGTCTATTTTCATTGTAACTTCGAACAGCTTCCTGATTAACTTCGGGATGTTTCGTTGCGTATCTAGAAACTGAATCTCTGTTTACGTCAGGGTTTGCCTTATTGTATCTTTTAACAGCCTCTCGATTAACTTCAGGATTCTTTTCATCGTATTTCTTAACAGCTTTCCTATTAACTCCAGGAGTTTTCTCATTGTACTTTTTAACAGCCTCTCTGTGAATATCGAGATTTTTACATTGTATTTCTTAACAGCTTCCCTATTAACTCCAGGATTTTTTTCTGTGTATTTTTTGACTGATTCCCTATGTTTTTGTCTGTTGATTCTATCATTGAACCTTGAGCGTCGTTTTTTCTCCTTTTTTTGCCAACGCTTGAAGTAACTATGGAACTGATGACTGAAGAGGAAGAATCAAGATCGTCAGGAGGCGTAACACAACGGTTCTGGTTATCAAGTTGAGCAGGGCTTAGCAAATTTTTGTGACGTCTCCCTTGTTAAGACAACACAAAAGTCGGGAACTAGTTCAATTCATTACCAGTTAATTAAACTAGCTGCCGTTGTTAGTAAAACTTCCTTACCAACAAATTACAACACAATTTTTTACATAGGAAATAGACAAGGATTGCACAAATTTATTCACTCACTTGGTGTTAGCGAAAACATCTCTTTATTACTATTCAAATATCATGTTTTACTTTGTTTCTTTTTTAAAAAAAATTACTTTAGTAAATTCTGCTTTTAATGCTTTAAAATATTAAGTGTATTATTCCTTTTATCTCAAAAGTACTCATCTAGATGTTTGTTTTAAATACCTCGGATCCGGGTCTGAACTTTGTTAAAAATTAATTTATCACAATTTGAACCAAATTATTGGAAGAATAAGATTGGTTGTAAACTACAGAATTACCTTACATTTAGATATAGTGCTGTTACTACTACTTCATTAAAAAAATTACAGATCTGATAAGTTAGTCTTTACATTAATAAAAGTTCTTTAGTGTTCTTTTGTTACTTCTCTTATTGAAACGAATATGTACAAATGTTGTGTTTGGATATCACCTGAATTTCATATGAGGTTGTTGTTGGGTCCTTGGTGGTCATCTTCTGTCGTCTTCTAGGGCGGAGTACGTGGTTCCTCTTGAAGCTACATCGGGTTGATGATATCTGGTCTCGACGATCGGATTTTTACTTGAAGTTCATACTGTTGTAGTTTGAGTTTTCTACGTCTGGAGTTTGTAGTTCACATTTTACACCTTAATTATAGTCCATACTTGGCAGTACTAAAGTCTGGTAAGTTACATATCTTACAACTTACAGTTTTATATTTTTAAAAGAGATGTGTTGGCTAAGTTTTCCTTTCTTTATATTCTTTATAACTCTACACACGCTACATTATTTATTTATGTTATTATTTTCCACACTACATTCTTCAAAATAAAATCACCTCAAACTGGATATGTTTTTAATGGCATACACCTACGTGTATGTGGACAACACAAAACTCACATCTTTACATGTCGAAGTTCTACTGGCGACTGTGTGCATAGTTTAGGGGCGAGGGGTCAGTAAGCTGGCGCGTATTTACGCACTGAGAAAATAGTTCGTTCTTTTATATATTATTAATTATTCATCAATTAGAATGTAAATACTTTATGTTAACTTTGTTACGAATTAGAGATTTCCTTACTTATATAGTCGTATTTTAAATAATTAATGTAATTATTATTATTATTTAATTAACACCTTTCTTTGCGTGTTGGTACGGGACAATTTCAAGTTGATGCAGGAATCTGGGTATAGGTAAGGGTGGATAATACTCTTACTTGTTAGAAATTAAAAAATTTTTATTTGTGCGATTTACGATATTTTTCAAAATCGTCACATCATGAATAAGAGGTATGTCATCGTCGGATTGGTCATGGGCAGATTGCTCGACAACGATATTTTCAAGGCTCTCTGTGTCAAGCGAGGTGCAGATGGGGAGGTCAACAACATTTGATTTAGGAGGAGGAATGTATTGAGGAATGAGAGGTTCAAAGTGGGCACACACCATGGGTCCAGAACACTTTAATCGAAATATGGACTTTTCCTCCTCATACTCATCAGGCTTGTTCTTTTCCTCCTAACTCCCCAACGAAAAGAGCTACAGTTTTCCTTCATATACCATTTTAAAGAGAATTAAACCCGCAACAATTCGTTCACTTATACTGTTATTCTAACACTTATACTTTTCGAGATATTTTAATCCTAATTCGGAAGTCACCACTGTGAAACTTCGGATTAAAATATCTTGAAAAGTATAAGTGTTAGAATAATAGTGTAAGTGAACGAAATGTTGCGGGTTTCATGCTCTTTAAAATGGTATGCAAACGAAAACTGTAGCTCTTTTCTTTGAGGAGTTAGGAGGAAAAAATGTTCAAAAATCGTAAATTTTTATCGTAAGTCGTTAGTCACCTCTGTGGTTGAATTTTGTAATATTTTTTTGTAACCCGCCTTATTGCACATCTACAGTACCCAGAGAACCACCATGTAAACTTTCAGCTTCCTAGGCCCTGTTGTTCTTGAGCTACAGTGATCAGTGAGTGAGTGAATGAGTGGTATTTGGCTTTTATATATTATATATAGATTAAAGCCAAGTATACTATATATTAATTTGAAAATTTTGAGACTTTTTATAATTGGTGTGACCATTTGTAACACTTGAATCTGCATCTTACTTTTGTAGTTACAGTACGTACGCGTGTCACCTTTGCAGCTGCTCTAGAATAAAAAAAAAAATATATATATATATATACATCGCCATAGCAATGACGTAGCGAGTGGTTTTTGGGACGGAAGGAGATTAAAACTCCAAGATGGATAAAGAAAAACGAAAATGTCAATAATTTTAAATAATGTGCAGGAAAAAATGTAGTCATATAAGACGAATTAGATAATTAGGCGACTTAGTTTTATGAGTATGAACAGTTTCAGTTGAGGTTAGGCCTATGTCTTCTTAGAGAATATGAATGTTTTATCCAGGCAACTCGGTTTGTAGTATTTATAATGCAGTAATTTATTCCTCAGAACTTAAGGAAGTTCTAAACAGTTTTTTGCTTGCTATTCTAATCTTATATTGGTGTGATTATTGTTTTATATAATTTTTAATCCGAATTTAATAATTTTTTTAATTTATAAAATCCTTTATCGTTAAAAAAGTGAAAATCTTAAAATTTGTCCGTTATTCCGTAAACCTGCAATCGAAGCTGAGTTCGGAACACTGTTTACAAGCGCTCAGTAGCTAGTGTCTGTACAACTTCATAAAGTGTAGCCAAACATATAATTGCGCATTCTCTAACGTGATTTTAAAATGTTCGTTTTTAAGGTCCTATAGAGCCCACTTTATGAAAATCTTTGATTCGTTTCTGAGACAAAATTATTAGGCTGATTCTATTTTGTTTGCTACAAACTTTACAGACACTAAGGCAATTTACAAATTTTACAAACTTCCTAAAGCGAATTTTTTTTAAATGTATGTTTAGCAATTAAGATTTTCAGCGTCTGCAGAAGATGGGAGAAAATTCGTGCCGGTTTCCTGGTATGCTTATTTCATTTGTTTTGTAATATAAGATGTCATATTTATTATTTCATGACTTTGTTAAATTTAGATATTTATTAATGTAATCTTTCTGTTTCCGCGATTACCATCTTAGTTACAATAAAATAAGTTGTTTTTCTATTAATATTTTAAGTTTTATTTATATAAATCTAAAGCCCTTTTCCATAATATAAAGCCGGCTGTATAATGCCTCCATAATAGTTTATGCCGGCTGTGCTCTCACCAATAAAATGTACTTTTTATATGCCTATTCGTAAAACATATGTCTGCACGAAGACGTATGATCTTTATGAGAGCATAGACTGTTTGTATTTATAATAACAAAGAAAACTTTTGTTAAAAACGTTTTATACAAAGTAAAATTCAGAGATACCTGGTTCACCAAACCATAATACTATAATACACCAAATCATCCACCGATCGGCGCAACCAAATATGGTTTACCTTACCTGTTTATGCTAGATATGCAGCCGCCACAATGATTTTGTCGCACATCTTTATTCACGGAGACCTCAATAATATATTATATAAAGTATTATTCTATTTTTAAGTAAATTATTTTTTTTTTTAATTTACTTTACTATTATGGTCACTACGGTCCTTTATCTTCAATTTCGTTTTTTAATAGGATTTCGATTCCATGGTCTCAAAAAATTGTTGTGAGAAGTACTATTTTTTTTATTTTTAAACACGTTAATGTCAAAAAAAGTATAATTTTAAGCGAGAGAAAGAAAGAGAGAGAGAGAGAGAGGGAGAGAGAGAGAGAGAGAGAGAGAGAGAGAGAGAGAGAGAGAGAGAGAGAGAGAGAGAGAGAGAGATCGTATCAAATATGGTTGCGGTTTAATAATCACTTATGTTAAATAAAATACGCTTTCACGAAGAGAGAGCTATTGTAAAGATAATTTTGTCATACATCCTTCACTGCAACAAGTTACTGCAAAACATGTTAAGCATTAAACATGCAAATCATCTTACGTTTTATCTCCTGAGCAACTGTGCCAGCTGTATCAACGTAAGAAATCACTCTAACCTTCTATAGCGTGGTTTCTTCAGCAAAAAACGCGAAATTGTCAGAGAATAAATATTTAATGTAAGTCAGCAGCTTCAGTTCATCGTCATCATCCTACTCAAGTTTTCTGAGCAAGTAATTTTTCTCCGGTGGACTACGAAGTTGTCTTCTGTCAGAAGACTTTGCAAGTTTCTTCTTTTGTTTTGGTGTCAACATTTTTACTTCTCCAATCCATATTTTTCTTCCTTTGCCTATCAATCTTCTTTTTGTCAAACCTTCGCCCTTTTTATTTTTGACTTATCTATCCTGACCATTCCTCTTGGTCACCTACTTAATTCCCCTAGACAAAAGTTGTACGGTTACCTTTTATCTAGTCATTCTGTCATTACTTCCTGATCACAATATTCTCACCCACTGTTTAAATGTACTTTTTTGCCCCTTCTTGATCTTCTATTTGTTGTTTAGAATAGTCTTATTAGGACAGTGGAAGCCGAATCGCGCTTAGAATTTACTAGTTCTGGCGCAAGCAGCACCAGAGAGGGAGAGAGGGTGGTAGGGAAGGAGAGAGAGAGAGAGAGAGAGAGAATGGAATTTCTGTTTTCTAATGTACGTGTGTTTTCTGTCTGAATCGTTTATGCTCGGAAATAATTACGTTTTTAAAGTATTCTTTCTCATGGATATTATTATACCTAAAGATCCTGCTCTCGTTTAATACAAGAAAATTAGATATTAAAAATTGAATATTGTTAAATGAACAACATTTTTTATAAAGATGTTTTGATAAGTACGCCTAAGTGTTAGTTATCCGATTTTATGTCATTTATCAGAGGCTTAGAAGCTGTTTCATAGGAGATGGAAGAGGTAGCTTGTTAACTTATTCCAGAAGAGCCCAGTCACACACACACACACACACTTTCTTTAAATTAATTTCTTCCTGGTAATGACAGGAAACAACGGCTGTAAAGTAACGTGTACAAAACTTGTAGGAAATTATTTCATGGAGTCAAGACTGTCCGTCGTACAGTAATGGTATTTAATATTTAACATTGCATTTCATTAATATTGAATTAAATAGCATTTCCAAACATGCAGTGCTTAAAAAAAATCACTAAAGATTAAGTTGAAATAGAACAAGGTAAAGTCCTTTTAAACTGATATAACATAACCAATATTGGTTCCGAAACGTTGTTGTGGCAGGTTCGGTAAACACTGTTGATCGTCACTGCTTCCTCTGCACGTTTACGAAAAATTGGGCGCCGGATAATGTTATTAACTTTAGATTTTAAATTCTTAATAGAGTAGAATAAATAGTATTGTTTTCAGGTGATCTCACAGAGGGCAGTTTGCAACAGGAACGGCATGTGTAGACTTACAGTGTCCTAGGAACCAGAAGCTGTTAGCTTTATGACGTTTTGAACTATACTTCTGTGTAATTAATATCCTATTTGTAGCTACTGACTGTTATGGTAGTCTTAAATTACATGAATACGTACGTCCGTTTTCCTTAATAGATTCTAAAACTGTTCAAAGATTTTTCAGCTGTTCTCTCACGTGAATCAACACATCTAAAAGTGCTGTAAAAACTGTTTTAATTTCTTGAGTACAGAAAATACGACCACCGACTACAGACTGCATGGTATAGCTGAATCATAATGAATCCACTGAATTAAAATGTTCCGTGTTCATGATATGTTTGTTGTTTTGCGTTGTTTTTATGTAATTTCTTAATTCATGGCAGTTGATGATGTTTACTTAGAACGCAGAAAGTCTTATCTTGGCATTTTTGTTGCTCTGTCTAGTGTAATGTAATCGCTTACAGACTGATTTAAAAAAGAGAGATTTTATTTTCTTCTTCTCCTTCAACGTTGCAGTGTTTCGCTCCAAGTTAGTTTTCTTTAACGACGTTTGTATTTATACAATACAATTTGACTGGGTTTGTTTAATCCTTTTATTTTGCTTAAACGTACAAAATTCCTCAAAATAACTATTTCTTTTACTTAGAATAGTACCAAGTTCAGTTACTTTATTATAGTTATTTTGCTAAACTCCTAACAGGCTACATCGAAACATATTAAGTTGCAATATTTGTGTTTATAAATTTTTTGCTTTTATTTCTGTGTAAGAACATAGAGTTCTTACGTACATTATGATGATGAAGATAATGATGATTATTATAATTTACTATTATTATTATTATTATTATTATTCTCTGCCTTGATCGCACCAAATGTTGACAGCATTACTCTCTTTCACGTTGAAATTTTACAGTTCAACCTTTTCAGTTCAGTTACATTATACAGTGTTGAAGACAAGTTACATATTTGAGTAACACCCACATTGATACGCATCTCATTTGTCAAACCTTCACCTGTTTCCACGACAAGAAGTGCTGCTCTGTCACGTACGTACGACATGTTTCTGATATCTGGGAATACATTTGGTTTGTGAACAACTTGTCTCATGAAATCGATGATCACTTTTCTTAGACAGAGATAACGTCGTCTACTTTCTCTAAATACTGTATGTTTGGAGGTACGTGGTATGAAAATAATAACCGTTTTCGTAGATAATCTAAACCGGACTGCAATAGTCGTTTTAACCAGGCCTGGCCGTTGTTTGATGTCGTGCCCTGGAAAAAACATAAACACATAACTCTCCCCCCCCCGCCACCCAAAAACAAATTGTTATTCTAGTGTTTTTAGTGAGAGGAAATCTGTCCTCTAACCAACCGACGGAAAGCCGTTCCATTGCCCATTACCTATAGACCGGCCGTGTCCGGGTAAAACAAAACAACTATAATATCTTTCCTTAATTTCTTAACTTAACGTAACATACGCAATACTTTTCTCCAACAACATCACAGAACTCTCTCTGACCACGCTCTGAAAAAAACTCGAAGTTTTAAGGAACAATTTACCTTTGAAGCAAAATAAAACAGATTTTAAAATTTACCTCTTTCTTTAGCCTAAAGCATTGCTTCCTTTGTTAACGATGAACGAGTCTGATTAACATTCATCTGCCAAATCCTGGCAGTCGAAATTCCTTGTAGTATCTCTTGTTGCACATAAAATCATTGGGCAGTTAGGCTTGTCTTTTGCTATAGTAACCATTTATTATAGTTTTATTCTTTCCGTAATTAAAATTTTTCCCTGGAGCACTCTCACATGTAATAATCTTAACAAAATATCGGTAGCTTCAGTTATAAAGTCAAGTTGATCACCTCACAAGTATCAATGTTAATCTGTTCCAAACAGTTACTTTTAGTAAGTACCGTACAATTATTTACAAACACCCTAGGTATATTAATCTTATTTAAAATGTTTTTTTAAATAATATCTTAGTATTAAAGGTTTAAATAACAGTGCGATATTGATTTAAAATAAATAAGTAAACATTGATTGTCATTGACGTCATTACGCTGAGCCACCATTCTGATTCCCACCATTCTTTGACAACTGCCTCCATTGGCATACGCCCCTGTACCCATTTAGATGTCATTGCGGGTCTGATTATTAGTTCTTGCTGTGATAGTTCTGAGTAACTTCAGTTGTAACGGAGCCACCAAACAAAGTCATACATTTCAAATGCACATCAAAAAATCCCGACATTGCCTGACCGTTGGAGTTCCCTTTCCAACGGTCCCCGTACATGTGCGCCTGTTTCTTTACTGTCCTGTGTAACTTAGAGATAAAACCACTTTGCTGAGAACGAGACTCACATTCGCAAACACATGAATGCACATGATCCTTATGGCACAATATTCTAAGCAGGTTTTTCTAAAACTTGTTTTTTGTTCTTAGGTTGAAGACATCAGTCTAAACTGCCTAAACATGTTATTTAAGGGAATAATCAAAAATTGGTTAATGGATGTTACAACATTCTGTAATAACATTTTGTCTAAAAGATATTCTCGATTACCGTTACTGTTTTCTCTGACGTCACAAGCAATATGGTAATACACTGAAACCGCTCGAGAAGCAAATGAAACATGAAGTTACTGTTGTTCGGCAAGTCACACAACACATTGCATAATGCGTTCACCTTGTCATTGAACGTTTACCTTGGCAATCGCTAGACCCGTACATATCCTTAACACTTGCTATGGAATCATTCCCAAATGTCCTCACAAACGTAACGACACCGCAATATTCATCCTTTCATCGTGTCCAAGTATGAGGGCCAAAACGCTGCGGCCACCGTCTGCACTAGCTTCATACGAAAACTAATTCTACATATTATCTGAAGAGTTGCCATAGTTAAAATATTAACTACACAACGTTTCAACCTTCTGTGGTTGTCTTCATATACAGTTAGCAGTAAGATTTGGTTAAGGAAATTGTAGGGTGTTGTAAGTTATAATGGACCGAGAATGGCTGCGAGATAGGCCCTAAGGCACTTTCTGTCACGCACAGTTGTTTACTCAAACAGGGCGTTGATAATGTCTGCTGTTGTTCGTACTGTTAATGTTTTGACTGCTCTCCACTTCTGCTCAACGACACCGTACTAGTGGTCGAAACGTTGTTTTTAACAATTTTAACAATGGTACTGACGCAGTATATCGGTTTCAGTTTTATACTCATCTGTTACGTTTGGTTGAGTATGTATATATGCGCTATGGGCCAAGACGTACGTCGAGATATTTGGCGTGTTCAGCCAGATTATTCTTCTTTGGCCTTTATCTATCACTTAATCAGTCGCAATTGTATCTGGTCTAATTTCTCTCTAATTTCCTTGTGATCACTATGTGAGGTGAGAAGACCTGTAATATATGCACACATTTCATTATTCTGTGGAAGGTAATCTGTGTAGATGAACCAGTACGCTCACTGACGTAGGCCTACATTTTATAGGCAACAAACTAGTCATTCACATCACGTTGATAGATAAAGAAATGTCTAGCTGACAGGAACGATTTGAGTAGTTGTTTCTTGTTTCAGGAACTAGCAGTTTTTAACTTTAATTCGGAAAAATAAGATTTTATTGGTGGATTTTGTATAAAACAAAATATATTCTTTGACATAAACTACAAGTTGCTTAAAAAAATCTTGTAATTTATAATTAAATTGATTCCTAGTGGCACGAGATCTAATACATTTAATTTAGATAACAATTAATAAAAAGAGAATAATTTGAAGTCAGCGCCTTTCTGTATTTTTTTCAACTCTTATACTTCACGTTGGTGTACTCAAAAACTTTTAGACGCAAAGAATTTATAATGTGTATTTATAAAATTATATGTGAAGATTCCTCAATAATATATGAATTTCTCATTTTTCCTGAGGAAAATGGGAGGGATCCAACATTCAAGATAGTCTCATTCCCCTCCCCCAGAAACAGCTACTAGCCACTCCACTGAATTGATATACAAAACATATTCACACGGAATAAGAAGCAGATCTCATAACGCAAGTGATATGACTAAAGATAAGGAAGATGTGAGAGTAAAAATCATCAGAGCGGAGTTCGGATACATAGGGGGCAGTGAACGAGCGAGCAAGAGGTGAGAGTGGAATAGCCATAGCCTTCATTAGTAATTAAAATAATTTTACACAGCATAATGAACTCGGACGCGAGGAAGACAATAGCAAAGTATTTTGCTGGACAGAGACGTGTAGGTACCTAGATAGAGTCGCGGATCTGGAAATATGAATTTGGAATACAATAAGCAATGAGTAGGCGCTCAAAAGAATCGAGAAGGGCAGAACATTTCTGTGGATTATAAAACGGAGAGATGGATTGGACATGGCGTGAGGGAAAATGGACTGCTAAAATAAACAGTTTTTGAGGAACAGTGGAAGTAGATAAGAGGAGAGGATGGCTCCTGGAATGCAGGCTGTTAACCTGGAAGCTCAGGCCTGCAATAGAAATAAATGGAGTCGCCGACGGTGAATATATGGCATATGAACGTATACAACGTGACTTCTTCGAATTTATTCAAGAGTTGATCAGCATAACTTATTGCGTTACTTTACAAGTATCCTAATCTTCAAGAAACATTACTAACATACGTCAAGAAACAATAATCCACTTTAATTCATTTTTGTTAACTTCTCAACAAGTTCTTGGTGATTAGGCTACTGTAAAGCCTGTTGCCTTCTTACAACTGTTTTCCGTTTACTAGAGGTTTTATTATTTTTTTCTTTTGTACTGTAAAGTATATGACGCCAGAATTTTTCTACATACGAATGCCAAGCGCGCGCACACTCACACACACACACGCGCGCACAATAAATCTGTAAAATTGAAACGCCATTCAACATCATTCGTACACAAACGCAGTCACACTTTTCATCTCAAATACATAAAATTATTTTTCTGTGAGTGTGGGTGCTATCGTACTCCCATAGGCCTGCTTTTAAATTTTATTTCTTGTTTATGCAGTGATATATTATTAGTAGATATTGGAAGTTTATTCCATTTGTCTACTCATTCCGTAATGCGAAATTTATATCTACATTCGTATTATTAAAATTTTTAAATCTTCAATATACAATTGGAGCTTATCACAATAATCTCTTTAAAATGAATGAAGAAGCTTTAGAAGAAAATAGTTGTATATTTTTAATAAAATAAATTTTTCTCTATTTATAAGAAACGAATGTTTTAACTGGTATTTGTACATGTATAACTTCAACACAATTTATAATTTATTACCATGTATAAATTAAATAAATTACTCGTTAATACGATAAATTCTGATACGCTTTACAAGATAAGGCAGAACACGTCTTACATTTACGTACGAAAATAATGATATTTTCAAAATTGTCCATTTATTTAATATACATATTTAATATTTAATTAATAATTCAAAAAAAATTGTTTACATACCGTGTTTATAATTTAAAAAATTATAACTATATAAGTAACTGTATCGCAACCATATATATAAACAAATAATATGTCGCAAATATAAAACACCGCAAACAATTGTATATTTATGTCGCATACATAATTGCATAAAGGGTACTATTTGTATTATTGTATATGTTTGTAATTATATACTTGTTTACATGCATAATTTTATTAATGGCAGTGTTGTAACTCTTATAGAAGAAGAAATTAATTTTTATTGTTATAATATTACATTTTTATAATAATACTTTTGTTTCTGTAAAAATATTTTATTACATCAAAATTTGTATTACATCTACCAACAAAATGTGTGTGTGTGTGTGTGGGGGGGGGAGGTAGTTGGCGTCATATTTACTAATTAGCTTATTTATTTTAAATTCTTCAACTTTTAATTATTTGTAATTACGTCAAATTAAATCATATGTCAGTTTCTTTTCTTTCAATACAATTTATTGTAACATAACATTTCAATTTTAAAATTATATGTTTTAGAGAAAAAAGTGAATACATAATAACACTGCGACAAAACAAACTAATACACAACGTACGTTTCGAACCTGCGTACGTACAAAAACCTGTTACTGCAAAAAAGACAACGTGATGAGGTAAACATAAAGATGGCGCTGCATGTTATCACGTCAGCCTTGAATAAACAATTTAATAAACTACATCTTATCGAGTCAGTGTGTGCGCCGGAGTTTACGTGTGATGGTGTGTGTTTGAACAGCCATGAAAAATCGAAACAAGCAGGTAACTAACACATGTCTGACTTATTGTTATTGCCGCCAGCTTTGTTATTTCGCCGGTTTGTTATTTCCAACAATACGAGTTACCAATACTTGTAAACTACGCGCGCCAATGTATCTGTAAGATTAAAAAATTGAAAAATCGGTATGGAGAACCATACATGACTTCCATGTTCGCAGATTATATATAAAATCATTTGGTACTGTCTTTATGCGTACCCGCAGTCATTTCGATAATGCGATTTTTGGGCTTCGATATGTAGTGAATATCGCACATAATTTTATGTAGTGAAAGAATTATACAAATTTTAATTTTGTATGTTGCAAAATAGTTGGCTGGTGATTGCAATAGATTTCGTTTGTAATTTTTTAATGGAAAATGACTGTAGTAGTAATTTGTCACCGAGTCGTGGCTGTGACACCAAAAATTGATTATGTTAGGTTAACATGAAAACTGAAATTATACATGGAAACCAATACGTGTGTAATGTAAAACTATTTTTTTCTTAAACCACGAAAAACCCAACTCGAACCAAGGGTCAACCCCTTGCCTATTATTATAGGCCTACATGTCACTTGTTTGTGGCAGAACTCGTTTTTTTGGTAAAATTCGTTTCCCGACAAGTTTTGTGACTAACAAAAAACAAACATCTATTATGTACAATTTGTAGAGCATATGTTGTCATTCCTTAATACAGTGTTTTTGTTTTTTCATTAACCATAAATATTTGTATTTTTCATTTTATTTTTGCTGTTGTTTTTTCCAATTTGTAAACTTTAAAACGTTAGGTTCTTTATTTTAAGTGTTACTCTGTTATACCCATTGTATTACACGTTTAATGTTATGTTTTCTCAACCACAGCTTTTATTTATTTTAGGAGTAAACTAAAAACCCAAAACCCTTATTACCTAACTCCCAAATGAAAACAACACGTATTTTTGCTTTACATTAAGAAATAGGGCAATTTACAATTAGTACACTTCTTCTTTTCCACACCGTAATATACCGATACAATCGCATATTAAAAACATCGAAATGTATTGCGGGTACTTATACAGTTCCAATCATTTACTTGAATTCGGTTCGATAATTCCTAAAAAAATATAGAATTTTGTCAAAGTGAAATAAAATGTTTCCGTAGAAACTATTTCTTTGTTGTCAATAACGTAGTACACATATAAAACCTATAAAAATTTGCTTCCTCCATCAACTACCATTTTAATTTATAAAAAAATTACCCCCTCCCCCCTTCAACTACGCTTTTCATTTATAGATATTTCATCTACCTTTCTACAGTGGATTATTATGACCTTCTTTTCAGGATACTTTATTTATCAAAATTAAGCACTTTACTCTTGTTAAAACGTAAAAGGTTGCAGGTAAACTACCCCTTCCCCTTAACCGATCTTCACCAAAATCAGTAGGCCTAGAGTCCTCTACAATTCAGGACTGTATGCAAAACATTATTTGATTCTGTTTGAATTTGCGGCTGTTATCGTTTGCCATAGAAAAGATTCTACACACACACTACTACACACACACAGACACTTTTCGAAAATATCGGTATGGAGAACCATACATGACTTCCATATTCTAAGATTTATATTTAAAATCATTTTCGAAATGAAATATTACCACAGAAACTACTTCTTTCTACTTACTGCTTCAGCCTTAACCACAGTACTGTGGTCACTAACGTATACCACCTCACGTTATCGCACTCGATTTTCACTGATGATGGAAGTCGATGGCATTGCCGAAACGTCTGGTTTTGTAGAAAACATTGGACTACGGCCTAATATCCCGGGAAGGAATTTTAACAAAAACTTCTTCTTTGTTGCCGATAACGTTGTACACACATATATATATATATATAAAATATGCATAAAATTAATGGCTTGTAAAAGTTAATGATTGATCTCCATTAAGTAGTGCCCAAGTTTCCAAAGTTTTAGTATTATGATGTCCGTAATTATGTAAACATCAGAGCAGGTTTAGTGTGAATGAGGGTACACTGTGGACAAAAATTTTCAACATTTCCTATTGAGCGTTGCTTAGAGTAAAGCTGCGAATCTACCGTGTATGTTTCGCAGAACAAACACGCGAAAAAGAACGAGCGCTCCGAAGTCACTCATGGACCCTCAGCATCTTGCAGAGGGTTCATTCCCTAAAGACGAAAAGTCTGTCTATGAATCGTTCCTCTGTAAACACGTGCAGTTACACTGCCCAGCGATCCACAGGAAGCAAATTGATGTCCATTTTTTTTCGGCTTGCACGCGTTATGTTGGTGTGGGTTTCGGCACTTTCCATTTAAAAAGCGTGCAAATGTAAGAAAATAAACATGAGTGAGGCCAGAAATAACGTGAATTGTGTGTGTGTGTGTGTGTGTGTGTGTGTGTGTGTATGTGTGTGTGTGTGTGTGTGTGTGTGTGTGTGTGTGTGTGTGTGTGTGTGTGTGTGTGTGTGTGTGTGTGTGTGTGTGTGTCTTACCTGCCTTTTTATTGCTGTAGGCATAATAATAAAATGGAAACGTAAACATTACATAACTGAGATATGCTTACCTGCCACGAACGATATATTATTTTATACATGGCGGAGTTCAGTGACATACACACGTACAGAAGAATTATATATATAAAATATTAACTCATACATAATTTACATTAAAATGAAAAAATTATAATTTTATTCCCTGGCAACAAAATTATTTTATTGTTAACAATCACCATTGTTTGAAAAAGTTTAAATGAATTTTCAAGTACTTTACTGTTGTTAAAACGTAAAAGGTTGCAGGTAAACTACCCCTTCCCCTTAACCGATCTACACTAAAATCAAAAGTCCTTGAGATCTTTACAATTTAGGGACTTATACAAAAAATTGTTTGATTCTGTTTGAATTTGCGGCTGTTATCGTTTGCCATAGAAAATACCCTTGTTAAAAAAACGTTGCAGGTAAACTACCCCTTTCCCTTAACCGATCTTCACCAAAAACAATAGGTCTTGAGAACTCTACAAATCAGGGCTGTATGCGAAACATTATTTGATTCTGTTTGAATTTGCGGCTGTTAACGTTTGCCAAAAAAAAAAATTTCCCTTGATAAAAAAAAACCGTTGCAGGTAAACTACCCCTTTCCCTCAACCGATCTTCACCAAAAACAATAGGTCGTGAGTACTCTACAAATCAGGCCTGTATGCAAAACATTATTTGATTCTGTTTGAATTTGCGGCAGTTATCGTTTGCCATAGAAAAAAAATCTACACAGACACATAGACAGACAGACACACACACACACACACACACACACACACACACACACACACACACACACTTTTCGAAAAACGACTTTTTTTCATGTTTTGAGTGTAGTACAATCAGAATCTGCAATAATCTCGAACACGATTTTTTTTGCCATCATCATTCCTTAAGGAATATGGAAGTAAAATGACTTTTACTTCCATGTTCCTTAAGGAAATGGAAGTATGGTGATGGCAAAAAAAATCGTGTTCGAGATTATTGCAGATTCTGATTGTACTACACTCAAAACATGAAAAAAAGTCGTTTTTCGAAAAGTGTCTGTGTGTGTGTGTGTGTGTGTGTGTGTGTGTGTGTGTGTGTGTGTGTGTGTGTGTGTGTGTGTGTGTGTGTGTGTGTGTCTATCTGTCTATCTGTCTGTCTGTGTGTCTAGAGATTTTTTTTCTATGGCAAACGATAACAGCCGCAAGTTCAAACAAAATCAAATAATGTTTTGCATACAGCCCTGATTTGTAGAGTACTCACGACCTATTGTTTTTGGTGAAGATCGGTTGAGGGAAAGGGGTAGTTTACCGGCAACGGTTTTTTATCAAGGGTAATTTTTTTTATCTACGGTAAACGATAACAGCCGCAAATTCAAACAGAATCAAATGATGTTTTGCATACAGCCCTGTATTGTAGAGTTCTCAATACTTATTGGTGTTTGTGAAGATCGGTTAAGGGACGGGGTAGTTTACCTGCAACGTTTTATGTTTTAAAAGGGTATTTTCTATGGCAAACGATAAGAGCCGCAAATTCAAACAGAATCAAATAAGTTTTTGCAAACATAGATGAAATATCTATAAATGAAGAGGTTAGGTGAACGGGGTGGGGGTAATTTTCTATTATTAAAAATTATAGTTGAAGATGGAGGGGAGAATTTTTTATATGTGTACTACGTTATCGGCAACAAAGAAGTAGTTTTTTGTTAAAATTGTTTTCCCGGGCTCTTTAGCCGTAGTCCAATGTTTTCTGCAAAACCAGACTTTTCGGCAGTGCCATCGACTGCCATCATCGGTGAAAATCGAGTGCGAAAACGTGAGGTGGTATACGTTAGTGACCACAGTACTGTGGTTAATGCTGAAGCAATAAGTAGAAAGACGTAGTTTCTATGGAAATATTTCATTTCGAATATGATTTTAAATATAAATCTTAGAACATGGAAGTCATGTATGGTTCTCCATACCGATCGGTTATGGGAAAGGGGTAGTTTACCTGCAACGTTTTATGTTTTAACAAGGGTATTATCTATGGAAAACGATAACAGCCGAAAATTCAAACAGAATCAAATAATTTTTTGCATACAGCCCTGATTTGTAGACTGCTCAAGACCTATTGTTTTTTGTGAAGATCCGTTAAGGGAAAGGGGTAGTTTACCAGCAACGTTTTTTTATCAAGGGTAATTTTTTCTATGGTAAACGATAACAGCCACAAATTCAAACAGAAGTAAATAATGTTTTGCATACAACCCAGAATTGTAGAGTTCTCAAGACTTGTTGGTTTTGGTGAAGATCGGTTAAGGGAATAGGGTAGTTTACCTGCAACATTTTATGTTTTAACAAGGGTAATTTTTTCTATGACGAACGATAACTGCCGTAAATTAAAACAGAATCAACTACTCTTTTGCATACCTTTTTGTATTATACAGAACTCAAGGTCTGTTGATTTTGTTGAAGATCGGTTAAGGGAATGGGGTAGTTTACAAGCAACATTTTATGTTTTAAGAAGGATAATTTTTTTACGAAAGATAACTGCCGTAAATTCAAAGAGAATCAAATAATTTTTTTGCATACTTTCCTGAATTGTAGAGAACTCAAGGCCTACTGATTTTGGTGATGATTGGTTAAGGGAAAGGGGTAGTTTACCTGCAACAATTTATGTTGTAACAAGAGACATGTTTTCATGACGAACGATAACTGCCGCACATTCAAACAGAATTAATTATTTTTTTGCATGCATCCCTGCAGTGTTGAAGACTGAAGGTCTATAGATTTTTGTGAAGATCGGTTAAGAGAAAGGGGTAGTTTACCTGCAACATTTTATGATTTAACAAGAGTAAAGTACTTAATTTTTATAAATAAAGTATCCTGATAAGAAGCTCATAATAATCCACTGTAGAAACGTAGATGAAATATCTATAAATGAAGAGGTTAGGTGAACGGGGTGGAGGTAATTTTCTATTATTAAAAATTATAGTTGAAGGTGGAGGGGAGAATTTTTTATACGTGTACTACGTTATCGGCAACAAAGAAGTAGCTTTTTGTTAAAATTGCTTCCCGGGCTGTTTAGCCGTAGTCCAATGTTTTCTGTAAAACCAGACTTTTCGGCAGTGCCATCGACTGCCATCATCAGTGAAAATCGAGTGCGAAAACGTGAGGTGGTATACGTTAGTGACCACAGTACTGTGGTTAATGCTGAAGCAATAAGTAGAAAGACGTAGTTTGTATGGAAATATTTCGTTTCAGTAAAATCATATTTAAAATATGATTTTATATATAAATCTTAGAACATGGAAGTCATGTATGGTTCTCCATACCGATATTGTTTCATGTGTTGATGGTAGTACAATCAGAATCTGCCGTTACCTCGAACACGATATTTTTCGCTATGACTTATACTTCCATTTCCTTATGGAACATGGAAGTAAAAAAATTAGTTTGTTTTTATTTCAAAAATATCGATTAAATGTTTTACCTAGTTAGTTGGTAACATAAAAAACTATTTTTCTTGTTTTAAAAATAATTGTTTATACGTTTTTCGTTAAGTGAGCGATCCTACTCTCCTGCTCGTTTGGAACTCTTACATAATCCGGCAACTGGATCTGGCAAGGACGAATAAATCTGTCGATAAAAACTACTCGTTATTACGAGTGGTACTTGAAACAAGAGAATTCAACAAACAACCATTGACATACGACAAGTTGTTCTGTTATAATCGTACGTTTGCTACAAATTATAGTCAGTTACTATGATGGTTTGAATAAATTTTAGCAGTAACTTAAATACATTTTTGCATGAATTCTGAAGCTTACAATACATGACTACCTGTACGAACAGCCAATAATTTATAAAGATAGATCACAACGAAACCAATAATATTAGTTAAGTGTACAAATTATATTTGCAAACGCTCTTTAGTGAATACACAAGTGATCCCAATATTGAAGAATGTTTTTTAGGCTGTTTAAAACTGTTTTCGTTTGCCATAATTTCTCAAATTCTCCGCTATTGTATCCGGCATCAGGTTTTTCAAAAACCTAATAGAACCGTTTATTTGGAATAAACCTGAGTGCAGATAAACAACGTTTCAGCAACTGGCGAGTACGAAGGCTTCAGTTAAAATATACAGTCTACACTAAATTACAAAATTTTTGGTTAAAACTTCTCGACTGCAATTAAAGAAAAAAAGCGGGATTCTTTCGTGAGCTTCAAATTGTTTTAGTAGTTCAAACTACTGATCGGTTGTAATTCAATATTGTAAAAATTTAGGCGAGTTTCATTGATCTCGTGTACGAACTCATGCGGGTAATACGTGTTTGATGTTTTGTGACAAAGACGCAGGTTCGCGTACAAAATCACCGGCTGTTGTGAAACCAAAATGCATGTAGGCCTATTGCAAAGCTTGTGTCGCTGTGTGTGGTTGTGTATGCGATGTGTTTAGTCACCCCTTACAATAAACAAATCAGATCTCTGTACCGTCACCTCAGACATTCCTTTATAATTGACTCATGCTTCCTTGCGTATGCGTCACTAATCACCAGTAATGGAAAGCGCGCACTGAGTCTGCATGAAAGTTATGTACAGCAGTAGATATGCACACGCACAAAACTTGTTCAAAACAAAAATAACTTAAATTTACTTAGTCAAACTACGGTTGTGTGCGTTAATCCTACGCATGGCTGTCCACTCGGCTCTCTGTTGTAACGCATTAATCAATGCAACAAATTAACTGTAGCGTAGAAAGTCAGTCGAGTCTGTCATCATCAGGTGCAATGTTGAAATACCACGACCGTGAGTTGTAATGTCACTTCGTATACGACTAATGGTGCCGGCCATTACTAACATTTGAGAACTAGAAATCGAACTGATCTAAATACTTAAAAACCTGTTCTATAGTAGCAGTGTGGTGAACAGCACGTGAACTATTTGTAGTTTGTGTGTGTCCGCGTACCAGTGTATACAACAAACCATTCAGTAATGGAAAATAAACAACTATGAGCTGGTGTGTGTGTGTGTGTGTGTGTGTGTGTGTGTGTGTGTGTGTGTGTGTGTGTGTGTGTGTGTGTGTGTGTGTGTGTGTGTGTGTGTGTGTGTGTGTGTGTGTACCTAACGTTCTGTATTTTTGTTTCCACACACCCCTTTACTGCAGGAACCTCACTATAGTAATTCATGTTACAGCAATCGAATTTTAACACCGGTGTCACTCTCATTTTTCAATATCATCTTGTGGATGTACCTGAAGTTGACGCCGGAAGTGATGAAACAACGATACAATTACAATGTGCGTTACTTTTCCGAAAGCTAACAAACACTTATATGTTAATATGTGTTAGATTTCCCTAATGAGTGTGTGTGTGATAATGGAATACACCGACAGTTATTTAACGACGTTTGCAAAGTTGACCAACGGGACGTAGCTACAAAGTTATTTTCAATAACTGTTCTGCGCTCTACAAAAAAACAACAAAACGCGAGAAATATAACAACTGGAAACATTACGAGACAGGCATGTAGTCTAGTGCGGTGCAACAGACATTCTAGAATTCGTAACCGGTGATAAACAAAAATGTATAAAGCATGAATCATTCTGTAAATAACGGCTGACAAGTACGTTTTTACATTTTGTTTATCGCAAATATTCCTTGGTCGGTGTTTGCAGATATGAAGTACGAATTTGATTCCTTCGTTGCACATATTGGTTGGTTCTTCGTCGTACTGTGTTGTCAGCATTAACTATGAATCAAAGCTTATCAGCTACTTGCGCACAGCATCTGCTGAAAGGAATTTTCTCGACGTATTCACTTATCATCAGTGGCGTAATTAAGAGGTTTAGACGCCCCTGGCAACGTTTCAAGGTGGCCCACCTTCGATTCCCATTCTTATGATTCTTATAATATCCGAGTAATTTCTATACTCTTATGAATCTAGCTGAATAGGCCGTGTCAAAGAAGAAGAGTTCGAATCTGACGCCGGGGTAATAAAACATATTTCCTCGCGCATATGCACTGAAGTCAAACAGTCTTGAATCATTTTGTAACTGAATCGGTAAGCTGATCTAGAAAGCTATTCCAGAACGTAAAGACGTCCATAATATGCTATGTTCTGCGGATATTTACCGAATTTCTTGTACACTAGTAATGTGTAACATATGTCTTTCTATGTCATGCACAGTGGGCCTTCCCTACAGTGTATTAATTATCTTCTTCACATCACCGATTCAGCTGACAATCGCAAGATACATAAATATCGTCTAGTCAGTCAGTGTACTGTTAAGACTGCTCTCTAACAAAATAAATAAATATATAAAGATAAAGAAAACTAGAAAGAAAATGGGACCCCTCTACCTTGTAGCCCCCGGGACATGTACCCCTCTGTAGTTAACGCTCCTGTACGTAGTCTACACAAATTTCTATTAGATATTTTAAAACATATTAGCATTCCTACCGAAGGGAAAATTCTAATGAAAAATTTAAGAAGATTTATTTAAAATGCTATTTATAATTATTTAAATTTAAAATAAGAATAAGATACTGTAACAAAGAAACAACTGATTAAATACAATAAATAGTTCATTCAGAAAAGCTGTAATACAACATCGGTTTAGCTGTTGTAATCGCTGTATTTCTGCAACCCGTTTAATTATTACGTACGTTAGGATTTTCCGTTTTCTGCTGAGTCAAAGCCTCCCTTCCCTAGCCAGTGTCCCTAGTCTACCTGAAACTTTTACTAATACGTTGTCATCCCTCTATCTACTGAAAAGAGTAGTGGTTTTGATATCTCTCAGCTTCCAATATAGCAGCGTCCGTGATTATCTAACGTCTTCTCTCGTAGTTAATGTCTCACTCATCTCCACTTTATTTTCCTAATTCTGTAAAACATTGTCTATTGTAGTTTGGTTGTCAATATATATAATTGTTTCCTTACCTCTCTTTGTCAAGCCTAGCACGATCAATTCTATATTTGGCTACGTAGTCCAAACTTTTTTTACCATTTCGATGTACATTGAATGGTACAATTCTTACGTCATCGCAGAAACCACACATTGATTCAAAGCCTTCATTCTCAATTTTTTACAAAAAGAACAATTTTTTATTTCAAAAATAAAATATTCATGTTTTTTCTTAACATTAATGATTTTGTTCAATGGTGACAAAAAAAAACCAGTAGAGACATTTTGTCATTTATTTAGTCGCCATTTTTTCTTACTACTTCACCTAAATACCCTTACACAATTGTCAGAACTTTACCACCAATTAGTATTCCACCTGCCAGTGAAACTTTATTATACATTACATTTTCACACAACAGCCATATTTATTCTGACAACAGCTATCATAGTTGGGTCTCATCTTCTCTAACTCCGCTGATCGCCCAAAACAATACCATTTGGGAAGTGTATTCCGTCTGCTTCTAGTTTCCCCATTCTAATCGCCTGAAACAAATCTTTCAACAATCGTTTCGGCGGTATCCTCTTTGTTGCAATCTCTCTGTCTACTGGTAAATTGCTCACTTCTGTTTATCTATTTATTTGATAACTTGGGAAGTTTATACATGCTGGGTTATTGTATATTTCGTATACGTTCTGAAAATTCCCATTCTTATCTCTTATCCCCTAAACCGTTCATTATGAAACTTGTGTAGACTAAATAAAAATATTTCTTCAAATTTAAAATGTTATACAAAGATATTTGCACCGTTCTTGAAATTCTTCAGTTATAGACTTTGTATAGTGCTGAGAAAAATGAAATTGGTTCAGAATTTTCCAGTTCATACCAGCCATCATTTTTGTACTACACTAGTAATACTGAATTTTTCCTTAGTAATCTGACGCATTAGTTAAAAAGCTTCTTTAACTTCTCCGCATTCGTAATCTTACAGTGTCATTCCGTGTTCATTCTATCATTAACTCTTTAATTCCTTTTTTTTATATTTCTCATTATTCAGACTAATTCTTCCTACAAAACGTGTGGAGTGTGATAATTCCTTGTCATAAGGTTTATTATTGGTTTGCAGAGTTCTGTGTATTCACTCTTACATCGTTCTACATTATCTTCTTTATTTTCCTTCTTTTTTGAATTATTTTTCTTTAATAATATTTTTATTTATGTTCTAATTGTGATCAGCTATTTCTTTCGTTTAGCCACTATTGTTTCAGTCATTTTGTTATCGGCGTTTTTTACGTTCACTTTATCTAGTTGAAGTACCGTACTTGATATGTTTTCCAGTTTCACTCGTTAATTCACCTGTCTGCGTTGTGTTTACTGATAGGCCTACCTATAAAATCTGAATGTTTTGTACTTTTGTTTGGAACTTATTTCTTTCATCAGAGATATTTACGAACATCTTTCCTCCTTCTTACAAGTTTTTACGATGACTACTTGTACTAAAACTGTTTATCATTAACACATATTTTACAATACTTTTTCCTCTAGTCATAACGACGTTTGTTTCATTCTTTGAACTTTTGTCTGGACTTCTCTAGGTACTATATTTTCTGTTGTCCTTTTCCTTGAATTATGCAAAATATTTAATCCTTCCGTTGCTTCGAATGCTATCAGATTGTTTCCCTTTTTAGTTATCTATCTAAATTCAAACTGACTTAAAAACGCTCTGGTGTTTTCAGGATACCACAAGACTCCGACGAGACAACCAAATAATTAAATAAATCCACTATTTTATTTGAAAAATTATTCCATTAATTTATTAAAAAAGTACAAAAGTACCAATACAGTTTTTCTGATGAAATCTTATATTTGTGCATAATGAAAACTACAATATCTGCGCTTAACATTACACGCATTAACGGTTTGAAACTTTAGATATTTAATACGTAATTTTCTCTTTGTTTTTAATATTTATAAACTATTATTATTAATATATTTTGTGTGTATACATACAAGTTTATTAATATTAATATTATTAATATTTTATTTGTGCGTCTAAACGGTTGGTAGAAAATACATAAATAATAAATTATTACCATTACATGTTATAACACTTCGCGAATCGTTTTAGAAACAATTCTAAGCACAACGTTTCGACCTCTAAAAATCTGAGATCGTCCTCCGGTCTAAATACTTTGTACTCAGATCGTCCTCCGGTCTAAATACTTTGTACTCAGATCGTCCTCCGGTCTAAATACTTTGTATTCAGGTCGTCCTCCGGTCTAAATACTTTGTACTCAGATCGTCCTCCGGTCTAAATACTTTGTACTCAGATCGTCCTCCGGTCTAAATACTTTGTACTCAGATCGTCCTCCGGTCTAAATACTTTGTACTCAGGTCGTCCTCCGGTCTAAATACTTTGTACTCAGATCGTCCTCCGGTCTAAATACTTTGTACTCGGTACAAGAAAAGATGTCGTCACAACTTACCAACAAAAAGATTATTAATTAACAGAAACAGAAAATTTTTACTTACCAAGGAGGATTACAGACCGTCTTAGGAGGATTTGCCCTCTGGACACAAAAGAAAAGAAGACTATTTTTAAGATTTCTATTTATATGTATAGTTTTAAGATTCGTGTAAATTCGAGTAATTAAATTGGTCAGAAAAAGATTCATAATTAACAATGAGGGCATATACGCATAACAAAGTGTTTCTAAGTTGTCAGTAATACAAAGAACATTCTTGCTCGTTGTAAATGTTTGTTTGCCATTCGTACATCAGTAAGGATAACGTAATTACGCCTCACGGCGACGGTAAACGTATCCGTTGCGTTGGAGTAAAGGGGCACACGTCGCGTCGTGTGTGAAGGAAGTCTCGTGGCAATGACAACTTGTTTCCACACAATTCACTTTACGTTTCATTCACAGTTTATTCATTCACAAGTGACCGTGTTCTCAGCTTACGTTTACTTTTAGTATCCGCGTCCTGATGTAAACGTTGCTGAACAAACACGTTGAAAACGTAAACTACCTAACCGTGAATAGTTCTTAAGTTATTCCCCGAACTATATTTATTCCTGCGTATGTAGTGCTAACAAATCAAAATAAAACTTCTAGACATGTTCCTTAAGCTTGATACCTGAATTGTTTTCTGACACCACATTCACTCAATTTCATAAAATCCACATAAGCAATTCAAGTAATGGGTACACGACATTACTTAGTACGATTGTATGCTCAATAAGCTGCAGAACTCATACACCGTTTTGAATGAAGTATTAGGAAATATTTCAATTACGGAAGAAATGACAAAATTCTGATTACTCTACTATGTCTTTAGTAATATAACAATGGTAGAGCACACGATCATACACAATAAACACTAAAAATTCTGATTTGCATTACAATTCCCTTTAGTCTCACACCGTGCTCGATTTTCACAATTTTTCAAAGTGTTGCTCTCTTTTATAGTCCCAGGAGTCCCAGAATTTTGAATTTCCAAACATTAACACTACAATCAGATGTTAGTTTAAAGTCTCTTTTATTTGATACCCCACGTTATTTTTGTGATTTTAAACAGATTTCTCCACTTTTTGGACCCTGACGTCCAAAATTTTTTTATTTTCAAAAATCAACACTATATTCAGATTGCGGTTAAATTCCCTTTAATTTGATACCCCACATGAGCTTTCGAAATTTACTTGCATTTTTGCCACCCGCCTCTTATTTTGGGGAGTGATCGATCTCAAAAACATTAGGGCTCTGTAGGGTAAAATTATGGACACGCATGCCAAGTTTTACGAAAATCGGTTGTTGTGTCAAAATTTATCGTGAGGCAAACCCCAAATAGACAGACAGAAAATGTCACACGGTCCAGTTAAAACTGAGAATTAGCTGAGCTCGTTCAACAAGAATTGATAAAATTAACGAGCAGTTCAAAATCTGTTAAACTTATTACTTAGCCATGTGTTGTCGCGTTTCTCGAGCGACAAAAAACATATGCAGTCATCGATTTGATATATAGATGCCTTGAAAGTTAACAGTACATTTAAAATATTTTAACATGTTTTTAAAAATTATAATAAAAATCCAGTTAATTTGTTCAATTCGGACATTGTGTAGTATCAATTGAATTAAACAACTTACTATCTACTTAGCTTGAGTTCATTTGATGTTGTAATCTTTGTATCTCAAAACACACACACATGCGCGCGCGTTCATTTTTAGTATCCATTCACATATTAAAGTATAAGTCTACATTTATAGAGTGGATATACTTTTAGTAACCACTTTTGTTGGTGTGTGTGTGTGTGTGTGTGTGTGTGTGTGTGTGTGTGTGTGTGTGTGTGTGTGTGTGTGTGCGTGCGCGCGCGCGCCTTATTAATTGTTTTACCAAACTCTGACAAATACTACATGTTTGTAGAACTTTCTGCGTTTAATAAGTGAATGCAGTTGTTCTCTTTGGCTGGGCGTTACAGTACTACGTTGTCCCCCCCATGACTGAAGTGGCCGCCGTTGGTGCAGCCGAAACGTCTGGCAATTCTAAACATTTGAATATTGGACCACGCCCTAACAGTTCGGTAAACATCTTCCCATCTTAAGTAAACATTTAACTTCATTTATTACAGACTTTTTAGTGTAGTTTCATTCCATTACGAGTATAGGAACAAGAGATATTAAAGTTAAATGGAAAAGCCCTTTATACTTAAACTTAGGCCTATTTAAATCGATTTAACGTCATAAATATTCAGAATATTAGTAGACGTTGACTTTCTGACGAACGACAGACTAAGCCAAAATACAAGTCAAACAGCTAAGCGCTGTAGTCTCAATTAATGGTAAATGACTTCGATTTAATAGGACTTGCGATCTGAAGCAATGTCAGAAACAGCGGAATTATTTAAGAATATTAAAGTAAACGGTGTTTAAAAAAGTAGATCAACAGAGACGACCAAATATGAGATGGAGTGGTTAATATTACCAGTAATCTGTAAATATGTATAAGGCAGGAAAGAAACAGCACAGATTCCGAGCGTCGAAACAAAACATCCCAACAATCGAAGTTTCGCAAAGCTATTACCAGGACGTATAAGACTTATAGTTATGGATTCCTGGACAAAGTTCATAAAATCAAAGCCTCCAAAGAGTGAAATAAAGATTTTAAGATTAGTTTAACAAACGTGGAGTAAAGGTGTTATTATTGTTGCATATTTTTTGCATTACTAATTTTCAAGTAAGGTGTGATAAAAATGCTAAATATTTTTCAATTTTTTAAAGTTGATCGAACGTTCCGTATATGACGTCTGTAGATGATAAAATCGCTCAACCGTAAGTGAAAACCAAACGTAACATTTGGTATAAAGTATATAGTCACATCGTACACTATCTCTCCGATACAAGGTTGTTCAGTTTGCTTAGGAATGAGATAAGTGGGGAAGTCCACTAGTGTGGACACGATGTTTTGTTTAATACAAATGTTTTGTCCTGGCAACGCTAATCGTCAATACTATGAATTTATTTAAAATCTGGTATCTGCTGGTAAGCACGTGCTACCACTGAGGAATGCACGTCGTTCTCACCGAACATCCCTGCTGTTACGAAGCATGTTTGCCGTGTTGTCGTGACTGCGGTCTTCTCCATATTACTTCTTCTGTATTGTACATTCCTACAAACCGTAATGTGTTTTGTGTCATGTTCTACAATTTTACATTTTATATCATTATATTATTACATTGTGGTATACGTAACCACATTTGTTTTTACTTCAAGAAGTATAGTTATTTATTTGACATAAATAATGATGTTTAGTTTAAATATATATGTATTTTTTAACGTGTAAGTAACGTGTCACCATCATGATCATCGTCTTCACATCACGGCGTAGGCAAGGTTCTGCCTGTTCCGCCTCCAGCCACCTCTTCCATACACATGCTATAGGCTTACATTTGCAGACTTGTTTCATCAGTCTTGAGTCTGCCATTCTTTCTAAATGATCTTTCCACCGTGTAAGTAATGTTCCTAACATTATTATCGTCGCTGACAGGAGGACAGGAGTTTTTGTGTTTAAAAACTTATAAAGTAAAACAAACCACTTTAGTAGAGATTAAAATCCCTTCCTGTAGTAGGATAGATTAAACTTCGGTTCGCACATCATCAAGGTAAATGCCGAACATAGGAGGACAAAGCGAGTTAAGAGAAAACTGTCCAGCGTAGTTCAGAGCAAGCCCTTGTACGCAGCGCCAATATCGGTAAACTGAAAAAGAAATTACATTCGAAGGAAAATGGAGTCAGTGCAGATGTGCGCAGCACATCCAAATTCTTAGTAGCCCAAATGTTATACTACATAAACTGTTAGGTATCTGTTAGGTGAGCCTTCGTAGCTTTTGGTTGTTGGTGGGGTATGAAAATGTGTAATATCAGGACCAGATGTAATAAAGCTGTAATCACACCTATCAACAATGTGTTGCGTTTACAATTGTGTTAGGTTTCAGCATTGTTCATATCTAAGATTTGTTTCTTGTTTCTGGTACTGAGAGCACCTGTAACCGTCTTCGCGATGACAAAAACATAAAATACGACTTTCCCAAAACTACTAGATATAGGAGAATGTACTTTTCACCTACAGAGAAGAAGAAGGAGGAGGAGGAGGAGGTATTTTTCACCTTGATATAGAAGAAGGTATTTGTGTTTTTGTATTTTCTTTTCTTTCAAAGATACGACCCTTCAATGGTGTTCAATAAAATTTTTAATTTAACGATCGTCAGTAAATAAAGAGTGTAAACACCGGGCGTGATGTTTATTGTACACGCCAATTGATAGAATAACCGTATTTCTTCGTTATCGATTTCATTTGCTCCTTCATCTTTAATTTTTACTTCTATATAGCCTTAATTGCTCGGACAATCTAAAAAGTCATTTATCATTTCGGACAAACTAAAGCGAACAATATCTGAATGTTACATAACTATGTACAACACAACTGTCTTGGCGGTTCTACAGTCACAGTCCGTGATATAACATTCTACCTACTGATTTTCACATAGTCCGCAGCATGCTTTCTACATATATGCCTACTACAATGACAGATCAACTCAAATTTATGTATATACACCATAACATTAAACGCAGATGCCAGGTCATACAATTATAGGTGTCATATTACCAGTGACAGTAGCAGAGAGAACGCGTTACAGGTGTACAGTGGGTTTGGGGCGCAGTTGCGTACCTGTCATTCTACAAACACATCGCGTTATTTACTGGTCACCTATCGATATCAGTTCGATACTGTTACTCGACTCACATCTTTATCGCTGCCAATAAAACTCAGATAACCTGAATCAATACTGAACAGAGAGGTGCGAGATGTTATCACACCGAACACTTGCAGTCCACTTGTCATTTTTCAAAATAAGGACGTTGTTTTTTTATCAATTTTACTTTTAAAAGTGAAGTCACTAGACATTTTATATATAAATACAACAAGTTAAAAAAATTTCTACTTAGTTTTTAAACAAGTCTTATTTCGTCACTGCAATTTAATTTCTCTTTTCTTTACATCACTGTCATTATAATCCTCTTCTTTTCATCCTCCGCCTCTTTATTCTTCTTTTTTTATTCTTTTTCTTTTTTTTTCTTATTATATTCCCTTCTCTTTCACTTCCTTTCATTTGTTTCCTCTTGTTCTTCTTTTATTTGTATGTTTGTCCTCACAGAGCCGTTACTATGTTGTAAAGTTTTGTACCCCCCCCCCCCCAATAAATGCCAAAGCTTTCGCTTTGATACAAGACAATCGCTCAATAATTCTAGTTTTTTTTAATTATCTATGCTGTGGTCCTGTGTATATAACTAACCTCTGTATACATAAATATATATATTCAAACACTTTTTACTACAGTCCGTTTCTTGATGTATATATTATATTTAATTTTTATAATGAATTTACCTCAAGATATTTCTTTCCTTATTAGGAACATGTTTCGAGAACCATTGTGTTCTCATCCTCAGCTTTCGTGATTTTGCATCAGGTGAAGTATTTGTTTGTTGGCTGGTCGTTATTGTGGTTTCTTGTTGTCTCTGGTATTTTAAAGTGGTATTATTGTATGTGATTGTGGTGTATGTATTAGTATTTTGTGTATTTTCGATGTTGAGTGCTTCGAAAATTGTGTCATGTTTTGTATTGATTTGTATTTGTTCAGGGATTAGTTTGTTTTGTGTTTTATGTTTGTATATTTGTAAATTTTCCCAAATGTTCATTATGGTGCCTTTGTGTGGTATGTGTTTTATTAGTGTCATGTTGGTTATGTTTGGGAATTCATGTCCAGTGTTTATTGCATGTGTGGCCAAATTAGATTTGTATATTTCAGGTTTTTTGTATGCGTTTAGGTGTTCAAAATAACGTTTTTCAGTTGTTTTTTGTTTGTCCTATGTAACATTTATTGCAATCTTGGCATTCAATTTTGTATATACCATTGGTTGTTGTATTATCTTTGTTGTGTAGGTTATTTAATTTTTGTAGATTATTTTTGTTAGTTTTGTATGCTATTTTAATGTCTGTGTTCTTAAACAGTTTTGTTAGCTTTGTCATTTTATTATTTATGTATGTAAATGTGTCCCATTTTTTATTGTTGTTATTATTTTTGTTTTGTTCATTTTGATTAATTCTTAATTGTTCAGTTTTTATTTTTTATTTGATTTTATTTTCTATTTTGTTTACAGTGTTTTTATTATATCCATTTTCACAAGCAATTTGGTATATTATATTTCTTTCTTTGTCTGTTTCTTGTTTGTTTAGGGGTATTTTGTACATTCTGTTAAATATTGAATAGAATGCTGCCATTTTATGTTGTGGTAGGTGGTCAGAATGGTTAGGTATAATGATGTTAGTGGAAGTTGGTTTCTGTATATTGCATATTGTAGGTGGTTATTGTATCTTGTGATGGTTATGTCTAAATAGTTGATTTTGTTGTGATTTTCTTTTTCTTCTGTAAATTGTATTTTTGGATGTATGTTATTGATTTGATTTAATATGTTATCTGCATTTGTATTTTTGTTACTTGATACATATAGCCCATCATCTACATATCTTATCCAAATGCCATTTGGATAAAAGGATTTTATAATATTTTGTATTTTGTTGTCTATATGTTGTAAGAATATTTCTGCTATTATGCTAGATAATGGAGATTCCATTGCCAATCCTTCTTGTTGTTGATAAATTTTGCTATTGAATTCAAAGTAATTTTGTTTTAGTAAGTTGGAGGCTATTTTTTATTTCAGTTATATATTGTGTGTCTTCATTTTGTTCTTTAAGTTTGTTTCTTATTATGTCTATTGTTTCATCAATTGGAATGTTGGTGTACATATTTGTGATGTCATATGATGTGAAAAATGTGTTTTCATTTATATTTATTACTTTTAGTTTGTCTATTAATTCGTACGTATTCCTTATGTTGTGATAATTATTTGTTAGATGGTTATTTCTTAGTTTTTGTGCTATTATTTTTGCTATTTTGTATGTAGGCGCTTTTTTGAAGTTGATTGATGCTCGTATTGGGTTGTTTAATTTGTGTATTTTTATTAGGCTATTCATTTTAGGTGGTTCTGGATTATTATTTATATATATATATATGTCTGTATTTTTATTGTTAAAAATGTTTTGAGCTGTTTTTATTAGTTTTATTGTTTGTTTAAGACATTTTTCTGTTGGGTCTTTATTTAATTGTATGCAATCATTGTTGACGAAGTCTTCAGTTTTTCTGATGTAGTCTGTTTTGTCAATAATTTCTGTTGCCTGGCTTTTGTCTGCTTTTGTTATGATTAAATTGTTGGTATTTACTTTATTTTTAATTTCTTTTATTGTCTTATTATCCTGATTTTTTTTCCACTAACATCATTATACCTAACCATTCTGACCACCCACCACAACATAAAATGGCAGCATTGTATTCACTATTTAACAGAATGTACAAAATACCCCTAAACAAACAATAAACAGACAAAGAAGAAATATAATATACCAAATTGCTTGTGAAAATGGATATAATAAAAACACTGTAAACAAAATAGAAAATAAAATCAAATAAAAAATAAAAACTGAACAATTAAGAATTAATCAAAATGAACAAAACAAAAATAATAACAACAATAAAAAATGGGACACATTTACATACATAAATAATAAAATGACAAAGCTAACAAAACTGTTTAAGAACACAGACATTAAAATAGCATACAAAACTAACAAAAATAATCTACAAAAACTAAATAACCTACACAACAAAGTAATACAACAACCAATGGTATATACAAAATTGAATGCCAAGATTGCAATAAATGTTACATAGGACAAACAAAAAACAACTGAAAAACGTTATTTTGAACACCTAAACGCATACAAAAAACCTGAAATATACAAATCTAATTTGGCCACACATGCAATAAACACTGGACATGAATTCCCAAACATAACCAACATGACACTAATAAAACACATACCACACAAAGGCACCATAATGAACATTTGGGAAAATTTACAAATATACAAACATAAAACACAAAAAAAACTAATCCCTGAACAAATACAAATCAATACAAAACATGACACAATTTTCGAAGCACTCAACATCGAAAATACACAAAATACTAACACATACACCACAATCACACACAATAATACCACTTTAAAATACCAGAGACCAACAAGAAACCACAATAACGACCAGCCAACACACAAATACTTCACCAGACGCAAAACCACGAAGGCTGAGGATGAGAACACAATGGTTCTCGAAACATGTTCCTAATAAGGAAAGAAATATCTTGAGGTAAATTCATTATAAAAATTAAATATAATATATACATCAAGAAACGGACTGTAGTAAAAAGTGTTTGAATATATATATTTATGTATACAGAGGTTAGTTATATACACACGGCAGTGTACATGTATATTCCAATACATATACTATTACAAAATACAAAATGCAAGAAAGAAAAATTACATATTTGTTGTTGGGTTAGTGACTGTTTTCTCAGTTCACTGTCAATTTCAACTTATAATGTAAATTTTGTAGGCTAGAAAAATGCAGCCTCGAATGTCAAAAGTTCTTCCCTCGTCGAAACAAAGTAATAAAGAAAATAATTGTATTCAAAAATTTAAATTTTTTGTGTGTCTGTTGTTGAGGCTAACTTTTTCAAATTATTTCTTGGCAATAATGTTAGCAGTAATGTATACAAAGTGTACAATTTTTTTCTACATTACACTTTTTAGAAATTGATTCGTTTTTCTACGTTAATACGTATTCGGGTACTTTACAACGCAACATTGTTTCAAGAGAAACACAAGTAGTAATGTTTTTGATCTGCTGGATACGAAGTGCTTTCGCGTTTTCATGCTTTCACAGACTTATTTATTTAAAACACACACACACACACACACACACACATGTTAACCAACTCTACAGTAAGAACCTTAGCCCAGTTATTAGGCCATAAATAAACATCACGGTGAACAAAGATTACAAATAATTTATATAAGAAACTCGCAAAGTAGTTGGCCTAATACCAGTTGGTGTTTATACATAAATTAAGTTTGTATTCAGCGTTAATAAAAATAATTTATCATAGAATACATAACTGGCAATTTCTTATCAAATAACACTAAATTAAATGTAATTATATAGCGTAGAAACACAAAAAGTAAAAGAGAGTTGTGTGAAACACGAGAAACTTAAAAAAAAAATCACAAAGAGAAACAAATCACAAAAATCAGCCAAAAAAACAAAACTAACTATTCTCCAAAACGTTTCAAGATTATAAATAATATCAAATCTTTACACAAGTAAAAAAATAAATATTTGAAAAGTGGTAACGAAGCAGATACCCACTCAAGAAATAAAGCGATGAATAAGTAGATTGGGTCTAGCGTGTTTTAATAGCAAATCTTATTAAATAACGTTAACAGTCATAAGAAAACGATAAGCAAAAACGAAAATCAGTACGCACAAATCATTATTCTGCGTTTGTTATATACATGTGACACCTTACAGACATACAACAATTACAGCATAGTAACAATAAGACTCGTATTCGATTATGCTTCATTTTCCTGCTATAGTATTTACAGGTCTGATCGGTGTATTTACTACGAACGATTTAAATTCTTTGGCTATTACGTAGGACTACATATTTTTCTCTACACGCCGTCAACGAAGATGAGATCATGAAAGCAAAACGTCATTAATTCACTGTGTACTGGGAATCGTTTTTTCTACATCGTCTTTGTAACCTTTGTGTTACATTATTAAGTAAATATTAATTTTATAAAAATACTGTTTCCAAGCATGCTGACATCACCATTGCCGGATTAGAACATTTCTATGGTTATTTAAACGTTTGAAAATATTAACTTCGTTTTCTGTTTTATTTTTTTATTTTTATGTATTTCTAGTTCTTTGCGAATAATTGTTCTCTTCATCTGATCTATAAATGTGCGTTTTCATCCTTCGCGTATTCGTAGATTCCAGTATATCAATTAAGGGGGAAAATAAAGACATTAATGGTTGGGAAAAAATTGTTGAGTTCAACTGTAAACGTTAGTTTTCATTTTTTATTTTTGTAGTTACAGTGATTTATATCGAATCTTTCCTAGTTCTCGTCAAGTATTAGTTCCAAAACTCACGATTTGTTAACTGTCTGATTCACTGGCTGGTGACGGTAATGCCATTTCCACACACCCTGACTGTGATATGTGTGAACACCACCTGTATGTTTATCGTAAAGTATTTTCCATACGGAGTACATTTATTAGAGAACATTAAAACAATCTGCTACAGCTAATTTTTTCTACCTATAATTTTAAAAAAATGTATTGATGCAATCTATACACCGTGTGAAAAATTTTAGAAAGTAGATTTAGTCAACTGATAGTATGGTCTCAATATTGTATGTAATTACAAAGTTTGTTTCTGTTTTTACTGAGTATGTTATGTTGTTGGAATACTTTTCAGTTCTTTCAGTTTCATGATTTTTTATGCCGATACCTTGTAATCTAAGATGGTCTTACACCGAAGTAATAATAGAAGGAAACAAAAGACAAATACTTTGTGTGTGTGTGTGTGTGTGTGTGTGTGTGTGTGTGTGTGTGTGAGAGAGAGAGAGAGAGAGAGAGAGAGAGAGAGAGAGAGAGAGAGAGAGAGAGAGAGAGAGAGAGAGAGAGATGACATATCAAATGAAGAGACAAAATGTCTACGTATATAAAGGTGTGTCAATAATTTTCAAAACACTTGAACACGTGACTTATTTTGTTTTTATGTGTCGAACTAAACTTCCTCAATTCACTTAAACAGGTGTTTTCCTCACTTCAATATTTAGAATTTCTTTTGAATCTAAGCAGCCTAATGTCGTGAAATTATCTCAATAAATCATGTACTCCAACAGAAGTTAAATAATTTGTTGTAACGTTTTTAAGAATTCAATCTTTAATGCGTTTTGTTCCATTCTATTGTGACATAATATTAACGATTCTTTCACAACACACATAGGCTACTGCAGAGAATTACGGTAGAGTACACAAAATCATTTAATGTTGCAATTTACATTATTTAATTTAAAACCATCAATTTTAATGTTTTTAACCATCACTCCTGTTTTTACGGAAAAGGTGAAAATCTCCAGTCCGACATTTTGAACGTCCCCAAAGTACTTTTCTGGAACTATTAACCACAATTTTCAACCGTATTAATGTACACCTCGAAGAGCTGTTAAAAAAGATTATTTTTCGAACGAGGTTGTAGCTTTTTCTCAAATGATACGGAACTGTCCTACACTCCTGTCCTCACAACAGTGAGGCTAGAAAATTACGGCTTCTTTCTTTCTTTCCCGTACTTCGAAATTTTCTCATAACACTTAAGTAAATAATTTTTTTTTACTACCAATAAATGAATCTGTGACTGACTCTTTTACCAAGATCAGCTTACAGCTATCTTTTACAGACTCTTTACACTTACAGCTATCAGACTCTCTCCGCATCAAATATAACTGGAGTGTCCCACACCTCATCAAAGCAAGAAAGAACTCTTAATAACAACATACAAAACATTATTTATTTATTTTGTTATTAATTTTTTGTAACTTCAAACATTAACACTGGACAAAATGGCCAGAGTCGCAGTTGAGTTGTGTGGGATTGCGTACAAAGAAACTAGATCTTTTGAAAGTTAACAGTGGTTGAAGTGTTGGATACAGCCTCAATTAACAATTTACTTGGCTGCCAATTGAGTCCATATTCCCTACTGTAAAAGGTTCAACTGTCACCGTCCCCGTCAAAACTGACTCCCATGAATTCTTTCACACTCTTTAAACACTAGGGAAAGAGTAATACACCAATAGTAACGCTAATACGCTTAGAATGGAATCGAATTATTTGCTAGCGATATTCTTACTTATGGATATGTGAAAACGGTTATTTGATTACACCTTACATTTCAGCTACATTAAATGTGAATATAGGGGGAAACATTCCATTTATGGTAAACTCAGAGACTTTTGCCAATTTGAAGATTGTCTTGATCTTGTACTAGAAGTGTTGAGAGACAGAGAGGGGAGGAAACACACATACGGACAGGCAGATACAGAGACAGACATACAGAAGTGGGAGGTAAGAGGGAGTGAAGAAGAAGAAGTATCATGACGACCTGAATCTGTTAAAAGAGTTGGACATTTCTTGTTTACGGCATATAGCTTTTAAATAGGGTACGTGGGACATTAAAGCTTGACTATAGGATAATAAAGAGGAAAGTTAATTTAAAATTATATAAAATGTCTTTTTTAGACGATTAAATTACATATTATGCCTTAGACGTCGTAGTACTCGACAAATCTTTTTTAACATAACGGTTATTAATTTTCCTTTAATGGTGATGCTTTCGTTAAAGGAATATTAATGAATATTCAGTCCACTTTTACGCTTTCTGGCGAAAAATTTCAGTATTTACACTTACAGGGAATACTTCATTCATCAGAGAATTTCCGCCAGAGTTCACTGGCATTTGCAAGTTTTATACGTACCTGTTCTCGT
Organism: Magicicada septendecula; assembly: GCA_034769895.1. NCBI lineage: Eukaryota > Metazoa > Arthropoda > Insecta > Hemiptera > Cicadidae > Magicicada > Magicicada septendecula. Next base: position 639,709,465 of record CM068367.1, read on the forward strand.
ACTTGTTCATACTTGTTATTTAAAAGTTAAGTTGGGCGTCATAACACATCATAATTTATGGCTGGAAGAAAATTAATCTGTCGCCCTCCTAGACACCAATAAGTAATTTTAACTACTAAAACTGGGTTTGTATGCATCAAATTAAAAATAATTGTTTCCTTCATTTAGACACAGATGGGAATATTTTTATGTCACTTTTTTCTTGAACAAAGTGTAGAGATACAGTAGACTTTTCGTAAAAAAGGAAGGCAAAAGTCATATTTCTAAAGAGAAAAAGCTGGCTTTTAATGCAGTTATTTAAAAAATGTATACTTATTTCTTAAAAGTAATAATTGATTTAGTAAAAACTTCATGCATAGACAAACATACATATGTGTGTTCTTTTCTGTGTTATATGTTCAGGTTATGCCGTCGCTTACAAAACAATTAAGTGTAAACGACCTTGGGAACTTTTGTGCTAACTTAAAATTTAAACAACGAAAAACTGCAGAACATTCCAGTCATACAAGTGCAGCGGAAGCTTACGTAAGACATAATATAGCAGCAGGTGACGCAAACGACGTCATACGGCAGATTGCCTTCACTAGTGCGTCACACTACTCCCCCGTGGTACGGTCATCACAGCCTCACTGTTTGCTTGATCAGATGTACTGCACTGATATGTTTTCGTGAATGAGCACTTTGATATTTACAGGCTGAGTTAATCCCACCCAAAGTCCAGTCCCTGCTACTGATTACTGCATCGAAACGAGGTGTCGATACTGCTGCTTAATTAGGTCAGAGGACAAAAGAGCTTACTTGTATATGGAATCGAATTATTTAATCCAAAATATGTGCGAAATATATATATTTCTGGTCGGTAAAACTAAAAACATAATTCATAATAATTGTTTTAATAAATAATTTCAAATCGCGAATCAAACGTGACATCATCATTCTGTTTGATCTCTCCAAATCTGAATTCCGTAACATTACTCAGATTTCGAAACATAAACGGAATTTAGTAATTTGAATTTTCAGCTGATATCTGTAATCTAACAAAATATATTACGCCATACTTATAAAAGTTTGTCTTAGGTCTTTGTATCCCTGTCTATCATAACGATCCGTACCTACCATATCATGAAAAGATCTTTTGTGCTGCTATTAAAAGTTTTTGAAATGCTTGGACGTGCACCTTTGAAAACAAGAAATTTCTTTCAGGCACAAGAAATTAAAAAAAAAAAGACTAAATTCTGAATACACTTTTTGGATCAAACTCGCTCCTCTCCTAATTTCTTCCATAAATTAAAATCACACAAAACAGAGTGAGAAAAGTTTTAAATGTTTACAGCTAAGCTAATTTTACACAAAGACGTTTCTTTTTTATGGTATTATTTTACACTAAAACATTTTTTTACTCTAAAACAGTAAATTAATTTTGTAACGTGAGGAATCCCCATTAAAATATATGTGAAATATGTATATTTAATACGATATAAATCGAGATCAGATCGCAAATAATTCCACAACAAAATCAAAAGTTTCAGATACTTGTGATTCTACTTTTCCTCATACTTTTCTGATATGACTAAAAAATCATTTACCAATTATTAAATAAACTCATAGTCGAATTCTAGCCAGTGCATTATTGCCGAGAGGTATAATAAAATTCCAAAAAGTTGGTGAAGCTTTAATAAAGTATTTTGAATTTAATTGCACTGTTATGAAAGAAAGTATTTCATCAAGAGGTCTGAGAAACAGTTATGTTTTACCTGTGTTTATTTTCAAAAATCTGTAGCTTTACTATCGCCAAAAGAAATAGTACCGTGACTCAAAGAAATTGAGTTTTTTTTGTATTTATACATAATCATTCATTACTTTTTTCGGGGCCAGAACCTAATATTAAACGTCAAGAATGTAATTAATAGATCCTCTGTTTTATAACATAATCAGTATGGCTCGTCTTTGCTCAATTCTCATGTCTGAGAAAACCTCATGGACTATATATAGAATTGCACGTGTATGCGAGAAGTACTGACAAAGCCACGCGTTGAAATTGCACCACGTTCGTGTCCTTGTTTTCCTCTGGCGTTCAATTGCCCGTTTTACAGAACACGTACGATAGCGTCAAACTTAAAATTAATGCGTTGTGCAGAAAAAATTAAAAGGAAGTGAGAAGCACATCATAACATCATTACTATAGATGTTTACCTTGACACGAGTGGGGGACCAGCCAGTGCACTAGCTCAGCTCTGTCATCGCGTGTTAATTACACATACTTATGTGCGTTATGTAGTTTTTCAAATAACAAGTGAACTATTAAACAATTCTCCGACTTAATAATCATGTTCACATGCAAGAATACTATTGGCAATTCTCAGTTCGTCATCATTGTGTCATAATAAACGGTGGACGTAATAGATAAAGAGACCACATTCCATCTCACAGACAAACGTGATCCATTGTGTTGATTAAAACACTCATTTGCGGACACTGTGCCAGTGTGGATTATCTAATGCAAACCACATGAATCTTCTGGTTTGTTGGTAGTAAAATTATGTTTACTTTACGCTTTGTTTTAACATCTTTTGCTTCTCAGAAGGGGTGATACCGTGAATATTATATTATATACCGTGAAGGGGTGAAGAATATTATCTGAAATATTCCTTTAGAAAAAACCCGTATCGCTCGTACTCAATTCAATTAGACACTCAAACTCTAACTATGACTAATTTGTCAGCGTGTCAGTTGGTTACACCCTTAGACAAGCAACCTATATAAGAACAACAAATCACCTTCTCTATAAGTATGGTTATTTATTTAAATTTTGTCACAAATTATATTTTTTTATAATTTGCAGCCTATTGTAAGGAGAATGCAGTTCCTTACAAACACGGTACCTTGAAATCGATCACTCTTGAATTTTGAAAATAAAAGACACATTAACGGAATATGTAAAGTCACACTTTTCTGTCGATATCAAACATATATTATATATAAAATAACGTAAGCTTTCACAGCTGGTGTTTGTACTATCAACAGTTTCCGGGCTGTTAGGCCGTGACCTATAACGTAGGCCTGTATGAAGTGCTTCAACGCAGTAGGACAGTCTTGGTTCGTTATCCTACGAGATTTGTGTTCCCGCGCTACTGAAGATGTCCGTGATGGGTACGGTCAAAAATTCTGGTAATCATCCAGGCTTGACAATATTGACAGTATTGACAGTAAATATGTTAAACCCATATATATGGTAAAGTTTCACATATTAAAGCCATTCTGTTAATAAACTACTTAACTTACTCTTATAAATCTGAACGTAATCTTACTGTCAATCGTTGTATATCTAATTACTTTGTAATTAATTAATGTTTAAGGGCTATTTGGATCATCTAGAACGCAATTAGTCATTGTATGTGTACGCTGTTTATCTTAAATTCAATTTCCTACCGATGTTCACTGCCTTCGTCCTATCATAGCCTAACTCTATCCTACGCTACTTGTAAGGGATTTCATTTACAGTTTCTTGATAAAATACGATCTGTATTGCTTCAGCCTCCTCCATAACACTTACCTAAAGACCATTCGAGAAAATATAGGCGTAATTTTTTCTGTTTTATCGGTTAATTTATACCGTTATGGAGTGAACGCATTCCTTACATTGTTGTGCCGTTACGTCTACCAGAAATATCCCTCTCTTCATACAGTATATCATTTACGTACACTGTCTTTTGGCTTCTTTGGTGTTCGTAGTTCATAAACCTGAACATTATTAAGACTTCTGTAGATTAGTTCACATTTTGAAACACAATTTGAATTTTGTTGCATATTTGTTTACATTTTTTGTATTGCATTCTATTTTACCGTTTATTAATATTTTAAATTTATAAAACCTCCAATTTAATCTACTTAAATTTCATTCACACACACTCATTTGCCAGTAATTTCCTTGAGTATGTAATCAGTGGCGTAGCTAGGCTTTTTGGCGCCCGGGGCAAGGCGATCGTCGGCCGCCTCGCCTTCATAATTAAAAGGGAACAAAAGAGCAAAAATCAAGGCCCGTCCAGTGAACAAAGTACTTAATAAATGCAAATGTGTAGATTTCTGTATGAAAGCACGTTCAGTATTAGAATATTTGTTAAGTGAAAATTAAGAAATTGCATATTATAATATTACCTGTATTCAATTTATATACATTTATTAGTAACAAATGTAGACGATAAAAATGTAGTAATTTATAAAATTTATAACATAAAAATGTTGTAATAAACATGCAAATTCCTTGTAGGTCTAAAGCGCATCATCAAAACAATATCCTAAAGCATCATAAAGTTAAACAAAGAACTACACTAAAAGTAATGAAATAAATCACTTACCATTACAGGTTAATGGTGCCGTCTTCTATTAATAAATATTTAAAACGAGACATTTTAAAATGTAACTTTCTGGTCTAATTGCTGCAAAGTCGGTTATTAAATCACTGTAATCTAAAGACGATGTAATGTCGTTTTCAGTTGAAAGTATTGCTAGATTTGATACCCTGTCTTGAGATATTGTTGATCGTAGGTACGATTTAATCAATTTAAGTTTACTAAACGATCTTTCACAAGAAGACATAGCCACTACTAAAGTAAGAAAATTGTTTAAAGATGCTGCTAGTCTTTTGTAGGCTTCTAATCTCATTGAAGAAATGTATTGTAGCAGCCCCTGAGGTGTAAAGTACATTTGTTCTCCGTTAACGTTTGCCCTTTTTAATAAAAGTATGACGTATTTCAAGTCACTTAACAATTCTTCGCTGTTTAGGTCATGTGGATACAGTTTTTCAAGCATTGTGCACTTAATATTGATTTTGGAAAGCTGTTACTTAAAATGTATATCCCCATAATTTACGTAAACTTCAAATTTACAGAGGAACCCAAAGCGTTTTTCTAACTCTTTTATGTTAGAGAAACGGCTTGAAATTTCATCTGACAGTTTGTCCAAAATTTCTATTAGAGAACGTCGCATTTCTTGCCAAACGGTTTGCAGAATCGTCTGCATACTCCCCTGGCACCGTCCGCTTCCTTCGTATCATTTTAGTGCTACTGACACGCCATTCATTACGTACCTGCTCTGCCTTACTATTGAAATTATCAGACAGCTCATTCCTCCAAACTTTTAATTTGTCCGTTAGCGTCTCCAGAAGTGTCAATGCTTGAATAAAGCTTATTCCTTTGGTCTGCAAGATTTTCTGGATTTTGTCCATAGAAGAAAGAATATCTTCTTGTATTTCGTTGTCCATGACGTGTCCGTTGATTAACTAAATATAATTAAATCACTACCGACTCGGAACATAAAGTTTTTTATGGGTAAAACGTAAAAGTTTTACCTTATAGCCTGAACCAGTTTTCGCTTATTATAAACGGAAACGAGCCTCTGACGAAGCTTATAATAAGCGAAAACTGGTTCAGGCATAAGGTAAAACTTTTACATTTTTACCCATAAAAAACTTTGTGTTCCGAGTCGGTAGTGATTTAATTATATTTAGAAAGAATATCTGTCCAGAAACAGAGCAAGGCCACAAAATTAAAGCTTCCTATCGCATTAATTATTAATGCTGCATCATCCCTTGTATCAATTGTTTCAGTCGGTGTATCCCTCAGCTCAGTTTCTGCAGTGCAGCAATCACTTCATCCAGCTGAATGGATATTGCTTTCACCGCATCTGCCTTTGAACTCCACCTGGTATCACAATGTCCTTTTAGAGTAATATTTACGAAGTCTTTAAAAACACTCCGTCTATGAGTAGAACAGGAAAAGAAGGTGAATAGACGTTCTATTGTCCCAAAAAATGTCACCGCCTGAATATTTACATGAGCTGCATGAATACCAACCAAGTTGAGTAGGCCTAAATGGTTCACAGGGAACAAACACAGCTAGTGGATTCAAATATTCAAATCTAATATTCTCTTCAGAACTCTTGAATGGATTCCAGCCATTGTTGCTTGATAGTCATACGACTGACCTCTGCAGTCGCTAAGATTCAATCCATCTATCTCAAGTTTACTTGTAATAACTTCTGTGATCCCCTCCGCTGTTTTCTCTTCTAAAGGAATAAAATCTATGAAGGCTTCCTTGATATCAACAGAATTGCTTTTAATTTCATCAAATCTTATAATCTGAGACATTTGTGCTATATGTGTGTGGCATCTGATGTTGTGTCAAATATAAATACTAAAGTATTCCGCCTTCTTACATGCAGTAATAACATATTTGCACATTCTTTCTCCTAACAGGGTTATTATTTCATTTTGAATAGTTGGCAAAACATACGATATACACCCAGATTTACGAGAGACTGGATCCAAATGGGATCTCATGACAGGGTTAAATTTAGCTAAGTATTTTAACAAAGCCAGAAATTTTTCAGGATTTGGATTGTTAGTAATTGACTCTCAAAGTCCTGTCAGTGCCAAATTTTGTTGTACAAGAGTTTGTACTGTGGCAATGTAACACATCCTTGTTCGAGGATTTCTTTCCATGTCTTAGCTGCTATACTCATCTGTTCCTGAAGTAGATCATCAATAAATCCCCCTTTGTTTAAAGAACTTTCCAATTCCTTCCATTCCAAAAACGCAGAGCGATGAGCAGGACCATTTTCATGATCCTGAATACGGAGATTTAAATTTTGCCATGACAAAAACCCATTTTCACTATTGAAATGGCTTCTTAGATGTTTTTTTTTTTGAAATGAAATGCAACAAAAGCAAAACAGAGATTTTTTAGTTGGAGAAAAACACATCCACCTGCGATTTACCTTTTCGCCATTTTGAAAGGTTTTGTCAAACCAATACTTGTTTAAGGATCGTCTAGCTTCATCTTCAGGAAAATGACTCTCCTTCTTCTGCAACTGACATGTTCCTCTGTTCACCATTATATCTAGGAAGGATTGAGATATCTTGCTTGGCTAAGCGCCCATATCTTGTAGAGCAGCACCAGGAACACGGTCTACGTACATTGTTGCTAGTAATGTTCTGTCCTTCCTCGCCTGTAATTTCAAGACTGCACCATGCAACATCATCCAAGGTACTAGAACCAAGTGAATCTTGTAACTGTACTTTGATATTTTCACAGTTTCAAGTATTCACGTCGTTAACTTTACTGTATTTATCAACAGTAATAAATATATTACAGTTGTTTTAATCCTTTGTGTTAGAAAGTAGTACTGGTACTTCATTTATTTGTTTCTGCTGAGTTCATAATTTCTTCTTCTTCTTCTTCTTCTTCTTCTTCTTCTTCTTCTTCTTCTTCTTCTTCTTCTTCTTCTTCTTCTTCTATGGGATCACAGTTCGAAGTCGAACTCGAATCTTACCCTCCATAATCATCCGCCTCCATTTTTTCCTGTTCTTGGCGATCGATGTCCATCGTTTTATTTTTAGTAAATTATCAGCATCCCTCGCCACTGCGTCAATACAGCGTGTCTTGGGTCTTCCGACAGGCCTTCTACCTCGATTTGACTAAACAGTATCTTCCTAGGTATTCGGTTGCCTTTCATCCTAATGCTGTGTCCTGCCCATTGCAATCTATGCAGTCGGATGGTAGTGGCCAGATCATTGTCTTTACACAGATTGTATAGTTCCTCATTGTGACGCATCCTCCATATCCCATTGACTTGGATTAGTCCATATATTCTCCTCAAAATTCTCCTTTCAAAAGTGTTGACTATGTTAGCGGCTTGTTTGTTCAGAGTCCAAGTCTCGCTGCCATATGTTATCACCGGTCTAATCATAACTTTATATAATGTGACCTTGGACTGATGGTGGATATTCCTTGTCTTGAATATAGATGTCAACGAAGTATATGCTCTATTTGCGGCCTATATCCTTTTCCTTATTTCATTTATTTCTTCATTGTCTTCTGCCATCCAACATCCCAAATATTTAAACTGATTTAAACTATTTCCAGGTTTAGTGGTTCGATTTCAATCTGTTCAGGTCTCCTGGTTTTCTTTCGAGTGGTGATCATAACCTTTGTTTTATCTGTACTAACCTGTAATCCTATCTCTTCTGCTTCACCTTTGAGTTCCTGGAAGGTCTCTTTTGCTCTTCCTTGGGATCTTGCCATAATATTAATATCATCTGCATTTCCTACGATCTGGACCATTTTATGTTCTAATGTTGAATTCCTATCAATTGACAATTTCTTGATCACATATTCAAGTGCTAAGTTGAACAGTGTTGATGCCAGCCCATCGCCCTGTTTTAACCCTCTCGTGGCATTAAAAGGACCTGTCGTACCCGTGAGTTCACAATTTATACCTACAAAATCTTGAGCAGTATTCTTGTAGGTAATAGAAGAACATATACTCGATTTCAATCTTAAGATCAACTGTGTAAAAGGTATTTATATACGTATATTTTCTCGGTGAGTGCAAACAGGACCTTGGGAAGAAATGTTTTGTCCAAGAACAAAGACTGAATTTGACGCCTCCAGAGTAACAGTTTCTTTTATGTATTTGCTCTCTAATTTCAGCACCCCTTGTTATGGTGCCGAGATATGCGACCCCATAGCCCTTCATGCACACGGCTCTGAGTCCGAAAGAAGTAGTACTCAATAATCAACCGAATACTGGAAGAATTTCAGTATAACTATTCCTCTATTCAGCTTAGACATATATTTGTATATTTAGGATTTAGGATTTAAACGTATATCTTCAGAACACACGTATTCTGTTCAGATCAGATGATAAATTAATTTCAGATTATTTACGTTTTTCTTTGATTTACTATACGAATGCCCTTGGTGCTAAAATTTCGAGTACTAAAAATGTACGATATGTGCTGTACACGCATATATATAGTCACTGCCTAAACGGGTCAACTCACCAGAAGGGAGTGTAGGCCTACTGACAAACGTCTGGTCAAGGCTGGATACCGTTTCTGCATCCAAATGGGCCGAATTTAAAACGTAAGCGTGAAGGTCTGTCATGCAAACCAACTTACGACGCGTTCAAACCCGACTGTTACCGTGAAACAGCGGGTTCGTTGATCGCTTCTGACGCATATTGTAATTCTGCAAACATTCCGTCTTGTGTACATTATGATCGTTTTGTTATTGACGTGTCGTTAGTTTATTGTTATTGTAATAGATTATGATTTATTATGAGTAGTACTATTGTTGTTGTTGTTGTCATTTCGTCCTTGACTGGTTTCACCAGATATCAATTCACACTGACAGGCCTCAGTGTTAGTAATTATTAGAAATGGAAGGCATTGCTTAACCACGTCGGGTTTCTAATCATGTCGCTGGTTTTCTTATTATGCTTTGCCGTCACTGTTGTCAGTCCATCTTCAGTCCTGTCAATTACTGTTGTGTAACAACACAGCAACGGGGAGGGAACTGATTAATTCTTTATCAAATATGTCCATGAACAAGAATTGGATTTCTATTATTGTACATTACATTTTTTGATAATAAACAAGATACGCTTACGAGAAAAGCACCTCAGTGAACTCAAAATTAATACAAATTTTACGACTAGTACTAACATCGGAAATCGATATCCCTGATCGATATGTAATAATCGTGTTCGAAGTGACATATATAAGCAAGATGTTATTGCAAAAGTGATTTTTTGAAATCAGAGATTCCCAAGCGGATACTCTCGCTGAACACCTGAAGTCCAAAGGGTGGTATTCACTACAGTTTCGCTAGCCGTACTGTCACAAAGCAAAATTAGTTGACAGCAGAACTCAGTGTTTGACTGATGTACCTAGAAATGAACTGTTTGAAGTATAAAATTTACACTCTTAGCTACAAAAGGAAAATTATTTGGAAACTTACGAAATGTATACATGAAAGGTAGACAAAATACACTATCAATAAGTTTTGTTATTATTGTTGGTATAAGTTTGTGTGTGTGTGTGTGTGTGTGTGTGTGTGTGTTGCCTGCCTTTTTATTGCGGTAATCATAATAATAAAATGGAAACTTAAACATTAGATAATTGAGATTTGCCTGCCACGAACGATATATTTTCTCTCATACATGATTTAAATTAAAATGAAAAAATATAAAATTTTGTTAATGTGAAATGAAACGTTTCCATAGAAACTACTTCTTTGTTGTCAATAACGTATTACACATATAAAACCTATAAAATTTACTTTCTCCATCTTCAACTACCATTTTAATTTATAGAAAATTACCCCCTTCCCCTTCAACTACCCTTTTCATTTATAGATATTTTATCTACCTTTCTACAGTGGATTATTATGACCTTCTTTTAAGGATACTTTATTTATCAAAATTAAGCACTTTACTCTTGTTAAAACGTAAAATGTTGCAGGTAAACTACCCCTTCCCCTTAACCGATCTTCACCAAAATCAATAGGCCTCGAGTCCTCTAAATTCAGAACTGTATGCAAAACATTAATTGATTCTGTTTGAATTTGCGGCAGTTATCGTTTGACATAGAAAAATTCTACACACAGACACACAGACACTTTTAGAAAAATTACTTTTTTCATGTTTTGATGGTACAATCAGAATCTGCCATTATCTCGAACACGATTTTTTTCGCCATGACCATACTTCCATTTCCTTATGGAACATGGAAGTAAAAACTGTTACTGTATTTATTTCGATATGTTGTTTAGACATTGACATTAAACATGTTAAATAATATCGGCCAAATGGATGCCACGAGCGGCCCTGCAGACTTCCGCCCTTTTGATGAAATTTTCCATCATTTTCCGGCATAACTCCTGGGGCAGTTCATGAATAACATGGCGAATCTCGTCCTTTAGCTCTGGAATCGTTTTGAGGTCATTGGCATACACCTTCTGCTTCAAATAACCCCAAGGAAAATAATCCAACGGCGTGAGATCACACGATTTCGGTGGCCAAGAAACGGGAGATGACGCAGCCGGGGAACTTTGTGCGCAACAACTGTACCGGTATTGTTTCTCGCGCTGTATGGGAAGTGGCACCGTCTTGTTGGAACTACATGTCTTCGATATCAATATTATCCAATTGGTGCCAAAAATAATTTCTCATCATCTCCCGATAACGTTCACCATTGACTGTTACTGCATCACCACGCGCATTTTCAAAAAAGTACGGGCCAATCACGCCGCCGACCCAAAATCCGCACCAGTGACTTTTTGTGAATGCATTTGTTGTTTGAGAATGGCTTGTGGATTTTCCAAGTCCCCAAATGCGGCAATTTTGCTTGTTTACATACCCATTCTGTTGAAAATGAGCTTCATTGCTAAATATGATTTTTCTTCGCAAAATCGCTAGCAACTTGGTGGTTCTCTAACACCCAATCAACGAAGTCACGACGCTGTCTATGATCTGTTTGCTTCAATTTATGGGTCAATTGGATCTTGTAGGCATGGAAATGCAGATCTTTAGTTAAAGTGCGCTGCGTGGTGCTGTAGGAAAGATCCAATTCCTGGGAACGATGGCGAATCCAGGTCGACGGATTGTCATGGACACTGACACTCACTGCGGCGATATTTGTGAGTGACCAGCCACTACGTGGACTCGCCTTTGCTCATCCAACACTGACCCGGTTCTATTGAATTTTTCGATTAATTTTTTAACCGCGGCACGAGATGGACGTTTATGGTTACCGAAGTAATTTCGCAGTGCGCGAATCGTGTTAGTTAAATTTTCTCCACTTCGAAAATAAGTTTTAACAATTAAAACACGTTCTTGAGTCGAATACCGCTCCATAACAAAAAATGTCAATACTTAACAATGACTAATTTCAAATATCAGCTGTTTATCTTTCACAAGAAAACAGTATTGCCAACTTAAAATTGTAACCTCCAACTGAATCACTCTTTATATGTAATATCTAGTAACGCCTTTACACACAGTGTTCATTTTAGAAACACAACCGAATCTGATTAAACAAGAAAAGATATATATATTTATTTAGTATACTTATACTATTTTATAGCATAATTATATTATTTATATAGCATACTTTATTAAACTAGTCAAAACGTTAAAAACCCATTTTTGGGTGGATAACATTACTCCAAAGATTGTAATGTTCTTATCATATTCCTAGCATCCTTTTCTAAGCTTAACTCTTGCAATTCCTGTTGTCACTTGTGACATGTTTCTGAATAATATGAGGGTTGTTGAGGCCCTTGTGATACTCCCAGGGAAAATATTCCACTGCAGAAAAATCATGAGATCTAGCTGGCCATAATTCCGTTCCAATTTAATCTTTCAGTGGGTCCCTTGTCAAGTTAGTTGTACGACATATAGCTTCGTCTTGTTGAAACCATGAATACCTCTTATGTTCCTGTAACACTGCAATAAACTTCGTGACAATTTCTTAATACCCAATATTCATCGAGTATGTTCTGTGTTTGAAACAGCACACTATACACCAGTTTTTGAAAATGCATAGACTGCTTGTGAATGAAATACGGGTTTTCAGAGCTCCAACAGCGGTCTTTTTTATTGTTGAAACAGCCGTGCTTCATCTGTGTAAAATGTTTTGTCCAAGCCTTCAAGCTGTCTCCAACAAACAAGTTAAACCACCGACAGTATCGTAGTCTGGCAGCATAAACAGCCAGAAAAGTCACACGTGGCTTTTGTAGGCTAAACAGCCGAGTGAGTTTGGAAGCATTACCAATGTTGACATTTCCGTAACGATGTTTTCTCATAACACAACGAATTTACCCTAACTAACATCTTCTGTAGCCTCTTCATTTAGGATTGTAAGTCTTCAAACATGTTTAAAATCACCATGGATATAGTTGGTTCTAATCTTTTTTTTTAATAAATAGTGAATGGATGTTCTGTTTAGTATATACCATATGGAACTGCGTATGATACTCCACCTTGTAAAAATAATGTCTTGTTTCAAAATAATATTTAACAACAGACAGCTATTATTTCACCTGAAGATAACTTCTGATTTGGTTAGGGGCCGAAACGTTGTTATTTAATCTGTATATACGATGGATAAGAATTTGTAATAACAGATCACAATCGGTTTTTAGTTTTACGAATCGTATTAACACTAGGTACTCTTTCCTCTTTGTTCAAAACAATTTTCATGAAAACGTAAATTGAAGTCACTAAATAAAGTAAGGGATCACACAAAATCCATCAACAATGATATTAGCAGGTAAACAATCAGTTAAAATAATCTGACCTACCAACTTTTTAAATCTAAATTATTGTAAAAAGTCTACATAAATAAATTCAAAATACATGTTAAAATGAACATATATATGTAGGCCTATTCGTGTACATAAAGAAAACTATTTTTTTTTAAGCTGTATCATGATTTTAGAAACTTATTACAACGTAATAATAAATTCGGAAGAGCCGTTATTTTGATGCAATTTCACAAGTTTTTGAACTTGTCTAATGTTATTCCACTCCATTCTGATCTGATCACACACTGCAGGGACCGTACTGTTGTAAAAATAAAATTTAATTGAAAATGTTGGTCATTTACTATTTAGTATCTCTTGTACCGCTTGCCCTACACACTTAATAACATCAAGAATTCGCTAAACGTTTATGTTCAAACTATAATTCAGTGATCAGATAATATCCATAACTACCTCTATAGCCTAGCAGCGGATTATAAATAGTTTTATATTTCGCATAAAGCGAAGATTTTTTCTTTAAATTCATATTATATTGACTTAGTTGGTACACCCACTAGTTGATTCTCACATGCGTGTAATTTCCGTCGGATTCTGCGTTGGGCTAATCACATACCAGTCCAAACTGTTTAGAATATACTAGGAGTTCACAATGATAAGAAGTATACAACAGGTCAAGAAAACTCATGTCTTGAACACTATTTGTGAAATGAGAATTATATATGCAGTTCACACCGTTGTAAAAAGTAGAATGCACTTTAAATTTACGTATTTAAATAGGCTGAACTGTCACCACGACTTGAAAATGTTATCAAAATTGCGCCTAAGGAGAGCAAACTGTTGAAAAGGTTATATAAACATGCAACAACAGAAGATTAATCGTGCAGTTTTTTTTTATTAAGTAACGTATTAATAATGTACTGGCATACTTCCGTAAATGATTTCTGTCCGTTTTTTTTTTATGACCAACAACTGTGTTTTCTTGATCACGGTGGAAACCCTAATCTACTAATCTAAATTCAATCGTCCGAGATAAAAATTTTTCTCGCTAGAATGTTTCTTTAACGTGACATGCTGCAACATAAGGACGTACGTACTAAACTGGAAAGATGTTTACAATTGTTCGTAAACGTATCAGTAAGAGAGAGTGGAAGTAGAGACCCCAAGTGTGGAATAGCGGTCGGCCGGCCAGCGGGAAAAGGATTGGCAGGATTATACAGCAACCGAGTGACGATTTCTCTGAGGTCGGACAGGTCCACTTCCTTGTTTGGAGCAGAAGTATACTTACGTGTAGATACTTAAGTATTCGTTATTAATACATACTGAGTTCGCCGAACAATACAATCACAGCACTGTAAATTAACATACTGAAAGCGTAAACTAGTATACTCAAAGGCATGAATGGCCGCTTAACTTTCTTCAATGCTGACAAAAACTGTACTTACACTCTAAAAACCGAAAAGATGACGGTACAATCAGGAATAAATGTATATTCAAACACCTGAACTCTGAGAAAATATTGTAACCTCGGCTTTAATGGTCTTTCCCTGATTCTTAGAGAAACTGAACATACCTGTAAAATTGCAGAGTTACCTCTACATGTATATATTAAATATAGCTTTACTTTACGTCCATATAAAATTTTTAAGTTGTTCTTGTTATTGTTTTATGTATACTTCTCATCGTGTTTTTAGAATATATCCGTTATGAAACAAATTATGTTTTTCATACCTTTTCTTCTGTTGTATAAGACGGACCAATTTAAATTAATATGTAAATATTTACTTACATGCGCAGGTATATCCACGTATATAAACTAATAAATGTTATAAACAGTCTTTTCTTTATTTCGGTTTTGTCTCGGTTATGAAAATGAATTTCATTTTTCTATTCACACAAGAAAGTTTGTATCAGAATGAAACCCTGTGAGATGTTTGGGGAAGCCTTCTCTATTCTCCATTGTCCGCATTAATATTCACACCGTAAAAAACGCTTTCATATAAAATACCGAAACGTATTGAAAGGCATATTAAATTCCTGAATTTTTTGAATCATTGACAAAGTAAAAATATAGTCAGGGCCAAATGGTAACTGTCTTATGTCGGGTCACAAAGAATATTCTCAGCACCCGTCTTTAATTCAGTGTGATCCCTGATCTGTTACAGACCATGATATTCTAAACTTCTGTTACAAACTTCTTTCCATTTGAACATGCATTATATTGCTGTGTATTGTTGTTTGTTTTCTTAATATTGAAGTACAGTAATCTAAAATTAAAATTTATATACTTGTACTTTTGCATATTTTTTGAAGCTTGAGGATGGCACGCTGACAATTAGTATCACTGAACAACAAAGACTAATTCTTTAGACACGAATGCATTTTCCATTTTTCGACTACATATTCAGTGCCGGATTTACCGGCTCAGAGGAGGCCGCAAGCTACAGATTTTTTTTTTAACATAAGTATCTTTATAAAAGTAGGAAGCACTTTGATTTATTTAAGTATGATTTTTTTTAATTAAATGGTCAATTTTTGTTAATAATACAAATGGAAGACAGTCCTTATTTAAATATTGCACGCTTATTTTTAAGACGTTAGCATCCTTTAAAACTAAACTGCGCATGCGAATTTTGAACGTCCGCTATGTTGCTTCTGAATTTACACGACCGTGGTACCACCCTTGTTTGCTAAATTGTTTTATCTGCGTTGTTACTGAACGACGATTTGAGGTTATGTTTTTATTTTGTTTTGAATGTAAAGAAGGTTTTTAGCTTTGTGTGGTGGGCAGCGTGTTGTTTCGTTGATATTTATTACTGTGAAAACTTTATGAACATAGAATTGAATCCGTACACTAAAGGGGTATTCATCATGAACATGAACATAAACATTCACACAGCTAGTGGAGCCTACAAACGTAAGCTAAAAATAATTACAGAGGAAGCTTATTTGGAAACAATAAAAAAAAAACTCAAAAACTAGATAAATTTTTTAATTTTTTTAAAGTACTCCAGTTTCTAATGATAGCCCTGCAGTTAAATGTGTATCAGAAACTGACTTCAATGTTCCATGTACTTCTGCAGCAGAGTTTGCAGACGATCAGACCATTAATAAGCCCGCAGTACATCAAATTACTTCTGTAGTACATATATTACTTCAAAGTCACAGCAGATGGGGGGGGGGGGCACTCAGAAAACGTGGCCTAGAGCCTCAAAAATCTTAAATCCGGCACTGTACATATTGTCGGTTCCTTCATGCACGCCAACTACGAAGCTTTTCCATGATTAGATACACATCAGATGTGGAATGAAGAACTCCCTTGTAAATAATTCCTATGAAGATTGTTTATTAAACTGCAATATTTAATACATACAGGAAGACATCGTTTCTACAGCCCAAGACATCAGCTTTGTTTCATTTTTAAAATAATGCAATTAAAATGAAAGGATACTGTTTAAGCGTATATTTTAACTTGCTGCGGCAAGTAATTCTTTTTTTTTTTGTTACAACACCTCTGTGTACACCATAAATAATGAGAAGATTCTTATCTCACGTAATTTAGCAGTAATCGTTTTGTCTCGTAGCACGAAGAATGGACACCATGGAATTTCTATCAAAGCATATCCGCCAATGTTGAACAACTGACCGGACTTGACCCCCAGTCCCCAAAGAGATTCATTTTGGGACATTACAGTAGAACGCAAAATTGAATACACAACACGTGTCAAACTTGATTAACTATAAATTAATATCGAGGTAAAAAGTTTATAAATTATGTCTTGAAAAACATGTTTCGGTTTAATATTCACAGGTGATTTATTGACCATAATAAATGCAAATATCTCATCATTATCTACCTATACCCGATAGGCTAAGCATCTGCGTGTTCGGACTCTGTATGTCAGTTACTCCACCGCCTCCTTAATCTTCCCACAGCTCTCTCTTCCAAATAGATCGGTGTACCTCATATCCAGTTTAGGATCGTGCTTATCAAGTTACACATACAAACTATATCAAGCCGGTCTTTCCTACGTTGATCGGGCCCGCTAAATTAATGGAAATATTCTCACGTTTCTTGGAAAATTACTAATTTCTCAAACTGCTATGAATTTAAATTAATGTTTATTTCTTCAGTTTTTTCGATGTGGTCTCCAGTGAGGCCGTACATAGGGACAGTCATGACTTTATAAAAATTTGTCACTTTCTGTGACGTTGTCATGACTCCAACATTTGTTAAATTTATAACCTATAATTATTATTGATTGAACGTGACCTCTCGCTTTATATATTAACTGGAAATTTCGTTCAAAATGTCGTGAGAGCAGTTACTATAGATTTTATGGACGAAATAAAAAAATATCATACTTTTAAAGTTTGTAATACATATATTCACAAATATCGTAAATAAATGTACGTGTGTTACATGTGTACATATAACATTTTATAATATGTTATGTAGTACAACAGTGCACAGTGCAATATTTGTGACATTTGATAACTACTCCTAATCGATTCCGAAGCCGAAGTCAAATGGTCTCTGTACCAGTGTTTATTCCTTACTTAAATATGCACGACACGCTCGTTGAAACATGCGTTCATCTGCTATAATACAAAAACTTTTTAAGGTAAAAAAAAGTAAACAAATAATATATTTTAGGAATTCGACAACACCAAAGTTCCGTAAAAACATTCGCCTGCAGAATACAAAGTAGACGTGCTCACGTGAGCGCGTCAATAACAGCTAACGCATGTGACAGCACGCACTGCATACCAGCACCCAAGGTTACATATAAGCCTAGGTATCCTTGAGTGCCAGTCAATTAGCACCACTACTCGTTCCTTCACTGTAATAACTTTTTAGTTAACTTTATATGAATTAATTTTACCCATTACGAAAGTATTAGCCAAGTTATGAAGTTTAACTTCATATTAGTAACATTAATTTTAATAAAGAATATCACATAGGTTAATACGCTGTTTATCACATAACGAGAAAGCCACAGTCGAGTAGGTACAAAATGTCAGGCGTGCGTTTCAAGCTCAGTGATTATAATAGGTCCGGCTCTCCAACGAGACGTAAGTCCGATGAAGCGCTTGGCACGTTATAACATCTTTTCGTTGCCTTCCCAAGGCACAGGTCCCAGTTCTCCGTCAATTAGCGGCACCACAAGCAGAGAGTGGGATCTTCTCTGAGAAAAGGACTTCCGTTACGCCAGATACATAATGGTAGAGAACCGCACGTAGAATGCCAGTCTTAACATTACCCAGACCTAATCTGTAGCTAACTTCTGTAGACCTAACCAGAAGTTGATCTAACCTGTAGTGCGAAACACTCCAATACTTGGCGCGCAAGTAGGTAACAAACCCGAATATCACGAGAGTATTAGAGCGTTGGTCTGTTATCAGTAAAACCTAATGTCTCCATCCATAATTTAGCCAATTACTGAAAATTAGTCACTAACTACCACTGATTACGAAACAATTGTTGAGACAATGAAGCAATAATTTTAAAACACCCTCGGTGATACACATGCCTTATCTGATCCCAGGAGTAACTTTTTACCATGAAGTAAAAATATTTTATTTAATCATTCAGTTACATTTTAAGAAAGGAATATATTGTGAAAATAATAAACATAAGACATTTCTTAAAAAGTTTGCGCTTAGAACATAGGGTAATGTATTTCTTTCAAAATTGTATAATAGCAAAGACTAGAAGATGTTGTGTTTACGACTCTGGTTCCACAGTGACGGCGTGCTCTTTCGATTCTCGGTGTCGTCATTAAGTACATAAAAACATACCAACAAGCGGCATCCTTGTAGAGTGAAAATTTTATTTTCCCTGATAAACAACAGCGTAAGCTCGGTGAGAATACCTGGCACACGACAGTCACACACAGATAGCTTTCCTCTGCCTTAAGTATGCCATTAATATTTTTCGAATGAAACCAGGAGCACAGAAGTAAGTGCAACAACAGGGTTGGAACTTTTTAGCAAACTGAATAATAATTACTGTCGGTTACAAGACCGTTGAGTTCAACAAATGCACTTTGTTTCATGTGACAGTTGTTGATGCCAATTTATTCCAATTGATAAAAGTAATAACAAATAAATACGCAATTGATACGGAGACTATTGCAAGTAGCGTGCGCAACATTGAACTAAAATGTTTGTTCTTTGTCTTCACTGTTAGCGTATTGAAGCCCTTCGTCTTCCTTCCGCGGTTACCACTTCATTATTTTTTTTTTATTACTCACAACATTTATTCTGTGTACATTCGGGATGTAAATTAAACGTTTTTTGTGAGAAAGATAATTTGGTAAAGTAAGTAGGTTACATGTGTGACTGAACGTGTACTCCTAATATTTATGGCACACTTACACGTAAGTATTACTTATCTGTGCATGAATACGTACGATATATGCATATTAAAGTGGAAAGTTCCTGAGCTGCAGAACTCGCTCACGGTGTTGAACTAAACACATTTATTGTTAGCGAAATGAAATTATTAAATTTCAATTTCATTAAAATTAGCGTTACTAAAATTTTATTAAATCAAATTTAGCTGAGAAACATCTCAATGAAGTGGTCACACGTCGTTTCTCACATTTTATCTTTTCTCATTTTTCCTCAGCTTCTTATTTTTATACGTCTATTCAACACGTGTACAATCGAAGAGTCACAAATAATATACTAAGTGACAAAATTAATATTATTCTATATACAAAGCAAAAGTCTTAGAGTGCTGTAAGGGGCTGTAGTCCTTTTTCTCCATGACCCTAAGATAAAGCAGTATCCATACAGTACCGTTAACAGATGTAAGATTAAGCAGATGTACTGTTAACAGTATGTAAAGTTACTTTGGAAACATAGTTTACATTTTTTTTAAATACGGTCCAAAATTTGTAGTGGTGCTGAAAGACATTCATTATGTCAAATTTTATAATTTTGTCAAACTTTTTACAAGACACCGTGTTAAAATTTTAAATAAAATTTCTCATAATTTGACGCTCGCCATAGACTTTTACAATTTTTTTCAAAATTCAGACTTCATTTTTTTGTCGCGGTGGCTCTAAATTAAAAAAAAAATTAAAGTAAACGTTAAATTCGAATTCGTGTTAAAATTCCTTTTAGTCTCACACCCATCATGGCTTTCATACAACGCTGTCAAAATTTTGATCCTTTTTTTGGGTCCTGATATGCTAACATTTAAAAATTTCCAAAGCCGAACAATATATTTAAATTTTGTTTAAGATTCTCTTTTTTTTATATTGCACACAGAATAATGAATTTTTAAAATTTTCACCCCTCATATCTTTATATGAGGTGATCATAATTTTGAGGTGATCAATCACAAAAAATACGGTCGGGTCTCTGGGGTTTTGTGGTGAGGGGGTGACACGCATGCTAAGTTTTACAAAAATTGGTTGGAGCATTCGAAAGTTATTGTGAGACATCCCCAGAGAGATAGATATTTACGCAGACAGACAAGTTCAAAACGGTATAGTTAAACTGAGAACTAGCTCCGCCATTCCAAAATTATCTATACATTTGCGTGTACATTACACATTTGTTTTAAATATTTTAGAAACTGAGACTTAAACTTACAATACGCTGATTTATAGTGTACGGTGTAGGCCTATGCTAGTTACGTAAAACTGTCAGTGCTTATATAATTATAACACATTTAACCTTTGTGGATTCATTATTAATTTGTTTACTAATTTGGAATTGGTTAATGATCGAAAACCACTGGTCCAAAATTCATCCACAATCAGTTTTAACACGTCATTTCATTAGGCCTACTATAGTTTTTCTGTTTTATTAAGTTTTTTTTTTCAGAAACAGAATTACTCCTACAGACGATTGTTCTTTCGTTTCACTCTACTGAGATGAATTAAGGTGCACATTTAACAAATTTGACACGAGTTACCTACAGTAAAATCTTATCTTCTTGCTTTGGTTACAAAACTTCTAACATGGATATATACATATATACAGTATCAAACGGCTTATCGTTCAGACCACGTGACTGCCCAGTCGCTATAGTCTATATAAGAAGTGATAACGAATGAAATTGGAAAAATTCCGTAAGAAACCATAAAATTGTTATCATTAATAAAGAAACGATTAGCCTACAGTTTAATATAGATTAATGGAAGACTAGAATAAAGATATACATAACCACCATCCGCCACCTCTCCCTGATTCATTGAACACATGAATACGTTCAAGAAACCTTTGAGGAGGGAAAATGGAACGGAAAGACAGCCATGAAAGTTATAAAGTAGAGAAGCGAAGGAAGTTAGCGAAGACGTCAAGAGTGTAGCAGCTGAGAACGTAAATGAGACGTGAAGATTAATAAGTCCTTCTAAGCAAGTCTCATAATAAGAATATACATTTTACAAACAATATTTAATTATAACGCGTTAAGTGTGAAATTCTTTTATTTAAATATCACTTAAAATAGTAACAGACGGTAGGCAAAAGAAATTAAGAATACCGAATGATTACTAATTGCCTAATTCATACCGAATGAATTAGGCAATTACTTAGACGTTATATTTTTAAAATAAAATTTTAATTAAATGTGCATTTAAAACCTAATATTTTTAAATAAGAAACGGAAATGAAGGTGATAACGTTAAAAAATTACTGAATAGCCTACATTCTCTAACATGATAAAAGAAACATTAATTTTTAAAATGTTACCGTCATATTTTCAGTCACTATTTTGTAAAATAAAAAGTATATGATTTAGGAAATAAATTTAAAAAAATTAGTTAGATTAAGTTTACGTTTATACTGAAAAAAAACCACAAGAAATATAAAACACGGAAGCTGCGGTTATTTTTGATGTGGTCCAACTGTCCAACATTGGTACATATCTGAACAGTGGCAATCGAGGTTTTGTGTATTGCTAATGTATATTGAAGTTTTATTTGTAACTATCTCTAGAGGGCATTCGTGCGCATTAAGTAAACAAAGATAGAATCAAATTTATTGATACCTAATGTGGGTTCGAAACTTTAATAGAAAAAATGTAGACTACTTTTATGTAGCATACCTAACTTCCTGGCGACGTTGCCAAAGTCCCCCAAAATTGCTGTAAAAATCTACTGGTATACTATTATCAAAGGCCCCTGCGAGGACGTTAAAAGCAACGACATGGTCTTTGCGTCATTTTGTTAGTAATTTATTAGTAATATTGACATCCATGAGTACCTGTCATTATACACATTCGACTTACGACTTGTCTCGTTTCATGGGTAAAAAAGATTTATGAACGTTCTTTTTTTTAAGAATTATGGGCGAGGGTCTCTTAAAAAGTCAGTGACTAGACAAAAGTCTTTCTCAGTTTCTCAGTCTTCCTTCTGAAAAACGAGAAAAATTAAAACGACATCCTACATATTCTTACAATTGATTTAGAAGGAAGGCTTAATTAATGGCGTTAATTCGTACGAGATGTTTCTGTCGTGTGCAGTGACTGTTGGTTGAAATCTGTTTTCCTAATTCGGATTTTCATTTCATTAAGCAAAATTTTCTGATTGTTTTCGATCGACAATATGTAACTTTCCGTGCATAATTTATCAATTATTTTAGTATTTCATGTGATATTTTATTCTGTAAATACACTGTGAATATACAACTAAAATATTGTTTTTGTTTTATGTAGACCACCGATTCGATAGACGGGTCTACACCGTCTAGCACGCCTCGGTCGAGCTCAGTGGCTGTCGAGGATACAGTGGCAGCATCCGACGAGATCAGCGGCGTATTCCGGTTTTTGCGAGACTACCGGCTAACAGCGCCTCCTGGCGGCGACTGGTCCAAGGAACACGACGGTGAGCCAGAAGAATGTCGCCAGTACGAGTTGTACAGTGAAGCCGGTAGCGTGGCGAACGGTACATCGGGTAGAGGGGGAGTACCCCTCCACCACACTCCTATGGGATCCACTGCCAAACTTATTGTTGAGAAAAATAAAAACCCTTCTTCGGTAAGTCGCACTATAATTATCAGACTTTAAATTAACGTTATCATTGCATGTTAGTGTTCAGTTTTTATTGTTGAAATACACAAGCGACAGGTTTGTTTTGCGAGCAGGCCGGTTCATTGTAACATCATACGTATACTGTTGTATTAGTAGTGGTGTTTATAAAAAACCAAGTGGTGTTTTTATAGCAAAACCATACACACAGTGACTTAAACAATACAAAGTAAATTAACTGCCGAAACAGTTTTGTTTGTGGTACTCGGTAGTAGGTGTTTGTAAACAATGAATTAGCACCTCAGCTTTTCAATACTGCAGGGCTTTGTTGTTGTACATGTCAAACACTGTCAATAAGCCCTCTACAAACGAGCCTTTACACAAATCCTCTCAGTTCTACGCTGTCTACAGCAGAACGTATTGTTCTTGTATTTTATTAAATAATAATTTACATTCAGATATAATAATAGTTGATTATATAGTAACAGTCGAATGCAATTCTGAACAATTAGAGGCGGAACACTCGACAAATGTTTTCCTGTTTGTTTCGTTTGACATTATTGTATGATGCATACTTATGATAGCGCGTACTACAATAACAGATATGGCCCAATTAACATAAATGGGTTACACAGACAATGTTCAGTTACGTAGGTTTCAAATAAAAATGTGTTTTGCATAGAGTTATTATCAAGGTCCAATACAGACCGTTGTATGCCTGTTCATGCTTTGATTTAATACAAAACAGTTCCATACGGCAACAATACTAAGTGAAACAATTTGATAACGCTTCATTTATGTGCATTTCTTGTGGGAGAAAAACAACAGATCTCCAAAACATTTTCGAAACAGTGTTTAGAGACATTTCCATCGAAACGTAAACGCGACACCAAGATGTGAGTTGGATATTGTATTTGTAGACAGTATAACTTGAAATACGTGTTATTTATTCAACGTGATCTAGTATTAGAGTTAAGCGTCACATGAGTCACAAAACCCGGATAGGTGACGCCATGACGAATCGTCAGGGAACTCTACACTCATAAGGGTAGCCACAACGCCACAACGTAGAGATTCGATATTGATTAACTTAAAATAATATTTTCAAAAGATGATTATACTTAAACATAAAGATAATAGGAAAACTTAATTTACAACGAATCGCACACACTTAGTGAAGCATCTATTAGAAATGTTAAAAGGCAAACAAAAGTTGAGTCATTATGAAAACCTAATTACGGTCTGTAACTGCATAAAGGTAGTAATATTCAGCACACACTGTCCAAGCACTTTACTATCAGTGAACATTAATAATATCCTTTCCGTAACGATGCAGTTTATCGTCAGCTAAGTGATTTCCGTGTCTGATCAAAGGTCGGATAGGATATTGATATACTGATGGTACCGGATATATTTTATGACTACGATCTGCAAAGTAGACCTATTAAACCCGATAAATATCCCACGACGCCTGAAGTACTTCTAGTTATTGTTTGGATCAGACGAAACGCGTGTTTACTGGTTGTACTCTGTTTTAAGGTAATTAAGTGAATACATTATCTCAGTATGGAGCTGATAACGTAAGCGCCTACAGTCTCATACAAATTAGTTCCACAGGTGTTACAGTGTCGCCGGCACTGGTGACAGCGAAAATATTGTTGGCATAATAAATTTGTATTACGCGAACTCATAAATCGACACTAACAGTTCTAAAGCTCGTGCCAGACTTGTTTGCAAATTTTTCGGTCTTCGTAGTGACAGTGTGTCCAGTCATCTGCAATAGTGACAGTTTCTAGTGAAGTCACATTGTTCGTTTGTAAACTTATGCATTGGGTGTCGACACCGATGCATAATGAGGTAAATATGTCTTAATTTCAGAATCATGAAAAATTAATTCAGACCTTGAAAACGCATTTTCTAAAGTTCAACGGTCGTTTTTCTGAAGTGATTTTTAAATTATTTCTTACTGAAATATATTAGTAAACAACAGTAAGTACAGCGAATTACATTAAGCTATTCGATTACGCAAGAGTCGGGGTCACATCCGGTACGCTGGATAAGTCCTAGTGAAATAACGAACGAAACAATCGACGGGGGCTCATGCAACTGCTTACTGAACACTTCCACTGCTGACTATATCGTTGGTGCTCAGCTACATGGTGAGTTTTAATATTAATTTGGTTAGGTATTCTTTTTTTTTTATTTATTTATTTTTTATTTTGATATGCATGCTGTGCTGTAGTTTAGAGCACAGCGTAACAGTGAATGACTTATTATTCACGCTCAATAAGAATCTTATGGAAACGTCAAAGTCACGTGTCTGACGCCAGTTTCATGAGCCGCTCCTTTAACTTAATGCTGGAAGCTACTGTAACAATATTTTGATCGAGGTTTTGTTGAAGATACTCAGTACAGACCGTGATTAAACATTTCTTGCCTACTTCTAAAGGTCATGCATTAAGCTTGTTTCGATCACAGAAAGGTTGCGAGTAATAATTTTTTATTCCAATCGACAGTTTAATGCAACATCCACGTACTTCACTCCCTCCTTCAATGTTTGTATAAATAACTACCCAATGAAAGCGCATTCTCGTCTTAGTTATACATATCGGACCAAACTTTATCATTTCGATGAGAGACGAAAAAGCCCAGTAAAACTTCATTTTATTTGTCTAAATTCGATAACATCCGTGTTTTGTGGGACAAAGCGGCTTAAGTAAGTTACAGACTACTTAAGAGACACCTTTCAAACACGTGCGTCCCACTTGTAGTTTATTAAGGGTTTAAACGAACAACTGAAAACAGACTAATTCGCAGTGAAATAAGTGTCATTATCATTGGAGTATTTGTAAACGTTACAGAGACCTCAACCACCGTCACAGCAAGTAGGCCTATACAATAACTGTACACGTGATGCACCTAATTAACAGAACACTTATGGTGTAACAAGTTTTGTTTTTGTTTCTCCTAATACGTGCAAATAAGAGAGAAGCAGATAAGAACGGTAGTCATTCGAAACTGGGTTTAAACGTGCGCCACGAGAAAGTTTGTGTTAGTCATCAGACTGGAGACCAAGTCAGTTGGCTGTTTCCCCGTTCGGAACTGGTTACTATAGCAGCCGTATAATAATTTAATATATATTAGCTACGCGCGCCCGCGTGCGTCTATTACTGTACATATATTTTACATACTGTGGATTTATTGTGAACTTTATGTACCTGAAGTAGTCGTTATACCTAAACTTTACGTGTTAAGTGCGTGTTTTTAGTACTTATTGTATTATTGTTATTATTTCTCTTTAAATCGTACCTCAACAAAATTAATCGTTTCAGAATACTCTGAGTTGCAGAGAAAATAGAAAAAAAGTGTGTTCAGTAATCTGACTGTAAGATACAGGTGAAGTCACTTTTTACCCTCCCAACTTGGCTACGTTTGTTATACTACTGCCGAATGTATTTTCTGCTCTCTTGTATGCAAATATTTAAAGTATTTCGATAGTTGATTAGAGTAAATTTCACACGTGGTTATATTAATTATAAGCATTAATAATTAAGTTAGGCCTACTAGTTATATTAATGTTTACACTGTATATTAACAGTGCCGGCCGGTAGATGTAATGTGAAACAATAAACATCAAGTGCGTAATGCCGTGATTATCTACTGACTGATAATAGATTCAGCAGTCGAAAACTGTAATAATATGATATTATTTAAAACGTTTAACGTGACAGAAATGAAGGAAGGAAATTGGAGCGAAGCTGCGGCAGTGGCGGTGGCGGTGGTAGCGCCGCGTGTGTTGTGTTTGCACAGCTGGTTACGCTGTAACAAGTAGTTACTGATGTAACTCGCCCATTTGGTTACAGACCTAGCAAATAAATCATATATAACTGACGACATCACGTCCAATACACATGCTGGCAGATGCATTATTTACTTTAATTACTTTAAGAAGTACGCAGGTAGATGAAAACTGACGCAAATTACTAGTACTAACTGACTACAACCAGTGCCGGATTTAAGATTTTTGAGGCCCTAGGCCATGTTTTCTGAGCCCCCCCCCCCGGCTGTGACTTTGAGGTAATATATGTACTGCAGAAGTAATCTGATGTCAGATTAATACTACACAATTTAAAACCAGTAGGCCACTATAAAAAAGCGTGCTTTCATTTAGCAAACTTGTTCAAAATAAGAACCATGCAAAAAGAATTGAGCGAATTAATTTATTTTTTAAATAGAGTAACTTAACTAAGCTTACTCAGAAATTTCACGTAAAAAATTTCTTTTTTATTGTCTCGGTATAACACATTAATTTTTTCTTATAATTTTTATAAAATTAAAAAAATAGGTCTAGATTTTTTTTATTCTTTGACTGAGGATACAACAAGCTAATGTAAACTAATATTCAGTGACTACGTAGCTTAATGGAATTGATGTCAGGGAAAAGATACACACAAAATGTTGCCGGAAAATGTATAAAATTTAAAAATAAAATTATAGAAAATTGTTTTTAAATAAGATAGTTTAATAAGAACTGTCTTCCATTTGTATTATTAACAAAAATTGATCATTTAATTTCAAAAAATCATACTTAAATAAATCAAAGGGCCTCCTACTTTTGTAAAAATACTTCTGTTAAAAAAATAAAAAATTCTGTAGCTTTCGGCCCCCCTAGGCCGCGGCCTAGTCGTTCTAGTGGTAAATTCGGCACTGCCTACAACTTGTCATAAGGTTATATGATTATGAATTTAGTTGAAGCTAGGTAGTTTTTTTTACTCCTGACAGGTTTTAAGTTCACCGTAGGACGATGGGTTCATTGTTCTCCGGTGTCACTACCCGTAGCCCAGAAGCAATAGACTAATAAGTGCATCGTGAAAAGCGACCAACCAGAATCTGGCTCGGATCCGAAACCAGACTGCCGATGTTAGCGCGGGGCGTCTGCGTAACCGAATTCTGAGCGCTGGGATCATTCATAAACTGCAAGATCTGTTGTAGGAAGGATGGGTCATCTCAACACGAATTAGTAGCGTGTATACGGAGAGAAATAGAGAGAGAGAGAGAGCACGAATTCTAACTGAAAATTGTTTGTCCCGTGTGGGCGGAAGATTTCGTCGCCATCGCTTGCTTTATGCAGGGAGCAAAGAATAGATTTGGTGTGAGACAAGTAGCGGTCATTTGTCGCCTTCGGATAGCTACCGTGAAAGCTGATAGTTTTCTAAATGATATACCTATATATCTCTCGGATACACAGCCTCCAATACTCCTGACTATGCAAGTGCTAACGCTAAAGAAATACCATAGTTAGCAATTACGAAAAGCTATGCTTTAAAATGTTTGTGTTTTTACTCGGTCCCTAATATTACTAGCTATTATGTGGCAAGAATAGTAAATAACAATTACTAAATAGCAATTAGTTTTGTTTTCGTTCTTATTACTGCAATTATCATTACAGTACCTATTCATGACGTGTTCACAGCGTCATCTTTTATAAAACAAAATTATCGATCGTAAGTTGTAAATCACCTGCGACGATTTAAACATACATAAATTATGTTCATATAGATAAAAGCCCGTAAATGAAAGATACGAGTATCGAGTAGTAGTGGGATAGTAGCTTTCGCAGTTCGCATACCGGTACCAAAAACTTTACAAAAGACCCTTAGAAAAAGAACAAATAGGATATGGCAAAATAAGATGTGAGAATAGAGCCACAGGGTATATATTATAAATGGATTATGGATTCCTGAAAACTCAGTAAACTTCCTAGACCCGATTTAATGTGTTTTATGGTGGTCGTGTACAAAGCAGACTTCCGCGATCAGGCGTAATGGGGTTTTGGAACTCAGTAGACTTCTGGAATCGTTTCAAAGGGGTGTTTGTAGTCAGTATAGTCAGTAGACGTCTGGGGCCCATTAACACTTTCGCTCCCAGACACCGGTGACAGGAAAACCTCTCGCTGCCAGACCTGTGAAGAGTAAATTTCCCCGCCGTCCTAGATCTGTTTTCTTATATATATATATATATATATATATATATATATATATATATATATATAACAGCTGATTTTGTTGACAGTACAGTATTGCCAACTTAACCCAAGAGCATATTTCTTTACTCTGGCCCAGAAGAGTGTAAACCTCTATCTACATGGCTTGATCTGTCTCCATCTGTTGACAAAGACCTTCAAAACACAGTCATGCAGTGTGTCCAAGTTTGGTACACGTGGGCTGTACGGACAATTTAATATGCCCAGATATGGTACACGCGGGCTCTAGAAAAACTGTTGTGTGTACAAAAATGGTACACATTGTAGCAAGAGTGTTAAGCAAGTCGGCATACTAAATAAACCTCTGGAATCCGTTTTAAAGGTGACGAGACGAGTTTTAAATCCAACCAAGACGAGTGAAGAAGTACGTGAACAAAAATTAAATATGGAAAAGCGGGCGGTGAAGCATTTATTTCCTGACCTCCGAAAGTATTCCTTAGCCAATAATAGATACCACAGACATCAGAAAGTCATCACAAGATTACAGACACCTAGGATGGCCATAGGCAGGCTAAGTTTAAATATGTCACTAGATTTGTTTTCGAGTCAACTTATTATAAACTCAACAGAGAATAAATATCCATTAACTTCAGAAATGACTTCCATCTTGCACCTTAATTGTAAAAATCCATTCGAAAAAATTGTAAGCGGAAGTTAAGGCCCTTGTGCATCTTAAATAAAAACTTAAAGTAAAGTTAACCTCTACATTTGATAACAACTGAATCGGAATATTTTCGAGAACTACGACAGGCAATTAATAAGGTCTGTAACATAACACTATCATGTGTGGACTCATTTAGATATACATTTTTTTAGTCCATTTATAGTTTGGAAATTATAAAAATTAGAGTGCGACTATCAAAAAATTGTAATCTTGTCTTTACTACAATGAAAAATGCGCACAGCAAGTAAGTGAAATTAGACAAATATTCAAGAGAGCACGTGATGCTTACCATGTTTTGATGATTTCAACGGAAGGATTTTTTCCAGAGCAATTCTTTTTAAGGTTTATGTTATTTCTGCATTCTGTTACAAGCACATTTGCTAACACATTGTGCAAAACTTATGAATGAAAGCAAATAAAATACAATACTTGTCAAGTGGAAGGTGCTCCACTCTTCTCTTATTCTGAACTAAAATAATGCCAGAAGTCTGAGCTTTTTAATCATCTTGTACGTATATCCTATGCCAGCACCTTTCTTGCCAGCTCGTTGTGGTGCGCTGTGAATCTACTTCTGTACCTAGTGTAGTGATGTTCAATTTCTTCTCGTACAGAAAGCATCTTGAGATCCTTCTGTATGACGTGATTTAGCACGTACCACTGTGAATTGTCCTCTGTCCTAAGTAGCATGTTCTGGAAAAGCTTCAAGATCTCTATGTCCGAGTTACTTGCTGCCCCCCGTAGTTGAATGCCGTATCTCCAGATATGTTTCAAATGGTCTTATAGAGGTGGAGTTTATCCCGAGAGGTCTCTAGGAACATCTGTGACCACCTTTCCAGCGACCATATGTCTAAACATATTTGTCTAAAGGTTTACCGAAGCTGTTTACTTTTTGTTGTTATGTGTTTCCCCCATGTAAGACGTCTGCCCACATTCATGCCGAGGTATTTAATTAACATCTTCTGCTTGTGGCGATTGAGAGTTGTTAAATGCCACAGGCGGAGAGTCGTCTCGTCTAAAGCTAAATGTGAGTTAATTTGGATTCATTTGCCTTTATTCGCCATTTCTTTAACCAGTTTTGGATTTCGTTTCTGTTGTTTTGTAGGTTTTCCGATGCGGTAGCAGCATGAGTATGCGAGGCCAGGCTGGCTGTGTCATCTGCGGATGTTTGTATGTTCGCACTATATATGGAATAGCGTACTGGCCCTAATATGCTTCCTTGCGGAACTCCTGAATTAATACTGTGAAGATTTGTGTGTTCATTTTGGTTTTAACAAGAAACATATCTTTCTTGAAGGTACGATTTAGAATGGTATAGTAGAGGTGTGGCAGATATCTCTTCAGTTTATATAGTGTAGCGTGACAGATGTTTGCATAATATTGAATGGCAATTGATCATTAGAATAATAAAGTTATAATATTTAAATTTGGAAGAAAGCATTAAGTTTAATATAAATAGATTAATTCATAGCAACTGTGGAAAGAAATCATTATTATAAAGAGAATACAAGTACAAATAAAAGGAGTTACTAGTGATGAGTCATCCAAAACCAGTCTCATAACCAAAGGTTTTCAAGGTATAACCCAGGAAGGTAAAATAGTAAATAACAAAGCAGTACACAATATGACCAAACCCACAACGAGGGAGAATAAATAAAAGAGAAACCCTAAAATAAGCCAAGATCAACCAATACAGGTTGTGTATTTCTGAATTAAAGAAGAAGATGGAGAAGATCCCAAGAAACCTGATGGCATCCAGAACAGATGGAGAAGATACCAGGCCCAGAAGGCAGGAGAAAAGAAGACTGAAGAAAGAAGAAGAGGGCAGCATCCTGAAGAAGATGTCATGCTCTTATAAAAGACACCCAAATCCCTATATCCCCAAAATAAATATCTAAAAATAAAAGTATAACGAAATAAAAACCACATGTATATAAATTTAAGAGAGAGGAGTGTATAAAGTAAAAGTTTCCTGTGAACTAAGATGAAACAATAATATAGTACCCATGGAACAAATCTCCATTGAAAAAACGCTAACCAATTTATTATGTTGATAAGACTATACGACCATTTAGCATTAACATAATATATAAGTGAAAGTGAACCAGTGATAGTTTTGGGTATTATAAAAAATGAACCTTGTGTTTCATTCTTGGCAATCACAAACATTGGATGCAATGAAATATGCATTTTTCAATGACTTAAAATGTGTACTGTGACAATATATTGTTCATAAGTCATGAATCTGTTTAAAATAACATTGTGTTTTACATGAAAAAAGAAAAACCAGATTTCATTATACTTTTGAACAATTCATACTATTTATTAGTTAATGACAGGGTGCAATTACCCAAAGACAATGTATAAAAGACTGTATAAAAACTGTAGAATCCTACTTATAATAATAGTTAGAAATAAGAATATAAATATAAGGTTTTAATGTATATAGTACAAGAATGTTTAAAAATGTTTTAGATATAAGGCCATTTGTTTGGGTCTGAAACAACTAACATCAGAACTATAAAAATAATTACCACTTGTAAATAGTAGAGAGTAATTAAGATGTTAGTTAGTACAAAACCTTTTTTATAAACCGTGTTTACATGTTGGAAATGGGAATTTTGTTGCAAAATGTCTGATTTGAAGACAACCATTTATTTAAAAAAAAATGTTCTTTATTTGTTTAACTATTATTTGTATTGTAACCAATACTAATTGTTTTTGTGTAATTTGAAAACATGTTTAATTTATAATACTATTTGTAAAAAGTCAGAGAGGGTATCGCACATCATATATTGTTTGTAAATTATTTTGTAAGAAAAATTGTTAAAAAATCATAGGCCAAAAGAATGGAAACCAAACTTCATCAAAACAGAGAAATTGCTCAATTAAATGCAAATAAACAAAAGGGGTTTAGACAAAATAAACTTGAGATCATGCCATATAATTGCACATACCATTTAGAGAGATTTTAATAAATTATATTCAGAATTATGAATAAAAATAAAAGTGACTAAACTCAGAAATTTAGACATGGGAGTCATATATTTCAGAATAATGTTTCAGAATACAACTAATTCAATTAATTACCAGAAAATAAGGGAATATGAACCTTTTAATACAATATAGGATTATTAATATTAAATATAACTGATAAAATGGCTGAATTTATATAATGACAGGAAGTAAAGTTTGATGTTTTGACTTTTCAGAGTAAATCAATCTGAAAGTGAAATTACTATTTTTTGGACAGAAAACACTATAAAATGGCATCATTTAATCTGAAAATAACCAGAATGAACTGAAAGATTAATTTAAATCAAATCTAGTGAATAAAATTGACAAATAACCAAAGTTTAGGCATTCATATAGTGAAAATGTAAAAATGTATACAGGATGTGAAAAATATTTGAACAATGTTAAGGATAATATTATATGGGCTAAGAGTTTAATTGAAACTGAAGGAAAGAGTTAGTTAATTATTGGTAGTTGAACGGTCAACATGACATACCTTTGAAAACGTGAATAATCTAACCTATAATCGTCATACAAAGCGAGTGTATAGTGAGTTATTGTGAAATCGCGAGTGACTTGTAAAATACTTCTGAAACTATCATATTATAACAGAAACGATCAAGTAACACTCCATAACACAGAACAATATAAATCTACTCCGAAAAACACCATAAAACACTAGAAAACTGTATAATACATTAAACCAAATTAGTGATGGAATCGGAGAAAGTGTTTGAACTAATAATTATACAGATACACTAAATACAACCCAGAATCACTACACCAGTCACTACACAACATATAACAAGAGATTTGCGGACACGAGAACAGAAATATTGCGTCAAAATACATTATTTGGAATGCAGTAGCAACGAGCAATATTTTCATCGACTTGACGGCAGCCATCTTTCTTTGACAATTTCAGTGCCTCTTCGTGGTTCATCACAGCTGTTTGGTGAAAACAATTATTATATTTACAAATTATTATTCAATGTCTGTGTTTATTAATAACTATTAATTTGATTGTAACGTTATACTTTTTAAATATTAGCCCGATTTCTCTGACTTTGGTAATAACTGGCTGTTTAAAGAACCCTATATAATTTTTATATCATATACTTGTAACTTTTTTCGATATCCTGAGAATCGATACTAATCGATAAGAGTCAATATTGCTATTACTTAATAAAATATTAATACTTTTCAATACTTAATAGTTCTTTATTTCTTCAATCATACTAATTACCAATAATATAATTCTAATTGATAATCTACAAGGATTTTACCACCCGTAAGTGAAGATAACCTAAAAAATAGAAAGGTAAACAAATATCGATTGGTTTACAGACAGTCTTATGAGTGGTGATAGATTATTTAAATTATACTAAAACTTTAATAAAAATTTTCAGAAGAGCATTACACTGTTTAAAACTTCACAGCCCTATATTAATTAATTGATCCTAATTAATTAATTAATAAAATTAAAAATAATTTTTTTTTATATAAACATAATTTTTTTTTTTTTAAATTTCCTTCAAAACAATAAATTTTGTTTTGAAACGTTCGGCGAAGCCAAGCATATATATTTCTTCATCAACTTTACGCTACTCGACCGGTCTTGCTACCATTGGGACTCGACCAGCTGGGAAACTTAAGGAAGTGTTTCAGGCCAGTAAGACGTCGAGAGCCACACCAATTACACACCAATTAAACACCTTACAACTTACAGATTCACACATCAATCTTATTTATTTTATTACAAATTGGCTAGTCCAAACAGAGGGGTTTGATTACATCGGAGTCACATACTCCATAATAAGTATATTATCAACACACATCTATACTTATTTTATTAGTATTAATACAAATTGGCGCACAACTTTAGGGGCTTTAATTAGCGATTGGAAGGCCAATAAATTCTGCCCAATCACTAGTTGGAGCTAGGCAACAGCTACAAAGCCAGAGAATTTCAAGGGAAAATGCAACGACGTGCGACATCTAAGAAACGGGCGGCGGAGGCCGAGAAAGAAGTCGATATGGACAACAAAGAGGCAACGCCAGTAGAGTTGGAAGAGGTATTACAATCGGTGTTGTCCAAACAAACTGAACAACCGGAGGCACCCACACAGACAGGGGTAGTCAATGTTCCAGAAAAGGAGAGACCGTCGCAAACAGAGGACATGACAAACCAAGAAATGTTCAGGCGGATGATGCAGGCAATGAATGAAAATAATAAGAACCTAGAATCCAAAATGGAAGGAATGGACAAGGAAAGGAAAGAAGATAGCCAGTCCTTGAAAGAAGATTTAGGAAATAAAATCGAAACAACAAGCAAGAAGATGGAAGAAAACAGCAAGAAGATGGAAGAGAAGATGGAAGAAAACAGCAAGAAGATGGAAGGAAAGTTAGAAGAATTGAAGAAGGATAATCAATCCACAAAAGAAGAGTTGACTGGGATGAACAAGAACATAGAAAATTTGAAGGAAGATAACAAGAAGATGGAAGAAGAGATGGGGAAGAAGTTAGAAGAATTGAAGGAAGACAACCAATCGTTCAAGGAAGAATTCAAGTCAACTAAAGAAGAATTGATTAATAAAATTGAGAACACCAATCAGAAAATCGATGAAACCAGGAAGAAGATAGAGAAGAACAACCGACAGTTGAAGGAAGAATTGAAGGAAGACAACAGGAAGTTGGAAGAGAAGATGGGGGAGAAATTGGAAGAATTGAGAGAGGACAATCAAATTCTAAGAGAAGAGTTAAGGGAGGTAAATCAGGAGAATTTGGACAAACTGGACGAAAGGATGGAATTGTTGCGAGAAGAACTGAATAAAGAAATCACTGTTAACAAAAAAGCGATGAATAAGAAGATGGAAGAAGAAAATATAATGGTCAATTGACAGATTCGGGAGATTGATGGAAAGTGCAACCAGACCGAAAAGGAGGTGAATGAGTTTAAAGAAGTGGTGAACATCAAGTTCACAAATATCGAAGAACATAGTCGTAGGAAGGTAGAAGAACAGAGGAAGGAGAATCAAGAAGAATTCGGAAAAGTACGCAACCAGGTCACAGAACGATGTAATGATATACAAGAGACCATGGCCAATATCACCGGTCAGGTGCGACAAAGCCGAGAGGAGATGGAAGCGATTAGAAACAGACCGACTCATTTCACCGGATTGCCCATCAACGAAAGCCGAGAGTGGCTCAACTTCCGGCAGTACAAACGCAAGCCGATGGAGTTCCTGGCAAGGGTAGAAGAATATTTGACCAAGCATAAAATTACCCAATGGAGCCATAGCAGGGAGATATTCGACGAGTCCTTCCGAGACATTACAGATAATTGGTGGATGGCCAACCGGAGTGAAATTTCCGACTACCAACAGTTCCGGAAAATGTTTAAGACAAAATACTGGTCTGAGACCACCCAGAACTTGATACGTGACAATATTTGTAACGGAAGATACAGGTCACAATTAGGTAGCAGTATGACGGCATATTTCTTGGGGAAGGTGTGTATGGCAAAGCACCTTGAGCCAGCAATCCCAGAAGAATGTTTAGTGAATAAGATATCTTATCACTATGATGAGGACATTATCAGGGCCCGGAGAGGTAGTCAGATCAAGACGATCCAGGGAATGACTGAGTTATTGGAGGGATACGAGAATGAAGAGTATTATCGGCAGAGCAGGAAGAGAAATGAGAGACCAGAAGCAAGGCCGACTACTTACCCCAATAACGGCAATAACCATACAAATAACCGGAACCAGCCCAGTAATTACGACGGCCCTAACAACCAGCCGCGTAATAACCAGTTTAACGGAAATTTTAACGGCGTGAGAAATAACAACCCCTACCCAAATAATCGAAACCACTTTTATCAACAAAATAATAATGTTCCATACAGTCAGAGAAATCCATATCCCAACAATAATGGTAACAGGCCTTACCCACCTAACCGAAATTACTATAATGATAATATTAATAATAATAATAATAGCAATAGTAATAACCGAGTGTCGCGCCCTAGGGTAAATTTTATAAGAGCAGAAGATCGCGGACCCAGGAGATATTATCAACCGAGGAGGAGCAGCTTCCACGGCGCTGACCGAAGATGGCGGAGTGCGGAACGAGACGGCCCAAGATACGAACAGGAAAGACGAAGTACCAGCCTGGAAGATCTTGGCAGACAACCGAACAGGGCGTTAAACATCAACCAGGGTACAGAACGTCAGGAAACAAACCAGAGTTTCCCGAACGATGCCTCGGTCAACAATAACTTAAACAATGACCGAAATGCTTTAAACGAGAGGAGGCAGTAATCAACAACGATGACCCGTTACTGCTTATACTTCCTGGGTTAGAAAAGGATGATTGGCAACAAGCAAACAATGATAAAAACATCACTATTATCAGTAACCATTATTTGAAAGACATACGAACTGAACTTTTGGAAGAGAACGAGAAGAGTCTCAGCAACAGTAATAATGAGATAATTTATATAACAGCGGAGGTGGAAGGAGTTCCCGCTAGAATAATGATAGACACAGGAGCTAATATTTCAATAATAAACTCCAATGAGTTGGAGAGAATACAGAGTACATGTGGTAAAACTTTGCCAATGTTACCAGTCAACAACATTGTATTGGTAGGTGCAACTGGTCGCCAAAATAAAACCATCAGGAAGCAAGTTTCCTTAAGTGTCGTTAGCTGTGATATAGCTTTAGACATGGAATTTTTAATCGCCACCGGACTACCATTTGACATCTTAGTCGGTTGCGATATTCTTCGTAGATATTCGGCAGTAATCGATCTTAATTTAAATAAAGTATCACTTTTCCCAGACGGAGTAACATGGACCGCAGATCTGGTAGGAGGCACAACTATACTTCCCAGCCCTATACATCAACAACTTCGTAAAATAAATGTTATTAGAAACAGCCCTCTTTCTAAACCCATAATATACAATCATGGAGGAGAGGATTTATGGTCAGTTAAGATCCAAGAAATACGGAATTTCCAGTGCGGAAGCGATAACAAGAAAATACCAACGCACATGGCTGATCGTCTAATTGCAATATATGAGAAATACAAGGCGGTGTTTTCTGATGAACCAGGGAAGGTAAAAAACTACCAGTGCCAACTTCGTTTTAAAGAAAACGTAGAGTTTAACCGGAGGTCATATCCAATAGCGCAATCGCTCAAAGAAGCCGTGAGAACAGAGATAAACAAGATGTGTAGCGGGTCAAATTTTGGGTGTTTTATTTTACCGTATGGGGCAAGTATATTTTTATATATTTCGTTTTGGGCGGACTTTTCATAAAATCATTGTGCAACGTATGTGTCAGTATAACAGTCAATGTAACAGAACAGTGAAACAACGCTATAAGACGCAGTCGTTGTTGAGGAATGCGGCTGAAGAATTTACCTCCACAAAATTCTGAGAACTTTGTACCTATGTGTGGCAGCGCACATACGCAACTGCTCAATCACGCTCCAAGTGACGCTCTAACAAAAACCAAGATGGCTAGAGAGAATAATCTTTGTCGTTTTCTCCAAGACGTTCCGGAAAGACTGTTTTAAGTCCGGCCCACTTAAATGACATCAGCAGAGCAGAAGCCAATATTGACCTCTGGTCACACACATATACCAGCTCTATGCCACGCATAAAATGGTTACACGACAGCAGGAACAAGATGCGACGACGAAAACATCATGGCATGGAAGTACAACTTCCATGCAGGAACAGGTAGTTGTACCTGTTACGTTCTAGGTGACAGTCGACAGTAGTCAGAGACGCCAAGCGGTCAACGAGATACAGAGTTCCGCTACAGACGCATATATTTTGTTTCGGACCCGGTTGGTCAAGTTTTCGGAAAATGTAATTAATTCAGGAAGACCGACCGGGACCCGAGGAATCGAACGGTGTTACAAACAGTGCTGTGTAGTGACGATTCGAGAGCAGCTAATAACATAAAATGTGACCGTAACGAAAGCACGTGCTCGGCCGGCCTCGCGCATATCAAACTAACGCAAAACGAAACCGTGATCCTTAAAGAATAACTATTTTTTTTTCTTTTCTAATTTTTTATAACATTTGAAAAAGGGTTTGTATGGGGTGTGATAGAATGAATGAGCAGAATGGGCTACCTTGTAAGTAAAAATCATATTGTAAATGTAAGAGTCATGTAACCAACTCAGTTTATGTTTTCGTTCCTTGGTGTTTTTGGATTAAGGATGTCCGTATTTAGTAAGTAAAGCATTCTTTTCATAACAAAAATGTGTTAGACTAAGTTATTTCGTCATTACCACTTTCTCATTTCTGTGTTGCGAAATTCGTCTAACGGACCGGAATCTTCTGAGTTATTAATTGGGTGGGTCAGATTGCAAAATTGTCCGTTTTATTAAGGTGGAGTGTAAAGGTTTTCGATATTTTATCCTATAAAAAATAATCGTGGCGACCTTGGTCTTCTGGTGAAATTTGGATATGGTAAGTAATTGATGGCGTACAGGTAAGTTCTGGCAGTGGATCTTATTTATTTATATATTTAGGCCTATTTTTTATTGTTACAAATGTCGACGCGCTGCCAGGATTTTCGTTTAATTATAATTTTATACGAGATAGACCTATTTTAATACACAGAAAATAGGATGTGGTAATGACGAATGTATAAAAATTTTATCGTACAGAATTAAGTAGGTTAGGTTTATGTTATTGTGATTCACAGTAGGGTTAGGCGTTTGATTATAGGAAAAAAGTGGTTTTGTTATATATAAAGTGTTGTATACAAACAAACTTTAAAAAAAAAAAAAATGTCTATAATACAAAATAATGATAGTGATTTTGCGTGGGATAAGTGGGAGAAAGAATTTCGAGGTGTTGTGGGTGAGATGACAGACGAGGAATGGGGTAATTTAGACAGTAGATTAACACAAATGGAAGAACAAGAGGAAGGAATATTCGCAGAAATTAATAAACATAGTGAGATGACCAATGATACAGGTAAGATAGTTGAAGAGATAGTGGTAGAAAATAAGACAGAAAATAGGCCTAATGATAACGATAGTGTAGGGGCGGAAGAAAAAGAGTATACAGTATATGACCTATTTAACCTACTTAATGAGTTAAAAACAAAAATGGATAAGGGTTCTGATATGATAAATAAACATTTTAACGAGTGGGACAAAATGATGGACAAACAGTTTGATAATCTGAATAGAATAATGGATGAGGGTTTCAATAAAGTAAAAAATGCTTGTGATAAACCAGACGAGAAGTGGGAGGGAGATAGATATCAGTTAAAAGAGAGTACAGAAGTGGAGTTAACACAGGTAAGTGGTAATGATGTCTTTGATAATAGAGAAGAAATAACTAACAAGGTAAGTTGCAGTTGTAAAACTGAATTAATAAATAATAGTGATAAAATAGTTGAAAACGAGCTATTTAAGAATGATGTAGTGAAAACAAATAGTGATGATGAAGTTTGTGGTGAAGTAGAATTTAATAACAAAATGTTAGCGAGTGTTGATGAAATTGAGAGAGAGTGTGATGAAAGGTTAGGGTGTCAAAGGGCAAATTTTCCCCGTGATATAAGTGGAGTAAGGACTCCGCTAGTAGTGAATTTTGAGGACAGAGTTTCCTCCGTTAATTGTGTGGAAGACGAGGTGTCTTCAAGCAGTCCCCTAATTTTTTGTAAACCTGGAAAAGCCAGGAAATGGTATAGTAAGTTTGTTGTGCCCTTTGCATGGAGTGAAGTAGGTCAGTGGTGTGGTGACAGGTATTGTGATGAAAGTGATTATGAGAGAGAGAAAGAGTTAGAGTGGTTCAAGGTAAATAGAGGTTATGTAGAGCTGATAGAGAAGATGGATATAAAGAGAGTTATGATAAATAATGTAGACATACCTTGTGTAGTAGTAGACAATGATTATATTGATGATAAATGTGTACCTGTAGGAAGAATTAGTGTACTTGTAGTGGAGGAATATGATGAGAAAATAAATTACCTGGGTGTAACAACAAATATTCACGGAGGCGGGATAAAAACAAATAATAGTGACAAGTCTTATGAGATAATAAAAGGGAAAATGAATGACATAGAGGTAATGGTTTATGATAAAAATAATAATAATAAACTGGATGTAAATAAAAATCATTTAATATACAAATATGTGAGGTATATTTTTGACGATGGTGGCTAAAATATAAAACAGAAAAGACAGTTAAATATTTTGTTTTAAGCTATTTGACTTGGCTGATTTGGAAATTGAGATGTGATAACTGAGTAAATACTGAAGTAAATTTGTAAATAAATATGTAGTAAAGCCAATGGTATGTGTTGTGGTTAAGTGAACAGTGTATGTAGGTAATTAATTGTTGTAAGAATAATATTGAAATACTTGCCATTTAAATAAATAAACCAAATTAATTTGAAAAACAAGTAATCAGAGAATTGTAATTGTTTGGATGGTAATGAATTCTATATTGTTAATAATTAATTTAATTAAACAATTTAATACATGTTAAATATTTTGTTTGACTATTTCAATATTGTATAATTAACTTTTTAAGGAATTTAGATCATTTTGATAATAGATGGCTGAATTATTTGAGGTGAACTAATATGTTGTGAAATGTTTCAGTGGTGAGGTGAGAGTATTGTGGTATGTTGTATATGTTTTGAGAAATGGGCTGTAAGTATTGAAATTTTACAATATGAATAATGTATGACAAAAAGGTTGACAGGAGTGATTGATATGTTAATTCAGTAATGAAATATTTTGAAATAATTGCGCTAAATAAAAATGATGGTTAAAAATCTATGTTAATAATAAATTTAGAATTTTTGAAAATCTGATTACAACACAGGATAAATTCATCATGATGATAAATAAAAAGAGTTAATGAAAAATTTTGAATAATAATGTTTATAAATTTTTATATAAATTATTTAAAAGAGAATTGTGTGTTTGATGTATGCTAATAATCCAGGTTTATTGCTATTTGTGTATTGTGTTATGTGATGGATTATAACAGTGTAGTGTGGAACTGCTATGGGTTGTAAATTTTGTATTTAATATTTTATGTTAATAATGGTTAAGCTTCCATATAAAGTGGGTTAAAACCCCATCTAAATTAATATTGTCATTTAAATTTTAATTTAAGATTACGAAAGATATTTTACTTGTGATTCCCCAAATTTTCGGGCGGTCACGGCCTCACCGAACCCTGACCGTGGAATTGGTTTAGCTTTAACAGCTATGGTTGGGGCACATTACGATTACGCGCTGACCATAACTGGCCATAGCTGTTATCGTTGTAAAGGTGTATTTTGAAATTGATGGGGGGTAATAAAAAGGGGAATCACCAAACTATGGAACAGCGGCTGCCACTCTGTTCGAGAAGGAACAGCAGAGCCAGGTGGTAGATCCGTTTAAGGGTGCATGATTATTAACGAGAACATGATGGTGTTCACCAATTTTAACTTAACAGCGGAAGCAGAGACACGGAGAGGTAAAACCCTGCTCCAAAATATACAGTCTCTGTGGAAGCGAAAGGGCGAAACAGTCCTCCATAACCTTAAATAGAGTGTGTGGCTGGGAGGTGACGTAAAGGAGTCACGAATTTAAAATTTTATGACGTAAAAGTTTTGCTTATTCAAGGTGTAATCCAATCAAAAATGCTTGTGCTCTGTCCACATAATTATATGCTCAGACTCGTAAATCAAGGTGTTCATACTATAATTTTAAAGGTATCATTTTATTGTTGTGTGTTAGATATAGTTGTTGATAAAATGTATTTTCATTATGTGTGTAAATTTTTTTTTTCTAAGCCAATCATTAGACGCCTGGCAGGCAATCAACATAATAGAAGTAAGTGTTGATAATGTATTACATGTAACTGTTCAATTTTGAAAGGTATCCATGGTGTTTTAATTATGTTAGGATATCAGCTGATCAACAATACCATGTCACTGGTATATTGGTTTGTAAATGTTACAAGTAATTAATGTTTAGTGGGCTACAGATATTTTGAAGTAAAGACAAAAAGAATATGAGAAATAAAATAACAATTTATGCAAATTAATAAAAGATAATTCATGGGTGATAAATGTTTTATGGGACATGCAGACCTGTCCAAGTTGAATTCCAAGTGAAGTTGAAATGATGAATATGATGTAATGTTGTTTTTGAGTTAATGTATGTTATAGAATTTGGTGAAATATTGATGTTGACACAGTGGTAATGGAGACTTTATGCAGATTTTGAATGATATATGGTTGTTTTTATAGTTAATGAGGTTATTTTGTGTATTTGTAGTGAGGTAATGAGATTGAGATTTTTGGGGATGGCAATGTTGTATTAGGGGGTAGTGTATTTGGGGAGTCCGCAACAAGGGTTGGGACGGGATAGGGACCGATTGGCGCCGGAAAGGGTTACCTAGGGGGAGTCCAGGGACCAACATAAGGGGATGAGTTTTGGGAAGGAAACACGTATCCTATGTACAAAGGGTTGGAGAGTATTTTTTTTATATATGTAGAGAAGGCGGCGTTTTGTGTTAAATGATAAGTTGGGGTTTAGAGTGTTTTGATTAGTAGATATTTTTGATAGAGATGGGTGTCATGATAATTGAGTTGATGAATATTATAGTCAGAGGGAGAAAGTTTATATAGGTATAGAAATCTAATACAGAAAAACGAGAATAAATGATTTACATCACCCACAGTATATTAAAGTAAGATTGTTGAAAAGGCAGAGAGATTCATGATAAAGAATATGCAATTGTTTATTTTTTAAACCAGTGACAGAATTTTGATAAAATTTGAAAATAATGTAAAGTCAAGAATTGTTTGTTTTAAATAATTTAAATGTCAATCTGTTTATTATTTATAATAATATTTTGTTTGTTTTAAATATTTTATGTTATTATGTTTTGTATTTCAAGGTAGGATATTACAGATGTCAATGTGTTTTCAGAAATCATACATAACATATGTAGGTCAAGGGTTTTGT
This sequence comes from Magicicada septendecula, assembly GCA_034769895.1. NCBI lineage: Eukaryota > Metazoa > Arthropoda > Insecta > Hemiptera > Cicadidae > Magicicada > Magicicada septendecula. The sequence continues at coordinate 639,753,285 of CM068367.1, forward strand.
ACTTGACCTAGTTATGATCAGCTGATGAGTTCATACACCTACTAAGCTTGTATAGTAGGAATCCAATTGTGATTTGTTTGTTTAATTAATTCAAACCAATATTTGAATAATTTTAATAAATGTTATTTAATAAATAAATTTAATAAATATTTAATGAATAATTTTTTTTGAATTTTAAAATTTTGAAAATTTTAAATTTTTTTGAAAAAAAAAAAAAAAAAAATTTTTTTTGATTTTTCGCCTGCCAGCGAGTGAATATGTTGAGTAATGATTATTTTATTGTGTATGTATTAATGATGTTTCTTTTATTGTATTGCTTTATATTGGTAGGCTATAAATTGTTCTCATGCCAGAGTAAGGATGTATTTGTATTAATAGGAATGTTTAGGTTAAGTCATGGAAACAAAAATTAGAAAAAAGAGGAAGAGAATTTTTTGATAAACGATTTTTTTTTTAATATTGAATTTTTTGAATTTATAATAAATTTTAAAAGAAATTTTTTATTTTTAGTGTGTTATGATAATATGTAATGTTAATGTGTGTGAGCCCAGTATCTGCTAAAGGCAGCCCAGCTTGCAACAAGGGGATCCACATCGGCGGAGGAGCTGGAACGATTTTAGCCAGGGATTGAGGATTTTGGGGGTAGTATGTTAGAAGGCGAGGTGTGTCGTGGTGCGAGTCTGATCAATTTCTCGGTGTTGGGATCTCTTATAGAGAAGTCCAGTGATCTCGTTCAGATGAGTCCATGGTCGCTGAGCCAGGGGGGTCGTGTACCCATGCAGAGTAAGAACCAGGGGGTTGTTGGCACCAGTTCCTCACCGGTCCTCTTCGGGGTTATCGATGAGATTTCTTCTGTCATGGACAGCAGAATTCTCATCGAGGGGGTATTGTAGCGGGTCAAATTTTGGGTGTTTTATTTTACCGTATGGGGCAAGTATATTTTTATATATTTCGTTTTGGGCGGACTTTTCATAAAATCATTGTGCAACGTATGTGTCAGTATAACAGTCAATGTAACAGAACAGTGAAACAACGCTATAAGACGCAGTCGTTGTTGAGGAATGCGGCTGAAGAATTTACCTCCACAAAATTCTGAGAACTTTGTACCTATGTGTGGCAGCGCACATACGCAACTGCTCAATCACGCTCCAAGTGACGCTCTAACAAAAACCAAGATGGCTAGAGAGAATAATCTTTGTCGTTTTCTCCAAGACGTTCCGGAAAGACTGTTTTAAGTCCGGCCCACTTAAATGACATCAGCAGAGCAGAAGCCAATATTGACCTCTGGTCACACACATATACCAGCTCTATGCCACGCATAAAATGGTTACACGACAGCAGGAACAAGATGCGACGACGAAAACATCATGGCATGGAAGTACAACTTCCATGCAGGAACAGGTAGTTGTACCTGTTACGTTCTAGGTGACAGTCGACAGTAGTCAGAGACGCCAAGCGGTCAACGAGATACAGAGTTCCGCTACAGACGCATATATTTTGTTTCGGACCCGGTTGGTCAAGTTTTCGGAAAATGTAATTAATTCAGGAAGACCGACCGGGACCCGAGGAATCGAACGGTGTTACAAACAGTGCTGTGTAGTGACGATTCGAGAGCAGCTAATAACATAAAATGTGACCGTAACGAAAGCACGTGCTCGGCCGGCCTCGCGCATATCAAACTAACGCAAAACGAAACCGTGATCCTTAAAGAATAACTATTTTTTTTTCTTTTCTAATTTTTTATAACATTTGAAAAAGGGTTTGTATGGGGTGTGATAGAATGAATGAGCAGAATGGGCTACCTTGTAAGTAAAAATCATATTGTAAATGTAAGAGTCATGTAACCAACTCAGTTTATGTTTTCGTTCCTTGGTGTTTTTGGATTAAGGATGTCCGTATTTAGTAAGTAAAGCATTCTTTTCATAACAAAAATGTGTTAGACTAAGTTATTTCGTCATTACCACTTTCTCATTTCTGTGTTGCGAAATTCGTCTAACGGACCGGAATCTTCTGAGTTATTAATTGGGTGGGTCAGATTGCAAAATTGTCCGTTTTATTAAGGTGGAGTGTAAAGGTTTTCGATATTTTATCCTATAAAAAATAATCGTGGCGACCTTGGTCTTCTGGTGAAATTTGGATATGGTAAGTAATTGATGGCGTACAGGTAAGTTCTGGCAGTGGATCTTATTTATTTATATATTTAGGCCTCTTTTTTATTGTTACAGATGTTAGATAATGACATAATTGAGATTAGTCAATCACCTTACACTAGTCCAATTATTGCTGTTCCGAAGAAAGACGGACAAGTCCGGCTCTGTTTAGATGCGCGTGAGTTGAACAAGACAATTGTGAATGACAGAACCTCTCCCGGTGAAATAGAAGAGATTTTGAAACGTTTTCATGGTACTAACTTTATTAGCACCTGGGATACGGTCTGTGGTTATTGGCAGGTAGAGCTGCATCCACAAAGCCGCCAGTATGTAGCGTTCATTTTCGAAGGGCGCAATTACCAGTTCAAGAGACTGCCCTTCGGACTTGTCAATTCTGTCGCCATATTTGTGGCATGCATGGACCAGATTTTGGGACCAGAAGCGCTCCAATTTACCACCGTCTATGTTGACGATTTACTAATCACATCCGGAACCTGGGAGGAGCATTGTTACAGAGTGGAATTTGTACTAAACAAACTAGCGCAGAACAACATAACATTGAAGTTGGAGAAATCCAAGTTCATAGCGCGCGAGGTACAATTCTTAGGCTTCAACCTAGACGACAGAGGTATTACCCCATCAGCAGAGAAAGTGGAGGCAATTCAGAGGTTCCCGCAACCAAGAAACAGGAAACAATTGCAATCTTTCCTCGGACTCTGTAACTATTACAGGAAGTTTCAGAGCCGATATTCCGAGTTGACCGCCAAGTTTCAACCACAGTTATCTGCCAAAAACAAATGGATTTGGGGTGAAGATCAAGATATTACTTTCCGATTGATAAAAGAGAAGTTTCTGGAGAGTGTGATACTTCGTCACCCAGATTTTAAGAAACCGTTCTTTCTAAACTGTGACGCTAGCGATCTAAGCTTAGGAACGACCTTATACCAGGAAGATGAGGAGGGACAACATCTGGTAATAAGCTTCGCTAGTCGCACACTGAACCAGTGCGAAAAGAACTACAGTGTGACAGAAAAGGAATTGTTGAGCGTGGTGTTCGCATGCAGCAAGTTCCGGACGTACATTCTCGGATATCAAGTCACGGTACGAACTGATCATAAATCCATCTCGTTCCTTCGTAGGTGCAAATTGAGTCACGGCCGATTGGCTAGGTGGGTACTCGCCCTACAAGAATATGACCTGAAATGGGAATACATTCCAGGAAAGAAGAACGTGGTAGCGGATGTGTTGTCACGTATAAATCTGGAAGATCAGACTTTCGAGGGAGAGAAGGAGAGCTTAGTAAAAATTTATAACATATTCACGACCAGAGCCGATTTACAAGCTTTGTTAATAAATATCCGAATCCATCAGCAGTCTGATCCTAAGCTGAAAAACATTGTGAGTCGTTTAGAAGCCAATGATGAAACCATTTCTAAATATTACCACCTTAACAAGGGAATTTTATTCATAAAAACCGCATTGGACGATGAGACATGGAAGGTGATAATCCCGCACCAAATAGAAAAGGAGGTCATCATCGATTACCATGTCAGGTATGGTCACATGGGAGCGTTAAAAGTGATACAAGCTCTAGAGGAAAATTGTAAGATCAAGAATATCAACCGCAAGGTGAGAAAACACATCAAGTCCTGTAAGATCTGCCAATGTGCAAAAATAAACAATGAAAAGACAGAGGGTATCATGATACCGATAACTTCCAACGCAAAACTGGAAAAAGTGTTTTTGGATATATGCGGGCCATTTCCCCGTAGCGGTGGTCGACACAGATATAAATACTTGGTAATCATAATGGATCACTACACCAAGTATATAAAGCTATATCCGGTTAATCGGGCAACGACAGCAAAGGTTTTGGCGGTGATTATTGATTTGTATATCCCAGAGATCGGTAGACCATTTTCTATTATTACCGACCATGGTACACAGTTTAAGGGGAGGAGATGGCGAGACACTTTATTAGCACTTGGGGTCAAAACATATAAGACATCAGTCTACCACCCAAGTAGCAATCCGGCTGAGAGAGTACTAAGAGAAGTGGGTAGGATATTGCGCACGTACTGTCACAACCAACAGAAAAAGTGGCAAGAGTACCTAGCAGCGACAGAAACATTCCTAAATTACGCCCACCATCCAGCTATAGGAATTCCACCGTACTCAGCCATGTATGAGAAGCCGACTCCCCGAGACATTGAACAAATCATTGAATTTCCAACGAACAACAATAGGAAATTCAACCAGTTGAAGTTTTACAATAAGGTAGCAGAAGATCAGGAAAAACGGCAAGCCAAATACCAGAAGGCAATAGGGCGAATTGTAACATATAAAGAGGGTGAGAAAGTCCTCCTAAAAAATAGAGAGCTGCCTAGCACCTTAGAAGGCATAACCAAAAAATTATTATTACTTTACACCGGACCATATGTTGTGGTAAATGATAAGCATAACAATACATATGAGTTGAGGGAAATCGTTTCAGGAAGAATCAAAGGAGTGTACAATCAAGCTTCTATGAAGAAATATTATGAAGAATGAGTTGTGAGTTTTAGAATTTTGAATTTATTTTAAAAATTCGGAAATAATGTAAGTACATCTTGCAACCTAATATTTTGAGAAGAACATTCTGGAGAATTAAAAGAATTTTTTAATTTTATTTTATAAAAATTTAAAATTGAGTAAGTACTTCTTACTACAACCTGATAATTTAGAACAAAACTTTATGGAAGAAAGAGAAAGAGAGAGAATTTTGAACATAATTTAAAAAATTTAAAATTAAGTAAGCACAGCTTACTACCACTGAATTGTGAGAAAACTTTATGGTAAATAATCAAGAAGAATTTGAATTTGGAGAAATACCAAAACATTCAGGAATAATAGTAAGATCACAGTACTATAAACAATTCTGAATGAAACAATTCTGGGAATAAATGAATTAAACAGAATTTGAATGTTGATAGAACGTCAGAACTTTGAAACAAGATAAGATCAACATATTACAAGGATTTATGAGAAATATTTTTCAATTAAATAAAAAGAATAGTTTGAATTTTACATTAAAACTAACCAAGTTCCAAAAAATAATTATGTGTCAATTATGATTGAATTGAGAAGAAAATAAAGTGATTAATTCAGAAAAGAGAATTAACGTTAATCCAGAATAAATGCTAGACATTCACAATAGCATTTGAAGGAGTAGAGAAGACTAACAAAAAAGAGTGTAATATGCCAGAGAAGAAAAAAAATTTGGAAGCAAAGAGACTAATTACCTATGAAACGATAATGAAAACAGTTAATTAAGAGCAAAGAAGAACAACTCATACCAAACAGATGGAGAAGATGATTTTGAACCAATGATAATAATAAGACCTATATGAAATGCAAAGAGAATAAATACCACATGAAATATAATATAAATGAATTAATGCTAATGAATGCGAAGGTGGATTAATAACTTTCTAAGAGAAAGGAAAGAACCAAAATGTTTAAATAAAATGATCAATATAACAACCTGTATATCTAATGTAAAGATACAATGTTAAAAAATTAAATATAATATATTAAGACCATTCAAATAATGAATACGAAAGACTATTTATAAAGACCATGCTAATACTATGAATAACCAGAAGAAAGTATAAAGAGAATTCAGATGGAGAAGGAAGAGAGTTACATAGTAAACAGTAAACAGAATTATTAAAAGAAAGGTTTTCAACCATAATTAAATTAAATATATCAGACAAGTTAAGAGTTTTGGAAAAATATATATGTAATGAGTATAATAATGATTATGAAGATTTATTAAGATAGAAAATGTGAGATAATCTGAGAGACTACGAAGTGGAGAATCCAAAGATATTTTTATTAGTCGAAAATGAGACTACTTTTTATTTATTTATTCGATGACTGACTGAAGATAATTCCAGCAGCATTATGTTTTTTGAGCAGGGATGGATATGCCCCTGTACTCAATTTATAGAAGTGGTGTATGGCCAGCAGAGAAGTAGCGTACAGTGCCCCTCTGATCTGCTCCAGCCCACGTGATAGGGAATGTTAGGGAATTAATATCCCAAGGATACAACACGAAGTTGATATAGAAAGAAAATGTATTACAATTATAATATATCTCAGAAGACACTAACTATCCGAAAAGGATCAGTAGTAAGACAAGTAACCATATATATAAAATTAATAAAACTCTAATATAAAAAAGTCGATATAAAAATGGAGAAGAAAATGAATTATAAGAAATGATGAAATTATCATAAGAAATTATTTCATCCATAAACATGTCTGAAATAATTACTTCTGGAGGAGAGCAATCTGTAGCGTGACAGATGTTTGCATAATATTGAATGGCAATTGATCATTAGAATAATAAAGTTATAATATTTAAATTTGGAAGAAAGCATTAAGTTTAATATAAATAGATTAATTCATAGCAACTGTGGAAAGAAATCATTATTATAAAGAGAATACAAGTACAAATAAAAGGAGTTACTAGTGATGAGTCATCCAAAACCAGTCTCATAACCAAAGGTTTTCAAGGTATAACCCAGGAAGGTAAAATAGTAAATAACAAAGCAGTACACAATATGACCAAACCCACAACGAGGGAGAATAAATAAAAGAGAAACCCTAAAATAAGCCAAGATCAACCAATACAGGTTGTGTATTTCTGAATTAAAGAAGAAGATGGAGAAGATCCCAAGAAACCTGATGGCATCCAGAACAGATGGAGAAGATACCAGGCCCAGAAGGCAGGAGAAAAGAAGACTGAAGAAAGAAGAAGAGGGCAGCATCCTGAAGAAGATGTCATGCTCTTATAAAAGACACCCAAATCCCTATATCCCCAAAATAAATATCTAAAAATAAAAGTATAACGAAATAAAAACCACATGTATATAAATTTAAGAGAGAGGAGTGTATAAAGTAAAAGTTTCCTGTGAACTAAGATGAAACAATAATATAGTACCCATGGAACAAATCTCCATTGAAAAAACGCTAACCAATTTATTATGTTGATAAGACTATACGACCATTTAGCATTAACATAATATATAAGTGAAAGTGAACCAGTGATAGTTTTGGGTATTATAAAAAATGAACCTTGTGTTTCATTCTTGGCAATCACAAACATTGGATGCAATGAAATATGCATTTTTCAATGACTTAAAATGTGTACTGTGACAATATATTGTTCATAAGTCATGAATCTGTTTAAAATAACATTGTGTTTTACATGAAAAAAGAAAAACCAGATTTCATTATACTTTTGAACAATTCATACTATTTATTAGTTAATGACAGGGTGCAATTACCCAAAGACAATGTATAAAAGACTGTATAAAAACTGTAGAATCCTACTTATAATAATAGTTAGAAATAAGAATATAAATATAAGGTTTTAATGTATATAGTACAAGAATGTTTAAAAATGTTTTAGATATAAGGCCATTTGTTTGGGTCTGAAACAACTAACATCAGAACTATAAAAATAATTACCACTTGTAAATAGTAGAGAGTAATTAAGATGTTAGTTAGTACAAAACCTTTTTTATAAACCGTGTTTACATGTTGGAAATGGGAATTTTGTTGCAAAATGTCTGATTTGAAGACAACCATTTATTTTAAAAAAAATGTTCTTTATTTGTTTAACTATTATTTGTATTGTAACCAATACTAATTGTTTTTGTGTAATTTGAAAACATGTTTAATTTATAATACTATTTGTAAAAAGTCAGAGAGGGTATCGCACATCATATATTGTTTGTAAATTATTTTGTAAGAAAAATTGTTAAAAAATCATAGGCCAAAAGAATGGAAACCAAACTTCATCAAAACAGAGAAATTGCTCAATTAAATGCAAATAAACAAAAGGGGTTTAGACAAAATAAACTTGAGATCATGCCATATAATTGCACATACCATTTAGAGAGATTTTAATAAATTATATTCAGAATTATGAATAAAAATAAAAGTGACTAAACTCAGAAATTTAGACATGGGAGTCATATATTTCAGAATAATGTTTCAGAATACAACTAATTCAATTAATTACCAGAAAATAAGGGAATATGAACCTTTTAATACAATATAGGATTATTAATATTAAATATAACTGATAAAATGGCTGAATTTATATAATGACAGGAAGTAAAGTTTGATGTTTTGACTTTTCAGAGTAAATCAATCTGAAAGTGAAATTACTATTTTTTGGACAGAAAACACTATAAAATGGCATCATTTAATCTGAAAATAACCAGAATGAACTGAAAGATTAATTTAAATCAAATCTAGTGAATAAAATTGACAAATAACCAAAGTTTAGGCATTCATATAGTGAAAATGTAAAAATGTATACAGGATGTGAAAAATATTTGAACAATGTTAAGGATAATATTATATGGGCTAAGAGTTTAATTGAAACTGAAGGAAAGAGTTAGTTAATTATTGGTAGTTGAACGGTCAACATGACATACCTTTGAAAACGTGAATAATCTAACCTATAATCGTCATACAAAGCGAGTGTATAGTGAGTTATTGTGAAATCGCGAGTGACTTGTAAAATACTTCTGAAACTATCATATTATAACAGAAACGATCAAGTAACACTCCATAACACAGAACAATATAAATCTACTCCGAAAAACACCATAAAACACTAGAAAACTGTATAATACATTAAACCAAATTAGTGATGGAATCGGAGAAAGTGTTTGAACTAATAATTATACAGATACACTAAATACAACCCAGAATCACTACACCAGTCACTACACAACATATAACAAGAGATTTGCGGACACGAGAACAGAAATATTGCGTCAAAATACATTATTTGGAATGCAGTAGCAACGAGCAATATTTTCATCGACTTGACGGCAGCCATCTTTCTTTGACAATTTCAGTGCCTCTTCGTGGTTCATCACAGCTGTTTGGTGAAAACAATTATTATATTTACAAATTATTATTCAATGTCTGTGTTTATTAATAACTATTAATTTGATTGTAACGTTATACTTTTTAAATATTAGCCCGATTTCTCTGACTTTGGTAATAACTGGCTGTTTAAAGAACCCTATATAATTTTTATATCATATACTTGTAACTTTTTTCGATATCCTGAGAATCGATACTAATCGATAAGAGTCAATATTGCTATTACTTAATAAAATATTAATACTTTTCAATACTTAATAGTTCTTTATTTCTTCAATCATACTAATTACCAATAATATAATTCTAATTGATAATCTACAAGGATTTTACCACCCGTAAGTGAAGATAACCTAAAAAATAGAAAGGTAAACAAATATCGATTGGTTTACAGACAGTCTTATGAGTGGTGATAGATTATTTAAATTATACTAAAACTTTAATAAAAATTTTCAGAAGAGCATTACACTGTTTAAAACTTCACAGCCCTATATTAATTAATTGATCCTAATTAATTAATTAATAAAATTAAAAATAATTTTTTTTTATATAAACATAATTTTTTTTTTTTTTAAATTTCCTTCAAAACAATAAATTTTGTTTTGAAACGTTCGGCGAAGCCAAGCATATATATTTCTTCATCAACTTTACGCTACTCGACCGGTCTTGCTACCATTGGGACTCGACCAGCTGGGAAACTTAAGGAAGTGTTTCAGGCCAGTAAGACGTCGAGAGCCACACCAATTACACACCAATTAAACACCTTACAACTTACAGATTCACACATCAATCTTATTTATTTTATTACAAATTGGCTAGTCCAAACAGAGGGGTTTGATTACATCGGAGTCACATACTCCATAATAAGTATATTATCAACACACATCTATACTTATTTTATTAGTATTAATACAATAGTAACCCCATATGCCAAACCTTATCAGAGGCCTGACTTATACCATAAAAGCTGCAAAACAGTATCTTCTCTCTTCGAAGTCACGTTGAATTTTGTTGACTATGCGATTCACTTGCAGAGTCCAAACTTATGTCATCAGAAATAATCTTTTGATTATTTTTTAATGGTTGAAGACTTTTGAGTAGCAGTACTGTACTGTACGGTACTGTCGTACCGGGAAGAGGCTAGTAGGTGTATATGAACTTATTTCGTGAACTGGTTTTCCTGGTTTAAGCTACATTACTGGTAGCGCTACCTTCCACTGGATAAAATCCCAGTCTTAATATTGCATTGCAGATAAACATTATTGCTATCTGGCATGTATTTCTTGTAGCACTCTACCAGTAATTAGATCGAAGCCGGGTGCTTTCTTTCACTATGAAGTAGGTAAGCTTAGCCAGCGGTTCAGGGTTATGCAGGAATGTTAAAGTGACGCACACGTGGACGCTCCTTTCAGGTATTCACTCCTCTGCCCCCCGAGAGAGAACCGCAAAAGGAGATCTGGTTGATAATCATATTACAATAACAGTAACTCTTTGTTGCTGCTGCTGGCATTGTTGTTGGTGTTATTATTAATGCCAGCGTAGAAATAGTGTAGTAGTAGTAGTAGTAGTAGTAGTAGTAGTTGTTGTTGATGATGTTGTTGTTCTTTTGTTTTCGTTAACGACATGCGTAGTCTTCGTGTCGTTTGAACACTTGTTTACACTGGTGGTGAGGCGTCGTGAATCAGGCAGAGCTTTGATTTTTGTAAGTAAGACCGTAAGTGACATCGGGATTGCCGTATCAAGGCAAACGTTACGATAAACAGGCGCCTCGTGACGGAGAACCAATTTTACCTGACATTGAACTTGTTGCTTCAGGAACATCCTCTGTTGAAGGTGACGTTAAATTGTGTACAGTTTCAAGGCTGTACGCGTCGGTCTCGGAGAGTGTAATTGCAGACTGCCGTCGGTAGTGATGGTCGCCAGTAAGCCGACTGTACCAGTAAGTTGTCACCGTACTTACATGTATTTAGTTGTAGTTACTGGGCCAAACAACGGGCACGGACACCTGACTCATTTTTACGAAGTATTTTAATATATTATTTTATTGTGTTTAACAGTGATTAATCTTTTAAGCAGTAAAAACTAAACATAAATAAAATTATTTTTTAATTGTAAGCTGCTGTTTTTCCACAGAACGTTCTTAACAAAGTTTTAAATCTAGCACGTGAATAACATTAAGAGGTATAATACTTTCACTTACACTTTTGGCAGCTACAAGTGTATTGTGTTTTATGTGCTACGGGATCGTTTTCACGTACGTGGATTTATTGTTTGAAGCTTAAAACGTTTAACACGAAAACGGTTAACGCGAAATGTGGCTCAGGTCCCGATCGTTTCTTCTATTTTACTATTATAGTTTGTACGCTTAACACGAAAGTTTTGCCTACAAAATATCGTTTAACACAAAAAAGTTTTGTTAAAAATAATTTTTTTTCTGGCTTTCAATAGCTGCATAATAAATAAATCCACATATGGACGCCCCAAAACAGTGCAAGTTAAAAACTTTGAAAGTGATGAGAGTGCCAACGAACGTGACACGGAAAATTTTCGAGTTCGTCGATAATTTAGAAGCCAACTCGGAAGGTGAAATGTTTGACCACATTGACAACAATTTGTTGAAAATAAATTCTAGAATTGTGTGCAAAAGAAAATTACGGACTATTTTACAGTAATTGAACATTCTCACTATAGGAACTAAAAGACATACTACATAATTGTACAAGAAAATCTTAATCGTAAGAGTAAGTTAAGAACAGCTACAGTTCTTGTATACTAAATTTTAAGAAAAATTAACCAGGTTTTTCCATGATATATGTAAATGAGGAGATTCTCGGTGTATTATTTATTTTCGTTCGTATAATCTATTTTCTCAGTCTATAAATATTACCCTCTGTAAAATTTATTTAAACTGTTTCATAAGCGTAGGCCTGTTGAAAGAGCAAAGAAGATGAGGAAATGTATAGTACAACAATCAAAATATGGAAACGACCCTTACAGTACGGAAGTTGCAGGATACAATAGTCCTTCCAAATTCTTTATCTTTGTAACGAAAAACCTAGAATAAGTTACATTTAGATAAAAGTACTCAAAGTTTCGGAGACATAAGTACTTTTGTTACCTTATTTTAGCTATAAAGAAGTACATAGGTAAATTATTATGATTTTGCCATATTTCCTACGTATGCGGCAGGGGATTACAATTACTTCTTTAGTGCATAATGGAAATAATAATTTTTATTGTTGTTTCACACAATAAAATTAACTATTTTAACCAGTAGATCGTTCAAGTGGCCGTCTCACAAAGGCTGACAACCTACTACAAAAAATTGTAGTCGTGGTACCGTCTTAACTGCAAGTAACAGGATTCGCTGAATGAACGAGTATTATATTCGTGCACAAACGAACGATCCACAGTAACAGAATCTTCTAAATTATTTGTCTTTCCTAATTGCATTTAATGGCCAACTTGTTTAACTCTGACATAATTCACAAGAAAACTAAAATTGTGTGACATTTTAAAGAATTGCGGAGAGGCACAGGAGCGGGGAGTGTTTACTTTACCAATTCGGTTTCTGCTTAAAAAAGAAAAACCAACGGAGCATGACCTGACGTGACCTTGACGTGGAAAGCCATTTCCTGTATGAAAAATGTTAGCTCAGTAGTGATTACGTCGTGTTACCTGTTGGACCGAAACATATGAGTTGCAACACCGTCTTATCATAGCATCGGTTACGTTTAAACAATAATATCCTTTAAAGGTGTTTCAACTACGATACGAAATGTTGAATAACAACTTGATATTGACGTAAATTAACGTCAATCAGTCAGCGTCAAGATGCTTTATCAGTGCAGTTGAAAACGATATGTACAGCACTGGTTACATTCCACTGGCCGCTTTCTTTGGTATAAAATCTTTTGGTCAGTACAACAGTTAAGATTAGGAAGAAGTCTGTGTATCATTTCTCTCATTGAAACTGTTTCTCTCTGAGTAGTTACACATTAGTTGTGCACGCACTGCTACTCCAAAAATGTAAAAATGTTCAGTGAAGACAGAACTGAAAACTGTGATCTCAAATAGAGTCATTTTATCAAAATATTGGGATTAATTTTTAATCCTTCTACGAATACAGGATTAATAACAGTTTTCGGAAATAATGACAACAGTTACTCATCCCACACTTTTGCAGAGCCTCCACGAGCTTACTGTTTTATCTGATACTGTTTGCTTGAACAGTTTTTGAAAATAAAGTTATAAAATACGCAAGCTTACATCAACGACGTGTATTACATTATAAATATAATTCAGAAATCGGCGAGCTTCACAATGGATCATTTCCTTTCCCACAAATTTTTAACGAAATCAGTAGGTCAGAAGTGTACAAATGATTTCATGACTTATTTGTTATAGCCTATAATTCATTTATCTAATTCATTATCATAAGATCCATTTAATTAATTAATCATTCGTGTCATAAGATTTCATGTCTATCTTATAATTCATGACTTACAAAAACCTTTCACAGTTGTGCATAGCTAAGGACGTACGTCAGTGAGTCGTACACCCGCAAAAAATCACATAAGCGTTGTCTCTCCATTAATGATGAAGATACCGAAAAATTTGTAAAATTAAAAAACTTAAAGGGCGCCCCATTTATAATTCAAAAAAATTACAGGCATTGCACAAATGCAATGAAAATGCTTCATAACTCTAAAATATATATATATATTTATGTTCATTCACCAATCAATGAATTCATTCTTCATTTACCAATGTACAGATTATAAGTTAAATGTAGTCGCATTCATAAGCGAAGTTTTATATGTGTACTACGTTATTGACAACAAAGAAGTAGTTTCTATGGAACTCACCGGTTCCCATTTTCGATCACGCACCAGCGATCGGCCGCAAATGTGCGACACGTCCTTATAAACATTTTCAATGTTAAAATTTTTCGTCTTCGGTTGGCACATCTCAACAGCTGGTTTTTAATTAACAATAAAAATTAAATACAATTTTGCACATATTACATAAACATAAAAAATGTGTTTAATGAGTATTTTCAAGCATTAACCTGAAATTTTTAAATCCGTTAAACATAAAGAAACTGTTATTGGACTTCGAAACTTTCTTAGTTTTCTTTAAACCGTGACGCTTGCCCTAGAATTCCGACAATTACGCCACTTTATGTCCAAATAAACAATACATACACAAAACTAAATTAAAAAACTAACGTGTAAAAACGAGATTTATTCGCTAAGAATTCAGTACTCGATCTGTCCCACACAGCTGGCCATTCACTTCATTGTACACTATATCTATATATTACTATCACTTTGGACAATAAATAAAAGCAATAAGTGAAAGTGGTATCTTCGGAATCCCATTGAATCTCATTATATGTTTGTAGTCAGGAGGGCCACAGAGAAAGGCAGATACTGTGTTATTTGGATTCAGTGCTCTCAAATTCTTTCAACTAATTCTGTCTTACAGTACATTTGTTTTAACCCACTGTCAACACATAAAACTAAAGTGGAGATTACACGTGTTTCGCAATTTCTGAGTCGCAACGCTTACCGACATAATGTCTTGCGGATAATCATAGACTTGTGTGACCAGAAAATTATGTTTGACTGCTAGGAAAAAAACGTCCCTAATTGCATAATATTACAGTGATAATCTTGGCGTCGTCCAATGACTTGTGTGCTAGAAAATACTAAGACACATTTCTGATAAAGCACATGACTGGTGTTGCACTGTGCGCCATTGAAGTATACTTCATTGTTCTTCGCATTTTTCTTGGTATTCTTAAGAAGGCGCAACAAGAAGATGATCTCAGGTCCCGAAAATATACGTCTTGCGTAAGTATAAAATAAAATGTAACCATCAGTATAACTTAACCAGTAGAAGTCAGCATAACTTTCTAAAGATAAAATAACCCTTGCAGAATGTAAAAAACAAAACAATTTATTGGTATCAATAAGCTTAGTTCTCACGTTATACGACTACAACGGCTCTGTCTCATCATACACAATAGCATAGCAATGTTCGCTTCCTAATCGGTACGTCATGAATCGATTTGTTCGGTTTGGATTTCATGACGCGTATCCGGGCAGCGTCGAGTCCACTCAACCCTAACGGGTACCTGGCCTTACCAACTAATGAAGTTGGAGACAGACAGCGCATACATCGACCTACATTGCCCTGCGTCTCACGTGCAAGGGTAAATTACACTTGTGGTGCTGCAATTCTGTGGAGTTTTCCAACATTTCGGTCATTATCTTAAATTACGGCGAGGTAAATCTTAGGTTTTCTGTATTTCTTTGACTATTATCTGACAACTAGTAGCCTACCATATTAACATGTAGGCCTACTGCTCCTTCGCTTGTGAACAACTGGTTAATTCTGTCCACCCTTAGTTATATATTATTTATCAAGCATCTTACGGATGTAAATATAACGTATTTGTCGTTCGCGATTTTTTGACCACAAAAGGTTGACTACAATAATAATTATATATCAGTTTTGCATTAAGAATTTATAAAAATCAACACAAGTTAGTTTAATTGTATCCGGATATGTCTGTTTGTTGCTGTGTATAATGTATTTACGTTTTAGTTGAATGTGAAGGAAAATGGCCTCTGAAAAGCCGTTTCCAAAAATAACCATGGGATATTGAAAGATTAACAGAGAACATGTTATTCGACAAAACCGTTGGTCTTGTCGGCTGAAGTGTGTTATTGAAAACGATGTGATCGTTACTGCGTGAAGTTTAGCTGGCTCAAGCGGTCGTAGAGACCGATAGCAGCATGGTCAGATGTCCCAACAGACAATGTTAAGCTGTTCACAGGTTTTTAATTTATAACAAGAACTAAGAAACTACCGATTTCCTAATAGGCTCAAAAGAGTAGTCTTAAGCTGCTACCTATTATATAACCGATGCAGATGATTGTGGACGTTGATTCTGAATTAAAAAAAAGAATGATTTTAATGGAAGTCTACACAAACAGTGTAGTAGTCTGTATGTAATGAAGACATTACATAATAGAATTTCATTATAATTTTCTTACAATCCAGAAAACTGTAGAAAAAATAGCTCAAGTAAGTCAGTACCCAAAAAAAGTCAGTTAAAAAAAAAACAAAAGACAACGAATATGGGAAGAATTTTTCCACAGTGCTCAGTGATTTTTATCCTGAATAGGCCTAAATTAAACAAGTCCTCAGAGGAAGAACTTTAAAGGTTGTTTATTAAGTTATACAAAAATAATAACGAGAACTAAAAACCTTACGATCTCCTGAGCTCTGGCCCTTGTAACTCCCAGACGTCTACACCGCTAACCACTGGTTACCTAATCACAATTCAGCATATGTTGTAAAATGGTAATCCATAAATAAAAATATTTCATTATCTGTGTGGTCGCCGCTGATCTTGTAGTTACATCGCATTACAACATGGGTAGCGGCATTAGCAAATGTTGTTTAACCGGTAGCAATTAGTCAAACTTCACCAGATAATCAATTAAAGACGATCTGGGTATATTGCTTTCATATAGTACCGCAGGACTATAGTTTATAGTTCCAGGTAAACTAGTTGGCCTACATTTTGTTAAAGAAACAAAAAACAACTTTTGCTCAACAACCTTATGACATTTTTTTCGTATTGATTGTTTCTCAATGATAATGAACACTGTCGACAAACAAAACTTAGAATACTTAGAATAGTTATCTAATTAGCATTTGAGTCTTGGTATAATTATTGTTATATATGTAGTGTGTGTGTGTGTGTGTGTGTGTGTGTGTGTGTGTGTAATTATTGTTCCGTCTTCAAACAAGTATTTTAATAACTAAAGGAGGTTATAATCAAAATAATTGCGGCGTTGAGTAACGCGTGTTACTATCAAATAATTGGATGGGGGACGTACGTCGGCCTTGTGTCCTCCCCTGTATGTACTCCTGTGTATGTATGTGTGTTGGGATACGTGCCAGGAATACAGTAGGGTTGTCACCCGTTATTAAACAGGTAGGCCGTCAGGAAACAGTGTTCAAAAGGCGAAGATTGAATGAAGATTGTCACTTCATTGTACATTATAAAAACACTCGAGATACGCGTGAGCACACGTCCAGTGAAACACAACGATATCTCTACCATCATAGTGTATTTGAATTAATCGGGAAATCGCTTCGTACCCAGCGATCCTCCTCAGATTAGGAGTCACTAGAATCTCTCAGACTAAACACTTCCTAGTAATGCATATGATAACCCACTTTCAAAACAACCACTAATTTCATAAATAAATTAACTTATTCTTAATTTTATGATTCACTGTTTCTCAAAATTCCTATAGATGTTCAAGTTAATATTTTCTCCTTCCTGTAGATAACATTGAGGCAAATGTTTCTTCCGCTTCATAAGTAAAATCTCTCGTTACTCTCTCGAAGTGTTTCAGTCCACTAGTTTCCGACTAGTTGATAAAAATCTTTCTGCCTTTAAGACATGCTAATGATAAATGTGATTTGCAAATTAACTTCATCCATATTTTGAGTTACAGCTTATTTAAGTGGTTATTTCTTATTTCACTGTCTATATCGTATTTTCTTTCACTCAAGTGACGATTGAACGTAGAAATTTATAAAAATAAAGATTTGAAAAAATACTTTGAGCTTTTGTATACTGTAATTCCATTCTAAACGAAGCGTCTACTAAATACAACCGGTAACTATATGTTTAAAACTGCCTGCAACGTTCTCAAGTGCCTTGAGCATATTCGCGGGTCTAATGTCATTTGCATTTTCCATCATATTAGGCCTAATTATATTTCTTTTTTTATTAAACATGTGTGATCTTCCTTTCGCTTCTCAAAGATAGCACCTTCTTGCTTCATTAGTACAGGAAGTGGTGAAATGTATCATCATACAGTCTAAGAATTACGAAATACTACCGTGATGATTCAAAATTCTATGTTAGTAACATTTATTGCAATGATTCGCGCAAATCATATTTAAAAGTATAGACACCCATAATTCACACGACTTTTTGTCTTCAGTAGCACAAATGGGAAGTAACGAAAATGTATGAAACCTTCTCGACCACAGAATTCGTACAACGGGCAGGTGCATCGATGACGGACAATACGCCATTACGGTTATGTTAACGGTGCGTGTGTGAACACGGTATTCAATAAACCTATAGAATGAATGCATCCTTGCACACGCGCGCGCACGCACACACACACACTACAGAGATACGCATACACACTCGTAAAAATTAGGAGGGAACATTTTTTGAACTTCCACTTAAAAAAACCAGCCAGTTTTTTTACCTGTGATATCTGCTGCCGCTTATTAGAGATGTTATCAAAAAAGACGACACCGTAGACTCAGAAGTAGACCTTGGAAATAATTTCACACCGCATTTCAGTCCATTACATTAGTGAACCGCTCTAGTGCTCCTAGCGACCTTTGCCAATTTGTTACGTAGGCTGTCAGATTCTATTGTTTGTTTACTTGGACCACCAGCAGTTTGCAAAGCGGATGTCAGTTTTTTCAACAGAAGTATATCTCTTCATACTTTACATCGACTATTCTTATTAAAAATATTTCAAGGTGTAATGATTTATCACAGCCACGATACAAAATACAAAAAAGGGAAGAAGAACTTTATTTTCATTATTGTAAACTAAGCAACTGCATCTTTAGTTAACTGGACGCTTTGAAATGTTTTAATATTTAGTAGATCAGTAACGGCAATGAAATGAATTATGTTTTTATAAATATATACATAAAATCTTCCTATCCGCCAGCAGTGTTATGGTCGCTCGACTTATAAATTGAGCTAATAGTAAAATTCGGTATTTGGAATACCAAAAAGTTCGTATTATTTTTGACAGCTCTAAATTCCAAAACTTGGCTTGGATGTATGAGAACTTGTTCAACATTACAATAATCTGAGTCGTAGAATGAGCCACACGTTTTGTTTCCGTGCCCTAAACCATAAATAGCGTTGTTGCGATTATAAAACTGCAGAAACTTGCTAGTGAGAGTGAACATCACATTATAAGCGTTCGATGCTTATAACGTTTTCCATAGGAATATTTAGTGGAAAAAAGATAGTGTGATGACTGAATAAGTACTGTGTAGAGATGTAACAGTAGGCCTACCACGTGAGAACAACAGCAGAATCATGTAAAAGGTATTGTGTTCCCAGCTGCAGGCCGACCTCCATCTGTTACATTTCTTACGTATGCGTGCGTGTCGCTGAGTTTAAAAACTGCCATCGTTCTACACGGAATGACTCCTCTGAATGTTAAGGCATGGTGACCTAATCCAGCGTTTCATTTTAAATTCTTTCCAGAACAACAAAATCCATCTTTTCTACTGCCTGATGTTTCTCAGTACCCACCCAGTGCCACTGTCCTTTGCCTGGGAAGGCACAATATCCCTGCTGTCTTTTCCTCCCAAACATTGCTAAAAAAAACCATTGCTAGAGTTTATTTTACGGCTGGTTATGAAAATCTAAGCACGCACGTTGCAACAGAGAGTATCATGCGCGCTTTTTCTTGATGTGGCTTCGATTAAGCATACTACTTGCTACCGTTTCCCAGATGATAAACGGGTGAACTCTTTTTATCTGTGCCCAATGGAACTTATATATTGATTTCTTACGGGTAGATATCTACTCGGACTGCTTCCATCGTAATATTTTTCTTGCTCGACGCTTCGATCCCTACAATTCGGGATCGTCCTCAGAAGCCGTGAGTGGCGGTTATCACCTACCTTGGCCAATATATTTATGAACTGGTTTGACGAGAAAGGTTTAGAGAAGTTTAACTTAAAACCTAAATTGTGGGTAAGGTATGTAGATGACACTTTCGTAATTTGGCAACACTGTAAGGAAGGTTAGATAAGTTTTTGAAGCTCGACGTACTTCTCTTACCCGAGACCCACCTGACCCCAGCGAACCGGTTTCGGTTACCAAATAACGTGCTGTATCGGGATTGCAGAGTCAGCCGACAAGGGAGCGGCATCGTAATCGCGGTGAGGACCTCAAAATGTCATCATCGTGTCGCTTTGCCGCATGGAGCTCTTGGCGGCGTCCTCGTGGTTTCAGTCTACTAGCCCCCCAACGCTGAACGTCTCGTCGGTGATCTTGACGTCGTCTTCGATGCTCACCTGAATTGCAAGCATCGAGTTTGGAATAGTCGACTGACCACTCCGAACGGGAAGCACTTGCTCAGATAGGCCTATGTTGAGTCCCGCCGGGCAACGTGGTTGGTCCAGCACAACTCACTTTCTTTCCGTCTAGCCTAACGCGACTCCCGACCTTATGGATATTGCGGTTATCCAGTATATTGCCTGCCCGGTCGAGGTATTCTCGCTCACAGAATTGATATCCGACCACAACCCCATCTTGGTCCACTTCGCTACCCACCACGCCACCACACGGGACAAAAGGAAGGTCATCTATTCGGTCCGGCGCTTTGCCGTCGATTATCGCCAGCTGGCCCACTCGAAACTGTCCGCCAAGTCGACAAAGCAGTTGCTTGATTCTCGCATGCGAGCCGTTCTTACGCCCGACTACCAACGTATCCCAGAGGATGTATCTCTTCTCGCTCGCGAGAGTAACTACATACGGAAACGTTGGCACATGATTCGTGATCCAACCTATAAGGCTAATAACCGGCTCACTGGTTGGCTGAGTGGCAGTCTGAAGGTGTTTCGCCGAAGCTGTTGGAAATTCACCGTGGCCCAAACTGGGGATGCGGACTCGCAAAAAGTCACTCATACAGGATACCTAGCACGATGACGGGACGGAGGCGACGACCTCCACTTCCCGCCATTGTTGGACCGTTCGGACAACCCATGCGTCGCCCGAAGGAGAAGGCTGAGTACTTGGGCTTTTGTTTCGAACGACAATTCGCTCCCAACGCGACCATGGACTGGGACTTTGACGATCAAGTCGAGATGGACATGGAACACTTTCTGTCTCTTCCGATCACTGCGGAACCCGAACCCATCTCTTTTTGGAAGAGGTCACAGATCGGCTCGCTAAACTTCAGCCAAGAAAAGCTCCAGGCCCATACGGTGTTTCGAACACCGCTCTTCGTCTTCTTCCGGTGCCTGGAATCCAGTTCTTCGTTGATTTGTTCAACGTGTGTCTCAGACTGGCCTACTTGCCTAAGAAATGGTGAAAGACTTCCGTCATAGCGATCCCGAAGCAAAGAAAGGACTCTCCCCGTGCCGACAACCTCCGGCCTATCAGTCTTCTATTTGCTACGTCAAAGTTGTTCGAGCGGCTCGTACAGTGTCGAGTACGAGATCACTTAAGAAACTCTGACGTTCTGGTCCCCGAAAAGTTCAGTTTCTCTATGGAAAATTCCACCACTCATCTGTTAATGAGACTTGTGGAATACATCACGGACGCTGGGTGCCGGAAAGAACAGCCCATAGGCTGTTTTTTGGATGTAGAGAAAGCCTTTGACAGCATATGGCACGATTAGTTTTTATACATACTCCGGGAAGTCCAGTTCCAGACTGCTACCTTTATCTTGTTAGCTTTCAGATGGAGAGGACCTACTGCGTGAGAGTAGATGATTCTGTCTCTTCCGAGAGACGAACCACTGCCAGCGTCCCTCAAGGACGTGTTCTCTGCCTCCTGTTCTCAGTCTACGTCAACGACGTACCGTGACAGCCTGGAGTCTAGATAGCCCTGTTTGCTGACAACTCGGCTTTATTTACCACCGATCGTCACGCAGAAGTGCCGTCCTTTGACTACAGCACCAGTTCGATTTGCTCGGGGACTGGACTGATAGCTGGAAAGTGGCTTTAAACGCGACCAAGAGTGTAGATGTCCTATTCTCTAAGCGCTGGAAAGATCCATGGAGGCAACTTATCATCGGGAGAACGTACTTGCGCTGGTCCAACGAAGTGAATTACTTCGGTGCACACCTAGATCGTCGGTTGACTTGGCGTACCCACAAACAGACAGTTCACAAACTAGCGTCCGCTCGTCTGGGCCTGCTGTTTCAACTCCTGGTTATCCCCGCTATGACAAAGAAATTGAGCAAAATAAACGTCGGTGTGCGTATCTGCTGCCGCTCATTACTTACGCCGCGCCGCCCCGGTCTGGGAATGCCTTGCCTCAATGCATAAAAAGAAATTGCAAAGCGTCTTCGACAGGGGTCTTCGGCTACCGGCCAAAGTCCCCCGTCGAAATCCATGTCGCCTGCTGAGTAGCGGACTTGGTGTCCGCTCCTTGGGTGACACCGTGCGGCGTCTTGCAGACAAATTTTATAGGCCTATACGTGCGACAAGGAACTGAGACAACCCTCTTATAGCCGGGCTGGGCCAGTACAGTTTACGTGTAGGTGATAACGTGAACACACTGTGCTAGTGTAAACTAGCACAAACAGCCGTTGTAGGCCTGCGTAATGCAAAATCGCCCTACTTGGTCAGGTCCACGAGGCAGGAGCTCGAGAGGTAGCTCGGAACTCAGATTACCGAGTGGTTCGTCTCTGGACGCATAAGCATGCAGCCCAGAGTCAGTCAGTTAGTCACAGTTTCTGGGGACGATCCCGGATTCTAGGGATCGCAACGTCAAGCACAAACAATATCACAATGGGCGCAGTCCGAGTAGAGGATTTCCCATCGCTAGGCAGTTTTAAAGAACACATTGATTTGTTTGTCGCCTGCGGTCCAATACATGATGTCTATCACTTTTTATTCTATTTTGAATGTTCATCACTACTTTGTTCACAGCACTTTATAATTATTAATATTGATGGTACTTTCGCTTGTGAACTTACTTTGTTGTATTATCTCATACGACGTTTCGGAGTGTTGTTCTTCTTCTTCAGTGACTTTTTATTCATCACTTCCAACAACGTATCATCACCAAAAAAACATGAAACGCATTTCAAAAATCCCTTTTTCTGCTTTCATTGTGTGTGTGTGTGTGTGTGTGTGTGTGTGTGTGTGTGTGTGTGTGTGTGTGTGTGTGTGTGTGGGTGTGTGTGGGTGTGTGTGTGTGTGTGTTCTATAGATTTACGTTTTTATTTGTTTTAACTCCTGTCAGCTAAAATTTATTTTATCGATTCAATGGTGAAACTACTATTAAACTTGCAAAATAATTGCAGCATTTAAATAAGAATTGTATGTTCGAAGTAATATTTCTGATTGTTTTTCACATTTTATCAATAAAAGTAGTATGTTTACATATTCCGTTAATTTATTCGTTTTGCCACAAGAAAACTTAGCTAACTTTATAATTCGTGTTTTCAAGGATTTAGCTCTGGCGTTCCCACAAACATGATTACTCCCCGACTCACTGTTAATTTTACCTTTACATATGTTTGGGTATGAGTAGGAGATACGTCTGGTTCTCCTTTAGATTGTAAACGGTGTAGCAAACATGAATGTCTTCAGTCCAAAGAGTCTCACTAACGTCCCGCTCAGAATTCCCCATCATTTTTTGGCGCACGTCTCAGTCTTTCTGTATTATAAAAAGTGATTCCTGTTTTTGTGCTCAACATCCGACAATTTCAGCATGTTCATCAAACTTCTCATGTGTAATTGAACTTTTATTCTTTTGTTTCAACCAGTACTACATTATCGTAGTGTACCACTTGTTTTTCTACACAACCACGCATTACAGGAGGATTACCTTCTGTTCTTGAACTGAAATTTTATGACTTGTGCCTTTTCCTTGGATTTGCAGTATTCTGTTACACGTCAGAAATATTTCAGTGTTTCGTTGTTCATGTCGACATTTCCGAAACCTAATACTTTGAAAACAGTGTTTTAAGTTTTAAACAATAAACGAATTTTAGCTGCTTGCCAGTGAAATAGGGTTAGATTTCATTTCCGTCGCCTGATTTTTTCTAAACGAGCTTGGTGATAAAGTTATGGAGTTGGCGATAAGGTTGAACATTGTCAGGCGAAACGGATTGAATATTGGAAATACAAAAACGTTATTACTTAAAATAATGTTAGCTTACCAAATCAAATGATATAGAAACATTATAAACTATCTGAAATATGGCTGGCCGCTGGAAATCATAACTAGTAACATCATTCTGACCGAACTGGAAAAAGAACAAAATTTGTAATAATTACGTGTGTGTGTGTGTGTGTGTGTGTGTGTGTGTGTGTGTGTGTGTGTGTGTGTGTGTGTGTGTGTGAGAGAGAGAGAGAGAGAGAGAGAGAGAGAGAGAGAGAGAGAGAGAGAGAGAGAGAGATACTTGCAGTGTAGATGTTATGAGTGTGAGTGCGCGCGCTCGTGTGTGTAGTAGCTGCGCGTGCATGTACACGTGCACAGATACACATCGCATGTTTCAGTACAAATTACACGTAAGTTCACAGCATTGAACAGAATTTTCTAGTATCAATTTGCAATAAAGAAGAAATAATTAAGTATAATTTTTTTAAGTGAAATGTTTTTTCAACTTCTACAAGTATTTTAAAAATCAAATAAATTTAAATAACGCCTTCTCTTAGTTGACTCAGAATAGTTAGTAATCTATTTACTTGATGTGTATTTTGTACTTCAATTAAAAATCACAGTTATTTATATTGCATTATAAATTACACGATTAGTCACAGGATGATCAGTGGGTGCTGATGTAACAATTGTTTTTAGCATTTCTAGTTAGATACGACACAGACATTTTAACAAATACCAGAACGACGTATTTTGTAAAAAAAAAATGTATTTAGCAATTCTGTGAGGGCACGTAAGTCAATAATAAGCAAGTTACAAAGTCAATCATAAACAACAACAAAATGGAGTGAAATGATAATAACAACAATCAAACAATACAATAGAATAAAAAATGAATTTCGACGACGAAAATTAAAACTTTAAAGTTAACGTTACAAAAATTAGAAAATCAGTCACTAATAATAAGTATTTATATATAATACACTTATTATATCCAATCGATAATGAAGCTTAAGATCATTAGTTTCAAACTGCCACACTACAAAAGTAAATGTTATTATAAAGAAAATTCTTTTATTTCAAACCCGAGTGTCTGTAACTGAAAATCGACTAATTACTGTGACAAGACACTTGATTAGAAATGATAATAAAATCCGGTCGAAACTAAAAGTAGACAAACCACTATAATTGATACAGTACAATAAGGTGAGAAAGATTTGACTAATTTACGTACCGTGTACAGCTTCTTCTAAATGAACTTGTTTAGGTAAATTAAGGGGCAGCAGTGAAGCGTTGAGAGACTCAACGGCGGTGAATCCGCGGTTACGTAAAGTTGCCATCTAAAGCTTCGTTTAGTCACTACTTGAAAAACGAAGCTGTCTACGTATTATAGTAAGTTATTGTAATTATATCGTTTTGTAGTATTTCTGTACAACTAATAAGCCACTTATGTTTGTTTTTTATAGAATCTCGAGCATATTTTATGGAATATTTAAACGAATGAAAAGTCTTCGAAAACAAACTATAACGAAGTGACTCATCGGTTCAATTTTTGTTTTTTAAATGTAAGTTATTCGCGGTCACGCTTATAGCGTTAGTCTATAACGCGTATGACTAAAACTTGTCACGAATTGTACGTTGTAAACAAAAGCCAGCAGCCGCTGTGATGCACAACGATAGACATCAAAGAAAAGCGTACAGCATAAAATTTCAATAAAAACGTTTTATCTGTTAGATTATTCGTCAGATATTGTGGAACAGATAATATTGCACAGAACAAGTGGGACACTAAAGTAATTCTTCTTCTGCTTCTTCTTCTTCTTTATGGCGCTAAAGTCCGCTCCAGGCTTTGGCATTGTTCGGCCCATATTTCCATCTATGTCCACGACCTTAGTCACACTCTTCCAACAGCGAAAATGTAGATTTCTGGCATCTTCAACAGCTTCTTCTCCTATCTCTTTCGGGGCCTTTCAACCGGTCTACACTCTTCTATTTTTGGATTAAAGAACCCCTTTTGGTAGTCTTTGCTCCTCCATTCTGACAACGGATCTGCCCAACGAAGGCTTTACCATCTGATAAATTTCGATAAGGGGAAGATCTCTATATTGTTCAACTAACTACATGACTGCGCTTAGAACCCTAGACGCCATCTCCTGTTTTCCACCAGATATTTTTCTTAGAATTTTCCTTTCAAAAGCATCGACAGAATTGGCAACCTTCTTAGTTAAGATATAAGTTATTTAATACATCTTCGTGTTTTAAAATATCTCTTACTTATCCAAAATGAAGAATGAGGTAATAGCGTACGGCTGGAAACTTGTAGCGATACGTTTCAAAAATATCAATATTTATTTTAGTTTAAATGTTTAACATTTTCCTGTTTGAAAATAAAAACGTAACAAAGTGTAAAAAAACTTATTAACTGACATAATCACAAAAAACAAACGAAAATTCTATGGAATCAATTCCTATGGAAGCTGATACTTTAGCAATAATTCGGAAAGTGAATTTTTTCAGCTGAAAAAACTGATATTATTAAACGTTATTAACAATTTATTTAGCGGCAAATAAGTAGTTTACTCTAAAAAATGAGGATTGTTCTTTGTCATTACACCGCACGCGCTCATATGCGTTGGTATACAAATTGGTTTATAGCACACTTACGAAATTGGGTGACTCCTTATCGCTAAAATGTCCTTAAGATTTACATTAAGCGACAAGTTTGCTAAAGTGCTCATAAAGTGTTACACAGATTAAGTGCTACCTTGACAGTGATATAGATTTCAAAACATCTTATCCGGCAAAGTTAAAGTAATAAGATTTAGTGTATGTCCTAGTTCTGTCATAATGAGTGACTACAGTACAACAAAGTTTTACCCCATCGAAACCGCTTGTCTGTAGTAACCATGATCACAGTTATTTTGTGCCTCAGCCTTTTATTGATTTTGATCGTTTCATCGTAAAAAGACAGTTAACGTAAAAATCAGTAACTACCGACTAGCGACTATTTCGTTGGAAACATTTTCTCAAACTCGGTCTTCTCTGCTTGCATGCGCGCGCGCGCGTTCATGCACGCTTTCGGTGAAACTGAGAGTGGGAAACTCTCACTGTCAAATAACAACCAAAACACAGTGAGAATGACTGCTTTACTTTCGTGTGAACACGCCATACCCTTATGTGTAGCCTTCTATTTGTTTTCTTCTTTTTTTTTCATATTTATCTTTGTTCCTTCCATTAAACGTTTACTGTCTCCTTTTCGTCTCCACTCGTAATACTTCATCGTCCGTTGTTCCAAAATTTCAACATGCAACTCCGCATGTTTCTTCCATTAACGTTTTAACTGGCCCATGTTGACACTTTCTTTCAAATCTTTGCTATGAAGTCGGCTATATTTGTTGTGAATAAGGATTCTTAGCTCCTTGTACATAATACTTTTTTTTTTTAATTTCGAAACAAGTCTTGTTAGAGCCGATACAGTAAACTTACCGTTTTTAGAAAGGACAGATTTCTATATATTTATATGAATTTTCATTTATTTATGTATTTTCTTGTGTGTGTGAGAGTGTGTGTGTGTGTGTGTGTGTGTGTGAGTGAGTGTGTGCGCGCGCGCGCGCTACACCGTCGAGCGCGTGCTACGTACACCGTCTCTGCGGGTGGGCGGTTTCGGATCACGCTCAACTGGGATCGTTTACCCGCTTACCACAGTGGACTGCGAGGTGTCCGATCTGTCAGATTTTGTTAGTAAAACACACACCCACGCCAGATTTCACAACCAATTTCAGCCCGAGACCGATGAGAACGGTTCCCACTATTGAAACAACAATAAATGTTTGCCTTGACTTGTCGCTACAGGAGTACGCAACTGTTGTCCATTGTTATAGTGTAGTCCCACTGCATGGTGTAGTCTCTCTCTCTCTCTCTCTCTCTCTCTCTCTCTCTCTCTCTCTCTCTCTCTCTCTCTCTCTCTGCTGCTGCAACACAGATTTATTAACAGAGGTAAAAACCTTCTGCAAAGCAGTAGTATACAAATATCAACGTGAACAAATATAAGATACTCAGTAAGTGAAAGTTTTGATATAGGCCTACTATTATATTCGAGCCCCTAAACATTGTGAAGATGGTACAGAGACTTTAGCTCTGTGAACTTAGTATAATCAGGCCTACTACCTAAAGCGGGCCAAAGTCTTCGTAGGCACATGTCTAGCTAGACGAGAACTCTTGTTTGACATTGTATTCAGACTGACACAAAACTAGACCAACTTGCCCTTGTTGACAAACAACATTTCTTTGTGAAATGTGTTTTTATTGAGGTTGATTCCCAACGTCCGTTAATTATAAATACTTTATAAATTAGACACACGAAAAATTATGATTCACTGAAGTTAAGAGGATCTACTTTTAGATTTTAGTTGTTTACACGAAGCTTTAAAACTGAGCATAATGTAATGTGAATAATGTGAATTAAAACATATTTTATAGTATTTTATGAATAATCTAAACAAAGTGAATCAAGTATAACTTCCGACATTCAATTTATAAAAATCAGTGTTTTCATAATGACATTAAATAATGATTTTACAATTAATTTAAATTAAAATATGATTAATCTATTTTTTCTCAGTACGACCAAGTGTTTTGCCTTTTAGCTGCGGACCTCAAAAATTTTGTCATATTTTTCTCACTGCACTAAACAAGGCATATATAAACTTGATTATAGTTATCGATAATATTCATCTAAAATACTTTATTACCTGCCATATCGTATTCAACACTAAAAGATTCAATCCACTTGTAACAAGGTAATAAACAAAGTTTTACACTATGCACTATATGTTTACACTATGCACTATATGTTTATACTGCGTTTAAATAGTTTTTAAATTTCAAATAAAGGAACAAGTTAATCATAAATCACGCAGTGTCTCCACAATGCTAGAAAAAAAATACTTCCATACACATCTTTCAAAATCAGAATAATCTTTACGTAACGAATATAATTTAAAGTATGAATCTCTCCAATAAGCACCTTGGCTTATTGAGCAGAACTGTACTAAACCTAACAAAGACTATCCGTTAGGTATCGGAAATTAAATTTCAAGCGTACAAAGTGTTTCAAGTCTTCTTGTAAAACACACGAAATCTGGTAAACTTGTCACAACCGTAGACAAAGGCCTCAAATTTACGTCTGTAATAGTATAAATGTTGTTCATGTACTTCGAGTTTCGAAAAAATTAAAACTAAACTTATTATAATGAAATAACATAACAAAATAACATAATATACAACATGTCACCGTTGTATTTTTTCCCGTGAAAAGTGGTCGCCTTTATGTACAAAATATATGGTCGCCTTTATGTGTACTCTTTTCTGAAAGTACCGGAAAATCAAACATTTAGCGCAAATATGAAATACTCTCCAGCGATTTTATTCATCTATATCATTATTTAATCTCACTGAGTACCAGTCTTAGTTTTTCAGCTGATTTTTTTTTTTTTTGCATAACGCAATTAAATAACTACATACTAAATTTTAATTCTGGCAAATCTGGACGTTTATTGTTGTTTGAATATTATTTTTGTGTGCACAAAACAGAGACTAATCAGTATAAGGCGGAATTTATTTTTGTAAGACCAGTAATAAGAGAACAATGCTGATAAAACAGCTTACAGAACGATTCATCGCTTATAAATTACAGGAAATTGTGAGCACCGAGATAATAAGTTTCAACCAAAAGGATGACACACTGTTCAAACAGGTTAGGCCTATGTGTAACGTCAGGTGTGAACACACCGTAAAGCAATTACAATTGTTTGCGCGCAATTTTTTATCAGATATGAAGGGTTTAACGAGGATAAATCAGATATCATATCACTAAACTGACGTCTCTCTTTTGCCTTGTAATCACATCATCCCAATTTCCTAATTTAGTAAATTCCTAACAAGTGTTTAAAAACGATTCACTTCAGTTAAAAAGCGAATTAAATCAAATCAGTTTTTATGTGAAGTTTTTAGTATGAAAATAATTGTTGCATGATTCCATACGTGCATGTTCTGTTCAACTCTACACGCGTCAGAATTAATTCTGCTGAAAGTGAGAATCCGTAGCGCCCGTAACTTTTCGACATACACGCAATGCGCTCTTAACTTCGTTTACTTTAAACTAATTGTGAATAACTTATTTCGCGGTGTTTAAAAAACTAAGTATTTGATATTACTTAATAAACAATGAAGGTATTTAATTCAGTTTTGTGTATACATTAATTTCATCTAATACATCAGATCGCTCGCTTACTTCAGCACTGAGTTGGGGTTCTAGATTAAATCTTTCAAAATAAATAAAATTTCTTTCATATTAGGCTACGCTAGTAGAAAGTACCACGTAAATTTTCTCTTCATTTCTTCAAATTATTATTCTTCATTACACTGTCACTATAAAAATTCTCTACTGCTATTAACTGCTGATGTTAATAAGGATAAACGTTTGTGTGCGACGTACGACAATCTTCAGTCTTTAGTATGAGACAAGTAGATTACTGAGGATTATCATAAGCGAGACAGAAAACAGTAATATTACCAGGACATTTATACCACTTCTCTAGCTTGTAGAAGCTACCAGGTATACAAGTACAATCATAAGTAACCATAAATGCAGTTGTCTGTCTTTAAAGAATGAAATTCTAATTTAATTTAGAGTTGAAAATACAAAATGATGTCGTCAGCAACAGGTACCAACACTTTGATACCACAATATACCACCACCAAGTGTGGTGTGAAGCATACGACGTCCAAAGAGCAGAAGAAATGAAAGTGATGAAGGAATTAAGAATGTTAATGAAGGCGATAAATACCATTTAACAAGAAGGTTTATAACAGAGTAATTATAATGTAATAGTTTATAGTAGACAAATTATTACAGACTACTAATTAGACGAAGGATGCATGAGAACATTGTGGTAAACAGTAGCGCAACTTCTCCGTAGTGTTATGGCAGGCAGCGAGTATCGTGAGGGTAAATAAGTAGCTGCGGTATGCAGAGGTTAGAATTATGACTGACGATTAAGCAACAGACTTGACACCAGCCACTCCAATAAAACTGTTTAGTAAAGTTAAAGAGCATCTGAAATTTTTACTCCGTTTTAGAAAAACTCGCTGGACCGTATAAAACTCGTCCTCGTCGTCTCGAAGAAATTCCTTATATTAGTTTTGAAGCAAACTCACTTCCGGAAGAAAGTAAACAAAAAATCTTTCCTTACGGATTTCCGGTTATAACAGAATCCTTATATGGTATCTTCAAGATAAGTCTAACTGAATTTTTGTTTTTGTTGCTCGACGATTCATATCGTGTGTCTCAATTTGTTAAGACGATCTTTTACAAGCTCCTTTCTGTAAATTGTATAGCTACGTTTAGTCATATGGTAACACTCCATTAGTACTTGCAACTCGTATTTCAAATTATAAATTCATTTTCAGTTTTGATGTTGTATGCAAACGTTTCTCTTCCCCCATGCATACTGGGTATTAGCAAATGTAGCGCGCATGATGTTATACGATTTATAGCTCATATACTGTATGTGTTATACACATGCGCGTACATTTGGTTATTCATATTTACTCGTGGTATGATAGAAAGACAGACAGACACACAGGCACACATACACCATGGCACGCACACGCTACAGTACAGAATCTCTTGAGTGTAATATACGAAATTGTATGATATTTCTTCTTATTCTCAGCGTTTGACGCCTGAAGCGCTGTGGTTAATGTAGACATGCAATGTAGACTGGCCAACTGTTCAGCGTGCACGCAGTGCTATCTCGAGTCATGCGTCTAGCCATGTGTTCTGGATTTCCACTGAAGACTTTTTATTTCCTCCAGCCATCCACTTAAAGGCCGACGTCTTGATCTTGTGCCAGTGACCTGTCCGTCTACTAATAGTTCCCCGCTTCAACTTTCCTTCTTGCCATGACAGAAAGAATTTAAGATTTTGCACAGCCGATGCTTTTTACACGTAGGAGTTCACAGTCATGTTTATGTTTAACTCTTCTAGACTAGAGGCATTTGTCTGGCTGGTTGCCCATGTAGTCGTTGCCAGCACCATACTTCGTAAACATCCATGTTTTTGCACACTTGTCACTACCGTCCAAGTCTTTCCTGTACATCGGGTTACAAAGAATACTAGTGTACGAACTAAATTTTCTTTGTCAGTATTGGAATCCTTTAACATTGTTACTAAGCGAATCGTAGCAGTTTGTTGTCTAGACTACGACTGCTTACCTTTTCTCGAGGAGTCTGCTTTATTTGAAACAGGGAGGCGTCTCACAAAGACTCCATCCTTTTACCTATTATACGCCGCTATGTACTGTAATCCTATATTCACTATACATCCCTGACAGCGCACACAACTATCACACCGTCGCTGGTGACACGGCCATTCTATCCTCACATAAAGATTTGGTTGTTGCGAGTAACATCTCAACGCCCTCAGTGACTAGGTGCAACTGTGGACAATCAGCTCTAACCACAATAAACCGGCGCAAGTAACATTTACGACGGAAACCACGGTCTGCATCTAGATCAACTATTCACCTGGAAACGACGCATTCATCTCAAGTGAAGACAGCTGAACGTCAGATTCAAATAACTCTATTGTCTCCTTGGAAGAAGATCTAAATTATCGCTGGAAAACAAGATTCTGATATATAAGATAGTGTTAGTATTAAGATAAGACAGGGCTTGATTTCAGGGGAACGCGGTGGAACGGCGTTCCGGAACCTCTTGGATCCAAAAATAAATTACGGGAAAAAGTGTGTGAAAAGGAAACCCTAATTATTACAAAAAATTACTACTACTTTTTAAATTGTGCCCATCAGCCCCACTACAAAACTAAACAATTGTCTAAATCAAACACCAGCACTAATCTTTATCTTAACTACTATCATTCATTTTTCTTTTGCAGAATCATTAACCAACGAAAAACTGAAAATTACAGCTTCTTTATTTGAAAGCAGAAAATCAGTACCAGGCCCCCATTATTCTATGTCCCTGAGAGCAGTACAAAACTTAACTTTTTTCGGAGTTCGGGAAACAAAAACAATAATCCCGTAGAACCTGAAAAATTTTATGAGACACTGAAAAAATCTACTGAAAACAGACTGCTTAGTGAACAAGATCTCGAGCTAATATAAAATGTAAGTACATTTGTGCTGTACAACGTTTGAATTGATGCGTTCCGGCACCTATAATTTTAGAAATCAACCACTGAGATAAGATAAGTAATAATATTATGTAAGACATATAGTATTATATACAGAGTGCAGCTGTAGGGATGCACAAAGTCATCCAATATAAGACTGCTACAAAGATTCCACTCGAAAGCCTTTGCGCATGGTGGACGCCCCGTGGTACACTTCTAACCGGACCATCCACGAAACTCTCGGAATCTGTTTCGTACAGGAACAAATCCATCCCCTGTCCTCACTCTATTACAAAAGGCTCCAGGAACATGATAGCCAGATAGTAAACTACCTCTTGCAATTATACTTTAAAGATTGAGGAGGAAGTGTGCCCAACAAATCTCAAATAAATAATTAGTATAACTACGCCACTGGTCGTATCACATTCAGTTTTGAATCTAAAACTACCACCATGTAATGATTAATCATAAACTTTTAATGTTAAATTAAAAAATATTGAAACAGTAGACACACTTAATTGTTAACTACGATACACTGCTACTTGTAGCACGTCTGAGAAGTGGTTGTTGTTCTGACGGTACATGAGCAAACCTTTATTTCTAGTAATAGCTTTTACTATATTCTGTAAATTCAGATTCAGATTGGACGCTGAGACCCATACTGTGCTAAACTGTCCCATGAACAACAAGAGTGTAAGATATTAGTACGGAGAAAATTCTCCACTGATGTTTATTATATAAAATTGTGAAACCGAGTAGTGTAGGCGTAGTAGCGTATGTGAGCATCGTCTGTACTACGCTGAGACACGTAAAGTTTATTCTTACAGAGCGGGCATCGCGAATCGCTATTCCGTTATTCAGGCCCAGCCAAAATACGTACATTGTGTTGCAACCGGCCGTTATTGACCAGCGGGCCTGTAATCAATCGCCTTATCTAATCAGTAAAACTTAACGTTAATCGCCCAGCTAATAAGTTTACAAATGCATTGTGTACTTTCCCAGAAAGCGTTTGTCTAATTCGTGTTCCATTTATACTGCGAATTTGTTAAACAGCATGTTAATATAGAGTGTCGTTGGGGGAAAGGGGAGTACAAGCTACGTAAATAAAATTTAAAGAACGGTTTTAAGGCTGGATGTTAATTAATTACATTGATTAATTATGAACAATATGTGCTTGCAAAATCAGGTTCACGAATGTTCTAACATTTCTCCCTTAGGCTAATATTCGGTTGCCAGCTGCTCTCCTCGCTTGTTGGACTTCAGTACACAATATTTCCCACATTCATATCTTTAAACTATTTGAGCCGTGCATTCGAAACGAGCCCTTTCTCTGTAATTTTACTTTCTGTTTTATCTTACATTATTCTCTTCATAAAATTATTGAGATACGGAAATACGGTTCGTAATTTAGAATGAGGTAAACCGGGACAATGCAATGTTTGAGGTAGCAGAATGTTCAACTCCGGTTAATTCAGATAGGTTTTCTTGTGAGATCACACCCTCGTCTCCATTAGCCCGAGTTGTACAAAAGACGGACACAAAACCTAAATCAAAATTTAGTTACATTTAATTGCTTTATGTAGATTGTATGTATACCTGTACATGCAAGCACTATTTATTTCCTACACAACATAACCAGATGAATTACGCATTACAGTTTGTTTACACAATTCCTTTTTTTTTAATTTTGGTCACCGTGAACATTTGTCTCAGCTCTGAATCGCGTATAGTAATCGTTCGGTTTTTGAAATGTGACTATCTCGACACTGTAGAGTTGAATATTTTTCTTTGTGGACGACAGTTGGTAATCGTTAAAAATGTCAGGGTACTGTAAGTGTATCTGTTGATACTAATAAAATTAATCGATAGTGCCTAATCAATTAGTTCTGATTTTAAAACTCGTACGTTTATAAAGTCAAGCCATGTTAGTGTTTCCTCTTAAACAGTAACACACAAATTAGTATAACAGAATTTTTCCGACTATCATAATTTTTTGCACACCGCTTTCTAACACTATTTTAATGTATATTCTCCACTAAAGTGTAGAGACGAAGTATTGGAGAAGATCCTAAAGCCAAGATACAAAACAGTACAAGATACAAGTGTAAGACAAGATATGGTCAGGAATACATGGATAAGGAATGAACACGAGCATATTGGAATTAGTCGACATAAAGAGGTCAGCATGGTATTGACAATTTTAGAGAACGTCAAATGAAAGATGAGGGCGTAAGAGGGTAAATGACTGGATACAAATAGACCTAAGGCAGTATGAAAGAAGAACATGGAAGAAACAATGCCAGATAGAAGACTTACAGATAAGTATTGTTTAGATAAACACGGTGGAAGTTCGGATGCGAAAAACAGGTCGTTATAATAATAATGGCCAGTACCCTATCACTAATCGACATAATTTTTACTATATTTTTACTATATTCAGATCTTTCTTATATTCTCCTTATTTTCTCCACCCTTGTAAATTACTTGGTAGCCTCCATGCACAAGTTCTTTTTCTCCATCCCATCACACCTCGCTTAATCCTAAAGTACTGATCTTGTGTCTCTCCATTTATCTCTTCTAGTTTCTCTATTTCTAGTATACCTCTCCTATTCATCGTCTTATTTGGAGTTTTATTTTATTTTATTTGTAGTGTGGATTTATATGGTAGTGAAACATAGACCATCAAATAAGAAATAAGAAGTTACCTAAAGAAGTTTGAAATGTGGTTGTGGCGAAGAATGATTAAAGTGAAATGGACTGACTGACTGGGAAACGATGAAGTACTGACGAGAATAGGAAAGGAAAGAAAACTGCTTAAGGTTACAAGAAGATAAAACATCTTGGTATTGGCATACATTGTGAAGAAACTGTTTGCACCTAAGGCGAGGGAAACCTGGAAGGAAAGAGAGTACGGGGAAGAAGAAAGGTTGGAATCCTTGATGGTTTGAAAACAGAAGGAGCTATAGTCAGATGAAGACAAATGCCCGAGGAAAAATTGAGGGCGTCCAGTTGAAACCTGTCGTAGGTAGTTTTACTAAAGAAGAAATAATATTTTTCATTAAATAATATAACGTTATGAGCTTTTACTGGCGTCAAAGACCTCTATACTGATAAGATTGTTTTGCAGTCGTGATCACTGTTTTACACACACACACACACACACACACACACACACACACACACACACACACACACACACACACACACACACACACACACACACACACACACACACACACACACACACACACACACACACACACACACACACACACACACACACACACACACACACACACACACACACACACACACACACACACACACACACACACACACACACACACACACACACACACACACACACACACAAGGCTGTGATTGAACGTTCTACCAGTTTGTTCCATAACACCACAGTTTTCATATAAGGCTGCTGGTACTCTGGACGTTTTCACCGCTAAACCGGTCCATTTTCACGGGATAGTTACAACGATACAAACCTCACGAAACGAAACAAAATCATCCTGTCAGGTCACTTTAGGCAGTGAACAGACCGAAGTCAGTTGCGAGAATAAATGCGTGTATAAATTGGCAATGCATTCGAAATTAAGAATACCTTATGAATTTATGGCAAAAGTATTATTAAAAGAGACAATTAATAGTAAATGCTGAGTTCATCCTTACCATAACAAACGCCAATTGAATGTTTTGTGAAAGTTTATACATGATAATATAAAGATGATACTTTTTTTAGTGCTGTCCCGTGTCAAAAACGCTAAAAACCTTAGCTGACGCCGAATTTTGTCAAAAATGAAATAAATTATGAAGGAAAATTTGAAAACACTTCGGTGCAGTTTCACGGCCGGTTTCACAACCACATCTAGAAATCCAGAGTATTTCGGTCCCCACGGCGAGAGCTCGGGACACGACGACGGCTTGCCCATCGCTCCGCACAAGCCCTGGTCATCATCGGTGCAGTCGCTGAATGTTGTGACTGCATGTATCCATAACACTGTTCTCTCTAGCTTGCGTTTGTCCGGTCATCCCCGTTTAAAATGAACCTTCACCCATTTAAAGCAATGGGTTTTGATCGTTCCGTGAATCCGGACCGGTTTCACCGTTGATGTTAAAAACCTTTCAGGATGTCTGCAAGGCCATTCTGAAAGTCTGTGGAGACTTTCGCAAACGGAACTTTTAGAAGCCACTTCGACAGGTCGGGTAATCTGTCAACGTTAAGGTAATGCTCGTGCGCGTCACACGTTCAGCCAGAACAGGCATAATTGTTTCAGTAAAAACATTAGTTTCTGATGATGGTAATTAAACAACAAGCGAAACACGTAATTTGGGCGCTCTAGCAATACCTCAAGTGCGCGCTACTCATATCTGAATTCTACTATTCTTATATATTAACTTTGTATTCTGGTATAACATTTTAATAATATTTGTAAAGTGCATGTTAGAAACCATTTTAAATAATTACGTATGCTTCAACCACACACACACACACACACACACACACACACACTACAGGCTTATTAATTTATATTGAAATAAAACCTCTTGGGTCGAATGAAATGTACAATATCCACAATAATTAGTGGCGTATGTTTTGATTTTTCGATTATTTCTGTGTAGTTCCAAACTGAAACAAAAATACAAATTCTTCGGCCCCTGTCATTTCTAACGGTCCATATAACCCTTTGCTCTCTGCTTCTGACTACAGTACCGAACAGAAATAACACTCACCAAATAAACCAGATAAATTAATTATCGGGAAGTGGTAAAAATACAAAGTTTCGATTGGTTGTGCCATTTTCTATATATCGACATACCAATCTAGTAAGCCAAAAATTTTATTCTGTATTATGAAACAGTGTTATCTAGATGTAATTGTTAGACGGACAGATTTATGATTCAGTCAGCCTAGATTATGGTTGTGTCCAGTGGCGGCTCGTACAGCGAGGGCAAAAGGGCGCAGCCCTCCCACTAAATTTGCAAATTAAACTTGTCAATAACATAACTATAATGTGTAGTATCCTTATGTGATAGTTATTTTTGGGGCGACTAATAGCGATCACCTGATGTTTTCGGCATGGTCCCGCAGCCGGACGCTAATACGACAGCCCTCCCTGCATAGGTGGGTCTTGCGAGGAGCGGGGAAAGAGGACGTGTACACACGTCTATGCTTTTAAATTAGCGGTAGCCATAATAAGGAGGACTCTGCCCGCTGTCTGATTTCGCGGTTCTTTTCATAGAGAATCGGAGCGTTGTCCAAAACTTCTCTGTTGCTGTTTAAAGTGCATTTATTTTCTCTTGTGTTTCATATAGTTTTGATTGTGTTCTTGTTGTATTTTTTGTGTAAACGTAATGTTCTAATAATTTGTTCTTTATTAGGCATTGTATTCTATGTAAGATAGTGTTTTTGTCGAACCTTGAGTACATAAACGTGTAACGTATTCTGTGTAGGCCTGAGGCTGTGTGTTGTGTGCGTATTTGTTATAAACGAAAAAAATGGCTATGAATTCAGTAAGTAATATTAAACGTTTGATTATTTCAAGTTCACTTACGTACGAAAAGAAAATAGAACTAAAAAAATTAGGGCCACCAAAACCCAATTTAGATACCACACAACAACATTATAAAACGGACAGGCCAGCATCAAGTAAAAAAACTACACAAGAAAATTTAATAGAAACTGTTACTTACATGCTGATTGGATATGTGGATGTGAGGTGATGAATTCCTTTTTTTGTTATGTGTTTGGTGATGAACCTAAACAGTCATTCAGCCTGGACTGAAAATGGAATTAAGACTTGAAACATTTGGGAGAAAAAATTAAAAACAATACAATTAGTGAAACTCATATGAACAATTGTATTGAATATTCATTGTTAGGAAAAGTCGATATTAGTTGCCAGTTAGACAGTGCATATAGATTAAAAATTAAACAGCATAATGAAGAAGTCTCTAAGAACAGATACATCCTAAGTAAGTTAATTGACTGTGTAAAGTTTTGTTGAATATTTGAACTAGCTTTAAGGGGACATGATGAAACAAACACATCTGAGAATCCAGGTATTTTTAGGGGCTTAGTAAATTTAATGGCAGGCCTAGATAGCACCTTAAGAGAGCAAATTGAAAAAACAAACAATAGGGTTTTCGTTGGTCTTTCTAAAACAATTCAAAATGAAATTTTGGATTCTATTTATGCAGTGTGCATTGGACTAATAAAAAATAATAATAAAACTGACTACATTTCAATTGAAGCAGATGAAACCACGAATTGTGCCGCTCTGTCACAAATGGTTACATACAAGTTGTGAAGTATGAATTGAATGGAAAATTACATGAGAGATTTATCAGTTTTGTCAGACCACAAGATCACTCCGCTGAAGGTATTAGTAATACTATTTTTGAAGAATTAGCAAAATTAGAACTTGATAAGATGCGTAGTAAAATTATTGCACAAAGTTACGATGGGGCAGCAGTAATGAGTGGAAAACATAACGGTGTTCAAGCAAACGTTAAAGCCATGTACAAGAATGCCCAGTATGTACACTGCTATGCCCATCAACTAAACTTAATTATTGAGTTCGCTGCATCACAAAACAAGCAAGTACAAATATTTTTCTGTAATTTAGATGGCTTTACAACATTTTTTTCAAGATCTTCCAAACGAACTGCCATACTTGATGAAGTAGTAAAGAAACGTCTCCCAAAATGTTCTAATACCAGGTGGAATTTTAAATCCCGTTGTGTGACAACAGTATTTATTCATAAAAATGACATTTTCTCTGCTCTTGAAAAAATCATAGATGATGAAGACAGTGACAAGTCCACTGTCCAGAAAGCATTAGGACTGAAAAACACATTAAATAATGAAGATTTAAATTTTTAGTTAACATTTTTCAACAAACTTAGGCCAGCCTGTGACATTTTGTTTAATCAATTACAGCAAGTAGAAACTGACAGTATTAAAACACACCAGTCTGTTGCCTCATTCAAGTCACACAAAATATCAGAGATTATATTGATTTTGATGCCAGTCTGTGTGCAACAAATGATTTTGGAGAATTATCTCAAAATCCAAAAAGGTCACGTTTTGATGAAAGCAAGAAGACTGGAGCTAAAGACGTTTGAGACATAATAGTTACCAACATAGACGACAGATTTTCATTTTCAGGCCATTTAGCAATAGTAGTTTTGTTGCAACCAACCCTGTTTTCTAAACATCAGCTTATCTTTCCAGAAACACAGTTACAAATTGCTGCTAAACAATTTAATTTAAATGAAACTGCATTAAGACATGAACCGGTAGTTCTATACAGCAGGCCCGACTTCACAAAGGCAACTGGCGCATTGGTTCTACTCAATTTTGTATATGAAAACAATCTAGTTACTGTTTTCCCCGAACTGGTAAAACTATTTGTACAATCTCTATGACTACAGCAGGAAGTGAACGATGTTTCTCAACTCTCAAACGTATTAAAACATTTACACGTAATACAATAAAAGAGGACAGACTAAGTGCTCTGGGAATATGTTCAATAGAAAAAAAAATGTTATAAATAACTCCTAACTTCAATGAATTAGTTATTGACCATTTTGCCAAGCAAACGGGGAGGAGAATGGATTTCATATTCAAGCAAATAAACTAATCCAAGGTAGGGAACAAATATATTTTATTTAGTAATCCATGAATTTATTTAATAATATATAATTTATTAAGTATTTAAGTTTAGGAACGTGAACAGCTTAGGGTTATAAATAATTTCAGTTTCAAACACTGTTTAAATATTGGTAGTTTGCAAGGTAGGTTTTTGATATTAACAATACTTTTATTAGTAAAGCAAAAGGTTCAATTTTACAATTATTTCATGATAATAACAATAATTTAGTTTCTACTGGTGACTTTTGTTACATATGGGTCCAAAAAAATTTTGCCTCCCCAGTCAAAAACGTTACCAGCCGCCACTGGTTGTGTCAAATCTATCAGTCCACATAACGCGTTGAGGAGTGATTTACGTTATAGGCCATCACAAAATGATTTGGCTCGCATGAGTCATTATCGCAAAGGCAAAGTAATCGTACTCGTATCACGATTACATAGCAATGTCAATGGTGCACAATAATTTACATAGAGAATGATCGTTTCGTTAGTGCAAATAATTTAACGACGTGTGGTAGTTGTTATAATTTTACTTTATATGTTAATATTATTTAAAAGTAATACTTAGGCATTCTAACAGAATGTAGTGGCAAGGAAATATGCCTACATCGAATTACATGCAACAAAACTACTGTAGTGTTTTGGTTGTCTTATTTGAACAGATTTATTGGGCAAACCGCGTTCGGATGTGACACTATCCGATTGTCATTGTAAAGACACCTGTGACTGCGCGAACGCCGACTCACTAAAACACACAGTCGTTTCTTTTTCTCTGAAACGGGAGAAAAATTGTTTTTCCTTCACTTTTTTTTTAACGTGTTTTGCTTTTCCCTTCCAGAGATTAAGATAGCTTCTCTTACGAGAAAACTCGTTGCCATTTTGAAGACGTAGGCCTAATTCCAATTAAACTTGGACAAGTGGTTTGTTAGCGCTCCACGTGTACGTAAGGTCAGCAACTGTGTCATTACGTTACGTAGCGTCCTGTAAATTGCTGTTATCAAATGGACAGTGCACGCTTTCTTAACAAATCCACTGTTAAGATTTCCACGGTTCTCAAACTCACAAACTGTCATTTCGAAACAAAAGAAAGTAACAGAAATTTGAAACGAACATAAATTGTCATTTCTATACGAACCAAGATTGTCGTACACCAAACATTTCTGTGCATTTATACTGTCTGTGTAGTTTCAAAATTTTACTTCACTTTTTTTTTATGTGTCTTTTAAATTCATATTTCCTTATCAGATGTATTTTATTCGTCCATATATTTAAATTTAACGCCTTTGCAAATGTATGACTGCTATAAGCTCA
Source organism: Magicicada septendecula (assembly GCA_034769895.1). Classification (NCBI taxonomy): domain Eukaryota; kingdom Metazoa; phylum Arthropoda; class Insecta; order Hemiptera; family Cicadidae; genus Magicicada; species Magicicada septendecula. The sequence continues at coordinate 639,795,494 of CM068367.1, forward strand.
ATTTATAATCACTTAGACCTTTTCCAACAGAAAATAAAGGATACCTCTCTTGTATGGTCTCTTGTCTTGAGATTTGGGTGTCAGTGCACTTCTTCACTACAACCAGGTGCAAATACGGCTCCGCGACATTCAGTACACTAAATCGTTTGGCTGTACAATCGGAAATAGACATCTTCTTCTCACAAAGTACCTATTTGCGCGTGTCTGAGATAATGTATTAGAAACTAAATCAATGTTAAAGGAAATTTCAAGAGACAATCCAAGTAAGAAAATAATTTTGTTAAATAAAATAACAAATATTTAACTAACATGAATTTTCACAGTGAAGTTTGTAATTATCATTCAAAGCCCTACAGTGGAAGTAGATGCATCAAACTCTAAACCCACGAAAAAAAAACTCCGTTTCACTGAGTCAGTAAGTAAGATAATGGTGAAAACGATGAAGTTACAAATGTAATTTTTATTTATTTAATTAATTTAAAATTCAATGTATAGTTTATCTAAATTAAATTGAATTGTATATAACCTGCTATTTTAATTTGTGTAAACTAATAAAACTTGTGTGGTCCTATAAGTACATTTTGAAGTGGCAATACGAATTGACGTGTATACGTAGGGCAATACGAATGACAAACGAAAAACGTTTGTTCGTATGACCAGATTGTCAGCAGTACATGAATGTTGAACGACATTGTTTTCAACTGACAGAGAAGAATGTTACAATATAGGATGGTTTTGAATTTAATTGAGAGAGAGAGAGAGAGAGAGAGAGAGAGAGAGAGAGAGAGAGAGAGAGAGAGAGAGAGAGAGTAGGTCTACACATTTGATGTATCTTCAACAAACAGATGATCATTTAGTCGGACTAAAAATACCATAAATTCCAAGAACTAACATTTACAAGTAATTATAAGTTTTTCAGCTAAACAGATTTACTCGCACGTCTATAGCTCTCAACAGCAGGGTAGTCTTCTTTTAAGTTTACACGAAACAGGAAACCAATTCACAGACTTTCTAAATTATTAATCTAATTAAATTTTTATGGTTACATCATACGGTTTCTGTGACTTTCTTGTTGTCATCACAGATGCTGCTTACTGAATCAGAAAAAATGATTTCCTAATCGTAAAGACGATTCGTAAACTTGTGACTTTCACTTCTTTAACTAACCTTAAATAACAATCTTCGTTAAAGACGGTTGTCACATCAATGTAATATAGGTCTTGTTTTCGATCAGTTTAGTTTTAAAACAGAAAATTAATACAAATGTATTGTTAAAAGCTTTCGAACAAATAACCTTTATGTATAAAAAAACTCAAAAGTAAATAGGCAAAGACAATATATTAAATTAAAGAAGCGTATTTAAGAAGAAAGGAAACTTCATATTTCCGGCATAATTTCAAGCATTCATAGTCTTAAACACTGTCATAGTCCTTAGGATTTTCCTCAACGTTTCATAGCATTGTACACTTCCTTAGATAAAAGAAAAAATAGATAAGTGGTTGTAAAATATGTTCATTAACATACATAAAGACAAAGGACTAAATCCTATTAATCGTACAGGAAGAAAAGCAATAGTTCACTGCTATTTAGCAATCTGTTCGATACGATATATCTGATTTCTATGTATTGATGTTATAGAAAATTATTTACTGTTATTTTAATAAAAAAAGCGTTGTTTGCTAACTTGAATGTCTGTGACTAATTTATTTACTTGATTCCATCAATCACGTCGCAAGTACTGCGACTCAGTTGTTAACGTGTACAATGTAAATATTATCTTGGAAAGATGTTGCTCCGAATGGGAACTAAATACTGTTACAAATGTTTGTTTGTTATTGATGCAAAACAGACGTACGTATAGTAATTACTACGTGAGCTTATGCACGTAGCTAAGAATATATTAAACACGTAAATATTTAAACAATTCCGCGTGGCTTATCACTTTAACGTCATTACACTCCAACTATATTTATCTTTTAAAACGTTAATAAAATTTGCGTACACTAGATTTGTCCGAACATTCGGCGAATCAAAAAGAAAGATAAGTGAATTATATCATAGAGATTCGCCGTCTGAATAAACCGTACATTAAACAAATTTTACCGTATACGAAGCACTAATTTTAATTTACTAAGAAACTTAATCACTAATGACTAATTAATTTAAATTGATTCAGTTTTTATCAAAGTTTACGCTGTATATTTATCGACATTTTAAAATAAGGACAAAATATGACGATGTAAAACTGAAATAACTTGAATTAAAATTTAAGATGAATTAAAAGATGTAATTGTGCAAAACTAATTGAAGGAAATAACACTTATAGGCTAAAATGAAAACATAAGTTAATAACATCCCGACACTTCAGAGACAGGCTTTAAATAATTTTAATGTGTTCCTTCTATGGTAAAAATGCTTGCGTGCATTTAGTATAGCTGTTAATGATAATTAAAATGTATCATGGATGTCAACGTAGTGTAGTCGTAGTTAGTTTTTGTAATTAACGTTTATTGTAACTTATTTAAACACAAGCTGGGATGGTTATCCTTGAGTTGTGTGTGTGTGTGCGAGCGCGCGCGTGTGTTGTAGTGCTCTATTACGACCAATTAAACACCAGAACATTGAATCTATTTGGGTAATTGGACAGTAACAGAATTAAAACGATCGGTTCAACAATGTTGTACTAAGCTCTTGGTTTTGTCACATCCGCCAAAACTAATTCTAAAAACAAGTTTGCCTGTATTATTAAGTCTTCCTTCCACTAAGAACATTGTATACTTTTTCTCTGAGTATTATATTTTAATGTTTAGTTTCACATTTGATAACGACAAGGTGTAAAAAGCGCAGTAAACATTTATTCCTGAACTTATTTTTTAAATTAAAGTTTTATTAGGTTTAAGGCATTTCGTTTTCAGGTTTCTTTAGATAAAATTTAATTCAAACTGACAGATTGTTGATATGGTACTTATGCTCGGACGATGAACAATGAAATTTATAAAAGGTTTTCTGTTAACTTCTGTTAATACTCCCTCGGCCAGAAGATTAACATTCGGAAGCCTTTGATGTAATTATGTGTTCTTAATTTTGCAGCACTTCCCGACACTGTCCCTGTGCACCAGTCAGAATGCACCGTTAGTAAGATGAGATTACTGTTTTGTTTCCACGTTGCAGTGGCGTAACAGTCGGGCCCGCAGGCAGGGACGAAACTAGGTGGGCGGGGGGGCAGCTGCCACGGGCGCCGGATGTTGGTGGACGCCGAAAACGAGCCACAACCAAGTTATTCTGGCTTTTCTCTGACAAAATTTGGGGGGGGCAAACTACTACATTGCCCCGGGTGAAATTTGGTCTTGTTTCGTCGCCGCCCCCAGGGCCTGTGGACTAGGGGGGTGCGCGCAGTCATTTTCCTTAATTTTGTACGAATGGGTATAAATCATTGAACTTAAGTAAAACCAAGAAAAAAGTAAGTAAGTGAAAACATTTCCCCGTATACGTACTCAACGTCCAAAATAAATACTTTTTTGCTGTTATTTTATTAGTGCCTAATAACGTACTCTGAGAGTATAAATCATTTGGTTAAATGCACAGTAGAGAGCTGATTCCACTTAAGAGTGCACCCAGGCCACCATAATTCGGCCGAGCGAACATTGTCCAAACTGAAACTCATTAGGAATTATCTGCTTAACAGTAGACCTATGTCTCAAAAAACGCTGAGTGGTCTTAGTCTACTAAATGTGGAAAATTATAACTTCTTTCTAGTGGCATGGCTGATTATCAGTATTTTTTACCATTCATCAAAGACATAAAAGATACTAAATAACAAATCAAACTGTTAAGTAATATGAAAGGAAAATTATGGTTTATTAGTTGAGTATACATCATACAATAAAGAATTGTTATTCTGGTTTACGTTATATAATGTTAGTAGTTGTCACAGCTATAAGGAAGAGTTGGTACGCTCGAGGGAACAAAAAGCATGAGTTAAGTAAGGGTAGTAGGTGGAGGGGACGCAAAGAATTCTTGGGGAGGCCCAGGAAAAAGAGTATACTACACGTTGCCACAATTAGTAGTATTCATCAACCGCAGCTTACCGCCTTCAGTGGAACCGATCCATTCATGTGCAGGAACATGCAGTTGCGTATCTAGAATTTGGCCTTGGGGGGTCCGGGGTCGGTCGAGTAGGCTTCGTACAAAAGAAAAAACAAATTAATACTAATCAACATTACTGTCTTTAAAGTGGCTGAAAAACGTGAGATAACATCCTGAAATCAATCTCATTAAAGTAAGTGGTAATAACACAATAAAAATACGCGTTACTGAAATATTGTTTAGACGTTTTAAACTTCTAACCTGTTTGTACATTTTAAAAAGAGTTACTAGCTGAAATAATAATAAAGAAGCCGAAAAATTAAGAGATTAACAAAACTCGTCAATTTTTTTCGATTCTTGGGGGGGGGTCCGGCCCCATTCGCCCCCTCCGTAGTTACCCCCCTGGAAACAAGTCAACAACGTAACTACACTGATACGAGATAAACGACTGATAACTGATATGCCGACTGTCATGCTCCTAAGGTAGAGAGAGTAATATTTTTATGTTTCTTTTAACGCAGACTCCTGTATCTGTTGTATCCAGTGATTGGAGAGCTCGTGTATAGTCACTTTTGGAGATGGGTGTGTGTATGCAGGTAGGTCGTGTGTTTTTACACACTTGTAGGGCTACAAACAGAGACAGAGAATTTGAATAAATTAGATCGTGATACAGACCCAACTTCGTAATCATAACTTTTTAGTTTGCACAGACAAGTGTGTAATTCAAGAAAGGAGAGTATGCATTTGTATACAGATTTTCTTTAAATCTTACAATTACAACAGATGACACAACTACGCATATACAGAAGGAAACAATAATGACTCTTGTTTCATGCTCGTACATCAAAACAGAGCTTACGACGTGAAAATTTATTGAATTTGGCAGGGAGATGATTGTTCGAAAGAGATTTTCAAAATTTTAAATGATGGCGATTCAACCAAACATGTTTTTCATAACAAAGTGGGCGGTTGATTTGGAAACTTTCAACACGTAATCGTAGAGGGGTCAACTTTCAACCGCTGACAATTGTGTGTGTGTGTGTGTGTGTGTGTGGTCACAGTTGTGTTAGTTGTAAAACGGAATCAGTGCAAAAGGCTGTCAGTGTGGCGAGAGGAATATATTGTGCGGCGCGGCGGTCGGCATGCGGAACATCCACACCTCCTTAACCTGTAACCTACATAGCACGCATCGTCTCGTCTCTACACCGATAACCTGTTAATTACCGCATCGCGCTCAAGTGTCACTATGATCTCGTAACAGATGTTGATTGCAACACTGAAAATTGCCGTCTGGAAAATCATGGATTAAAATCTATCCGTTTTTATTAAAATCGATGTTTCTCCATATATTGTCGATGGCAGCGTATATTCGAATAGTCCGATCTGATAGGAACTATATATGTGTCCTTCTCGGTTCTCCTAAAATAGACACACAATTATTTCAGAATCTGTAGTGTTTTGTAGATTTATGTTCAGAACGAACGAGAGTTTTGTATACGTCATAATTGGGACAACTATGTATGAGAAAAATTAAGAGAAACTATGTAACTATGTAAGGGAAAATATATCCAATCATCATCATCATATTTATTCCGATCTGTTGATGAGCTGAAGGGCTCGAAAACACTAATCAGTAATTATTTATATAGTGATGTGCAATAATTTAATTTCTGTTTGTGAATACAACCACTAACATAGATTTATTATTTAAAATAAGAAATTGATAATACCCAATAAGATTTATTCAAAACCTAAAGTAATACTCTAAGCGTAATAAAAACATACGTAGTCAAACGATTTTTGTTTTTAATGTTTGAACTATTCCAGAGAACGAGTCGTGTCAGCTCGACCCTATGTATGCCTACATACTTGTTTACTCATGGACAATTAATCATAGAACTCATCGACAATTAATTACACATTTATTATACAACTTATTTAATTAACTGTGGAACTCTATGATACTAGTAATCTGACAGTTGTCTTTTAACACCCCAGTAAGTAACCTGAATAACTAGAATTTATTCAAAATTTGAATTTATTAATTAGAATTTTAAAAAATGCGTTTAGTCAGCGTTTTATGAATAATAAAATCTGTATTTAATATTAAATTTGAAGGGCGCGTTACAGTTGCACTAGACAAGGTTTGGAAACCACTGAGAGGATATTTAAACTTTGTAAACTAAACCAATGAAAACCAACAGTTTCACGAGTAATCGGTATGTGAAATTCATATTAACCTACTTTCCTCTTACGTGTATCAGTTTCTTTCTTTGATCTTCCTGTCTGGCCTCACTTGGACAGAACAGGTTCTCCTTCCTACTTCGGAATCGTTAGATTTCGTAGAGCTAGGTTGGTTTTCCTCTTTTCGGATTCTATTAATCACTTGACTCTCAAGACATGATCTGCCAGTGATTGATGATAAAATTCAGAGCACATTAAAATTAAAATGCAATATCTTGTTTTCAAGAAAATTTCTCAAGACCACTGGTTAAAGCATTTCGTATTTGTCGGCACTGACCCATTTTTGCAATAGAAATTGTAGCAAAATATACGCCAAGTCTACATCAACTTAAAAGGCGAAACTAAAAAAAAATAACAATTATCCTGACGCTCTCATATTTGATGTTTACGGTAAGAAAGAGAATAATGAGACATTGTGAGTACAAAAATCTTTTTTAGTTTATATCACAGATATAGTTTACATTCACAAAATCTATTTATATATTTTGCCACTTGATGTAGGCCTACATCATCCACCGAATAAGCCTAACAGAAGATGTTCTTCCTCAGGTTATTATGAACAAATTTAAATAATTTACCTTATATTTTTTAATCCGCCAAGCGATCTCTGTTATTTAGCGGATTAAAAAATATAAGGTAAATTATTTAAATTTGTTTCTAACAGCGGTCTGGAGACTATACATAAAATGAAGGTTATTATGATTTTGTCTCATTAATTAGTAATAACTTTGAAACAAATTTGAAATTTATTGTAGGGTAATTTATACTATTACACAGTAAAGTTGATTATACACTGTGTGCCCGATAAATCTATCTCACAAAGACACAGCTCGAACCTATAATACAAATACATGTTTGCTTGCTCATGGACAATTAATTTTACGCTCCGACGTGTTTGACCTACTAGGGTTAAGGTGCCTCGCTGTTTTCTTTAGATTTAATTAATGACAATAAACTCAAACCCTTCTCAGTCAGTTGCTACAGGAGAGATCTGTAATGATAAATATTTTCGAACATATGCTTTCATCACTGGCCGTAAGCTCATCATACAAATGTCAGTCTCAGCGAAACAGAAACTTTTTGTGAGAAATAAAAGCAATTCGTAATTTCTTCCACAAAGTTTTGTAGTGGAGATTATAGTCAAATACACACGAGTAACTCGTAAAGTATATAAGCTGCTAATGAATTAGCAGTGTTAAAAAAAAACTATTGTAATTTGTTCTCTAAATATTGCTTAATTTCTATGTTTGTTTAATTTTTAAGTTTGTGAAATTAATTTCTGTGTTTAATTATATTTTACTTTAGTCCACTTAATATACCTTTAATCTCAATATTCATCCTTTATACTGAAAATTGGTATAACCTACCAAAATTATCGTGCACAGAAAACCATATTTAGATTTTTCCAAAGAGATGCCAAATTCAGCCATTACCAAGGGTCTAAGTGTTTGGACCGGCGCTGGTAGTGTGATAGCTGACAGAACTGTATGAACAGGTTTGGTTTAACAGATGGACGTTCTACATGGTCGAGGTTAAAAATATAATTGGTGTAATTATTATTAATGAGATCCCCTATAATTCCAAGAGTGGATATGATAATCAGTGATTGGTAACCTAATGTAGTAACACCTCTCCGCTTAACCGTTCTGAATGTGTCAAATGGCATTACCGAATGCATTGGGATCATCTACACACTCGCACCACGCAGAGTGACTGGAACTGTTTGACTTCAGTAATCTTTTATTGGCATTTATTGAGTCAAACGCAGACTGGTACAATCGATTGACATTTCACATCCTATACCGTCGGTATTAAGGTTTTATACCCTCGTACTTACAACTCAGTTGGTCAGTGTTCCGTTACTCCTCGCAACCTTTACATTAAAATGCATTCTTTTGCAGCTTCCTCATTACAATTGCACGCAAACCACAATTAACCATCGTTCGCAATTTGTTAAATGTCTTTTACTTGCATATTAGACTTCTTATTACAATTTTCGTTAATTTTTTAATTAATTTTTTAAAGTAATTATTCTTTTATTCCTTTAATTCTTTTCTGCTACTTTTTAGCGTCCGAATCCTTATATTTAGCACGGGCAATCTATGATCGCGATGCAATTTAATGCGAATGAACGTGTATATACACTAGACGAAAAGTGTGTCACAAAATGAAAGTAACTACCTATATACACTGAAATCGGGAGAAAAATTGTAACGTTAAACATCAATTCAACGTTAGAACAATGTGAATTAAATAACTAAATGTAGGCCTATGTTATTAGTCAGTGCGCAGTGCAGAAAGTGTTCATTTCACCCGATGCGTAATCCCTGCCACTATTCACAGCTTCGCTAATCACAAGTCATTTTTACTGATACCTTGTTACGCAATTCATATAAGTTTCAAGTACTGTTTTAAATACTGTTTAAGAAGGACCTAGGCCTACTATGCACCTTTCTACGTTAAGAAGTTTAACATAGCACCTTACTGTGTGTCAAGGCATTGAACTCTAATGGAAACTATTACTCTGTAGTAAGCTGACTAGCCGGGATACACTCCTAAATCCGTCACTGCGTCTGCCAGGGGCGGACTTACCATTTTGCCTCCCGTAGGCAGTATAAATTTGCCGCGCTCCCACAAATCTCTGTGGGGGGGGGGGTGCGTTTACGGGTTTAATTCAATCCTTCATATTTTCAGTTACCCTAAAATTTGTTCTTTTATAATATTTTCTTTCCAATTTTTCTTAATACACTTCTATAGAAGAAATTACAAAACGTAAAACGATGTACTTCATATACATTTTGGAAGTAAATGACGAACTATTTTCTTTATGTAATAAGCCTAATTACTAAACAATATATACTTCTAAGTTTCTTATCATATTGGGACGAAATGGAGCGGCATCTGAAACATCTCTTAGCTATAAAAACAACATAACGGCCGTCAAATTTTGCCGCCCGTAGGCAATTGCCTACTTTGCCTATGCATAAATCCGCCACTACGTCTGCCATCAGTTGTACTGCACATTACACATTATAACCTCACACACACACACACACACACACACAGACTTCGAAAAAATAAAATTTTAATTAATGTATCACTTGCATTTAACTCTAATAAGAAACTAAAGCAAATTTCTCTTATTGCAGGCTTGTAACTGTTTACCATGTTTTGGGACTTATATGGTAGTTCTGTCTCTGTCAGCCAGTCTTGCCAACATCGTCAGATTACCGACACTCGTCTTCCAGAATGGTGGAGGTAAGGCTTGCTTATTATTGGCCTATATTGTCACTAACCTGTTGGTTTTCTGCGCTACCTAAGTAGTTTCCGTGACCTCTTGAAAAGTCGCTTGAGAGAGCAGAGCTGCTTTTAAAAAACATTAAGAAATCGGCAATTGGGCTTTCTGTTTTAGTCTCTGTTAATTACTATTCTCACTGCCTGAGTCTAATCATGATACAGTGCATAGAGAACACAGATGGCTGAATGTGTGACGTACGTAGTAACTATTGCCACAACATTTTGTAATTTCTCTTTTTATTACTGAAAGAAATTAATCGTTTTTAACTTAATGTCATTTAAAAAGTTGCTGTAATTCTAATTTATTTGTTTTCACTAGCTGAATTACACGTTTCGTACAACGATTCTTTATAGGATATAACAATATTAAATATTACTGAAAATAAATTATACATAAATTTTAATTAGCAAAATACAAAACCATAAAGTGTAAACGCCAAATAATGTGTGGCTGAGGTCAATATTGGTTCTGTTGCGTTACAGAAATAGCAGGTGGATTTCATCTTTCCTATTTTATTGATTAAAAGCGCCTATTTGTTTTTTTTTTTCAGTCTAATCTATATTCAGAGTTTTATGTTTTCTAAACCTTGGAATTCTAAAAGTTTTCTACTAATTCTAACTTGTAAAGGTATATACAGACACTTTTAAAATCCCTTGTGGTGCTCAGGATTAATAGGCGTCGAACACCAACTGACAGCCAGCATGGCATTTTCACATTATGCTCATATATAACTGTAATATTTAAACTGTTGCAGCCATTGAAAAAACTCCTTACACAAACAAATGAAAATAGCAGAACTTTCAACTAGAACAGAATGAATATTACAGTACGGTAGGCCTAAATGTCACATCGTTATCGATTTATTGTTCCATCCTAACTGATACGGATATATATATATATAAATATAGTTGTATTTTTGTGATCGTGCTCTAAGCTAATGAATGGTACTGTATTTTAATAGCAAATTAATGAGTAGGAACACGGGGAGCGTGTAAGTTACAGAGGAGCGTCTGGGTCATCACGTATCGCACCACATATTTCCATAGCGATTGAGGTAATGAGTAGGAACACGGGGAGCGTGTAAGTTACAGAGGAGCGTCTGGGTCATCACGTATCGCACCACATATTTCCATAGCGATTGAGGTAATGAGTAGGAACACGGGGAGCGTGTAAGTTACAGAGGAGCGTCTGGGTCATCACGTATCGCACCACATATTTCCATAGCGATTGAGATAATGAGTAGGAACACGGGGAGCGTGTAAGTTACAGAGGAGCGTCTGGGTCATCACGTATCGCACCACATATTTCCATAGCGATTGAGGTAATGAGTAGGAACACGGGGAGCGTGTAAGTTACAGAGGAGCGTCTGGGTCATCACGTATCGCACCACATATTTCCATAGCGATTGAGATAATGAGTAGGAACACGGGGAGCGTGTAAGTTACAGAGGAGCGTCTGGGTCATCACGTATCGCACCACATATTTCCATAGCGATTGAGATAATGAGTAGGAACACGGGGAGCGCGTAAGTTACAGAGGAGCGTCTGGGTCATCACGTATCGCACCACATATTTCCATAGCGATTGAGATAATGAGTAGGAACACGGGGAGCGTGTAAGTTACAGAAGTAGAGGGAAAGTGAGCGTTAGAAAACACTTCCGGGTTCCAGTTGAAAACACTACCGGGTTCCAGTTCATGACGTCATAGAGGCACTGGCAGCTGGTGTCCGAGCTGTCCATGTGACGTCACTGTTTTGTGTGTGTGTGTGTGTGTGTGTGTGTGTGTGTGTGTGTGTGTGTGTGTGTGTGTGTGTGTGTGTGTGTGTGTGTGTGTGTGTGTGTGTGTGTGTGTGTGTGTGTGTGTGTGTGTGTGTGTGTGACTGAAACACTTCCGTGTTCCAGTTCATGACATCATACAGAGGCTCAAGTCGCTGGCGTCCGCATGGCTAAAACCTGTTTCAAGACGTCACGGAGGCCGTGGTTTCTGCATGTCCAAAATTTGGTAGCCGAAAACAATGTGTAGCGGATGGGGGTACCCGGAATTCGGCGGTTGCCCGGACGCGCAGAGGCTATGTCATCGGGTACCGTTACTCGAAATTTTGGGGGTATCGGGTACCGTTACCAGAAATGTTTAAATCAACGGATGGGGGTACCCGAAATTTGTGGGTACGCCCACATGACGCATGTATAAAACACTGGTTATGACGAAACAGGAGGCTGGGTGGATATGCTAGCTGGTTCGACGATTACGTGATGTCTGAAATTTGACACCCGAAATGTTTAGAACAACGGATGGGGGTACCCCGAAATTTTTGATGTTCAATATTTGACAACCGAAATGTTTAAAACAACGGATGGGGGGGGGTACCTGAAATCTCTTGGTGTCCGAAAGTTAACACCCGAAATGTTTAAATCAACGGATTGGGGGTACCCGACATGACGCATGTGCTCGACTGCGAGGCGAGACAGTTGGTTTCCGCAAAAAATAAATTATGGCCCCTCCGGGATTTGAACCCGGGACCTCCGGTACTCCAAACCGGCATGCATCCACTACACCAAGGGGCCGTTGTCGTTTAACTGTAATTATTTTTGTACTTATACTTCTCGTCTCTTACTTGCAACTATGAGGTGGACGAGTGATATCTACTGTTGTCCTATGTGTAAAACCATAAAAGCACAATATTTAAGTTTATTTATTATTAAAAATAAATAAACATTTTTTATACTTTTATTTTTTACCTCTCATCATCTTCCTAGCGGCCAGAGGCGAATGAGAGACCGCTACGCTTTTTTTAACGTGGTTTCCCCAACTTTACAGATTCGTAAAGCAGGCCTACTCCACGTTATCTATCGCTGTACTATTAACTAATACAGTCGTAGATAATGATAAGATACAATATGCAATGCTAAGTCAATGTATAAAAGCAGTACATATATTTTTTATTTATTTACTTTATTTTTATTTTTTTATTTTTTTATCGGGTGTATATGTTGCTCATACATGATGCGTATTCACATTTGCTGTACCGTAATGAGTAATTTTCACACCCATACTGGTCCTTGACGAGTTTACAGGTATATCTACCGTGCCAGTGACCCGTCTCGAACTACCAGGACTACGTTTATGAGTATTTCTACCGCGACAGTGACGTAGTCAAGGTTAACACTCACGCACACACTACGGTACCTAATTCTACGTTTATGGACATTTCCGTCACGTAGCATTCACACTAACACCATGATGAAAACATGTTCACAACCGACTATATTTTATTTCGTTGCCGCAACCATTCTGCATAAAACAAAGCTTTGCGCCATGCACAGTGTAAGGGGGGAGTGGTAACGGGTTGACGATGAGGAACAGGACATTGTATGATGGGTACAAAGGATCTAGGAACTACAGGTGCTTGAATATCGTTTAAGTCAATCACCTCACCATGGTGATACAACTGTCGTAAGAAATTTGCCTTCTCAAACCCTTTTGTATAGACAACAGAACTGTCTGAAAAAAAGTCTGCAACGATGCGTACCATATTCTTGTACGGCACATTACCATCGTTCCACCGAATTCTGTGATAATGTGTTTCCAACCAGTCATTGATTTTTTGAAATTTCAGGTGCAGTCGTGCACGTTCGTATGGTGGAGCGAACAACACGATAACAAAACGTCCGGTTGTTATATCAACTGCAACGAACTCTTTGATTACATATTCATTTTTGTCACCACGAAACGCTTCAAACTCGGCAATAACCGTCCTATTCAAGTTCATTTTTCCGAGTGACACTTGTTCGCATCGAATACGTTAATTTTTTCAAATTCCCCCTCTACTTTTCCTTCCAATACCAGTTCATCGTAAAGACGATCAAATGTTAGCTGTTGGTCATGACGACTGCTTTCCAATCGAAAAAACGAGGGGAAAAAGAAGGATGGTGGTACATAACACCCCTTGGCTACTACCTGATTAATGTACGACTTGAAGTGATCTTGATCATAAAACAAGCGAACAAGATATTTCTTTAGTACTGTTAATAAACAACCAAAACGGATCCACTCGGGTTCTGTGAAAACAAATTTTTCGGTCTTACTACCTTTAATCCGAACAAACGTTTTCCCAAAGTTATGACTGATCATCACACTCTTCTTCTTTTCACGGTTTTCACCTTCTTCGTACAATAACATACTGGATAGTAGCTGTTCACGAAAGATCAACAAGTAATTCCACTCAGAAAAGTCGAGTAATATACGTTTCTTTTTTCCGTTTGTAAACAAAACACCCGGTTCATAGTTGAGTTCGTTAAACAGTCCGACGGTAACGAACTTAGTGTAAGAGTTAATAGGATATGCAAGAGATAAGTAAACGTTATACTCACAATGCCTGCCGCTGCTGCTGGCGCCGCTACCACAGTCACCTTCCATCGTTGAGACGGACTGATCTTGTTACAAGCTAGAGATCGCTAATACCTATCTTTATAAACTGGTAGAGGGGAGAACAAGTTTTTTATGACAAACGATGAACAGTATTCGACAACGCTGTGTACTGTACTATCCTATCGTGAATAATCAAAGCGTAAGCGGTGGTTTTATCTGGAAAATTGTTACTGGATTCAAATTCTAAACGCACATCAACGGCAGACGACTTGATTGGTTCTTCTTGTCTGGAACAATCGATGACAAACAACGGTGCTTTCGTTATAAATTCATTAGGTGTCAAAAGAGGCGTTCTGTTGCGACGGTCGTAGTATGATGTTTGAAAACGTGTATACATGTCGTAGAACAGTGCGTAACGTTTTTTTTCGATGTCCTGGTTCAGGTTATCGTACGGATAGTATTTATCGTTCAGAAATAGCTTGACATTCGATAAATTGCAGTGATCAAATTCCGACGCGTTTTTCGCTATATTGTTCTTTCTGTCCGTCTGAAATATCAGTATCACATACCGTGGTTTTTCCAACTGTGACGATGTCTTCAAGGTCCACGAATGTCGATTTGTCGTCGGTAGAACGGGATACTCGTGCAATTCCCAACTGCGGAACGGCATCACCAGTTCATGATCCTCCTCGATATGCTCCAATAGCAGTATTCGGTACTTGTTTGACACGCGCACATAGGGCATCTTCCAGTGTACTTTGTTTATTACGAGATTACCGTTTGCAGTTGCACCTGATTCTTTTAGCACCATTGCGTTCTGATCGGTAGAGGTACGCAACAGAATCAATTCTTGCTTAACGTTCAGCATGATGCGTGTATAGTCTTCGTTGAAACCGAGTAGCATTTTTAACGGAAGACAAAACGTAAAATCACCGGTACTCTCGTGTACTGTCAACGACTCGTCGGTTGTCGTCACCCATCCTGCATTGATTAGATGCTTTCTTTCATGCTCATTGCTCGATAGTAACAATTTCACAGTGCTCGTAATTCCAACGTTTTTCGTACGATCTACTTCCACACCGCACACTTCGTAACGGATCTCCTCAAACAAGAAAGCCATTGCATTGTTGATTAATTTCACGTTCAATGCTGTGTCGGTAGCGTTAACCTTGGTCAATGTTCCTTCGATGTACAGAAAACTCTCCGCCGGTAAAGTGAAAACATCCTGTTGTTGGATGGGTATACGTATTTCATCGTTGTTACCGTATCGGGTGGAAGCATACGGTGTGTGCGTACGATATTCAAACTCAACGATTCTGTTATCGAAAGCCGCTCCTCGTTCGATAGCTAGAATTTCACCCGACATTATTTTAATCGTATAATTTGAATCCAAGTGAAAGTAAGAAACGCTTGTTCCTTGATGTCAATCGCTTCAACGTTGAACACCGACTACCATGTTTCTTTCGTACACACTCCCTTTTTACAGGTGACGTTTGTCCGAAATACAATCCCATATTTTCAGATGCAGTCGTATCGTGATAACTTCACCGCGAAAATCGACTAAATCCCCGTCCTGATCAACGAGAGACAAAATTATGTTGTCAACGCGTTGTACGTTTACCGGTAAGTATATTACGTTTGTCGGTGTTTCAACTATTTTGAAACCTGGTGCCACGGTCGGATAAAACGAATGCAACGTGTGCTGGTCCTGGCCGTCCTTGTACGCACCCTGTACGATATTACTCCGTACGTGAACGGTGTTAACTTTGATTATGTCGACGGGTACGTTCGACTCGTGTGTTATATACGCTTCCAGCTGCTGATTCTCCTTAAATCCTAACATACTTGCAATGGTATTCGGTGTATGCGAAAAGTCGATGACATGCTTACAGTAAATTTCACACTTTAATGTGTTGTTGTTTGGACGTAAACTGATTGTCCTCTCGCCTAACTGTTTCTGCAGATACGTTTCGATATCACTGATTTCGTAGGTGCCGGTAGACAACTTGATGACGGACCACTGATCCTTGGAAATTTTTACTGGAAATGCATTATTTTTTCCTTCAGTAACGTTTGGTATTGAATTATACGATGTAAAATCCAATAGTCCAACGTACCATTCACCGTATAACTCGAGAGGTGGGAAAAAGTTACACACGAGATTCGCAGCGTCGGTACCCGTCACGGTAACCGTTAACGACGACATGCTGAAGTTTACTGATCAGAAGACGATAAAAAGTCTAAACATAAATGACCGCAGATGACCGTGTTAGGAGGTTGCTTCCGTTCATAGTTGTAACGGACGTCGGTTGTATCACCAAAATATTGCATCAGCTCGAGAGGTGGACGTAAATTACCGAACTCGTCAAAATAGTGTACTCGATTTCCACGCTTCTTGTAACATACCCAGTGGGTTCCCGGTCCGCTCTCGTCGTCCAAATTTACGATGACGCTTTCGTTCTCCCACGGCGCTGTATCCGGTAATGCGTTACGCATGTAAACACCTCTAAAATACGGTATGTTTAGCTTTTTTGCGTATACACGTAATTCATCTTCGGACAACGGGCGGAGCGGTATGTGAATTAGTTTTTTCGGTACGGACGTAGATACAATCCGGACGCAGTTCTCTTCTTTTTCCTAGCGGTTCGGACAGTTCTCTTCCTCCTCTTCTTCATCCCACCACCAGCACCACGACCACGACTACTCACATTCTTTTTATTTTTACGACGTCGACCGCTTCCTATTGCTGATTTTGCTTTCATAGTCGCTGCAACTGCTGTCGCATAAGCTCGTTCGCTAATACCCGAATCCAACGCCTTTACCCGTCCCCACGCTTTTTCTGCGAGTTTACGATCTGCAATACGTCTACTTTCGTTGTCTTTGTATTGAGCGTAAGCGATGTCGTGTTCGCGACAGGCTTCGTCTAATTGGTTGATTCCGCGATCACCACGCGCTAATCTTTCTTCAAGTTTCGTGCCCGGTCCACAGAATCTGTAACCCGGCAGATGTAATTCGACAGGTAGTGCGTCCACCGCTCGATTGATAACTGACGAAACAACGGACGGTACAACGTTTTTAAGCACGTTTCCGACGCCCCACCCCTTTTTCCTCTTAACGTTGTTGTTCATCGTAAACCGATCTCGAGCCTTTCTCTTCTGTGTTTTTATCGTATTCATCTATTAACCTTTTTATTTCCTTCGTGTCGAGTGTCCACTCGTCTTCTGAACTACGTGGCTTAGACAATTTCAATAAGTAGTAATCCAGTTGATACTGAAATGTTTTAACGACCTTATACATCTCGCTCTTTACGTATCGTCTCACGTCATTTAATTGTTGTAAGTTAACAGCATCGCTCTCTGCAAAACCATCCGCTACGTCTGATATTCTCTTTTCCGCTGCTTTGAAAACACCATCTTCGCCCAAGCTAACGGTGTTCTGCAACATGTATTTTACGTTAACCGCGTCATCTGCAAAAATCGGTGAACTCACTCCTGACAACCAGCTCTGCCCAAACAAATAGCTGTTCGATACTTTTTTAATGACGTTCGAGTCTACGTAGTTTTTGTTGACCGCATCGGTCGCTAGTTCCGGACTTCGAACGTTGATTACCCATCGATCTCGTGCATCGATGACCTCACCTCTCTCTTGACTCGAGTGTTGTATACAGTTGTCATCAACGTAATATTTGTTGACTACGTCTTTAACGTCTACAGGAGTATCAACATTTTTCAATCTACACCCTTTAACGTCCACGCTTTTACGTTCATCATCGAGTAGCAGACAATGTGTTTGCATATAAGTCAGGGATACAGCATCCTTTCCTGTATCCGGTTCGTTCAGATTGCGGATCTTTTTGTTTTCAACATCTATATGCCCATCATTCGTAGTCTTAAATCCTACAGTATCGCGTAATTGTCTTTTTGTTTCACGTCGCACGCTCACGGCGCTTTGATGTCTCCCGAACTTGTCCACAACCATTGTACGACTGCACGCTACAAATGATGTGCTAACCGTTTTAAGTAACGACACTGTGGTGACCATCGCGTGTGTAACACAATCGGATCATCACCCTCTTTCCAACGAAAGATTTCTATACCGCAAAATGAACATCGAACCCTGTCAATTTCATTTGTGTAATGAAAGCCTGCGGCAACCATAGCGGTCGGACTGATGAAATACACAGGCCATGATGTAAAGGTTTTCAGTCTCTCGTTTTCGACTTCAAAGTCAGGTGTCAAATCTAATCCGCACATGTCGACAGTGTTGACAACAATGAGTTGTTACACCGACGTTCATAAAATTTATACGATAATGTTGGCTTCACGTAATTCCTCTACTACTGAGATGATTTCGTTGTCGTGTCCGGTGTGACCGGTGCGTTTTGAACTTACCAGCAGTCTCAACCGTTCAACCAGTTCGTTGGGATCGTTCCAGTGTACGTAATCGATACCACGTCCGCTGCGTGGTGGGAACAATCGAGCGATTATCTCTCTGTACTTTAAACCTTTGTTTGTATTTACTTTAGCACCGGGTAAATAATAACGTTTATAAGCGTTAGTGTCCGACAGTATAGACTTGTACGCTGCTAAATCGTTTTCATCGTAGACGCTCTTGTCGGGTTCTTTCATAAACATAAGTTCGTAGAGGCCCGGTGTGCCTCTGTATCGTTTTCCAGCTATGTAGAAGCTATCGTCTTGATTGATGTCTAACACCGAATTGCCTACCATCCATTTGTCTTCAACGTTACGAATACCGTACGTATGATCCATCTTCTTATCTCGATCATCAGACAACGCGAGCAGTAAGTATTTCCTCGCGAGCGGACCTTCGACAGATTGTTCAACGTATTCTTGTGCTTCGTGTCGACCTTCGGGTGTTGTTAAAAACTCTTCAAGAGTTACGTTCGGTGTTTCGACATCAGGCGTTTGTGCCAACACTTCCGTTCTGAGGAAACGAGGTTGTGATGGTGTTTTCGTCTCAACAGCTGCCTTCGTATCTTCATCTTCAACTTTTATTTTTTTTTTTATTTTATCACTGGAGTCATTCAACTTTTCCGAAATCTGGGTTAACGGTTCCAAAAGAGGTTTGTACTTTCTCGTTAACGCTTCATCGCTCTCTCTGATGTCATGTTTCAACGCGCGATACTTTTGTCTTATGTTATCGCTAATTGCATCGATTTCATGTGTCAATTGCTTGTCATCCATCTTGACACTGATGACTTTCTTGCACAAACTATTCTATTTATGTATAAAACGATCGAAACCCACTCTGTATCTACCTGCGTTTATCGGTGAGTCCTTGTTGATGACTATGAATCCGTAACGATCCTTCCACGCTTCGGCGCACATCGCTTTGAACTCTTCGTATTTCATATCTGTGTTAACGTGATCGTTGTAAACGTGACGTAAATTGAGATCATCTTGTCTGAACAAAACCAAGAAATTGGCATTATCACGCACCAGTTGCTTTGGCACCAGACTATACGTTTGGCAAAGGTACAAAGTGTCCACACCGCTATGCCGTCCCATAGCGAAATATTTTCGTATGTTATTCTGCCGTTCACATACCACATCATCGAACAACATGATTGAATTAGGTACAATTTCGTGCGGAGGTGGTACTTTATCGTTTTCACTGTATGTGAAGTACGTCATTCCTTCGTCAGCGAGAGTATTAAAAATGTCTTCCAACATACGATATTTTGGTTGAAATAACGATTTGGAGAACACGTACAGGTTCTGAAATCGCAGTCCGTTTGAATCGAATAACATGTTAAAGGCAACGTTTGACTTCCCGCTACATGACCCGCCGCACACGATACATCGAACTGTGTTTGGAAACAGTGGACTGTGTTTATTATATGCAACTTCACCGTTGTACTTAGCAGAGTCTACGTTCTTAACATTCAACTTTAACGATTGTTGTTCAATCTTCATCTTAACTCATTTACGTTCGGTTAAATACTGTGGTAATGCTATTATATCAGATCTTTTTTATGTATCCACGAATCGTGTTTACCATCAAAGCCGAGCCAGCGCACTCGCACGCGATCACCTTTACGTTTTAATATTTTCTCAACGAGATACACATCACCAACGCTGGTTTTACTCAATTCTTGTTCATAAAACCCACCTTCCACAACGTCACCCGTATGATCTTTCAACAAGTACGTAACCGGTACGGTTGGCTGAACTCTGTGCACTGTATATATCTCGTTCGTCCAGTTTGGTGTATAACCTTTAGCGAATGTGATTTTGTATTTACTGATACGCACTCGATCGCCTATTTTAAACTTATGTTTCTTGCTCACTTTCCGCGGTACGGTATTTTTTCTTATTCGTTCCAACACAATTTTCTCGTTGCTCTTGTCGACTTGTCGCGGCTTCATCTCTATAGTTCTATGCACTCTGTCGTTGTATTCCATCACCAGTTTAGGCAAAAGCGACAACCACCGATAATGGCCTTGCTCGCTGAACGCGCGGTACATGTTCGTTTTCAACGTACGATTAAATCGCTCTACGATGGACGCTTTCTTCTCGCTATACGTTGAATAGTGTTTGACGTTGAATCTCTTTAGTAAAGCTTGTACGGTAGTGTTAAAGTACTCTTTCCCCTTATCCGTTTGCAGGTATTTCATTTTATTTTTTACAATTATTGGTTCGAGAGCATGTGCTACTTCAACACCCGATTTAGTTTTTAAGGGAATCGCATATGCATACTTGCTAAATGCGTTTATTACCGTCATTAGATATTTGTACCCCTTGTTCAACTTGGCATGCGGTATCATTTCCACCAAATCCGCTTGGTAGAGATCGTGTAACCCCTTCACCTCCACCGGACGTCTGGGAAAGTTCCTTCTCACCGGTCTGTGCAATTCTTTTGCAATAGTTTTGCGTACGTTTTCCATATCGCCACCCGAAACGCGAATCGCAAAATTTTGGTACGAGATATACCGTTACGTTTTCACTGCACCTCACCGACTTCATCGTCGTTACTGACAGTGTGTTGCTCCTGCAAGCGAGTCTTATATCAACGTATATCAAACGCATAATTTATAACGGATTTTCTCGCTTGCTGAATTATCTCGCGTCTGGGTTGACAGAGTTTATAATGACCGTACGCCAGTGTTTTTTCACCGTCATCCAAGACATATCGTTTGTCATCGTATGGTGACAGCGATAATTTTGTAAGCTTTCTTGTGTATATGTTATGTTTTTCGCTTTGGATAGTCTGCGCCGTAGTATAAGTTTGAGAAGTGGTCTTTACACATTGTTTATAAAGTTGATGTTTCAACTGTGTAGCTATCGCGGAACGTGGCACACCTTTCGCTACCTTTTTCTCTTTATCGTTTGCCGTAACGAATGAATAACATTTTGCGCGCAACCCGACAAATTCAAGTATCGGTATTCCATTTGTTTCGTCTTTAAAAGTACCCAACTTTTTCTTGTTTGTTTCACTATAGCACGGATGTGCCTTAGGGTACTCCGACGTGTCAAAGAGTTCGAGATGCTCCTCCATGTCTTTGTACACATCGTCGGTGCGAATGTCGTACAACAGAGAGTCAGTGTCCGTCATACATAGACGTGCACGTGACCCGTACGTATTCATCGTGAATCCGTAATGGAACCGATACATAATCAGCTTACTAATATCCAATACACTGAACCCAACGTACAAAGGTCGGTTCAGTGTAATGGATATTTTTTTCATCGTGAGACCTACCAGGTCCTCGTTATAGATGAAAAAATGTTGTAGCCTGGGGTTAGCGGTTAGTTTGTGAAGTTTCTTCTCGTTTGGAACTAACTTGAAATCGATTCGCTTCCGTACGTTTTCCAACGATTTTCCGTACGGTGCGTTATTCATTAACTTAAAAAAGTCTTTTTCAAAGGTGTTTCTGGCTTCCTTTCGTCGATCCGTATTAAAATCGATGAAAGGTTTCAACCATAGGCACTGTGTGAATGCTAACACACGGTGAATCGCTTTCAACTCCATTCCTAGTTCGAGGTAGAGTTTCAATGTTCTGTAATGAACAATGTATTTTGTCTTGTCCTCGAGGGACGTTATCAGTTTCTCTACCTTACCGTTACTACACACAAAGTCTTTTAACAGCTTCATGCGATAGCAGTACGGTGAAAGCATACTGTCCGTAATAGTACACTTTTCGGGTGCTAAAGGGTAGTCACTGTGTAAGTCGTGTAGGTAATGTGGATATCCCAGATCGACTTCCAGGATATAACCGGTGTCATCATCGTCACGTAACGTGTGCACGTTCAACGTATCGATCTCTGTACGTTCCAACCATCGAAAATCTGACAGTGGTAAAGGCTGCGTCATAGCCGTTCCGTACAGGTTGGTACAATCGAGGTAGAGTAAATAGTTATGCGGCTTGCTTGCGTCATAATCGGGAATGTACGGGTTGTTGGCCTTGGCGTACCGATTAGAAATTGCTGCTAAGCCGCCACGGATACCTCTTTCGATGTACATGTGTACGTCTATATCGCGGAGTAACTCTAACCTAACTCCTGTCATTTTCAGCATCGCGTTCCACGCTAAACCGGCGGTGGTAAAAACGTTACACGGATCGAGTTCGTAGTACTGCAGGCTCATGTTTCGAAAGTTTTCAAATACATCTGCAAGCAGTAGTACATCCGTTTTTAAATAAAGGTCATGATAATCACCGAACGTTTGCATGTCGAAAGCCGACCAAACCGCTCGAGCGTGCGCGTAATCTTCTTCGTTTATATCCGACTCTGTCAACCCGTTGTAAAAATGTTCGCGGTCCGGTAACTGCCTCTCGTCAAATTTTGAATCGTCCGTAACGTATTCGTAAGGGTACACGCCTTTACGCAACAGTAAATTAACATTACGCGTGTAAAATTGATTAAGGATTTTAAATTTATCCGCGGATAAGTTGGAGACGAGTTTTTCAAGTGACGCGTTCATGAACCGCAGAGAATCGAGAAACCGGAGCTGACCGAGTGTAACGGAGATGTAACGTTCGCTTGTAGTAGCGATACACGTTATTTCGTCTTCCTTGTACTTTCCGAAACCTTGCATCAAATGATGCGAGTCATAGCCACTTAAATTATGGAAAAAAACCGGAACGTGTGTTGGTATCTTGTAATTTATATTACACGCATTGTGAGCAGCGCCTAAATAGTTTCCCGTTATGTGGCAATGGTTTCGAACCGTGTCATCCGTTAACGCCTTCTTGCACAGATGACAGTGCGTAGCGTTTCGGAATGACCGTTCATCGGCCGCTGTCATTTGGATCGGTTTATTAAACTTTCTATCGAGTCGTTGAACGTCGACTAAAAGCACACGAAGGAACGTGTCCACCACGTCTTTACCGCGGTATATTACAGGTTCCTTGACGGCGTTTCCCATCCAGTCAACTATCACATAGCAGAAACTGGCTGGTATATGATGTGCCACGTTTTTACCGGTGGTCGGAACAATAAACGATTCGAAGTCAGCGTATACCGTATAAGGTACGCGGTGACAAAGTGAAAAGTTTTTAAAATACATCCACTTTTCGTTCTCGTCAGGAAGTTTTACTTTCTGTACTCCGTGCTGAGAACAGTTGCGTTCGTGTTCTTCAACTCGTTTTCGCGCCGCGTTAGTATCTTTATTGTCCGAAAATCGGTGTAGACAGTAGTTGCAGTAAAACGAAGCGCCGTTTCGTTTTGACAACGACGAAAGCATACGCGAAAGGTTCCGTATGAGGCAGTAGTGAGTAGTGTTCGCGTCGGACAGTAGCAGTAGGTTTACGTGGTACTTTCTACCGCGATGTTCAGTAATACGTAAAGGATATACCTCGCCTTCGTAGCCAAAAACGTTAACGGATATGTTTTCGTTTAATTTTTCAAAACGTTTTATCTTATTGACTGCGACGGGATAAGGTATGTCCTTCATGTTTATTTCTTCTTCGTACGGAAGGTAATGGCTAACGCGATGCGGGTTACACGCGATCGGGTGTATACCGGCGAGCACAGACCACAAGAAACACTTTTCATCTTCTAAATTTTTCACATTAATAATTCCTTTCTTACTGTGTGACAATTTCGATGGTGTAGGTAGAAAGCTCGACCCCACAAGAGGATTGTATTTTGTAATATTTATTTCCACCGACTCGACACCGTTTTCGACCCACCCGCTTCCGTCACGCGTGAATTTGTCAACGGATTCCATTATTTTCTCGCTAGCTATCGAATACTGTTCATCGATATCGTCATACTGTGACTTAAGTTCTGTACGTGATCTAAATACCGCATTACAATAAATATTTTCGGTGTTTATTAATTTTTTAAAAGATACACGAACTGCTAAATACCACTTTATATAATTATTTAATGCTACGGCTTCGCTACAAATCTGATCAATAACCGTGTGTTTGTAATCTAATAATACTGTTTGTGTGTTTAGTGTATTGTCAAGTATCATATATTTTATAGTAATTACATTACCATTGATAGCACGGTGTTCGCTGCTGCTGCCGCTGCTGCTGCTGCTGCTGCTGTCGGTCATTGTGAAAGGAGTGAGGCCGGCTTCGCGTCGTCGGTTCCCTATATAGACAGTCCGGTAACCGGTGACTCTGTCGCCGCGCGCCCTTGACCGATCGGCCTCGCGAGGAGCAGCGGTGCGGGGTAGGTAGTCGTCCGGTCGTGACCGACGACGCGCGTTGCGGTGGGTGGGGTGGGGTGGGGAGTGCGGTGTAGGAAGCCGACGTCCGTGACCGATGCGGTGCGGGGTAAAGGTGTGGGATGGTGGTGCGGGGTAGGGAGATAGGTTCCAGCCGGTGTCCGTGACCGAGAGGTAGGCGAGGTGCGGAGTACAGGATGCCGGCGACCTTGGCCGAAGCGCGCTCGTTGAGTCGCCTCGCGCGGGATGTAGGGTGCGGGGTACGGGGGGCTGGGTTGTACGACCGGTCGTGACCGAAAGCAGATGGTGGCCCGAGACGACGCAGGGTGGGGTGCGGGGTGACCGTGACCGACGGACTCGAGTGTGGTGCGGGGTGGGGGTGGGGGTGGGGGTAAACCCGGTCGTTGCGGAGCGACAGACAAAGTAATTGAACAAAATATGTAGGCGAGGTGCGGGGTGGTGGCGAGGCTCTGGGTGCGGTGTGGGGGTGCGGGGTATAATGTCATCGTCCGGTCGTGACCGAAAGCAGATGGTGGCCCGTGACGACGCGGGGTGGGGTAGGAAGCAAAATTATAGCCGTTACCGTTGCGGTGGAGGTGCGGGGTAGGGTGTCGTGACCGAAGGAGATGACGCTTTAGAAGGAAGGAACGTGGTCGGGGGAAACAGAATAAATACGCCAGTGTTTCCCTGTGCAGTCATCAGTACTCGCCATGGAAGGAATCGTTGCGAACGCGAAGACAGTTGAAAATTTTTTACCAAAAAGAGACTTGTCAAGTCTTTCTTTAGGAGTAAAGTATCATATAATTCACATGAAATTTGTGAAAACGAAATTCGGGGAGTCAGTTGTGGTAGATTTGGAAGATACCGGAGCCTGTCCTCAGCCGGAGGATAAACTTTTCTATGTATACCTACCTAAAAGATGGTGTGACGTATTTACAGAGGAGCAATTGAAAGCTGTGAAGCCTTGTGTCCTATCACTATGCGTAACCTCACACACTCCGCTGGCGAACGAGAAAGTGAGCGTGCAGTTGGATATTGATTATGTGAGTATGATATTTCAGTACCACTAATAATTACTTATACAGAAGTGGTTATGTATTAATTTTTTCTCTTTTTTTCCAGACCAAATAAACGAGAACAGGATTGATTTATTATAATAATAATAGTAATAATAACATTAATAGTAAAATGTTTTTAAATGATGAAGTAGACTTCTCTATTTTTTTTGTCGTTTTTTAATGTTAACTATTCATTTTCAGAGAAAGAACAAGGTGTTGCTTGGATCTAATATTGTAGAAAAACTTTTAAACAGAGAAATAAATGGTAATAATAGATTATATTGTCAATGCAACATGATTAAATTCGATTATAATTTTAGAAATAATCGTAAGACACTGAGTAGATGGATATCAATACGAAACGAAAAGAATATTTACAAAATGAAAGTATTTATTCGTAATGAGTTTTTCAAACTCTTCAAAACATCAATTAGTTATTGTAACAACCATAATATTGAATATCTTCAAATAAAAGATTTGCTAATTGCTAAAACAAAGCTGGTTAATCAGATATACTATATGATGTATAATTTTACTGGTACAGCGTATACCTCGCTAGTAAAAAAATATGAGTGGTCAAGGCATGACTCTAGCGGATGTCCGCTTCGTAACCGTTGTCGCGTCTGTTGTTATCTAAGATATCAAAATGACTTTAATTCAGAATATATGTTTTTTTAATACCACACTAACTATCATTTGATGTGTCTACATTCTTTTGTATTTGATCAAGTATTATTAATTGTAGGAAATTATATTCTGTTTTTAATTATTAAAAAACGTATGTGGTTTATAACATAAAAAGTTGAGATAAACAATCATTAAAGTGTTAATTAAATTTTTATGTGTAATTAAATTTTTTAAAAGATTTCTCTCATAGTTACAGAAACCTTGTTTCGATGTTATGTGTTTGTGCGAATGCGAGGGAGATGTATGTCGTTCACCACCATATGGTGACCACTGTAACATTCTGAGTGCTTGTGAGTGGAGAGAATTTACACTCTGAAGAACAATTGTTTTAAAAAATTATTTTGACGAAAAAATGTAATTGGTTAAGGCATAATTCCACTGGATGTGCGCTTTATAAGCGTTGTTACCACTGTTATTATCTAAAATACTAAAAAGAGTTGAATTCAAGGTTTTGGTGTACCATTTTACACATGTAGTTAACACCATATTAATTATCATTTGATGTGTGTCTACATTCAGTATGTTATTATTAATATATTACACATCAACATTGTAATATTGTATGTTATTAATTATTATTATTATTGTTAGACATATAAGGCTTGTTTTGGTTGTAGTAAATGTAATTATTATTTTGTTAATTATATGTGTGTGTGTGTGTATGTGTGTATATATACATATATATATATATATATATATATATATAGAGAGAGAGAGAGAGAGAGAGAGAGAGAGAGAGAGAGAGAGAGAGAGAGAGAGAGAGACAAGGCTGCAAAAGAGAGAGAAAGCGAGAGAGAAAAAAGATTATTTTGTATAATTATGTAAATATATATATATATATATATATATATATATATATATAGATAAAGTGTCTATTTTGTTTAGTTATGTATATAGAGAGAGGGCGTATGTTTTGCTCAATTATAATTGTCTTGTGAATATAGAACATGTGTGTGTAGAGAGAGAAAAAACTTATAGCTTATGATTTGATTGTAAAAGCTTTTGATATTATTAAAAATTATATATACATATAAACCATAACCTATGTTATTTTTATTATTATACCCCTTATACAAAACAATTATTCCTATCATACTTGAATAATCGCAAAAGCAGTAGAGATGTACGTCTCTCACATGGAATGTAACAGCAAAGAAACCGGTTTTTATAGTAGAGAAAGAGCGCTGCAAGTTACAACAGCTTGCCTGTGCCGGCTCTACGTCAACCTCACACACACACACACACACACACACACACACACACACACACACACACACACACACACACACACACACACACACACACAGAGCTTTATAAAACACGGACGCCAGCTATCAGTTCCTCTTTGAATACATTAACGGAACGTGGTAGTGTTTCACACACACACCGCTTGTACCAGCTTAGATGCTGTTTGACTGGTTTACAGGAGAATCGTCACAGGAGTAAATATATTTATTCAGTTAACAATTTTAGTAACGCATGATAAGAATATATGTTTTCTAAACAGTATTCAAATCGATGCATCTGTTTTATATTAACACAATATAAACATTATAATAATACAATATCCGGTTTTGAGTACCGGAGGAACCGCGTCGGGATGTCATTAATCACCAAATTTCGGAACCCGTCAGGTACCTATTGTCCCAAATTTTAACCGATCAATTTCGCGTAACGGTTTCTCCTCCCCGTCCAGAGTTTAGACATACAGGACTTGTTTTAGGGTGTACCCCCCATCCGTTGATTTAAACATTTCGGGTGTCAAAATTCGGACACCAAAAATTTCGGGTAACCCCATCCGTTGATTTAAACATTTCGGGTACTAAATTTCAGACACCGAAAATTTCGGGTACCCCCATCCGTTGATTTAAACATTTCAGACATCACGCCCTCTACGTCGTCGTCATGTGGGCGTACCCACAAATTTCGGGTACCCCCATCCGTTGTTTTAATCATTTAGGGTACCAAAATTCTGACATTAAAAAAATTTCGAGAGAGAACGATTATTTTGTTACATCAAAATAAACCAGAACGCGGAAGTGTTTTAACATTCGGACACCAGCAGCCAGGGCCTCTGTCATGCAAATTTCGGGTACCCCCATCCGTTGATTTAAACATTTCGGGTAACGGTACCCGATACCCCCAAAATTTCGAGTAACGGTACCCGATGACATAGCCTCTGCGCGTCCGGGCAACCGCCGAATTCCGGGTACCCCCATCCGCTACACATTGTTTTCGGCTACCAAATTTTGGACATGCAGAAACCACGGCCTCCGTGACGTCTTGAAACAGGTTTTAGCCATGCGGACGCCAGCGACTTGAGCCTCTGTATGATGTCATGAACTGGAACACGGAAGTGTTTCAGTCACACACACACACACACACACACACACACACACACACACACACACACACACACACACACACACACACACACACACACACACACAAAACAGTGACGTCACATGGACAGCTCGGACACCAGCTGCCAGTGCCTCTATGACGTCATGAACTGGAACCCGGTAGTGTTTTCAACTGGAACCCGGAAGTGTTTTCTAACGCTCACTTTCCCTCTACTTACAGAGGAGCGTCTGGGTCAATCACGTATCGCACCACATATTTCCATAGCGATTGAGGTAATGAGTAGGAACACGGGGAGCGTGTAAGTTACAGAGGAGCGTCTGGGTCATCACGTATCGCTGAGGTAATGAGTAGGAACACGGTGAGCGTGTAAGTTACAGAGGAGCGTCTGGGTCATCACGTATCGCACCACATATTTCCATAGCGATTGAGATAATGAGTAGGAACACGGGGAGCGTGTATGTTACAGAGGAGCGTCTGGGTCATCACGTATCGCACCACATATTTCCATAGCGATTGAGATAATGAGTAGGAACACGGGGAGCGTGTAAGTTACAGAGGAGCGTCTGGGTCATCACGTATCGCACCACATATTTCCATAGCGATTGAGGTAATGAGTAGGAACACGGGGAGCGTGTAAGTTACAGAGGAGCGTCTGGGTCATCACGTATCACACCACATATTTCCATAGCGATTGAGATAATGAGTAGGAACACGGGGAGCGTGTAAATTACAGAGGAGCGTCTGGGTCATCACGTATCGCACCACATATTTCCATAGCGATTGAGATAATGAGTAGGAACACGGGGAGCGTGTAAGTTACAGAGGAGCGTCTGGGTCATCACGTATCGCACCACATATTTCCATAGCGATTGAGATAATTTTAAACATTTTGCTTAACGTTTTTCAAATGTTACCATTACTTATTGACGTAAAATATCGTATCTTTGCTGAAAAATGTAAGGCCGTTTTTAAACATTGTCAATCCGCCATTACCTCTCTCTCACTAGCCGTAACTAGCTAAAATTTGAATAATTAAGTGCCCTTAAATAATGACACAGCTTTTGCTACGCTTGTAACCGATGAAAGACAAAGACTGTTTAATCTACTTTTGAAAGCTCTATACTTCTTCAGACTCACCAGTTCTCATTAATATAAAGTGTTTCGCGATGCCCGCTCAAAGATTCAATCAGTACGTGAAAAATACATGTGTATAATTTATATGTAAAAAATATAACTTATTGACTGTGAGCGTTAACAGCCTGCGGTCTAATCCGTAATGTTGGAAGATTATAATAGACTAATTATTTGTTGTTTATTCACGCAAATTTCCTAAAACATACTATAGTATAGCGTGTGTGTGTGTGTGTGTGTGTGTCCAGATCTCCCACAGAGCTGGGCAGTTTCGGTTCTCCATTGCTGTATTATCTTTGATCACACGCACCGTCCATTCTAAGCAGATGGGCAGATCACATCTGTTTATCGCTCCTACAAAACCGATCGTTCTCGGTTTTTCATTTCTCACCTTGTCAAGTCTGAAGATACTTTATCTTAATACAGATGACTACAGTAGGAAAACAAACATAAAATTTTCCATTGGCCTAATTATTTACAAAACCTATTGACAGTAATCGGCGAGGGCTAACTTTTTGGAACACGACTTTGTTATGTCACAGTCATGGCAAACACTTAGTTTATATTTATATTATTCAAAAACTTTAGTTTATTTCAGTGACCTTATAACCTTACTAAAACAACTTGAACTGCTTTACGTACAGTCAGATTCAAAATATGCTCGGTGTCGTATTTGCAGATATTGCTGTGAGAATTTTCCTCGAAACACTTCTTCACTTGACGACCCTGAGAATCAGGTTTCATCAGCGTCTATAGCCATATTAATTCTTATATAAAGTTTAATTTGAATAAATCTGATTTATTTCTAAATCTAATTTACATAATTGTTGATTACTAAGCTCGCAATTACTAACTTCTATTTTGCTTTAACATTGCACCGCTATTGCAGGTGAGGAAACATCAAGTCAAGAATATCGGAATTATATTTCTTGTAGTTAGAGAATCCATGTTAATACTGATGATTCAAATGAATGTGCAGAAATCTCTGTTCTCTGAGAAAAAGTATCTCACAATTGGAAAACCACTGAAGGCTAATAATCTGTAATTTCATTAGATTCGTGTCTAACGTTATTAAATTTAAATCTTGAGAGTTTGATGGAAAACAAATACAAGTTCTTTCAACATCCACAAAACAGTCATTCAAATACAGTTGAAGAAATTACGTCGAAGCCTTTCACGCCAGGAGTCAATATTGTTAAATTGTGATAATGGGCTGTTTGGCCGTGGTCCAGTGCTAACATCTCTAGCAAACATTTCGGCCCCTGCCAGTGACAGCCATAACCAGTGCAAATTATGAGCTTGCACTAACGTGCCAATGACAGCCATCACCAGTGCAAATTATGAGCTTGCACTAACGTACCAATGACAGCCATCACCAGTGCAAATTATGAACTTGCACTAATGTGCCAGTGACAGCCATAACCAGTGCAAATTATGAGCTTGCACTAACGTACCACTGACAGCCATCACCAGTGCAAATTATGAGCTTGCACTAACGTACCAATGACAGCCATCACCAGTGCAAATTATGAACTTACACTAATGTGCCAGTGACAGCCATCACCAGTGCAAATTATGAGCTTGCACTAACGTGCCAATGACAGCCATCACCAGTGCAAATTATGAACTTGCACTAATGTGCCAGTGACAGCCATAACCAGTGCAAATTATGAGCTTGCACTAACGTACCAATGACAGCCATCACCAGTGCAAATTATGAGCTTGCACTAACGTACCAATGACAGCCATCACCAGTGCAAATTATGAACTTGCACTAATGTGCCAGTGACAGCCATCACCAGTGCAAATTATGAGCTTGCACTAACGTGCCAATGACAGCCATCACCAGTGCAAATTATGAACTTGCACTAATGTGCCAGTGACAGCCATAACCAGTGCAAATTATGAACTTGCACTAATGTGCCAATGACAGCCATCACCAGTGCAAATTGTGAGCTTGCACTAACGTACCAATGACAGCCATCACCAGTGCAAATTATGAACGTGCACTAATGTGCCAGTGACAGCCATCACCAGTGCAAATTATGAGCTTGCACTAACGTGCCAATGACAGCCATCACCAGTGCAAATTATGAGCTTGCACTAACGTGCCAATGACAGCTATCACCAGTGCAAATTATGAACTTGCACTAATGTGCCAGTGACAGCCATCACCAGTGCAAATTATGAGCTTGCACTAACGTGCCAATGACAGCCATCACCAGTGCAAATTATGAACTTGCACTAATGTGCCAGTGACAGCCATAACCAGTGCAAATTATGAGCTTGCACTAACGTGCCAATGACAGCCATCACCAGTGCAAATTATGAGCTTGCACTAACGTACCAATGACAGCCATCACCAGCGCAAATTATGAACTTGCACTAATGTGCCAGTGACAGCCATCACCAGTGCAAATTATGAGCTTGCACTAATGTAAGTTGACACTTGTTAGAGAACACAGTACTGTGGTAACGGCTCTGGTCAGAAACGTTTGCAAGAGATTTTAGCACTGGACCACGGCCAAACAGCCCGGTATCACTTTAACAACACTGTTGAAGAAATTTCGTATTTTAATATTGTCCAGAAATATCTAGATTAAAAAATGTATAAGAAACATGTTACTTAAACAAATCTTTAAAAACTTTTAAACACGTGTATTCCAATCAGAACATTTTCAACTTATTTACATATCTCAGACAGGAACTCAATCTAAAATTATTAGAACTCTTTGTTCCTTTTTTTTATGAAACCCTCTCTTTCAGTACTTTGTACAGTGTATAAAAGCAGTTTATGTCATGCTATCCTGCAGTATCCATACTAATGGCCATCATTATCACTGTACCCTTCTACATCCAGGAAGTCCATGTGTACTTTGGTGTGTACAAAATCAGCCTTTTCTTAGTTTGAATTAACATCTTAACATTCTGATGTTAGTTTTTGAGGAAATAATACAAAGTAAACACTCTTATTCAACAGACACCATTGGTTAAAACAAAATTCTCTTCCGGTGTGCAAACAGACCATTTTCTGCAAACTCACATCATCAGCTTACGTTTAAGATTTGTATGTGTTAATGGTAAGTTACAGCTTCTACTTCATATTTAGACCACCTTCTAATGACTT
Source organism: Magicicada septendecula (assembly GCA_034769895.1). NCBI lineage: Eukaryota > Metazoa > Arthropoda > Insecta > Hemiptera > Cicadidae > Magicicada > Magicicada septendecula. Next base: position 639,828,498 of record CM068367.1, read on the forward strand.
TGATGTTTTATCTTTATTTATTTTTTGCTAAATTAGCACAAAAAGTGTATAATTTAGAGCAAAGTATAATTCAGTATTCCTGTAAAAATCGGCTGGTGCTGACTTCAAAAAAGAAACACAAAGTATATTTGTCACTAAATTTAATATTCATGTTTCAGTTATGCTAAGAAACGTGTATAAGACGTTTAGCCTCAAGATTATTATTATTATTATTGTTGTTGTCGTTGTTGTTGTTGTTTTCATTCAAGTAAGATACTTTGAGTAAACTGTTCACACATTACACACAATCAGTATACTGGTATTTTCCTTCCCTTACATCTCTTATATTCAGATAAATGCTCTAACAAACAAACCACAAATATCTGGATTTTGATAAAAATCTGATACCATATACACACTTATACTTTGCTTGTTTATCATGATTATTATTTCCTTTTCAGGTGTGTTTTTACTGATATACATCATCATAGCAGTGCTCATCGGCATTCCATTAGTATTTCTAGAGGTATTACTTGGTCAGTTTTGTCAGGAAGGTCCTGTTAAGCTATGGAGAGCTGTCCCTATCCTTAAAGGTAAAAGTTAATAAAGAAAAGTGTCTTGCATTGCACAAAGAAAACAATTTATGTGTTTAAATAAATTCTGTAAATAAAAAAGTATCATCCTGATTAAAGCAAGTATAATTAAAAAAATGTAATGTCAAAATTATTCAGACTGAGAAAAAATAACAGAAACATGAGAGTAAGAAAATCACTAAAAGAGGGAAAAATCACCAAAAATAAAACTAATTTTTATTAACACTGTGAAAAACACAAGCACTAATATTTTTAAAACTTGCATTATTTTTACAGTAGACTTACATTCATCCAACATTTATGGGACCAACAGTCTACTATATTAACAACATTTGTAAATTAGTCAAAATACACACAGATAAGAGCTGTATCTTTTATACTAATTTAAATTTGTATTAGGGGTAATTGTATGGTACTAAATCTTTAGCATTATCTTCTTTTTAAAATAAGGTTTATTTTAAATGTTCCTTTCATTAAAATGTTATGACATTAATTAAGCCTAAACACATAGTGCTAAATTGATAAGGTGTTGACAAAAAAGTAAAAGTTAATTCAATATATTAATTTATTCTATAAAAAATATGGAATTACGTCTTCAGAATACTTTTTAATTTGAATAATGCATAATGTCAAAAAATATGTGCAACATCCTTTATGTAGACCTTTCTTTTCAAGTATAAAAAAGTCTTTCAAATATGTTTGTTTCTTACCTTTAAAAAAGTGTGGTACTGCCTTGTGCTACATTTTTTCCAGCACTTTAAGTTTACTCTTCTTTCCACAGCTTATTGATGTAGAATGTTCACAGAATGTTATTGCCTCATAGTAACAACACTGAATTTAGTAGTAGTAGTCTTGGCAATCCCTCAGTGATGCACTTTACTAAGGAATTGGGTTTGACATGCATCAGAAAAATAGGTATTACTGTAGTACTATAGTAAGAATCTGTCAGCTATTATGATAATAATTCTTACTTTAAATAATCCAGTGACAGTGTTAAATAATATAGGTATTAAGTAGTCCAATATTTATTTTTAATTTTGCTTGTAATTTATTATTTTTTAACTAAATATCACTATAACATTGACGACTCGGAACACAAAGTTTTTTATAAGTAAAAACGTAAAGTTTTACCTTACAGCCTAAACCGGCTTTCACCTATAGAAGGCTTCATCAGAGGCTGTCGTTAGTAGTGCTGCTCGTCTTGTTGTTGGCGACGAGAAAGTGTTTCGAAAGATTGAAGCTGTGTGTGTGTGGTGAGATGTGTTCGAATAAAGCTTCAATCTTTTGAAACACTTTCTCGTCGCCAACAACAAGACGAGCAGCGCTACTAACGACAGCCTCTGATGAAGCCTTCTATAGGTGAAAGCCGGTTTAGGCTGTAAGGTAAAACTTTACGTTTTTACTTATAAAAAACTTTGTTCCGAGTCGTCAATATTATAGTGATATTTAGTTAAGTAACGGACACGTCATGGACAACGAAATCCAAGAATATTATTTTTTATTTAATTTTTATTATCATAAAATTGTTATTATTAATGTTAGAATGAAATTAGACCAGTTGTTTTAAAATTCATTAAATTAACATTTAAGGTCTTCAATTTTCAGGAATTGGCTTTGTAAAAGTTTTAATATCAGTATTAACAGCAGTGTACTACCCAGTTTTAATGGTGTCAGCTCTATTTTATGCTTTATGGAGTGCCAAAGGACCTCTTCCATTTAATGAGTGTAAATATCTTGTATATCAGCAGGTAATTTTTGTTTCGCCTTATTTGTTTAATTTAACTGTTATATACTAGTAAACATCCTGAGTTGCAAAACTTGCTCACTACTTTGAACTAATCAGGTTTATTATTACGTAAATTTCAATATTAGATAATTTTTCAATTATCAGAAAAACAGAAAAAACCCTCAATCATTTGTAGGAAAATAACCATTGTAACACAAACAATAGACACTTGAAATTCTAAACTACTACTGTTTCTAAAATTCTAAACTGTTTTTTAGTTAAATGTATAACCATAATCGTGAAATGACAAATACGTTAGTCCACACTTTTAAGTTTCTATGTTTCTATGATACCTATGCCTAATAGTTTTCACTTTATAACTGTCTAAAAATTTATAACTAACACCAATATATATATATATATATATATATATATATATATATATATATATATATATAACTTTTTGTTTTAAACACTGCTTACAAACTTTTTGAAGGGAGTCTGAAATTTGCAATGATTAATTACCGGTGTGTCAAATCACACAGAGTTTATACTTCGAATAAATTATTCCTAACTTGATCCCTCACACAAACTTTTACATTTTCTTAGAATTTTGAGTTCTACTTTTTGCCCATGATGCCCCTAAAGTTAAAAAATTGTAATAGTAAATGTTACATTCAGATTTGAGTTAAAATTCCCTTTGCCTGGTGCTCAGCTGGATTTTTAGTTTTTTTTCAACTTTATGATTCTTTTCTTTTTGGCCATGTACCCTAAAATTATGAACTTTCTAAAACTTAACACAATATTCAGACTTTTGTTAAAAATCCCTTGATTAGATGCCCCATATGGATTTTGGTAATTTTTCATAATTTTAACCCCTTAAATATTTGCCTCTTGGCCCATAAATTTTTTTTGTCAGTCTCAAAAAACAATACAGCTCTTGAGGGTAAAGCCATGTACATCCATGCCAAGTTTTATGAAAATCAGTGTACGCATTCAGAAGTTACACATACCCCAATAGACATATAGGTAGATAGATGGTCAAATCCCAAATGGTTGAGTTAAAAAGTGACAGCTCACTTCGCTCATTCAATAAGCTGAGTTCTCATATTCTTAAGTTTAATATTCACTCAGAAATCAGTCTTCAGCCTATACTGACTTGTGTTTGAAACTGGTAAAACCTTATTACTGTAAATACCTAACAATAAATGACTTATCCTTAATTCTTCTTACAAGTGTCTACAGCTAAGTGATCCAAACAGCCTGACGTCCACTGTATTCTGCTGCTGCTGCCAGTGCCCACAATCTTCTTCTCTATCCAGTATTGGACATCCCCAATCTCGCTCGCAGGATCACTCTGGCTGTGCTTGGAGCCAGACATTGAAGATAGATGTGCTCTAAGGTTTCCTCTTCCACTTGGCACACTCTGGTGGTTGAGGTGTCGTCCAGGGCAAAGCAGTGGAGATATTGCACAGTGGCAATGTGCCTGATTCAAGCCCTGGCAGTGAATGTAGCCACCTTCCTAGGCATCTCCCAATGACAGAGGGTTAGCTGGTTCCTTATGAAGGGTGACAAGATGTCTGTCTGTTGTGTCCACTCTTCAGCAGTCTGTCCACTCTGTTCTTATTGCCACTTCGCATTTTTCTTGCATTTTGGTAGCAAAAGCAGAGGAGGTTGTTTGGGGCCATGCACGCCACCTCCTTGGTAATTCCGTCTGTAATCTCATTTCCTCTGACCCCACAATGGGCCAGAGTCCACTAGAAGACTACATGTTTACCAATTAATTGTAGCTGTTGTAACAGTGTTCTCAATTCCATGATGTGGAAATTGTAAATACCCATAAATAATACAAGTGAACCCTATTAATGTCCTCGAACATTTAAAACCTCTCACTTGACTTCTTTCTAAAGGTTGTTGTTTAAATAGAATGAGAGTAATTAAAAATTTATATTTAACACTAAAATAAATGAAAAGAATTTTATCTACTATTATATGACATTTTTCTTTCTGCGTACATTATTGGTATTATTGATGGATTTCAACCAGCTCCATCTTTGATTTTATTCTCCATCTTTCGTATATCAGATACAAAGGAACTCATTTTACTCACCACTGGCCACTTCCTTATACCACTTTAAAGATACATTTTCTTAAACAGTCTAGTTAGTAAAACTGTTCTAAAAATCACCCATAGTGCAGATCCTCTTGATCACCTCCCTTGTGATAAAAATTCCTCTCTAAATATGCTTAAACAGAGTAAACCACCTAAATAACTTTTAATCTGGTAATCATTCTCATAGTTAAGAAATATTTTTTTAATGAACGTTTAAATTCAAATATTACTTCATAATATAAATGGCAATTGATATATTTCAGAATGGAGCTGAAAAGTCTTCTCTAACAAATGGGGAAGCCTGTTTGGAGTAAGTATGCCTTTAAAATAAATAGATTTTTATATTGAAAAACAAACACAATCTTAATTTATAGATTCAGTTAATTTCATATATAAATACAATGCTAGACAAACCCAGATTTTTACATATTTGCTTAACAGTGTAATACAATACACAAATACAACACTACAGTATATATTAGCTTTAAAATATACAAGTGTGATAGGATTAAAGCAATTAAACATTGAATTCGAAATATAATAAGTGGGTATATAATTAATGTATATGCAAATAATTAAAGATTCTGAACAAACCTAATTAGAATCTTTTAGTTAGTATAGACTTTAAACATCATATAGATGGTAAATTATTTAAACTGATCTTTAAGAGAAAAGAATTTGTATATGGAAAAATCAAAAAATTAATATTGCTTTTATTTTTGTAGGCAAACATTCTTGAGACCACCTGAAAAAGATTCAACATGGTTTGCACTAAATATTGCATTACTCTTTTTCCTGTGGACCATTATTGTACTGTGGTAAGTTGAAAGCTTAAATAACCCAAAAATTATCAAACGTAGAAAACTTTCAATGTGTTAGTATTCTTATGTACTGTGAAAACATGATATCTGTGTAAACATGATTTCTTTTATTTGCAGTGTATCACAGGGAGCACGGTCATACAAATTTTGTGCCTTCTTCCTATTGGCACCTGTCATTGCATGTCTAGTCGCCTTGTTAACTGAAGAAATTAGAGTTGATACACATGGCATAGACAAACTCTTGCAGATTGACTGGAATTACCTCAAAAACTTTGATGTAAGATAAGTGAAATATTCTGTTTAGGTGAAATGTTAATTAAAAAATAGAAATGTTAATTAATACAAACAAACTACTGAACAAAAAATACTTGTTAATAAAGTAATGGGAATCACAGTTTTCTCTGATCCCACTTTACTTACTTGGAATTTTAAAATTCCTATTTTACTAATTTTATGTTTACTGAATGCTTATATGAACCATCATAAATAATTTTTTTCATTAAAATGCTTATTCATCACACCTAAAGTAAATATTCATTGCCAACATATTTGAAAAATTAAAACAATAAAATATCATCAAGGAGAATTGAACCTTAAATCTTTCAGTTTTTTAGCATTTATATGTGAATTCTCCTTTTCAGACATGGTATTTTGCTGTAGTCCAGATATTCTTCTCAATTCATTTAGGGTTTGGGAATATCACAACTAATGCTGGAAGAATTTATCCAAAAAGCAGTGCCTTTTGGTGAGTTTACAAGTAAATATAAAATTACATCTCACATAAATTGTATTTCATAACTGTTTAATTTCTTACTTTAGAATTTTGGTATTTTTGTGTAACACTGATACAAATATTATATTATAGTACATTGTAATACACTTTTAAATAGGCCTTAATAAAAGTTCACGTTACTATTATACATACTACACTCGGCCTACGAGCATGTGAAAAGTAAGAGTTTATCAAGCTAATTTACCCAATGACAATATTAATATTTATAACATACTAATTATCAGCAACAGAATGTAACAATTACTTTAGTGTACCGACTCTTAAAAATTATCCCAGGGTGCCAGTAATAAATAAACACAATTTGACTGTTATTAATTAAGTTTTTAATAACTAATTTGTATTTACATATTACAAAATTTGTAGATCATTACCTTTAATAAGTTTGCTATAAATTTGTTTGTGCTTATTTCTTGGCTATGAATTCTTTGACTAATTGAGTCACCAAGTATGAGTTACATACATTTAAATTTAATAGACAATAGTACAATAAGTGTTCATTTTATTATTTACTTGCATGTTGAATCCACTCTGCGCCGCGATGTAATCAATTCTACACGTTCCAGGCGGGTAGCCGATGTTAATCGTTGAGCCCTTATCCTTGTTAGTTTTGCACTAATTGATACACTTGTTTCACAGGTATTAAACAGCATTCACTTTGACAACTTAGTGATAACTACACATGTGCCGTATGCTAATACACTTGTTGAATACACAGTATATTCTTTTAAAAAGCTAAGTGCGTCTAACACCAGATTAATAACTGCTTATTGATCGACCGTCCCGCACCATGACGTTGACACATTTAAATCGCAATGTATTTCGATTTAACGATTGATGCTGTGTTAAGTAAAACTTGAATATGTTATTCGATTTTAACTTATCTTCTCTAATTTCTCTGCACGTTATTCTTGTAAACGATTATTAAATGTTTATAATATGTAGCTTTCACAATACTTAATATCGCGTTACCGTGACTGACTTACGTGGCGATTGAAATATACTTAATCAAATTACTGAGAAATTATTATTGCAACTAATACGAGTCTAATATCTGTAATCTCTCCGTTGACTGCCTTAACTTCTTACACTCCGTATTTTTATATTTCGCTAAAACTACCAACACTCAATATCGACAAACTACACGCCTATTGGTCTGACTTACCGCTAAATTCAAAACTACCCAATCTGTTTAACGGAACAGCCCGCGCAAAAAATGACGCTATCCGCTATTCGTCCACAAAATGCGCGTGAACACGTGGTATGAAACTTCGCGTCACCTTCCCTTTCACACATACTCTCTCTCCAAAATATAGCTCCCTATTGTTAGGCGCACTTAACTTTTACAACCTTAGTAAATGTTTCTTACATCCTAGCAAACAATACAGTTTTATGACGGTCCGACCCGTCCGTGACAAAATATAAATTCTTAGCCAACTTACTGGCGTCAACGCAAGGTCGTCTTTTGAACAGCTATCGCTCTTTACTACATATTTTAATGTTTTCTTACTTCTAAAGAAAACCACCGCTTTCTATAAATTTACATTTCTCCCTGGGTACCATATGACTTTGTCCCCGTAAAATTGTTAAGAATACAATTTTCCGTGATATCGTCCCCCGATAGAATCATATCAAAATTTTAATAAAATTTGGGATTGATTCTATTGATGCGTCCCTAATCCCCTGCTAAAATTTTATATTACTAACAATAATTTGTTTAACCCTTGCTATAATCTAGATTTGTTTGTACATCACATTATATTAATTACTTTTAATTTATTTAACATAACATGGTTTACGATCTGTTGTTATACCCTAAGTGTCAACGGCATTTCAAGGTTTGTTTACATACAGACTCTCCGTCTCACCCTTGACAAACTGGTCAAACAACTACTTTTAAAATATTTTGCTTTACTCTCCCTTTCATCTCAACACATGTTACAATGACATTTTGCCCTAACATCTGTTTATGTTCTACTTTCCTTAACTTACTCTTACAATGTAGTACATTCATAATAACTACGCTAATTTCTTTTGGAATCCTTATACAATTTAATAATTAACAATGATTATCTTATTTATTACACCAGTATTCGAATGTTACAATTATTACATATGTAGACGTTGTGTGCTATTACAATCTGTTTAGTATCTATGTAGTATCAGTGTTCATGTGTGTAGTAATGGGTCTCTGCTCATAATACGGTTTTAATTGTCGTATATTAAAATTTCCTCTGATACATCCTGGTCGTCGTGCGTCTTCTAGCTGGTAGGTTGCTGTTCCGAGTTCCTTTGTTATTTTATATGGTCCTTCAAATAAATTGCAAAATTTCCCTATTATCTTCTTGTTAATATCTGAGATTGGATACGCGCGTAGCAACACCTTATCTCCTATTTGGAATTTTGAAATCTGATGAGCAGCGTTGATTCGATTTGTCCTTTTTTCTCCCTTTTCTTTTATGCGTAAGTAAATATTATGATAAGTAATTGGTTGGGTTGTCGGCATCATTTCCTTGTCAAGATATTTGGTCCAGTCCCGCTCCGGTTTTCTTCCCCACTGTGCCTCGTACGGGGTGGTTTCAATTGTCTCATGGTATGTTTGATTTATACATGCTTCAACTAGATTAAGAAATTGTGCCCACTTTGTGTGTCTTTTGGAGGTCAATGCCCTAAACATGTTGCCTAATTGTCGATTGATCCTTTCGGCCAAATTAGTGCACGGATTGCGAATAGCGGTATATTTTGGTTTAATACCCATCTCCGTCAATGCTCTGAACCATCGTTGACTGGTGAACTGGGTACCGTTGTCAGTCAGTACTGCTGATGGCCTTCCCATTTCTTCACAATACAATTTAATTTTATTTATAGTGGCGGTCCTTGCCTTAATTTATATAATTTTACATATTTGGTGAAGTTGTCAATCACAGTGAGTATGTACCTGACCTTGCCCGTGGATACCGGTAATGGTCCATAGTAGTCAATACTAACTAGTTCACTCTTGTTTTGGGGTATGACAGGCTGCGTTTCGCCTACCATTCGTTTAAAATGGTCCTTGCTTTTCTGGCATATTTGACAAGTTTTCGTAATTAATTTGGTAATCTTATTAACTGAGTTCCCCGTGAAATTTTCTTTGAACAGTTGATATGTACGACGATTTCCCACATGACTGTATGCCTGATGTAGTTCAGCAATCATATTGTGGCAAAGTTCATTGGTCAACATAAGTTTCCATATCCCTTTTTCGCTTCGGTATAATTTGTCATTGTGCCAACTGTATTTTTGGGCAAGTTTATGTTGTTTATTGGCTCGTATTACGTCGATAATTCGCTTCAATTTCATGTCGGCTAGTTGATAACTTCTTATATTCTTGAGCTGCTCCTTAGCCTCCTTACTGATGCGGATGTTGATAAGATTGATCTCTAACTCCTCGGTTCGATCGATTGGTTGTTCCTCGTCCATGTCTTCAGGATGCCTGCTCAGGATGTCCGCCACGATGTTATCTCGCCCTTTGCAGTGAATGATGTCGAAATCATACTCCTGTATAGTGAGAATCCATCACGTTATGCGGGAGTTATTTAGGTGGCACTTTTTTATGAATATTAACGCCTTATTGTCAGTAATGATTGTAAAAGGCTTACCCAGTACGTAGGTCCTAAATTTTTGCAAACAGTATACAACACTCAGCAGCTCTAATTCTGTGGTGAAGTAATTACGCTCAGCTCCCCGTACCACGCGGCTTGTGTATGCGACTACTCCAATGTCGTTATTCTCGTCTAGCTGGTAAAGCTGGCCTCCCAGCGCATAACTACTCGCATCCGTCTGTAGGTAGAAACGCTTGTTGGGGTCAGGATGCTTAAGAACCACTGATTCGATGAATAATTCCTTGACTCTCTCAAAATGCTGATCCATTTCCTTTGTCCATTTAAACGTGGTATTCTTTTTTAATAAGTTTAACAACGGTTGCGTCGCTTCGGCGTATTTATTGGTGAATCGGTTGTAAAAATTGGTTAAGCCTAGAAATCCTTTAAGTTGTTTTTGATTCTTTGGCTTCCGAAATTCCTGAATGGCTCTAATCTTATCCGGTGCGGCGGTGATACCCTCTGTTGTTAAGCGATATCCCAGGTAATCAATCTCTTTACGAAACAGCTGCGATTTTTTAAAGTTGACAGTTAAATTAGCTTGTTTGATGTCACGTAATAATAATTTTAAGTGCCGTAGGTGCTCTTCCACGCTATCCGAGATACATAAGCAGTCATCTACATATAAGATCGTAAATGCCTTCACTTCTTCCGACAATACTCGGTCCAAACCACGTGTTAAACTTGCTAGGCTAGTCTTCAATCCGAACGGCGTCACTGTGTACCGATAGCACTTGCCTTCGTACAAAAACCCAGTAAAATCTCTACATTCCTGATGCAATGGGATCTGCCAAAATGAGCTACGGAGGTCAATTGTGGACATGACTTTAATGTTACCACATTTTGCCAGTATCTCGTTAATTGGAATGGCTCCCTCATGGTCTGGAACTGTTACTGAATTCAGCTTACGGGCATCCAAACATAATCTAACCGTCTGGTCTTTCTTTACGACAGTAACCATAGGGTTGACGTATGGACTCTGGGCCCTTTCAATGACACCATGCGCCTCCATTTTCTGGATTTCTGCCTTCACTGCTTCCTTGTATCTCATTGGAATCGGCCAACCTTTCTGACAGTAGGGTGTCCGATCGGTGACTTCGAATTTATGTTGATACGAGTTAATCCTACCTGGCGTATCCCGGAATACCATTTTATTATCCATCAGAATATGCTTTAGCTCGTTCCGTTCAGCTTCGGTTATGTCTGTGATAGTTTGTACCTTCTGTCCAATCAATTCTTCGATCTCTTCATCGGCAGATGCGAGTTCTACTCTTAGTATCTCCGCTGTAGTTCCTTCCTGGTTTTGGTCTCCCTGAATGATTAATCGTTTGTTGTTCAGGTCGATCACACACCCATTTTCTTCCAATAACCCTATGCCTAAGATACAATCTTTTATTAATTCTGGAACAACTACGAAGACACTATCGACTCTTAAACTTTCGATTTGGACAGTTAATAGGATTTGTTGTGTAACCCTTTTTGACTTATTGCCGGTTGCACCCTTAATTACGGTATTCGACAATTTTAACATTTCTAGATCACCCAATTCCTTTTTATTGTCTTTAAACCATTGTTCTGAGACAGCGTTTAATTGGCTCCCGGTGTCCAATAAGGCGCATGTAGACACACCGTTCAACGAGACACTTACTTCCGGACATTTATTAACTTTACATATTATGTTGACATCATCATCATCCATTAAATCATCTCTTAAATCTAGAAAAGTAGTGTTAATATATTTACTAATATTACTTAAGTCTACTTCATATTTACAGAACTTAGCTAGTTTTTTGGCATAACGGTATTAACTTTGTTACCGTTCGCACCGCTGGTCGATGGAATAGGTTCGTTCTCATTTTTAAACTTGTTTGTTCGTTTGGGGTAGTGTGAAGTGACTGGCCTACTTTCACTTTCATTTGTGCGCCCGTGCTCAGCTGGTCGCTCTCTCTCCTCTTCAACCCTCGTCCATGATTTACGATCTCGCCGTCCGTCATAGTACCCTCGGCTCGCCTCTCTGGTGTCACTTCTCAGACTCATAAATTCTAACAAGACCTGCTCGAATTCATTGATTGTCACTACACCACGAGTAATTATCGCAACTCTTATTTCATGCGTATAATGTTTAGTAATTTTTCTAATTAAATACTTATCAGGTATTGGCGGAATTAATTGACGATTTTCTAACAGTTTACGCTCTAAATACTGGATCATGTTCATTCCATTCTTGGCGTGATACCTTCCGAATTCCAGTTCATTGCGTACTCTCTCTTGAATGACGTCATTCCAATATTTACTTATAAATGCGTCAGTGAAGTCCACAAAATTGTTAATGTTATCTTTTACTAACCTCCACCACACTGCTGCCTCTCCTTCAAGATGTCTTGCTATCCACTTGATGTTTCCAGCATCTTGATAATGTTCTCTGAATATTTCATTCAATTCTCTAATAAATTCCATCGGGAAATCACCCGTGCCATTATATTTTATGTCCTTCACCTGTTCGTTTGTCATGCTCCGATTACATGGTGTATTGCTTATTGACGCTAGTTTAGTTCGTAATTCCTGTTGTATTTGTTGTAATTTAAGGTGTGTCTCGTCAGACTTGCTGTTGATTTTAGTTTCCAACTCTTTCAGTTTTTCGACCTTTATTTCATTTATAGCTGCCGTGTTATCTGCACATCTTTGATTGTTTACACTTACTGTTTCAATAATTATTTCAAAATTATTATTGTATTTTTCGTCAAGTTCTTTAATTTGTTGTTTTGTATTGGCACTAATTTCGGTACTAATCTTATCACAATTTTCTTCGATCTTATTATCAATATCTACTCTAAACTCCTGGAGAACTTTTTGGTTATTTGCTCTCTCTTGATTGAGTTGCGTGAATACTTCGTTTCTTAGTTCCATATTTTGTTTGTGCATCTGCTCTGATAATTGTTGCATTTGTTGTTTGTGTTGTGTCGCTTGTTGTGTTAGCTGTTGTGTTGTTTTTTCCGCCAGTTCTTTTATTTGTTCTTTTGTTTCTTTCGATTGTTGTTCAAGTCGTTGTGTTTGTTGTAATAGTTGTTCTTTTGTTTCTTTCGATTGTTGTTCAATTCGTAGTGTTTGTTGTACTAGTTGTTGGAGTATTGTACATATATCGGTGTCTTTGTTTTTCTCTGGTAATGTCTGATATACTGGTCTCTCTCTCTCCTCTACTAGTGTTTCTTGTGTAATATGTTGTGTTTCTGCATTTTCTTCGTTCAGTCCCCGCGTCCTTGACTCTTCATTCCCCACTGAAATGTGTGCGATCGTCTGCGAATCTCCTATCTGATTGTTTATATCGAAGTCCATTTCGTTACCGTGGGATGTTGTTTCTGTATTCATGTTATTGTTTTCTCCGTGCGTGTTGTTCTGTGTGTTAATGTTTTTCCTACTCTTACTCCGCGTAATCATACAACTATATCTTATATTATCGTTATTCTTAATTCTATTTTATTTTTAATTTACTATTCTATTAGTGACTCAATAGTCCCACGTTCCGGGCGACAGAATGTAATACACTTTTAAATAGGCCTTAATAAAAGTTCACGTTACTATTATACATACTACACTCGGCCTACGAGCATGTGAAAAGTAAGAGTTTATCAAGCTAATTTACCCAATGACAATATTAATATTTATAACATACTAATTATCAGCAACAGAATGTAACAATTACTTTAGTGTACCGACTCTTAAAAATTATCCCAGGGCGCCAGTAATAAATAAACACAATTTGACTGTTATTAATTAAGTTTTTAATAACTAATTTGTATTTACATATTACAAAATTTGTAGATCATTACCTTTAATAAGTTTGCTATAAATTTGTTTGTGCTTATTTCTTGGCTATGAATTCTTTGACTAATTGAGTCACCAAGTATGAGTTACATACATTTAAATTTAATAGACAATAGTACAATAAGTGTTCATTTTATTATCTACTTGCATGTTGAATCCACTCTGCGCCGCGATGTAATCAATTCTACACGTTCCAGGCGGGTAGCCGACGTTAATCGTTGAGCCCTTATCCTTGTTAGTTTTGCACTAATTGATACACTTGTTTCACAGGTATTAAACACCATTCACTTTGACAACTTAGTGATAACTACACATGTGCCGTATGCTAATACACTTGTTGAATACACAGTATATTCTTTTAAAAAGCTAAGTGCGTCTAACACCAGATTAATAACTGCTTATTGATCGTCCGTCCCGCACCATGACGTTGACACATTTAAATCGCAATGTATTTCGATTTAACGATTGATGCTGTGTTAAGTAAAACTTGGATATGTTATTCGATTTTAACTTATCTTCTCTAATTTCTCTGCACGTTATTCTTGTAAACGATTATTAAATGTTTATAATATGTAGCTTTCACAATACTTAATATCGCGTTACCGTGACTGACTTACGTGGCAATTGAAATATACTTAATCAAATTACTGAGAAATTATTATTGCAACTAATACGAGTCTAATATCTGTAATCTCTCCGTTGACTGCCTTAACTTCTTACACTCCGTATTTTTATATTTCGCTAAAACTACCCACACTCAATATTGACAAACTACACGCCTATTGGTCTGACTTACCGCTAAATTCAAAACTACCCAATCTGTTTAACGGAACAGCCCGCGCAAAAAATGACGCTATCCGCTATTCGTCCACAAAATGCGCATGAACACGTGGTATGAAACTTCGCGTCACCTTCCCTTTCACACATACTCTCTCTCCAAAATATAGCTCCCTATTGTTAGGCGCACTTAACTTTTACAACCTTAGTAAATGTTTCTTACATCCTAGCAAACAATACAGTTTTATGACGGTCCGACCCGTCCGTGACAAAATATAAATTCTTAGCCGACTTACTGGCGTCAACGCAAGGTCGTCTTTTGAACAGCTATCGCTCTTTGCTACATATTTTAATGTTTTCTTACTTCTAAAGAAAACCACCGCTTTCTATAAATTTACATTTCTCCCTGGGTACCATATGACTTTGTCCCCGTAAAATTGTTAAGAATACAATTTTCCGTGATAACATATTGTACCTGATACAAATATAATATTATAATACATATTGAACACTCATATAATGCACTATAAACTTCCATCATCCAAATGAAATTAAACTACTATTATACTGTAGAAAATTCATTTCAATTTGATACTAGCTTTTGGTTCTCGTTTCATAAAAATAAAAAACATAAAGAAAAAATATCGGTATGGAGAACCATACATGACTTCCATATTCTAAGATTTATATTTAAAATCATTTTCAAAATGAAATATTACCATAGAAACTACTTCTTTCTACTTACTGCTTCAGCCTTAACCACAGTACTGTGGTCACTAACGTATACCACCTCACGTTATCGCACTCGATTTTCACTGATGATGGAAGTCGATGGCATTGCCGAAATGTCTGGTTTTGTAGAAAACATTGGACTACGGCCAAATATCCCGAGAAGGAATTTTAACAAAAACTACTTCTTTGTTGCCGATAACGTTGTACACATATATATAAAAAATATGCATAAAATTAATGGCTTGTATAAGTTAATGATTGATCTCCATTAAGTAGTGCTCAAGTTTCCAAAGTTTTAATATTATGATGTCCGTAATTAAAACATCAGAGCAGGTTTAGTGTGTATGAGGGTACACCGTGGACAAAAATTTTCAACATTTCCTATTGAGCGTTGCTTAGAGTAAAGCTGCGAATCTACAGTGTATGTTTCACAGAACAAACACGCGAAAAAGAAGGAGCGCTCCGAAGTCACTCATGGACCCTCAGCATCTTGCAGAGGGTTCATTCCCTAAAGACGAAAAGTCTGTCTATGAATCGTTCCTCTGTAAACACGTGCAGTTACACTGCCCAGCGATCCACAGTCTTGTAAGTTTCTTTTTTACCCTGAGTTTGGATTGCATGTTTCATCTAAGAGTATCAAAACATGGACACTGAAAAAAAGATATGTTCTACATCTTCAGAAATTCCAGTTGAAGTCAGGCACTCTGGAGTTTCCACACACTTAAATTTTGTAAAGTTACTTAACCAATTTTAAATATATCCCAAAATATCACCTACCTTGGCGATCTCTTCTCACCTACCTTATAATTCAACAATACGTCAAAGGGCCGCCAGGATATTTGTAGCTAATATGCAACTATTCCACTTTTCCCCCTGAAATAACGCTTGACTAATTTAACACTTGTTCCCTGGTCTCAGAAAATTCTAAGCTCGTTAGGCGAGAATTTAACGATGGAAACAGACTAGGTCGCAGCAAAATAAATTACACTAAACACGTGGTCATTGTGAAATAGAAACTACCTTTTATTTTCATTTTTTCTTTGAAATTCTAACAGGCTTTACCCCAATATATAAGGTGATTATTAAATCATCCAACATGGAACATCCATGATCATTAATTAGACAAGATTACGTTACTTAAATTTATCAAAGCAAACCAGTACTTCTTTCACGCGCTCACTCACTCTCGTAAAACCCCCCTTAGTTTCGAGTTTCGAGCTCTCATTGCATTCTGAATTTATTGTTTAATACTGGGTATATGGTTGTTGCTAGCTGTCTGGTCAATTTAAGTACTTATCTGGATATGTCAATCCACATGTGGAGTCATCACTCTTGTAGTTCACCTTTTTCAACACTCACTAAACTGTTAACTGTTAGTTAAATTTGTACGATTTCTTTTGATACTTGAAGAAACTTATTTCGCACTGTTCTATATGCATTTTGTTTACTGTTTAACGGCCTAAATTGATTTTGTCCGCGGACTGGGTTTAAACACCCAGCTTGGCGTTTGGCTGCTATTCGTAGACCACTGCCTTCAGAGGTTGTTCGTAGACTGAAAGAAGATGGCGACGGGCGACTGTACACTTTATGAGCTGATCACGTACTCCCCCTACTTGTTGATCGATTTATATCGAAATGTTCTAGAACATCTTCGAAGCTAGGATTTCGTTTCCGTATTAAAAACACGTGTTCAGTTTGTGGTATTCTTCTGACGTCAATCGGCTCGCTAGAATTCGTGTCCATATATGGTTACGTTTATTCGTCCTGTGACGTCAGTGACTTCGTCACCCTGACTGATTCATGCAATTTCCAATTGCTAAAGTCATATGTTATTTAGTTTACCCAGATTGGATTATTACACAATATGAAATAATTATGCCCCTGTTTGTACTGTCACAATTTATCTAGTGCCACAGATACCAATGCATTTTTTGGAACACACCTCATGTATTTATTATTGTGCACACATCAGTGCACTTGCGTTATTAAGTCAAGCATGGTGTCAGGTAATCAGTACCATCTGTAGAGTCTAACAGTACACATTTTTACTAGAACGATTAATTTTCTTATTCTACTTTGGTCTCTCTACTTTTATTTTTTTTATGAATATAAGTTGTATTTTGTACTTTATTTATTGTATTTTGTACTTTATTATTTATAAATTAAAATACCAGAATTTATATGAACAAATTCACAATAGAATTTTCAGAGTTATCAGTTATTTTTATAATCGAATGACAAAGCAAGTTGTCTGTTTTAACTCAATCTTTTGGCATTTGTCTGTCTGCTACCTGCCTGTTTGGGATGTCTCACAACAATTTTGAATATATAAACTGGTTTCCATAAAACGTGGCACGTATGTCCACGTATTGTTTTTGAAATTGATCTCCCTAAAAATAGGGTCAGCAAGGCAAAATTGTGAGACCAAATTTTGAAAAATTGTAAAAATACAAATGAGGTATCAAATTAAAGAGAATGTTAATCAATACAGTGTTCAGTTTTTGATAATTTAAAATTTTAGGACATCAGGATCTAAAAAGGGATCAAAATTTTAAAAAAATTGTAATACTACTGCTGGTCACCAGACTGAGGTTGATCTTAACCCAAATCTAAATGCAGTGTTTATTCTGAATATCTTTTACTCAGGAGCACCACAGCCCAAAAATGAAAGTCAAAATTTTAATAAAATTATAAAAGTCTATGTGGAGTACAAGTTATGAGAATTTTATCCAAAAAACAAACTTAGTATCATTAATAATTTGACAACATTAACACCTGTCAACATGCCTTGCAAATTTTGCCCTGTCTTCAGAAATTTATAAGCTATGATTACAAGAAAACTTTACATATTGTTATTAGTTATATATATTTGTGAAAGGTATTAAATATAAGTGTATAGCTATCTAAAGAAAGATACATAAACTTAAAAGCTAGGAATACACTACTGGTCATGTAGGTATTATAGTTATAAATTTAATAAAAGCCAGTGAGTAGTTCAAAATTGTTGTATTACTGTGTAATTTTCTGCTTGTCATTTTACTAAAAAACAAGGAAAGTGTATTTTAGGTTTTCATGACTTTTCTGGTAATTGAAAAACTATCAAATATTTAAATTTGTCTAATAATAAATGTATTTTGTTCAAAATGGGGAGCAAGTTCTGCAGCTCATGGAGCCTACTAGTTGAATTCAGATTGTATTTAATGATCTGGATGTATCAACTGTATTCAAACTGTCATAAGTAGGCTGCGGTATATAAAAAATGTGTTGTTTTATTTTTATAAGATACACTTGCAATCTTAATGATCATCACAGAAAATTAATCTTAGCAACAGGAGCAAGCCTAAAATTTCATTTAGGGGCTATGAACAACCTCTAGAGAATCAAATTATTCAATACAAAAAAAATACAAATTATTGTGAAAAAATCAGTGACTGTATGAACAAAATAAGTAATATATATATATAACATTTGTTTACAGTATACTATTGACATCAATTTAATAATATTAATTGATGTGTATATTGACCACAACAATATACACATATCGGGTGGGTGGGTGGGTTATTGGGTGGGTTTTAATGAACCCATTAAAACTGTTTTTTCTTAAACTAACCAAATCTTTTTGGAAATTTCAGACTTTTGGTTTTTTATCTATACTAAATGTTGCAGCATTTGAAAAAATGTTTAAACATTAAGAGATTCTACACCTTTTGGTTTTTCAACAATTTCAACTTATATTTTGAAACTTAACAATTTCAACTTATATTTTGAAACTTGTAACATTCATCGATACTCATGTACCCAGAAACTGGAGAATTTATGTGCCTATTCTTAATTGTATCAGATAGTTTACTCCCATGTCAGATTCATTTAAAAAAAAAATTCTCCATTAACCACTTTTACTTCAGTAGTACATTCCCTTCTTTTCTGTGTTATATCATGCATAATCTATTTATATACAAAGTAAAAAATGTACAGCTTCAATAAATCTAATATATATATATGTTCATTCACCAATCAATGAATTCATTCTTCATTTACCAATGTACAGATTATAAGTTAAATGTAGTCGCATTCATAAGCGAAGTTTTATATGTGTACTACGTTATTGACAACAAAGAAGTAGTTTCTATGGAAACTCACCGGTTACCATTTTCGATCACGCACCAGCGATCGGCCGCAAATGTGCGACACGTCCTTATAAACATTTTCAATGATGTTAAAAGAATTCTCATACAAGCACTTGTGAGCTTGTATTCATATAGCAAGAATTCTCATACTTGTTGTGAGCTACTTAACATAACAGAAAAATTAAGTTCTTGGATTTCGTTGACCATGACGTGTCCGTTGATTAACTAAATATAAGTATATCACTACCAACTCGAAACACAACGTTTTTTATTTGTAAAAACGTAAAAGTTTTACGTTATAGCCTGAACCAGTTTTCACTTATTATAAGCCCTATGAGAGGCTTACAGTATAATAATAAGCCAAAACTGGTTCAGACTATGAGGTAAAACTTTTACGTTTTTACCAATAAAAAACTTTGTGTTCCGAGTCGGTAGTGACATACTTATATTTAGAAAAATTAAAATAATAAAGTAGACAAAATTAACTTCCCAACCTGATGTTAAGGCTGGCTTAATATGTGATGACACCACTCTAACTACTGCACTATTACATCCAATATCTTTTGGACATGAACTAATATTATTAATGAGTAAGTAAAATACTGCAAGGTTAAGTTTCACACATTATATAAATAACTGCATCATGTTTGTTTGTTTGATGATAAATACTTATTGTACTGCATTCAACTTTTGTTAAGAGCACCTTAAACTGCGTATCAGTTTAAACTGCAAGCAAGCACCTCATTCTTGATGTTTAGGAATTTTTGTTGCTTTTCCAGTGGCAGTCATTTTAGATCTGTGCCACTAATTTGAACACCTTATTGTATGTACTTCAATATAAATTCGTTGAAAGCTTTCTGCACAAATGTAAATTTAACTTGCAAGCAAACAACAAAATGGTGATCTCTACAGCCAAAAGTAAAGCTATATTGCTGGAATACCAGTGAGTTGCAAGGTAGTAGTTGTTATGTGATGTATTTAAAATAGTGGACTGTAATACACACACACAAAAAAAACAAAAAAATCTGAATTAAATATTGTTTATTTTCTGCTACCACTGCACATTGAAAATTAGCACACATACATCAATTCACTTGCAGTTCCATACACACACAGACTCTGCCCTTTAAACCCTCACAAGAAAGCCAGTCACCCACCCCACTATTTGACCCCTCTCTCTCTCTCTCTCTCTCTCTCTCTCTCTCTCTCTCTCTCTCTCTCTCTCTCTCTCACACACACACACACACACACACACACACGCACGCACACGCACGCATGCGCACACACACACACACACACACACACACACATACACACAACCTAACAGTAGTAGATGATGAAATTGTGGAACAGTTAATGGAAACAGCTGTCTAGGGGTTGATAACAACTCCAAAAAAAATATTAACTTTTTAATATTTTGGAAATGAGTTTAATATAAAAATGTTTGAGTTTGGAAATGAAAACTCAAAAATATAAATGCAATGAGCCCTATACTGACATCTGAAGTAAAAGCAAAACCAGAAACTTCAACAGCCAGAAGACAAACACGTGTTACTCAAATGAAAACATTGAGCAGAATAACAAGCGAATCACAATCAGATAGAACAACAAATTTAAACATTTGAGAAACTTGCAAACAACAGATATAAAGGACTGGATAAAGGAAAGGTGACAACTCTGGTATCAAGTGGTACAGCTGGTTACAAACAAGAGAATCTCCTAAATCAAGAGGAGGAGGAGAAGAGGAAGAAGATAAACATCAGTGTCAGTGGTATTAACAGATAGATTATGTCAGATGTAAAATAATTAGCACTCCAAAAGCACAATTTGTTTATTGCCAAACTGACCAAACTATACTTTTTTTACTTAATATACTTTTCTTTGAACCCAACCCAAAGTTTATACCATAATGGTGAGAATTTCCTATGTTATGCAGCACAGAATGTTCTCAACACTACGATATATATGGCATGTTATCTAAAAATGAAACTTTTTCTTGTGAACTTTGAAGTTCACAAGAAAAAGTTTCATTTTTAGATAAGTGTTAGTGCTGTGAAAGAAGTGATGAATAATCAAGACAACTATATATGGCATGGTCTACCAATGTCCTTGTAGACTTCTGTACAGACTACTATGCACATGAAACTGTGACTTTTATATTTAAATGAAGGCTGCAAGCACACAAAAAGACAATACAGTAGAAACTCAGTTTTCAATTTCCACTGGTAACATATCGTTAGAATACAATAAAATTCAGAGAAGCACAGACATAATTTAAGTATAAATTTATCACTCAAATAGCACTTTAAAAATATAGGAAGTGAAGAAAACTAGTTTTGCCCAGCACTGAAGAATATAATAATACTAACTTGTTATAAGATAAATTGTTATGGTTATAATACTCTTACTGACAATATATTGAAACTTGTTTGTTTCTTTTGTATAAACTAAAAATAATTTGTATTTTGTTTGCAGGACATCAGTTATATATATGGTATGCAATTTGGCTGTGGGTATTACATTTGTGTGTCTAGTCTACATGTGGATAGGGAGATTGGAAAGCAATGGAGTGACACTTATATGGCCAAAAATTCCTGAACTGTTTATTATCAACTTAATGTATGATGTTGCAACACAATGTATTCACAACAGCCAACAACTTTGGGCTGTAGTGATGTTCGCTTTAGTTATATTTTCTGGCTTCATTAGCACGGTAATTTAAAGTCTTGTTACTAATAGTATTTATTTTCACGTAAAATACTGTTTTCATAATACAGCTTTAATTAACTTTCAGAAAAGGCCAATAATTAAATTAACAATTATTTTCTTTCAACTCTTCCAACCACTACCTTTTAAGGTATTGCAATGTCCATGGTGCATGCAGTTTGCATCTAAAAACACTGTGATTACAAACTACCACTGTGGATTGTTGAGCAATTATACCAATCATTTTTACAGCTGTGGACACTGCTGTTACTTCACAACATGTCTTACATTATACATAACATATCTGCCACAATTTGCTAGTCTCTGCTATTCTGGGCATTTCTAAATCAAATTTATTCTACAACCTGACCCACTATTATTCAGGTTAGTCCCATTAATTGCTTTCTATCTACATATATCAAATGTAGAAAGAAGCTGAAGAAAGGGACTCATGAATTTACCCCTTTATATGTTGCTCCACACAATAAGAGATTTATAGTTATTTAATATGTAGTTTTTTCTAAAACAAACAAAATCAATTTCCCTCAGTTTATTTAACAAAAACTGTTCGAAATATGGTACACTTCCACAAAAGTTTGAAATGGTTGTTAATTTTAAACCATTTTGTATCAACTTTTACTAATACATATTCTACAATTAGTTTTATTAACTACTTTAGTGGACAATTAACTCACATTATACACAACTGATTTTAAAATCACTGAGTACTTGCACAAAATACATTGCCTATATACAAAATAAATGTTCTATACCAATCATAAAATACAAATTATAATACAATTATTGTATTGTACTTAATGGTAATTCTCCTTAGACCTCAGAGGCACTCACATCAACTTGTCTAATGCTATGTAATGAAATTTGGTCATGGTCTGCCAAATATTATGCCGATGTAGACATCAGAGTTAGAGTATTATCATCAGTGGACTTGACACTGGCATGAAAATGATTAAGAATCTCTTGTCTATTTGTTATCATGTGCTGAAATTTAAATTAAGTCTATGGACTTCTGATGAGCAAACATGCAACAATTAGCTAAACAGTTAAAAACAGTCCATTTTTGACAATGTTTACATTTGTTTATACATTTCAGGTTGCATTAGTATACACAGTAGTTGTGTCAGTTATGATAGAAACCAAAGAAAGGTGGGCACCTTGGATTATTACTCTGGGATTTTGTGTAATTGGTTTCTTGGCTGGCATTATCTGCCTCTTACCAGTAAGTTATTTTATGCACTTATTTTATAATTCATGTTTTTTGTTTCTCCAAAAATTTGCTCTGCTTCACACACACACACACGCACATGTACATAGATACGCAATAGAATGGGTTCAGTTATAGATGTGTACAGGAGTTCGATTTTAAAGTATGTTGTTTTAAACTAAGTAAAGAAAAATATCGGTATGGAGAACCATACATGACTTCCATATTCTAAGATTTATATTTAAAATCATTTTCGAAATGAAATATTACCATAGAAACTACTTCTTTCTACTTACTGCTTCAGCCTTAACCACAGTACTGTGGTCACTAACGTATACCACCTCACGTTATCGCACTCGATTTTCACTGATGATGGAAGTCGATGGCATTGCCAAAACGTCTGGTTTTGTAGAAAACATTGGACTACGGCCAAATATCCCGAGAAGGAATTTTAACAAAAACTACTTCTTTGTTGCCGATAACGTTGTACACATATATATAAAAAATATGCATAAAATTAATGGCTTGTATAAGTTAATGATTGATCTCCATTAAGTAGTGCTCAAGTTTTCAAAGTTTTAATATTATGATGTCCGTAATTAAAACATCAGAGCAGGTTTAGTGTGTATGAGGGTACACCGTGGACAAAAATTTTCAACATTTCCTATTGAGCGTTGCTTAGAGTAAAGCTGCGAATCTACAGTGTATGTTTCACAGAACAAACACGCGAAAAAGAAGGAGCGCTCCGAAGTCACTCATGGACCCTCAGCATCTTGCAGAGGGTTCATGCCCTAAAGACGAAAAGTCTGTCTATGAATCGTTCCTCTGTAAACACGTGCAGTTACACTGCCCAGCGATCCACAGGAAGCAAATCGCTATCCACGCTGGACACTTTTTTCGGCTTGCACGCGTTATGTTGGTATGGGTTTCGGCACTTACCATTTAAAAAGCGTGCAAATGTAAGAAAATAAACATGAGTGAGGCCAGAAATAACGCGAAATTTGTGTGTGTGTGTGTGTGTGTGTGTGTCTTCCCTGCCTTTTTATTGCGGTAGTCATAATAATAAAATGGAAACGTAAACATTACATAACTGAGATATGCTTGCCTGCCACGAACGATATTGATGTTTGTAACAAAATTTTCTGTTTGTACATTTTGAGTGTAAATTAATCCATTATACTATTAACTCATTCATGATTTACATTAAAATGAAAAAATTATAATTTTATTGCCTGGCAACAAAATTATTTTATTTTTAACAATTACCATTGTTTCAAAAAGTTTAAATGAATTTTCAAAAACTTTACTGTTGTTAAAACGTAAAAGGTTGCAGGTAAACTAACCATTCCCCTTAACCGATCTTCACCAAAATCGAAAGTCCTTGAGATCCCTACAATTCAGGGACGTATACAAAAAATTATTTGATTCTGTTTTAATTTGCGGCTGTTATCGTTTGCCATAGAAAATTACCCTTGATAAAAAGACGTTGCAGGTAAACTACCCTGTCCCTTAACCAATCTTCACCAAAAAAAATAGGTCTTGAGTACTCTACAAATCAGGGCGGTATGCAAAAAATTAATGATTCTGTTTGAATTTGCAGCTGTTATCGTTTGCCATAGAAAATACCCTTGTTAAAAAAACGTTGCAGGTAAACTACCCCTTTCCCTTAACCGATCTTCACCAAAAACAATAGGTCTTGAGAACTCTACAATTCAGGGCTGTATGCGAAACATTATTTGATTCTGTTTGAAATTGCGGCTGTTATCGTTTGCCAAAAAAAAAATTTACCCTTGATAAAAAAAAACTGTTGCAGGTAAACTACCCCTTTCCCTCAACCGATCTTCACCAAAAACAATAGGTCGTGAGTACTCTACAAATCAGGGCTGTACGCAAAAAATTATTTGATTCTGTTTGAATTTGCGGCAGTTATCGTTTGCCATACAAAAAAAATCTACAGACAGACAGACACACAAACACACACACAGACACTTTTCGAAAAACGACTTTTTTTCATGTTTTGAGTGTAGCACAATCAGAATCTGCAATAATCTCGAACACGATTTTTTTTGCCATCACCATACTTCCATTTCCTTAAGGAATATGGAAGTAAAAACAAATAAAACATAGCATCATTTAACTTTTTTACAAGTTTATGTTTTGATTTAAAATCAATATTTACACAAATAAAACAGTCCAATTGTGGGCAGAAGATCAGATTGCTTGGAAATGTTTGACATTATTTTAGTATAATAATTTAATGAAAATGTATGTTTGATTCTGACCTTGAATTACAAATTGGTAATAGCACTCAATATACTATACTAGCTAGTGGTGTCTTATGATCACTATATGGTGTATTCATAGAGATACAATTGTTCAAGAGGAAAGTCCAAATGTATTAAAAATAATATAAAAATTATAATATATTTATTATACAATAATACTACACAATTCTGTAGGTATTAATTGCATTTATTAGGCATGCTAAGTATTTCACTTCAATTTGTTCAAACATATTGGATATTTTCTAACTGAAACATACAAATGACTTTTAAAAACCAAATACTTTGGTCTTTTCTCAAATACAAAATGAAATATGTATAGCCTTTTCGAATAGTCTATGGAAATCACTCTTATTTTAAAAATATGAAACATGATGTTACTTTTAACTAAAATGACAATTGTAGCTGTTTAAAAATAACTACATTTTTTAATAACATATTCAATTAATAAACACTACTTTGCATGTGAAGAATATACTATTTATATGTGTGGATACATAAAAGTATTCACAAACATATATGTGTACCTAGACATTCTATGTAATCAGATAATGAAGTATAGAGTTTGAATAATTAATTTGAAATTTATTATGCTCAGGCAAAACTGGATCTGGTGCATATGTTGGATTACCATGCCATCAGTCGAATGGTCATTACTGCAGTTATCCTTGAACTCATCGGCTTCATATGGATCTATGGGCCTCATGCTCTATCCACAGACTTTGAATTTATCCTTGGCCATAAACTGAATATTATGTGGATAGTTATTTGGTTCATTACTCCTATGCTTTTAATTGTAAGTGAATTTATAGCATACTTCCAAAACATTGAAAATACCAAGATATATTGTATCCAGTATCATTTAATACAAACCAAATTATCAGCCATTTAAACAAGAAATTAGCATCCATATCCTCACATTGTACATTGAATTAGATTTAGATCTATAATCCACAAATCTGTCATTGGCCGATTTTTCAAGGTACATTCTGTGTGTGTGTGTGTGTGTCACACACAGATACCTGCATTTCCATACAGCTTTGAACATGACTACCAACCATGATTAATAATCAGTTCCTCAAGACTGTATAATATAAGAATCACTAAGTAAGTACTTGGCCTATACAAGAAAGAGCAGCACCAATGTCAAATTATTCTTATAATTTGTAAGTTATAACCTTCAAATAATTGTTACAAAAATCTCAGATATGTTGATTAATTGTGCATACACTGTTTTAAAGTGAAAATGTTTTAAACTGAAAAACAATTCGTACTTATAAACAATGGAAAACGTTGGATCATAATGAACAATAATCAAATTCCTTTGCTTAAAAAGAAAAAGCAAATGATGAGGCAGCTCTAGCAGGGCTCACCTTAATGGCTAGGCAGTTTCTCACATTCCATATTAAAAAGAGCCTGGAGAAAGATACTGGAGCTAATGGCCTGTCTTTTGTGAGACATGCATGGAATAATATTTATTGATTATTTGAAAAATTATAACAAGAGAATATTATGTAGCATTATTGGATCTTCTGATTAATAAAATCTCATTTGGGAAAGAGAACATGCTTCTTTGATTAAGATAATATATCTATTCATAAACCTGTAGGTTCTACAACTAAACCACATGAATTAAACAAAATCAATTAGATCCACATCCACCCACATCTCCAGATTTGGTTCCATCTAACGTCTGCCTCCTAGCTTGAAAAAACCGCATCAGATTCTGAATTTAATGACCATTTACTAAATACATTAAAAACTATTTTTATGATTGTATTAAAAACTTGTGTCAAATTAAAGACAGATAATGTTTCCAAATACAAAGAATTTTATTTAGAAAAATTGATTTTTTTTAGTCAGGCCATGTTCTATATATATACACGATTTCAAAAGGTGTGTTAAAACTATAAATTCTCTTTTCTCCTCTCTGATTACTCTGAGCTATTCTTGTGATCAAGTTTATGTAATTTTGTTTCCTCTTTTGTTCACCTATTTCTTTGCTAAAATAGTTTTATATTTTCCCATCTCATTATTTTCCAGATTACAACTTGTTTGTTTCAATTCCCAAAGCCCCACCAGATCATTAAATTGGATCTGTGCTACATGAGAGAGATAATCAAAAATCCCCAGTCAAAGCTTCATCTAACCAGCAGAGCTAGCAGTGTTTGAACACACACATTGTCATATATATATATATATATTATAATGTGTAGCGGGTCATTTTTGGGTGTTTTTATTTTTAACAGTATGGGGCATTTATATCTTTTATTTCTTTCATTTTGGGCGGGCTTGTCAAAAGTTATGAAAATTATTGTGCAACGTTATTTTCCGTGTAACAGAACGATGTTAAGAAACAGTGGTAACAAAGCGATACGCAGTTGTTATTGTGTAACGCGGCGAGCAAGGAATTTACCTCCTTCAAAATTCTCAGAAATCCGGACTTGTGTGGCATCACCCATATGCAACTGTACGAACACGAGCACAAGTGACGCTCTTGACTAAAACTCAAGATGGCCAGAGAGCAAGAGTCTTCATCGTCTTCTCAAAGACCATCCGGAAATACTGTTAAAGCCCCGCCTACTATTAATGACATCAGCAGAGCCGAAGCCAATATCGTCCTTTGGTATCCAGAATATAACTCTGTTATTCCATGGATAAAGTGGTTACCTCACAACAACTGAGGCTTGAGCGACGAAAACATAGTGGCAGTGAACCACAGTTCCCGCCGGTGGAAGCAAGAAGTATCTGTTACGTTACCGTGCCCAGTCGACATTAAACAGAGACGTTAAGTGGTCAATAAAAAACGGACTCCAGTTAGAGACGCTTACAACTCCGTCGACGTCCCGGTCGGTGTTGTTTTAGACGATGTGAGTGAAACAACAATATCGTTAATACCGACCAGGACTCGTGAAATCAACGATGTAATAAACTGGTATAGCAAGTGCGAAACGCAAACCGTGAAATACGGACAGTGAAATCGGGCATCAAAACACGTGTTCGGTCGGCATCGAGACAGGGATTGAATATAAACGAGACGGGAATACATATAAAGGACAACTATTTTCCAATTGTAACATAATATTAAAAGGGGTCTAATGGGTGTGATAGTGTGTGTGTGCAAAGCTGGGCTACTTTCTTTTTGTATACATAGCATGTAAGGTAAGGTCTCTTTAACCGGTACTAAATGTATTATTATTTTGTGTTCTGTATGAGGAATTTACGTTTTTTATGTGAGTAAGTAAAGTATCCATTTAATAACCATGTGTTAGTCTAAGTTATTTCGCCATTACCACGTTCTCATTTCTGTGTTGAAAAAATTCGTCTAACGTTCCGGAATCTTCTGAATTATTAATTGGGTGGGGTCAGATTGCTAAATTGTCTGTTTTATTAAGGTAAAGTGTAAAGGTCTCCATATCTGTCCTTCAAAGATATAGGTGGCGACTCTGGGCTTCTGGTAAAATTTCTGCAGCAGGTAAGTCCTGGTAGTGAATCTTATTTATTTTATATTTTGGCTTATTTTTTATCGTCACAATGGCGACCCTGCCAGGATTTTCGTTTAATTTTAATTTTATACGAGATAGACCTATTTTAATACACAGAAAATAGGATGTGGTAATGACGTACTTATGTAATATTATCGTATATAATTATGCTAAATAAGGTTACGTTTGGGTAGAGCGAGCAGGTGTTTACTTTTACGTATTAATAACTGTTTTATGTATGGGGTATTTTGATTTAAGGGGACGTTATATAAAGGGTATGATATAAATAAATTTTGAAAATGACCGATGTACAAGATAAGAATAGACCTAACGCTAGCGTAGGGGTGTAAGAAAAAAAGGTGTCAATAGACGATCTGTTTAATTTAATAAAAACCGTGTCTGAAAATATAAATACAAAATATAAAGAGCAACAAATTGATTCCAATGTCAAGTTTCATGAGTTAAAAAATGAAATACAAGAAATGAATAAATGTGTAGAAAGTACTAATGAAACGATAAGAACTAATTTGAATAAGTTAGAACAGAGTGTTGAGCGAATGGGAGTACATGTGATGAGTACAGAGAAAAATAAAACAAATGAAAATTGTAGCGACAAATGTAGGAATATGATACCAGGTAAAGAGTTAACTAATAATAACAATAATGTCGAACATAACGAATGTAATACCGAGAATATTAATGTGTTTGAAGAGTTAGTATCAGAGACTGATACGGTAAAAATAAATAATGAGAGTACTAATGAAATTGCAGAATGTAGTGATTATGAGATGTTAATGTGTGTCAGTGAGTTAGAGAGAGAGAGGAGAAATAATGTTGTAGTAGAGTGGGGACAGAGGGCAAATTTTCCCTTTATTATTTATGATGATTTAATGTGGTCACAAGTGTTTTTGAAGGGCAAGAGTCCCGTATTAGTAGAAGATTGGAGTTGTTTATTTTATTTGTATAATATTATACCCTCTGTGTGGAATGATTTTATAAGTATGAGATGGTGTTATGATGAGAGAGAATTAGAAGTATATAATTTAAAGAGAGATTATGGTGAGTTGGAAGAAGTATTAGAAGAGTATTTAAATAAGAATGATTTGATTTTTAATACA
This sequence comes from Magicicada septendecula, assembly GCA_034769895.1. Lineage (NCBI taxonomy): Eukaryota > Metazoa > Arthropoda > Insecta > Hemiptera > Cicadidae > Magicicada > Magicicada septendecula. Next base: position 639,858,435 of record CM068367.1, read on the forward strand.
AAAGTAACTGACCCGATATTGAAGAAATTTACTAACGGAGACTTAGCAGATATACTTAGTGTTGACTTGTTGCAAGATTATTTTGATGAGACGGATGACTTTGATTTTTGGGTTTATGACACACAAAGTATCAGTATGTGTGTTAACGAAATCGAAAAGTGCTATGTAGAACCAAGGTTAATTTGGGACGATGGAGGGTAAACTAATAAAACAATAAAAGACAGTTAAACATTATGTTGTAATGGTTCTTGACATGGCAGATTTGGACAGAAGTGCGGAAAAAACTGGACAATCAATAATGAAAGGTTGTAAATACAAATGTAGCGAATTTATTTGTGTACATTGTGGAATGTTAAATAAATAATGTGCGTATGTGAGATGATTGTTGCAATAATAATATTCTGTAATTTAAACAAATAAATATCACAATTAATTTTGAAAACAGTAATTGACTAATGGTAATTGTTTCAATAACTATATAATTTACATTTTCAGTAATTAATTAAATTAAACCAATTTGATATGCTTAAATATTTTGATTGCTTATTTAAATGTTAATTAATTAATTTTTTTCTGAATTTAATTTATTTTACGAGATGGAAATTTGGTAATGAATGATAGATTATTTAATTCAAATTAATAATTTTTGTGAAATGTTTCAGAGATGATGGTGATTATGTTTTGGGTGTATATCATGTTAAATGGATTGTAAGTAGAAAAATTTTATAATCATATGTAATAAAAATGTTCATAGGTGTGATTGAGATGTTAATTCAATAATGAGATTATTGGAAATAATTTTGTTCAATAAAAAAGGATAATTAAAAAATGTTAATCACAACTGAAAGATATATAATGATTTTTAATAATGAATTTTGAAAATTTTAAGAAAGTTAAATGGTAGAAAATTATGAATGAGAGAAATGATTATGGATGGAAATACTATATATAATGTATATACAAATTTTATTAGTTAGTTATTAAGTGGCTATTGCGGGGGTGGCCTGTGCTCTCGCAAACAGCGGAATGGGTTGGGGGTAACAGAGAGTGTTACCCCCATCGGAGGCCAAAATGGCGATAAATGTGCGGCACACCTTATCCATGTAAATTAAAGTTTACACACTGCCAAACGACCGTGTCGCACATAACTAGATTGATGTGTAACAGGCAGTCAAATGAAGTTTAGATTTCCCCGACTTTTCGGGCGATTACTGCCTTACCAGCACTAATCGTGGATTTGGCTAGCGGCCAGCTATGGTCATATCAAGTCCCTTGACCATAGCTGACTTGAAATTGGTACATATTTGAAATTCAATGGGGGGCGAACTTAGGGGAAATCTCCGGAACTAGGAAACAGCGGCTGCCACTCTGCCCGCTTGGGGGTAGCAAGACAGGTGGTAGACCCGCCTTAAGGGTGTATAATTATAACAAGAACATGATGATGTTCGTAACGTTTAAAACTTAATAGCGGAAGCAGAGACACGGAGAGGTAAACCCTGCTCCAAAATATACAGTCTTTGTGGAAGCGAAAAGACGCCACAGTCTTACATAATTTGATATGTAAATTATAATTACAATAGTGTGTGTGGCTGGGAGGTGACGCAAAGGAGTCACGAATGTAAATTTTATAACATAACATTTTTTTATTCAAAGTTTGATCAAATAAAACTGCTTGTGCTCTGTTCAGGTAACTAGCTGCTTAGATATTTAAAAATAAGGTGTTCATTATGCGCTTTTAAATGTATTATTTTATTGTTGTATGTTAGGTATAGGTGTTGATAAAGTGGGTGTTTTCATGATATGTGTATACGTTAAAGTAAGCCAATAATTAAAAGCCTGGCAGGCAATTAATGCAAGAGAAGTGAGTATTGATCCATATATGTATATTCCAGGTAGTTTGTTCAAATTTGAGATGTGTTTTCGTTATGTTAGGGTAGCTGATCAGCAATACCATGTCACTGGTATATTGGTTTGTAAATGTTACAAATAATTAATGTCCAAGGTAATGTTTTAATGTATTACAGATATTTTAAAGTAATGATAAAAATAAGTTGCTACAATGAGAAATAAAGTAACGATTTGTGAAATCTAATAAGAGATAGTTTTTTGGGTGATGCGTAATTTATGGGACACATATATCTGTCCAAGTTAAAATCAAAGTTGAATTTGAAATAGTAGAGATGAATATGATGTAATGTTGTTTTGAAGTAAGGTATGTTGTAGAATTTTAAGTAGTATTGATGTTGACACAGGAGTAATGGAGAATAATTGTAGAGTTATGAATGATATATTTATGTTTATAATTAATGAGGTTATTTTGTGTATTTGTAGTGAGGTAATGAGATTGAGATTTTTGGGGATGGCAATTTTGTATTAGAGGGTAGTGTAATGTAGGAGTCCGCAACAAGGGTTGGGACGGGATAGGGATAGATTTTAGTGGGGAAGGGGCCGCCTTAGGTAGAATCCAGGCCGCCAAATAAGGGAATTGAGTTTTGGGTAGGGGAAACACGTATCCTATTGTACAAAGGGTTAGAGAATATTTTTTATATATGTGGAGAAGGTGGCGAATTGAGTTCAATGATAAGTTGGGGTTTAGAGAGTATTGGGATAGATGTTTTGGTAGAGATGGGTGTCATGATAATTGAAGTTGATTAATATTAGAGTCAGAGGGAGAAAGTTTATATATGCATACAGATCTAATACAGTAAATGAGAATAAATAATTTACATCACCCACAGTAAAGTATAGCGAGATTGTTAAATGAAGAGTAAGATTGTTAAGCAAAAAGAGAGATTTATGATAAAGATATAAAATTTTCATTTTTTTAAACCAGTGACAGAATTTGGAAATCATGTAAAATTACGAATTGTTTATTTTAAATAATTTAAATGTCAATTTGATTATTATATTAATATTTTGTTTATTTTAAATGTTTTATTTTATTGTTTTGTGTTTCAAGTTAGGATTTTACAGATGTTAAATGTATTTTCAGAAAGCATACATAACGTATGTAGGTCAAGGGTTTTGGACTTGACCTAGTTTCGATCAGCTGATGAGGTCATACACCTACTGAGCTTGTATAGTAGGAAGTCAATTTTATTTGTTTGTTTAATTAATTCGCACCAATATTTAAATAATTTTAAATATGAAGAAAACATTAAATAAATTTAAATTTTTTTCTTGAATTTTAAAATTTTTGGAAATTTTAATTTTTTGAAAAAAAAAAAAAAAAAAAGTTTTCGCCTGCCAGCGAATGCATATTTTAGGTAGTGATTGTTTTATTATGTGTGTATTTACCATGTTTAGTTTACTGATTTCTTGTACTGCACTGTATCGTTAGACTAAGACATGTTAGGTTAAGGATTTGTTCAAGTAGAAGAAACGCTTAATTTAAGTCATTTTAAAAGAGAAAAAAAAATAATGAAGAGAATTTTTTTGGATAAAATATTATTTTGAATTTTGAATTTTCTAAATTTTTTATAAATCTTAAAAGATAATTTTTCAATTTTAATATGTGTTATGTCGACATGTAACGTGAGAGTGTGTGAGCCCAGTACCTGCTAAAGGCAGCCCAGTTTGCATAAAAGGGGAACCATATCGGTAGAGGATCTGGAATACTTTGAGCCAGGGATTGAGGATTTTGGGGGTAGCATGTTAGAAAGCGAGGTGTGCTGTGGTACGAGTCTGTTCGATTTCTCGGTGTTGGGATCTCTTACGGAGAAGTCCAGTGATCTCGTTCAGATGGGTCCATAGTCGCTGAGCCAGGGGGGTCATGTACCCATGTCGATTAAGAACAAGGGGGTTGTTGGCACCAGTTCCTCACCGGTCCTCTTCGGGGTTTATCGATGAGATTTCTTCTGTTGTGAACAGCAGAATTCTCATCAAGGGGGTATTGTAGCGGGTCATTTTTGGGTGTTTTTATTTTTAACAGTATGGGGCATTTATATCTTTTATTTCTTTCATTTTGGGCGGGCTTGTCAAAAGTTATGAAAATTATTGTGCAACGTTATTTTCCGTGTAACAGAACGATGTTAAGAAACAGTGGTAACAAAGCGATACGCAGTTGTTATTGTGTAACGCGGCGAGCAAGGAATTTACCTCCTTCAAAATTCTCAGAAATCCGGACTTGTGTGGCATCGCCCATATGCAACTGTACGAACACGAGCACAAGTGACGCTCTTGACTAAAACTCAAGATGGCCAGAGAGCAAGAGTCTTCATCGTCTTCTCAAAGACCATCCGGAAATACTGTTAAAGCCCCGCCTACTATTAATGACATCAGCAGAGCCGAAGCCAATATCGTCCTTTGGTATCCAGAATATAACTCTGTTATTCCATGGATAAAGTGGTTACCTCACAACAACTGAGGCTTGAGCGACGAAAACATAGTGGCAGTGAACCACAGTTCCCGCCAGTGGAAGCAAGAAGTACCTGTTACGTTACCGTGCCCAGTCGACATTAAACAGAGACGTTAAGTGGTCAATAAAAAACGGACTCCAGTTAGAGACGCTTACAACTCCGTCGACGTCCCGGTCGGTGTTGTTTTAGACGATGTGAGTGAAACAACAATATCGTTAATACCGACCGGGACTCGTGAAATCAACGATGTAATAAACTGGTATAGCAAGTGCGAAACGCAAACCGTGAAATACGGACAGTGAAATCGGGCATCAAAACACGTGTTCGGTCGACATCGAGACAGGGATTGAATATAAACGAGACGGGAATACATATAAAGGACAACTATTTTCCAATTGTAACATAATATTAAAAGGGGTCTAATGGGTGTGATAGTGTGTGTGTGCAAAGCTGGGCTACTTTCTTTTTGTATACATAGCATGTAAGGTAAGGTCTCTTTAACCGGTACTAAATGTATTATTATTTTGTGTTCTGTATGAGGAATTTACGTTTTTTATGTGAGTAAGTAAAGTATCCATTTAATAACCATGTGTTAGTCTAAGTTATTTCGCCATTACCACGTTCTCATTTCTGTGTTGAAAAAATTCGTCTAACGTTCCGGAATCTTCTGAATTATTAATTGGGTGGGGTCAGATTGCTAAATTGTCCGTTTTATTAAGGTAAAGTGTAAAGGTCTCCATATCTGTCCTTCAAAGATATAGGTGGCGACTCTGGGCTTCTGGTAAAATTTCTGCAGTAGGTAAGTCCTGGTAGTGAATCTTATTTATTTTATATTTTGGCTTATTTTTTATCGTCACAAATGGTACATATCATTGCCAAATTACCAACCGTCATAAGCAACAGTAATAATACATAGAAGGCCATCAGGACAACTAAACTTGAGTTTAAAGGAGGAAGAAAACTAAAAAATAAACTAAAAGAGAAGAAGAAAGAGATCAGCACTAAGAAATAATTAACTGCGAAAGAAATGAAGACAACTGACTAGAGACAAGACCAACGTTGACCCAATATACCCAATAGATCGGACAGAGTGAGAATAACTGGAACATACACCAAAGGAATATAAATTGAAGGAGATTAATGAATTAAGTTAAAATAGGGAAGGATTGAATTAACTCAACCAGGAGAACTAATAGATAAGGAAAAGAAAATAACAAATAAAGAAAATAGAGAATAATTCTCATGACTGAGAAGAAGGAATCAACTTAAAACAAAAATACAAACCCTATTAAATGACTTGACAATGACATCAAACCATTAACAGCGTATTATAAGTGACTCGACTGTGACAATAACTCTAATATAAAATGAAAATATAATGTACAGGAGAGTGAAATTAAAACTTTGTACTAATATGAGTTAATAAGATATAAAAGATAACAACAACACTGTATCATATCTACTACTGGTATGTATGTAGATGATATAGAAACAGAGATACCAGAAAAACTGATAGTCTCCAAGATTATTGTAAAAATAATATAACAGAAGCTGGAAAATAAATACCAGACAATAAATAATAATTGATAGTATAAATACATTTAAATAATTGTGAAAAAAAATATAGAAACAAGCCATGAAATGGAACTCATTGTTGCAAGCTAGTATAGGACACACATAACCTAGTAACTAGCATTTTTCATGAATAATGACAAAAAATGATAACAAAAATGTTATCAATCCATATTCTGTTATATTGTAATTAAACTAGATGTTATAAGGATCCTACCAGTACCAAGACTAGTGTACCAAGGAAGGATTTATATTGTGATTGGTGTAAATCAACAAACTGAGATGGACAGAATAGGATTTACCCAATAAACAATCTAAAAACCCTTTAAGAATATCAAGATGAGAGAAAGAGGTTGATACTAGTAGAATCAATAATATATAGTACCACTAGTAGAATATAAACCAATAATTAATAAAATAAAATTGAGTCTTAATAATGAAAATTAAAGGGACTTGTAATTGAGCACTAGATGCAAGAACTAGTGATAAATTAATAGCAAGTGAGGACATACTGGTACAGCCCAAAACATTGTCAAACTTTGTATTTATTGTAGTGACCAATTATGTAAGAAGCAATGACTTAAAAAACAATTATGTAATTTCTAATGAAAGTGATACATGTAACACACTAGAGTACAAAACTAGGAGTGATTATAAGGACTAAAATTGAACAAAAGAATATTGTAATAACTAAAACTGAGGTGATCAGAAGTTGTAATGATCGTTTCAGAGTAATTGTGTCATAATAGAAATGGTTAAGAAACCACTATTAAAAGACAATAAGTAAAACTAATTGATAGCATCATAGGCCAATATGCCTAGCCAAATTATTTGTAAAGTTAATTAGAAATAAGTACTTTCTTATGTCATGAGTAATATTGTAATAATGATAAGAAGTTGTAGACAACTATTATGAGTAATGAGGTTGCAGTAAAAGTAAGGAATAATAATGGAAAAGCGTAATTAAAATATAGTAAATAATATGGAATTAGGCCTAAACAGCCAAAGACAACTTTATCAAAATACAACCTTATAAATGATTGTAAAGAGTTCATACTCGACTATTAGCGAGGAATACTAAATGTTTATTGAAAAATAATAGTCAAAATAACTAAAACAAACATTATAGTATATAATAAGCTAATAAGAGAGATTAGTAAATTTATTTTTGTTAATGATCAAATTCATATGGTGTGGGGATCCAAATTATTCATCTCAGAGAACCCTGAGCGATGGTAATAATGAATTGTTAATTAGAGCAAAGATAAGGGAATAATGTTAATTATAAGGATTTAATAATTTGCCAGCCCTTGGGTCTCATTATGTAAACCAATTTATTATAATCTCAAAACCAGTCAAAAGACGCGTTGAAGGCGTCTATTTTGCCGAAATATACTGAAGGGTCACGAAAATGAACCAATCAGCATTCAGCATTAGATGCCAGATTCGTAAACCGAAGAGAACACAGTTCATCACAGTACTTCGACGGAGAGGCCACGCCGCTCCAGGGACCAAATTTTAAGAAATTAACTTAAATCAGCTGACAGAAATCGATAACCTCAAAAAAGTGGAAGTTAGGTTAGGCCGAACGTAAACAATGTTGAGTTAACCTTATATCAGTGTCTATTTGTGGAGTATGTGCGCATAGGAAGTGAACTAAATATTAATAAAAAAGAAAAGTGCAATTACAAAAAAGGAAATACAAAACAAGTATAGTGACAATTAAACTATACTTAGAGCAATTAAACTATACTTGCCACAATAAAAAATTTTTATTGAGTATAATTAATAAGACTTATTGAATAAATCGAAAGATAATTAAATACAAAAACCTAAGGAAGATGGAACCTTATCAATTTAATTAATTCATTAATTGCTAAAGGAGTTAGCGAAAGTTGATTTTATTTATAAAAGTTATTCACTTATTTAATAGACTTCATCAAAAGTGATGAAGAAAACATTTTCATAGGAACACTAAGGATGCAATGAACTTTACTATTTCAATTAATATATTAACAATTTAAGAAGTGTGGCGAAAGCTAATTATAAATTTAGTAATTGCCCACAGACATGATAAACTTTAATTATCAGAGATAATAAAATAAAATAATTTATAATGAACTTTAAGAAAGAGTTAAGCAGTATTGCATTAATCATCAATTTGTTCCTAGTTAAAAGAATTTAATAGTAAGCCGAACATGCTTACCAGAGTTATTTGTTTACCTAATCGAATTCATCCAATATGAAGAATCAGAGAATCTTCTAGGAACACTGAAGAGTTTCTTAACTTTAGTAAACTGATAATTTTAATTGTTATTGAAAAATTATTAATTTTAAGGGGTTCACTGACCACAGATCAGTACTACGCCAAAGTAACCTCCAATGTTGACACGTGTCTGTGAATTTTTATATTAATAGTTAAGCTGTATTTATTAATGTAATCACTCTCCTACTACTCGATGATTATAGTAGTATAAAGATTCAGTTTTGTTTTTTGTATCTTGCAGTCTACAAATGGCAAATAATATGCCCCAGTTTAAAAATAACATTTCACGGTGTATCCCCATTCTGATTGTTGTTTCTGGTTCCATAAAATCATTAAGAGTATCTAGCCACAAAAAACAATGGCTATGATCTTTTTAACTTTAATAATTTATTTAATTTCCAGTAAAGCCAAATGATAGTACATGGCAAAATACTGTTCTGACTTGACATTTATGTAATAGACATACATTTCATCACCAGTCAAAATACAGAAAAATTGTCCCCCCCCTCTTTCTCACAGCAGTTTAAAAATCCAACTATGCATACCATACTTTGAGTTTTCTAGGGATCAGTTAGGACCTATCATGCATGCATCAGTTTATGACAAACCATAAAATTATACGTGTATTTGTGTACTCTACACTACATAGAATTGGCAAATATTGCATGGCAGGAACACTAATCATAAAGCACTAATATTCTCAAACATTTACATTTACTTTTCATTAAGATCATACATCTAAACATTTATCTGCCAATCAGTGTTCATCATCAACACTGAGTTTCTTTAAATTCTTATCTTTTTCACTCATTACTGTAGGGACTTAAACTCACACTAATCATAGCAAATTCTACCTGAATGGCAAATTTAAAATGTTTTTCACATACAATTATATCTTATCAATAACAAATACATAAAAACACTATTTGTGTCACAGGCTATGGAAATATGTTCACTTGTTGTACTTCCAATTAATGGGCCTCGTCAAAATCCTGATCCTGATTGGCTGTATATCACAGGATGGATCTTCTACGCTACAGCTTGGATTATAATACTGGTTGTAGCAATATGGCAGATCTGTACACAGGTTGACTACAATGTGTGCCAGGTATAGTTTCTTGCCAATACTTTTTGGAACTACATTCAAATATTTAAAACAAGTAGATATAAAGAAATTATCAATATCATGCTGGCCACTGGCTACACATTATATTAACATAAACATGTACCATATACACCTTATGTATTACAATATGTATTTATTGATGTATGTTAATACCAATACACACATGCACACACACACAACTCTTAAAACTATTGAAAAATATATAACCTATGTGGAATCAAAAGAACTTGTTTTTGTATAATAAATTCTTTTCACAGTATTCTAGACAATTTCTAGGCACAGTAAATATATTATGAAAATTACATGATTCATAAACACAAAAGCAAATACATAAAAAAAGTTAATAGTTGAAGTTAATATTACTTAGGGTATAAATGATAAATAATATTATAATAAAAATTTTTAACACCAAAAAAATTGTTAGTATTGATGGTACTTTCACTGTAAACTTACTTGTTGTATTCTCTCATACATAGTTTCGGAGTGGTGTGCTCCTTCGTCAGTGAGTTTGGATATGGAATGTGCAAGCTGTCGGTCATTTCTAACGGTATTGGTTAACAGGTTGTGTGTGGGGGTGGAAGTGGAGGGGATTGGCGCAGGAGTTTGAATTGTTGTAGGTGTTGTTTATTACTGTGTCAAATAGTGTATTTGATTTAAATTGTAATTGGTCATTGGTAAATCAAACAAGACCAATACAACAAGATCAAATGAGAGAATACAACAAGTAAGTTTACAGTGAAAGTACCATCAATACTAACAATTATTAAGTGTGTAAACTAAGAAGTGATGAACATTCAAAATAGTAAAAAAATTGTTACAGAAATTTATATCATCAATAAAGCCTTCACGTATTTGGGGACCAATTGATCCAATTCAACGACATGGCTGGATAGTGTGGCGGGAACAGTGCACATTAAGTGGTGAACGAGACTTTACACTCAAACGACGTGGTACAAGAGATTATACACATTCGGTAAGAAATGCATATAATGATCCGATTGGGACACGCTACTATCCATCAAATGTAAAGAACAGTCAGTTGGATAGTGAATATTCAACAGATTCACTGAGAACAAGGATACAGCTTACTGAGAGAAATTATAATTCAACTCAGAGAACAGATGTCTCCATGATGCAGCCAGGGCCAATGTTCACAATCCAACAGATGTCACAAGACACAGGCTTTAGTGATCAACTTAGCTGGCAAAATGGTGAACGAAGGCACAGGACTAATTCATGACATACACCTTACACTGAGCATTTAGAAATGTTCACAAAACTTTAGTGTTACCATTCTGTGACACGTACCATTAAGTCTGTTGCCATTGGGCCAAGGATATGGCCTGTTTGTGATGTTTTAGTTCATGGTAAAGTAAACATTGGTGTTACCATTTTTAGTACACATGCAAATGAACTGGATATTTTTAAATGACACACATATTATAAAATACAAGTACTGGAGACATGTACAATACTGAGTATCTTAATATGAAACATTTAAAAACAATTTTTTCATTCTGTTTGTTTCTGTATGCTGTAAAACAAACATTTCAGTGCTCAACTTTTAAATCATTTTAAAATTAAACCTTACACATTGAACTGTTAATAAATGTGAGGGTTCAAAACTAATGAATGTGATACTTCTTGTGATTCTGTGAAGTATAACTTCTTGTGATTCTGTGAAGTATATGCATGCTCACCCAGTTATAGTAATACTGTATTTGAATAATTTGTGTGTATGTGTGTGTAAGAAAGAGAAAGAGAGAATGTGTGTTATACGTATTATATAAATAAGAGGCCAAAATTATAACATTAATGACACAGATGTTAAACAATTATTGTAACTGATGTTCTGATTATAATTATTATCTTAATTAAAATAACTACGTGATTAATTAATTATTCATCGACATTTCCATTGTACACCATTGCCATTTACTCACGTGAACATTAATTATGTAATAGAGTTTTTTGTACATTTCCTATGTGTAATATAACAGCGAGTTTAGTTTATATTTGTTTATATGAAAACAAAATATTTAAATTTTTATATACCTGCAACATTAATATTTTATAGTCATGTATATGTATAGTATTTATATACCAAATTATTCTATTTTGTATTTTTAAATGCTCACTACATATCAAAGAATATATTATTATGTTACAGTGTGGTGACTAGTTTCTTTACATTGTTAAACATTCCTTAAACTGATTGATATATTCATAATTATCAAAGAGGTTTACATGTGCTATATCTGGATGAGAGTTCTACACAAAGCATATTAAAATATTCAGATTTTTGTATGTATATTAACAAAATTATCTACAAGTTCAAGATATTTTTATAGGTTGGTAACATACAAAATGTTATATGTTGACACTACAAAAGACTGGAAGTGTATTAAATTGCTGCAGATCCAAAAAATTGAGAAAATACGATTTATTATTTTCACCTTTTGCAAATGGAAGTAAAAAGTAAGATATTTACAGTTTCTACTTCAGCTGTGTTCAGCTCTGCTTGTATATTACTGTTCTACTTACCACACCTACACTTTACCATTCTAAACTTTATATCACTGTATGATTTTAGCAACTTTTAATTTTCAACACACTGTAATCTCAACCATGTTCAGCAGAAACTGAAGTATTCTTATGACATCAAATGATTATTTTCATATAACTGCAGATTTTTAATATGACTTACAAAATGTAAAATTGGTTTTATAACTTTTGTGTGTATAATCACATGTGTACACACATAAAAATATTTTGATCACACACGTATACTAACTCAGCTGGAAAAACAGAAAGCAGAATTTTTATTAGAAAAAATAACCATCCTGAGGTTTGTCCCTCATCTATTTATTAATAATTCAAATATTAAATACAATGAATGCCCAAAATTTCTGGGAGTCAGCCCACATTGGAAGAAGTTAACTTGGAAAATCCATATCGAATGAGTAGCAGAACAATACGCCAATCACCTAATGCCCTGAAAGCTATAGCAGGCCAAACATGGTATACAGATACAGTCACATTGAGAACATTCTATCTATCCTACATCAGAGCAAAAATTATGAATTGTAGCAAAGTAATGGTTGGTTACAACAACCAATCTCAATAAGTTACAACTACTTCAAACAGCAGCTCTTAAGGCCTACCTCGGATGTTCAAAAACAACACAGATAGCCACAATGGAAACAGAACTTGATTGTCACCCAGCTGACCTGTATATCAAAAAACAAATATAGAAATATGGAAAAAAAATGTTTTAAACCAAACTCTGCCAACTACTTTCCCACTAACAACCCTGTCAGGCAGTAGAACCAAACAGTTATTTACGAGAATCAGAACAATGAGACTCAACTTGCCAGAAGACTCGCCAGATCAATACCCACCTGTTACTCAAAACTACTGTGGGAAACAGCTGACAACAAAATGAAAGTAAACCTTCCATCGAAACTCACAAAAGAGAAGCCATCAGAAGACCTGAGACATGAATGTCTTAAAATGCTAAATGACCAGTACCAGGAGTATACCAAAATCTACACAGATAGGTCAGTAAACCATGAATGATCAAAATCCAGTGCTGGTTATTTTATATACATGGGTGAGAGCTATTTTGTTCCTTATAGTTCCATTTCATGCCTGGATGCTGAACTACTTGTGATAAATACAAATGGGTAGATGGGTTTTTCACATAAGCCCGACACCAGCAGATCACAAACTTTACAAAAATGTCCCAAGAAAAATCGGCACCTTTGCAGCATGGGCCAAAATGGAACACTATATCATACAGTTCCAACAGAACATATTTGATACAGTTCCAACTGAGCACCTCTCCAGACTGCAGAACCTACAATAAGCAAAAAATAACTCCTAGCTCATATCCTCCTGGACTGCTCATCCATCAATACCAAGAAAGACAGACTGAGTACCTTTTAACTTCATGAAAAACGTGTACAGCTTTTGTTGAGGATGATAATGATAAATGAATTTCAGAATGAATAATACACACCGTAATAACACTTTAAATAATCAGTGCTATAGTTCAATGTTTTTAATTAATAAAATATAACACAAATGTTACATACAGCAACATTAGATGTTTACACGAATATTTATAAAATCATCAATTTTAACAAACAGCTAGAAACTGTATTCTGCATATGAAAATACATATTGAAATAATATTCTAGTATTGAAAGTCATGATACACAGAGCGAACGTTAGCATAACATAGGGTGAGGGCAACCCTGTCGAATTCTGAACAAAAAAGTGGAAGCTTTACTTTCTATCTACTGTCATTGGACAGTCGGCAATTAGGAAAACTCTAGGAAAGGACTTTTACTTAAACGTAGTTGTAAAATGTAATACGACGACTATGGTAGGGGTACAGTTCGTCAAAAAGTCCACATTTTTTTAGAACAAATGAGCCGCCAACTGTGAATTCAGTGCTGAACAGTGTCAACAGTGATATCAACCTGCAAAATTGTAAAAGAACGTTTTACCATTTATTAAAATAAACAGGATTTAAATATGAAAAAATAAGGAAAAAAGGCATCTTCGTGGAACTGGATGATATTTTGCGACATTCCTATTTGAGGAAAATGAAATGTTATAGGACAGAAAATATCGTTTTCCTCAATGAAATGTGGGTGAATGTAGGCCACTCTGTAACACAATTTAAAAATGATTTTACTGAAAAATTATAACTTTGTAACTGGACTGGCCTTCGGTCTTCATCATCCCACTTCAAGGGCCTCATTTTGTTCTTTGTCATGCTGGATAGCGAAAGATTTGTAAAAAATGCAAAACAATTATTTCTTTAAAAAAAAGGTACTATAGACTACCATGACAAAATGGACACAGTGAGTTATTTGAAAAGTGGATTTTGGAGTAGCTGCTAACACATTGGGAGAAAAACAGTATTATTGTAATGGACAGTGCACTCTACCACTCCAGACGCATTGAAAAATTCCCAAGCATGGACTGACTGTCACAAATAAGGAACAACAACAACAAAGGAAGGAAAACAACAAATAAGGAATGGCTGTCATCGAAAAACATAGAATTCACCGAAGACAGTTTAAAAAAGGAATTGCTGGTACTTTTAAATGCTGTGAGGGAACAGTATTCCAGATATTGAAAAACTTCACAAACTGGTGAAGAGAGAGTTTTCATCGTATGTAGGCTACCACTGTGTCATTATGAACTGATCCCACTGAATTAGTCTGGAGCTTAGTGAAACGGGATGCAGCCAAGAAGAACAGGCACTCAAAAGAAAAGTTAATGGAAGGCCTCAAAAATGATGCTCTTTCCCACGTTACTAAAGCCCAGTGGAAGAATTACTGTGACCACATAGTGAAAGTGGAACAAATGTTATGAGATGTAGACAACATGCAAAATAATGTAGACCCTCTCATAATGCAATTAACCAGTAGTTCATTGAGTAGCACCCGCTCCAGCAGAAGTTCTTTAAGTACTGACGAAAGTGAAATTCCAATGGAGGGAACATCAATACGGGGTACTCACCCACTGCCACAAATTTAGCACTGGACAGCACAGCACATAGATTGTAAAAGCGCAAAGGATATATGCTGGCACCAAAATGTGTTTATTGTAATGTTTGCTATATGCAAATTTATCTATAGTTAATTCGTCTTCTTGTTTGTAAAATTCATTGGTAAACTGGAAATAGTTCTGCTGTAGTATTTTGGTTAATGTGTTAAAAATTTGTTTTGTTTATTTTTACCTAGGATTTTGTTTGTAATTAAGGTTTGTTGTTTCATTGATAGGTATGTTTGTGTACATATTTGTTATGTCAAATGATGCAAATTTTGTGTCTTTGATTTTTTAATGTTTCTTAGTTTGTCAATAAGCTGTGTGGTGTTTTTATATTATATACGCTTCTAGTGAGATTTCTGTTTTTTTAATGATTCATCCATGCGTTTTGTTACTTTGTAATCTGGTGATGATTTAAAGTTGATGAGTGGTCTTATGGGGTTCTGTTTTACGTATCTTTATAATTCCTTTCATTGGTGGGGTTTTTGGGTTCGTGTTGATGAATTTGGCTTTTTTTAGGTATTGTTTTGTTTTATTTTATTAGTTTATTTAATTCATCATTATCATTATTCCTGCATCTCCTAAGTGGAGCATAGGGCATCAATGAACTTCCGCCACCGGACTCTGTTCCGCGCCATCGTCTTGATCTCGGGCCATGTCTTCCCTCCTTTCTCCATCCCTTCCGCCATTACACTCCTCCTCCATGTGTTCCTTGGTCTGCCTCTTCTCCTGCTACCTTGTGGGTTCCATTCCAGGGCTTGTCTTGCTATGTTGTCTCTATCTCGTCGTAGTTTATTTAATTGCGCAGTTTAACTAACTTTGCGCAGTTTATTTAATTGGTTTTAGTATTTTTGTGTTGGGTTTTATTCTAGTTTTGTTCATTTGTTGTTTGTTATAAAGTCTTTTGTTTTATTCATTTATTTGTTTGTTTTTATAGTAATAATACATTCATTTTGTCTGTCTTGCTGTTGTCTCTTATTCTATTTTGTATGTCTCTTACTATTTTGATGTAATGATTACTTTGTTTTTTATTACTTTTTACTATTATTTGGTTTATTCCATTTTCAAAGCTACACATGCTATATACTTTCCTTCAAGTAATATTTATTTGTATTTATTAAATAAACTATTTCAATTTAACAATTTTCTAAATGCTGTAAACAAGATTTATTGTTTTAAGTCTTAAATTACAACAAATGTATTTCTAACAATTTCTGTAACATAAAAATGCGTTAATTGAAACAGGTCATGATTAACATGTCGTGATAGGAACGAACGTGCGGAAGTATGCAGCGCAGCCGCTGAAGTATATTTGTACGATTCACTCAATAATTTGGAAGACAATAAAGATAAAACATTAGAAATTAAATCAAAATTATATTTGAATCTTTCTGTACAATTCACTCACTTAATGTATTAGTCTTGTGACGGTACAAAATGGGTAGTCATTTTAATATTGTGCAATAATACGATCTATGTAAAACTGAATAAAATACGACTTTAGAGATCTGAGTGGTATGAATCAGCCAGTGTGATGTAGGAATTGCCGTCTTAAAACTGAATAACCGGACCTTATAAGGTAAGGAATTTTGTATTCCGGATGACGTCACGAGAATATCACGAAAGGAGCACGTGTTTTCGAATAACAAAATGCAATTCTGAATTTAATAAACTTCTAGAAGGTTCGACAGAATCAGATGAGAGGGGCAGCAGTGAGTGGAAGGAACCACGTGACCAGCTCATACAGTACACGCTGACCGATCGCCATTCGAGCAGTCTATGAACAGCCAGTCTACGAACAACTCAAGGCCGTGTAATAGTGTCAGGAGGCCTACGTGGACAACAATCAGTGTAGGCCTACAAAAGTTTGAAAATGTATTTAAAACAAGTATAAGTAAATCTCTGCAAGTATAAATGTAATTGGAAAATTTAATCGACAATTTCGAACAGTTTTGTGAGTGTTGAAACAAAAGTGAACTGCACGAGTAATGATGCCACATGTGGAATAACTTCTACAGATAAGTACTTTCAAAAATAGGTCGACCAAACAACAATTAACAACTATTTACTCAGTATTCAAATCCTACAGTCAGATAATAATGAGACCTCAAAGTTAAGGGGGGGGGGGGTTTAGAGAGTGAGTGAGAGCGTGAAAGCGAAGTACTGGTTCGCCTTAATAGATTTAAGTAAGTTAGTCTTGTTCAATTAATGATTATGTATGTTCACTGATGGGTGATTTGTTAATCACCAGATAAATAGGGGTAACACCCTTGGAATTTCTAAATGAGAAAAAATACAAATTTCTATGTCGCCATAACCACGTGTTCAATGTAATTATTGCGCTGAAACCTAGTCTATTTGCTGCATCCAAATCTCGCCTAATCGAGCTTATAGAATCTTCTGAGGCAAGGGAAATCAAGTGTTTAAATTATGCAAGTGTTAGTCAATGTGCAGAGTGAAATAGTTTGCATATGTTAACCTCAAACTATGAAGGCGACCCTGTAACATGCTGAGGAAGTGGAAGGTAGGTACGAAGAATAGATCGTGGAGATAAGTGAAAATAAAGTGGGTATGGTAGGGAAAAAAGTGGGTAAGTTTACAGTCTATCTTGAATAGGCAAAAAATTTCTTGCAGGCTACTTTTTATGACTGAAAAAAATTAGAATTTGATATGAAATTTTATTTTTTATTGTTACAACAAAGATATCATTAAATTTAAGTGGCATATACATCATGTACATGATCTGGACTACATGTACAAAAAAAAAAAAAATTATTGTTACGGAACAAGAGCATCTGGTGTAACAACAGTTCATATTTTAATACGCACTACATTGAGCGTGCGATGGTTTTATTAGGTTTCTTATTTTTACCGAGTCAGTTATTGTGCTAAATTTATTTAAAATATACCAAAATATGAAGAATTAAAATACCGTTACAACTGTGTACATTTTGTAGACTTATCTAGTACTTCATTTTTATCAGTCAAGGTTTTCAAGTTGCATAATAGTAGCGAACGTAAAACCCATAAGCGCAATGTATTGCCCTATCTCACCCATTGTCTCATCTGACTGTGGAACCAAGAATAGACAAACTGTACCTGGACTGTTTCAGAATTTTTATAGGGAGAATACTGTATTCTGCTACAACTTTGCAGCAACACAATTTTAAACATTTGGAAATAATGTCACTTTGAAAGTCTTGCACTTATACACATTACATTTTGTTCCTATTTATTATGACATACTATGATGATGAAAAAATAATAATGATGGCCAAAGGAAGCTGAAAGAAAAAGTGAAACTACTGAAAGTAAGAAATAAGGTGGACACAACTAATGAATATAAAAACAACTTATGGAGCAAAAAAATATTTTATTATATTTTGGGAAAGTAACATTACTTAATGAGACAAACATTATGATTTTACATGTTAACATAATAGGCAGAAGTAATATTTGCACCATGTGGTTAGACTACACATTGGTAGCATGAGCTGTATACATAATAGCAAGACTTTACCATGACGTCACATGTTACTAGGCTGTAGACTCCAAATAACCCAGCCTCTGTTATTCTCATGTAGTTTGCAGTAATTTGTTTACGTGATCCTTCTGTATTTTGTTTTTAGTCCATACTGTGCCGCATAATACTTAATACGGAAAAGAAACAAATGTGTGTATATGTATATGTATATTTTTTTATACCGTACTGTGTCTGTTTAACAGGTAATGCACTATTTTGTGTTACTGAACAATTTTCCTGAGAATAATCATGTATACCAACTATTATAATAATGATTTATAAACATTATAGTTCTGATGTTCTAAATTCAAGAATTTCTGTTTGCCCCACAAAAAAAATTAATGAAATGAATTTGCTTCCATTTAAAGTTGGATTTTTAATATCATCCAGAAACAGGTCCCAAGACATGTTTAAAGACTAGCAACCTTCCTGAGCTGCAGAACTCACTAATTTGCACAAAATACATTTATTATTAAGTTACATAATTTCAAAATCAATTAATTTTTTAAATTACTAGAAAACCTCAACCATTTTTATTTTTTAGGAAAAATAACTATAGCAGACAATCATAAACACTAAAAGTTCTAAACTACTGCAATGGTTTTTAGTTAAAATTATAACCACGCTGCCTGAATGACAAATAATTTAGTCCTAGCTTTTAAGGTCCCATAGACAGGATAGGCCTATATCTAATAATATAATTTTTAAAAATATACATAGCTGATAACAATATTGTTACAACAATTATGTAACATTCTCTAAAAGGCAGGTTTCATTCTACACTCTTCTCGACTAGCATCTGTGGCACTCTTCTCTTCGTGTGGCATCTGTGTCAAGGCGTCCACTCACATAGCACTCTAGATTGTTCGAGACTTTATAACTACACAAATTATGCTGGCACCCACCAAAAGAATAGAAAATTATTCCAGAACTACATCTAAGCAACAGTGGCCAGTAGAGTTGAATAGCCAAAGTGAGCCGCTCTAAACTGCCCCAGCTAAGCTTATGTTAGGGAATTAGGGAACTAAATAAACAAGGGAGACGATTACATAGAGAAGAAATAAATATGATTCAAATAGAAGAAAGTGAAGGGATATATGTAAAAAAAAAACATGTGAATCGACATGGAATGTACAACAATTGATAAATTCTTCACTGAAAAACAAAGTATAATAATTCAGAATTAATCAATTCTTATAGGAAGGCATATGTAACGTTACCAAATATGGCAGTTACATAAAATAAGCTAATATAACGTCAAGTAAGAGAAAAGCATGGAAGTATGTCTAGATAAATAAACCAATGTATATAAAAGTGTGTATCTACAAATATATTAGTATAAAAAATCCAACGATGAGGAAGATAATATTAACATAGCAACATCAAATACAAAATGAAGAAAGAAAATGACCATGAGCCAAAACAAAAATATCAGTAACCAGACCCAATAGGATCCAACAGTGAGGGGAACCAACAAAATAAGGACCAACAAACTCCAACAGCGAGGGAAACAAATGAAGATAGTGACTACAATGAAAATATTGAAGAAGAAGAAGAAATAAGAAGGACAAGGAAACGTACCATGAAGAGAGAAGAAAACGGATAGACCATGCAAGGACTCAGCATAAACCAAGTGTACTAGAATTATAATAGTAACCAAAGGAATAGTGATTATCAAATATGAAAAGAAAACCAGTGTTTAACATTTAAGGAACCACAAACAATTACAGTGAGTACTTCATATAGATGTGAAATCTGTGAACAGTTAACTAGTTTCAACTGAATAAACCACACAAACAATCCCAGTGATAAGGTTTATAGTGTAAGAAAATATGTTAATTTCATAGTGAAAGCAGCAAGAATTAAATAGTCAAATATACACAGACAATTAGTGTGACTAATTTAATAAAGATTGTGATCAATACAGATAATCATAAGACCACCAGAATAGAATAAAATCGAACAATTATATTATTGTTCATAGAGAACTGACAATAAATAAAAAACCTTTGTTATGTATCAAACAAAGTGACAGGAATTAAATTCAACCAATGACCAGAGAGACATTGTAATTAATACAAAAAGATTTGTGTTATTGTTCAAGAAGAAGTTGTGTAAACATGTGTAACAAAACAATTAAAATATTATAGTAAGATACCATACTGAAGTCATGTTAGTAGTAACCAAAATGCTGCATTAAAACATGTTGTACATTGTTACATAACCCCATAGGAAAGACACCTATGAAACAGAAAATCATACATGTTAAAGTAAATAAATGACCATTAACTATGATATCAATCAAGAATTTGTTATAAATAATAATATATCCTAATAGACAGTGTATTATATTGCAACACAATGTAAATAAAACAGATCAAATATGATGGCAGAGAGATAGAAGAAATAGAGCCTAGTATGCCAATTTAGTTAGACAAAATACAATATCAAAACAAATACCAATGTTAATGAAAGTATTACCAGTAGTGAGATAAACATCTGGTACTACTGTGAGAACAGATTCTGAACATAATGATAACAGTTTTGTAACAAAAATATTGTAAACTAGCTAACTAAGAACACATAGCCAAAAGTAAGCAGAAACATTGTATAACCAACTAGTTAAGCAAAATACTGTATTAAAGCTTGAATAAAGATTGTTAAGAGTATTACCAGTAGTAAGGGGAAAACCTAATGCTACTTTGAGAACAGACTATGACCATGAAAACAGTCATTTTCTATATAAATAATTAAAAACCAAATGACAATGATGGAGGAATCCATATGTAAACAAACGATGAAGAGCAAGTTATATATGAAAAATGTAACATATAAACTTAGTTAAAAGTAGATGAAAATATTATCAAGAATCAGAATAATGTCTGATACCACTTTGGAAACCCAAATCAAGTGTAACAATAACAAGTTAATTATTGTTTTAACAAAAATAAATGACTACCATGCTATGACACAATGCAAACAGACCAATTACTGAGAAATTGAAGGGTTCTGAGATAACTAAAAGCTAACCATTATATGTAGAGAATTAGGTACAATGAGTGTACACTAATTACAATTAGTAAATGATCTAAATTGTATAGAAAAAACCAGAAATAAGGTAACAATTGTATAAGAGAGATAGGAGGGGACTAAAACAATCTAAATAGTAGATTAAATACAGCCATGTACATATATTCTAGTGTAAAATTATGTAAATAGACGTTTCTAGTATTATTAGATTGCAATATTACTAGTATTAAATAAGAAAAATTAGTTTTAAGTACATTTATGGAAAATCAAATATGGACGCCCAAAGACGCCATAACGAGATATTGTTTAGGGAACAATAATTCCCAAGTATTGAATTAAACCAGTTGAGATATGGACCCAGAGTGTTTATTTAAAAAGTGTTTTAGTATAAATAATTGAATTTGGTGTAATAGACTTATAAATATAAGATACACCATAAATAATTAATAAAATCGTTATAGTAATAGAAGTAATGAACGGAAAATAATCTTGTTTGAACTTAAATTAAAGCGCAGGATGTCCGCAATTTGCTGAAACTAACCATTTAACGATAAGACATAGATTAAGAAAGTTATTGTGATTTTAAACTTTTCAATTATTTTTTGTACCAGTGCTGACGTCACAAAGCCTCAAACGCAAAAGCCAAATTTGGTAAAAAATTAAATATTTTAAGAAAACAAAGTGCTTTGGGTTAGAGAGTATAGTTTTGTCAACCAATCGAATGAATGAACATTGGGCAGACGAGCCAGAGACGCTTCGAAGAAGCATCACAGTTCACGATCAGTCTTTCGACGGAGAGGTCACGTCACTCGCCGATATGAAGAAGTTTAATTTTTGAATTGTGCGCGACAGACATAAGTAAATCAACACACACATAACCTTTAAACTACACCAACATAAACGAGTGAAATGTGCGGAGTGTATACATTAAGTACGATTAGTGTATAATATCAATCGTACTTCCGAGTGTTGTGAAAGAAAAAAAAACAGGGAGTACAATTTTTTATTTAATTAACATTGAATCATAACCAAAGTTTTTGTAAATAAATAATGTTGATACTACGCAAGTCAGTAAAAAGCGAAGTATCAAAAACGATGATTGAATTATCAGAATTCATGAAAGTATTAATTCGCAATTATTAATATATTGAATAAATATTTTAATTATTTATCATAATTAAAGGAATTATATTTGAAGCATTTATGACCAAATACGAGCAATACTAATAGTCGCTAAATTGACTAAAATTGTTTTCTTGATTTTTCGATGTTTTAAAGTAAACGTTTTTAACTTTCATGCGAAAGAATAAATATAATACTGATAATGACACATCAAACTATTACGAATAATGTGTTTATATTTAGATTAAGAAATAATAAATGTTAAAAAATAATTAACCATTATAACAATACCCGTTATAAGATAACCTTAGAGTCGTAACGGTAACTTGCCAATTTCTCTGTTACAAGTCTGTTCTCAAGTAAAATCCAAACCAGATGGAAATAATAACAAGAGTTTTTTAATAAATTTTTCTCTTGCAAGTAAATAATTCTCAAAGTGAATTATTAAAATAAGGTAATACATTTTAACTGGCAAGCCAACGAGCTTGATAATTGTCAAACGAGTACTATAGACTGCGTGCGCATTCCCGTGTACAATAATACCATAACTATCAGATATATGGTACTAATTTTCGATTTTTATATTTGTTTGTTTGTTATTAATTATTGTTCATTTTATATCATTATTAATATTACATCTTGTACCTGGTATCATGCTACCTAAAAGAACCATACGAACACGGTAATTCACTGATACAAGAGGACATAACCTCTTAAAATTAAACTATTGTACAACTAACAGGTTTACCAGCCTTGAGACGAAGAAGAGTCTTATTTTAAATTTTATTAATTGTAATTATTATACAAAAGGTTATTAGCAACTGATTGTTAATTGTTCCAAAATTTTATAATATCTTGAATTGTTAATAAACCCCTACTTTTTATTACCATTGAAAAAGAGTATCATTTCAAATTTAGATTAGCTCATTTACTCTTAGTCAGTTCTACCAAAAGTGGCGGAAGAGTTTAAATAGTTATAATAATTCAGAATATTATTTAGATATTACCGTATTTTCTCGCATAATTAACGCCCCCGCATAATTTACGCATCCCATTTCTGGGGGGTTCAAAGTGGGAAAAAAGAAATATTCGCGTATTTGACGCACCCACTTTCTCGATGATTTCATCACGCAGTTCCGGATGCGTTTTGAAATAAAGATGTCAAGTAGTAGCTTTCCTATTGCGCAACCTAGCATTTCAAACCCTCGTGCAACTTCCTGTTATTACTCACTGCGGTATTCAGTCCGGTGAGTGAATCAGCGAAGACGTGATTAGTGACGATTTATTCCAGTCTGGTAGAAACTCATTTTACGAGTGTTTCGGGTACACGGATGTTTTGTGATCTCAAAGTCGTTCATTAATCCACAATGAGCAAGTATTCGAGTAATACTGCGTCATATAAACTTGCGGTGATCGCTTACGCCGAAACACACGGGAATAGGGCAGCAGGCCGCAAATATTCTGTGTCCGAGTGTAACGTGCGGTACTGACGAAAACAGAAAATTGCCCTTCAAGAGACCAACAAGTCTCGTAAAGCATTTCGCGGTCCAAAAAGTGGCAAGTTTCCGCAAGTAGAGGAGCATCTGAAATATGTGATTTCGTTACGCAATGATGGATATGCCGTTTCTTACGAAATGCTGTATTTTAAAGGACGAGAAATAGCTGCAGCACATGGGATCAGTGTCTCGAATTTTAAGGTTAGCCGAGGCTGGGTGATTAAATTTATGAAGAGAAATGGACTCTCTCTTCGAAGAAGAACATCCTTATGTCAAAGAATGCCGAATGATTTCGACCAAAAAGTCATTGATTTTCATCGCTTCATGATTAGGAAACGGAAAGCGAAGAAATATTTGCTTTCCCAGATAGGAAACGCAGATCAGACGCCCATCAGTTTCGATATGCCACAAAGTCGAACAATCGATACGAAAGGAACATCGAGTGTTATTGTGGGCACTACTGGAAGTGAAAAACAACGGTGTACAGTAATGCTTGCTGTAACAGCTGATGGCAGAAAGCTTGCACCGTACGTTGTCCTGAAGCGAAAAACAATGCCGAGAGTAAAATTTCCACGTGGGATCCACGTTCGTGTCCAAGAAAAAGGGTGGATGGACACGTCACTCGTAGAAGACTGGATACGAACGGTTTGGGGAAATAGAGCGGGGTCTCTCCTTCGGTGCCCGGCTCTTCTCGTGTTGGACAGTTTTCGTGGCCATCTGACGGAAAACACTAAAAAATTATTGGAAACCATGAAAACCGATTTGGCTGTGATTCCTGGTGGACTGACATCAGTACTTCAACCCTTGGACGTTTCAATAAATAAACCATTCAAGGACAATGTGCGAAAACTCTATCAGTGCTGGATGGCAGAAAATGTGCACGAACTTACTCCAACAGGCAAAATTCGGAAACCATCTGTGGAACTCCTTTGTGAGTGGATATTGCGCGCTTGGGACATGATTTCTTCGAAGGTGATTGAAAAGAGCTTCAAAAAGACAGGAATCTCGAATGCGTTAGACGGGACTGAAGATGACTTCTTATGGAGAGATGTGAGCAGTGATAGCAGCACCAATTCTTCCTGCAGTTCCAGTGGCGACGACCAACTCGGTAGCCTATAAAAGGTAAGATTATTTTTCTTCCTTTTTAGCAGGTATGTCATTATTACTTACGTCGTTAGTACTTTCGTTAATTCATATTTATTTTGCTTCAGGTCGTACTATCAGCTCGTGACGGGAAGAATATTTTCCGGTGTCCGTACTTGAAACTGTGTGTCCTGTCAAATATATCATATGTACAATTTAAATATGGTTAAACAATGTATGTACAATACGCATGCGCGTATTATTATTGTTATAACGGATGTATGTATTCTATGAAGGTTAGTTCTAGTGAATAAAGTCTTTTCTAATCAACATGTTGTCTAACTGTATTTGGCAATATAATTCCAATATTAAATAATATCTCTCACATGTCCAACTTGCCTAATGTACTCTATTTGATTGTTCAGAAGAAAACTCAACCGTAATTTTATGCCAAATGACGATTAACTTCAATGAGTTGAACTGATTTTGTGTATAATATATTTAATGTATCTTTTAAATGTCAATAAATTTCAAATGAAATTTGGGTATACAGTACAACCTGTCACATCCGGACCTGTGATATCCGGACGTATCTCCAAACTACGTAATTTTTCAATTTTGGTTAGCGAAATGGTTAGGGATGGAAAAGTGAAAGTTGCAGCTGGAATGTTGTTTACGCGCCTAGTCTATTCCGAGCGGGGCTGTGGCCTTGACTCAGTCAATGGCTCTTTCCCGCAAACCCGTTCCTTTATTCTCAACCTCGGTTGCCGTCTGCCTGCCAAATGCTAAACCAATAGAAACGTCTAAAAAAACACGTTCTTCTGTGTATCTTCTGTAATTGTTAATTATATTAATTGAGATTTTGGCTACTTATAGAGCTTTTATTACTGAACACAATGCAGTTTTCAGAATTGCTGTATATGTATTGGTTTTGAAGTTATCACAGGTTGAACTGCAAAAATGAATTGAGTAAAATTCACGTCTGATCCGACCGACCGCGTGCTTCACTGTGACAAAGAGTGAGATAGTTGCATATTATACGCTCTCTGTCTAGCTTACGGCACACAGCCTGTCCCTTTCATAAAATGCTCAAATATGACGACATATTATGAATCGTTATATATACCCCTCCTCGGTA
Source organism: Magicicada septendecula (assembly GCA_034769895.1). NCBI lineage: Eukaryota > Metazoa > Arthropoda > Insecta > Hemiptera > Cicadidae > Magicicada > Magicicada septendecula. The sequence goes on from CM068367.1 coordinate 639,884,717, forward strand.
TAAAAAAAATTGATTATTTATTAGTTTGCTCTATCTTATTATTAACATCATTAACTCCAACTTGCCTAATGTACTCTATATGATTGTTCAGAAGAAAACTCAACCGTAATTTTATGCCAAATGACGATTAACTTCAATGAGTTGAACTGATTTTGTGTATAATACAGTACAGTATATTTAATGTATCTTTTAAAAGTCAATAAATTTCAAATGAAATTTGGGTATATCTGAAATCCTCGAATAATTTACGCACCCGAAATTTTCGCCGGTATTTTTCGTCAAAAAAGTGCGTTAATTATGCGAGAAAATACGGTATATCATTTATGTTGTGTATGATAACCATATTGAATATTCAACCTGAATATTTATTTGTATGTAAAGTGTATGTATTTCAGCTGAACCGTCACTGAACAGGACTAAAATATCCACGTGTGGTAAGTGAGGGAGGTTAATAACGGAGTGCGCGAAACATTTTAAATCGAAGAAGTGAACCATTAATACGCACCTATTAGACAATACAATCACACTAATAACCATAATAGTTATAATTAGAACATTTTATAAAAAACAACATTATCGTAGATACCGGTGCGTATCTGCAATCATACTATCACACCACTATATCTACCACAAATCTACTTATCTATAAAGTTAATTTATAGATTGGCGCCCAACGCGGGGCAGAAGTGATTGAAGATCCACTAAGAAGAGTTATAAAACATTATCGTACTATCTACAAATCTATAATAATAATACATCACTATAAATATAAATACTTATCAATAATAAAAAGATATAATTTATAGATTGGCGCCCAACGTCTGAGCGCGGATTAGGGAAAATATACCATAACCAGTAACCTAATCACCCCAATCCGTCAAAAGACTGCAGGTACATTACCAGCATAACAGGATGTACACAAGGAGATCAAAGTCGAGATCAACGTCGAGAAAGAGGGCATCAAAAGCAGAAAGGGAGGCCAGAATGGAAGAAAAGGAGGCCACGTCGACGGAAGACGTCGAAGAAATTTTAATGGAAAGAAAGGACAAACCACTTGAACCGGCGGAGGGGGTTCAACAACCAGACGAGGAAGAACAGGAAGTGATACCTCAAGAAGCTCTACCGGGAACAAGCCAGCTTGAAAAAACAACGTCACCAGGAGAGTCAGCATTTCAAGAGTGGATGAGAAATATGATGGAATCACTGAAGGCAGACTTGAATAGGAAACTGGACGAAAATAGTCAATCCAACAAGGAGACCAATAAATCTATAGAATCACTGAGGGCGGACTTAAACAATAAAATAGAAGAAGCCCATCAATCCACCAAGGGTTTAAGCGAGCAAATAGAATCACTAAAGGAAGGCCAGAAATCATCAAAGGAGGAGAACCAGTCCACAAGGGAAGAGTTGATCAAGAAGCTGGACGAGACTAGTCGATCCACCAAAGAGGAATTGAACAGTAAAAAAAGAAGCCAGTCGATCCACCAACCAAAAAATAGAAGAAGGCCAGAGGGAGAGCCAGAAAAATATGGAATTATTAAAAGAAGAATTTAATAACCAGATAAATGAGACGAACAGGAGGATGGAAGATGGGCAGAAGAGAACCGAAGAATTATTAGAGAAGAAAATGGCCATAATGAAGGAAGACTTATCTACTGAGTTGGGAATAAAAATCGACAAGATCAACAGGAAATTAGACCGAATGAATAAGAGAATAAAGGGAGATGACGAGGAGATCGTGGAGTCAATAAACACGGTAGTGAAGGATGATTACAAGCAATCAGGAAAGGCAATAAAAAGATGTTGTGAAGAGGCAGAAGAGAGTGTTAAGAAGATAAGGAGAGAATTAATAGTAGACGATCGAATGGAGATTGAAAAAATACCTGAAAATAAAAACATGGAGCAGACGAATCCAGAGCCTAAAGATAGTGGAGAAAAGAAGATCCAAATAATTAAAGAAAAGGAAGAGGTGAAGATGGAAGAAAGAACCATACGCCCAAGGAAGGCAAGAGTTACAAAAGAATTAATTGAAATGACTAGAAATGGTCTGATTAATATGGTCAACTTACCAATCGTTAACCATGAAGAAGGGGTCTTTAGGAAGGAGTATCGGAGGAGCATCATGGAGATGGACGAAGAGGAAGATTATGTAACAACGAAGAAGAAGATGACCAACAAAGCATTCCCACCACGAATTTCCAAAAGAAGAGTGAGATACTTTAAGAAAAAGGAAGGCTATCAAGAGAAATGGGATCGGATTGTCGAAGGATACGCCAGAGAGATAAGAGAACTGCGGAAGAAGAGGAGTCAATTAACGGAAGTACCCAATCAGAAGATAGATGACGATACCCAAACCAAATTGAGGGAGTTACCAAACATCAGTACTGACAGCTACCAGAAGAACAGTGGAAACAAATATATTGAAGAGAGAGAGGGAAAGAAGACAGAAGAATGGAAGGCCTAATAGCTTTCAAATGGAAAAACCAGATGATAGCCCGATATATGTCAAGAACGGACAGGAGTATGGATGCTAAAGAAGTCCGATCGACAAGAAGAGAGGAAAACGATGATTATGGTTAAAATAAATAAAAAAAACACTGAATTATGGGACTGACTATTATGATAACCAGTAATACTTACAACCAAGCTTCAATGAAAAGATATATCGACAATTAAAATATGGGACTAAAAGTGAAAAGATAGCGATAAGAATTATTTTATTGAGGATATTAAGTAAAGGATGAAAATATTTGTTATGAAAAATGAAAGTATAATTATGAATATAACTGTTGACTATATCAAGATGAAAAATGAAATGTGGCCATGAAGATTATTGTTTCTTAAAAAAGTGAAAAATGAAAGTATGATTATAAGAATAGATGTTGACTAAAGAAAAAAGGATGTATTATCGCTATGAAGATTATTATGTGTTTATATTAAATGAGAAGTAACTGTATAACTATGTAATGAACATTGAATATATTGTAATTTTATAATGTGAGAAAACATGCTCCCAAAGAATTTATGTAAAGGATTCAGAACATTGTATTTATGAATAATAGAGTATAATAATAAGAAAAATAACCATACGAGACTGACAAATACCATCTTTGGCACAGAAGATTTCCAAGAGCCACGTCAACCAGCAAATATTAACATCCTACCCGTACTAATAAAAGAAGATGAATATACGAGACTGACAAATACCATCTTTGGCACAGAAGATTTCCAAGAGCCACGTCAACCAGTAAATATTAACATCCTACCCGTACTAATAAAAGAAGATGAATATACGAGACTGACAAATACCATCTTTGGCACAGAAGATTTCCAAGAGCCACGTCAACAAGTAAATAAGAACATCCCACCCGTACTATAAAAGAAGATGAATATACGAGGCCGACACACTACAACTATGGCACAATTATTTCCAAGAGCCACGTCAACAAGTATTAAGAACACCTCACCCGTACTATTGAAAAAGGAAGAAGGAGCAAATGAGAAGTTGGAAGAATAAACCCAAAGAAATGTATTAATGTAGACAAGCCACCACACACAACCACATTGTTTCTAGTATATTTTACTGGAGAAAAGCCAATACCACATGGAATATATACCAACTAAAACCATGAGAAGAGAGAAAGAATAAATGTATTTATGAATTATATCTAGAAGAATGAAACCTGAAATGAAGAATATGACGAGATGACGTTCAATGTGATACAAAATGAAGAGATTAATCAATGATGAAGAAGAATGAAGAGTAATGTACTAACGAAGATAATCATGAGAGTATACCAGTGATGAAGTGTAAAACAAACTATCCCTATAATATGTGAAGAATTTAGTTGAGTTGAATCAAGAAAAGAGAGTATAACAATGTATAAACCGCAGATGCGTGAATTAATCCCAAGGATATTTATTATTTGTCGGAAGAACGACCACTATTATTATTTTTGATGATTTGAGATGAATTGACTGATGAATAATGCCAGCAATCATTTATTATTACTGAAGGAGATGATTTGCCTCCATATTTATTGAAGTTAGTATGGCCAGTAGAGTTGAATAGCCAAAGTGAGCCGCTCTAAACTGCCCCAGCTAAGCTTATGTTAGGGAATTAGGGAACTAAATAAACAAGGGAGACGATTACATAGAGAAGAAATAAATATGATTCAAATAGAAGAAAGTGAAGGGATATATGTAAAAAAAAAACATGTGAATCGACATGGAATGTACAACAATTGATAAATTCTTCACTGAAAAACAAAGTATAATAATTCAGAATTAATCAATTCTTATAGGAAGGCATATGTAACGTTACCAAATATGGCAGTTACATAAAATAAGCTAATATAACGTCAAGTAAGAGAAAAGCATGGAAGTATGTCTAGATAAATAAACCAATGTATATAAAAGTGTGTATCTACAAATATATTAGTATAAAAAATCCAACGATGAGGAAGATAATATTAACATAGCAACATCAAATACAAAATGAAGAAAGAAAATGACCATGAGCCAAAACAAAAATATCAGTAACCAGACCCAATAGGATCCAACAGTGAGGGGAACCAACAAAATAAGGACCAACAAACTCCAACAGCGAGGGAAACAAATGAAGATAGTGACTACAATGAAAATATTGAAGAAGAAGAAGAAATAAGAAGGACAAGGAAACGTACCATGAAGAGAGAAGAAAACGGATAGACCATGCAAGGACTCAGCATAAACCAAGTGTACTAGAATTATAATAGTAACCAAAGGAATAGTGATTATCAAATATGAAAAGAAAACCAGTGTTTAACATTTAAGGAACCACAAACAATTACAGTGAGTACTTCATATAGATGTGAAATCTGTGAACAGTTAACTAGTTTCAACTGAATAAACCACACAAACAATCCCAGTGATAAGGTTTATAGTGTAAGAAAATATGTTAATTTCATAGTGAAAGCAGCAAGAATTAAATAGTCAAATATACACAGACAATTAGTGTGACTAATTTAATAAAGATTGTGATCAATACAGATAATCATAAGACCACCAGAATAGAATAAAATCGAACAATTATATTATTGTTCATAGAGAACTGACAATAAATAAAAAACCTTTGTTATGTATCAAACAAAGTGACAGGAATTAAATTCAACCAATGACCAGAGAGACATTGTAATTAATACAAAAAGATTTGTGTTATTGTTCAAGAAGAAGTTGTGTAAACATGTGTAACAAAACAATTAAAATATTATAGTAAGATACCATACTGAAGTCATGTTAGTAGTAACCAAAATGCTGCATTAAAACATGTTGTACATTGTTACATAACCCCATAGGAAAGACACCTATGAAACAGAAAATCATACATGTTAAAGTAAATAAATGACCATTAACTATGATATCAATCAAGAATTTGTTATAAATAATAATATATCCTAATAGACAGTGTATTATATTGCAACACAATGTAAATAAAACAGATCAAATATGATGGCAGAGAGATAGAAGAAATAGAGCCTAGTATGCCAATTTAGTTAGACAAAATACAATATCAAAACAAATACCAATGTTAATGAAAGTATTACCAGTAGTGAGATAAACATCTGGTACTACTGTGAGAACAGATTCTGAACATAATGATAACAGTTTTGTAACAAAAATATTGTAAACTAGCTAACTAAGAACACATAGCCAAAAGTAAGCAGAAACATTGTATAACCAACTAGTTAAGCAAAATACTGTATTAAAGCTTGAATAAAGATTGTTAAGAGTATTACCAGTAGTAAGGGGAAAACCTAATGCTACTTTGAGAACAGACTATGACCATGAAAACAGTCATTTTCTATATAAATAATTAAAAACCAAATGACAATGATGGAGGAATCCATATGTAAACAAACGATGAAGAGCAAGTTATATATGAAAAATGTAACATATAAACTTAGTTAAAAGTAGATGAAAATATTATCAAGAATCAGAATAATGTCTGATACCACTTTGGAAACCCAAATCAAGTGTAACAATAACAAGTTAATTATTGTTTTAACAAAAATAAATGACTACCATGCTATGACACAATGCAAACAGACCAATTACTGAGAAATTGAAGGGTTCTGAGATAACTAAAAGCTAACCATTATATGTAGAGAATTAGGTACAATGAGTGTACACTAATTACAATTAGTAAATGATCTAAATTGTATAGAAAAAACCAGAAATAAGGTAACAATTGTATAAGAGAGATAGGAGGGGACTAAAACAATCTAAATAGTAGATTAAATACAGCCATGTACATATATTCTAGTGTAAAATTATGTAAATAGACGTTTCTAGTATTATTAGATTGCAATATTACTAGTATTAAATAAGAAAAATTAGTTTTAAGTACATTTATGGAAAATCAAATATGGACGCCCAAAGACGCCATAACGAGATATTGTTTAGGGAACAATAATTCCCAAGTATTGAATTAAACCAGTTGAGATATGGACCCAGAGTGTTTATTTAAAAAGTGTTTTAGTATAAATAATTGAATTTGGTGTAATAGACTTATAAATATAAGATACACCATAAATAATTAATAAAATCGTTATAGTAATAGAAGTAATGAACGGAAAATAATCTTGTTTGAACTTAAATTAAAGCGCAGGATGTCCGCAATTTGCTGAAACTAACCATTTAACGATAAGACATAGATTAAGAAAGTTATTGTGATTTTAAACTTTTCAATTATTTTTTGTACCAGTGCTGACGTCACAAAGCCTCAAACGCAAAAGCCAAATTTGGTAAAAAATTAAATATTTTAAGAAAACAAAGTGCTTTGGGTTAGAGAGTATAGTTTTGTCAACCAATTGAATGAATGAACATTAGGCAGACGAGCCAGAGACGCTTCGAAGAAGCATCACAGTTCACGATCAGTCTTTCGACGGAGAGGTCACGTCACTCGCCGATATGAAGAAGTTTAATTTTTGAATTGTGCGCGACAGACATAAGTAAATCAACACACACATAACCTTTAAACTACACCAACATAAACGAGTGAAATGTGCGGAGTGTATACATTAAGTACGATTAGTGTATAATATCAATCGTACTTCCGAGTGTTGTGAAAGAAAAAAAAACAGGGAGTACAATTTTTTATTTAATTAACATTGAATCATAACCAAAGTTTTTGTAAATAAATAATGTTGATACTACGCAAGTCAGTAAAAAGCGAAGTATCAAAAACGATGATTGAATTATCAGAATTCATGAAAGTATTAATTCGCAATTATTAATATATTGAATAAATATTTTAATTATTTATCATAATTAAAGGAATTATATTTGAAGCATTTATGACCAAATACGAGCAATACTAATAGTCGCTAAATTGACTAAAATTGTTTTCTTGATTTTTCGATGTTTTAAAGTAAACATTTTTAACTTTCATGCGAAAGAATAAATATAATACTGATAATGACACATCAAAGTATTACGAATAATGTGTTTATATTTAGATTAAGAAATAATAAATGTTAAAAAATAATTAACCATTATAACAATACCCGTTATAAGATAACCTTAGAGTCGTAACGGTAACTTGCCAATTTCTCTGTTACAAGTCTGTTCTCAAGTAAAATCCAAACCAGATGGAAATAATAACAAGAGTTTTTTAATAAATTTTTCTCTTGCAAGTAAATAATTCTCAAAGTGAATTATTAAAATAAGGTAATACATTTTAACTGGCAAGCCAACGAGCTTGATAATTGTCAAACGAGTACTATAGACTGCGTGCGCATTCCCGCGTACGATAATACCATAACTATCAGATATATGGTACTAATTTTCGATTTTTATATTTGTTTGTTTGTTATTAATTATTGTTCATTTTATATCATTATTAATATTACATCTTGTACCTGGTATCATGCTACCTAAAAGAACCATACGAACATGGTAATTCACTGATACAAGAGGACATAACCTCTTAAAATTAAACTATTGTACAACTAACAGGTTTACCAGCCTTGAGACGAAGAAGAGTCTTATTTTAAATTTTATTAATTGTAATTATTATACAAAAGGTTATTAGCAACTGATTGTTAATTGTTCCAAAATTTTATAATATCTTGAATTGTTAATAAACCCCTACTTTTTATTACCATTGAAAAAGAGTATCATTTCAAATTTAGATTAGCTCATTTACTCTTAGTCAGTTCTACCAAAAGTGGCGGAAGAGTTTAAATAGTTATAATAATTCAGAACATTATTTAGATATTATATCATTTATATTGTGTATGATAACCATATTGAATATTCAACCTGAATATTTATTTGTATGTAAAGTGTATGTATTTCAGCTGAACCGTCACTGAACAGGACTAAAATATCCACGTGTGGTAAGTGAGGGAGGTTAATAACGGAGTGCGCGAAACATTTTAAATCGAAGAAGTGAACCATTAATACGCACCTATTAGACAATACAATCACACTAATAACCATAATAGTTATAATTAGAACATTTTATAAAAAACAACATTATCGTAGATACCGGTGCGTATCTGCAATCATACTATCACACCACTATATCTACCACAAATCTACTTATCTATAAAGTTAATTTATAATATTGAATTTAATGCACATTAGAAATGTCGACAATTTTTGATCACATAATTCATTAATAAAACTTCTTAATGCATTAAGAATAGTAACACTTCTAGCAAGCAAAGATAATTTAAAAATTTGAACTCACTTCAAATATTGTAAGGCGTTGTAGACAGTCAGCAGTTTTATTAATAAACATAACCACAAACTGTCGAAAGTATCCACAAAAATATCTATACTGTTTCCACAAAAAAAGTAATACACTATATTCAAACTATATTATTTTTATGATACCTACACTTTAAACAGATCATTTATCTGTAGGCCTATACAATGTCCATTTGCCTCTCCTGTAAATTAACAAACTTTTCTTGCACTCTATCATCAAAGTCCTTGTTGGTAGATAACATCGCAAGGACATTCAGTCTATCGTTTTTCATTATATTTCTCAAGAAAGTCTTTAGCCTTTTCAGAGTCGAAAAGCAGCGTCAGGTTCAGCAGTTGTCACAGGGGTAGTTATGATCATTTTTAGAAGTTTCAACACTTCTTTGAAAACTGACATAAGATTGTTTTCTTTTATAAAATTAAGTTTTATTGCGCCTTTAAAATTAATATCATGCCATCTGTATATAGTTCCAATTCACTACCAAGGTTGTTTTCTTGTAAGAAAGGGTAATGCTGAATCACTCGTATGAATTTTTCTTCCGGAAAGTTTGTAGAAAAAAGTGGAAATAAGTCATTGGATGTCAATGAAGCTGCTTCTAGGTGACCCGTATAAGTAAATCTATCTTTTACGTGAGTGATAATTATGTCACATACTTCTTTTGCATCCCCAATTCTACTGCTGCATCCAACATTATCGCTCATTTTCTTGGTTGCTCAGGAAACTCCTCATTTATTTGTGTTTCTATTTCATTTATTTTCTTCCTCTCTTACTGCATCTCATTTTAAAAAATTCCTGTCATTTTTCCACATTACACTGTCTTTGTTCTTACTCTGTAGTTGTTGGTACAGTATGTACACATGGGGTAGAATTCTATGGAAAGTAGTTAGCCAAAACATGAAATATTGGTCCTGAAGAACCCTTGTGTGACCACTTGCCTCATTAACTGTGAGTTTGTTTGTACACTTTTCTTCAAGAACTTTGAAACATTCTTCCAACTTATATCGGTTTTCGTACACAACATTGACTGTGCGAAATTTGTAATTCCATCTTGTTGTATAGACACTCTGGGTAACCTGGGTTGCACTACTTCCTCCAAAACGTCCGATTGTAGAGATGAGTGTGAAAAAATTTATGGAATGGCAGACAGATTTGAGAAAAAAACTCTGTTGTTTACACTTGTTGCTTTTTCTAACAGCAAATTAAGTTGTTGAGCGTAACAGTGTACAAAATATGTGAACTTCTCTAATTTTTCCCTGTACACATCCAACAGAACCACACATAACATTAGCACCATTATAAGTCTGAGCTATTAACTTGTCCTTTGATGTGTACAGAAGAGGATTTATGTTATCCATTATGCACTTTGCTGAGGTTTCTGCACATTTACCTTCAGGACTGAGAAATCCCTAAAACCTTTCTTACATCGACCCCTTAAACACGTACCTACAAAATAATACCATTTGACCGTGGTTTGTCACATCAGTTGTCTCGTTACATTCGATTGCCACAAATTCAGAAGCTTGTATTCTTTTCTATTGCCGACAGTAACCATATATATAGGCCTATAATTCTGTATTGTTTTCGAAGTATCTTTGAATACAGTTGCCGATTCTAAATGGTCTTTCATTACAGAATCCAGCTCCGCAGTAAAATTAATTAAACCTTTGTATACCCCCGGATTTGTAGGCGACACTGAGTCGTCATGACGTCTTTACGCAACTCAAAAACAGTACAGAATTTGACACACGAAATCAGCTGTTTTAAAATATGCTTGTTTTTGCTGACTTGAAGATTGTGCTTTTCAATGTTTTATCTAAATTGTGAGTCCAGACTAGACAGTATGTTTACTTTACCTAACAAAGAAAGATCAACAACACTATGCGTGTGATTGACGGGATATTTCATGCTTCTTAATTTTTTCTGTAAGATGCTTTATATCATTAACACTTTTTACAGTCCACAAGCAATCACCACTGTCTCTTGGAGAAAATAAAATACATGGAAAACAAAGCCAAGATTTCTGAACGTCACAGTCACAGATCCAGTCATTTTTTTGGTATGCATCTTTTGAAATCAGTTGCCTTCTGAAAACACGATTCACACTTTTCTTATTTTCTGTTTGCATCATGCAGAATTCAGGAGTTGGCCTACCTAATGTATTTAGTTCAATTTTTGATTAAGAGTAAATCTTGATCAAAACTCAAAACCTTAACACTAAACAAATGCCCCCACTGAATTAACCACGCCAGACAAACTTTAAACACTAAAAAGAGCAAATCACATATTGTATCAATAGTCTGCGATTAGTTGTACTGAGTAAATCACACCACTTTCTGCTCAACGTGGCGCGGCAGGAGTCGCACCGGTTGACAGCATAACTGCGACCTATAAGCTTATGAATTCATTCAACTTTGGACCGAGTGGGGCAATGGAGAAATGGGCGCTATGGTCACACTGCCTGATGGATGCTGTTCCAAAAACATTTCTGCTATTACATAACACGAAAACATTTTCTTGTCTGAAGTATTAAAGAAAGATACAATGACTTTCCACGAGTAGTGATAATGGATTTTTTAATGATATGATTTAAACTGGGGGGCGCGCGTTAGCACCCAATTAACGAGCCGCCCCTGATTATATTATTATTGCGTGTGAACAAATTTAACTTGAATTATTGTATGAGAGTACCTTGTTGATTTCACACTGTTATTTGTAACTAACTAAAGTTGGTAATTACTAATTACTGACTTCATTGGTGTCTGTATTTTGTTTCCACTGTAACATACAATGATCTGTAAGACTGTTGTAACAGTGGGTCAGAAGAGCGACAGAACCTTTAACAGTGGAAACAAAGGACATTTTGTAGAAGAATAGTTACGTTGTAATTAATCTGTAAACATGGATACCCGTCAGAAAATGGAAGCTTTCCAAGCCCTGCTACAGCAAACACAGAATTAATAAAAAACAGAATGACAAGAGGCAGAGGAGGCAGAAAAATGATTATGACAGGAGGCAAAAGAAGCAAGAAAAGACACTGACAACTGACACGGGGCGGAAGCAAAAAAGTGACAGGATGAGAAATGCAGACAGGAGGCAGAAGAAGCAGAAAGACGGCAAAATGAAGAACATCAACAGGAAAGAGAAGAAGTAGGAGAACAACAGAAAGCACTGTTGGTAAAAAATTCTGTAAATGGAAGAACGACAAAAAGAAGAACATAAGCATGAAACAGACGACATCAAAGTGTTGATACAGGACCAAAACCAGATGTAAGAACGTACCACTGTGGAGCTGGGGTATATTACGAAGTGAGCTTAATAACAAAGTTATTATGATATCTGACATAGAAGAATCCATGTCAAATAAAATATCTGACGTAGAGGAGTCAAGTGTTCTCTATTCCATAAAGAAGTAGTTTTTGCACCATTTGGCCTCGGCAGCGGGTGTTAGTATGGATCCCAATAAAGTAGACACCATAAGAGACTGGCCAGTTCGGAAGAGTGAACACAAAGTTCGGAGTTTCCCGGTGTTATGCTCATATTACAGATGTTTTATAAAAGGCTTCACTACTATTGCTAAACCATTACATGAGCTAACAGAAAATAAATAAAACTTCCAGTGGTCAAAAGATTGTCATCAAGCATTCAGTACTTTGAAAACTGCATATGTTCACAGCCAATTCTTGCTTTACCAGCTTCTGAAGGGAAGTACATTGTAGACACAGATTCCAGCGATACTGGTCTAGGAGCAGTTTTGTCACAAGTGCAAAACAGTGAAGAATGAGTAATAGAGTATTACAGTAAGAGGCTTTCTAAATCAGACAGAAATTACTGCGTTGCAAGGATAGAGTTGCTGGCTATTTACCGAACTTTAGAGCACTTCCATAAATACCTCTATGAGAGTTTTCACTATGCACTGACCATGCCGCGCTTGCATGGCTCTTGAGATTTAAAATCCTAGAAGGGCAGTTGGCAAGGTGGCTCAAACGTCTGCAACAGTACAATTTTAAGGTACAACATCGGCGGGAGCGCCTGCATGGTAATGCAGATGGCTTATCCTGAAGACTGTGCTAGGAAGATTGTAGACATTGGTGCAGAAAGGAAGAACAGAATTCATGTGAACATGTTCAAGCCATCACTGTAGATTTCCTGGCAGACAGCTGCACAACACAAGATTTTCAACAAGAACAGATAACTGATAAAGACACTGGACCAATCTTAAGCGCAAAAGAGGAAGATTTCCACCCAGACTGGCAAGATGTCTACCATGGTTACAAAGTGCTGAAGAGCTACTGTGCACAATGGGGGTCTCTAATCTTGCAGAACAGATTGCTGACAACATCTTGGGGAAAGTGCGGATGGATGAGACACGTGCAGCTGGTAGTTTCCCGAAGCAAAGTGCAGTCTGTTTTGAAGGAGATGCTTGATGGGCCGTCAGGTCATCTTGGTGTTAATAAAACAATTGAGAAAGTACAGAAAACGATTCTATTGGCTTCATCTTCACCACGACGTAGAGCAATGGTGTCAGACAAGTGAAATATGTGCTCCAAGCAAGGGCCCACAAACTAGAAGCAGGGAGAAATGAGACAGTATAATGTTGGACTGCCATTCAAGAGAATTGCCATAGACATTTCTGGACCTTTCCCAGTCACTGACAATGGAAACTGGTACATCATGGTTATAGGTGACTATTTTACTAAGTGGGTGGAAGCTTATGCAATTCTAAATCAGGAGGTTACCACTGTGGTGAAGGCATTAGTTCACAACTTCTGTTGCCATTATGCAGTCTCTATGAAATCCATACAGATCAAGGGAGGAATTTTGAGTCAGAAGTGTTTAAAGAAATATGCCGTCTACTCAGAATTCGAAAGACCAGGACAACACCTCTCCATCCTCAGTCCGACGCAATGGTTGAGAGGTTCAATAGGACACTTAAGCATTAACTGTCAAAGGTTGTTGATGAGAACCAAACAGACTGGGACCAGCGTATATGATTATTCGTAATGGCATATAGGTCTGCAGTACACGACACAACCAGCATGACTCCAACAAAATAGGTGTTTGGATGGGAGATTCATCTTCCTGGGGACATGATGTTCAGATCACCTGAGATTCAGTTTGAAGAGCCACAGACTTTTCCTCACAACTAGAAAAGCAACTACAAGAAATGAATCGTTCGATAAGAGGACAACTGAATGTAGCCAGTGATAAAATGAAAACTCGTTATAACATGGCAGCAACAGTGTGGGTTTTGAAAAAGAAGAGCAGGTTTGGTTGTACAAACCAAAGTGTCACCATGGTCACTCACCTAAACTTCAAACTAACTGGGAAGGACCTTGCACTGTGGAGAAGAGAACCAACGGTGTTGTCTATTGGATTCAACAGGAAGGTCAGTGAAAATTCAAGGCCGTCCACCTAGATCGCCTAGCCAAGTATTACTGCAGATATGGTTTGGGGTCAATCCACATCAAATCAACCAATGATGGATGCTACCAAAATTTATTTATTTATAATTGTTTACACAAAGTTTTACTATATTCAGAGAGTTGAAAACAAGCATTCATTCATTTTAGATGTTCAGTTTTTTTTGAGTGGCCATTTTGTATAGGTGCGTTAGCCTATTTCGCACTTTACAAAGGTTTGCTGTAAACTCCGTAGCTCCTTTATTTTTGAAGATATTGATTTCAAACAAAAACTATTTTAAAGAGAATTAAATACTTACTTCTTACTTCTTGGAGCGGACTTCCAGGGTCAAGTGACCCCGATGGTCCGATGTCCATGGTATACCACAGCAGCGAGTGCCCAAAAGCGCTTGTTCCTGAGAATCTGGTCCAGGCCACCATTCTCTCCCATCACAGCCCTCAGGGTCTCCCTGGCTGGATTCTGTACGGAGCATCTGAGCAGAATGTGCTCAAGAGTTTCCTCCTCCGTCTGGCATCTCTCACAGGTTGGGGAATCTCTCAAGTTGAATCGGTGCAGGTAATGTCCGGTGACAATGTGGCCAATTCTGGCCCTTGCTGCAAAAGTAGACGTGAGCTGGTTGGTCCTCGTCCTGCCCCTGGATAGCTGCTTGTCAGTGAACCAAACGCCAGCAGTTGCTTTCCTTGAGGAAGCCCCGTAGAATGCCATAAAGAGAATTAAATGTACAACATTTTATGTCCAGTGCACATTTGAGCCTTCTGCACTACAATACCTTAAAAAAATGGTTGAAAGTTAAAGTTTTAAAAACACACACTGTCATTTTAGAAATTAAAAATTTTATAGAAAAAACTAAGACTCATCTTTAATTTTTTTTCTACGTATAGGCTTCGTAGTACACTACTTCCTAAAAACGTTTGATACCTGAGAGTCTTATCCTTTTTTTTTAATGGGTCTTCAAACATTGTGATTTTTCTAAAATCGGCTATATTCAACCTGAAATATCTCAAAAGGGACACGCTTGAAAAATTTCAAATTTTCAAAAAACAATCTTTATTTGTGTAGCAATAAGTGGTTAAAATTTGATCACTGAGACTTTATAGTTTTTGAGTTATGTTTTTTTTTTATGTGGTGAAATTCGGTTTATTAGCAACTAAACTAAAACTTGAAACTTATGGTTCATTCTAACAACTAAACTATATGTCAGGTATTAAAACAACAATAAAAGGACTTTCAGTTCAATTGTGCCTGCTGTTTTATTGTAATAATATTTTACTGGGACAAACTAATTCTTACTCATGTTTTGAAGGGAATAATTTTTAAAAAATAAACGCTGTTTGTCTTGTTTAGTTTTTGAGCTTATGCAATTTATACAGTAGTCTCCTATTTAGCTTACTGTTTAACCAAAATTCAAAAGAATACAACAAAAAATCACCTTTTTACTCTCTGGGAGTTGAGCAATACACATTCCACTCAAGTCTCAACTTGTAGCTCACGCAGTAGGTACTGTAGCTGACAATGCATTCAAGTCTGAACTTGTAGACTCCCCACCATCCAACCAACTACTGCATTAGTGATCACTGTGAAAGCAACTGTGGTAGAGTTAACTTGTGGAATATTTTGTGCCATGATTGTGTGTTTTTATGATTGTGCTTTATTATTATGATGGAGTGTTCTTTAGGATTATTCACTGGTGAGTTATGTCATAAACCTGATTATCACACTTTTTCTAAAGAACTATCTAAATTAAGTGATTTGAGTGAGAGAGAACAATTGTTATTAGAACTTAAGAGTGTCAAGTAAACTTGAAACAATTTGTAACTATCATAAAATTAAATATCTTAACAAATACCATCATATTTTTGGAAGAAACTTTAGTGATCCATTAAGTATTCATAAGAAATCTATCAGAAATGGTTTAAGAGAAATTCGTTTTGAACATTTACAAAAAAATAAGAATCTTTCCATCAATTTAGTCCCTGGCAAATCACTGTGCCCTACATGTAATAAAAAAATATTTGGCGTGGAAGAAAAAACAAGTGATATTGATGTAGATTTTCAACCTGAAACTGAACATGAAAAATCCTTAGTTGGAGAGGATACCAGTTTAATTGAAATAGATACAGTTTGTGAATCATTACATTTGTCCCCTGCTTCCAAATTAATAAAGCTCAGTAAAACAAAACGTCAGTCAGCATTAAAAACCAAAGAAGAAAAAATAAGTTCAGCTATCAAAAGGAAGTTGGAATCTTCTTTCAATGAGAGTTTTGCAGATGGAGAGGGGAAAAATGAAACAAGTGGAGAAGAACTATCACGTGAATACAGCAAACTTATTGAACAATTAAAAGAAAAATGTAAAGTAGCTAAAAAAGAGGAAAAAATAAAGATCATCAGTCTTTTACCTAGCTCTTGGTCTAAACAAAGGATATGTGATGAATTTAATGTAACAGACTGCCTTGTACGGTTAACACGAAACTTAATGAAATTTCAAGGTGTGTTGCCAGATATAAAAAAGAAGGATGGCAACAGATTAAGATGAAAAGGATGGCAAAGATGAAGTTGTTAGTGACGTCATTAAATTTTATGAAGAAGATGAAAATAGCCAACTGTGTCCTGGAAAAAAAGACTGCGTATCATTGGGTGGTCAAGTTTACAAACAAAAGAGACTAATTTTGTATTCTTTAAATGAACTATTTGTTAGTTTGAAACAACAGTATCCTGATCATAAAATCGGTAGGTCAGCTTTTTGCTCTTTAAGGCCTAAATGGTGTGTATCACCTGGATCAGCTGGTACACATAATGTGTGCGTATGTAAGTACCACCAAAATGTAAAACTTATGGTAGAAGGAGCAAAATTGAACACAGATTACAAAGATTTAATAGATGTGCTGGTTTGTGACTCTCAAAGTAGTGATTGTATGCTTGATGAATGTCAGTTCTGTCCAGGAAAGGATTTCCTCCTTGAACGTTTAGGCAGTGAAACTGATGATTTTCCTGATGATGTCACTTTTAAACAATGGGTTCGTACTGATCGAGCAGAGCTTATCACTCAGGTCATGCCAATTGACAAATTTCTCCAGGACTTAGTTGAAAAATTGTTAGCATTGAAAAAACATCACTTCGTTTCTAAAGCTCAGTCTAATTACTTGAAAGAGCTGAAAGAAAACTTATCAGAAGATATTTGTATAACTCTATATGATTTTGCAGAGAATTTCACTTTCGTGATACACGACGAAATTCAGAGTTTTCACTGGTCCAATCCTCAAGCAAACAAACACAAAATCCCTTATGTGTTTTATTATAAGAAAAATGATGATGATAAGATTTGCTGTAAGAGTTTGTGTGATCAGTGACAACTTGGACCACAATACTGCTTCTGTACACTTTTCAAAAATACTTAGTTGAAAAAGTTAAGAAAGTAGCACCAGCAGTAAAAAAAACTGTGTACTTTAGTGATGGTGCCAGCAGCCAATACAAGAATAAAAAAAAAACTTTACCAACATTTGTCACCATAAAACTGACTTTGGTCTTGATGTTGAGTGGAATTTTTTTGCTTCCTCACATGGGAAAACGCGTGTGATGGAATCGGTGACACCACAAAAAGAGGGGTGACCAAGGCAAGCCTGCAGCGACCATATAGCAATCAAATTTTAACAGCTGAGGAAATGTACAGGTTTTGCCTTGAGAATGTATCAGGCATTCATTTTATTTATGTACAATCAGAACAAGTGGAATCTAACAGCATGAAATTACAGAGGAGATTTGATTCTTGTAAGCAAATTTCACAGACAAGATCATTTCGTAGATTTGTACCTCTAACTCAAACAAAATTCAGATGTTATGTATACTCACAGTCAGAAGAGTTTACTGATTGCAGCAATACAGAAATTCCAGAAGAAAGTGCATTTTCATTGAAAATACAAGATACAGAAGCTTGCATTTACGACAAGAACTGGTGGATCGGGATAACTGAAGAAACAAGTGAGGAAAACAACGATCTTTTTATTCACTTTTTTCATCCACATGGCCCCAGAACGTCTTTCCAAATCTCTAAAGATGACAAAGTTTGGGTGCCAATTAGTAAGGTCCTAAGGAAACTAACACCAACAGAGTTCACAACTGCTACAAACTATGTACAGAAATCAGTCAACTTTTTTCATCAATGACATTTTAAGAAGATAAAAAGAGAAGGATTAATAGTTGTTTGTGTTTTTGCTTAAAGTGTGAACTGTATAAATAAAAAAATATACTAGGATAATGTTACTAATGTATTATTTAGAATTACAACACAGTTTTTATAATATTTGCACATCGCACCACTTCTTGTGATTTCAGTACTTAAAAAAGTTATAACTCAAAAACTAGTAAAGTCTCAGTGATCAAATTTTAACCACTTGTTATTACACAAATAAAGATTGTTTTGTGAAAATTTGAGATTTTTCAAGTGTGTCCCTTTTGAGATATTTCAGGTTGAATATAGTCGATTTTAGAAAAATCGCAATGTTTGAAGACCCATAAAAAAAAGGATGAGACTCTCAGGTATCAAACGTTTTTAGGAAGTAGTATACTATGAACCATATACGTAGAAAAAAAAAATTAAAGGCGAGTCTTAGTTTTTTCTTGAAAATTTTTAATTTCAAATTGACAATTTGCGTTTTTAAAACTTTAACTTTCAACAATTTTTTTAAGGTATTTGTACAGGGTTCACACTGAAATTTTGAGTTTGATTTCCCTGACTCTCCATGACCAAATCCGCAAATTTTCCCTGACCAGTGTATGCGTTATTTTTTGCGTACAATACCAATTTTTCAATATATAAATTACCTATTAAACATTATTGTAGCCTATTTACTCAGTTTAAAATATTAGTTTTAGTGAAATTTATTTTTATTTGTAAGCATGAAACATTCATACATTATCTTATTGAAAATTTACTTTAGTATGCTTAACATTATAATCATCCACCATCAAGGATGAATTTAAATAAATATTTATTTTTTTTAGTAATCGGCCTCCACCTTCCCCATAGCCGTCTAATGCACTCCTTTTTATTTTTTCCAAAAAGTAAACAGTTGTATTTATACAAAAAACAATATCAAAATTAATTAGCTTAAATTAAAAAATTATAATAAATATACATTATTAGGTTAAAATATCACAAAAAACTGCATAAAAAATCTAAAGGAAACATACAAAGCAACAAAGAGATTGTATTATTCTTTAAAAATAAAACACTCTTTAATACAGGTAACCTAAAATTCCATACCTAATTTTAATAGATACATGAATACAAATTCAATTATCATAGCCTAGGTAAATAAAGTCGACTGTGATCATAAAAGTTCTAAATGGGGAGATTTAGCCTAACTTTTTCTTATCAAGAATCTGAATTTTTGATTTTATACTGTCTTCTTCGATCAAAGCTTGCAGTTTTAACATCTTTCTCTGCTCTTCAAGTTTCTTGATCTCTATGGATAATTTTCTTTTTTCAACCTTTTTCTTCTCTTCTTCTTTTTGGTTCTGTTTTGACTCTTTGAGATGTTCTTCATATCTCCTATGGGCAGCTCTTACATTGGTCAACATTGTTTGAGTGATAGGAACTTTAAGAATACTTTCATAATATCTTATAGCATTTTCCACTGTTCTTTGAGCAAAAAGACTATGTTCTTGCAAATTCTCCACTAATTTACAGAAAACCCTCCTTCTACTGTTGCATTTCCATGCGAAAATATCAGTCCTAATTTAATAATTTGCCACAATTCTGAATAACATTGATTCCCAAGTAATAAAGAAGAAAAAAATCATTAAGTCTCTTGGAAGAAAAATCACCATCCAAAAATACTTTGAATTGTAAGTGAAGGGTAGTAGAACGAGCTTCACTGCAAAGTTGAGTGTATTGTGCTTTTGCTTTCTCAGCAACAGAATCTGTGATTCGGTTATTGGTGTACAATGCCTCTAGCAATAAACCAAATCTTTGTTTCCCTAGCTCTGGCTGATGAAAAATTATACTAGGATCCAATGATGAAAGCCCTTGGACAGGCTTGTACTTCAGAGGACATCTTTCTAATAGCTTTTCTGTCATTTTTAATAGCACAGTCTGGCATTCAAGTTTGAATTTTAGGATATCACTTTCTTTTGAAGTGGCTTCTTTGAGAAGTTTTTCTGTATGAAATCCGAGATCAATACTTTTTACATCACGCAAATTTTCTTTGTCATGTAAATCTAATGAAAAAAGCTTAGTTGTTGTAGTAGGCATTTTACTGGATTTAAGAAATCTCTCCATAAAATTTTGTACGAGACTTTGCAAATCTGTGAACAGGAATGAACCAAGTGGGTCTGAGGTTTGGAACTTTCGTAAAAATGGTTCACATTCCAAGGAAAGCATTTTAAAAAAAGCCAGTTTGGATTTCAGAAATATATCTTTGGTTTGAACAAACACTTTTTAATGGTTTTGTATTGAGATATTTTTGGCTGTCAACAAATTTCTTTATATCATCAAAAATACTTAAAACTCTGTCAATAGAAGGCACATTTTCAAGCCATTTGGTTGTACAGTGTTTTAAAGGAAAAATAGATTTTCCAGTAAGTTCAATGAAGTCAGCACGGCGGGCTGGTGAATCATTAAAGATGTAATAAACATCTCGCAAAAAGCTATTCACTTCCCACTTTGCCGTCTGTAACCCAGTTTTTATCACACCATTGACAACAAACACCAATATTAATTAGATGTTTTCCATCTGGATTTTCTTCTTTGATCTTTTCATCCAATTTTTTAAAAAACTCAAATTTACATTGGGACCGTCCATTGACACTTGGAGAATGTTCTTAGGCTGTAATGGAGTTATTCCTGCAATGAAATTGTCTAGAAGGTCTTGTGCTGTGGCTCTATCCAAAAAAACACTATTAAAATATTCAGTACGCACTCTACTTCTATTGACATCAAAAAACTTTACAAATATGTCCATCTGTCCTTTTTGAATGATCTTATTCAAAGATTCATCGAAAGAAACGACAAAATCATCACACTGACATAATCGGTCTTTCATTTCATTAGAAAAATAGGGAGCAAGTCCATGGTTAATAAGGTATTTACATTTGCTTGGCCCCATTTTAAAACTTGAAGCTACTACACTATCCAGAAACATTAATTTAAATGTTTCTCCTATATCTGCACATGAGTTTAAAGACATTTATTTAGTTTTTAAGAGTGAACAATTATTTTTAGTCATAGTGAAACTATATTCTTTCAAAACAATTACAGTTTAAAATATAAACTATAGGTACATACATATTCAGGTCCATTACAGAGCAGCAAAGAATTCATGCAGTTCTTCATGAAACTTGGATCATCTTCATACGTTTTGTGTGACTGGTCATAGTAAAAAAATTTCCCTGACTTTCTGAAAAATATACTTAATTTCCCTGACTTTCGGCATATCTTAGAATGTTCCCTGACTTATTTTGATTTCCCTGACCTTCCCTGACTTTCCAGGCCAGTATGAACCTTGTACTGCAGTAGGCTCACATGTGCACTAGACATAAAATGTTGTACATTTAATTCTCTTTAAAATGGTTTTTGTTTGACATCAATATCTTCAAAAATAAAGGAACTACAGAGTTTACCGCAAACCTTTGTAAAGTGTAAAATAGGCTAACACACCTATACAAAATGGCCACTCAAAAAAAAAATGAACATCTAAAAAATGAATGAATGCTTGTTTTCTACTCACTGAATATAGTACAACTTTGTGTAAACAAAATTAAAAAATAAATTCTGTCAGCAACCTTTTAATCTGAAATTGGGTGATTTCAAATGGATTGACCCTTTGCCAGTTCAGGATGAACAGGCTTAAGGAGGGGAACGTGTTATGAAATTACACAATGCTCTCGACAAGTCAGCAGGTGCAGTTATGTAAAAGTTCTACACGTTTCTCGGCTAGCCAAGCAGATCCAGTCTCTGTCAAAAGCATGTACTAAGCTACATTCCAGTCTGTTCGAGTACTCTTAACTACACAAATTATGCTGGCACGCCACCCACCAAAAAAAATGGAAAATTATTCTGAAACATCTTAGGACCTATATACGCAACCAGCAGCTTAGAAGTTAGTTACACCTGGGAAGATTGTACAGTGTGGATCAAGTGGTTGTGGAAAGTGATTACTATGTTATAATTAGTGTGGAACTGCAGAACTCTAATAGTAGACAGTATTATTGTGAATGGACAAATTCAACTTGAATTACTGTATAAGAGTATCTTGTTATTTGTGACTCATTAAAGCTGGTAATTAGTGATTTCACTGGTGTCTGTACTTTGTTTCCACTGTACCGTATGACAATCCATGAGACCGTCGTAACAATATATAATATTTAATAACAGTACATAATTTATATTAATAACATAAATTTATTAAACTTAATCTACTTAATACAAATTTTAAACACCCTCACCTCTATCAATGCACATTCGCACACACAGGTAATATAACATACTACACTATCACATAAATCAAATATTTTATTTTCACTTTACTCACTAACGTATATAGACATATTTAAACTATAACACTCTCACATAATTGTGATGCTTTTAAGTTCACCATTTTCAGAATGTCTGAAAGTGAATTTCCAGGACCACATTCAAAAGTCTGAGGAAACTGTTCACCTTCTGGTCTTTCATACAAAATATGCAATATCTGTTCCCACTTGATAGGTTTATAAAGCTGTTTTGGCAGCTGCTTCATAATATGTTGTGCATTTTTGTATCTTTTTCCATCTACAGTTGAATGTACCGCAATCAGTGGATCATTTAATTTAGCTTTACTCAGTGCCTTACGAAATGGTTCAAATGCTGGTTTCATCAGTTGTGAGTAGTAAGCTCCTGTGACAGGCAACCATCGTATACTTCCCAACTTGAATTCCTTTCTGTTCTCTTCTATATATTTCAGACACTATAAACATATAATATAATATTAATTGTATTAAGTTATAATAAAATTAATTAACATATTTACAGATATCTACACATATCTAGACACTGCCTTATTCAACTTATATAAAGATCAAATTGTGCCAACCACAGTACACAACAGGTAACATGAGGTGGTTGCGCAGTAGCATGCCATGTCAGTGATGTCACTGGTGCAACTATCGACCGCTAACTGCTCCTTTGTATACAGTGTTTTTCAGCTTATTGTTCAGTTTATCTTGTGTGTAGTGTTTATTTTGTTAACCAAATATACTGTAACTCACCGTCTATGGCCTTTCTGTGATGTTGTTATTTCGTTTACATGTTTCGAGGCACTTGCCTCATCATCAGAACTTTATAAAACTAATGCATGTCATCAATGTTGACATGTGTCAAAATATTAGAACACAATACGGCACTGAACTATATACAAAACTTGTTTTAAAAATGAGCACGTCAATGTTAGATGTGCGTTGCAAGACAACACGCGCCGTACTGACGAAATCTAGGTTTTATCTCGACTATATCGCATAGCGGTATCGTACAGTATATTTGATTTATATTGTAATTGGTCGTTCAACACGTGTGGCTTGGTACTGGCGTCGTTATATGCTTTATAAATCTCATATTCTTCAAGGGCGTTCAAATAACGCCCTTTATTGCAGAAATGAAGGGGTATTAGATTCAAGCTAAAATCCGTGTAACTGTGATTATTGTCTATAAGGTGCCTGGCGAAATTTGACTTGATGTTGTCAAAGTTGTAAACTTGTGTAGGGGGTCTATGCTCAGAAAATCTTTTCAAAAAACCACGACCCGTCTGGCCCACATAAAAAGCCTAACAGTCGTTGCAGACTAGCTTATAAACTCCTGTTTTATTTTCAAGACTGGTATGTTCACGGCTGCGGAGATTATTTAAGATGTTATTACTGGTCTTATAGGAAACAACTATGTTGTTGACTTTATTAATGGTTGACTTAAAAATTCCTGGCATGAAATGCGTATAAGGTGCCGTAATGTACTTGCGTGCCTTTGTTTCGAGGTTCTCATTTCTATTATTTATATCTTTATTTTTAATAGCGTTATTCTTCTTTTTCTTTTGTTTTTTTTTTAAATATTATCTATTATTTTTTCGTTGTACCCGTTGTTAAATGTAATGGCTTTAATGGTGTTTAATTCTTCGATGTATTCCTCGATGCCAAGGGGTATAGACAATAGGTGATGTATCATGCTATGGAATGCAGCTAATTTCTGTGAAATGGGGTGGAACGATGAGGCATGTATGATAGCGTCAGTCATCGTGGGCTTCCTAAATATATTAAAACGTAGTTTTTTAGTAACAATGTCCTTAGTTACTGTCAAATCCAGAAAATGTAATTGACCTCTATCTTCATTCTCCAAAGTAAACTGTATTTTGTTATTAATGCCATTCAAGTAATTGTGGAGATTGTCAATTTGACGATTTGTGCCTTTATACACCATAAAAGTGTCGTCGACATATCTACCATAGAACACCACATTGTAATTACGTGTAGGGTTTGTAAACAAGAAAGAATTTTCAAAGCAATTTAAGTACACCTCCGCGAGAATACTAGAGAGTGGGGAACCCATTGCCAACCCCTCCAGCTGTCTGAAAAACTGTTTGTTATGTGTGAAGTAATTCTGGTCCAAAATCACTGTCCCAACAATTCTAATATTTCATTTATGCAATTAGCATCCAGTTTATTGGTGTTGACAAGGTTAGTTCTTAATAGACGTAAGGTTTCACTCACCGGTACATTTGTGTACAAGTTCACAATGTCAAAAGAAATAAGTTTATAGTGGGGTTCAATCATCAGGTCTTTCACTTTTTCAACGAAATCACAACTATTAATCAAACTTCGATTATTATTCAAATGTAGATTGTGTTTTAATATACTCACTAATTTTCTTGCTGCTTTGAAACCGGGTGCAGTGGTAAAATTTACTAATGGTCTAATAGGAATCCCCTCCTTGTGGAGCTTTGGCAGACCTGATAAAACAGGCGCTTTAGAATTAATTGGTTTTAAAGATCGTCTAGTACGCTCATCAAAGAGATGTGTACACATATTTAAGCTATGATTAAGATGTTTTACATATAAATCCATGGGGTCAGAGGTTAGCAGGGTGATATTATTATTTGCAATGAAATCGCGTATTTTATCGTCATAATCATTCTTATTTATAATAACCAGGGTGTTACCATTATCTGCCTTAGTGACAAGGGTTTGATCGTCAGATAGTTTTTTCTTTAATGTTTTTAAAATCCTACGTTCGGCATTATAATTGATCATAGAAGGAATAGGAGAAAGTACGTTATTAAGTTGGTTACGTATAATTTTGTTAAATTTGTTATTTCTTATGAACCGTGCTTCATCCTGTTCTTTTTGTTCATTAATAGCTTTAATCACAGTTTCACCACTAGCAACTTCAGTTAGAATGTGCCTTATGTTGAAGTTCGGCTTATGTAATGGGAGATTGTATTTTAATCCTTTATTTAAAAGATTTTCTTCATCAGTATTTAATTCAATCGAAGTCAAATTACATAGTCGTGTATGGAATACGTGTTTACAACTAGCATTACTGGTTTTAGGTATTACTGGATTTGACAGTAACTAAGGACATTGTTACTAAAAAACTACGTTTTAATATATTTAGGAAGCCCACGATGACTGACGCTATCATACATGCCTCATCGTTCCACCCCATTTCTCAGAAATTAGCTGCATTCCATAGCATGATACATTGCCTATTGTCTATACCCCTTGGCATCGAGGAATACATCGAAGAATTTAACACCATTAAAGCCATTGCATTTAACAACGGGTACAACGAAAAAATAATAGATATTTAAAAAAAAACAAAAGAAAAAGAAGAATAACGCTATTAAAAATAAAGATATAAATAATAGAAATGAGAACCTCGAAACAAAGGCACGCAAGTACATTACGGCACCTTATACGCATTTCATGCCAGGAATTTTTAAGTCCCCGACCATTAATAAAGTCAACAACATAGTTGTTTCCTATAAGACCAGTAATAACATCTTAAATAATCTCTGCAGCCGTGAACATACCAGTCTTGAAAATAAAACAGGAGTTTATAAGCTAGTCTGCAACGACTGTGAGGCTTTTTATGTGGGCCAGACGGGTCGGGGTTTTTTGAAAAGATTTTCTGAGCATAGACCCCCTACACGAGTTTACAACTTTGACAACATCAAGTCAAATTTCGCCAGGCACCTTATAGACAATAATCACAGTTACACGGATTTTAGCTCGAATCTAATACGCTTTCACTTCTGCAATAAAGGGCGTTATTTGAACGCCCTTGAAGAATATGAGATTTATAAAGCATATAACGATGCCAGTACCAAGCCACATGTGTTGAACGACCAATTACAATATAAATCAAATATACTGTACGATACCGCTATGCGATATAGTCGAGATAAAACCTAGATTTCGTCAGTACGGCGCGTGTTGTCTTGCAACGCACATCTAACATTGACGTGCTCATTTTTAAAACAAGTTTTGTATATAGTTCAGTGCCATATTGTGTTTTAATATTTTGACACGTCATCATTGATGACATGCATTAGTTTTATAAAGTTCTGATGATGAGGCAAGTGCCTTGAAACTTGTAAACGAAATAACAACATCACAGAAAGGCCATAGACGGTGAGTTACAGTATATTTGGTTAACAAACACGTGGCTTGGGACTATAATAGAAGTTATTCCATTTAAATTAAAAAGTTTATTTTGTGCTTCAGTGTTGTGTTTTGAATTTTAGTTGGCTTGTTCTGGCATTGCCGTGTGTAGTAATAATGAAAGACATTCTAAACATTAAACAATTTTATTTCACCGCTTTCCAAAAGATAAACACATGCAAACCACGTGGATCCAAGCTTATAAATTTTCAGAGAATTTCTGCATCAATTATGCTCGCATGTGCTCTGATCATTTTGAACTTGATCTAAGAGCGGAAATTCTATATTTAAAATCAACAAAACTAAAATCAATGCCAGTTCTGCACATTAAAATCAAATCGATTGTCTTTGTAACAAATGCAGAAAGGCATGCTAGAGTTCAAAAACAGGAATCTGAAAAACTTGTAGAAAGCCTTCCTAATGTTCTGAAGAGTGATGAAAAATATTGTTACAACATTACAGAAGAATCTACGTGTTTATCGAATGTTCCAGAGGAATCCGGCTGAATGTTGTGGCGTACGTGATTTCAACATGCGCTCGAGAGACTTTTCTGGACGTCACCAGCCCCGCAATCAATTGCGTCCTAGTGTAGAGCTGGTGGGTAGTGTTTTCTAGTACACGCCTATTATCGAACATTCTGGAACCTCAGCGGGGTATAAATACACGTACTCGGTGACGTTCAGTTTCAGTTATGAGTTGTGAATTATTGGAGTGTGGTTTGTAGTATTGTGGCTAAGTATTACGTGTTTTATAATTGTGTGAGACTATTGTAATACAATTGTGTTTTATATCAGTTAACATTTTTATAGTGTGAACAATTTTTAATTGATTTGTTGTAAGAGACTGTCTTGTTAATTACAAACCGTTTAATTGTGATAATTAAAGCTGGTGATTAGTGACATAATTGGTATCTTGTATTTTGTTTTCCACTGTACCATACGACGTTCAGTAGACCGTTGTAACAATATAATGAATCTAGCATAGAAAAGTAAGAGTATTCTAATGCTACGTGAACCCAATACCAGTATAAATAATATTTCAGAAGTGGTACAAAATATGAGTGAGTCAGAAGAGCTGTATGCTTTGAAAAAAGAAAATTTATTTTTAAAAGAGCAAAATTAGAAGTTGGCGAAGGAATTAACTTCTGTGAGAAAAGAAATAATTTTTCTGAAAGACAAATTGAACAAATTTGAGTCTCTGTTTTTGAGCTGCCGATAAAAAATTGTTACCAAAGGAATATGTGCAAACTGGTTGTCTCAGGACATTTCTAAAGCAGTTACTATAAGGTGCACATCCAACAAAGCACTGAACTTTGTGTGTGATATTTTGAAATATCTACACCCTAGTAAAATTATAATAAACACCGCCTTACCCAGACTTACAAACTTTGAGAAAGATGTGATTTTATGCTTTGATGAAATGAAAGTCAAATAAGATCTCTCCGACAACCCAGTGTTGAGGACATAATTCAAGGCCATATAGAGATGATCAAGTTCTTGTTACTTCTAGTTTAGTTGGCACGTGGAAACAACCAATATATTATGGTTTCAAGAAATCACTGAATAAGGAACTTTCTTATGTAAAGTAGTAGAGTTTTATTTATTAAAGTAGTAGAGTCAATGGGATTTCGGGTGCATGGATTTGTTTGTGATGACTTGGGACCATCAAACTGGAAACTTTTATCAGAAATTGGTGTAACACAAGATAATACAAGTGCACAAAATCCTTTTGCAGATGACCGCCTTTGGACTTTTTCTGATGTCCTTCATATTATGTTAAAACTTTTCTTCAGAAACCATTTATTAGTGGGACATATCAGCTTTCTAATGGTCACTTTGTAAAAAATCGGTATGGAGAGGAGAACCATACATGACTTCCATGTTGTAAGATTTATGTTTAAAATAATTTACTTGAATTCGGTTCGGTAATTTCTAAAAAAAATATCGTCCACCCTCAAACTAATTTCACTATTTATAGATATTTTTGTAATTATGGGGTAGTCGTTTAATATAATGTTATTTTCAGTCACTTTATCCATAAAAATTAGGTAGGCTTACTTTATTCTTATAAAAAAAACGAACTATGCATATAATCATCCCTCCTCAGAAGTGCTCCGAAGTCACTCACGGACCCTGAGCATCTTGCAGAGGGTTCATTCCCTAAAGACGAAAAGTCTGTCTATGAACCGTTCCTCTGTAAACACGTGCAGTTACACTGCCCAGCGATCCACAGGAAGCAAATCGATAACAAAAGCGTGCAAATGTAAGAAAATAAACATGAGTGAGGCCAGAAATAACGCGAATTTTGTGTGTGTGTTGCCTGCCTTTTTATTGCGGTAATCATAATAATAAAATGGAAACGTAAACATTCGATAATTGAGATATGGTTGCCTGCCACGAACGATATATTTTCTCTCATACATGATTTTAAAATGAAAAAATATAAAATTTTGTTAAAGTGAAATGAAATGTTTCCATAGAAACTACTTCTTTGTTGTCAATAATGTATTACACATATAAAACTTATAAAATTTACTTTCTCCATCATCAACTACCATTTTAATTTATAGAAAATTACCCCCTTTCCCTTCAACTACCCTTTTCATCTATATAGATATTTCATCTACCTTTCTACAGTGGATTACTATGACCTTCTTTTAAGGATACTTTATTTATCAAAATTAAGCACTTTACTCTTGTTAAAACGTAAAACGTTGCAGGTAAACTACCCCTTCCCCTTAACCGATCTTGACCAAAAACAATAGGCCTCGAGTCCTCTACAATTCAGAACTGTATGCAAAAAATTAATTGATTCTAAATATAATTATTTAGAAACGGACACGTCATGGACAATGAAATCCAAGTATAATTGATTCTGTTTGAATTTGCGGCAGTTATCGTTTGACATAGAAAATACAATCAGAATCTGTCATTATCTCGAACACGATTTTTTTCACCATGATCATACTTCCATTTCCTTATGGAACATGGAAGTAAAAAGGAAGTTTTTGTGAACTTATAAACTCACAACAAGGGGCCTGAAATTTACTCCTAACTATCTCCTTGTAACAGACATAGAAGGACAAAACGTCCATAAGGCTGCAGAATTGCTGTCAGGTACTGTGGCTGCAGCTATAGGATACCTTCTCCCAGGACAAGATCACATAGTACAATTTGTACAGACTGTTAATGCTGGATTCAATGTGTTAAATTCGAGAATGGCATATTTTCCTACTAATAAAATGAAAGGTACCTACAGACCCTGTTTAGAGGAACAGGATGAAGCTATAAATTGACATCATAATTTATGTTTGTCCATGAGTGTGATAGAAAGTCTTGTTTACTCCCTTTTCAATACGCCTTGTTACATCTATCTGTAGCCTTCAAGCGTTTACAAAGAATTACAATTCAAAGCAGTGGCGGCTCGTCAGGTGAAGCGCTGCTTCACCTAAAATAACTGGTTCAGTATGTTTCTTTTTACACAAAATTATTTTCAATTTTGTGTTTAAAAATATTTTTTTAAATTAAATTTCGTCTGTATAATAATTAAAATAACATTTACACGCCATGGAAATAGGTTACAGAAGCTGGACATCGCTGCGATCGTAAGCCTACTGGTGGCGGAAAGCGCTGAGACCGTAGAAGCAGCTTTCTGCAACTTGTATACTGCATCAGTTAATACGTCACTAACAATGCTTGGTTTATGACGGTTGCCATGACAACGTAAAGTCGTACTCAGCGTTCCCCCACCCACGTGAAGCAGTCTCGCTGTGCTATTTCTCAGTTGTGTACGTATACAGTGCTTTACCTATCCAGCGCGTTTGTTTTGTTCATTGTATTTGATCGTGTGTGAAGTTTTTACAGAATGATTCCTTCATATGACCCAGTATGTGTTTTATTAGAAACACTATTTTCAAGATGGAATAATGATGATAAGAAGAACTTTTAAGCTGTTAAAAACCTATGCCTATATTGAAAGTAAATAAAGTTGCAAAAATAAAGGGCAAGGTGTACAATCGCAACTTTAAACAAAATTGGTATTCAACGTTCGAGTGGTTGCGTGGCAGTTATTATTTAAATAAACTTTTTTGTATGCCCTGCTTAATTATTAATGTTAAATCAAGTGCGTGGAATAAGAACGGCTTTGATGATTTCGGTAACGTTACTCGTGCTCTTTCCAAACATGAAGGTTCTTCTGAGCACATGCTTTGTGCATTGAGTTTTTCAAAACTAAAGAAAAATTTAAGTACTATCGAGGATGCTTTGAAGGAAAATTCTAGGTTGTATATTAAACACTTCAATGACAACGTTCGGCTTAACAGACATTTCATGCATCTTCCTATTCGTGCAGTTCTTTACTTGGGTAAACAAGAATTAGCATTTCGCGGTCACCACGAAGAGTTATCATCTATTAATCGCGGAAATTTTAAAGAACTGCTAGAAACCTTCGTATCGATAAGCCCTGTAAATATTCAAGAACACTATAAAAAAATCTTACCCGTCTTTGCCGGCAATTCTAAGACTATTCGGAATGAAATAATTGACTGCATTTCACAATATATTGATGAGCACTTCGCAAAGGAAATAGAAGATAGTACATTTTATTCAATTCAACGTTCGGCTTAACAGACAATGTCCACAAATCTCAATGTAGCATCATAATTAGATACGTTATTCCCGGAGGAAAGCTGGTGGAAAGATTTTTGGGATTTTATGATGTTAGTTCCAGTCGGACTGCCGACACACTGTTTCACGTTGTGTTATAGTCCCTCGAAAAATTTGACTATAAATCAAAACTTATTCCCCAGTGTTTTGATGGTCAGGGGAATTAAATTGTCTTCAGGCAAAAATCAAAGAAGTAGTGCCACAAGCGGTTTTTGTTCACTGCATGGCGCATCGGTTGAATCTAGTGCTACAACAAAGCTGCAACATCATTTCGCAATGTCGGATATTTTTTGCAACTGTTAACGGTTTACCGTCTTTTTTCCACAGTTCTGCTAGGCGAACTTACGCAGTAGACACAGCCGTTGGAAGACGAATCCCTACTTCCGTTATTACGCGATGGAAGTCTAATTCCAAAATTGTGAATAGCCTACTATATATAACGAATGGGATTCATTAAAAGAAGTATTCACTAAAATTGTGAACGATTCAAATTATGATCAAACATCAATTAGGCAGAGTGATGGCTTCTTAAATAAATTTAATGATTTTGAATTTACGCTTTAGTTGTCGTTTTTAACGATATTTTTGGAGCCACGGATGCTCTCTTCGATGTGCTACAAAAGAATCATTTGACATTAATTTCTGTATCTCGCAAGTTAAAAATACGCAAACATTCATAAATAGCAAAAGAACTGATGATGCATTTATGAAAACTTTCGATTTAGCTGCTTCAAAAACAACAGTTCCAACTGAATACCATGAATGGCAGAAAAGAATTACACTCACACGAGATCAACTTTTTGAAAAATACAAAATTCTGTATTATGAAATTTTAGATAACCTTTCAGTACAAATAGCCACACGTTTTAATGATATGGAAAAGCTTCAGTTTGTTACATTAATGGATACTTCAAAGTTCGTAATGTATTTTGAAAACTTTCCCACGGATGCATTAAGTAACTTAAAGATGTGCTACCCTAATCTGTTTACCGATTTCCAAAGACTGAAAAACGAATTACAGCTTATTTATGAGGATAAGCAATACAGACAAATGGAAACACTAAATTTTATGGAACTTTTAGCTGTCAACAGGAACATCTTTAAAGAAGCTTACAAACTGTTTTGTTTAATAGTAACTATTCCATCCAAAAGCGTTTCCGTAGAATGAAGTTTTTCTTGTTTAAAAAGAATAAAATCATACCTGCGCAATACAATGACAGAGGACAGACTTACTAACTTATCAAAAATTTCCATAGAAAAGGAACTGTTAAACGAATTAATTAATGTACAACCATTTTATGACGACATTATCAACAAGTTTGCATATTTGAAAGAGAGGAGAATTGACCTTGTGTTCAAGAAATAAAATGCAAGCCTGTAAGTACTTACTATTTTTAACTACTTTATTTGTAAATTTTATTAACATACTTTTCTTTTGTCTCCATATGTTATTCATGATTCCAAAACAGGAAGAAACATATTCACATAAATGATTGGGGGGGGGGGACTGCCACCGGTTCTGCTTCACCAATCCTCGAATCCACGAGCCGCCACTGATTCAAAGTATATGGGTTTTTGATGTCTGCTACATCCAACCAAGATCTTTCGGAACCCTACTTTTCTCAAATTAGAAGCCTGACAGAATTTTATGATCATCCATTTACAACAGAATTAAGTGAAAGAATTATGTCTTCTTCGGAGCAGAAACGCCGCTGTTAAATACCAACTGAGAACTGCTAACATGATGACTTCATTATACTAAGTGCCAACGGTAATTTATGGATATGATACCGGCAATACAGTTAATTCAGCTTCCAGCAAAAATTACGAGACCAAAAGCATACAGCCAGAAGAGGAAGAATGTGCATCCGCCACTGACACACAGTTTATTATTAAAACTGTATGAACTGAATGTAACTGTGGAGCACAGTCAGTTGTAAAGGAAAAACTGATTTATTGAAGACGTTAGCAGGTTTTCAGGCTTACTGAGTCAATAAAAAAAATATCACAAGTTTCAAATATCACTATCCAATGAGTAGGTAAGTACCTGAGTAAACAAGATTGGCTTTCAACTATATCAAGGGAAGTCCTTATGAACCCAAGTGATGAACAGTTAAGAACTGTGTTTAAAACAGAAGAAGATTTTATAGAATTGCATGGCACCTGTGGCTTGAACAAGGCAAGTAATGTAATGAAAACTTCACTGAACATACATAAATAGAAATACAATAGTGTAGGAGTTGTGATTTCATGTTACGTCATAATGTGAACATTCATCAGGATAAAGTCAATAAATAAGTAGATTATATAACACATTTATAATCTTTAAAAATATATAGCATCAAGGCAACTGATTGTGGAGAAAAAGGCCAAGAAATTAAATGAACAGCAGTCATTTTTCAGGTACGTTAAATAATAAATCATTAATTAAATATTAATGATAATGGGTTATTTTGATATTCATGTTACATATGTTTTAAATTATTTATTCTTTGCATTGAATGAAGCGACCAGTGAGACATTAGTGCAGACTACGTGTCATGAAGTGAGAGTGATGGGGGAATGTGCACGTGATACCTACCTAAATACTGTAGTGCCAACAATACCACTTCCCTGCTGTAATTTGTAGGCTGAATTATGATTTATTAAATTTTTCTGAATAAAATTATTCTGAACAGCAGTACAAAATGTGTATTCTAAAACAAAATGTCAACTTGATTTGTTATAGAGAGAGAGAGTGTGTAACAATTAAGTCTTTCACAAATTTAATCATGTTTTTATTTGCAGATATGATTTGACTTGATTTCAACTAACCTTCTGTTTATTAAAGAAAACAATGTAATGCTCAACTTTTAAATAGCAACAAATGGGTCTTCCAAATATCATGTAATCAAGTGCTGCAGCAGCCCAAATGTAATTCAGACTTCCTCTAATGAGATGTGCAGTGCAATGTTGCAGCTCCACAAAACTGGGTAGGTTTGACACAGAACTCAAACTATCTATCTATCATATTAGTTCCTAGACCACAGAAGAAGTGTAACTAAAGCATCATTTCAAATAATTTTTAGTGTTAATCTTAAATATTTTAGTGAAAGTTAGTAAAGTGAGAAGGATTGTGTATGTGGGCACGCACGCGCGCATTTACAAGTTTATATATTCTTATGCCAAAGTAAGTAGTAGTAAATAAACATTATAATTTATAGAACTGTTTTCAGGTAACTACAGGCTGACCGACCATCTTTAAAATTTATTATCACTCTAGTATTAGAAATTTCATACTAATCTGAATTATTACACACCTCTATATGTCCAGAGATAACTTTACAGTGAGGAAATAAATAATTACTAACAGCACATTCAGGCTTTTCAATGCCTTTTGCAGCAGCACTCTCTTTAGCTTGTAAGCATACTGCTCCAAGTTTTGCGTCAGGTCCAAACAAAACTGTCATCATTCCACCTGATGTCTGTTCACTTGCCCACTGCATAGCTTCTCCACGTACTTGCGCTAACCTTACAGCTGAAATAACTACATTTATTAATACTAATGTAAATTTCAAGAAGAATCAACTTATTTATCTTAATCAATTACAAAGTTAAATTACAAAAGTACTAAGTACTGAGAACAAAAAATGTATGAGTACAAAATGTAAAGTGTTACTTGAAAACACAATATATACAATACTGTAGCTTACTGTTTACTGAGTCTTCATTTTCCTGTTTACATTTACAAACTACTGAGATTTCCTAATTACAACTCTGAGTCTCACTTTAAATCTCGGTAACAGATTTCTCAAATGCACAATAAATGAAACAAATGCATAGCAAAACCCAGACACATAACAAATGACTGTTCATTTACAATACCAGTAAACATGTAATTATGTTTCCTCATATCTCTTATTTACCCCGCAAGTTGGGAGAAAAACGCGATAATACAGCAACAAAAATATTTCATCAATAATGAAATAATACCAGGGCGAGTAATTTTTATTAATCTGTATAACATAAGGTCAACCAGGCAGGCGCACACATTTGTAATATGTGTACTTGTGTACCGTAATGATTTAAAACATGTGTATACACATGTGTAACAATTTGTGTACACATTTCAAACAATGTTGATACACAGTTAATATTTTCCTTGTTTTAAGTACCTCAGAGTGTTATCAAGAATTTTTTGTATTTTTGTTCAATACCATGAACTGATGTTACAGCAAAAAAGCCAATGTACTGGTGCAAAATACTAGTGAAGTTACTTAAAATTGATTAAGTGTGTTGTGATTAAGGGAAAGTCCTTTCAATGTTCCAGTAATTCAAAAAATGTTGCTACTTTTAAAACATTATAAAATGAAACTTGAATACTTTGGAAGGTTGTTAAATATAAGAACTTCCAGCATGACCATGGTTAACGTTCTTGTTTCCAATATCAGTCAGATAATTTGGGTTCAAGTATCATAAGTCTCTTCAGTGTCCACCTAGCACCATATGGCAAAGGTTACCAATGAAGCTTGCCTCTGTTAAAGCTTGAAACAAGCAAAAGCTAGCTCAGACAAAGATAAACAAAACTAAGGTAATCTAATGTATTAATGGAAACAAAACTAACTTTTTTGAAATACAGGAAACCATTTAATTTTGCTCAGTTAACTTTTATCTTTAAACTAAACTATTCAAGTGTGTAAGCACTATAACTGTGACACAAAAATAGAATCTCACGACAACAAAAATCAGGAGGCCTATCAAATTAAGAGACAACATCAAACCTTGAAATTTTAAAATTAAGGATTTTAAGTTCCAATAATAAAAAGTAAATGTCCATCACAGCATTCAACTGTTGTCAATCTGTTAAATGTTACACAGTTAAAAATAAATTAGCAAAAAACAGATCTGTCTTAACAAAAAAGTCCTTTAACCTATAGTAGTATAGTAGTAGTAAAGTAGTGATCTATAGTAATATATATATATATATATATATATATATATATATATCAGGAAGGCTGAAGATGGGAGAACAAGGCTTCCCAAAACATGTTCCAAATAAGGAGAAAACATCTTGAGGTAAAGTCTTTATAAATATTACGTATATATAATTACTATAGATAACTACATAACTACAAATAAACTTCAAATAAATATACTGCAAGTAGGTTTATTTTCACCTGACGCACGTTTCACAGAAATTATTCTGTATCTTCAGAGGTTTGTCTGAATTGTAATTTAATGTTTCGCTTTGAACATTATAAGCGAAACATTAAATTACAATTCAAACAAACTTCTGAAGATACAGAATAATTTCTGTCTGTGAAATGTGTGTCAGGTGAAAATAAACCTGTTTGGAGTGTGTTTATTTGAAGATATTACATGGGAGATCTGCAGGAAACTCAACGAGTTACTTACAAAGGAATTATATATATATATATATATATATATATATATATTACTGTAATACTTATAACTATTTTACCTCAAGATATCTCCCGAAACATGTTCCTAAAGGAAAAAATATATCTTGAGGTAAAATAGTTATAAGTATTACAGTATTATATACATCAAGAAACGGACTGTAGCAGAAAGTGATTGAAATATATATATATATATATATATATATATATATATATATATATATTTAATATTTATAATGAATTTACATCAAGATATTTTCTTCTTATTTCGAACATGTTTCGGGAAGCATTGTGTTCCCATCTTCAGCCTTCCTGATTTTGAGTCTAGTGAAGTACTTGTGGTTGGTTGTTATTGTGGTTTCTTGTTGGCCTCTGGTACAACCATCCACCACACAAGTACTTCACTAGACTCAACATCAGGAAGGCTGAAGATGGGAACACAATGCTTCTCGAAACGTGTTCCATATAAAGAGAAAATATCTTGAGGTAAGTTCATTATAAATATTAAATATATTATATACCGTACATCAAGAAACAGGCTGTAGCAAACAGTGTTTGAAAAAAAAAATATATATATTGTACTGCTGTTAAAATACACCATAGTACATAAGAGTAAAATAATAATTTTAGAAGAAGCCAATGTATAAAATTAATATTATTATGAACATATGTTAGGATTGTAAACAAAAAAACTGATTTGTGAGTCACAACCAACATAGAGGTAGACTCCAATATTATATAGAACAGCATTAAGAAATATGTGTTGACAATTATTATACGGTATTAAATTGGAAATAAACATTCAAATAAAATGAAAGAATAATAGAATAGGATTTTAAAATATACTAATTATATAGATACTGTAAAAAACAAATAAATGTAATTAATAATAATTAATAAAATTATATATGTTGTTAAGAGTCCTATGATGGAAAGATGTGACGAATGAAGTTAGGTATCTAAATGGCAAATTGTTAGATTTGAATTGTATTCAAATGAAAGAAAATTTGTTAGTTTAATTTTACATTTCAGAAGATACACATCAAAAAATCTAATTTTATATTTAAGAAGAGCCACATCAAAAAGTCTAATTTTATATGTAATAAGATACACATTAAAAGAGTTCAATTTTTATAAAAAGAGTTTAATTTTGTATTCAATAAAGGAAACCTTTAAAGGAAGGGAGTTAACATTGATATTGAATTTAATAAACATACGAGAGTATAAATCTATAACATTGAAAGAATCATAATTTGTATACAACTTAATAAACAACAATATTTCACGAAGTCTGAGTATATCATTTAGAGAACGCCGAACTAAAAGAAGAAGCCTGTACTGGAAGATAGTTTGAGTGTAAATACAATAAAATTCGATATTCCGAAGAACTATCAATTTAGTAATCATAGAAGAAAATATAATTCAACATTTAATCTAATAAGAAATCCCAGAGAAGGAACAGATCACGAAGCCTAGCATTACCTTTAAGATGATAAACATCAACTAGAATTGAACCCGTTGCAGTTGTGAAGAGTTCAGATTCAAGCTATTTACATTTATATGGTAGATATTCTTACCTTGTTATTTATTTAAAAAATTATACACTAACGTTATTTGGTATGGATTAAAGAAAAGATTAAATCATACACAGTATTAAATATTATAAATCACCTTAATAATTGTTAACCCTGAGCTTTCTTTTCATGTGCAGATAAAAAAAAAGTAATATCTGTAATTAAATATTTTATTTACAACACTTTTATATAAAATAACAGTACATTTAATGACGCAACCAACGTGTGGCATATAATAAATACAATATCTGCAAGAAATTACAGCACTATATATATATATATATATATATATATTACAACAATACAACTGTACATAAGTTGCATAATATATGTTGTATGTGTACAAATTTACATGTAATTTAATTTGTATAGCCCCACGTTCTTTGGGAGCCATATTATGCAACGATATAACGTTCTAAATATAATATAATTTACATTTGTGATGCTCCACGTTGGAAGCGATAATTAATATGCAACAATACGATATACATAAAATAGGCGTGACTGGTCTCACGTTCAAGATTGACAAATTATGTAACAAAATAGCATTTAAATTGGGTTTCAGGTGTATCTGCAATAAGAACTCTATGTAACTTGTAACGGTATTTCAAATTTATTTGATATTAATAAAATTGTGCACTTAGCACTTACTTCGACTTAAAACATTCGTTATTATTTGTTATTATGCCGTAAGGCTTATGCTATATACATCCTTACTGACTAAATATTCTATTCTACTAATTATTATATTAAAGAAAAATCTCATTTTCAGACTACTCAGTCAATTAATGTGTTTCAAAATATCAATATTTAAATATCTTTTTATATATTGTAATGTACTCAAAATATTAATAGTTATTGAATTTATCTTTTGTTTCTCAGTACTGATTTATATCAAACACTAATTGTTTTCATTTAAATTCTTTTAATAATATATATATACTTTCACTTATGAACTTACTATTGTCACTTCCCAAACGTTTCAAGATGCACATCTTGAAACGTTTGGGAAGTGACAATAGTAAGTTCATAAGTGAAATACATCTTAAAACGTTTGGGAAGTGACAATAGTAAATTCATAAGTGAAAGTATATATATATTATTAAATTAATAAGTGAACGAAGAGGATGCAACAACAAAATAATTTAAATTCTTTGTATTCGTTTTATTTCAATACTAATTTGAGCTCTTGTTACGTTAATCGTATTTCTAAAACATCTATGATTTTAATTCTACTTTAAAATAAACATTGGCTCTTACTTTTAAATAAAACAAGAATGTCTTTAATTGTCTTTGAGTTCATTGTTCGATTAAGAGATAAATAAGTTGTTTATCACCTTATTGTCGTCAATCATACTCGATCATTTGATCCATCTGTAGTCGTCCTCGTTTCGCACTCCAGCGTCCTCTTGTCCAGCGTCGACTCGCTCCTCTTGTCCAGCGTCAACTCGCCTCTTGTCCAGCGTCGACTCGCCTCTTGTCCAGCGTCGACTCGCCTCTTGTCCAGCGTCTACTCTCTCTTCTTGTCCAGTGTCGACTCTGTCTTCTGTCCAGCGTCGACTCGCTCTCTGGAACTTCTCCTCGTGCTGTTTCTGACGTCAATGGATCTTCTTATGTAATTTTGTTATTATTTAAAAACAGTTGGTTTGACAATCGAGTTACATAACTGTATGTAACTGGAAGGATGAAATTATTTACAAAAATTTAAATATTCTGTGTGGACGGGCAGAAGCTCCCGCTGCACCGTGGATGATTTAAGAAAGAAAACCACTGTAGCTTGTGTGTCCTATTTATACCCATGTCTTGGTCGACACCTACAGTGGTACGAAATCGACATGTCAGAAACTGTCTCTGGATTCAGTTCCCCCACTCTTT
The DNA here is from genome assembly GCA_034769895.1 of Magicicada septendecula. NCBI lineage: Eukaryota > Metazoa > Arthropoda > Insecta > Hemiptera > Cicadidae > Magicicada > Magicicada septendecula. The sequence goes on from CM068367.1 coordinate 639,925,086, forward strand.
GTCAATTTCGCTATTTCTTATATTTCTGTGAATTGCAGAGTCCTGTAAGTATACTCTTATACTTATCTTATAACTATTTTTACAACACATGTTCACTGTAATTTTGGACATTGCAACTTAACCCTTTCGATTTGTACACAGTTATTTCACTATTACACTCGTACGGTGTGGCACTTTCACATGGTTTTCGTACACAGTATTTAGTAAATTTTCTTACATTTTATTGTGTTTTTGGATTTTACTCTTTAATTATAGTTTATGAATAATTACGGAAAAACAGTAATTATGCAATTATTCATCTTGGGGTGGTGAACTCGCCTGCATAGACCTGCGTTCACACACACTAGCAAAATACTGGTGTACACACTTTCAGTTACATTTGTGTGTGTGTGCACGTCGATTCAGGTCGAAACACCTGTTCATATTTTTGTCTGAGCCAAGCTTGCAATCCCTGACATGCTTATTTCTAATATATTATTAATTATTTACAGTTTATTAGGTATATTTAAATTTTTATATTCAATGCTCAGTACATCACTTATTTGTACTGTCGCAATATATATATATATATATATATATATATATATATATATTACATTTAATATTTATATTTATATTTGAGTGCACTCAACATTGAAAATACACAAAAAACTAACACATACACCACAATCACACACAATAAAACCAACTTGAAATACCATAATCCAACAGGAAGCCACAATAGTCAACCAACAACACATATGTACTTCACCAGACAAAAAAACCGGAAGGCTGAGGATGGGTACAAGATAGTACCCGAAACATGTTCCAAATAGAAAAATAACATCTTGAGGTAAATTTATGTATAAATATTAAATGTATTATATACATCAAGAAACGGACTGTAGCAGAAAGTGATTGAAATATATATTCAATCACTTTCTGCTACAGTCCGTTTCTTTATGTATATAATACATTTATTACTTATAATGAATTTACCTCAAGATATTGTTTTCCTTATTAGGAACATGTAGATGGTACCCGAAACATGTTCCTAATAAGGAAAAAATTTTCTTGAGGTAAATTCATTATAAATAATAAATGTTATATATATATATATATATATATATATATATATAAAGCACTATATACATATATAACACATAACACTTATATATATATATATATGACGCTATATATATATATATATATAAATATTCTATATAAGTAACTCGATGTTTCTTGCAGTAATTATATAATTTGTGATGTTTTCAATTTGTTTCTTCTGAAAGTAGTATAGGTAATTTCGTATATTCTTTTTAACACCTGACGCACGTTTCACTGAAAAATATCAGTATCATCAGAGGTTTCTAAGTAAATTAATTTAATTAGAAACCTCTGATGATACTGATATTTTTCAGTGAAACGTGTGTCAGGTGTTAAAAAGAATATACGAAATTATACTACTTGCAGAAGAAACAAATTGAAAACATCACAAATTATATATATATATATATTTACCTGCTACAAACATCCACTGGACAGTGTAAAGAAAATAATAAATCAGTCAAAATATACGCCTATTCTATTAAAAGCAATATGAACTGTTATGAAAAATTCACTATTTTATCTTTACCTCTCTCAAAGGACATGGCATCTGCAAACAGTAATGCACTCAGCTCTCCAACTCCAAAACCTGCTGTAGCAACACAATTTGTTACACAACTTGGTCTTTCTTCTTTCAAACGTTCGACTGCTGCAATTGAGCACACTAACACTGCTACCTGTGCTTGCGAAGGTTTATCTAGTTCAGACTTTGGACCTTGTAAACATAATTTTAATACATTGAACTGTACAACCTCACTAGCACATTCAAAAATGTCTCTCACTGAAGGAAACTTCATCAAGTCTTTTCCCATTCCTACAAACTGACTTCCTTCTCCAGGGAACAGTAGAACTGATGTTTCTCTAGGATTTGTCTTTGGTCGTAAAGCATAAGCTGCTTGTGATCTCGGAACACCACCCTCGGGATATGGTGTTGTAGCCCACTGGTTATCTGTATCTTCAGAACGCTGATCTTGAAAAGTAGCTGCACCCTCTAGAAGTTCTTTAGCACTCATCCTAAGTACACTACTCTTTACATTACGGTCACCCTCATTCTCAGTCTCGTGATTACTGTTATCGCTTGCTCTTTGTTTAAATCTAACCAATTTTGTACAGTCATGATGAAAATTTTGTGAAAACCTCAAATTTTCTCCATTGAATAGTTGATAAAGAACTGGCTGTTTTATGGCAACTCGAACAAAATTAGTTAAACACTGTCTTGAGTGGGTAAAATTAATCACCGGTGAATACATTCTGAATACCTCGTTATAATTAACCTAAACGCTATGGAACTACACTTTTTTTCCTGATTACTGTTTTGTATTTATCTTAAGGTCGTCAACTACATATAGCACATACTGAACGAACTTAATGAAATACTGAACGAACAAAATGACATCAACAAACTTACTGAACGAGATACACTATCATTTTTGCTGTTATCACATTAAATGGTTACAATCATATTCACTCACTTGCACTAATTACCACTTTATTTTGTTGTGAAAATTTTGCCATTCATTCTGGATTTGAACGTAATATTCAGTAAACAGTCAATCTCAAAATTCAGCACTACCACAAATGATTGAAAAACTGAACACACCACATAACCTCAAATTACTACACACGCGGTTCGTTAGAACCAAGGTTACTCTATAATAGAACTTAGAACGTTGCCTATATAAATCGTATAATATCGTGCGCAATGTAACTAGAATAATAAGGTAGGCCACTCCGGCCAATTACGCTCCCATTGGTTGCTTCGCTCTGACGTCACCTGGTGGAAGAAATACGCGCGAGTCTTGATTTACCATGCAATCTTACCTGAGACAATGTCCTACTTAGCATCTCTCTGCTGTTTACACGAAATATTAACAATAATTGTAATGAGCTATTCATATAGAAAAAGGATTAAACAACAAGATTAAATGGTTTGCGACAAAAAATAATGGTAAAATCTATTTCTACATTTAATAGAAAAGTAAGCAAGTCTGTCCACATATAACATTGACAAAATGGCACAAGATGTAAAATTAAGTCGGAAAGGAAGCGATATTATATATATATATAATACCAAAACCCACCCAAAGACCCAAAGATACCCAAAGATATTGGTGTTATATCTTTATATATATATAGATATAGCAGCCCATCAGTTTAACCAATACCCCATAGAAATTAGCTGTGATTGTAGAACATTTTTGATGCAGAATAATTCGCCATCAGATCGGTGTTCAACAATCGATGACGTTGAACTGATGCCCTAAATTGAAGAAAATATATACAAACGTTTATACAAGTAACAATTCACCCATCAATTCAAACTCGTTTTATACACTTTTACTCGTTATGTCTATGTATATATATAAATTTTGTATATATGAATCTACATAATTACACTCAGAATCTTGAGGGCTTATCTTAATATAAATAAGTCATTGTATATATGTATGTATGTATCTTCCACATCTCCTCCTAAACCACTGGACCGATTTCAACCAAACTTGGCACAAATATTTTACGCAACGAGAGAACCAACATAGGACAGGTGTTTTTTTTCGATACGATCCTTTGGGGGGGGGGGGGTCCTTTAGGGTCTAAAAAACTATTAGATCTGGTTACCATGGCAACCCAATAGAAGGCATAGGTAGAAGCCTCCTGCAAAGGGAATTGCGCGGGAGTCGTCCGACGGGCCTTCCCCGGAGTCCGTCCACGGAACCCGGGCAGTCTTAGGTCGGATCTCGCGAAAAACGGCCGGGCCAGAGTTCCAGCACCTCGCCCGGTATGTTGACGGCTTTTCGGGCTTCAGAGATCCTTCAGTACCCCGGGGAGGTCTCAGACAATATCCTAGCTCGGGAGTTCGACCGGCCTGGATGCCGGAAAAAACAGGCGGTGTCCCGGCATAGGTAGAAGCCTCTTGCGTAGGGAATAGTGCGGGAGTCGTCCGACGGGCCTTCCCCGGAGTCCGTCCGCGGAACCCGGGAAGTCTTAAGTCGGATCTCGCGAAAAACGGCCGGGCCAGAGTTACAGCGCCTCGCCTGGCATGTCGACGGCTTTTCCGGGTTTTGGAGAACCTTCCGTACCCCGGGGAGGTCTCTGACAACGTCTTAGCGCGGGAGTTCGACCGGCCTGGATGCCGGAAAAATCAGGCGGTGTCCCGGCATAGTAGAAGCCTCCCGCGTAGGGAATAGTGCGGGAGTCGTCCGACGGGCTTTCCCCGGAGTCCGTCCGCGGAACCCGGGAAGTCTTAAGTCGGATCTCGCGAACAACGGCCGGGCCAGAGTTACAGCGCCTCGCCTGGCATGTCGACGGCTTTTCCGGGCTTTGGAGAACCTTCCGTACCCCGGGGAGGTCTCTGACAACGTCTTAGCGCGGGAGTTCGACCGGCCTGGATGCCGGAAAAATCAGGCGGTGTCCCGGCATAGGTAGAAGCCTCCCGCGTAGGGAATAGTGCGGGAGTTGTCTGACGGGACTTCCCTGGAGTCCGTCCACGGAACTCGTGAAGTCTTAAGTCGGATCTCGCGAAAAACGACCGGGCCAGAGTTCTAGCGCCTCGCCTGGCATGTCGATGGCTTTTCCTGGCTTCGGAGAACCTCCCGTACCCCGGGGAGGTATCTGACAGAGTCCTAGCGCGGAAGTTCGACCGGCCTGGATGCCGGAAAAAGCAGGCGGTGTCCCGGCATAGGTGGAAGCCTGCCGCGTAGGGAATAGCGCGGGAGTCGTCCGACGGGCCTTCTCCGGAGTCCGTCCACGGAACCCGGGAAGTCCTACGACGGATCTCGCAAAACTGCCGGGCCAGAGTTCCAGCGCCTCGCCCGGCATGTCGACGGCTTTTTCGGGCTTCGGAGAACCTTCCGTACCCAGGGGAGGTCACTGACAATGTCCTAGCGCGGGAGTTCGACCTGCCTGGATGTCGGAAAATGCAGGCGGTGTCCCGGCATAGATAAAACCCTCCCGCGTAGGGAATAGCGCGGGAGTTGTCCGACGGGCCTTCCCCGGAGTCCGTCCACGAAACCCGTGGTGTCTTAGGTCGGATCTCGCTAAAAACGACCGGGCCAGAGTTCTAGCGCGTCGCCTGGCATGTCAAAGTCTTTTCCGGGCTTCGGAGAACCATCCGTACCAAGGGGAGGTCTCTGACAATGTCCTAGCGCGGGAGATCGACCGGCCTGGATGCCGGAAAAAGCAGGCGGTGTCCCGGCATAGGTAGAAGCCTCCCGGGTAGGGAATAGTGCGGTAGTCGCCTTACGGGCCTTCCCCGGAGTCCGTCCACGGAACCCGGGGAGTCTTGGGTCGGATCTAAGTACGGCCGGGCCAGAGTCCACGGTTCTTATAAATGAAGATATAGGTTATGATATCGAAGGTGGTGTATGCGTCTTAAGAAACTTCTTAATAGTGCGTGAATTCAGAGTTGTTTCAGTTTGAATTTAAAAGTGGATATGTTAAGATAGAAGTAAGTTATAAGCGAGTACAAAAAACAATGTTTTGATAGCGAATGTATTCAGATCGTAGTGTTCAGACAATATAAATGCGCTTGCTTCAGTTTGAATTTAAAAATTGATAAGCTGAAATCTATAGAGGTATTGTATTGTTAGAATAAGTTTGGGAGACACTAATTTAACTAATACCTTATTTCATCATTAATACACTGAATTATAAAATGACAGTTAAGTACGCAGCGTATGCAAGTATTGTAGAAATTTTATTGAAAACTAATTTAGTTCTTCGCCCTCTCCCAGAGTTAGAAATCGAGCAGGAGCATCATGCGCAACAGAATTCTTCTCCAGATATAAGAATAAAGTTTATGACATGTTCTTAAACAGGTGCGCTACAGAGTAGTCTATTCCTCCAGTGAGAATGTGAACGTAACAGTATAAGGAAGATTATACAATATAGAAGTAATATAACGTTAGAACAAGAACAGGTGCCTATGAGCCTTTGAATATATTATGAACCCGAGCAACGCTGGGTAAATCGGCTAGTATCTAGTAAATGCCACGATTTTTGTTTGTTTTCGCGTTGTCTTTACGCTAATTTTTTTTTAACGTTCTATACATAGCCTATCTAATACTGCATACATGTAAAATATATATAACATGTTGCATGTTGTCAAAATTACTAAAATACGTTACTAAAAGTGATTACTGTAACACATACGGGAACAAGGGTCTTTTCAAATATTTGTCTACAAACAACTCTCACAGCGTTCACGAGCCCGCCAAGCTCCCCCACCAACGTTCCCGCCAGTCCCTTCTCCTACAGGAGCGGTGTCAAGGAGGAGTGATGGGCACACCACTACACACTAGGGATGAGCATCGCCAGAAAACCATCGATGTTAACATCGTGAAGAGTACATCGATGTTAAAAAAACATCGGTATGAAAACATCGATGTTTTAAGATTTCAAACATCGATGTTTTTATGCCAATGTTGCAATTCAAATTAAAATCTATGCTTTTTACATGTTTGTAATAGTACAAATAATTGGGGATGAATAATAAATAAAAATAATTAAAGAGAAGAATAATATACCCCGCTCATTTACCTTATCAGAAGATTCTGAAAAACCAAATGCCCTTGGGTGACCACCACATTTTGACAGGCGGAATGTGGAAACCTCAACACTGTACCCGAGAAAACAATTTAAATACATCTAACTTCTCCGTATCAGAATTTCCAGGGCCGTTGACAAACTCGTTGAGAATAGGTTAGGTAAAGGCGAGGTGACGTTAAAATATTTAACTCACATTCATAATTAACTAAATCTGTTCATTATTATTTATTATTATAATGATTATAAAGTGTTTTGAACAAACATACATAAAACCACCCTTTAACAAAAACAGAAACCTCTTTACATCTATGTCAGGTTTGTTTACTCCTAGTGAAAGTTTAAATTAGTATTACCAAAGACAGATAGGCCTATAAATTCTCTTTTTTTTCTTTTAAACAGTAAAAGCTTAATAAAATCACAGTGTAAAGTAACACTGTTAATACTTTTAGATTCAATTTATTTTTTATAACAAATTATACAGGTACAGTAAAACCTCTCTAGTCCGACCCCCGGCTGGTCCGACCGCGGCTCAGGCACCGACTTGTTGATGACTCACCAGCTTGTTTACATACTTGTCAGTTGTTTTGCTGCCTCAGTGAGCCGGCATCTAGTGTCTAGTGCGCAGTGTTGCCAGGTCTTCCGAAATTTCGGAAGATCTTCCGATTTTTTTTAATGTTCCAGAAAATACGAAATTTGGTGTAAATATTCCGAAATTTTTCCTAGTCTCGTTTCAGTGCTATGTCGCATTTCTAGAGTTTTGTTTTTGCGTACGATAATACGTCAAATCTGGTCTTTCATTGCAACCGCAATTATAATTGCTTTCAATAAAAGTTTATAAGAGGTCTTGTCAAAAATTATAGTTCCTTCCTCCTGTCACAAACAATAATTATGACCACCCATACACAATGATGTAATAAGCATTTTGCAATATCTACATATATTGTATCATACTGCTATTCAAATAAGAGTGACTAATCGTTATAGTTTAGTCTCAAGCTGACAGAATCGCACTACATGACTGCACCTGAATAAACAGATACTGTAATGTCTAGCCTACACCAGGTCATAATAATAATAATACATTAATATTGTCTCTCCGGTTCTTTACGGATAGTTTACATCTGCTTGTTTTTTAACACACACACACACACACACACATTTCGCGTACGAGGCTGTTATTACTGTTACTTCTTGTGCTTATTAAGTGGTCTAGAAATATGAAATAAAGAAAGGTCAGTGTTATTGTTTGTTCTCAACTGGCCACACGTTATAGTACACTTCCACTATTATCTTACTAACTTTTGGTGTTATAATTCACCACACAGTACACAATTATTAAATGTTTTTCAAAAAATGTATCACTCAAACTTTACAGTTGTATTAATAATTTACAAGGCATGAACAACACCATCAGAACTAAACACATATGTCTTAAAATCACACTCGCTCTTCTAATCACTACAACACTCGCTGTGAACTGATTACTACTAAAAGCCAGCTGCTGCTTACAGAAATCACTTCACCTTCAAAAGTAGGTTCATTGGACAATGGTAGACAAAATTTTCCAAAAATATATATCAACTATACCATAACGAAGGCGAAGGCCAGTACACTGTTGGAGAGACAAACGCAGAGGAAAATGAAAACACGTTTTCAGTTTAGAACAACTTCGACAAAAATAAAACCTAATACATTACATGTAGAAAGAATAATGGATTTTTTCAATAGATTTTACACACTTAACAGTTTGTATTAGGAACTAGATCCTGTCTTTATTTTTTCTGTAAGAAACTGATGGCTTGTTTCACTATAAACATTATAGTAAACATTATATTTCCATATTTTTTTTAATGTTTTGTAGCTCAGTTGTTTTCTGTATAAGCTACGGGAAAATTCATAGCAGATGGCAGGATGTATCACATGTAATAAAATATAAAGATGATATTTCAGCTTTAAAAAAAAACAGTCATGTGATGTTATTATGTAATGTGATGTTTGACCTATACACCCAAGACAAATAAGTTAAAATCCATAGAGAACTAAGAATATTGATTTTCATATAATTTAATGCTATCTTGTGTTTTGCATATGGTTTTACTGTGGTTTAACTGTTAAGACCTGTAGAGATTTTTTTAAGAAAATGTACACAGTAAAACACCTATAGAGCTCCTTAACAGACCATAAAAAAGAGCTTTATATGGTGGTCAAATTTCTACGGATGGGGGGGACACATTCTTAACAAGGATTGACACCAAGCATCTTTCTTCACAGTGTCAAGTGGAAAGGGGCTTTCAGCTCATTTGACATTAAGTGATCAGAATATTTTAGAAATGTGACAACAATAAGCCAATGCGACCTAGATCCACTTCTGTTGCTGAAGGTCAGAGTGGCACTTGTTCACAGCAGAAAGAATACCCTATTATGACAAATTACTTTCGACGGCTACCTGCTATAGGAACCCTTTAAATTAAACATGAAAACTACTTTCAAATGAGCATGATACTTTAACCCAAACAAATTAGGTACCGGTATCTGTTGTTTTAACCAATTTGTAATTAACATTTTTTGACAGTCTAAAATAATCCAGACAGCAAGAACATAGGCCTACAGTATATGTTATTAAATTATTCTTTAAATTTATTAGGTTTCTAGAACTGTTATTTTTCCATATGCATTGTTTTGATTTTCAATCCCTGTCGTTGAGGTTTTACTGTATTTTCTAAAACCTTTCAGAAAACCGCTGTATTCTCATTCTCAGAACAGTAACCTATGTGTTGTTAGTAAAAATCATTAGTAAAAGTTGTGGTTAATTATGCATTTATTATGTATTAAATACTAGTCTACCGACTAATTAATACAGTACCATTTTTTATACAGAATCAGGCAAATTAAATTAACCTGTTTGAATCTGAGAGCCTGATGAAATCGAACAAAGCAAATTTTATACAACAGGTATGTGTAAGACAAAATTTCAAAGACAACCAGATCAACTAATAGTGTGTGTGTGCGCATGTCTGTCCGTATGGGTGGGGGGGTGAGACAGTTTGTTTTACATCAGCAAAATAATTACATTTCTTACATACAGTTTTACTTAAAAAGATAAGCATAATTATAATATTCCGAAAACCTAATTAATACAATATTACAATTTTAATTATTGATTGTATAATAATCCCTTAATTATGTTTATAAATAATTGTAGGAGTATTCATCAGATGTATACTGGAATTGGTACAGGTAGCCAGGGGTGCCCATCCCCCCAAGGCCTAATGCGCAAACCCCCCCCAAATGTCTCAGCACCCCCCCCCCCAATTGAAAAGTGCCCGCCGGTCTACAAGCTTAGCACACGCACACATTTTTACATTCACGATTTATTATTCACGTACCCTCTGACTCATTGACAGGCTGTTGCTGCTGGCTGCCAGGGTCAGTTTTCCAAATTCCAAAACAAAATTTACTACTAGTTGTACTGGTAGAGACATGTATGCCGCCAGTTCGTTAAAACAATCATAAAGATATGCAATTGCTTTAGTTTTTTACTAATAGCTTAGTTTGTTGCACAAACATGGTAAAAATTTCCATCAATGTTGGATTTAAAATGTTATTCTTGAAACCCCCCCCCCAAATTCTGAAAGTTATTATTACTGTATTGGAACTGAACACATTTGTCCATAAATTAGAGAATTATAACAGAATTACAAATACAGTATTAAAAACCCAAAATTGTGTTAAACCAATCAGTCATGTAACAGTGGTTATTATTTGTTATTTATATTGTTGTAAAATAATATTTAATGACTATATGGTCTATAGAGAATAGTATTTTGTATTGTTAAATTATTTAGACGTCGACATTTACACTCCTCCCCCTCTCACTCGCATGCTCTCTCACTCACTCTCTCCTTTACTATCTACCACTCCCTCTCACTCGCTGTCTCACGCAGTCTAAAACACATACATAAACCTCTCTCTCTCTCTCTCTCTCTCACACACACACACACACAGCAAGATACACAGGCTAGCGCGCACACACACAGACAGACACACAAATACATATACGAGTACACTTACACACACCCGCACAGATTTCGTAATCTCCACAACACGCTCTCTCACATTCCCCCAGTCTCATTCTCTCTCTCTCTTTCTCTAAATTAAGGATTTTATTATTATTTGTATTTAGTATTTTTAATATTATTTAACAATTATACATCACACTTAACTACAGAAATCACAGTTTCATTCACAAATTACAAGTGTGTGTGTGTGTGTGTGTGTGTGTGTGTGTGTGTGTGTGTGTGTGTGTGTGTGTGTGTGTGTGAGAGAGAGAGAGAGAGAGAGAGAGCGTGCACCTGTCAATGAGAAATAAAATAACTTGTTTCCAAGAAGTCTTAAAAGTAATTAAGTATTTCAGGTCTACTGCTGTTTTTTAAAGGGACCTGATGAATATGGTCTTATACATTTTTCAGAAGCCTGCAACTTTCACTTTGAAATTTTTTATTATGCATGTAATAGTGCCTTTGCACGTGCATCTTTAGCGAATAATCGTCTTTATTAAATCATGATTGCTCATTCGGTTGGGACGAACAAAGTTGATTAAATACAGCTGTAATTAAGAAAATGAAAATACGATTGTGAGACAGAAAGCTGAGCTGTAATGTTTATTTGGGGGTAAAGTAGTGAGATATTTTAGCGAAAATACAAAATCTGTATCCATATCCTCTGAATTTTGTATGTGTAGTAATTTGACAGAATTAATATGTCTCAACATTCATTTCAAATTTTGAAGCGCTTTCAAGAAATTTGTAAACTATGTTAACAAAAACTATATTTTGTTATCAGTTATATATTATATTTATGAATATGGTTAAATACAGAGATCTATGGAAATATACACACAATGAAAAGCTACGACTAAACTATTTGTCATTTAGGTATTATGGTTACAAATTTAACTAAAATACTAACTAGTAGCTCAGAACTTTTAATATTTATTTTATGATTGTCTGATCTACGGTTATGTTACTAATAACTTGTTAGTAAAATAGCAGAGTAGTTTGGTTTTTTAAATTTTTATGATAATATAAGAATTGTCTCATATTGGAATTTAACTAACTTAATAATAAATCTAATATCTTCAAATAAATACACAGCAAGTTTATTTTCACCTGACGCAAGTTTCACAGAAATTATTCTGTTTCTTCAGAGGTTTGTTTGAATTGTAATTGAATGTTCAATTGTAAGCGAAACATTCAATTGCAATTCAAACAATCCTCTGAAGATACAGAATAATTTCTGTTAAACGTGCGTCAGGTAAAAGTAAACCTACTTGTAATGTATTTATTTGAAGATATTATATGGAAGACCTGCAGGAAACTCACCGAGTTACTTACAAAGTATTATTAATAAATGTATTCCGTTCTGGTCGCTTACAAGTGCTATGATAATGTCTTAGTGGTATGACTTGTACAAATGTTTATAGGACCGCTAGCGAATTATATTACTACTACAGAGTTAGCAAACAGCGGATAGTCAGATATGCAGCCAAGTGTCTAATGAAGCATAGATAAGATCGGTGCTTAGAGCACCCTACCCATGAAATACGTGGTTTGATTTTTTGTAGAATTTCTATTGCTAACTGTAAGAAATTCCTAATACAGTCAACATAAAGCAGAGTACAAGTAGTGATGCTTACGCGTGATTTTACGTACTGTGAATTACGACAGATAATATTTGCTTTGATGCCTGTCATTCTTTTAACGGGAGAGTAATAAGTGGTATTGATCCCCTTTTACAATTTATCTCTGTACTATCAGTGAGAGCCGTCGCTCTTATTTATGCGAACTGGCAACTCGAAATCAAAGTGCCGGCCGCATTTGATTAAAGAAGTGGCGGCTCCTTGAATAAAGACGCCAAGTTTATATCAGCAGACACTGTAAAATTACATTAATGTTTATTGAATTGGTATGTGCATTTGTTTGTTAGCATTGGCACACCATAATCAACGCTTAGCACTGTCTCCGTTTCAACATCAGTCTTTTTTCGATTTCCCAAGAAAATGTATAGACATTGTTGAGCTAAATTTATTTCTATGCTGAGTTGTATCTGTGGTCTCTTCATACTTTAAAACCTGCCCGATAAGAAATTTTTATTCCTCGTTTGTTTTGACAAACAAGAACTATAATAAGCTTGTGTTGAAAAAAAAAACATGAAAGTGGTCTCGTCACGTTCCAGTGTTCAGTGTATTGTATTGTGAGTACACAAACAAAACGTCAGCACATTCTCGTACGATAGCCATACGCGCGCGCGCGCGCGCACACACACACACCATGCCAAAACTCACTCATAGCAAAAGGACACTTGTACCTTGTTTACTGCTGACAGCCTACATGAATTTTTTTCTCATTGTCGTGCGGGTCTTTGCTTAGTTTGCGTGGTATAACCATTACGCTTAATTTTCTTAAATTTTTTCCAACGAATAAGAGCAAATTTTTAAAATATTCTGAACATTACTGATTAATAAGCGCATTGTGTTTTACATATTTTTATTTATTATTTAATGTTGCATTAAATATAACAAAACCTTATATTGTAAAGTACAGACGAAGAACGTATTTTAGTGGAAAGGGTGCAATTATTTAAAATTATTATTTAGTTAGAGTGTCAATGACAACTATATTTTTTAGATAGTTTTGCGTATAATGAAGTCTGTACAGTTTTTGAATAATATAATAACAATTGTGTTTTTGTCCCCGTTGTTTAATTATTACAACGCTAATACAGAAAAATATTCTCATGATTGAAAACTCAGTGGTACAACGACAGTAGCTTGCCGGAAATCTACACTTTAGTTTATATTCTTTAAGTTATATGCGATTTTCAGATGAAGAGCGTAAAATTTTGTAACTAACTGGTGGTTTGGTGGTGCAATAACGACAATTTATTGAGAATGTTTAAAGTTATTTCAATGAAATGAGACACAAATTTATTAAGAATTCCTTTTATTTAATATTTCAATAAACTCAGAAACGAACTTTATTCCCACCAGTTTTGCGCTGTTAGTCGTCGGTGATAAAAGTAGCCTAGGTGGATGCGTCGTTCTTTAAAAGTATTTCTGTGTATACGACGTTCTTTGTATATGCCGTATCACCATCTTGGCATAGATCGAGTCTACACTGCAGTAGGCCTACTCTGTCAAAATCCCCTGAAAGTAAACACAGCACAGCTCTGGTTGATCAGGTTGCAGTTGTCGTTTAACGGACACTCAATAAATCGGGTTTGAGTCTCTAAAAATACTATTTTATTTTATTTATAAACTTATTATTTGCATTATTTCAATCCAATTAATTTTGCCAAATATATGGTTAGCAACTGAATACTCTTACATATAAATTTGCTGGGAATATTAAAAATATTTCCATCATGCTGTGTTTCCATCACAGGAAAAGTTCTGTTCCCCAATCGAAGTTTCCACTCCACAGATTGTAGTTCATTAGCACTGGCACACATATTTTATGTCAAATAGAGTATGGTTATAAAGGTCAAAGTTTTGTTTGTTTGTCCCGCCTTTTGGACTAACCTTAAGACCTGTCTGAAGTCTCCACTAAAAGTATCACTTTTCCATCCGCCTGAACTTTATTTTATAATGGATGTCTCGAAGTATACACCGAACTATACACTTTATTATGTTTCGAAGTAAATGATCCATACTGCTACTGCAGAGATCGTTGAGATCTCATCAATTAGAATAACTGACTCTTCGTGTGGAAATGTAGCTTTTCCTGACATATCCTTAATGGAGGAAACTGGAACAAGAAGACCAAATAACTAATGGAGTATAACTCCTGCATGCAGCCAAGAATTGCGCAGATTTGCATGTCCATTTTATTGCTAATGCTAAATGAGCCTGTTCCCTAACAATATTCAGAATATTTGCGAATAGGACATGCTACATTCTGCTGCGGCTTCTAAGAAGAACAGCTTCTCAATTGTCTCGCCTGCTATGGCCCACATAATTTTATTTACAACTAATTTCTGTTTTTCATTTAATTTGCTATGTATATTAGCACCATGACTGGCCTCTTCATTCACATTGCATACAGGTTTAATAAGCATTGGATTATTTAGTATTGGCAGGCCGATGCTATTACTACTCCAAACCATTAATTCTTAAAATGTAATATATATCCTGCAATGCTGCATTTCCTTCAACGGCTTGCGTATCGTCTACATTAGTGTTTTGATAATCGTTTACACTTGAAACAGTGATGTTGGTTTGTAGAAGTAGCATATTAATGAGAACAACTCTCGAAGTTGACACGACATGTACAGTATGTGCTCTGCATTTCCTCCCAACATTTGTGCCAATCTGTGTCAATTTCAAGTAACTCACATGCAAGAGCCGCTCCTTTGTATGGCTATAAGTTGCGTATGTACTGCTGTAGATGCGTGGACATCCGAATGATGTTCCTCCTTTAATATGAAGTAGTAACATACGTATATAAAATCTGTTATGATCATTTGGTGCGACGGCGTACATTCTCCCTATCATTTTGCAACCATCTCTATTTCCTGGAATCCACTTATTGTCAGTGAATCTGTAAAGTCCTGAAATGCCACTATACAGGAATTGACAAGCACAGGGATCGCATTGATTAAAATCAAACCATGATTTCATCAGTGTTGTGCGTTTTATTGCAGGTCCATGGATTGCATTCTCATCCCCTGCCGTAATACACATTATAATATCCATCTTGAAGCACAGCTAAGCGAACAATTGTATGTGACTGATCATGCATTTATTTTGAATGAAGGCACAGAATATCTGATGAGAGCTAAAGTATGGCACATTCGCGTATGTTATAGTTACAACATATCCAGTTAATGATCGTCACTGACGCATCTTACGAATTGCATACATGTTGAGTCACATTATTTATACTATAGGCTTACCATAATTTTTTCTTCTCAAACCGGGACACTTGTAAAATAATTTGTCATGCAATTTTGAAAATATCAAGTCTCAATTATTACGTAACTTTAAGCTTTCTACGCCTTAATTACACAATTAGGTCAACTTGGGTACATATTTTACAGAATACTAAAAGTGCGTTCACGCGTTCACAATCACATAGAATTACAATTACAAAATAGATACATATTTTATTATATGAGGAACAAAACTACCTTACGTTCTTACTGCAAAAACCTAGTTATCAGCTGGTTGAAACCATTCATATTTGTTGTTACTGGTGTGGACCTTTTTTAGAAACGGTTTGTCATTCTTAATTTTGTCATAAAATGTACTCGACAACGCGGCTGAGATTTTCCACAGAAATATTTCGATTCTTGAAATGCCGGAACAGTTGAACCCATTTATCTTGACAGTTCAAGTTATTGGTTTTCCAGTTGTCACAGTTTGAAGACCAAAATGCTTTGGCAACCACCACTTCATCAAACAGTTCAACCATTATTATGGCTGGTTTTCCAAGTGTTTCGTTGATTTTTTCACCAGCTATCTCAATTTCGGGCCATGTAATGGCATTGTTGTTTATCCACGTAAATGATTCTCCTCCACCAAAACTATTTTCCCACAGCTCAATATAGGAGAAACATCGGTCATAAAAATCTGAAAACTCTTATTATATTAATAGAATTGATACCACAATCCTCATCCTCAAGTTTCTTCAATAGTTTCTTAGCTTCTTGTTGTACAAATTTATTGTCGCGCTTTTCTTGAAGATTGTGTTTCAGATTTTCCAGTTAAATCACAATATCGGTTGCACTAGCTGCAGTTTTCTCCATAGCCAAGATTGTTTTATTAAACAAGGTAAGCTGTCCACGAACAAACCACAAATACATTTCTCCACTATCACTCTCAAAGAACTCTTTTATCATTTTCGGGCACTGTTCTTGGGATAAAAAGTAAGACTTAAGTCCTTCATACATGAGAAGTGTCTCTCAATAGCTGGAAGTAGGGAAAGGAACCGGGTGGTACCATGTTGTAGAACGTTTTTGTACTCAATGTGTACAAAGTCGCAGAACTCTTTTAATTCAGTCACTCGCACAGTATAAATGTAGAAATATTTGTATATTTTTACTACAAGAGCTTCTACTTCAATAGGTAGCACATCTACTGCAGTTTGTGGTGCTCATATAGTCCACAACTAATACCCAGAATATTTCTTGCCAATTCTTTCTTCAGTCGAACATAAACATTATTTACTTCTTTGCGTTTTACGCCTCCTAAATTTGTGTTGCAATTATCACCACAAAATCCAACGACTTTCTGTACTAAGTCATTTTTCTTTATAACTGACACTAAATAGTTTGCCAATATCTTGGAAATTTCACCAGGAACTGACTGAAATTCTAGAAGCTTAACTTTCACTCCTTGTTCTGGCACAAAGTACCGCACAATACAGGGGACAATCTTAATTGCTTTTCTGTTAGAAACATCGATTGTTAGTGTCACAAAATTTGATGTACTCAAATCGTCGTTGAGTTCTTTAACTGCCATTGGTGCAATCATGTTTATAGTGATAGCCTCACATTTCGTTCGGGCGAGACCAAACTTAGGTTCAAAGAACTTAGATATTAATTTTGAAGAACAATCTGCAGTTTTGAAAGTTAAATCGTGAGCAGTAGTGTGGAAAGCAAAAGTAGCTTCCTTAGCACCTATTAAAAGATCTTTGTCGACGGGATCGGCACTTTTAAAAAAATGACGAAATTGTTGAGGAACCAGCAATTGCAGTTAAACTAGCTTTATCCTTTGTACTTTTCAAATGTTCTTTTATGTCTGAACGCCCGCCGTGAGAAACTGAAAATTCAGACAAACAATGTTCACACTTTACTCTGATGATGATGATGACAAATTATTAGGCTACATCTACATGTTGCCACAAAAAGTCAAATTGGCAACACTGAGGCCAGCGGACCGTTCCATTTATTATGCGGTAATTC
This sequence comes from Magicicada septendecula, assembly GCA_034769895.1. NCBI lineage: Eukaryota > Metazoa > Arthropoda > Insecta > Hemiptera > Cicadidae > Magicicada > Magicicada septendecula. The sequence continues at coordinate 639,942,681 of CM068367.1, forward strand.
AATATTTTTTATATGGAATAACTTTTCAAACCGGGACAATTGACAAACTGGCCGGGACCCCGGGATCAGGTCGTCAAACCGGGACAATCCCGGTCAAACCGGTACGTATGGTAATCCTATTTATACATGTATTTATCGGTTTTCAATATTGATGTGAGCATTGTACTGTAGAATTAGGAAGCGATTGTAGAGAACGAATCACGATTGTCAAATGATATATTCCTTTTAGTTCAACAATTCCGTCATCTCGTCTCCGGTACTTTGGAAAACCATTGTTATTTTCAATAGTTTAATGTAAAAAGTTGCTCGGTTATTATGTGTACATATTCCATCAATCATGCAAGGAACATTAGGATTACGAGCTCTACAAGATCCATATATCATTCGAGATAACAATTTTATGAATCCTTGGAAAACTGACTGGGTCAGGTATTTCTCCGCACAAAATTTAGGATAAGCATGAGGTAGGCCTAGTGTATTAATCACGTTTCAGGGATTCAATAATAAATATGTGTAGGATAACAACTGCTCACAATGAGTGATTTTTTAGTAAATCATTTTTATCACTAGTTGAGTTTACAACAAACACTCCAGAAACCTATCACGACGATCGGCAGATTTTTCATTTTCAGCAAGTTAAGAAGTTATACCTGTCCATTTCGGATTGCAGGTCATGGTTAAAACCTGTCCAGTTTTCCAGATTTGCGTACTGTACGATCGCCATCAGATCCTGGTACCCAAGAGTCATTTTACGTAGTCTGCTCCTTCATGTTCGATAATCTCGGCCGTGTAGTGTGTAAGGATTATTAGCCAGAAAGCTGCCAGGATTGTGAGTAACGAAGTTGAAACTCTTCGTTTTCATTACGAACCAATACGTATGTCATATTCTGTAATAAGTTAAGTGTCATGTTAAGTAAGAAGGTTTGTAATCTATAATATGCTGATGACATAGTACTTCCAGATGCAAGCGAAGAAGAATTTCATTTATCCGCAGAATGAAAAGGCCAACAACGATGTAGTGTTAGATAATAAAGAAATATAAGACAAAGTAACGACTGTAGACAGATCAGATAATAAACTGCTAACCTACTCCGGACATGTAAGTTACAACAAATGAGTAGAGATTCCAAAAACACATGTTAGTGTAGAAACACAAGGAAGGAAGAATACCAGGCAGTCGAAGAAGTAGCAGCAGAGAGTATAGACTCGGAACTGAAAGGGGCCTTGAGACCACTGCGATAGGTGATTGGACATTGTACATCAGACAATAATGTCGTCTAATACGTATTTTATTTGTGTGTGTGTGTGTGTGTGTGTGTGTGTGAGAGAGAGAGAGAGAGAGAGAGAGAGAGAGAGAGAGAGAGAGAGAGAGAGAGAGAGAGAGAGAGAGAGAGAGAGTGAGTGTGTCTTATGAGGAGGGGGAGAAAGGAACGTTGAAAAACTCTTTTACGTTATGAATGCTTAAGCCTACAAATTGTTATTATTATTATTTTTATTTTTATTATGGTTTTACTATAAAATATTCATATTATTTTATATGATTTTCTGGAACACGTTGGTTGAAACGTAAAAACAGACAGCTGATAAATAAGAGTTGAGTTCAGACGTAGATGTGTATATATGTGTCAGCCAAATAGTAATATGTTTTGTGAACGTACACTTCTGTGTCATTAAAACGTTAAGAATGTTATTTGACCTTGAGTAAGTCAATAACTCGTGTTGACGGAAATGAGAAATCTTGTCTCTGTGCTGGAGACCTGTGGTGTTAATGCTGAATAGACACAACACATATCACTGTACATAGCAGTGGCTGACGTATATTAACCATTTCTGAGTTCGCGATACCACAACTCAGATTAAACTGTGCACAATGTTTGTAGAAAAGACGGACGTGTGTGACGTAGACGCCAGTTTGCAAAATGCATTATCCATTCCCGCCTCAGTCCGTAGGAAAGATTCATTCCCGCCAGAAATGTAATCACGTTTCGCGTTTATCTTGTCTCAGCCAAATAAACATTACTATGCGTTTACCGTGTTCCAGTGTCCTTCATATTTCATAAACACTTGAGAAATTTTATTGTTTCTTACAGAGGCAACCTTAGAGGTGTCCGGCAGGTGTAAATGTACATAACCTCCTTGGCTCGTTCTTTAATAAAAATAAGGGAAAGAAATAGAACAAATAAGGAGAGAGAGAGAGAGAGAGAGAGAGAGAGAGAGAGAGAGAGAGAGAGAGAGAGAGAGAGAGAGAGAGAGAGAGAGTGAGAGGGGGTGAGAGAGAGAGAGAGAGAAGTGAGCAAGAAAGTGAGACAGAGGTACACAGACAGAGAGGAGCTGTATACATTTTTACCATACTTCATTTAGTTTAGAAGTCACACGACATAATTTGTACAGAACATCAATTAAACGCGCGTCCAGAACATCGCAACCTATATATAATGCGACACAATATGTAACGTTTGTACAGTTCACATAAGTTTCTTTTTGATTACTACAGTATATTAATTTTTATAATATTTACTTGAGTACTTTATAATTTATAACAAATGTGTTCGATCGCGTTACAATAGTCTATTTAAGTACTAAGTAGGCCTGTAATGTGAGCGCCGATGTTGCTTGGTATAAGTCTATGTAGGCCGCATTAATTATGGCTACATGTAATTGTAATTTATTAAGTTTATTATTTTTAGTGTAGTTTTTTGTTTAACTTTATGTTGCTTTGGGATATTGTTTTGACGATGCGCTTTAGACCTACAATGAATTTGCATGTTTATTAGAACATTTTTATGTTAAACCTTTTTTATTTTACTAAATTTTATAGTCTACATTTGTTACTAATAAATGTATACAAACTATCTACCAGTAATATTATAATATGTAATTTCTTAATTTTGACTTAACAAATTTTCTTAAGACGTGTTTTCTTACAAAAATCTACACATTTGTATTTATTTATTAAGTACTGTACTTTGTTCACTGGATTGGCGGTCATTTTTGCTCTTTTGTCCCCTTTTAATTGTAAAGGAGAGGTGGCCGGCAATCTCCTTGCCCCGGCGCCATAAAGCCTAGCTACGCCACTGATGATACATACAGGTATTTTAAAATTCATTTTTGAGTGTATCTTTTTTTGTGATGTACACAAATAATGTACAGCATAGTGCTTTCTCATTTCTTTGGGCCTTCCCTATTTTTGTAATTCTCATATCAGTATGTTATATCATCCACATTGGCCCCAATTGCCCCGGATAAGGAGTTCTTGCAACGTATTTTAAGTGAGTTAGCTTCAGTTCAATTAACATCTGTAGATTATACACAGCACAAAATTAGTATGTATAAAGCTAACAATTTATACTAAAACCTAACACTCTTTTAATACACATTTAATAACTATTTAGGCGGTTAGCATGCACGACACTGTCCACATATTTGGACAAATAAATAATTATTATCTTTGTAGCGATATCTCTATATGTTATATAAAAGAGGTATGAATAAAGCTGAGTTTGGTTAGTTTTCCGCATTCACGCCTGTTGCGACGTTTAACGGCGGTCCATAATGACTTGATCGATTGCGTATGTACCCCACACAGGATCTAAAAAATCCGGACCGCGACTGACCGTTTCGTACTACTACGGGATTATGGAGCACAGATTTAACGCGTAATAACGCTTTCAGTTTTGTAGCAGTACGGGGAGACAACGACCTTGTCAGCGCAAAACTTTGTGGTTGTATACTCACCACACAAGCAGACCCCGGGCTTTAAATGGGGCTGACTGGGCAAATGCCCAGGGCGCCTGTTCCAAGGGGGCGCCAATGAACGAAAAACAATACGCGTTAAGACTAACACAGTGGACAGTTGAGTGTTATTGTTAAAATTCTAGGAATGAAGGAAAAAACGTTCGAATGCACGCCGGCACGCGCCAAGGAATATGTAATGAATAATATTATATTACGCATAGTTTCCTCTGTGTGTGTGTGTGTGTGTGATGTTTGCATTATAGCCTTTTGCTTATATGTTTGACGTATAGCCTTTTGATAAAGGATCAGCGGCGGATGTCGCCTCATATCGTTACTCAATATCAGTTAATTGCAACTCTTACTGACAACAAACTTGTTTACACTACGATAAAAAAAAAAATTAATATAGTTGTTTCCTCTTTCATGTTTCCTGTCAGTATACGCTTTCAATGTTATCGCGTTTCCTTCGTTGTGCAAAAAATGTGTTCTCTTGGTAGTGAAAGTTACTAAGAGTAGTTATAATTATAGTTATAGTTATAATTATATAACTATAATTTCAGTTATTTCATCTCAGATAAAAACTGTCAAACGTTTATCTTCATTATAGTTTGTTGTTTCCCTAGTGTAATCTTTATAAATCACAACCGACGAATTTATCTTTTCGTCTAGGCTGATACGTCTGGCGTTGGTGACAAAGGAAATCACCTTCCATTTCAGATAAAGCTATATAGCCGCATGCTTTCGCCGCTTCCGCAAATGCGGAAAAGTTTTAGTTATTTGATAAACACAACAATGCAAACATTCCTAGTCGTCATTTGAAGGCAATCCCCGTATCTTTAGAGTAGGTCTAGTGTGCGTGAGTGTGTTCAGAATTAAAATAGGGAGGGGACGGCACTCATAAATACTGCACAGGGCGGCAGAAGCGCTGGGGCCGGCCCTGATGCCAACCGATGTGATCGTGTTCGATGAACTGGATTGTACTTAGTATTTGTGTATGTTTTTGTTTACGTACCGTATAGTCGTATTTTTTTTATTTGCCAGTAAAAATTAAAATCCGTTCATACACGACACACTATATTGCTATTAGCAGATTTGGCAGTTTTCTTTGTTAATGACTTGTGTTATTAACTCCAGTACTATAGTGTAAACTCGACCAAACTTCGTTTGTGTTTGTATTTTAGTGTTTAATAGTTGGTGCTGAGATATTTTGGTCTCGATAAAACACGAAATGAATAAAAAACTAAGTGGTGCTGAGAACAGGAAACGTGTTTTCAAAAGACAAAACGAGGAGGCACATTTTTTAAAAAAGGTTCCCAAAATTGGGTTATTTTTCACCCCTACAACTCAGCCGAGTACAAGTACAGCCTAGACACTGACTTTTTAGATGAAGACGAACCATCCATCATCCACCAATAAAAAACAAGTAGACCTAACCGATCATTCAAGTTACGACGAGGAAGACCTAAGCGACCATGATGCTGTAGGCTCAAATAAATCAATTACACCTTTGTTGAATAATACCGCAGATGCAGATGTTAATATCGAGCCTATTAGACCAGTAACTGATATCTTGAATGAACAACAGCCAGATTTATCTAAAAGCAGCTCCCAAACGCTAGGCCAACTACCTAAAACATTTATTCTACAAGATCCTGCTACTTGGAAAGTGGATTTATCTGCTGTTGTTGAGCATATTTTAGAAAATCCTCCCGAACAAGACTTAAATACGGATTTTTGAGGGTCTGAGCGCATTTACAAAAATGAAGTAAAGCGCACTTTATCAACTAATTTGTTTAAAGGCACGCTCCTAAACGGGGAAACCTTCGTAAGAAAGTGGCTGCTGTACTCCCAGTCTACAGGAAAGCTATTTTATGTTCCTTGTTGCTTATTTCAACAAAATATTAACAAAACACAATTTTCTTCTGGGTTTAACGATTGAAAACATGGCAGCGAGTTGATCAAACAACACGAGCAGTCGCCTAATCACAGATATAATATTCTTACTTACATAACAAGGCGAAAAAATCCATCAAAATAAAAACTTTTCTATCAAATCAGTATGTAGAAGAAGTAACATACTGGCAAAATGTGTTATCAATAATAGTTTCTGTTGTAAGATTTCTTTCATCACGAGACTTGCCTTTTCAGGGAGACAATGAACGTATTGAGTCTACCTCAAATGGCCTTTATCTGGGATGTTTGGAATTGATTAGTGAATATGATCCTTTCCTTTCACAGCATCTTTCAAAATATGCTAATAAAGGTTCAGGTCATGTGTCTTACTTATCAGCCCATTCCCGTGACGAATTTATTTACATTATGGCAAGTTGTGTTCTAGAAACAATTTCACAAGAAGTAAAGGATGCCAAGTACTACTCTCTCATTGTCGATTCGACTCCAGACTGCTCTCACACGGATCAATTAGCAGTAGTGCTTCGATACGTATCTTTGATGGAAGCAGAACCTAAAAAACGTTTATTTAAGCTCCTACCACGTGTTCGTCATTCATCTGAACAACTAGAAAAAGCTTTATTGAAATGTCTGACAGAATTGGGCTTAGAAATTAAAAACTGCATGGGGGCAAAGCTACGACAACGCATCTAATATGTCAGGCCCCTACAAAGGACTTCTAAGCCAGCCAGGATTAAGGGGGATAATAAATTTGCAGACTATGTGCCATGTGCTGCACACTCGCTTAACCTTGTAGGTTCTACAGCTGCCAAGTGTTGTACAGAAGTATTAATATTTTTCCTTTTGTACAAGAACTTTACAACTTTCTCTCGGCATCTACATACAGATGGGAGCTTTTGAAAACGCATCTTGAGAAAAACAAAACTCCAGTGGTCAAATCTTTGTCGGATAGCCGTTTGTCTGCAAGGGCGGAAGTAGTAAAAGCTCTAGTGAAAGGCTATAAAGAAATACAAAGTTGCCTTCAAGAAATATCTGAAGATCCAGGTGTTAAACCTGCTGTGAGTTTGGAAGCTCAAGGCATTGAATTAAAATTCCAAAATTTCCAAATCATTTTCTTATCACTTTTTTGGAATGATATTTTAGAACGTGTTGATAAATGTAATAATAACTTGCAAAAACACACGCTTGATCTTTTAGCAGGTTCCAAACAGCTACGAACCTTGAAACGTTTATAAAAGATAAAAGGGAAGAGTTTAACACGTATGAAAAAACTGCTATAGACGTTTTAGATTGCAAAACACCCACCTACAACAGGAATAGAAGACGGAAAATATTTGCAGATGAAACCCGTGGGGTTGAAAGCGATCTTGATGAAAGGACTGCATTTAGGGTTAACGTGTACAATACAATAATTGATTCCCTACTAGTAAACTTAGCAAGGAAGAGAGAATCGTATGATGCTTTGGTGGATGGATTTGAAACATTGACACTTCTGTTATCAGAAAGTTCAAATGAAGCGATAATAAAACAGCTACAAAGTTGACTCAGTTTTATGATGATGACATTAATGTAGATTTCCCAAATGAATGTTGCCACTTTAAAGCTTATATTGATTTGGAACAGATACAACGGATACCACAAATGTTTATGTTTACACGCATTAAACAGAACAACTTGGGTACCATCACATTTCCTAACTTGGAAATAGCCTTAAGGATCTTCCTCACCTTACCAATCACGAACTGTACTGCTGAAAGAGGATTTTCTGTACTGACAAGAGTGAAGAAATCGAAAAGGTCTACCCTTTCAGACAGAAAGCTCAACTCTAGTATTAATGTGCTGTGAGAGATACATCACCTTGAAAACAAATTTTACAGAAATCATTGATAGATTTGCTAAGCTGAAAGCTAGGAAAAAAACAATCATTTAACATTTTTTTGCTTCTAAAAAATCTTGAAGATGTGTTACTAGTATTTTGTGTTTTTTTTTCAACTATTGTAATTTTACATAATTAATTAAATGAAATAGATTTGCTAAACTGAATGCTAGGAAAAAATCTGTAACCTAATTTAAAAGTTTTGTATTTCTTAAATATTTTGAAGGTATATGACAGTTAGTTGTTTTGGGGTATTGAAATAATATGTATTTAATAGAATTAAATAAAACATTTTTAGTCATTAAAATTGGATGATTTTATTTTCTCCTTAAAATCTGGTGTGGGTGGTGGTGGGTGGGGGGCGTCTGAGTTAAGTCTTGCCCTGGGCGCCATTAACCTAAGCCCGGGCCTGCACATAAGTGTAGGTAAAAACTATAGTCCTAACTGTATCAAACAGTAATTTCGATTTTTGTGAACAAGTGCCCTTGCGCAATGCAATTTACGTGCGACAAACTTATTTTGTACACTGCCATCCATCTGTCAGAATTATTCTCGTGTGTATATAACATCGTTGAATGACCGCGATCGCACTGCTAATTGTGATAACGAATGTGCTTATTTTGCAAAAATCCAATGGAACTGGGATCTGTTGGGAATATGGCGAATTAATGTTAACTACGACACTGTTACACTGGAATAGTTAAACATAACTGATTTTGTATAAGATTCTGCATGTAATGTGTCGTATAACGTGTTACTTATGAAGCTGTTAATACTTTCTGGTTTACATTTAGGCAGAGAGAGTGAGTGAGAGAGAAAGACAGACATCGTGTGATAAGAAATACCGTTTATAGTACGATAGCCAAAACACAGGATGTTTACTGCAGGTGGCTTCTGAGAAAGTCCTTGAAAATAATGAACGAATAAGTCAGTGGTGGGGGGACCAAAGTGTATAAAATAATTATACAGCGCAATTCTACATCATTGACTCATCAATTCTTACACCTGAATACAGAGTAACAATTGGAGCGACCTGTTAAAGGTTTAGAATCTTCTGTTGCGCAATTGATGTGTATAACTGAAGAAAACTGTTGTGTTAGAATTGGAGGTTATTGTTATGAATGTATAAACAAAAAATGTGGTACTTTTCTTATGCGGTTTTTATCACTGAATCTGATGGTGGTAAAATAAAATGCCTCTGATAATTAGTACTTTTTATATAGTGGGGTCGAAAAAATTCAAGAATTGATGCCTCCTGTAACATGATGGTGAACTGATGGGAAGATACGTTTATATATATATAATTTTCTATTATTCGTTAATTTTATATTAATAGAATTATTTCGATTGTTATTAATTTACTTAGAAACCTATGATGATACTGATATTTTTCAGTGAAACGTGCGTCAGGTGTTAAAAAGAATATACGAAATTATACTACTTGCAGAAGAAACAAATTGAAAACATCACAAGTTATATATATATATATATATAATATGCCTGCGTGGGTGGGTGCGCGTACGTGCACACGCGTGCGCGCATGAATGCGTGTATACACATTTCTATGTAGTATAATATATTTGAAACAAGCTTCCAATTATTATAATTATAATCAATATCATAATCATTTTCTTTATCTACATTTTCATTGTTATAACGTTAAAAACTGAAGCTAGTACGTTTAGTTGTAAACATAAATACTTTTATCAACGAAATGAAAATTGTTATTTAGTTGATACATACCTTCATAGGTGACTTAAATTTTTGAAGACGAAGCTCAGGGTTCCCAACTTAGGGGTTTTCCCCCCCAAATTTAGGGGGTAAATAAGTGGGATGGGAATTTTTAAGAGTTTTATTTTTTTTAGGGGTATTTTTAGGGATTTTTTTACTCTTCATTATTTTTTTTTTTTTATTGAGAAAAATAAATATGTAAAAGTATAGGCCCTGAGACAATTCCAAACTAGCCAATGATATTTATTTGTTGACCTAGCGACTTAGCGACATCTATTACAAATATATTACAACTACTCTGTGGTGACTCGGTGACTGGTGGTTATTGTGCCTATGCTTACTGGAAATTCATATGTACGTTGATTGTTGTTTACTTGTTTAATTCAATTTCGTTATTGTACTGCTGTGTCGACAAGCAATTTGTTAATGATGCCTAAAGAAACTAAATATAAGAAGTACAGTCAGAAGTACACGAAGACTTGGGAAACAGATCCAGATTTAAAAGGTAACGAATTTTCATTGCATTTTTGTAATTTATAAATGATCAAGATAGACAGTATTAAATTCAATATTTATGATCTTTTACCATAGAATCATCGGCGTCATCGAATTACCGCAGTACCCGTTCTTCAATAAAATTCAAAAAAGGTATTTTATTTTATTTAGGTACATAACCTACAATCAATGTTATGACTATGCACGTTTTTTGGAGTGGATTCGTCTGCCAGTACAGGATGTTGGTGATGTTTTATTTTTTCAGGTTTTTTTTAAAGATTGTTTGGTGTCTGTTGTGGACATATATGCATACACATATAGATATACATATTCATATACATATACTCTAAAATATTTATAAAAAATTGTGTGGTGTTGGTATTGTCATGATTGAATATTTTCCTATTTGCTGTGATTTACTATACTTATATCTGTATAGGTACTGAAGTCATGTGTCGTTACTTAAAATTTATTTTCTTATTGCAGGTTGGCTTGCACCTGATGTTACGAATAACACATTGGCGACTTGTAAATATTGCCGTGTAGAGTTAAAAGCCCACAAAAAAGATTTAGTTAGTCACGCTAAAACTGATAAACATAAAAAAAACAGCCTGGGAACACAGCAAAGGCAACTAAATCTATATCTGAAATATATAAACCAGCCTTATCGGAAAATACAAAAATCGCCGAGTTGAAAATCGCTGCCTTTATCGCCGAACACTGTTCTTTGTTAACAGTAGATCATTTGATTAATATACTTCCTCAGTTGGATCCTTCATCAGATGCTCTGAAAGACCTAAAAATTCATCGCACTAAGTGCTCAATGTTAATAAAAAATGTGCTTGGTCCATCAATGCTTGAAGCTTTAATTGAAGAGATAGGAGATTTTCCGTATTCGATTATTATCGATGAGAGCACTGATCTCTCTACACAAAAAGTGCTATGCATTATGGTGCGCTTTTTTTCACACAAGACAAGGCAAGTTGTCACAACTTTCTATAGAATAATAAAGATAATAGAATGTGACGCAAAAAGTGTACATGAAGCAATTGTAAATCAACTTAAAAAGGATGGCTTAAAAATTGAAAATATGAACGGAATCGGCGTTGATGGAGCAAACGTTATGGTTGGTAAACATAATTCGGTGACTGCTATATTAAAAAGAGAACTGCCGGATTTAATTATTGTCAAATGTGTTAGCCATTCTTTGCATTTATGCACGGAAAAAGCGGCTGAATTATTACCACGCCAACTGGAATTTCTTGTAAGAGAAACCCATAATTGGTTTTCATACAGCCCTAAACGTTTGGACTACTACAAAACATTATTTGAAACTATATAATAGTTTATAAACTATGCATACAGCATCAATGTATTTCGGTTTTGATTTTCAAAACATATCACAAGAACTTGAAGAAAAGGATTTGTTGGATGTCAGGGAAAGATGCAAGAAATGTTTATGTTGTCTGGCCGAGCAGATTAAGAAAAGGCTTGCAGATAATTTATCAATGTTAAAAATAGTTGCTGATTTGCACCCAAAGGTTGCTACATCTCAAGTCAAACCGGATATAAAACCAATATTGAATCACATTCAGCGAACTCATATCTATGGCAACAAAAATGAAATCGAGTCTGAGTGGCACCAATTGAGTAATAAAACATGGACGAATACTTCTACTTCAGCTGACTTTTATTCTGAAGTTTATAATGATTGTGACGCAGCTGGCTGTAAACGTTTTGAAAATGTCTCAAAATTTTGACTAGCATTTGTTACGGTTCCAATTTCAAACGCAAGTGTCGATCGCGGATTCTCTATCTACAATATCGTCAAAAATAAGTTGCGGAGTAGATTATCTATTGAAATGTTGCAAAGCATGATGATGGTCCGATTCACATTAAATCGAAATGGTGGATCTTGCACAACCTTTAATCCATCCCCTAAAATGTTAAGTTTATTCAATGTCAACATGTATGATTTAAAAAAATCTGAATCTCCAGAAGAGAACGAAATTATATTTGATGTATTAAATAATTTATAAATAAAGAGTATTAAAAAATATCACAGCATATTATTTATTAATTATTCATTATTATTTATTAATTATTAATATTATTTATTATTTTTACAGAGTATTATTTTTTTAGGGGGATTTTAGGGGTTTTTGACTTTGCTTTGGGGATAAATATTTTTGAGAGTTGGTAACACTGACGAAGCTACCCAGAGCCGACTCTTTGTTGCTGCATACTTTTCAAGTGACTTGAGTTTGAGCTGTTTGTTCAGATGGCGGATTCTGATGAATGTTCTTGTCCTGACGTACAGACAAATAACTTTCTCGTCCACCTCTGGAAACTTAGATTTGAGTAAGGTGACCAAATAAGAGATAACTTTCACTTGTTTTGATACTGTACGTCCGTGGAAAGAAGTAAAAACTATCTCAAACTGAATCAGTTTTTGTAACCACTCGTCTGACGGATGGGTAGCCCCCCCCTTGATATAATCGATATCCAGTCATGACTATGTTCCCCGGAAAGACACAATGTTTCGCCTCTCACACCTAGACTTTCATCAATGAAGCGGCACTTGAATGCGATGTACCCGGCCAGATATTTTAAGGCATCTCGAGGAACATCGTTGTCACTTGCAGACGGGGCCAAGTCCTCTGTTTTTAACAATTCTGCTTCGTCGGTGTCATTATTCGGAGAACTTGGTATTAACGTATGTTCAACTATGTCTATGCATAGTTCATTGGTAACAAACTGGATGAAACCCTCGTCAGAGTCATTTGATTCCATAACTTCGGTGGAATGAATGCTACCATCCTCAGCCACAGACGCACTTCCAGATAACGGTATATCGTCCGTGCTACCCGTTAAAAGCAAGAGCCGAATTCTGTTGCGCACTTCAAAGGGAGTGGGATTATTATAAAAGACGCCTAATCCCCGAATTCGTGAAAACAAGTTTTCAAGGCAATCTTGTTTGAATCTAGCGGTCAAAATGTACGTCACCCCATGAATCATTGTCATTTGTTCATAAAGGCCGAACAATGAATTTAAAGATATAACGAAACCTTTCTGAAAAGGTAGTAAACTTTTTTTACTTGCTACTCGCATGTTAGTTATTACTTCCAAAAACCTTTTTAAAGTATTTTCTTGGCTCCTTAAATTCATGCCGTACCCACTTCTGAGGGGCGTTTTCTGGTCTTTTGGAAGTCTCGAGTTTAAAACATCAAATGCATCGTTTACCAGTTCGATGAAGCTGCTTTCGTGCTCTTTATTTGCAACATACTTCAGCGCCTTTGCTGTACGATTAGAAAACAACTGTGCAGCAAATCTTACATTTTGACGAGAACATTCATCAGAATCCGCCATCTGAACAAACAGCTCAAACTCAAGTCACTTGAAAAGTATGCAGCAACAAAGAGTCGGCTCTGGGTAGCTTCGTCTTCAAAAATTTAAGTCACCTATGAAGGTATGAAGGTATGTAGGCCTATCAACTAAATAATCATTTTCATTTCGTTGATAAAAGTATTTATGTTTACAACTAAACGTACTATCTTCAGTTTTTAACGTTATAACAATGAAAATGTAGATAAAGAAAATGATTATGATATTGATTATAATTATAATAATTGGAAGCTTGTTTCACATACATTATACTACATAGAAATGTTTATACACGCACTCATGCGCGCACGCGTGTGCACGTACGCGCACCCACCCACGCAGGCATTATATATATATAATTTGTGATGTTTTCAATTTGTTTCTTCTGCAAGTAGTATAATTTCGTATATTCTTTTTAACACCTGACGCACGTTTCACTGAAAAATATCAGTATCATCATAGGTTTCTAAGTAAATTAATAACAATCGAAATAATTCTATTAATATAAAATTAACGAATAATAGAAAATGATATATATATATATATATATATATAATATCGCCTCCTTTCCGACTTAATTTTACATCTTGTGCCATTTTGTCAGTGTTATATGTGGACAGACTTGCTTACTTTTCTATTAAATGTAGAAATAGATTTTACCATTATTTTTTGCCGCAAACCATTTAATCTTGTTGTTTAATCCTTTTTCTATATGAATAGCTCATTACAATTATTGTTAATATTTCGTGTAAACAGTAGAGAGATGCTAAGTAAGACATTGTCTCAGGTAAGATTGCATGGTAAATCAAGACTCGCGCGTATTTCTTTCACCAGGTGACGTCACGCGCCAACAACAGCTGATCGCTAGGTTAGCGCGGGAAGCCGGAATGCCCCCCCCCCATATCGTGCGTACCCGTTGGCAGTGGTAGCAGTCTGGCGCTGACGTTTTCCCTAGATTTCAAACGAAAAATTCCCTAGATTTCCCTAGGCCTCTATCAATTAAAAAATGTTTGTAAGAACTTTTCCCTACCGTGTAGTCTAGTAACCGTGCGTAATACTGCCTCGCATGTCAAGTGTTACGTACGCATTACAGCTGCGGGAATAGCCGAGGAAAGAGTAGAACAACGTTCTCCAATGTACCAGAATGTTCCATAATGGCGTAATACTTTTCCGCATTACGTAAAAATATAATATGTTATTATAATCTGTATTATATTTCTGCATAACACACGAGAATAAATGTAACGTCAGTATGAATTTTTTTCATTTATTTAAAAACTGCTTCGTGTCTTTGGCATAGAGATATTCTGAACCTCCCTATTTTGCTTCGTTTTGTAGGCCTACTTGTATGGTAATCGGCATTTGCACAAATGAAGTATTCAGCACAGAGTACGAATACCAAAAAGTGGCTTCGTACTCGTAATACTCCTTGTAGTAACTTACTCGTTTACTTTTTGTTACTTGTGTATCCGTAATACTTCATGAGTTTATAAGTTCCAGTTAAAGAAAATTTACTTGGAAACTTGAGTGCTGTGTTCACGAATCCCTTTTTTATAGTAGGCCTATGCTGCGTTTCAATATGTAACACTACATGTTTTAATACAATAAATTATATATACAAATTGAAGTTGTATGTAAACACAATGCAACTCATTTCTAAAATAACTCCTAAAGTCATAGTAATATCATTTTAGGTAGTTGAAATTTTAGGTTTGTTAAAAAAATAAATTAAAAAAAATTCTGTTTCATATATTTTCCTGTAATTTCACTTTTATTTATCGGTCTCTGTCTGACTGACTATATTATTTTCAAATATGTCTTTTTAGTTTTCAACTCAGCGGATTCATATATAGTTGATGTATAATTTTTATTCTGTCCCTGTTACATTTACAAATAAAATTTTCTACTTTAAAATAATGGTAAAACTTTTAATGTCCTGTTACACCGTAATGATAAAATTATGACTTACAGTGATATTTGATAACAGTCTGTGTTTTGCAATGGAATAAACCCTTTACTGTCACTCTTTGCTCTGACTTTTGCGTTCATTTCAGAATTGGCCTCTTCACTCTACAGAATTCGTCCAAAACTTACTGTTATTGAATTCAGTCCCCCCTTTAGCTAGATTGTATGTTTTTGAGTATATGTGTGTGTGTGTGTGTGTGTGTGTTGTAACGTAACAGAGTTGAGGTTCCTGACGTTACATAAAAAACTTTGTAAACATGACTTAAAACAATGCCCAAAGTATGTTATAATTAAATACAAGAGGGCCAATCTCACCTAAAAAATGCATTGAAGGTACCTAGTAAGGTTACTAAGTAATAAAACATCAAAGGTGTACCTAAATATAAAATATGTAATGAGTAGTATGAGATGTAAAATATAAACACTGTGTCTAGTGGGATGAGTTTAATGTGTAGAAGTTGAGTATAATATACTGTTCAATTAATATTTAATGTGTTATAAAATGTACTTGGTGTTGTACTGTATCATGATATAGTGTTTACATGATATTTATTTTATATTTTGTGTGTGGTAAGTGTGGAGCCGTTACTTTAAGGACGTACTAAGTCATGGGTACTCATGTTATTCATGTTAAAATTGTATTTAAATAATTAAATACAAGTACATTTATTAAGTATGATATTATGTTAAATGTATTTACTTTAATTCATTAATGAAGATGTTTAAAATAATATTTGTAAACTTGGCCAGGAAGACAATAAGTATTAATAAGTTGGCAAATAGTTCTTATAATTATGTTAAAAAACCAATGAAGGGTTCAATGATGAACTAACTAATAATAATGAATTGAAACCAGGAAATTAAAATTGATATAAGTGGCCATAAGCCAGTGACTCTTTGTACAGTAGGTCAGGTAAAGAAAAATTAAATTAAAAACAAAACAAAATTATAACATGTGTAATAAAACCAATAGGCCTAAATTTGATATTTATAAAAGGAAATTAATACCTTTTTTAATAAGTCCATTCAGATGAAAATGTAGTAAAATGTATACGGTTTAATAAGGCAGATTAAGTGAAAGTTTTATGTGAAATGGTATAATTCCAAGCAGGGAGTATTTTATTAAATAAGAGTAGAAATATTTCCTAATTCTGGCTCTAGGATATCAAATATTATCCAATGACAGGAAAAGTAATGGTTGTTAGGGTAACAGAAATGCAAGAAATTTTGTTGATTTCAACATTCAATTGTTATATGCTAATGGGTTAAGTTGAATTAATACGAATCCAGAAAAGAATTTGTAAAAAACCTTAACATTCGATTGTTATATGCTATTGGGAAAAGTTCAGCAGACAAATTTAAAAAAGAGAATAAAATAAAATGAATAAAAATTAATAAATCGAATGTCTTAAAGCCAATCCATTTAAAAAAGAACTGAGTAATAACTACTGAACTAGATTTCAGGAAATATAATTCTACACATCCTCAAAGTTCACGGAATTAATAAACCCTGCTTCAAACTAATTCCAGTAACAGAATGATGATGAAACCGATTTACAATTAAACCAAGATGATCCATAGCAGAAGAAGTCAAAATTAATGCAAATATAAATTAAACATACCCGAAGAACTTTTGTATTGAAATACTAAACCTCACTTTCAATAGACTAACGAAGTCGTAATACTACACCAATTCCACTGGGACCGGCAACTACTAGGATCGTGAAGAAGAACGAAGAACAGAACTGAACTTCTGTTACACTCCTGGACATCACATTTAAACCTTTATTGATAATCTGGATGCGGTTTTTGGTCAAGAGTAACTTCACCATTACATATTCACTCAGTTATAAACAGACATGGCCACCTTGAGTATCGTATTGCACGGTAACAAACTTGCTTATATTTAATTTTATATATAAAGAGTTAATGACAATTGTAATACTTAGTAACCTTAATTTTGCATTACCTGGCCTTACTAATCGTTAAAAGAATCACATGTACCCTGGGATAAGAGATAAACCGAAAATTATATTTAAATTGTAATATAAATCACTAGTCCACTAACAAATCGATTCAGTATTGTACGATCGATATTACGATCCAATAACCTATGAAGACGACTGTTGAAATTTAAAAAATAATATAAATAAAGAATCCTTCTTGTATGTGATGATGTTCTGTGTTATTGTAGAATAGTTATTGTATTTTGATTGGGGAGTAATTTACAGAGAAAGAAAGTGATAAAACCGTTAAGTGAAACGAACTAACCTATAAGAACAAGTCAATTACTAATAACAGCGCTCGTTGCAGACAGCTGGTGAATACGGGAGAGTGCAGAACTAACGTATTCTCTTCGCCACAATTGGGTCAATTTAAATAATACAGACCGACTAGGGTTGGAGAGAATTACCGAATTATTAACTATAATACCCGTAATATAGCATTATTCTCTGGTAAAACACTTGGTAATTAATTAACACAGGTTTATGTTCAACATATGAGTCATAGCAACTATATAATAAATAATTGTTTTTATAAATTAATATTGATTTGCAGGAGGTCTCATCTGCGACAACATAATAAATATTTTTCTTATAAACAGATGTAATGTGTCCAAAATTGGGTCATTTCAGTTATTGCGGGTATGGGGTATTTGTATTTTTATTTATTTTATTTTTTGGGTTTTCAATATAATTGTGAAAGTTTTATTTTTACGCAAACATTAATTCGACTGGTTTAATGAGTATTTGGGTAAGATGAATGAATTTAGTCTTTATGGTTATAACACACAAAACAGTGGTTTGTATGTTAATGAGATTGAAAAATGTTATATAACACCAAGACTTATCTATGACGATTGAGGCTAAACTATAAAACAATAAAAGACAGTGATAAACATTATGTTTTATGGTTCTGACATGGCAGATTTGGACAATGAAGTGCGGAAAAAACTGAACAGTTAATAATAATAAGTTTGTAAATAATTGTAGTGCATTTATTTATGTGTATTGTAGAAGGTCAGCTAAACAATGTATGTATGTAGGCAAGTGATAATAATAATATAAATATTTTGCAATTTAAATAACTAAATAGAATGAATTTTGAAAACAGTAATTGACTAATGGTAATTGTTTCGATAACTATATAATTTATATTTTCAGTAATTAATTTAATCAAACCAGTTTGATATGTTTTGAATATTTTGAGTAATTACATAAATGCTAATTAATTAAATTCTTTAAATGAATTCAATTTATTTTACGAGATTTGGAAATTTGTTAATAGATGGCTAAATTGTTTGATTTAAACTAATAATTGTGTTAAATGTTTCAGAGGTGAGGTGAAAGTATTGGGGTGTAGAGGGTAGATGTTTTGTGTATACCATGTTACATGGATTGTAAGTATAGAACTTTTACAGTATGAATCATGTATAATAAAAGTGTTTACAGGTGTAATTAAGATTTTAATTCAATAGTGAGATTAATTGAATTAATTGTGTTAAATAAAAATGATAATTGAAAAATTTTAATAATAATTAAAAGATGAGATATAATAATTCTTAATAACCAATTTGGAAATTTTTGTGTGTGGATGGGAGGTGACTCAGGTGAGTCACGAATTTAAAGTCTATAACATAAAGATTGCTAACTAAAATTTTGATCCAGTAAAAAATGCTTGTGTTCTGTTTAAATAACTATACGCTCAGACATTGAAAATAAGGTGTTCATTCCATAATTTTAAATGTATTATTTTATTGTGTACGTTAGATATAGGTATTGATAAAATATGTGTTTTCATTATGTGTGTATTTTGAACCTAAGTAAATAATTAAACCGAATGGCAGGCGGTTAATATGAATTATCAGAATCAGAAAAAGGGGAAACAAGGAGGTGAGAAGTAAGAATAAATAAATATATATGTATATTTCATGTAATTTGTTCAATTATGAGATGTGTTTTCATTGTGTTAGGAGATCAGCTGATCAGCAATAAAATGTCACTGATATTGGTTTGTAAATATTCCAAGTAATTAATGTTCAATGTAATGTTCCAATGTATTACAGATGCTATTTAAAGTAATGAGAAAAGTAACTTGATAAAGTGAGACATAAAGTAATAATTTGTGAAAGCGAATAAGAGATAGTTTGGGGGTGATAAATATTTTGTGGGACAAGTAGATCTGTCCAAGTTGAAGTTAGAGTTGAAGTAGTAAAGATCGAAATATTGTTTTGAAGTAAGGTAATGTTGTTTTGTGTTAATGTAATGTTATAGAATTTTGAGAAGTATTGATGTTGACACAGTAGTAATGGAGAATTTATGTAGAGTTTTGAGTGATATATTGATGTTTATAATTAATGATGTTATTTTGTTGTAGTTGTAGTAAGGTCATGAGATTGAGATTTTTTGGGGATGGCAATTTTGTAGTAGTGGGTAGTGTAATGTAGGAGTCCGCAACATACTGATAAGTTGGGACGGGATTGGGACCGATTTAGTGGGACGGGGCCGCCTTAGGTAGAATCCAGGGGCCAGATAAGGGAAATGAGTTTTTGGGGGGGGGGAAACACGTATCCCAAGTACAAAGGGTTAGAGAGTATTTTTTTTTATATATATATAGAGAAGGTGGCGAATTGAGTTCAATGATAAGTTGGGGTTAGAGAGTGTTTGGTAGATGTTTTTGATAGAGATGGGTGTCATGGGAGTTGAAGTTGTTAGAGGTTAGAGTCAGAGGTAGAAAGATTATATATGTATACAGATCAAGTAGTAAATTAAATGAGATAAATGTTTAAATCACCCACAGTAATGGAGAGTAAGATTGTTAAATAAAGAAAGAGATTTATAATAAAAATATAAAATTTTTAATTTACAACCAGTGACAAAATTTTGATAGAATTTGAAAATAATATCAAGTCAGAATTGTTTATTTTGAATAATTTAAGTGTCAATTTGCTTATTATATATAATAATATTTTGTTATTTTAAATGTTTTCTTTTATTATGTTTTGTGTTTCAAGTTAGATTGTTGCAGATATTAAATGTATTTTTCAGATAGAACTTATACATAACACATGTAGGTCAAGGTTGTGGACTTGACCTAGTTTCGATCAGCTGATGAGGTCATACGCATACTAAGCTTGCATAGTAAGGAAGTTAATTCAATTTGTGTTTTTGATCAATTTAGACAAATTTTAAGCAATGTCTATATGTAAAGGAAACATTTTAATAAAATTAAATTTTTTTCTTTGAATTTTAAAATTTTTTGGAAAATATTTAAAAAAAAAAAAATGATTTTTCGCCTGCCAGCTAATGAATATTTTGAGTATTGATTATTTTATCATTTGTGTATTAACCATGTTTAATTTTATTGATTTATTGTATTGACTTGTATTGTTAGACTCTAAGTATTCACTTGTTAGGTTAAGGATATGTTTAACTATAAGAAATGTTTAAATTCACTTATTTTAAATAAAAACAGAAAAAATGAAGAGAATAATTTAGACTTTATGCAAAATTTATGAATCAATTTTATCTGAAAACAACGTGTTGTAGTTTAAAGAACTTTTTAAAAACTTTTTCAATTCTATGATATGTGATGTCAATATGTAATGTGAGTGTGTGTGAGCCCAGCTTGCATACAAGGGGAAACATATCGGTTGAGGATCTGGCGTAATCTGAGCCAGGGATTGAGGATTTTTTGGGGGTAGCATGTTCGAAGATGAGGTGTGCTGCGGTACTTGTCTGTTCGATTTTTCGGTGTTGGGATCTCTTACGGAGAAGTCCAGTGATCTCGTTCAGATGGGTCCATAGTCGCCGAGCCAGGGGGGTCGTGTACCCATGTAGAGTAAGAACAAGGGGGTTGTTGGCACCAGTTCCTCACCGGTCCTCTTCGGGGTTTTATCAATGAGATTTCTTCTGTTTTGGACAGCAGAATTCTCATTGAGGGGGTATTGTAACGTGTCCAAAATTGGGTCATTTCAGTTATTGCGGGTATGGGGTATTTGTATTTTTATTTATTTTATTTTTCGGGTTTTCAATATAATTGTGAAAGTTTTATTTTTACGGCAAACATTAATTCCATTATAACAGACCACGTGGCAAGAAACAGTGTTGAAACAAAGGCAAGACGCAGTTTCTATTGTGTAACTCGGCAAGGAATTTGTACCACCCTAAATTCTCAGAACTTTGCATAAGTGTGACCACGCACTCACGCGCAATACAAGTACGCGCTCTGTTGGGACGCCGAGTTGGTTTAAAGCAAAATGGCTTGGGCGAATTTAATTCAGCAATGTGCGTTTGAGCTGGAGGAAGTGGAGTCTAAGTCCGGCCTCTTTTGTGACGTCGGCCAGTGCCGAGCTGAAATCGTCTACTGTCGCCACTCCAACAACTACATGCATGGCATGGGACGAAACTTCTGCGACGATGCCCAAAGCAGTGCTTTCCGTTAAAAGTATGAGATCACATTAGCATCACCTGCTACGTTTTCGCTCCCAGTTTGTTAACTGATCGCTCCGGCGCCGGAACGAGCCAAGTAGGCTCGTAACAAAACTTTATATTTTAACAGTCAAAAGTGTAATATGAGAAAATTTTATGTGACCGCGGTCGAGTTGAAAAAGTAGAGGATGTAATTTTATAATTTCGGACAGTAAAAACAAGAAATTTACGAGAAGATGAGCGCGCGCGCGAACCACGTTGCCGGCGGTTTAAGTGTAAGGGCTGAGGGCTTATTATAAAATGTTAAGGGGTTTATAATGTAGTGTGTTTGAGTGAGTGTGAAAAAATTGCAGGCTGGGCTCTGTCTGTGTTAATAATGAAATGTAATCAGTAAGGTAAGAGTTTAGAATAAGTTAACCTGTAGTAGAAGATAAAGTGAACAAAGGAAAAAAAATGTAAATTAATCTGCATAAACAGGCATAACTGTTTTAGATGAAATTTTCAATAATGTTTAACAAATTAAAATATCATTTCTCTTCATTAAAAAATGAGTCAAGTTACTTATTTCAGTAACCTATAAATCACGCTAACATTTTACGTTCGTACGAGAATCCTGGCCCCGGATAGAAGTTCTACAGGTAGGTCAAAGTAATTTATGTGTTTTTATGAATTTAATGAGTGTAAGAGTATCTCAATGGCGCCCGAACAGGGACAGTTTTTATGAGTAAATGAAAATATAGTAAAAACCGTACCTACAAATAGGGTGTAAGCGTGATTTAGAGGTTAAGTAGAAATGAGAACCAATTATATGTAAAGGATGTTAAGATGTAGTTAAGCGATACTTAAATTATATTATACTGAATAATACAGAAAGATTTAAAACTGAAATTTTATATAGAACAAAATCTCATAAATAAGAAAAATGGAAGATGGAGATAAAGTTAGTATGAGTGATGTAACTATCACGGGGGAGGGAGAAATTAATTCAGACCCTAAGGTGGTCAAAGAAAGCGTTTCCAATGAATTAAATAATATAAATGATTCAGGATTGGAGACAACTCCAAACCTGATAGATGAGAATAATCTGACACAATCGGTAATAATGAGTGGAGCACAAGCAGAATCTACTCCTGTAACGAATAGAGCAAAAGAGTTGTCAATAAATGATATATTTAACCTGATACAAACCATGTCTGAAAACATGGTAAAAAATAGTCATTTCAATAACAAATTTGATGAACAAAAAAACGAGATGCAAGAATTTAAAAGCAGTATAAATGAGAAATTAGATATACAGAATGTGCAGTTTCAACAGAGTATTAGCTTAAAATTTGATGAACTTAAAACAGAAATTAATAAAGTACAAACCAAATGTGAGAGTAACTTTATCAAAGTGACAAATGAATTAAAAGAAACGTTGAGTCACTCATTGAATAGTATGAATAATAAAATTGACAAAATAGAGAGTAATGTGGTGGAAAAATTTGATAAACAGAGACAAAAGGTAATTGAAAATTTTGAATGTAAAACAGAGGATAATTATAATGATATGGGTAAAAACGTAGTAGTAGAGAGTAAGATAACAAGTGATAACAATAATGTTGAAAATAATAAGAATAACAATATTGAGTATAAAAATGTGTTTGAAGAATTGCTATCAGAAAGTGATACGGTGAAACTAAATAATGAAAGTACTGATGAGTTGGTGGAATGCGATTATGAGATGTTAATGTGTGTTAATGAGTTAGAGAGAGAGCGGAAGAATGATATTGTGGTAGAGTGGGGACAGCGGGTAAATTTTCCCCTTATTGTTTATAATGTTTATGATGATTTAATGAGTTCACAAGTGTTGTTGTTGAAGGGCAAGAGTCCCGTATTGATAGATGAATTGAGGTGTTTATTTTTGTTGTGTAATTTTGTACCCTCTGTCCGGAATAATTGTGAGAGTGTGATGTGGTGTGGTGATGAGAGAGAGTTAAACAGAGAATTGTATATGGAGAAAGTTACAGAATTGTATAATTTGAGTAGAAAGTATGACGAATGGAAAGAAAGTTTAGCAGTATATTTGAATAATAATGACTATAATGATTTGACAAAAGTAATTAACCCGATAGTGAATGAATTTAATGACGGAGACTTAACAAAAATACCTAACGTCGACTGGTTTAATGAGTATTTGGGTAAGATGAATGAATTTAGTCTTTATGGTTATAACACACAAAACAGTGATTTGTATGTTAATGAGATTGAAAAATGTTATATAACACCAAGACTTATCTATGACGATGGAGGCTAAACTATAAAACAATAAAAGACAGTGATAAACATTATGTTTTATGGTTCTGACATGGCAGATTTGGACAATGAAGTGCGGAAAAAACTGAACAGTTAATAATAATAAGTTTGTAAATAATTGTAGTGCATTTATTTATGTGTATTGTAGAAGGTCAGCTAAACAATGTATGTATGTAGGCAAGTGATAATAATAATATAAATATTTTGCAATTTAAATAACTAAATAGAATGAATTTTGAAAACAGTAATTGACTAATGGTAATTGTTTCGATAACTATATAATTTATATTTTCAGTAATTAATTTAATCAAACCAGTTTGATATGTTTTAAATATTTTGAGTAATTACATAAATGCTAATTAATTAAATTCTTTAAATGAATTCAATTTATTTTACGAGATTTGGAAATTTGTTAATAGATGGCTAAATTGTTTGATTTAAACTAATAATTGTGTTAAATGTTTCAGAGGTGAGGTGAAAGTATTGGGGTGTAGAGGGTAGATGTTTTGTGTATACCATGTTACATGGATTGTAAGTATAGAACTTTTACAGTATGAATCATGTATAATAAAAGTGTTTACAGGTGTAATTAAGATTTTAATTCAATAGTGAGATTAATTGAATTAATTGTGTTAAATAAAAATGATAATTGAAAAATTTTAATAATAATTAAAAGATGAGATATAATAATTCTTAATAACCAATTTGGAAATTTTTGTGTGTGGATGGGAGGTGACTCAGGTGAGTCACGAATTTAAAGTCTATAACATAAAGATTGCTAACTAAAATTTTGATCCAGTAAAAAATGCTTGTGTTCTGTTTAAATAACTATACGCTCAGACATTGAAAATAAGGTGTTCATTCCATAATTTTAAATGTATTATTTTATTGTGTACGTTAGATATAGGTATTGATAAAATATGTGTTTTCATTATGTGTGTATTTTGAACCTAAGTAAATAATTAAACCGAATGGCAGGCGGTTAATATGAATTATCAGAATCAGAAAAAGGGGAAACAAGGAGGTGAGAAGT
Source organism: Magicicada septendecula (assembly GCA_034769895.1). Classification (NCBI taxonomy): domain Eukaryota; kingdom Metazoa; phylum Arthropoda; class Insecta; order Hemiptera; family Cicadidae; genus Magicicada; species Magicicada septendecula. The sequence continues at coordinate 639,967,537 of CM068367.1, forward strand.
AAGAATAAATAAATATATATGTATATTTCATGTAATTTGTTCAATTATGAGATGTGTTTTCATTGTGTTAGGAGATCAGCTGATCAGCAATAAAATGTCACTGATATTGGTTTGTAAATATTCCAAGTAATTAATGTTCAATGTAATGTTCCAATGTATTACAGATGCTATTTAAAGTAATGAGAAAAGTAACTTGATAAAGTGAGACATAAAGTAATAATTTGTGAAAGCGAATAAGAGATAGTTTGGGGGTGATAAATATTTTGTGGGACAAGTAGATCTGTCCAAGTTGAAGTTAGAGTTGAAGTAGTAAAGATCGAAATATTGTTTTGAAGTAAGGTAATGTTGTTTTGAGTTAATGTAATGTTATAGAATTTTGAGAAGTATTGATGTTGACACAGTAGTAATGGAGAATTTATGTAGAGTTTTGAGTGATATATTGATGTTTATAATTAATGATGTTATTTTGTTGTAGTTGTAGTAAGGTCATGAGATTGCGATTTTTTTGGGGATGGCAATTTTGCAGTAGTGGGTAGTGTAATGTAGGAGTCCGCAACATACTGATAAGTTGGGACGGGATTGGGACCGATTTAGTGGGACGGGGCCGCCTTAGGTAGAATCCAGGGGCCAGATAAGGGAAATGAGTTTTTTGGGGGGGGGGAAACACGTATCCCAAGTACAAAGGGTTAGAGAGTATTTTTTTTTTATATATATAGAGAGAAGGTGGCGAATTGAGTTCAATGATAAGTTGGGGTTAGAGAGTGTTTGGTAGATGTTTTTGATAGAGATGGGTGTCATGGGAGTTGAAGTTGTTAGAGGTTAGAGTCAGAGGTAGAAAGATTATATATGTATACAGATCAAGTAGTAAATTAAATGAGATAAATGTTTAAATCACCCACAGTAATGGAGAGTAAGATTGTTAAATAAAGAAAGAGATTTATAATAAAAATATAAAATTTTTAATTTACAACCAGTGACAAAATTTTGATAGAATTTGAAAATAATATCAAGTCAGAATTGTTTATTTTGAATAATTTAAGTGTCAATTTGCTTATTATATATAATAATATTTCGTTATTTTAAATGTTTTCTTTTATTATGTTTTGTGTTTCAAGTTAGATTGTTGCAGATATTAAATGTATTTTTCAGATAGAACTTATACATAACACATGTAGGTCAAGGTTGTGGACTTGACCTAGTTTCGATCAGCTGATGAGGTCATACGCATACTAAGCTTGCATAGTAAGGAAGTTAATTCAATTTGTGTTTTTGATCAATTTAGACAAATTTTAAGCAATGTCTATATGTAAAGGAAACATTTTAATAAAATTAAATTTTTTTCTTTGAATTTTAAAATTTTTTGGAAAATATTTAAAAAAAAAAAAATGATTTTTCGCCTGCCAGCTAATGAATATTTTGAGTATTGATTATTTTATCATTTGTGTATTAACCATGTTTAATTTTATTGATTTATTGTATTGACTTGTATTGTTAGACTCTAAGTATTCACTTGTTAGGTTAAGGATATGTTTAACTATAAGAAATGTTTAAATTCACTTATTTTAAATAAAAACAGAAAAAATGAAGAGAATAATTTAGACTTTATGCAAAATTTATGAATCAATTTTATCTGAAAACAACGTGTTGTAGTTTAAAGAACTTTTTAAAAACTTTTTCAATTCTATGATATGTGATGTCAATATGTAATGTGAGTGTGTGTGAGCCCAGCTTGCATACAAGGGGAAACATATCGGTTGAGGATCTGGCGTAATCTGAGCCAGGGATTGAGGATTTTTTGGGGGTAGCATGTTCGAAGATGAGGTGTGCTGCGGTACTTGTCTGTTCGATTTTTCGGTGTTGGGATCTCTTACGGAGAAGTCCAGTGATCTCGTTCAGATGGGTCCATAGTCGCCGAGCCAGGGGGGTCGTGTACCCATGTAGAGTAAGAACAAGGGGGTTGTTGGCACCAGTTCCTCACCGGTCCTCTTCGGGGTTTTATCAATGAGATTTCTTCTGTTTTGGACAGCAGAATTCTCATTGAGGGGGTATTGTAACGTGTCCAAAATTGGGTCATTTCAGTTATTGCGGGTATGGGGTATTTGTATTTTTATTTATTTTATTTTTCGGGTTTTCAATATAATTGTGAAAGTTTTATTTTTACGGCAAACATTAATTCCATTATAACAGACCACGTGGCAAGAAACAGTGTTGAAACAAAGGCAAGACGCAGTTTCTATTGTGTAACTCGGCAAGGAATTTGTACCACCCTAAATTCTCAGAACTTTGCATAAGTGTGACCACGCACTGACGCGCCATACAAGTACGCGCTCTGTTGGGACGCCGAGTTGGTTTAAAGCAAAATGGCTTGGCGAATTTAATTCAGCAATGTGCGTTTGAGCTGGAGGAAGTGGAGTCTAAGTCCGGCCTCTTTTGTGACGTCGGCCAGTGCCGAGCTGAAATCGTCTACTGTCGCCACTCCAACAACTACATGCATGGCATGGGACGAAACTTCTGCGACGATGCCCAAGGCAGTGCTTTCCGTTAAAAGTATGAGATCACATTAGCAACACCTGCTACGTTTTCGCTCCCAGTTTGTTAACTGATCGCTCCGGCGCCGGAACGAGCCAAGTAGGCTCGTAACAAAACTTTATATTTTAACAGTCAAAAGTGTAATAGGAGAAAATTTTATGTGACCGCGGTCGAGTTGAAAAAGTAGAGGATGTAATTTTATAATTTCGGACAGTAAAAACAAGAAATTTACGAGAAGATGAGCGCGCGCGCGAACCACGTTGCCGGCGGTTTAAGTGTAAGGGCTGAGGGCTTATTATAAAATGTTAAGGGGTTTATAATGTAGTGTGTTTGAGTGAGTGTGAAAAAATTGCAGGCTGGGCTCTGTCTGTGTTAATAATGAAATGTAATCAGTAAGGTAAGAGTTTAGAATAAGTTAACCTGTAGTAGAAGATAAAGTGAACAAAGGAAAAAAAATGTAAATTAATCTGCATAAACAGGCATAACTGTTTTAGATGAAATTTTCAATAATGTTTAACAAATTAAAATATCATTTCTCTTCATTAAAAAATGAGTCAAGTTACTTATTTCAGTAACCTATAAATCACGCTAACATTTTACGTTCGTACGAGAATCCTGGCCCCGGATAGAAGTTCTACAGGTAGGTCAAAGTAATTTATGTGTTTTTATGAATTTAATGAGTGTAAGAGTATCTCAATGGCGCCCGAACAGGGACAGTTTTTATGAGTAAATGAAAATATAGTAAAAACCGTACCTACAAATAGGGTGTAAGCGTGATTTAGAGGTTAAGTAGAAATGAGAACCAATTATATGTAAAGGATGTTAAGATGTAGTTAAGCGATACTTAAATTATATTATACTGAATAATACAGAAAGATTTAAAACTGAAATTTTATATAGAACAAAATCTCATAAATAAGAAAAATGGAAGATGGAGATAAAGTTAGTATGAGTGATGTAACTATCACGGGGGAGGGAGAAATTAATTCAGACCCTAAGGTGGTCAAAGAAAGCGTTTCCAATGAATTAAATAATATAAATGATTCAGGATTGGAGACAACTCCAAACCTGATAGATGAGAATAATCTGACACAATCGGTAATAATGAGTGGAGCACAAGCAGAATCTACTCCTGTAACGAATAGAGCAAAAGAGTTGTCAATAAATGATATATTTAACCTGATACAAACCATGTCTGAAAACATGGTAAAAAATAGTCATTTCAATAACAAATTTGATGAACAAAAAAACGAGATGCAAGAATTTAAAAGCAGTATAAATGAGAAATTAGATATACAGAATGTGCAGTTTCAACAGAGTATTAGCTTAAAATTTGATGAACTTAAAACAGAAATTAATAAAGTACAAACCAAATGTGAGAGTAACTTTATCAAAGTGACAAATGAATTAAAAGAAACGTTGAGTCACTCATTGAATAGTATGAATAATAAAATTGACAAAATAGAGAGTAATGTGGTGGAAAAATTTGATAAACAGAGACAAAAGGTAATTGAAAATTTTGAATGTAAAACAGAGGATAATTATAATGATATGGGTAAAAACGTAGTAGTAGAGAGTAAGATAACAAGTGATAACAATAATGTTGAAAATAATAAGAATAACAATATTGAGTATAAAAATGTGTTTGAAGAATTGCTATCAGAAAGTGATACGGTGAAACTAAATAATGAAAGTACTGATGAGTTGGTGGAATGCGATTATGAGATGTTAATGTGTGTTAATGAGTTAGAGAGAGAGCGGAAGAATGATATTGTGGTAGAGTGGGGACAGCGGGTAAATTTTCCCCTTATTGTTTATAATGTTTATGATGATTTAATGAGTTCACAAGTGTTGTTGTTGAAGGGCAAGAGTCCCGTATTGATAGATGAATTGAGGTGTTTATTTTTGTTGTGTAATTTTGTACCCTCTGTCCGGAATAATTGTGAGAGTGTGATGTGGTGTGGTGATGAGAGAGAGTTAAACAGAGAATTGTATATGGAGAAAGTTACAGAATTGTATAATTTGAGTAGAAAGTATGACGAATGGAAAGAAAGTTTAGTAGTATATTTGAATAATAATGACTATAATGATTTGACAAAAGTAATTAACCCGATAGTGAATGAATTTAATGACGGAGACTTAACAAAAATACCTAACGTCGACTGGTTTAATGAGTACTTGGGTAAGATGAATGAATTTAGTCTTTATGGTTATAAAACACAAAACAGTGATTTGTATGTTAATGAGATTGAAAAATGTTATATAACACCAAGACTTATCTATGACGATGGAGGCTAAACTATAAAACAATAAAAGACAGTGATAAACATTATGTTTTATGGTTCTGACATGGCAGATTTGGACAATGAAGTTCGGAAAAAACTGAACAGTTAATAATAATAAGTTTGTAAATAATTGTAGTGCATTTATTTATGTGTATTGTAGAAGGTCAGCTAAACAATGTATGTATGTAGGCAAGTGATAATAATAATATCAATATTTTGCAATTTAAATAACTAAATAGAATGAATTTTGAAAACAGTAATTGACTAATGGTAATTGTTTCGATAACTATATAATTTATATTTTCAGTAATTAATTTAATCAAACCAGTTTGATATGTTTTAAATATTTTGAGTAATTACATAAATGCTAATTAATTAAATTCTTTAAATGAATTCAATTTATTTTACGAGATTTGGAAATTTGTTAATAGATGGCTAAATTGTTTGATTTAAACTAATAATTGTGTTAAATGTTTCAGAGGTGAGGTGAAAGTATTGGGGTGTAGAGGGTAGATGTTTTGTGTATACCATGTTACATGGATTGTAAGTATAGAACTTTTACAGTATGAATCATGTGTAATAAAAGTGTTTACAGGTGTAATTAAGATTTTAATTCAATAGTGAGATTAATTGAATTAATTGTGTTAAATAAAAATGATAATTGAAAAATTTTAATAATAATTAAAAGATGAGATATAATAATTCTTAATAACCAATTTGGAAATTTTTGTGTGTGGATGGGAGGTGACTCAGGTGAGTCACGAATTTAAAGTCTATAACATAAAGATTGCTAACTAAAATTTTGATCCAGTAAAAACTGCTTGTGTTCTGTTTAAATAACTATACGCTCAGATATTCAAAATAAGGTGTTCATTCCATAATTTTAAATGTATTATTTTATTGTGTACGTTAGATATAGGTATTGATAAAATATGTGTTTTCATTATGTGTGTATTTTGAACCTAAGTAAATAATTAAACCGAATGGCAGGCGGTTAATATGAATTATCAGAATCAGGAAAAGGGGAAACAAGGAGGTGAGAAGTAAGAATAAATAAATATATATGTATATTTCATGTAATTTGTTCAATTATGAGATGTGTTTTCATTGTGTTAGGAGATCAGCTGATCAGCAATACAATGTCACTGATATTGGTTTGTAAATATTCCAAGTAATTAATGTTCAATGTAATGTTCCAATGTATTACAGATGCTATTTAAAGTAATGAGAAAAGTAACTTGATAAAGTGAGACATAAAGTAATAATTTGTGAAAGCGAATAAGAGATAGTTTGGGGGTGATAAATATTTTGTGGGACAAGTAGATCTGTCCAAGTTGAAGTTAGAGTTGAAGTAGTAAAGATCGAAATATTGTTTTGAAGTAAGGTAATGTTGTTTTGAGTTAATGTAATGTTATAGAATTTTGAGAAGTATTGATGTTGACACAGTAGTAATGGAGAATTTATGTAGAGTTTTGAGTGATATATTGATGTTTATAATTAATGATGTTATTTTGTTGTAGTTGTAGTAAGGTCATGAGATTGAGATTTTTTGGGGATGGCAATTTTGTAGTAGTGGGTAGTGTAATGTAGGAGTCCGCAACATACTGATAAGTTGGGACGGGATTGGGACCGATTTAGTGGGACGGGGCCGCCTTAGGTAGAATCCAGGGGCCAGATAAGGGAAATGAGTTTTTTGGGGGGGGGGAAACACGTATCCCAAGTACAAAGGGTTAGAGAGTATTTTTTTTTATATATATATAGAGAAGGTGGCGAATTGAGTTCAATGATAAGTTGGGGTTAGAGAGTGTTTGGTAGATGTTTTTGATAGAGATGGGTGTCATGGGAGTTGAAGTTGTTAGAGGTTAGAGTCAGAGGTAGAAAGATTATATATGTATACAGATCAAGTAGTAAATTAAATGAGATAAATGTTTAAATCACCCACAGTAATGGAGAGTAAGATTGTTAAATAAAGAAAGAGATTTATAATAAAAATATAAAATTTTTAATTTACAACCAGTGACAAAATTTTGATAGAATTTGAAAATAATATCAAGTCAGAATTGTTTATTTTGAATAATTTAAGTGTCAATTTGCTTATTATTTATAATAATATTTTGTTATTTTAAATGTTTTGTTTTATTATGTTTTGTGTTTCAAGTTAGATTGTTGCAGATATTAAATGTATTTTTCAGATAGAACTTATACATAACACATGTAGGTCAAGGTTGTGGACTTGACCTAGTTCGATCAGCTGATGAGGTCATACGCATACTAAGCTTGCATAGTAAGGAAGTTAATTCAATTTGTGTTTTTGATCAATTTAGACAAATTTTAAGCAATGTCTTGCAACGAATCACAGGATCATGATAGGCGGGGCAAGTCATATATTACACAGACAATGGACATTCTTATTATATTCGTAGATGGTTAAGTTTGGTTGTTATCAATTGTATTTAGTAAGGTTAAGGGTTTAGTTTAGAAAAACTGTGCATTATTAGTTATGGTGATTCATGTACTGTGTTAGTGGAAATGTGCGCGCGTGTGCGTGTGGAAAACGTTTCCCGGGCGGTGCGTGAAGTATTATCGTTGTTTTGACATTAGCTGAACTGAGACATGTGTATCGCTACAATCCCTATACCTGTCGGACTATTGTTTACGTTCTTGTATATTATTAATATGTAGGCAGCATGCATGAGATACGAGTAGTCTGATTACCGCTATGCATGCTGTTACAAGGTAAATGCACTCTAATGCATGAAAAGTGCATTGTCACTTTTACTAACCATGTGACTTCCATCCACCAATAGAATGCTGACTGGTGGTTGGAAATTTTCTTATGCCTGTCGTTACACAGGCAGTTCTTCTACGCCATCTACCGCGAACGGGTCGTGCACTCCTTGTACAAGAATTCTACCGCTTGCAAGGTGTTGTAAAAACTATTCGTCGCTAGTGAAACGGGAAGACTCAGAACTGTGTGTGTGGTACATTTGCACACACCAGTGTTTTAACGCATTGTGCGAAAAATTACAAGCAGTTCTTCACTGCTGCTACCACGAACGGTACATACAATTCCTTGTACAAGATTCTACCGCTTGCAAGGATCTGTTAAGACTTTTCGGGGATAGTAACGCGTGTGACGCATAACAATTGATTTTATATCTTTACACACGATATTAATATTGTAGTATTACGTGTGTAAGAAGTGAGTGTAACTGTATCACTGTGGGAGATTTGTCCGCAGTGACAGTATCATTAATTGTTACGCAATAGTTCCATCAAGACGTTTCCGTGCTAGTGCAAGATTTCCTCATAGGGTGGTCTGCCGATCGCGGTAGACCTTTGTATTCGCGAGAACACTTGAAGAAGCCGGAGAGGTATAAGTTCAATATACCGTTATTGATTAAACTCACTGTCACCTGAGATATTACTTGGTCTTAAACTCTGTATAAGTTTTGCGAGTAATAAAATCCGTAGTACGTTGTGTGTGCGAAGTGTCGGATTCATCGTGGGAATTGCAGGACATCAGCCCAGCTGTTACAGGACATCAGCCCAGCTGTTACAGGACATCAGCCCAGCTGTTACAGGACATCAGCCCAGCTGTTACAGGACATCAGCCCAGCTGTTATAGGACCAGCCCAGCTGTTACAGGACATCAGCCAAGCTGTTACAGGACGCCAGCCCAGCTGTAAACGTTTCTGGGAAAACGTCTGTCATTTGTAAGCCACACCTGACGAACCAACTACACCGCAAAGACCGGCCCTTCTATTCAACAACATCATCGGGGGAGTCTTCTTATGTAACGTATCACGTCTTGCGTATGAACATTATTTAACATTTTAAAAGAAAGACTCTATATCAAACATTACATTCTGTACATTACAAATATACCATATAAACTATAACTTGTGTTTGTACAATAAATAATCTTAAACCCTCCAATATAGACTTGTAATTTGAAATACACATACTATCATATCCTATGCGCCAATAGTTTAGTAATTTGTGTTGTCGCAGTCTATATGTAAAGGAAACATTTTAATAAAATTAAATTTTTTTCTTTTAATTTTAAAATTTTTTGGAAAATATTTTTTTTGAAAAAAATAAATGATTTTTCGCCTGCCAGCTAATGAATATTTTGAGTATTGATTATTTTATCATTTGTGTATTAACCATGTTTAATTTTATTGATTTATTGTATTGACTTGTATTGTTAGACTCTAAGTATTCACTTGTTAGGTTAAGGATATGTTTAACTATAAGAAATGTTTAAATTCACTTATTTTAAATAAAAACAGAAAACAATGAAGAGAATAATTTAGACTTTATGCAAAATTTATGAATCAATTTTATCTGAAAACAACGTGTTGTAGTTTAAAGAACTTTTTAAAAATTTTTTCAATTCTATGATATGTGATGTCAATATGTAATGTGAGTGTGTGTGAGCCCAGCTTGCATACAAGGGGAAACATATCGGTTGAGGATCTGGCGTAATCTGAGCCAGGGATTGAGGATTTTTTGGGGGTAGCATGTTCGAAGATGAGGTGTGCTGTGGTACTTGTCTGTTCGATTTCTCGGTGTTGGGATCTCTTACGGAGAAGTCCAGTGATCTCGTTCAGATGGGTCCATAGTCGCCGAGCCAGGGGGGTCGTGTACCCATGTAGAGTAAGAACAAGGGGGTTGTTGGCACCAGTTCCTCACCGGTCCTCTTCGGGGTTTTATCAATGAGATTTCTTCTGTTTTGGACAGCAGAATTCTCATTGAGGGGGTATTGTAACGTGTCCAAAATTGGGTCATTTCAGTTATTGCGGGTATGGGGTATTTGTATTTTTATTTATTTTATTTTCGGGTTTTCAATATAATTGTGAAAGTTTTATTTTTACGGCAAACATTAATTCCATTATAACAGACCACGTGGCAAGAAACAGTGTTGAAACAAAGGCAAGACGCAGTTTCTATTGTCCGGCCTCTTTTGTGACGTCGGCCAGTGCCGACCTGAAATCGTCTACTGTCGCCACTCCAACAACTACATGCATGGCATGGGACGAAACTTCTGCGACGATGCCCAAGGCAGTGCTTTCCGTTAAAAGTATGAGATCACATTAGCAACACCTGCTACGTTTTTGCTCCCAGTTTGTTAACTGATCGCTCCGGCGCCGGAACGAGCCAAGTAGGCTCGTAACAAAACTTTATATTTTAACAGTCAAAAGTGTAATAGGAGAAAATTTTATGTGACCGCGGTCGAGTTGAAAAAGTAGAGGATGTAATTTTATAATTTCGGACAGTAAAAACAAGAAATTTACGAGAAGATGAGCGCGCGCGCGAACCACGTTGCCGGCGGTTTAAGTGTAAGGGCTGAGGGCTTATTATAAAATGTTAAGGGGTTTATAATTTAGTGTGTTTGAGTGAGTGTGAAAAAATTGCAGGCTGGGCTCTGTCTGTGTTAATAATGAAATGTAATCAGTAAGGTAAGAGTTTAGAATAAGTTAACCTGTAGTAGAAGATAAAGTGAACAAAGGAAAAAAAATGTAAATTAATCTGCATAAACAGGCATAACTGTTTTAGATGAAATTTTCAATAATGTTTAACAAATTAAAATATCATTTCTCTTCATTAAAAAATGAGTCAAGTTACTTATTTCAGTAACCTATAAATCACGCTAACATTTTACGTTCGTACGAGATTCCTGGCCCCGGATAGAAGTTCTACAGGTAGGTCAAAGTAATTTATGTGTTTTTATGAATTTAATGAGTGTAAGAGTATCTCACAGAGTGGATTAGTAACCAATTGGTTAATTCAACGTGGGCGGAATTAACGATAAACCCGCAACCGTATTACACTTGTAAAAAGTAATTATTGGAATAGATTACAAATTGGCGCTCAACGAGTGGGCTTTAGTTAAGTAAAAAATTCGACTACATCGCTATTACTTAACTGGAGCAGGCAACTATTAGAGGCACAGGAATGCATACGAGAGGTGTTTCTAAAAGGATGGCGAAAGACCAAGAAACGGAAGAAGATAGACGGGAGGAAGAAGCAGAAATAGTAAGAGACGTTGAAAAGGAACAACAGGCGGGTGACAAGGAGGAAGCCAGAGGTGATATGGATTTACTAAAACTATGGGAATTAATTAAAGAAGATTCCAAGAAACAGAAGGAAGCCAATGATGAAAATTATAAACGAATGAAGGAGGATAATAAACAAACTAACGAGAAAAACAAACAAATGTTAGAAAAGCTCGAAAATAAAATAGACGGTATAAACGAAAATTCAGAAAAGCTGGAAAATAAAATAGACAGTATAAACGAAAATTCAGAAAAGCTGGAAAATAAAATAGACAGTATAAACGAAAAGTCAGAAAAGCTGGAAAATAAAATAGACAGTATTAACGAAAACTCAAAGAAACAAAACGAAATTTTGAGTGAGAATTTAATCAAACTAATGAATGAGAAGTTTGACAAAAATAAAGGGGAAACTGATGAGAATAACCGGCTGATAAAGGAAAGCTTAAACCAAATTAATGAAAGGTTTGACAGAAACGACGAGAGCTTAAGGCAGATTCAGGAAAATCACAAACAAATAGATGGGAAAATTGAAAACAGTAATAAGGAGCTACGGCAAATTATAAATGAACAAAACCAAGCGTTGAGGGAAGTCATCAATGAAAGGGTTGCAAATGTCAATGAAACAATTAACAAAAGGGTGGATAATTATGAAGAGGAAGTAAGACAGCAAATAACCGAAACTAAGGTGGGTCTAGAAAAGACAGATGAAACCATCATACAACTCGCAGTGGAAGTAGAGGCCAAAATTAATCAAGTGGAAAATAATAACAAAACTAGAATAAAAGAAGTACAATTAGAAACCCAAGGGAAATTGGACGAAGTGCAAATTAATATAGCTGGGAGAATTGAAATAGTTAACAACGAAATAACACAAATAAAAACCCAAGTGGATCAAAATAAGGGGACCGTCGAAAATATACAGAATCAGGAATTGATTAATATAAAGGAGTCAATAGAAGTTTTACAAAATCGACCAATGTATCTGGCACATCACATAGCCCCTGGGCAAAAAGAAAATATCAATTTCAAAATTTATAGAGGAAACCCCATAGAATTTCTGGAGAGAACAGATGAATGGTTTAGTAGGATTAAGGTGACCCGATGGAACATAATAAAAAGTTTGTTGGATGATTGTTTTAAAAGCATAAATGATAATTGGTGGTCAGCGGTCCGGAATGAAACGAGTAATTATGAAGAGTTTAAAAAGGCTTTTAGGTCAAAATACTGGTCGGATTCCGTACAGAACATGATTAGGGACAACATTACCAACGGGAGATTCAACATTAATCAAGAGCAGTCCCCAACTACCTACTTTTTGGGAAAGGTGTGTTTGGCGCGTCATTTGGAACCGCGAATACCAGAGGAATGTTTAGTAAATAAACTATCTTACCATTTTGAAGAAGAGATAGTTCGTGCCAGACACAGTGGACAAGTGAAGACAGTGGTAGCAATGGAAACCTTATTGGCCAGTTACGAAATGGAAGACTATTATCAAAGGTCTCGAAGGCAAAGTGAATATTCAAACAATAGGAGGGAGGAGCCAAATCAAGAGTCGCGTCCGGGAATAAATAGATATAACAACAATAATTATAACCGAAGGGTTAATGACCATTTTATGAATAATTGTTACCGTAATAATCATTACCAAAACAATCATTATAATAACTACAATAATAACAGATACAGCGCAGGCCGTAGGAATTTTGATAACGGGAGAGACTATTGGAATAATAACCGAGAGAACGATGATGGAGGAAATCAAAACAGAAATAGGAGCGTCGAGAATGATGGAGGAAGCAGGGAACAAAGGAGAGACATACCCTCGGAAAATCAACCAAGTAATGACCAGGGAACCCATATAGCTCGAGTAAACTATATCATGGCTGATGAGAGTAATAACCAAGGGGACCATCGTGGAAACCGTAAACCTAATCCCAATTCTGGGAATGCTGAGGGAAGGAATAGACGGAACGAAGAGGACATAGAACCGTATGTGTATGATCCATACTGCGACGATGCCATTGAAAGATTTACGACTGCATATAATCTACGGAATCCACTAGAAAACCACATTGGTAGAGCAGCCCGAACAGTGGCCAATACAAAATAATTAAGATAAATTATTTGGAATCATATAAACACCAAAAAATTCAAAAATAAGTAAGAACACCTTACTATATAATTCAGAAGAAATTATTTTAAACTAATAAACATGAAATATGAGAAAGAAGGGTTAGAAATGAGTTAAATGAAGGAAGAATATGCCATACAATTTATGATAAGGAGGAGATTCAGTGTTTAATTGCAGAAGTAAATGGGAATGAATTAAAAATAGTAAAATACGTATGCTAAAGAATAATTAATTGACAGCACGGAACTAAGAAGAATTTGAAATGAATATTGAACAGCTTTAACCAATATACTGGTGAATAATATGTTAAATGGAACTACAGAACAACGAGATAAATAATTTAAGAAAAGTAGTAGGATACCTCAGAAATAATAGTAATCATCCCTTGAATATAAGTTTGTAGCGAAGGAGCTACCTTATAGGTAATAATTTTATTATATGTATTGTGTTGTGATAGTGCAACGTTTATTTTTTTCTGGACAGAGATGAAGTTCCTCTGATCTCAGAAGATATAGTTAGGGAAACGGCAGAGTAATGGAAGCCAATAGTGCCCCTCTGATTCCGTACCAGCTATGATATTAGGGAAAAATGTTAGGGAAATATAGTATTTTAGGGATTATACACCAAGAGAGGTAATTAAATATAAAAATGATAATAAGAAACGATAGCGTAAAAAGCTAGAAGAAGTTATGAGTTCCAGAGAAAGGACAGGTCTACAACTGAGGGAGGTACCAGTAGTGAATTAATGACCAGATACACAAGGCGTGTCAACACAATTTTCCGGTGCAATTAAAAGTTTGAAGAATAGAAATAGAAGATAACCTTATCGTAGACGAACTATATGTTTATTTTAACTAAACTTTATTCAACCAAAATAAACTTCTTTCGAAGGGAGAGTATTATGTAACGTAACAGAGTTGAGGTTCTCGACGTTACATAAAAAACTTTGTAAACATGACTTAAAACAATGCCCAAAGTATGTTATAATTAAATACAAGAGGGCCAATCTCACCTAAAAAATGCATTGAAGGTACCTAGTAAGGTTACTAAGTAATAAAACATCGAAGGTGTACCTAAATATAAAATATGTAATGAGTAGTATGAGATGTAAAATATAAACACTGTGTCTAGTGGGATGAGTTTAGTGTGTAGAAGTTGAGTATAATATACTGTTCAATTAATATTTAATGTGTTATAAAATGTACTTGGTGTTGTACTGTATCATGATATAGTGTTTACATGATATTTATTTTATGTTTTGTGTGTGGTAAGTGTGGAGCCGTTACTTTAAGGACGTACTAAGTCATGGGTACTCATGTTATTCATGTTAAAATTGTATTTAAATAATTAAATACAAGTACATTTATTAAGTATGATATTATGTTAAATGTATTTACTTTAATTCATTAATGAAGATGTTTAAAATAATATTTGTAAACTTGGCCAGGAAGACAATAAGTATTAATAAGTTGGCAAATAGTTCTTATAATTATGTTAAAAAACCAATGAAGGGTTCAATGATGAACTAACTAATAATAATGAATTGAAACCAGGAAATTAAAATTGATATAAGTGGCCATAAGCCAGTGACTCTTTGTACAGTAGGTCAGGTAAAGAAAAATTAAATTAAAAACAGAACAAAATTATAACATGTGTAATAAAACCAATAGGCCTAAATTTGATATTTGTAAAAGGAAATTAATACCTTTTTTAATAAGTCCATTCAGATGAAAATGTAGTAAAATGTATACGGTTTAATAAGGCAGATTAAGTGAAAGTTTTATGTGAAATGGTGTAATTCCAAGCAGGGAGTATTTTATTAAATAAGAGTAGAAATATTTCCTAATTCTGGCTCTAGGATATCAAATATTATCCAATGACAGGAAAAGTAATGGTTGTTAGGGTAACAGAAATGCAAGAAATTTTGTTGATTTCAACATTCAATTGTTATATGCTAATGGGTTAAGTTGAATTAATACGAATCCAGAAAAGAATTTGTAAAAAACCTTAACATTCGATTGTTATATGCTATTGGGAAAAGTTCAGCAGACAAATTTAAAAAAGAGAATAAAATAAAATGAATAAAAATTAATAAATCGAATGTCTTAAAGCCAATCCATTTAAAAAAGAACTGAGTAATAACTACTGAACTAGATTTCAGGAAATATAATTCTACACATCCTCAAAGTTCACGGAATTAATAAACCCTGCTTCAAACTAATTCCAGTAACAGAATGATGATGAAACCGATTTACAATTAAACCAAGATGATCCATAGCAGAAGAAGTCAAAATTAATGCAAATATAAATTAAACATACCCGAAGAACTTTTGTATTGAAATACTAAACCTCACTTTCAATAGACTAACGAAGTCGTAATACTACACCAATTCCACTAGGACCGGCAACTACTAGGATCGTGAAGAAGAACGAAGAACAGAACTGAACTTCTGTTACACTCCTGGACATCACATTTAAACCTTTATTGATAATCTGGACGCGGTTTTTGGTCAAGAGTAACCTCACCATTACATCTTCACTCAGTTATAAACAGACATGGCCACCTTGAGTATCGTATTGCACGGTAACAAACCTGCTTATATTTAATTTTATATATTAAGAGTTAATGACAATTGTAATACTTAGTAACCTTAATTTTGCATTACCTGGCCTTACTAATCGTTAAAAGAATCACATGTACCCTGGGATAAGAGATAAACCGAAAATTATATTTAAATTGTAATATACATCACTAGTCCACTAACAAATCGATTCAATATTGTACGATCGACATTACGATCCAATAACCTATGAAGACGACTGTTGAAATTTAAAAAATAATATAAATAAAGAATCCTTCTTGTATGTGACGATGTTCTGTGTTATTGTAGAATAGTTATTGTATTTTGACTGGGGAGTAATTTACAGAGAAAGAAAGTGATAAAACCGTTAAGTGAAACGAACTAACCTATAAGAACAAGTCAATTACTAATAACAGCGCTCGTTGCAGACAGCTGGTGAATACGGGAGAGTGCAGAACTAACGTATTCTCTTCGCCACACTTGGGTCAATTTAAGTAATACAGACCGACTAGGGTTGGAGAGAATTACCGAATTATTAACTATAATACCCGTAATATAGCATTATTCTCTGGTAAAACACTTGGTAATTAATTAACACAGGTTTATGTTCAACATACGAGTCATAGCAAGTATATAATAAATAATTGTTTTTATAAATTAATACTGATTTGCAGGAGGTCTCATCTGCAACAACATAATAAATATTTTTCTTATAAACAGAGTGGATTAGTAACCAATTGGTTAATTCAACGTGGGCGGAATTAACGATAAACCCGCAACCGTATTACACTCGTAAAACGTAATTATTGGAATAGATTACAATATATATATATAGATGTGAAGGATATGTAAAAGTAAATAATACCGATACAATACTACCAAATCTGTGCATCATATGTAGATGTGAAGGATATGTAGAAGTAAATAATACTGCCACAATACTACCAAATGTATGCATCAAACAATATTGGTCGATTCTTGAGACGCCCACCCACGTACTGATAGGATCTGAAAACATTATCTACATCCGTACCACAAAAGCACACTCTTGTACCCTTTCTAAAGACTCTCTGTACACGGGATCGCTGTAGGCCTATCTATGCTGAAAGCTACAACCATAACGTTAAGAGTTGGCTGCAAAGGAACACGTCTTTCTCACACATCAAGGACTGACTATCTCCTGCCATCTCAAATTACAACGTTAATCCAATAATAGGCGAGACTATGTTCGAAAGTGTTCTAACGTTCTTAAGGGGATTAACGGTGAGGCGATTACTATTTTATAAGGTAGTCGTCACGTACTATGAGTTCTCGGCTAAGAGTCGAGAGAATGCGATTCGATTGTGCGGTCAAGGTGACATCGGTGCCAGGAGCCTGAACTTACGATAAAGCGGCAAAATCGAGGAGCAATTCTTCAGCCATGTAGACCTACTGTGAATGCCTACATTAAATGTCATAAGCGATGTTGATAATAATAAGCTGGTGAAGAAAATTGGAAAGTCCACTAGGCAGCGTCCCTGTGCAAATGTTTTACCCCACGCTTGGCTAGTGTTATGCCTCAACCACATTGGAATCTCCTCAGTGGCTCTGTGAAAGTAGTGACTATGAAAGTAGGGCATGTAGTAGTAACTGTTCTACATAAAAGATTTATCTAATGGTTGGAGCTTGTATGTGTTGTGGGGTGGTAAGCAAATTATCTTAACATGGTTAGCTTTGCCACGTTTATGATATCAATATTTCGTTTGTGGTTGGTATGCCCGTCTAATAACAACAAAGTTGGTGAATCTTGTATAGGTTTAGTAATGTTAATAAAATGTTCAAACCACTGAGTGAACAAATTTGTTTGCACCGAGCCTGATGGATGGCATATGTACGCCAGTTAAACTTAAACCGTAGGTGATCATTTCATAAAGTAATCTGTTAATTGAAGCAGGATATTAAATAAAGTAAACAATTACATTTCATCTTACGTATATTTATATTTGGGTTAAATATGTACAGTAGGCCTATATAAATAATACAATACATTAATTATAGGTCTACAATAACAAAATGATAAATCTTTTACAAATTCTATCATAGGCTGTCGCTTCATTCCGATTTCTTTCTCTCATGGCCGTCATTTATTCCCGGATTCTGTCATTCCGTAATTTGCGTTCAGGTCCCTATTTCCGTCTTTCTGATGGTATCAATGCAAGTCTTTCTGTTAACAACTTTATCATTTCCCGTTGCCCATATTTCAGTAGGTTGCTACCACCTCTACAATCTTAGCATCCGTTGACAGTGAAACTTGTTTTTATTGAAATATCTATTGTATAATAACCGGGCCGTCCTCTTCTTCGTTCAAGCCCCGCGATGGAAGCCACTTTGTATTATGACGGTTTACCTGTACTGTTAATTATTATTGATGTTAAATTATTTAATAGTGTGTAGTGAGCCGTTTTATACTTTTTCTCAATGCTTATTTTCGTTCGTATTTCTCGTCGCTAGAAGTTCGTATTTCCCTCTCTTCTAGCTCCAGCGGTTGGTCGCCAATTTGTAAAGGAGTCGTGTGTCCTCTTACCGTTTTTCTCTGTAAAATGTGAATAATGTACAATTTGTGTGTAATGGGTGTAACGTGTCTTCTCTATCCGTCGTTCAAATGCATGCAACTTCCGCCGATTTCGTCCGTTGCGAACGTACGAATAACCAGGTCTCGATGTTCTTACCTGTTGTTCACTAGGGGTGTGAAAATCCCGGTGGCGCCAAATTGTTTTATTAAAACAATTAAAATAAAATTCAAATGTGTATGACCAGCGCCGCTCAGGCGGTTTGAATAATTCAAATATTTCCGCCAGCCTCGGCCGTCTGTAGTGACCAGTAGTTCGTTGCGTGGGCTGTGCGATCGCTAGTCGTCTACCCTACTTGTCTGCTAAAATGTACATAAATTATTGTCCACCTCCTAATGAAATTATAACACCGTGGTTACACTCAATACTTATTTATTTTTCTATTAATGATTAGTTGTTCATTTGATACAAATTATATTTCTCTTTTTACTACAAATGCTCCGGTTATATATGAGACAACTCTACAGGGTTTGACAAATCGATATCTGAACTGATTAACAGACTTTCAGTAATGGCGTCTGTTGGAAATTATACACAAGATTATTGTTCGTTTGTCACAGGTTCTTGAGATTACGTTAAAAGGATTACAAATGTTTAAAACAATAAAAATACACACCCTTACATCAGTTAAACTTAAATAATATATTGTGTAGGTATAATTTGTTTAGTGTAGTGTAGTAAAAGTGTTTACAATCTATTGGTAATTAACAACAGGTTATCTTTGCCAGTTTATAAATTTTCAGTGACTTAGTTTTCTTTTTAATCTTTGAAAGTAATTATGTTCAGTTTAGTGAGATTTCGACCTTTAGTGAGAAATAATTAACGTGAGTTTATTCAGAAATTTGGGTAATTTAATAGGTACTTATCACTTCAGTAGACAGGACGAGCTCATTCGATCTGGTATTAATGGGTTATGCTGCAATCATCTTTAATTTGCATTGGTTCGGGACTTCGGGCACCTTTTCCAAGTTGATGGGCAGGATTTTATTTTCTTTATTCTTTAATTCGGCCTCAACATTAGTTATATTGTTCCAGTCATCGTCTTCCTTCTTGGGATTCACTTGCTAGTAACTTCTTTTGAGATTTTTGATGTTTTAATTGACAATTTTCATCATTCCAAAACTAGCGTCTATTCAACGAAAGCGTCATATAACGAGTAAAGAAATCTAACGGTAATTAGACACCAAACGACTGTTGTCATAGTAACCAATTAATCCCGATTGGTTAATTCTGAAGTAGTC
The DNA here is from genome assembly GCA_034769895.1 of Magicicada septendecula. Taxonomy (NCBI): domain Eukaryota; kingdom Metazoa; phylum Arthropoda; class Insecta; order Hemiptera; family Cicadidae; genus Magicicada; species Magicicada septendecula. The sequence goes on from CM068367.1 coordinate 639,986,976, forward strand.
TATTGTTATCAAATTTTGAATTTTTATTCAAAATAACTGCATATCTTCTTATTGATTATATTCTTCTGTCCTCTTCCCTACATATTAAATATTATCACCACTGTTATTATTTCCTTTCAAAGATTAATTTGGTATCCCATAATGTATGGTTTTATGAAATATCAATGTTTGTACAAATCTGTTAATATTTGGTATTTACATTTCTCCTTTAAACTAAGTTCTTATTCTAATATTTTTTCTTTAAACTGATTTATAAATTATTCTCGGCTATTTACTTGCCTTGAATTTCTTAATCTCCTGGTTGTTTTTATACAGTTTGCAATTATTTATCATTGACAGTTATACATTTCCTAGGCCTTAGTAGCCATTGATTATTTCTATTTAAATTATTCTAATTATATTTCATCTCATTACAAAGTTTTTGTTCTGTTGTTATAATTGATTTGTTTAGTGGTTGTTGTGTCTTGAGTTTGTTTTTGTTCTGATCATATGTCAGGATTATTTTTTATGTCTTAATACTTAAAATATAACACTTAGGCCTATGGACTGTAAGTTCCCTCCAGCCATATCCTCTTCATAATTGAAACAAACAATTCTTTACAAGTTATTAGTAACTGTTGTTTTTAACATTAATTTCCTTCTTTGCTACTACTCTGAGTAATAAACATCATTACTTCTTGTAAACTTATTTAACTTAATTTCCCTCATAACATAGGGTATTTACCAATTATATATTTAATTACTTAAGTCTTTACTACTACTTTTCTACATCCCATGTTAACACAAACAGTTTATTTTACCTGGGCTTTCTACCCTCAATAATATTGCATTCTTTATCTATTTCTAATCTAAATACTATCTCTAATTACCCTTAACTATATAATTTCTTTTTTTTTACAATTCCGCTCTTAAATCTTTCATTGGTCCATCATTGATTTATTGAGTGTTTACTTATCTATCACTATCTTTTTAATTATACTATTGCTTACAATATTCTTTTTCACACATCACTTTCACTGTTATCACTTTTTATTTTACACGTTTATTGGTGGGTAAACCCTATTATTATTTCTCTTTGTCACTTAATTATTTTCATTATATTTCTCACTATCTCACTATCTTTACAAATTTTACTTGTATCTAATAAGTTCATGTCTCTTTCTAGATTTCCTACTTACATATACTACTAATTCGTGGGTTAGTGTATTTTTATTTAATGGGTTCTTATTAATTATGAGTTATATTTGTCACATAGATAATATTAACATTTCTTTTTTATATTGGTTATTCACCGGTTTCGTTTCCTTTATGATATTGGATGGTATCATCTCCCCCTTCCCTCTTCTACATTATTTGTCTGTGTTTTATCACCTTGGTTCATTTTATTTTCTTTGTAGTTGGTTTGTTCCATTATTTAAATTCATTTTTCTTCTCCTTCACTTCCATCTTGTCTCTCTTTATTTTGGTTAATATCTGGCCAATCTCTGGGGTTGGGTCAATGTCATTTGTCTGTCAGTCTAGTTTGTATTTCTTATTTAATAATCACCTTTGGTTTACTATTCTTCCTCCTTCACTCTTAATTATATTTACCACTTTCGTTCTCGTTATTATTTATTTATTAAAATATATTATTTCTTGGCATTTTTTACATACTTATTGATATCAAATATGATCAGGGTTTGGCAATGTTATACTATTAAGCGTGATACATCATACTAAGAATTATTTCGTGTTATGTCAGTTGCAAACAACATATTTTTATGTTCTATGTCTCTGCAGTAAATTCATCCCTGGCTGTATTTGCCCACTGTGAACATACTCCAGATTGGAAAACTTTCCTACTATGATTTCCACGATTAAAACAACAGAGCATGTGTGTGCACCGCGAGCGCACATGCGTGCGCGTACCAGAGTGCGTGTTGGAGTCAGTGCAAGCACTGACCCTCAACACGCAGACTGCAATGCAGGACATGTGACCGCCAAACGGGTGTGTGTGAGTGTGATGCCCGTGTCCTAATCGTAACAGTGAAAATAGTAAAAGTCCCATGTACCTAGAGTATTTCACAGTGGGTAAACAGGCCACGAGATGAATTTATCTGCAGAGACATCGATAAGATACGCCCGTGATCGTTGCCGCTTTGAATTAAACTAAATAAATTCATTAAATTTTGATCAATTGCCTAGAAACGGAAGAAGTATTGTTATTAACAATTACAACAATACATAGAAATTTTAATATTTTTCTATATGCAACTTACTGCTGTGCAAGGAATTAATTCTTATCACATTACTCATCGGTCATAATACTTCTGCTACTAATCTTATTTCACGAGACAAAGGCTAACCAAGGTCCGCGGTCCTCAGATACGTTTTTTTTATTGTATAGGTATACATTTTATAGATTTGAATTGTAGGTCTTCGTCAGTGGCGTACACAGGGGGGCTCAGGGGGCTCAAGCCCCCCCAAACCGCAAAACTGTAATATGCACTTCCTTAATTTACTTAGGTCTCGTTTAAAATTAAAAATTTGCAATTTCGGCGGATTTTGACGGGGATATAAATACTAACAAAATAAGTAGTTTATAATAACAATTATTACTTCACTTATAATTTATAGTTCATTGACGGATGTATTACGCTGAGTGTAACATTCAGTAAGCTACCTGTTTTCTCTCGCTCTCGCTCTCATTTGACGGCGCGGAGGCGCGGCCACACGCACGTCAACTAGTGACGTGCCACCCGCCACTACTACCGGTGAACCCTAAGAATTTTTACTTAAGTATTAAATAATGTTTTTATGAAACTTAAATAAGTATATAAACCTTTTTCATAAAAATATTATTTAGTACTTAAGTTATATTCAGCACTTTTTTTTATATCAGTCGATAAATAAAACGAAAATTTTAATAATATTCCTAATTTCATATCTTGAATAATGCCGCTGTAATAATGAAAAAAATTACTTTAAAAACACTTTACATTTATACGAAATTTTTGGATAATGTTTTTACTTAAAAAAATAGAATCGTTATATATATTATTATAAAAAAATTAATTTCTTGAAACAATTTTTTTTTTTTAAATGTATAGTATTTCCCGAACGTATATAATCATAACTAACCTACCTACCAAATCTTGCACGCCTGCCTGCGGCGTGCAGGCCTTTCGAATCACGCACGAACTCCACAGCGTGCGTGCAAAATTTCGAGTTTCACGCATGCTCGTGCGAACAGAAATTCGCTGCACGAGCGCCACGGGTGAGAGGTAGCCTCTACAAGCTTCCATATATTCTCTATTTTCTGCAGTGATCGGAGGTAGTCGTTCAGGAGATACACCAATCGTACACACGTTGCTGTCATCATCCGCCATTGTTGCGTTTGTGTTTGTTTGGCAGTACGGTGTTTATTAAATCCGCCGTTTTTGTAGTTTTATTAGTGATTATTTGATTGTTTGTTACGTCTAAGATGGAGACTAAACTTGATGACAAGACAAAAGTACCAAAAAGGAAAGTCAGAACATTCGGTTTCTTTGTAACAAAAACTAAATTAGCGAAGTGTGATAGTGTAGCAGAAAGGCCTACATGTTCTTTGTCAACTTCTACATCGTCTCAGCAAGATACTTGTGTTAGTGAGGCTTGTAGCAATAACAACAATGTTTCCGGCTTGTTTCTGAATTCTCTGAAAATAGTGAAACTATAATCCCTGGCTGTTTTGACACAAATGTTCTTTCACAAAACGAGTCTTCATTATTACGTAAAATAACAGACATTAGTAATTTATTATTACAATATAAATCTCAAATTGATGGTAACCTGAAGTAGACCTATGCCGTTATTTGTAAAAATTACACTGAAAGTATGGCTGACCACAAATTTCCTGTAAATATGAAGGGTGCAATTTTGCAATCATTCCAGTATTCTTGTTATCACATATCAATCACATAGAGCAAATGCTGGCCAGGAATTGCGGGTGAAGCATGAAGCAACTCTACAAGCTAAATTTATATATTCCTTTTGTTGATCATTGCGTTGTTGAAGTAGAAACTCGTTTCGGACCTGAGTTTGATAAAATTTGTCATCTTCAAGTATTTATGCCTCATTTCATCACTCAAGAGATCAACCAGTCTGTTGCCTCTATCATTTTCCCTGACATTTCCAAGACGGAACTTAAACTTGAGACAGATATATGGAAGCAAAAGCGGGTGGATGAAGCAGATATGAATGTTCCAGACACAACTCTGTCTTCTCTCCAAGCTTGCGCAATCCAGATATATTTCCCAATGTTCGAAAAATTTAAGAAGTACTGTGTGTACTCCCAGTAACGTCAGCTGAGCCAGAACGCTCCTTCTCTGAGGCGGTTGAAGACATGGCTGAGGTCTACAACATCGGAGACAGGGCTTAATGGGTTAGCTTCGCGCAATAGTCACAGGGAAATCGACATCTCTCCTCAAGATATTGTTGAGCGATTTGCCAATCAAGGAAATAGGAGAATGGACTTGGCTTTTTAAATTACAAATTGCTTGTCTTGGACACAAATGCTTTACCTATTGTAAATTAACAATTAACTTGATTCTTGTTTACTGTACATTGTTTCTTTTTCATTTTACTTCCATGTTCCTTAAGGATGATGGCAAAAAAATCGTGTTCGAGATTATTGCAGATTCTGATTGTACTACACTCAAAACATCAAAAAAAGTAATTTTTCGAAAAGTGTCCGTGTGTCTATAGATTTTTTTCTATGGCAAACGATAACAGCCGCAAATTCAAACAGAATCAAATCATTTTTTGCATGCAGTCCTGATTTGTAGAGTACTCAAGACCTATTGATTTTGGTGAAGATCGGTTAAGGAAAAGGGGTAGTTTACCTGCAACATTGTTTTTTAAATCAAGGGTAATTATTTCCTATGGCAAACGATAACAGCCGCAAATTCCAACATAATCAAATAATTTTTTGCATACAGCCCTGAATTGTAGAGTTCTCAGGACCTATTGTTTTTGGTGAAGATCGGTTAAGGGAAAGGGGTAGTTTACCATCAACATTTTATGTTTTAAAAGGGTATTTTTATGGCAAACGATAACAGCCGCAAATTCAAACAGAATCAAATAATTATTTGCATACAGTCCTGAATTGTAGAGAACTCAAGACATTGTTTTTGGTGAAGATCGGTTAAGGGGAAGGGGTAGTTTACCGGCAACGTTTTTTTTTTATCAAGGGTAATTTTTACTTCCATGTTCCTTAAGGAAATGGAAGTATGGTGATGGCAAAAAAAATCGTGTTCGAGATTATTGCAGATTCTGATTGTACTACACTCAAAACATGAAAAAAAGTAATTTTTCGAAAAGTGTCTGTGTGTCTATCTGTCTGTGTGTCCGTAGATATTTTTCTATGGCAAACGATAACAGCCGCAAATTCAAACAGAATCAAATAATATTTTGCATACAGCCCTGAATTATAGAGTTCTCAAGACCAATTGATTTTGGTGAAGATCTGTTAAGGGAAAGGGGTAGTTTACCACGTTTACCTGCAACATTTTATGTTGTAACAAGAGAAATGTTTACATGACGAACGATAACTGCCGCACATTTACACAGAATGAAATATTTTTTTGCATGCTTCGCTGAATTGTAGAGGACTGAAGGCCTATTGATTTTGGTGAAGATTGGTTATGAGAAAGGGGTAGTTTACCAGCAACGATTTATGTTTTAACAAAAGTAAAGTACTTCATTTTGATAAACAAAGTATCCTGATAAGAAGCTCATAATAATCCACTGTAGAAACGTAGATGAAATATCTATAAATGAAGAGGCTAGGTGAACGGGGTTGGGGTAATTTTCTAAAAATGAAAATTATATTTGAAGGTGGAGGGGATAATTTTTATATGCGTACTACGTTATCGGAAACAAAGTAGTAGTTTGTTGTTAAAATTCCTTCCCGGGCTGTGTGGCCATAGTCCAATGTTTTCTGCAAAACCAGACGTTTCGGTACTGCCATCGACTGCCATCATTAGTGAAAATCGAGTGCGAAAACGTGAGGTGGTATACGTTAGTGACCACAGTACTGTGGTTAAGGATGAAGCAATAAGTGGAAAGAGGTAGTTTCTATGGAAACATTTCATTTCGTAAATGATTTTGAATATGAAATAAAATTATAATTTTTTCATTTTAATTTAAATCATGTATGAGAGAAAATATATCGTTCGTGGCAGGCAAGCATATCTCAATTATATAATGTTTATGTTTCCATTTTATTATTATGATTACCGCAATAAAAAGGCAGGCAACACACACACACACACACACACACACACACACACACACACACACACACACACAATTCGCGTTATTTATGGCTTCACTCATGTTTATTTTCTTACATTTGCACGCTTTTTAAATGGAAAGTGCCAAAACCCTCACCAACACAACGCGCACAAGCCAAAAAAGTGTCCAGCGTGGATAGCGATTTGCTTCCTGTAGTTCGCTGGGCAGTGTAACTGCACGTGTTTACAGAGGAACGGTTCATAGACAGACTTTTTGTCTTTAGGGAATGAACATCCCTGCAAGATGCTCAGGGTCCATGAGTGACTACGGAGCGCTCCTACTTTTCCCCGTGTTTCTTCTGTGAAACGTCCACTGTAGATTCGCAACTTTACTCTGAGCAACGCTCAATAGGGAATGTTGAAAATTTTTGTCCACGGTGTGCCCTCATACACACTAAACCTGCTCTGATGTTTTGATTACGGACATCATAATATTAAAACTTTGGAAACTTGTGCACTACTTAATAGAGATCAAACATTAACTTTTACAAGCCATTAATTTCATGCATATTTTTATATGTGTACTACATTATCGGTAACAAAGGAATAGTTTGTTGTAAAAATTCCTTCCCGGGCAGATTGGCCAAGGTCCAATGTTTTATGAAAAACCAGACGTTTCAGCAGTGCCATCGCCGACCATCATCAGTGAAAATCGAATGCGCTAACTGGAGGTGGTATACGTTAGTGACCACAGTACTGTGGTTAAGGCTGAAGAAAGAAGTAATCTCTGTGGAAACATTTTATTTCAAAAATGATTTTAAATATACATCTTAGAACATGGAAGTCATGTATGGATCTCCATACCGATATTTATAAAGTTCTAGCAAATCAAAACATTTTAATACTTTATCTTTACGAAAACTTCTAACCCTTGGATATGATGTTCCAGTTGGTTTAAGTACTGATAACACATGTTTATGTCTGTTTAAGAATGCTTTTACCAATCCCTACCAGCTTGGGCATTTCCAAAAGGATGTTTAATGTAATTTCTTGTGGCCAATTGGTATGCTATCCTTCTATCAGTTCGGTTAACGCCCACTGATACTGACGAATGAGTCAGAGAACGAGCTAGGCAGCTCGAGTCAGTTCTGCCAGCAAATCCTACTTCCAACGTCCAAGTTTGTGACTCCCGGGCAATGTTCTCTGTACGCACAGAGAGTAGCTGATGGAAGAGGCTGCAACGCGATTCTACGACCTACAGGATTTGGTGACGGGTTATTGTCAATATAACATAGGCTAAATATAAAGTAAAACTGTCATCTAGAATTTCATATTATAATCCGTCATGTCGGTTATACAATAAATAGATTATCGATTGTAAAATTTTGATGTTCATTTTTATTTTATCGTCATCTTATGAGTAACGGTATTTTTGTTAACGTAGTATTGAGTTCTATTATTTTAGAGTAGCCTATGTTGGTTTTCGTGGAGTATGTTGTTACTTGACTTTCCGACTTAATACGTTTTCATATTAAGAATCGTCGCTAGTTAATTTTTTTCAGTGTTCATGTGGCTTATACTTATAGCGGAACACGTCTCAAAAATGTCTTTAAATGGTGACTCTAGTATAACAAATGAGACCTGATTTTATGTAAATGACCCTGGTCAGGTGCTCTTTCGATTAGCTAGGAGACAAGTTTTCGATTAGCTATACTATTGTATCGTGTATGTTTTGAAAATGGAACTCACAGTGTATCTGTAATACAAAACCTGCTGTGAGCTTGATCATGGTGTTCATATGAATTCTCTGCTACTCGTAGACTGTATATTAATAATTCAGGAACGGAGGATTGGTTGCTGTGTTCGTTGAATATACAGTTCTGTTCATTGAACTGTACAGATTAAGGGTTACAGGCTAATAATTCGAAAACTTATGCACTTTTGTGGACCCGATATTTCAAAAACTAATTGATGAAGAAGGTTGAAATTTTGCACGCGAATAATACATTTGTACATTTGAACAAATGCACTTTCATTGGAAAACTATACATGGCTTATAACCAACGTTTCTGCAGAAGCATGACGCTCGAGAATTCGTTCGTGTGGTTACCATGGTAACATAATTGTTTGCATTGGTTTTATCTCCATGTTCCATAAGGAAATGGACGGATGGTGATGGCAAAAAAATCGTGTTCGAGATAATTGCAGATTCTGATTGTACTACCCTCAAAACATGAAAAAAAGTCGTTTTTCGAAAAGTGTCCGTGTGTGTGTGTGTGTAGAATTTTTTCTATGACAAACGATAGCCGCAAATTCAAACAGAATCAAATAATGTTTCCCATACAGCCCTGAATTGTAGAGTTCTCAAGACCTATTGTTTTTGGTGAATATCGGTTAAGGGAAAGGGGTAATATACCAGCAACATTTTATGTTTTAACAAGAGTAATTTTTCTATGACGAACGATAACTGCCGTAAATTCAAACAGAATCAAATAATGTTTTGCATACAGCCCTGAATTTTAGAGTTCTCAAGACCTATTGTTTTTGGTAAAGATTGGTTAAGGGAAAGGGGGTAGTTTACCAGCAACATTTTATGTTTTAACAAGGGTGTTTTCAATGGCAAACGATAAGAGCCGCAAATTCAAACAGGGTCAAACCTTTTTTGTATACAGCCCTGAATTGTAGAGATCTCAAGACCTATTGTTTTTGGTTAAGATCGGTTAAGGGAAAGGGTGTAGTTTACCCGCAACGTTTTATGTTTTAAGAAGGGTAATTTTTTATATGACGAACGATAACTGCCGTAAATTCAAACAAAATCATTCTACTTTTAAGCATACGGTTTTGAATTATGCAGAACTCAAAGCCTATTGATTTTGTTGAAGTTCGGTTAAGGGAAAGAGGCAGTTTACCAGCAACGTTTCATGTTTTAACAAGGGTATTTGATTTGGCAAACGATAACAGCCGCAAATTCAAACAGAATGAAATAATCTTTTGCACACAGCCCTGATTTGTAGAGTTCTCAAGACCTTTTGCTCTTGGTGAAGATCGGTTAAGGGAATAGGGTAGTTTACCGGCAACATTTTATGTTTAAACAAGGGTAATTTTGTATTTGACGAACGATAACTGCAGTAAATTCAAACATAATCAACTACTATTTGGCATACCTTTTTGAATTATACGGAACTCAAGGTCTGTTGATTTTGTTGAAGATCGGTTAAAGGAAAGGGGTAGTTTACCAGGAACATTTTTTTAATCTAGGGTAAATTTTTCTACGGCAAACGATAACAGCCGCAAATTCAAACAGAATCAAATAATTTTTTGCATACAGCCCTGAATTTTAGAGTAGAGTTCTCAAGATCTGTTGGTTTTGGTGAGGATCGGTTAAGGGAAAGAGGTAGTTTACCTTCAACATTTTATGTTTCAAGAAGGGAAATTTTTTTATGACGAACGATAACTGCTGCACATTCAAACAGAATCAAATATTTTTTTGCATGCATCCCTGAATTGTAGACGACTGAAGGTCTATTGATTTTGGAGTAGATCGGTTAAGAGAAAGGGGTAGTTTACTTGAAACATTTTATGATTTAACCAGAGTAAAGTACTTAATTTTTATAAATAACGTATCCTGATAACATGCTCATAATAATCCACTGTAGAAACGTAGATGAAATATCTATAAATGAAGAGTTTATGTGAACGGTGTGGAGGTAATTTTCTATTATTAAAAATTATAGTTGAAAGTTGAGGAGAGAATTTTTTATACGTGTACTACGTTATCGGCAACAAAGAAATAGTTTTTTGTTAAAATCGCTTCCCGGGCTGTTTAGCGTTAGTCCAATGTTTTCTGTAAAACCAGACTTTTTGGCAGTGCCAACGACTGCCATCATCAGTGAAAATCGAGTGCGAAAACGTGAGTTGGTATACGTTAGTGACGACAGTACTGTGGTTAATGCTGAAGCAATAAGTAGAAAGACGTAGTTTCTATGGAAATATTTCATTTCAATAAAATCATATTTAAAATATGATTTTAAATATAAATCTTACAACATGTAAGTCATGTATGGTTCTCCATACCGATATTTTATATGACGAACGATAACTGCCGTAAATTCAAAGAGAATCAAATAATGTTTTGCATACAGTCCTGAATTGTAGAGTTCTCAAGACCTATTGTTTTTGGTAAAGATCGGTTAAGGGAAAGGGTGTAGTTTACCAGCAACGTTTTATGTTTTAAGAAGGGTAATTTTTTATATGACGAACGATAACTGCCGTAAATTCAAACAAAATCATTCTACTTTTAAGCATACGGTTTTGAATTATGCAGAACTCAAAGCCTATTGATTTTGTTGAAGTTCGGTTAAGGGAAAGAGGCAGTTTACCAGCAACGTTTAATGTTTTAACAAGGGTATTTGATTTGGCAAACGATAACAGCCGCAAATTCAAACAGAATGAAATAATCTTTTGCACACAACCCTGATTTGTAGAGTTCTCAAGACCTATTGCTCTTGGTGAAGATCGGTTAAGGGAATAGGGTAGTTTACCGGCAACATTTTATGTTTAAGCAAGGGTAATTTTGTATATGACGAACGATAACTGCAGTAAATTCAAACATAATCAACTACTATTTTGCATACCTTTTTGAATTATACGGAACTCAAGGTCTGTTGATTTTGTTGAAGATCGGTTAAAGGAAAGGGGTAGTTTACCAGCAACATTTTTTGTAATCAAGGGTAAATTTTTCTACGGCAAACGATAACAGCCGCAAATTCAAACAGAATCAAATAATTTTTTGCATACAGCCCTGAATTGTAGAGTAGAGTTCTCAAGATCTGTTGGTTTTGGTGAGGATCGGTTAAGGGAAAGGGGTAGTTTACCTTCAACATTTTATGTTTCAAGAAGGGAAATTTTTTTATGACGAACGATAACTGCTGCACATTCAAACAGAATCAAATATTTTTTTGCATGCATCCCTGAATTGTAGACGACTGAAGGTCTATTGATTTTGGAGTAGATCGGTTAAGAGAAAGGGGTAGTTTACTTGAAACATTTTATGATTTAACCAGAGTAAAGTACTTAATTTTTATAAATAACGTATCCTGATAAGATGCTCATAATAATCCACTGTAGAAACGTAGATGAAATATCTATAAATGAAGAGTTTAGGTGAACGGTGTGGAGGTAATTTTCTATTATTAAAAATTATAGTTGAAAGTTGAGGGGAGAATTTTTTATACGTTATCGGCAACAAAGAAATAGTTTTTTGTTAAAATTGCTTCCCGGGTTGTTTAGCGTTAGTCCCATGTTTTTTGTAAAACCATACTTTTCGGCAGTGCCATCGACTGCCATCATCAGTGAAAATCGAGTGCGAAAACGTGAGTTGGTATATGTTAGTGACGACAGTACTGTGGTTAATGCAGAAGCATTAAGTAGAAAGACGTAGGTTCTATGGAAATATTTCATTTCATTAAAATCATATTTAAAATATGATTTTAAATATAAATCTTACAACATGGAAGTCATGTATGGTTCTCCATACCGATATATTCTATGACGAACGATAACTGCCGTAAATTCAAAGAGAATCAAATAATATTTTGCATACAGTCCCGAATTGTAGAGTTCTCAAGACCTATTGTTTTTGGTTAGGATCGGTTAAGGGAAAGGGTGTAGTTTACCGGCAACGTTTTATGTTTTAACAAGGGTAATTTTTTATATGACGAACGATAACTGCCGTAAATTCAAACAAAATCATTCTACTTTTATGCATACCTTTTTGAATTATGCAGAACTCAAAGCCTATTGATTTTGTTGAAGTTCGGTTAAGGGAAAGAGGCAGTTTACCAGCAACGTTTTATGTTTTAACAAGGGTGTTTTATACGGCAAACGATAACTGCCGCAAATTCAAACAGAATCAAATAATTTTTTGCATACAGCCCTGAATTGTAGAGTTCTCAAGATCTGTTTGTTTTGGTGGGGATCGGTTAAGGGAAAGGGGTAGTATACCTTCAACATTTTATGTTTCAAGAAGGGAAATTTTTTTATGACGAACGATAACTGCTGCACATTCAAACAGAATCAAATATTTTTTTGCATGCATCCCTGAATTGTAGACGACTGAAGGTCTATTGATTTTGGAGAAGATCGGTTAAGAGAAAGGGGTAGTTTACTTGAAACATTTTATGTTTTAACCAGAGTAAAGTACTTAATTTTTATAAACAAAGTATCCTGATAAGAAGCTCATAATAATCCACTGTAGAAACGTAGATGAAATATATATAAATGAAGAGGTTAGGTGAACGGGGTGGAGGTAATTTTCTATTATTAAAAATTATAGTTGAAAGTTGAGGGGAGAATTTTTTATTCGTGTACTACGTTATCGGCAACAAAGAAATAGTTTTAAGTTAAAGTTGCTTCCCGGGCTGTTTAGCGTTAGTCCAATGTTTTCTGTAAAACCAGACTTTTCGGCAGTGCCATCGACTGCCATCATCAGTGAAAATCGAGTGCGAAATCGTGAGTTGGTATACGTTAGTGACGACAGTTCTGTGGTTAATGCTGAAGCAATAAGTAGAAAGACGTAGTTTCTATGGAAATATTTCATTTCAATAAAATCATATTTAAAATATGATTTTAAATATAAATCTTACAACATGGAGGTCATGTATGGTTCTCCATACCGATATTTTCTATGACGAACGATAACTGCCGTAAATTCAAAGAGAATCAAATAATATTTTGCATACAGTCCTGAATTGTAGAGTTCTCAAGACCTATTGTTTTTGGTTAAGATCGGTTAAGGGAAAGGGTGTAGTTTACCGGCAACGTTTTATGTTTTAAGAAGGGTAATTTTTTATATGACGAACGATAACTGTCGTAAATTCAAACAAAATCATTCTACTTTTAAGCATACGGTTTTGAATTATGCAGAACTCAAAGCCTATTAATTTTGTTGAAGTTCGGTTAAGGGAAAGAGGCAGTTTACCAGCAACGTTTAATGTTTTAACAAGGGTATTTGATTTGGCAAACGATAACAGCCGCAAATTCAAACAGAATGAAATAATCTTTTGCACACAGCCCTGATTTGTAGAGTTCTCAAGACCTATTGCTCTTGGTGAAGATCGGTTAAGGGAATAGGGTAGTTTACCGGCAACATTTTATGTTTAAACAAGGGTAATTTTGTATTTGACGAACGATAACTGCAGTAAATTCAAACATAATCAACTACTATTTGGCATACCTTTTTGAATTATACGGAACTCAAGGTCTGTTGATTTTGTTGAAGATCGGTTAAAGGAAAGGGGTAGTTTACCAGCAACATTTTTTTTAATCAAGGGTAAATTTTTCTACGGCAAACGATAACAGCCGCAAATTCAAACAGAATCAAATAATTTTTTGCATACAGCCCTGAATTGTAGAGTAGAGTTCTCAAGATCTGTTGGTTTTGGTGAGGATCGGTTAAGGGAAAGGGGTAGTTTACCTTCAACATTTTATGTTTCAAGAAGGGAAATTTTTTTATGACGAACGATAACTGCTGCACATTCAAACAGAATCAACTATTTTTTTGCATGCATCCCTGAATTGTAGACGACTGAAGGTCTATTGATTTTGGAGTAGATCGGTTAAGAGAAAGGGGTAGTTTACTTGAAACATTTTATGATTTAACCAGAGTAAAGTACTTAATTTTTATAAATAACGTATCCTGATAAGATGCTCATAATAATCCACTGTAGAAACGTAGATGAAATATCTATAAATGAAGAGTTTAGGTGAACGAGGTGGAGGTAGTTTTCTATTATTAAAAATTATAGTTGAAAGTTGAGGGGAGAATTATTTATACGTTATCGGCAACAAAGAAATAGTTTTTTGTTAAAATTGCTTCCCGGGTTGTTTAGCGTTAGTCCCATGTTTTTTGTAAAACCATACTTTTCGGCAGTGCCATCGACTGCCATCATCAGTGAAAATCGAGTGCGAAAACGTGAGTTGGTATATGTTAGTGACGACAGTACTGTGGTTAATGCAGAAGCATTAAGTAGAAAGACGTAGGTTCTATGGAAATATTTCATTTCATTAAAATCATATTTAAAATATGATTTTAAATATAAATCTTACAACATGGAAGTCATGTATGGTTCTCCATACCGATATATTCTATGACGAACGATAACTGCCGTAAATTCAAAGAGAATCAAATAATATTTTGCATACAGTCCCGAATTGTAGAGTTCTCAAGACCTATTGTTTTTGGTTAGGATCGGTTAAGGGAAAGGGTGTAGTTTACCGGCAACGTTTTATGTTTTAACAAGGGTAATTTTTTATATGACGAACGATAACTGCCGTAAATTCAAACAAAATCATTCTACTTTTATGCATACCTTTTTGAATTATGCAGAACTCAAAGCCTATTGATTTTGTCGAAGTTCGGTTAAGGGAAAGAGGCAGTTTACCAGCAACGTTTTATGTTTTAACAAGGGTGTTTTATACGGCAAACGATAACAGCCGCAAATTCAAACAGAATCAAATAATTTTTTGCATACAGCCCTGAATTGTAGAGTTCTCAAGATCTGTTGGTTTTGGTGGGGATCGGTTAAGGGAAAGGGGTAGTATACCTTCAACATTTTATGTTTCAAGAAGGGAAATTTTTTTATGACGAACGATAACTGCTGCACATTCAAACAGAATCAAATATTTTTTTGCATGCATCCCTGAATTGTAGACGACTGAAGGTCTATTGATTTTGGAGAAGATCGGTTAAGAGAAAGGGGTAGTTTACTTGAAACATTTTATGTTTTAACCAGAGTAAAGTACTTAATTTTTATAAACAAAGTATCCTGATAAGAAGCTCATAATAATCCACTGTAGAAACGTAGATGAAATATATATAAATGAAGAGGTTAGGTGAACGGGGTGGAGGTAATATTCTATTATTAAAAATTATAGTTGAAAGTTGAGGGGAGAATTTTTTATACGTGTACTACGTTATCGGCAACAAAGAAATAGTTTTAAGTTAAAGTTGCTTCCCGGGCTGTTTAGCGTTAGTCCAATGTTATCTGTAAAACCAGACTTTTCGGCAGTGCCATCGACTGCCATCATCAGTGAAAATCGAGTGCGAAAACGTGAGTTGGTATACGTTAGTGACGACAGTTATGTGGTTAATGCTGAAGCAATAAGTAAAAAGACGTAGTTTCTATGGAAATATTTCATTTCAATAAAATCATATTTAAAATATGATTTTAAATATAAATCTTACAACATGGAAGTCATGTATGGTTGTCCATACCGATATGTTATATGACGAACGATAACTGCCGTAAATTCAAAGAGAATCAAATAATGTTTTGCATACAGTCCTGAATTGTAGAGTTCTCAAGACCTATTGTTTTTGGTAAAGATCGGTTAAGGGAAAGGGGGTAGTTTACCCGCCACGTTTTATGTTTTAACAAGGGTGTTTTCTATGGCAAACGATAAGAGCCCAAATTCAAATAGAATCAAATCATTTTTTGCATACAAACTGAATTGTAGAGTTCTCAAGACCTATTTTTTTTGGTAAAGATTGGTTAAAGGAAAGGGGGTAGTTTACCAGGAACGTTTTATGTTTTAACAAGGGTGTTTTCTATGGCAAACGGTAAGAGCTGCAAATTCATACAGAATCAAATCATTTTTTGCATACAGCCCTGAATTGTAGAGTACTCAAGGCCCATTGTTATTGCTGAAGTTCGGTTAATGGAAAGGGGTAGTTTACCTGCAACCTTATACGTTTTAACAAGAGCAAAGTACTTGAAAATTCATTTAATCCTTTTCAAACAATGGTAATTGTTAAAAATAAAATAATTTTGTTGCCAGGCAATAAAATTATAATTTTTTCATTTTAATTTAAATCATGTATGAGAGTAAATATATCGTTCGTGGCTGGCAAGCATATCTCAATTATATAATGTTTACGTTTCCATTTTATTATTATGATTACCGCAATAAAAAGGCAGGCAACACACACACAATTCGCGTTATTTCTGGCCTCGCTCATGTTTATTTTCTTACATTTGCACGCTTTTTAAATGGAAAGTGCCAAAACCCACACCAACACAACGCGCACAAGCCAAAAAAGTGTCCAGCGTGGATAGCGATTTGCTTCCTGTAGTTCGCTGGGCAGTGTAACTGCACGTGTTTACAGAGGAACGGTTCATAGACAGACTTTTCGTCTTTAGGGAATGAACCCTCTGCAAGATGCTCAGGGTCCATGAGTGACTTCGGAGCGCTCCTTCTTTTCCACGTGTTTCTTTTGTGAATCGTCCACTGTAGATTCGCAACTTTACTCTGAGCAACGCTCAATAGGGAATGTTGAAAATTTTTGTCCACGGTGTGCCCTCATACACACTAAACCTGCTCTGATGTTTTGATTACGGACATCATAATATTAAACTTTGGAAACTTGTGCACTACTTAATAGAGATCAAACATTAACTTTTACAAGCCATTAATTTCATGCATATTTTTATATGTGTACTACATTATCGGTAACAAAGAAATAGTTTGTTGTAAAAATTCCTTCCCGGGCAGATTGGCCAAGGTCCAATGTTTTATGAAAAACCAGACGTTTCAGCAGTGCCATCGCCTATCATCATCAGTGAAAATCGAATGCGCTAACTGGAGGTGGTATACATTAGTGACCACAGTACTGTGGTTAAGGCTGAAGAAAGAAGTAATCTCTGTGGAAACATTTTATTTCAAAAATGATTTTAAATATACATCTTAGAACATGGAAGTCATGTATGGATCTCCATACCGATATTTATAAAGTTCTAGCAAATCAAAACATTTTAATACTTTATCTTTACGAAAACTTCTAACACTTGGATATGATGTTCCAGTTGGTTTAAGTACTGATAACACATGTTTGTGTCTGTTTAAGAATGCTTTTACCAATCCCTACCAGCTTGGGCATTTCCAAAAGGATGTTTAATGTGATTTCTTGTGGCCAATTGGTATGCTATCCTTCTATCAGTTCGGTTAACGCCCACTGATACTGACGAATGAGTCAGAGCTCGAGTTAGGCAGCTCGAGTCAGTTCTGCCAGCAAATCCTACTTCCAACGTCCAAGTTTGTGACTCCCGGGCAATGTTCTCTGTACGCACAGAGAGTAGCTGATGGAAGAGGCTGCAACGCGATTCTACGACCTACAGGTTTTGGTAAAGGGTTATTGTCGATATAACATAGGCTAAATATAAAGTAAAACTGTAGTCTAGAATTTCATATTATAATCTGTCATGTCGATTATACAATAAAGAGATTATCGATTGTAAAATTTTGATGTTCATTTTTATTTTATCGTCATCGTATGAGTAACGGTATTTTTGTTAACGTAGTATTGAGTTCTATTATTTTAGATTAGCCTATGTTGTTTTTTGTGGAGTATGTTGTTACTTGACTTTCCGACTTAATACGTTTTCATATTAAGAATCGTAGCTAGTTAATTTTTTTCAGTGTTCATGTGGCTTATTCTTATAGCAGAACACGTCTCTAAAATGTCTTTAAATGGTGACTCTAGTATAACAAATGAGACCTGATTGTATGTAAATGACCCTGGTCAGTTGCTCTTTCGATTAGCTAGGAGACAAGTTTTCGATTAGCTATACTATTGTATCGTGTATGTTTTGAAAATGGAACTCACAGTGTATCTGTAATACAAAACCTGCTGTGATACAAAATCATGGTGTTCATATGAATTCTCTGCTACTCGTAGACTGTATATTAATAATTCAGGAACTGTATATTAATAATTGGTTGCAGTGTTCGTTGAATATACAGTTCTGTTCATTGAACTGTACAGATTAAGGGTTACAGGCTAATTAATTCGAAAACTTATGCACTTCTGTGGACCCGATATTTCAAAAACTAATTGATGAAGAAGGTTGAAATTTTGCACGCGAATAATATATTTGTACATTTGAACAAATGCACTTTCATTGGAAAACTATACATGGCTTATAACCAACGTTTCTGCAGAAGCATGACGCTCCAGAATTCGTTCGTGTGGTTACCATGGTAACATAATTGTTTGCATTGGTTTTATCTCCATGTTCCATAAGGAAATGGACGTATGGTGATGGCAAAAAAAATCGTGTTCGAGATAATTGCACATTCTGATTGTACTACCCTCAAAACATGAAAAAAAATCATTTTTCGAAAAGTGTCCGTGTGTGTGTGTGTGTGTGTGTGTGTGTGTGTAGAATTTTTTCTATGACAAACGATAACAGCCGCAAATTCAAACAGAATCAAATAATGTTTCACATACAGCCCTGAATTGTAGAGTTCTCAAGACCTATTGTTTTTGGTGAATATCGGTTAAGGGAAAGGGGTAGTTTACCGGCAACGTTTTATGTTTTAACAAGGGTAATTTTTTTATGACGAATGATAACTGCCGTAAATTCAAACAGAATCAAATATTTTTTTGCATACGCTCCTGAATTGTATAGCTATCAAGACATATTGTTTTTGGTAAAGATCGGTTAAGGGAAAGGGATAGTTTACCTGCCACATTTTATGTTTTAACAAGGATAATTTTTTTCTATGACGAACGATAACTGCCGTAAATTCAAAGAGAATCAAATAATTTTTTGCATACATTCCTGAATTATAAAGTACTGAAGGCTTGTTGACTTTGATGAAGATCGGTTAAGGGAAAGAGGTAGTTTACTAGCCACCTTTAATGTTTTAACAAGAGTAATTGTTTCTATGACGAACGATAACTGCCGCACATTCAAACAGAATAAAATAATGTTTTGCATGCATCTCTGAACTGTAGAGGACTCAAAACCTATTGATTTTAGCGAACATCAGTTAAGAGAAAGGGGTAGTTTACCTACAACATTTTATGTTGTAAGAAGAGAAATTTTTTCATGAGGAACTATAACTGCCGTAAATTCAAACAGAATAAAATAATTTTTTACCTATGTGCCTGTGTTGTAGAAGACTCAAGGCCTATTGATTTTGGTGAAGATCGGTTACGGGGAAAGGTTAGTTTATCTGAAACATTTTTTGTTGTAACAAGAGTAAAGTACTTAATTTTGATAAATAAAGTATCCTGATAAGATCTTAATAATCCACTGTAGAAACGTAGATGAAATATCTATAAATGAAGAGGCTAGTTGAACGGGGTGGGGGTAATTTTCTATAAATGAAAATTATATTTGAAGTGGGAGGGGATAATTTTTATATGTGTACTACGTTATCGGCAACAAAGTAGTAGTTTGTTGTTAAAATTCCTTCCCGGGCTGTTTGACCGTTTGGCCGTATTCCAATGTTTTCTGCAAAACCAGACGTTTCGGCAGTGCCGTCGACTGCTATCATCAGTGAAAATCGAGTGCGATAACGTGTGGTGGTATACGTTAGTGACCACAGTACTGTGGTTAAGGCTGAAGCAATAAGTGGAAATAAGTAGTTTCTATGGAAACATTTCATTTCGTAAATGATTTTAAATATAAATCTTAGAACATGGAAGTCATGTATGGTTGTCCATACCGATATTTATAAAGTTCTAGCAAATCAAAACATTTTAATACTTTATCTTTACGAAAACTTCTAACACTTGGATATGATGTTCCAGTTGGTTTAAGTACTGATAACACATGTTTGTGTCTGTTTAAGAATGCTTTTACCAATCCCTACCAGCTTGGGCATTTCCAAAAGGATGTTTAATGTGATTTCTTGTGGCCAATTGGTATGCTATCCTTCTATCAGTTCGGTTAACGCCCACTGATACTGACGAATGAGTCAGAGCTCGAGTTAGGCAGCTCGAGTCAGTTCTGCCAGCAAATCCTACTTCCAACGTCCAAGTTTGTGACTCCCGGGCAATGTTCTCTGTACGCACAGAGAGTAGCTGATGGAAGAGGCTGCAACGCGATTCTACGACCTACAGGTTTTGGTAAAGGGTTATTGTCGATATAACATAGGCTAAATATAAAGTAAAACTGTAGTCTAGAATTTCATATTATAATCTGTCATGTCGATTATACAATAAAGAGATTATCGATTGTAAAATTTTGATGTTCATTTTTATTTTATCGTCATCGTATGAGTAACGGTATTTTTGTTAACGTAGTATTGAGTTCTATTATTTTAGATTAGCCTATGTTGTTTTTTGTGGAGTATGTTGTTACTTGACTTTCCGACTTAATACGTTTTCATATTAAGAATCGTAGCTAGTTAATTTTTTTCAGTGTTCATGTGGCTTATTCTTATAGCAGAACACGTCTCAAAAATGTCTTTAAATGGTGACTCTAGTATAACAAATGAGACCTGATTGTATGTAAATGACCCTGGTCAGTTGCTCTTTCGATTAGCTAGGAGACAAGTTTTCGATTAGCTATACTATTGTATCGTGTATGTTTTGAAAATGGAACTCACAGTGTATCTGTAATACAAAACCTGCTGTGATACAAAATCATGGTGTTCATATGAATTCTCTGCTACTCGTAGACTGTATATTAATAATTCAGGAACTGTATATTAATAATTGGTTGCAGTGTTCGTTGAATATACAGTTCTGTTCATTGAACTGTACAGATTAAGGGTTACAGGCTAATTAATTCGAAAACTTATGCACTTCTGTGGACCCGATATTTCAAAAACTAATTGATGAAGAAGGTTGAAATTTTGCACGCGAATAATATATTTGTACATTTGAACAAATGCACTTTCATTGGAAAACTATACATGGCTTATAACCAACGTTTCTGCAGAAGCATGACGCTCCAGAATTCGTTCGTGTGGTTACCATGGTAACATAATTGTTTGCATTGGTTTTATCTCCATGTTCCATAAGGAAATGGACGTATGGTGATGGCAAAAAAAATCGTGTTCGAGATAATTGCACATTCTGATTGTACTACCCTCAAAACATGAAAAAAAATCATTTTTCGAAAAGTGTCCGTGTGTGTGTGTGTGTGTGTGTGTGTGTGTGTGTGTGTGTGTAGAATTTTTTCTATGACAAACGATAACAGCCGCAAATTCAAACAGAATCAAATAATGTTTCACATACAGCCCTGAATTGTAGAGTTCTCAAGACCTATTGTTTTTGGTGAATATCGGTTAAGGGAAAGGGGTAGTTTACCGGCAACGTTTTATGTTTTAACAAGGGTAATTTTTTTATGACGAATGATAACTGCCGTAAATTCAAACAGAATCAAATATTTTTTTGCATACGCTCCTGAATTGTAGAGCTATCAAGACATATTGTTTTTGGTAAAGATCGGTTAAGGGAAAGGGATAGTTTACCTGCCACATTTTATGTTTTAACAAGGATAATTTTTTTCTATGACGAACGATAACTGCCGTAAATTCAAAGAGAATCAAATAATTTTTTGCATACATTCCTGAATTATAAAGTACTGAAGGCTTGTTGACTTTGATGAAGATCGGTTAAGGGAAAGAGGTAGTTTACTAGCCACCTTTAATGTTTTAACAAGAGTAATTGTTTCTATGACGAACGATAACTGCCGCACATTCAAACAGAATCAAATAATGTTTTGCATGCATCTCTGAACTGTAGAGGACTCAAAACCTATTGATTTTAGCGAACATCAGTTAAGAGAAAGGGGTAGTTTACCTACAACATTTTATGTTGTAAGAAGAGAAATTTTTTCATGAGGAACTATAACTGCCGTAAATTCAAACAGAATAAAATAATTTTTTACCTATGTGCCTGTGTTGTAGAAGACTCAAGGCCTATTGATTTTGGTGAAGATCGGTTACGGGGAAAGGTTAGTTTATCTGAAACATTTTTTGTTGTAACAAGAGTAAAGTACTTAATTTTGATAAATAAAGTATCCTGATAAGATCTTAATAATCCACTGTAGAAACGTAGATGAAATATCTATAAATGAAGAGGCTAGTTGAACGGGGTGGGGGTAATTTTCTATAAATGAAAATTATATTTGAAGTGGGAGGGGATAATTTTTATATGTGTACTACGTTATCGGCAACAAAGTAGTAGTTTGTTGTTAAAATTCCTTCCCGGGCTGTTTGACCGTTTGGCCGTATTCCAATGTTTTCTGCAAAACCAGACGTTTCGGCAGTGCCGTCGACTGCTATCATCAGTGAAAATCGAGTGCGATAACGTGTGGTGGTATACGTTAGTGACCACAGTACTGTGGTTAAGGCTGAAGCAATAAGTGGAAATAAGTAGTTTCTATGGAAACATTTCATTTCGTAAATGATTTTAAATATAAATCTTAGAACATGGAAGTCATGTATGGTTCTCCATACCATTATTTTTATTAATTTAAGTTTTGTGAAACTTCTTTCACATTAGGCCACAGACAAACAAATTGTTAAGAAAATAATGTAGAGTAGACACAAGTTGTTAAAGGATTAATTGAAGTCGCATTTGATAATAAACAGAATAACTTCCTTGGCTGTCCATATAGGCCTGACTTCTCCTTCTACTGTGGCATTAGTAACGCGTACGTGTCGTCGAATTATTTTTATATACCACTTCGTCTTTAACATAATCTCATATAGTGGTTGAGCTTCTTATGGTGGCACAAATCCTCTTTCAGCGGCAGTAAAGACTTCTAACTGCCGTGTGCCTATTTGTATTACAGAGAATGCGCCGTTTCATACACATTAAACAGGCGATTAACCGAAAATTTAAACTTTGTATAAATTTTACTTCCATGATCCTTAAGGAAATGGAAGTATGGTGATGGCAAAAAAAATCGTGTTCGAGATTATTGCAGATTCTGATTGTACTACACTCAAAACATGAAAAAAAGTCGTTTTTCGAAAAGTGTGTGTGTGTGTGTGTGTGTGTCTGTCTGTCTATCTGTCTGTAGATTTGTTTCATATGGAAAACGATAACAGCTGCAAATACAAACAGAATCAAATAATTTTTTGCATACAGTCGTGATTTGTAGAGTACTCACGACCTATTGTTTTTGGTGAAGATCGGTTGAGTGAAAGGGGAAGTTTACCGGCCCCGGTTTTGTTTTATCAAGGGTAATTTTTTTTCTATGGCAAACGATAACAGCCGCAAATTCAAACAGATTCAAATAATGTTTCGCATACAGCCCTGACTTATATGGTTCTCAAGATCTATTGTTTTTGGTGAAGATCGGTTAAGGGAAAAGGGTAGTTTACCGGCAACGTTTTATGCTTTAACAAGGGTATTTTCTATGGCAAACGATAAAAGCCGCAAATTCAAACAGAATCAAGTAATGTTTTGCATAAAACCCTGAATTGTAGAGTTCTCAGGGCCTATTGTTTTTGGTGAAGGTAGGTTAAGGGAAAGGGGTA
Source organism: Magicicada septendecula (assembly GCA_034769895.1). Taxonomy (NCBI): domain Eukaryota; kingdom Metazoa; phylum Arthropoda; class Insecta; order Hemiptera; family Cicadidae; genus Magicicada; species Magicicada septendecula. The sequence continues at coordinate 640,010,516 of CM068367.1, forward strand.
GTTTACCTGCAACGTTTTATGTTTTAAAAGGGTATCTTCTATGGCAAACGATAGGAGCCGCAAATTTAAAAAGAATCAAATAGTCTTTGCATACAGTCCTGATTTGTAGAGTACTCAAGATCTATTGTTCTTGGTGAAGATCGGTTGAGGGGAAGGGGTAGTTTGCCAGCAACGTTTTATGGTTTAACAAGGGTTCCAACTTGACGCAATATAATGTATATTAAAATATATGATCAGGGTTACCAACCTTTCCATGGGTTCAAATTTGTTGCGTGTTGTAATGTATATTAAATCTATATGATCAGGTTTACCAACCTATGTATGGGTTCAAACTTGATATGTGTGTGTTATATTGTATATTAAAATATATGATCAGGGTTACCAATCTTGCATTATTTTGTATAGAACAGATCTGTCAACATTTTTCTGTGGTGGGAAATTCAAACTATATGAGCAGACACGTTATTAAATTGTCTCTCTCACACATTTCTGATTACTATACACGAAATTACATACTGTTATCTGCTCGTACGCAAGGGTATATCCTTTGCAGGTAAGTGATATTTTAAAAAATTATTTACAACGTCCGACTAAAAATCATATTTTAAGATAAAGGGTTGTGTCAAGAAATAAAATCATACTACGATCACACACACACACTCACTCTCTCACACACACACACACACACACACACACACACACACACACACACACATGACATATGTTTATGCGTCGCTCGCTCTCTCGCTCGCAGACGTCGGAAGAAATTCCTAGTTTATAATGTAATTACCTGTACGTGTGCTGTTACAGATGACAAATCCATACGTTAACGGCTTCACAATAAATTTTAGCCTATTGTGTGTGTGCTATGTAAATTGTTTGTACATCAATGAATAATAATAATATAATCATACTAGTTTAATGTATTGCTGTAGACGTCAGCAGAAATTCCCACATTCTTGTGTTTATGTAACGTCTCTAGACGCAGTTATCAATCAAATTGCAACTGATTTTCTTCACGTATATATATTGTACACTGGTAGTGGGGCAGCTTGCTTGTGTCCGTTTTGGGAGTAAATACTTTACACAAACACACACACACACACACACACACACACACACACACAACGATACAGAATTAGATATAGTTTATTCTTCACTAACTTAAGCCAAGGGGTCATTGACCGTGATGTGACACGACTTTAACTGGTTTTAGGAAGTTATATTCAGCGCTGTAATTAACGGTACTAAATGTCATTAAGCGTCAGTAAGTCGTGAAAAAAAAAACTTCTCTGAATAAGGTATTTTCAAAAGTTTTGTGTGCACATACAAATCCCTGTCGGACAATGTACGCACTGGTATGCAAATTAGTTTTTTGTCTGTAAGGACACAGGTATAGACCCGATGCTATTTTATTGTTACTTTTCAAGTATGTGTCATTTTCATAAAGTTAATGTACTTTCAAATAATTTCTAATCGAATCAAATATTATTATTCAACGAAACTTTGTAAATACTAATTAGAATCAATGATACATTTATCACGTACATGCAAATTCAATTATTAAAGTGTTAAGTACTGGGGAGTTGAAACTACACACACACACACACACACACACACACACACGTACAAACACATTAGCGAGCACGAAGTTCCTATATTTTGTGTTGATAGTATTGACTGGTTCATGAAACAAGTCTACCCACTCGTGAACACTTTGATAACCTGTTGATTGAACATAACACATTTGAATGTAAGTAACTATGGAGTCATTAACGTACAGACAGACACACACACACACACACACACACACACGCGCGCGCGCGCGCGCGCGCGTACAAGCACATTAGCGAGCACGGAGTTCCCATATTTTGTGTCCACATTTGTTAAGACCACGATTCTGACCAACTGATATTACGTAAACGTGTTTGCTCTACCTAAATATCTTCACACAATAAAGGCTACGTCTCAGTCATTACGAATAATGTTTATACAAAAGTTATATTTTAATATATGAAACAGGAATAGATACATATTAGAGTTTGCTTAGTTTTTTTCATAAAGTATTATTTTTAATAATTGATGACTTACATTTTATTGTCATATAAAATTGTAGTAGTGATATTTACAAATACAAATGTATGATTTAAAGACAACTTCGTCACTAGCAATCTTCAATACACTCTTCTTCTTCATTTGGTACTTCATTAAGCTAGTTCTTGGACTTTACTTTTCTGGGCGCTTCATAAACATAAATATCACTACCGCCAATAACTTGTGGTACAATACTTCTATTCAATGGTAAAACCTAAGACAAAAAGCATTAAATAAAACATGCAATCAGTATTAATAATAATACAAAATCACTGTTTTATTAATTTAAAATACTGTATGAAAGAGTGGTATGTAATTTTCATCCAAAATATGTAAAACAAAAATACAGACTATATGAAATGTATATTAACAAATGTATATTTACAAAATAAGTATATTACAACTCAGGAAAGAGTGGTACGTAATTTTCACCCACCCAATCTTTCACAAATCTACCATAATTTACTCCGCCAGCATGGTCGGTAATGAACTGGGTGTAAATATTCGATAAGTCTTTTTTAACTTGTGTCTCGCCTTGAGACTGGCAATCGGAGTGACGTTGTAATAATAGTTCCCTGTTGTGCTCCACTTGAGTCGCTCGCCTGTCTACCCAATCCGCCATGTAACATTCAAAACTGTTCGCGGGAGACATTATACTCGACTAAAACAAATACATTCACAATGTTTATCACTTAATATATTATCATGACCACACAGTGCTGAGTGATTATGGTCCTACATAACATTCAAAATTTAAACGTTACAATCTATATAACGTTCTGTTTCTGTTTCAGATAATAATAGTTTGAATATAAAACGAAATATTGCGTTGTATTTTGTTATGAGAAATTGCATTTCTAAATTTTTTTTCATTTGTAAATTACAGAATTGGTCTCAAACTACAGCTGCAATCGTTCAGTTTCGGTAACATTTGAAAAAATTGATGGATTTGGTACTCGATATATTCTACTCTCCTAGTATTTTCATTGATACATTTCGGAAACTGAGTACAGAATAAATCTACAATCACCCAGTCGGAATCATTAAGTTTTACAAAAGATCTTATTGATCAGTTTGTTAGAGCCCAATTTGTTGTCAGAAAACAATTATGTAATCGAATAAACATTATCAGAGAACAACGTCCTCCTAAAAATAAATTTACCAGAGCTCAAAACAGTACAAAGTCATACTTTTGGCAAACAAAATCTCGTCAATAACAAAAGTTGTTTGTATTTCAACAGCTACAAACAATAATTAATTTTCTTACACTAATAAACATTTTGTTGTAATTGTTTCAATTAAACGAAACATGTATATTCCACAAGAAAATCTGTTGTGGTTGGACGAAACATGTGACTGAATTAATAAATTGTCTCTCTACATACACCATCACAACCATGTGCGGTGTCGCGTATACGGGTAAAATTAATTAACATGTGTCGGATGTTATAATTGTACAATATGAATACGTATAATAACAATGGTATGAGTAACTCATTACGTGTGAGTAACTATATTAATCTTTATGTAGCAAATACGCACACATTCACAAAATACAGCACTCAGGTGTAGGGCAATTAATCACTTTTGTATTGAACGTATTTAAGTAGGCCTACTCGTGATGACAGTAAATTTTGTCTAAACGTCAGCTCAAATGTCTGGTAAATAAACGTACCTGACAAAACCTTTAATCGCTTCTTGAGTCGTAGTCATTATTAAACTCGACATAACTACTTGTGTTACGCGATTGATGTTCGTGTTAAACGATTGATGACTCATGTAATAATACAGATTAACCTCGTATAATAATTAAAGTAACATGAGTATTAAATTATACTATACAATATTTATTGTCATCATCAAGACTGTGTATGAATACAAAGAAATTTCAAACACAACAGATCAATTATTTGAGTGAACGTGTTTGTGTATGTGAGCGCGTGCGTGTGTGTGTGCGCGCGCGCGCGCGCGTATGTATCATTGTATATGTGAATTAGTTGAAACAATACGAGGTAGAGGGAGAATGGGTGTGATTGTTGACATAGGCCTATACATAATTTTAAAATATTCTATAGTACTCTGTATATACATAGTTCTCGGAAAATAATAAGTTACAACAATATGATTATAAGTATTATCCATTTTCACTTGATAGATAGGTGTACCATAAACTTGTGTTTGTAATATTATGTAAATTCTCTTATGTAAGTTTGTAAAGTTCTACAGTTATTGTGTAATTTATAATTCTCTAAATTAATGACGGTGTTTTCAATACCAGTAGTCAGTGAAACATAATAAAAATAACTTTGAATAATTTACATAATTGAACATTCCCTATAATCTGTATTTAGCTATATGTTTACTATGCTATATTACTTTATGAGGTCTTCATAAACATAATTTGTGGTATAATACTTCTGTTCAAGGGTAAAACCTAAGACAAAGCATTAAATAAAACATGCAATCAGTATTAATGATATAAATATCACTGTTTTATTAATTTAAAATACCGTATAATTGTCTACGATTGACAAATAAGAGAAAAGACATACTTTACGGAATTTCTTGAAATTTTTGTAGTTAGTCTTCACCTCATCACCCTCACATGTACTAGCAGCGTGTTTGGGTACAATTAACGATTTAAATTCAATGTTCTGAGAAGTACACATATTCATCTGCTCGTCTCCCTCACGTTTACTGACAGTATGTTTGGATACAGTTAACCATTCAATGTTCTGATAAGTATTCATCATCTTCTTGTTCCTATAATAATAACAGTACCTGCTTCATTATCATATACATTATGTGCTATATATACACATAAGGCTTTCAACACACACACACACACACACACACACACACACACACACACACACACACACACACACACACACACACACACACACACACACACACACACACACACACACACACACACACACACACACACACACACACACACACACACACACACACACACACAGCACACAGCACATACCATAAATCTTGAACATGAAAAGGTATTATAACAAACATTACGAAAACATGTACATATGGACACACACATAGATCAAACGTTTAAACAAAACAGATTAATACCTGAATAAATTTAAAAAAAAACAGGACAGCATATTTAGAACACTTAGAATTGGAAATCCACTTATTAACATATTCAAATCTTTTTACTTACCTCTTAAATGCTGTTATATACACACAATAGTCGATTTCACGATGAGTGCAGTGTATCATGCAAATGAGAAATAGTGACAGGTCTTCTTTGTGTATATATATCATACGATGGAAGGGTAGGGTAGGGGGGTATCTTGCGTACACGTTTGAAAGTTGATGTAAGACACATACCCGAGGGGTCATTGTCTGTGATGGAAAGTTTTTATTTTCATACATTAGTGAAAATTAGGAAATACAACAACAGCTTAACTCAAGGGGTCATTGTCCGTGCTGGAAAGCTTTCTCAACGATTATGTCTTAAGAAATTAGCGATACGAAAGTATTTCGTACATCAGCTAAAACTATGAATCTCGTTCGTGAGAAGCCTGTAAATTCATGCTCATAGACAATTTTATTTTCATAATATTATTATTTGTATATATAGACAATTTTACATAGCTCATAATTTGCACAAAAATCATAAAGCATCAAACTGTATGGGAATGATGACCTGTGACTTACCGCAACGCTTAATTTCTACCTCTTCACGTGTCAAATTGTTTCTTTACGTTTGTATTTTGTCTAAACCATGTTAACTTCACACACACACACACACACACACACAAGAACAAAAGGCTGCTAATTGTGTTTTCTTGAACTGGATAAAGTTTACGTTTACTGGAAAATATCTTATGTGCTAACTTGAGAAAGACCGTTTTGCATTATTGTACAATATGTACGTCAGTTTTCAGAGTTCGTATACAGACCTGCAAATGTTTTACTTGTTTATATTTGTACTATGAATGTATATATTTTCATTTATAAATATGTTAGCAGTAACCAGCGAGAAACACATGTTTGTCGCAGTATACTTCAAGCGTTAGCTGTACATATCAAATTATTTCTTTACGTTTGTATTTTGTCTAAGCTATGTTAACTTCACACACACACACACACACACACACACACACACACACACACACACACACACACACACACACACACACACACACACACACACACACACACACACACACACACACACACACACACACACACACACACACACACACACACACACACACACACACACACACACACACACACACACACACACACATGTTAGGTTGAATGCGACCTCGGGTTCTTGTAGTCTAATGTTTATCTTATAAATGTAATGTATATGTCTTCACATCCTCTTTTGACAATGTAAGATTTTAATAAAAACAGATATCGGATTTAAATAATAATTTAAATAACGCGCGCGCGTGTGTGTGTGTGTGTGTGTGTTGCATTCCACCTAACATGTGTAGGTTGTGTTGTATGTATGTGTATGTGTGTGTGTGTTTGCATTCAACTTAACGTGAAACGTGAGCGGGCTGCATTCAACCTAACATGTGTAGGTTGTGTTGTGTGTGTGTGTGTGTGTGTGTGTGTGTGTGTGTGTGTGTGTAAAAGGTAAAGAAACAATTTGATATGTACAGCTAACGCAACGTGAAACGTGAGCGGGCTGCATTCAACCTAACATGTGTAGGTTGTGTTGTATGTATGTGTGTGTGTGTGTGTGTGTGTGTGTGTGTGTGTGTGTGTGTGTGTGTGTGTGTGTGTGTGTGTGTGTGTGTGTGTGTGTGTGAAGTTAACATAGCTTAGACAAAATATAAACGTAAAAAAATAATTTGATATGTACAGCTAACGCTTGAAGTATACTGCGACAAACATGTGTTTCTCGCTGGTTACTGCTAACATATTTAAAAATGAAAATATGTACATTCATAGTACAAATATAAACAAGTAAAACATTTGCAGGTCTGTATACGAACTCTGAAAACTGACGTACATATTGTACAATAATGCAAAACGGTCTTTCTCAAGTTAGCACATAAGACATTTTCCAGTAAACGTAAACTTTATCCAGTTCAAGAAAACACAATTAGCAGCCTTTTGTTCTTGTGTGTGTGTGTGTGTGTGTGTGTGTGTGTGTGTGTGTGTGTGTGTGTGTGTGTGTGTGTGAAGTTAACATGGTTTAGACAAAATGCAAACGTAAAGAAACAATTTGATACGTGAAGAGGTAGAAATTAAGCATTGCGGTAAGTCACAGGTCATCATTCCCATACAGTTTGATGCTTTATGATTTTTGTGCAAATTATGAGCTATGTAAAATTGTCTATATATACAAATAATAATATTATGAAAATAAAATTGTCTATGAGCATGAATTTACAGGCTTCTCACGAACGAGATTCATAGTTTTAGCTGATGTACGAAATACTTTCGTATCGCTAATTTCTTAAGACATAATCGTTGAGAAAGCTTTCCAGCACGGACAATGACCCCTTGAGTTAAGCTGTTGTTGTATTTCCTAATTTTCACTAATGTATGAAAATAAAAACTTTCCATCACAGACAATGACCCCTCGGGTATGTGTCTTACATCAACTTTCAAACGTGTACGCAAGCTACCCCCCTACCCTACCCTTCCATCGTATGATATATATACACAAAGAAGACCTGTCACTATTTCTCATTTGCATGATACACTGCACTCATCGTGAAATCGACTATTGTGTGTATATAACAGCATTTAAGAGGTAAGTAAAAAGATTTGAATATGTTAATAAGTGAACATAATTTTATTGAATATTCAGATTTTATTTAAATTGAGCTTATAGTCGTCTATTTTGATTTTGGTCTGTTGCCTAATGAAGCACTTGTGCTTAGGTCGGTTACTGATGTCTCCCGATAAGAACAGGGTTTTTGTTGGGTACGATGTTTGATAGGGTTTGATGGATATTTTTTTGATGTGTTTGTGGATTTCCAATTCTAAGTGTTCTAAATACGCTGTCCTGTTTTTTAAAATTTATTCAGGTATTAATCTGTTTTGTTTAAACGTTTTATCTATGTGTGTGTCCATATGTACATGTTTTCGTAATGTTTGTTATAATACCTTTTCATGTTCAAGATTTATGGTATGTGCTGTGTGTGTGTGTGCGTGTGTGCGTGTGTGTGTGTGTGTGTTGAAAGCCTTATGTGTATATATAGCACATAATGTATATGATAATGAAGCAGGTACTGTTATTATTATAGGAACAAGAAGATGATGAATACTTATCAGAACATTGAATGGTTAACTGTATCCAAACATACTGTCAGTAAACGTGAGGGAGACGAGCAGATGAATATGTGTACTTCTCAGAACATTGAATTTAAATCGTTAATTGTACCCAAACACGCTGCTAGTACATGTGAGGGTGATGAGGTGAAGACTAACTACAAAAATTTCAAGAAATTCCGTAAAGTATGTCTTTTCTCTTATTTGTCAATCGTAGACAATTATACGGTATTTTAAATTAATAAAACAGTGATATTTATATCATTAATACTGATTGCATGTTTTATTTAATGCTTTGTCTTAGGTTTTACCCTTGAACAGAAGTATTATACCACAAATTATGTTTATGAAGACCTCATAAAGTAATATAGCATAGTAAACATATAGCTAAATACAGATTATGGGAATGTTCAATTATGTAAATTATTCAAAGTTATTTTTATTATGTTTCACTGACTACTGGTATTGAAAACACCGTCATTAATTTAGAGAATTATAAATTACACAATAACTGTAGAACTTTACAAACTTACATAAGAGAATTTACATAATATTACAAACACAAGTTTATGGTACACCTATCTATCAAGTGAAAATGGATAATACTTATAATCATATTGTTGTAACTTATTATTTTCCGAGAACTATGTATATACAGAGTACTATAGAATATTTTAAAATTATGTATAGGCCTATGTCAACAATCACACCCATTCTCCCTCTACCTCGTATTGTTTCAACTAATTCACATATACAATGATACATACGCGCGCGCGCGCGCACACACACACGCACGCGCTCACATACACAAACACGTTCACTCAAATAATTGATCTGTTGTGTTTGAAATTTCTTTGTATTCATACACAGTCTTGATGATGACAATAAATATTGTATAGTATAATTTAATACTCATGTTACTTTAATTATTATACGAGGTTAATCTGTATTTTTACATGAGTCATCAATCGTTTAACACGAACATCAATCGCGTAACACAAGTAGTTATGTCGAGTTTAATAATGACTACGACTCAAGAAGCGATTAAAGGTTTTGTCAGGTACGTTTATTTACCAGACATTTGAGTTGACGTTTAGACAAAATTTACTGTCATCACGAGTAGGCCTACTTAAATACGTTCAATACAAAAGTGATTAATTGCCCTACACCTGAGTGCTGTATTTTGTGAATGTGTGCGTATTTGCTACATAAAGATTAATATAGTTACTCACACGTAATGAGTTACTCATACCATTGTTATTATACGTATTCATATTGTACAATTATAACATCCGACACATGTTAATTAATTTTACCCGTATACGCGACACCGCACATGGTTGTGATGGTGTATGTAGAGAGACAATTTATTAATTCAGTCACATGTTTCGTCCAACCACAACAGATTTTCTTGTGGAATATACATGTTTCGTTTAATTGAAACAATTACAACAAAATGTTTATTAGTGTAAGAAAATTAATTATTGTTTGTAGCTGTTGAAATACAAACAACTTTTGTTATTGACGAGATTTTGTTTGCCAAAAGTATGATATTGTACTGTTTTCAGGTCTGGTAAATTTATTTTTAGGAGGACGTTGTTCTCTGATAATGTTTATTCGATTACATAATTGTTTTCTGACGACAAATTGGGTTCTAACAAACTGATCAATAAGATCTTTTGTAAAACTTAATGATTCCGACTGGGTGATTGTAGATTTATTCTGTACTCAGTTTCCGAAATGTATCAATGAAAATACTAGGAGAGTAGAATATATCGAGTACCAAATCCATCAATTTTTTCAAATGTTACCGAAACTGAACGATTGCAGCTGTAGTTAGAGACCAATTCTGTAATTTACAAATGTAAAAAAATTTAGAAATGCAATTTCTCATAACAAAATACAACGTATCATTTCATTTTATATTCAAACTATTATTATCTGAAACAGAAACAGAATGTTATATAGATTGTAACGTTCAAATTTCGAATGTTATGTAGGACCATAATCACTCAGCACTGTGTGGTCATGATAATATATTAAGTGATAAACATTGTGAATGTATTTGTTTTAGTCGAGTATAATGTCTCCCGCGAACAGTTTTGAATGTTACATGGCGGATTGGGTAGACAGGCGAGCGACTCAAGTGGAGCACAACAGGGAACTATTATTACAACGTCGCTCCGATTGCCAGTCTCAAGGCGAGACACAAGCTAAAAAAGACTTATCGAATATTTACACCCAGTTCATTACCGACCATGCTGGCGGAGTAAATTATGGTAGATTTGTGAAAGATTGGGTGGGTGAAAATTACGTACCACTCTTTCCTGAGTTGTAATATACTTATTTTGTAAATATACATTTGTTAATATACATTTCATATAGTCTGTATTTTTGTTTTACATATTTTGGATGAAAATTACATACCACTCTTTCATACAGTATTTTAAATTAATAAAACAGTGATTTTGTATTATTATTAATACTGATTGCATGTTTTATTTAATGCTTTTTGTCTTAGGTTTTACCATTGAATAGAAGTATTGTACCACAAGTTATTGGCGGTAGTGATATTTATGTTTATGAAGCGCCCAGAAAAGTAAAGTCCAAGAACCAGCTTAATGAAGTACCAAATGAAGAAGAAGAGTGTATTGAAGATTGCTAGTGACGAAGTTGTCTTTAAATCATACATTTGTATTTGTAAATGTCACTACTACAATTTTATATGACAATAAAATGTAAGTCATCAATTATTAAAAATAATACTTTATGAAAAAAACTAAGCAAACTCTAATATGTATCTATTCCTGTTTCATATATTAAAATATAACTTTTGTATAAACATTATTCGTAATGACTGAGACGTAGCCTTTATTGTGTGAAGATATTTAGGTAGAGCAAACTCGTTTACGTAATATCAGGTGGTCAGAATCGTGGTCTTAACAAATGTGGACACAAAATATGGGAACTCCGTGCTCGCTAATGTGCTTGTACGCGCGCGCGCGCGCGCGCGTGTGTGTGTGTGTGTCTGTACGTTAATGACTGCATAGTTACTTACATTCAAATGTGTTATGTTCAATCAACAGGTTATCAAAGTGTTCACGAGTGGGTAGACTTGTTTCATGAACCAGTCAATACTATCAACACAAAATATAGGAACTTCGTGCTCGCTAATGTGTTTGTACGTGTGTGTGTGTGTGTGTGTGTGTGTAGTTTCAACTCCCCAGTACTTACCACTTAATAATTGAATTTGCATGTACGTGATAAATGTATCATTGATTCTAATTAGTATTTACAAAGTTTCGTTGAATAATAATATTTGGTTCGATTAGAAATTATTTGAAAGTACATTAACTTTATGAAAATGATGCATACTTGAAAAGTAACAATAAAATAACATCGGGTCTATACCTGTGTCCTTACAGACAAAAAACTAATTTGCATACCAGTGCGTACTATGTCCGACAGGGATTTGTATGTGTACACAAAACTTTTGAAAATACCTTATTCAGAGGAGTTTTTTTTTTCACGACTTACTGACGCTTAATGACATTTAGTATCGTTAATTACAGCGCTGAATATAACTTCCTAAAACCAGTTAAAGTCGTGTCACATCACGGTCAATGACCCCTTGGCTTAAGTTAGTGAAGAATAAACTATATCTAATTCTGTACCGTTGTGTGTGTGTGTGTGTGTTTGTGTAAAGTATTTACTCCCAAAACGGACACAAGCAAGCTGCCCCACTACCAGTGTACAATATATATACGTGAAGAAAATCAGTTGCAATTTGATTGATAACTGCGTCTAGAGACGTTACATAAACACAAGAATGTGGGAATTTCTGCTGACGTCTACAGCAATACATTAAACTAGTATGATTATATTATTATTATTCATTGATGTACAAACAATTTACATAGCACACACACAATAGGCTAAAATTTATTGTGAAGCCGTTAACGTATGGATTTGTCATCTGTAACAGCACACGTACAGGTAATTACATTATAAACTAGGAATTTCTTCCGACGTCTGCGAGTGAGAGAGCGAGCGACGCATAAACATATGTCATGTGTGTGTGTGTGTGTGTGAGTGTGTGTGTGTGTGATCGTAGTATGATTTTATTTCTTGACACAACCCTTTATCTTAAAATATGATTTTTAGTCGGACGTTGTAAATAATTTTTTAAAATATCACTTACCTGCAAAGGATATACCCTTGCGTACGAGCAGATAACAGTATGTAATTTCGTGTGTAGTAATCAGAAATGTGTGAGAGAGAGAGCGAGAGAGAGAGAGACAATTTAATAACGTGTCTGCTCATATAGTTTGAATTTCCCACCACAGAAAAATGTTGACAGATCTGTTCTATACAAAATAATGCAAGATTGGTAACCCTGATCATATATTTTAATATACAACATAACACACACATATCAAGTTTGAACCCATACATAGGTTGGTAAACCTGATCATATAGATTTAATATACATTATAACACGCAACAAATTTGAACTCATGGAAAGGTTGGTAACCCTGATCATATATTTTAATATACATTATATTGCGTCAAGTTGGAACCCTTGTTAAACCATAAAACGTTGCTGGCAAACTACCCCTTCACCTCAACCGTTCTTCACCAAAAACAATAGATCTTGAGTACTCTACAAATCAGGACTGTATGCAAAGACTATTTGATTCTGTTTGAATTTGCGGCTCTTACCGTTTGGCATAGAAGATACCCTTTTAAAACATAAAACGTTGCAGGTAAACTACCCCTTTCCCTTAACCTACCTTCACCAAAAACAATAGGTCCTGAGAACTCTACAATTCAGTGTTTTATGCAAAACATTACTTGATTCTGTTTGAATTTGCGGCTTTTATTGTTTGCCATAGAAAATACCCTTGCTAAAGCATAAAACGTTGCCGGTAAACTACCCTTTTCCCTTAACCGATCTTCACCAAAAACAATAGATCTTGAGAACCATGTAAGTCAGGGCTGTATGCGAAACATTATTTGAATCTGTTTGAATTTGCGGCTGTTATCGTTTGCCATAGAAAAAAATTACCCTTGATAAAACAAAACCGGTGCCGGTAAACTACCCCTTTCACTCAACCGATCTTCACCAAAAACAATAGGTCGTGAGTGCTCTGCAAATCAGGACTGTATTCAAACATTATTTGATTCTGTTTGTATTTGCGGCTGTTATCGTTTTCCATATGAAACAAATCTACAGACAGATAGACAGACACACACACACACACACACACACACACACACACACACACACACACTTTTCGAAAAACAACTTTTTTTCATGTTTTGAGTGTAGTACAATCAGAATCTGCAATAATCTTGAACACGATTTTTTTTGCCATCACCATACTTCCATTTCCTTAAGGATCATGGAAGCAAAATTTATACAAAGTTTAATTTTTCGGTTAATCGCCTGTTTAATGTGTATGAAACGGCGCATTCTCTGTATTACAAATAGGCACACGGCAGTTAGAAGTCTTTACTGCCGCTGAAAGAGGATTTGTGCCACTATAAGAAGCTCAACCACTATATGTGATTATGTTAAAGACGAAGTGGTATATAAAAATAATTCGACGACACGTACGCGTTACTAATGCCACAGTAGAAGGAGAAGTCAGGCCTGTATGGACAGCCAAGGAAGTTATTCTGTTTATTATCAAATGCGACTTCAATTAATCCTTTAACAACTTGTGTCCGCTCTACATTATTTTCTTAACAATTTGTTTGTCTGTGGCCTAATGTGAAAGAAGTTTCACAAAACTGAAATTAATAAAAATAATGGTATGGAGAACCATACATGACTTCCATGTTCTAAGATTTATATTTAAAATCATTTACGAAATGAAATGTTTCCATAGAAACTACTTATTTCCACTTATTGCTTCAGCCTTAACCACAGTACTGTGGTCACTAACGTATACCACCACACGTTATCGCACTCGATTTTCACTGATGATAGCAGTCGACGGCACTGCCGAAACGTCTGGTTTTGCAGAAAACATTGGACTACGGCCAAACGGTCAAACAGCCCGGGAAGGAATTTTAACAACAAACTACTACTTTGTTGCCGATAACGTAGTACACATATAAAAATTATCCCCTGCCACTTCAACTATAATTTTCATTTATAGAAAATTACCCCCACCCCGTTCAACTAGCCTCTTCATTTATAGATATTTCATCTACGTTTCTACAGTGGATTATTAACATCTTATCAGGATACTTTATTTATCAAAATTAAGTAATTTACTCTTGTTACAACAAAAAATGTTTCAAATAAACTAACCTTTCCCCGTAACCGATCTTCACCAAAATCAATAGGCCTTGAGTCTTCTACAACACAGGCACATAGGTAAAAAATTATTTTATTCTGTTTGAATTTACGGCAGTTATAATTCCTCATGAAAAAATTTCTCTTGTTACAACATAAAATGTTGCAGGTAAACTACCCCTTTTTCTTAATTGATGTTCGCCAAAATCAATAGGTTTTGAGTCCTCTACAGTTCAGAGATGCATGCAAAACATTATTTGATTCTGTTTGAATGTGCGGCAGTTATCGTTCGTCATAGAAAAAAATACTCTTGTTAAAACATTAAAGGTGGCTAGTAAACTACCCCTTTCCCTTACCCGATCTTCATCAAAGTCAACAAGCCTTCAGTACTTTATAATTCAGGAATGTATGCAAAAAATTATTTGATTCTCTTTGAATTTACGGCAGTTATCGTTCGTCATAGAAAACATTACCCTTGTTAAAACATAAAATGTGGCTGGTAAACTATCCCTTTCCCTTAACCGATCTTTACCAGAAACATTTTGTCTTGATAGCTCTACAATTCAGGAGCGTATGCAAAAAATTATTTGATTCTGTTTGAATTTGCGGCTGTTATCGTTTGTCATAGAAAAAATTCTACACACACACACACACACACACACACACGGACACTTTTCGAAAAATGATTTTTTTTCATGTTTTGAGGGTAGTACAATCAGAATGTGCAATTATCTCGAACACGATTTTTTTTGCCATCTCCATACGTCCATTTCCTTATGGAACATGGAGATAAAACCAATGCAAACAATTATGTTACCATGGTAACCACACGAACGAATTCTGGAGCGTCATGCTTCTGCAGAAACGTTGGGTATAAGCGATGTATAGTTTTCCAATGAAAGTGCATTTGTTCAAATGTACAAATATATTATTCGCGTGCAAAATTTCAACCTTCTTCATCAATTAGTTTTTGAAATATCGGGTCCACAAAAGTGCATAAGTTTTCGAATTATTAGCCTGTAACCCTTAATCTGTACAGTTCAATGAACAGAACTGTGTATTCAACGAACACAGCAACCAATCCTCTTTCCTGAATTATTAATATACAGTCTACGAGTAGCAGAGAATTCATATGAACATCATGATCAAGCTCACAGCAGGTTTTGTATTACAGATACACTGTGAGTTCCATTTTCAAAACATACACGATACAATAGTATAGCTAATCGAAAACTTGTCTCCTAGCTAATCGAAAGAGCACCTGACCAGGGTCATTTACATAAAATCAGGTCTCATTTGTTATACTAGAGTCACCATTTAAAGACATTTTAGAGACGTGTTCCGCTATAAGAATAAGCCACATGAACATTGAAAAAAATGAACTAGCTACGATTCTTAATATGAAAACATATTAAGTCGGAAAGTCAAGTAACAACATACTCCACGAAAACCAACATAGGCTACTCTAAAATAATAGAACTCAATACTACGTTAAGAAAAATACCGTTACTCATACGATGACGATAAAATAAAAATGAACATCAAAATTTTACAATCGATAATCTATTTATTGTATAACCGACATGACAGATTATAATATGAAATTCTAGACTACAGTTTTACTTTATATTTAGCCTATGTTATATCGACAATAACCCGTTACCAAATCCTGTAGGTCGTAGAATCGCGTTGCAGCCTCTTCCATCAGCTACTCTCTGTGCGTACAGAGAACATTGCCCGGGAGTCACAAACTTGGACGTTGGAAGTAGGATTTGCTGGCAGAACTGACTCGAGCTGCCTAACTCGAGCTCTGACTCATTCGTCAGTATCAGTGGGCGTTAACCGAACTGATAGAAGGATAGCATACCAATTGGCCACAAGAAATCACATTAAACATCCTTTTGGAAATGCCCAAGCTGGTAGGGATTGGTAAAAGCATTCTTAAACAGACACAAACATGTGTTATCAGTACTTAAACCAACTGGAACATCATATCCAAGTGTTAGAAGTTTTCGTAAAGATAAAGTATTAAAATGTTTTGATTTGCTAGAACTTTATAAATATCGGTATGGAGATCCATACATGACTTCCATGTTCTAAGATGTATATTTAAAACCATTTTTGAAATAAAATGTTTCCACAGAGATTACTTCTTTCTTCAGCCTTAACCACAGTACTGTGGTCACTAATGTATACCACCTCCAGTTAGCGCATTCGATTTTCACTGATGATGATAGGCGATGGCACTGCTGAAACGTCTGGTTTTTCATAAAACATTGGACCTTGGCCAATCTGCCCGGGAAGGAATTTTTACAACAAACTATTTCTTTGTTACCGATAATGTAGTACACATATAAAAATATGCATGAAATTAATGGCTTGTAAAAGTTAATGTTTGATCTCTATTAAGTAGTGCACAAGTTTCCAAAGTTTAATATTATGATGTCCGTAATCAAAACATCAGAGCAGGTTTAGTGTGTATGAGGGCACACCGTGGACAAAAATTTTCAACATTCCCTATTGAGCGTTGCTCAGAGTAAAGTTGCGAATCTACAGTGGACGATTCACAAAAGAAACACGTGGAAAAGAAGGAGCGCTCCGAAGTCACTCATGGACCCTGAGCATCTTGCAGAGGGTTCATTCCCTAAAGACGAAAAGTCTGTCTATGAACCGTTCCTCTGTAAACACGTGCAGTTACACTGCCCAGCGAACTACAGGAAGCAAATCGCTATCCACGCTGGACACTTTTTTGGCTTGTGCGCGTTGTGTTGGTGTGGGTTTTGGCACTTTCCATTTAAAAAGCGTGCAAATGTAAGAAAATAAACATGAGTGAGGCCAGAAATAACGCGAATTGTGTGTGTGTTGCCTGCCTTTTTATTGCGGTAATCATAATAATAAAATGGAAACGTAAACATTATATAATTGAGATATGCTTGCCAGCCACGAACGATATATTTACTCTCATACATGATTTAAATTAAAATGAAAAAATTATAATTTTATTGCCTGGCAACAAAATTATTTTATTTTTAACAATTACCATTGTTTGAAAAAGATTAAATGAATTTTCAAGTACTTTGTTCTTGTTAAAACGTATAAGGTTGCAGGTAAACTACCCCTTTCCATTAACCGATCTTCAGCAATAACAATGGGCCTTGAGTACTCTACAATTCAGGGCTGTATGCAAAAAATGATTTGATTCTGTATGAATTTGCATCTGTAATAGCTTGTCATAAAAAATACCCTTGTTAAATCATGAAACGTTGCAGGTAAACTACACCCTTTCCCTTAACCGATCTTAACCAAAAACAATAGGTCTTGAGAACTCTACAATTCGGGACTGTATGCAAAATATTATTTGATTCTCTTTGAATTTACGGCAGTTATCGTTCGTCATATAAAATATCGGTATGGACAACCATACATGACTTCCGTGTTGTAAGATTTATATTTAAAATCATATTTTAAATATGATTTTATTGAAATGAAATATTTCCATAGAAACTACGTCTTTCTACTTATTGCTTCAGCATTAACCACAGTACTGTCGTCACTAACGTATACCAACTCACGTTTTCTCACTCGATTTTCACTGATGATGGCAGTCGATGGCACTGCCGAAAAGTCTGGTTTTACAGAAAACATTGGACTAACGCTAAACAGCCCGGGAAGCAATTTTAACAAAAAACTATTTCTTTGTTGCCGATAACGTAGTACACGTATAAAAAATTCTCCCCTCAACTTTCAACTATAATTTTTAATAATAGAAAATTACCTCCACCCCTTTCACCTAACCTCTTCATTTATAGATATTTCATCTACGTTTCTACAGTGGATTATTATGAACTTCTTATCAGGATATTTTATTTATAAAAATTAAGTACTTTTCTCTGGTTAAAACATAAAATGTTTCAAGTAAACTACCCCTTTCTCTTAACCGATCTTCTCCAAAATCAATAGACCTTCAGTCGTCTACAATTCAGGGATGCGTGCAAAAAAATATTTGATTCTGTTTGAACGTGTAGCAGTTACCGTTCGCCATAAAAAAAATTTCCCTTCTTGAAACATAAAATGTTGAAGGTAAACTACCCCTTTCCCTTAACCGATCTTCACCAAAACCAACAGATCTTGAGAACCCTACAATTCAGGGCTGTATGCAAAAAATTATTTGAATCTGTTTGAATTTGCGGCTGTTATCGTTTGCCGTAGAAAACACCCTTGTTAAAACATAAAACGTTGCTGGTAAACTGCCTCTTTCCCTTAACCGAACTTCAACAAAATCAATAGGCTTTGAGTTCTGCATAATTCAAAAAGGTATGCATAAAAGTAGAATGATTTTGTTTGAATTTCCGACAGTAATCGTTCGTCATATAAAAAATTACCCTTGTTAAAACATAAAACGTTGCGGGTAAACTACACCCTTTCCGTTAACCGATCTTTACCAAAAACAATAGGTCTTGAGAACTCTACAATTCAGGGCTGTATGCAAAAAATGATTTGATTCTGTTTGAATTTGCGGCTCTTATCGTTTGCCATAGAAAACACCCTTGTTAAAACATAAAACGTTGCTGGTAAACTACCCCCTTTCCTTTAACCAATCTTTACCAAAAAAAATAGGTCTTGAGAACTCTACAATTCAGGGCTGTATGCAAAAAATGATTTGATTCTATTTGAATTTGGGCTCTTATCGTTTGCCATAGAAACACCCTTGTTAAAACATAAAACGTTGCTGGTAAACTACACCCTTTCCCTTAACCGATCTTTACCAAAAACAATAGGTCTTGAGAACTCTACAATTCAGGACTGTATGCAAAAAAATATTTGATTCTGTTTGAATGTGCAGCAGTTATCGTTCGTCATAAAAAAAATTTCCCTTCTTGAAACATAAAATGTTGAAGGTAAACTACCTCTTTCCCTTAACCGATCCTCACCAAAACCAACAGATCTTGAGAACTCTACAATTCAGGGCTTTATGCAAAAAATTATTTGATTCTGTTTGAATTTGCGGCAGTTATCGTTTGCCGTAGAAAAATTTACCCTTGATAAAAAAAAATGTTGCTGGTAAACTACCCCTTTCCTTTAACCGATCTTCAACAAAATCAACATACCTTGAGTTCCGTATAATTCAAAAAGGTATGCAAAATAGTAGTTGATTATGTTTGAATTTACTGCAGTTATCGTTCGTCATATACAAAATTACCCTTGTTTAAACATAAAATGTTGCCGGTAAACTACCCTATTCCCTTAACCGATCTTCACCAAGAGCAACAGGTCTTGAGAACTCTACAAATCAGGGCTGTGTGCAAAAGATTATTTCATTCTGTTTGAATTTGCGGCTGTTATCGTTTGGCAAATCAAATACCCTTGTTAAAACATTAAACGTTGCTGGTAAACT
This sequence comes from Magicicada septendecula, assembly GCA_034769895.1. Lineage (NCBI taxonomy): Eukaryota > Metazoa > Arthropoda > Insecta > Hemiptera > Cicadidae > Magicicada > Magicicada septendecula. The sequence goes on from CM068367.1 coordinate 640,030,588, forward strand.
GCCTCTTTCCCTTAACCGAACTTCAACAAAATCAATAGGCTTTGAGTTCTGCATAATTCAAAAACGTATGCATAAAAGTAGAATGATTTTGTTTGAATTTACGGCAGTTATCGTTCGTCATATAAAAAATTACCCTTGTTAAAACATAAAACTTGCGGGTAAACTACACCCTTTCCCTTAACCGATCTTTACCAAAAACAATAGGTCTTGAGATCTCTACAATTCAGGACTGTATGCAAAAAAGATTTGTTCCTGTTTGAATTTGCGGCTCTTATCGTTTGCCATAGAAAACACCCTTGTTAAAACATAAAATGTTGCTGGTAAACTACCCCCTTTCCCTTAACCGATCTTTACCAAAAACAATAGGTCTTGAGAACTCTAAAATTCAGGGCTGTATGCAAAACATTATTTGATTCTGTTTGAATTTACGGCAGTTATCGTTCGTCATAGAAAAATACCCTTGTTAAAACATAAAATATTGCTGGTAAATTACCCCTTTCCCTTAACCGATATTCACCAAAAAAAACACACACACACACACACACACACACACACACACACACACACACACACACACACACACACACACACACACACACACACACACACACACACACACACACACGGACACTTTTCGAAAAACGATTTTTTTTCATGTTCTGAGGGTAGTACAATCAGAATCTGCAATTGTCTCGAACACGATTTTTTTGTCATCACCATCCGTCCATTTCCTTATGGAACATGGAGATAAAACCAATGCAAACAATTATGTTACCGTGGTAACCACACGAACGAGTTCTGGAGCGTCATGCTTCTGCAGAAACGTTGGGTATAAGCGATGTATAGTTTTCCAATGAAAGTGCATTTGTTCAAATGTACAAATATATTATTCGCATGCAAAATTTCAACCTTCTTCATCAATTAGTTTTTGAAATATCGGGTCCACAAAAGTGCATAAGTTTTCGAATTATTAGCCTGTAACCCTTAATCTGTACAGTTCAATGAACAGAACTGTATATTCAACGAACACAGCACCTGACCAGGGTCATTTACATAAAATCAGGTCTCATTTGTTATACTAGAGTCACCATTTAAAGACATTTTTGAGACGTGTTCCGCTATAAGTATAAGCCACATGAACACTGAAAAAAGTTAACTAGATACGATTCTTAATATGAAAACGTATTAAGTCGGAAAGTCAAGTAACAACATACTCCACAAAAAACAACATAGGCTACTCTAAAATAATAGAACTCAATACTACGTTAACAAAAATACCGTTACTCATACGATGACGATTAAATAAAAATGAACATCAAAATTTTACAACCGATAATCTCTTTATTGTATAATCGACATGACAGATTATAATATGAAATTCTAGATTACAGTTTTACTTTTTATTTAGCCTATGTTATATCGACAATAACCCGTCACCAAATCCTGTAGGTCGTAGAATCGCGTTGCAGCCTCTTCCATCAGCTACTCTCTGTGCGTACAGAGAACATTGCCCGGGAGTCACAAACTTGGACGTTGGAAGTAGGATTTGCTGGCAGAACTGACTCGAGCTGCCTAGCTCGTTCTCTGACTCATTCGTCAGTATCTGTGGGCGTTAACCGAACTGATAGAAGGATAGCATACCAATTGGCCACAAGAAATCACATTAAACATCCTTTTGGAAATGCCCAAGCTGGTAGGGATTGGTAAAAGCATTCTTAAACAGACACAAACATGTGTTATCAGTACTTAAACCAACTGGAACATCATATCCAAGGGTTAGAAGTTTTCGTAAAGATAAAGTATTAAAATGTTTTGATTTGCTAGAACTTTATAAATATCGGTATGGAGATCCATTGTAACGTATTCCCGCGTTACAAATTCAGGGAACCCATCTTAAAACTGACCTGTGCCAATTACATGGGCTGCCTACGTTGTAACGAACTGTATTCAAAACAAATTAACTGAACAAATTACTTACTAACTGAGTAAGGAAACAAGGGAAGGTGTTGTACTGATTTACGCACTCAGTTTCTTGTGTGTAACAAGACGACTTCTCTTTATTTAACAACTGTTACTGACAGATCCCATTGCATCACCAATTAAACTAAAGTATTTAATTTCCTTTATAAAACTTTGGGATCAAATTGACTCTATTTTGCTATACCTCGGATCCGGGTTAACTTTCTGTATTTGATAGGAAAGACTTTTATTAATATTCAATTCATTATCTTAGCTTGCAAGATTTCTTTAACCATTTGAAGAATGGTACTATTACTTGGAATAATAATAAGATACATCTATATATAAAGCGTTACAACGTATGATGTTTGAGTTTTTACAGTAAACTCTTAGATTTACATTTTTAATATTTACATAAAATTAATTGTCTTTGAAAAGTCTCTTTTGGAAGTGTGTAGTATAACAAATATTATTAACTCTCGATAGACAGGCTATCGAGTCACCTTTTGAATTTAATATAGAAACCTCGTCCTGGGGTGTCCGTCTTGGGAATCCTCGTACGCGCCGTCATCATCTGAGTCGGATCTTCGTCATTAATGTGTCGAAAGTTCACAGAGGAGATTGAAGCTTCTTCGGTGTAAGTATATGCAGATTCTCGGATGTCCTAAACAGCGTATTCTGCCGGGTATACGTGTCTTTAAGCAGTTCCTGCAGATTACATCTTCAAGAATGATGTTGAAATGTGAGTTGCTTCTTGAAGGGAGTCGTCATCTTGCTTAACACTCTTACTTTTTTGTTGTTACATATTATTTCTTCTTGTTACCACATTTTTATTGTTAATGGTACATGCTACACGCTTTTTGTAGCAGTAGTTACTAAACTACATTTAAATTAAACAAACAAACTAACAACATTTTATCAGAGCTTTCGCTCGTACGTCTGCACTCTGTGAGGTCAACATAGCGAAAGAGAGTTTTTCTGCTCGCTTCAACTGGTACTTAACAAAAGGGAGAGGGGCAATTACTCCGCGAGAATATAGTCCCTACCTTTATTCAAGTTAACATTTTTTATTTACACAAACTATACCTTAATAAACATATATAATTTTAATGAGTTATTTTAACGACTATCTGTGTCTTCAGATTTTTAATTATTAACATTATGATTTTTATCTTATCCTAAATTACAGACGACTCGGGAGACATGTCGAGTCCGGAATTAACAGGTCACCGCCTGACAACAAGCAAAGGGTTAAATACGACAATATTAACTATTTACAATATGCCTTTTTATTAAAGTTTCTTTGAACTTCTTAATTACTACTTATTCTCATACTGAGTACATACAGGGGTTTTAAGTATTATAGTGAGATTTAAAACTGCTTAATCGCTCGCAAACTTACTTTTTAAAATTCTTTCTCTTTACAATTAATCGTCACATACTCCACCGCTTAATTTGCACATTACGGTTTTTTTTTTTTTTTTTTTTTTTTTTTTTCTTTATTACTGGGGACTTGGAGTATGAATGGTGTCTGTGTGTGTAATTTCTTTCACATAGTTATTGGTTAGCATTATATCTACTTGCTTCTTCTTCACAACACAATCTACTTTTATACATTCTTATTAACTACTCTTTTTTTTTTACTATTCACACTTAATATTTACAAAATAAAACACAAAACTCTTTCTTATCTCTATCACTTAAATCTGCTACCGGTTTTTTCTTTCTGGTTGTCTTACTCTCTCTCTGTAGAGTAACTTTCTAAATAATTACTATTTAGAATTCTATCTTGTTTCCATTGAGTACTAGATAACTCATCGAGTTAATGAGTGTTAGTTCCCATCTAGTTAATGAGTATTCATTATGTATGCTTCGCAGAACTGGAACTCAGGTTGATCAAGCCTCATTTCCAAACTCTACGTTTAACATTTTTCACGGTTTCAGAAGGATAATTTACTTCCTTACCTAGTATTCCCTTTTCTATTCTGGGTTATACCATTACCTTTTTTCTTCTTATACAATTTTAGCTGTGACATATGCGTTCTCCGCACATATTTTCGAGTCGCAGGTTCGCACAGGGCTACTGTAACTGGAGTTAGGTACTTCTGGATTCGGTAAGGGCCACACCATCGGAATGATAGTTTAGAGGTGGTCTTATCAATCGCACTACTAGTGGGGTGAGTTTTATACATCACTAAGTCACCTACTTGGTACCTAATTGAATTGTTATGATTACCTTTCTCGTGGTATTTTCTGGATTTCTCTAAGTTTGCTCTTAAATTAGAGCGGGCTTTATTCCATATTCGCTTTATCTGCTTATCCGTTATTTGCGGAGGCAGCAGATCGTGTATATTCCATCTTGTGGACAAAGGGTGGTTTGGTCGGTATTTGTACAGTAACTCAAACGGGGTCGACTTGTGACCTTCGTGATAAGCTGAATTAAAAGAATATTGAATCCAGGATAGGTTTTGGTCCCACGACGTGTGATCGTTCGCATGATAGGCGATTAGCGCAGATTTGAGGTTTCGTAGATACCTTTCAGCAATATTGCCTTTCGGTCGATACTCTGTAGTGGTTATATGGTCTATCCCTAACTTGAAACACATATTCCTAAATTCTTTCGCTTTAAACTGTGGACCGTTATCAGATACTATACGTACTGGAGTACCGTAGTCTTTAAATAGTCTTTCCTGTAATATTTTTACAGTCGTCGACGCTAATGCTCGTCGCATGTGATACATCCAAACAAATTTAGTGAACGAATCTACACAGATGAGTAACATTGTATTCCCTGATTTCGATCGTGGATATGGACCTGAGAAATCTAGAAAGGGGTCTTAGGGATTTCTGAAATCAGTTGGCTTACTTGAGTATTCCTGGCTGGTTTACTGAGGGCACATAACGTACATTTCTTTACGAAGTTGGCTATTTCGCTGTTCATATTGTTCCAATGATATTCCTTTCGAACACGATGTATTGTCTTATTGATTCCCATATGGGCTCCTATGGTAGATGAATGGAAGTATTCCATCAACATGGGCTTAATTACATCAGGGGCTAATATTCTTAATTCCTTTCCGCTCCTTATCTTGTGACATAGTACATTTCTACTCAATACGTACTTCTCGGATTTAATACCTTGCGTAAGTTGTTCTATAATAGGCTTCAGTGAGGGGTTTTGTTGTTGATACAGGGCAATGTTTGTAAAGGCAAGGGGGAATTCAGTAATTACGGCGTTAGCAAGTGCTATTTCCGGATTCTCTTTGTTTTCGGGAGTTTTAGTGGGTGACTGGAACATACGGGACAGGGTATCAGCGACTACGTTTTGAGTACCTTTTATATGCTGCACTCTGAATTTGTAGCAGTTTAACTTCAATATCCACCTTCCAATTCGTCCTAACTGTTTAGGGTGATTCAATAACCAAGATAACGCCTGATTGTCGGTTTCCAAAAGGAATTCTTTATGTTCTAGGAAGGGTTTAAACTTCTCGAACGCAAAAACAATTGCTAGACATTCCAATTCATATGCAGAATACTTTCTTTCCTGATCGCTAAGTGTTCGTGATGCATAACGAATAGGTAGTCTACAGTTATCTATCTCCTGATATATCACTGCACCTAACGCTACACTAGAACTGTCGGTTTGCACTACGAACGGTTTCGTGAAATCCGCTAGTTGCAAAACTGGGGGAGATATAATACTTCTTTAAGTTGCTCAAACGCGTTTTGATGTAGTGAGCTCCATTCGAACTTCGTTCCCTTCTTTCGTAAGGAGTTTAGGGGTGCTGCTATTTCGGCAAGATGGGGAATATATTTATGGAAATAATTTACCATTCCCAAAAATCGGGCTATACCTTTTGCATCTCGTGGGGGTGAAAATTCTCTAATAGCGCGGGTTCGTTCGGGGTCAATGCTTACCTTTCCATTCGCTTTCACGATGTGACCTAAGAAAGAAAACTGAGGGACGGCAAAACTTACCTTCTTTGGGTTCACAGTTAATCCTGCTCTTAGTAACCGAGATAACACTTCGCGTAGATGTTTAAGATGTTGTTCCATAGATTCGCTGTATATAACGATGTCGTCCAAATAGTGATACACATATTTAAATTTAATATCGTGAAATATCCTTTCTAATAGTCTACTACATACGGAACTTCCTTGAGATATTCCAAAGGGTACTCTAGTAAATTGGTATAAGTTAAAAGGAACTGCAAACGCGGTTAGACGTTTTGATTCTTCAGAAAGGGGTATTTGGTGAAAAGCTTGATTCAGATCCATCACCGTAAAGACCATAGCTTTAGTGAAATAATGAAAGGCACTATGGATGTCTGGGAGAGGGTTTGATTCAAATTCTATTATTTTGTTTAATTCCCTATAGTCCACAACTAGTCTGTGTTTATCTTGTCCTTTTGGTACTAAAAAGGAGGGTGAAGAATATGGGGACGTAGAGGGTTCTATGACTCCTTGGTCCAACAACTTGTTGATATGGTTTCGCATGACTTCCATCTTGGGAGGCGACAATTTGTACGGAGGTAGTCGTATTACTTTCTGATCGCTCAGATTAATTTTATACTCTATTAGGTTAGTGAGTCCTAGTTTAGGTGTAAGAACCGAGGAAAATTCTTTTATTAATTTCAGTATTCTCACTCTATCTCTTTTTTCTAGGTGAGACAAATCTGAGTCTTGGTGTATAACATATGCATTAGATGAACAATATTTTTCTTTATTACTATCAAATCTATATTTCCGTGAACGGTCAAATCGGAAATAATATACTTGCTCAAAGATGTCAAGAATCATTCCTGTCCTACTAATAAAGTCTGCACCTAATATTAAATCAGGTCCTAATTCCTTACATACTAACATTGTAAACATCCAGGTTAAGTTCTTGATTTTAACCTTAACGGTAATGCTCAGGTTTATGTTTATATTACGTTTATCAGCGGTAGCACACTTTATATTCACTGGTTGATTCCGTTTTACTAGATGGTGTTTCGCTAATATGTCCGCTAATTTTTGGCTGATTAAAGTTCTACTAGATCCCGAATCAATTAAGGCGATGGTGGATGTAACGCCTAAGTCAACTCGTATTAAAGGTAATATATTTTTATTCCAGTTACATTTATTAATCGCGTTACATTTTTCACGAAATTCTCTCACATAGGGATCGATTTCTTTCGAACCTTTTTTTTTTTTACGTTGGTTATAAAATATTTTATTATTATTATTAGTTTCTTTGCGTTCACCTGATTTCGAGTAGCTGCGGAAGACACAGGATTTCGGGTCTCCCTGCCTTACATGTTTTTTGAAGTGGGGTGATTCCGTTCCAATGGCTTACTCTTGCAGTCTTTTCTTATGTCCCCATATTTGCCACAATTATAACAGGTGGGTTTATTGCGAGGTGGGAACTTTGTTTCCGCTTTATATGGTGTTACACTTAACTTACCAGCTTTGCGCACATGGTGAGGTTTACTAAAAACTTGCCTTTCATGAGAGGTTGTTACATCAGGCACTAGTGCTCGCAATTCATTTCTATTAGTTCCAGCGGTTTTCATTGCTTGTCTATTTTGATCGGAGTACCATACATTTGAAGAATGGATACTGCACTGTTCTAGATCAGCAATTGTATTGGGTCTATTTATCAACGATAGACGAGATCTTTCTTCAGGTGACACTCCTATTAAAATGGTGTCGACCAGTTGTGTCTCATTCCAGTCTACACGTAGTAGTCGAGATGACTCCCTAATGTCGGAGATGTAATGAGCTAATCTCTCCTGATGTCCTTGTACTCGGAGTACTGTCTTTCTTTTTATTTCCTCATAAATGCCGGTAGGAATAAAGTATTTTATTATAGAGCTATGTAGCTCATCTACTGGGAATGTAGAGGTTAGGGCTTCTAGGACACGATTCTTCAACGGGGGTTTACACTTTGGTAACAGAACTTGCAAAATTTGCCAGTCATTCAGTTGCTGTAGATCTTTTATCTGGAGAAGATAACTAATGAAAGTTAGTAGTTTGGAAACATTTAATCCATCGGTGTAAGGGATTTCTGTTAAGATTTTCTCCACTGGATGAGTCATTTTACCGTATAGGTCCGCGTTATAGTTCATAGTTGTCATTCCTTTATGAGAACGATTTGAATCATTGGAGGTAATCAATTCATGATTTTCGGGACGAAACTGAAAATCCTCGGGAGGAGGGGCGTTTAAATCTTTATCAGTATTTTGCTCTTGGTACGCTTGCACTTGCGATACGGTGGGTGAGTTCCGATTAGTGTTAGGCGGAGGTAATTCAGTATTGGGAGATTGTACTGGGGAGATGTGTAATTTCATTAAGGACTTCTCTATTTCGTCCATCCTGGATGAGTCGGATTTTCTTCTTAAGTCATTAATAATTGAAGGTAAGCGGCGTAGAGCTTCGTCAGCTAGGTTTTGTACGTCAACAGGTATTTCCGTGAGGTTAGGCCAAATCGACAAATTTTTTATTCGCCTGGTTAAATGCTCTATTCTCTGGGTAGTCCGCAAAATTATTGCCGGAGATTTCTCGTCTTGGAGGGTTTGAGACAATAAGGTAAGCTCACTATACTTGGCATTACAAATTTCTTTCTCGCTTTCATAATCGAGTTCGCTTAGGTAGTTTAATTGCACGGGTGTATCAAATCCACATTCGCGAATAGACCTACGTAATTCCGCGACTGTTACATTCGCATGGGGTAGTCCACGCAAAAGAGCTTCGTAAGACAGCTCGTCTTTTAATAACAAATCCGGGTTGAATTGAGCCATTTTTTTTCTTAGTTCTAACACATTAAAACGTACTTAAAATTAATCCTACAACACTACACATATATTACACATATATATAAGATAAATTCTCAAGTAAATAATTTACACAAATTAGACAAGAACCATTTCTCTTCTAAAGGAGAGGCAGAAATTCCACACACATATTTTTCAAAGTTGAATACCGATCAGCTGTTTTCTGGAATGTAGGTCACCCTCTTTATTTAGTTAACACAGGTAGGCTGAGTGTGTCAGTGAGAATGGGGGGTTTTACTCTTATTGTTCTCTACACAATGCCAGCGATTACTTCCTGAACAGGTCCGAACAGGCGGAAGGGAGCACAGACGTTAGGGTGAATCTTATTCAACAATACGGACTATTATTACGCTTTATAACACTTTGACTCTATACATTCATTTACTTTCCCCAATTAAATCAATTAGTTATTTTGTTCACAAGTTCAAATTACGAAATTCTTTTCACGTAATTAACTGGGTCTACTTTACGAAGGAGCATTATTATTATTCACAAAGTTTTGTTACTACAGACACATGTTAGTGTATGTCTAACATATACTATGCAGGAGTATTCAAGAAACAACAGGTCATGGATTGTCTTAAAACAAACCTGTTAGAGACTGATCAGTTGACCAAACATTACAAGTCATGTATGCAAGTAGGTACATGCATATATCTTCATACAATGATATTTCAACTTATACTTATACTGACTATCATTTACGTATTTTGAGATACATAAGATATGAGATATGTTTTGAAAATTAAATTTACATTAATTACATTCTCTGAGTGCATAGATCAATAACATTCAGGGATTTATTTAATTTACTAACAAATTAAGAAAACTACAGAGTGGCACAATTTTGTTTGTTACACTCTGTACACAATTACTCTTACAAGATAACAACAACACAATACCATTTATATAAATAAGCTGTGGCGCAAATTTTGTATGCGTCACGAGGCTTACAACACCTTTATAAAAATTAGCAGAGTGGCGCAATTTTGTTTGCGTCACGATGCTCGCAACTACTTTAACTTTAAGCAGAGTGGCGCAATTTTGTAACGTATTCCCGCGTTACAAATTCAGGGAACCCATCTTAACTGACCTGTGCCAATTACATGGGCTGCCTACGTTGTAACGAACTGTATTCAAAACAAATTAACTGAACAAATTACTTACTAACTGAGTAAGGAAACAAGGGAAGGTGTTGTACTGATTTACGCACTCATTTTCTTGTGTGTAACAAGACGACTTCTCTTTATTTAACAACTGTTACTGACAGATCCCATTGCATCACCAATTAAACTAAAGTATTTAATTTCCTTTATAAAACTTTGGGATCAAATTGACTCTATTTTGCTATACCTCGGATCCGGGTTAACTTTCTGTATTTGATAGGAAAGACTTTTATTAATATTCAATTCATTATCTTAGCTTGCAAGATTTCTTTAACCATTTGAAGAATGGTACTATTACTTGGAATAATAATAAGATACATCTATATATAAAGCGTTACAACGTATGATGTTTGAGTTTTTACAGTAAACTCTTAGATTTACATTTTTAATGTTTACATAAAATTAATTGTCTTTGAAAAGTCTCTTTTGGAAGTGTGTAGTATAACAAATATTATTAACTCTCGATAGACAGGCTATCGAGTCACCTTTTGAATTGAATGTAGAAACCTCGTCCTGGGGTGTCCGTCTTGGGAATCCTCGTACGCGCCGTCATCATCTGAGTCGGATCTTCGTCATTAATGTGTCGAAAGTTCACAGAGGAGATTGAAGCTTCTTCGGTGTAAGTATATGCAGATTCTCGGATGTCCTAAACAGCGTATTCTGCCGGGTATACGTGTCTTTAAGCAGTTCCTGCAGATTACATCTTCAAGAATGATGTTGAAATGTGAGTTGCTTCTTGAAGGGAGTCGTCATCTTGCTTAACACTCTTACTTTTTTGTTGTTACATATTACTTCTTCTTGTTACCACATTTTTATTGTTAATGGTACATGCTACACGCTTTTTGTAGCAGTAGTTACTAAACTACATTTAAATTAAACAAACAAACTAACAACATTTTATCAGAGCTTTCGCTCGTACGTCTGCACTCTGTGAGGTCAACATAGCGAAAGAGAGTTTTTCTGCTCGCTTCAACTGGTACTTAACAAAAGGGAGAGGGGCAATTACTCCGCGAGAATATAGTCCCTACCTTTATTCAAGTTAACATTTTTTATTTACACAAACTATACCTTAATAAACATATATAATTTTAATGAGTTATTTTAACGACTATCTGTGTCTTCAGATTTTTAATTATTAACATTATGATTTTTATCTTATCCTAAATTACAGACGACTCGGGAGACATGTCGAGTCCGGAATTAACAGGTCACCGCCTGACAACAAGCAAAGGGTTAAATACGACAATATTAACTATTTACAATATGCCTTTTTATTAAAGTTTCTTTGAACTTCTTAATTACTACTTATTCTCATACTGAGTACATACAGGCGTTTTAAGTATTATAGTGAGATTTAAAATTGCTTAATCGCTCGCAAACTTACTTTTTAAAATTCTTTCTTTTTTTACAATTACTGTTTCAATTTAAATCGTCACACCATACATGTCTTCCATGTTCTAAGATGTATATTTAAAATCATTTTTGAAATAAAATGTTTCCACAGAGATTACTTCTTTCTTCAGCCTTAACCACAGTACTGTGGTCACTAATGTATACCACCTCCAGTTAGCGCATTCGATTTTCACTGATGATGGTAGGCGATGGCACTGCTGAAACGTCTGGTTTTTCATAAAACATTGGACCTTGGCCAATCTGCCCGGAAAGGAATTTTTACAACAAACTATTTCTTTGTTACCGATAATGTAGTACACATATAAAAATATGCATGAAATTAATGGCTTGTAAAAGTTAATGTTTGATCTCTATTAAGTAGTGCACAAGTTTCCAAAGTTTAATATTATGATGTCCGTAATCAAAACATCAGAGCAGGTTTAGTGTGTATGAGGGCACACCGTGGACAAAAATTTTCAACATTTCCTATTGAGCGTTGCTCAGAGTAAAGTTGCGAAACTACAGTGGACGTTTCACAGAAGAAACACGGGGAAAAGAAGGAGCGCTCCGTTGTCACTCATGGACCCTGAGCATCTTGCAGAGGGTTCATTCCCTAAAGACGAAAAGTCTGTCTATGAACCGTTCCTCTGTAAACACGTGCAGTTACACTGCCCAGCGAACTACAGGAAGCACATCGCTATCCACGCTGGACACTTTTTTGGCTTGTGCGCGTTGTGTTGGCGTGGGTTTTGGCACTTTCCATTTAAAAAGCGTGCAAATGTAAGAAAATAAACATGAGTGAGGCCAGAAATAACGCGAATTGTGTGTGTGTGTGTGTGTGTGTGTGTGTGTGTGTTGCCTGCCTTTTTATTGCGGTAATCATAATAATAAAATGGAAACGTGAACATTATATAATTGAGATATGCTTGCCTGCCACGAACGATATATTTTCTCTCATACATGATTTAAATTAAAATGAAAAAATTATAATTTTATTGCCTGGCAAAAAATTATTTTATTTTAACAATTACAATTGTTTGAAAAAGTTTAAATAAATTTTCAAGTACTTTGCTCTTGTTAAAACGTATAAGGTTGCCAGTAAACTACCCCTTTCCATTAACCGATCTTCAGCAATAACAATGGGCCTTGAGTACTCTACAATTCAGGGCTGTATGCAAAACATTATTTGATTCTGTTTGAATTTGCGGCTGTAATCGTTTGCCATAAAAAATACCCTTGTTAAATCATGAAACGTTGCAGGTAAACTACTCCTTTCCCTTAACCGATCTTTACCAAAAAAAAATAGGTATTGAGACCTCTACAATTCAGGGCTATATGCAAAAAATGATTTGATTCTATTTGAATTTGGGCTCTTATCGTTTGCCATAGGAAACACCCTTGTTGAAACATAAAACGTTGCTGGTAAACTACCCCCTTTCCCTTAACCGATCTTTACCAAAAACAATAGGTCTTGAGAACTCTACAATTCAGGACTGTATGCAAAACATTATTAGATTCTCTTTGAATTTACAGCAGTTATCGTTCGTCATAGAAAAAATTACCCTTCTTGAAACATAAAATGTTGGGGTAAACTACCCCTTTCCCTTAACCGATCCTCACCATAACCAACAGATCTTGAGAACTCTACAATTTAGGGCTGTATCCAAAACATTATATGATTCTCTTTGAATTTGCGGCTGTTATCGTTTGCCGTAGAAAAAATTACTCTTGATAAAAAAAACGTTGCAGGTAAACTACCCCTTTCCCTTAACCGATCTTCAACAAAATCGACAGATCTTTTGAGTTCTGTACAATTCAAAAAGGTGTGCAAAATAGTAATTGATTCTGTTTGAATTTACGGCAGTTATCGTTCGTCACAGAAAAAAATACCCTTGTTATAACATAAAATGTTGCCGGTAAACTACCCTATTCTCTTAACTGATCTTCACCAAGAACAATAGGTCTTAAGAACTCTACAAATCAGGGCTGTGTGCAAAACATTATTTGATTCTGTTTGAATTTGCGGCTGTTATGGTTTGCCAAATTAAATACCCTTGTAAAAACATTAAACGTTGTAGGTAAACTACCCCTTTCCCTTAACCGATCTTCAACAAAATCAACAGACCCTTGAGTTCTGTATAATTCAAAACGGTATGCAAAATAGTAGTTGATTCTGTTTGAAGTTACGGCAGTTATCGTTCGTCATAATAAAATTACCATTGTTAAAACGTTAAACGTTGCTGGTAAACTGCCTCTTCCCCTTAACCGAACTTCAACAAAATCAGTAGGCTTTGAGTTGTGCATAATTCGAAAAGGTATGCATAAAAGTAGAATGATTTTGTTTGAATTTACGGCAGTTATCGTTGTCATAAAAAATTACCCTTGTTAAAACATAAAATGTTACCGGTAAACTAACCCTTTCCCTTAACCGATCTTCAACAAAATCAACAGACCTTGAGATCTGTATAATTCAAAAAGGTATGCAAAATAGTAGTTGATTCTGTTTGAATTTACGGCTGTTATCGTTCGTCATTGAATAAATTACCCTTGATTAAAAATAAACCGTTAATGGTAAACTACCCCTTTCCCTTAACCGATCTTCACCAAAAACAATAGGTCTTGAGTACTCTACAATCAGGGCTGTATGCAAAAAATTATTTGATTCTGTTTGAATTTGCGGCTTTTATCGTTTGCCATAGAAAAAAATCTACAGACAGATAGACACACAGACACACACACAGACACTTTTCGAAAAATGACTTTTTTTCATGTTTTGAGTGTAGTACAATCAGAATCTGCAATAATCTCGAACACGATTTTTTGCCATCACCATACTTTCATTTCCTTAAGGAACATGGAAGTAAAAAATATCGTAGATCAACCTTGAATAAGTAATTTGCGACATTGTTTACAAAAAGAAACACTGTATCTTTTCTGAATGATGTAACAGATTAATTCGGTAAAATTAAGGCTTGAAGACACAATCGTGATTTAATTTCTATGTAACTTATTTTATACGAAACTTTGACTTTGATCGCTTTTGTAAGTCTCTTGTTTCTGTTTCATTAAAACCTATAAAGTGAGTTAATATATAACTCAATATAAAAGTGAGTTATATAAAATATTATAGGTTTTTTTAAATTTATAATAAGTTAAAACCTCACCTATTAGTGAGTTTAATAATTACACACGAAGACCAGTGGCGTACGCAGAAATCAGCCGGGGGGGCTTGAACCTTAGCAGTCCATATATTACCCTACTCTTCTACAACTTATAGTATAAGGTACAGTACACATACCAGTTAATGGTTAAAATTTATTAGTAGGCATATTATTTTAGTAGGTTTCACATTTCTATATTAAAAATGTATTATTCGTGATTGGGGGACTTATGTCTCATTCTATTTTTTAATCAGCAATTTTAAAAACAATACTTTTTTCTTTCTAAAACTAAATATTTTTAATAGATTATTTATGTTTATTGTAATATTCAACAACACATTCATTTTACTTCAATTATACTATAATATTATACATTAATATCAGTAGTACTGGGTATAAAGGTTTGCAACGTTGGTATTTAACAACTATATATTTCAAATGACTTGCTAATTAACTAATTGTGCCAATACGAAAAACAGTTTTTCATTAAACTGTTATACTTCTTACTGTTATACTACTATTTTACTAATACTTTATTAATGAAATATCGGTATGGAGAATAATACATGACTTCCATGTTCTAAGATTTATATTTTAATCATTTTCGAAATGAAATATTACTATAGAAACTACTTCTTTCTACTTACTGCTTCAGCCTTAACCACAGTACTGTGGTCACTAACGTATACCACCTCACGTTATCGCACTCGATTTTCACTGATGATGGAAGTCGATGGCATTACCGAAACGTCTGGTTTTGTAGAAAACATTGGACTACGGCCAAACATCCCGGGAAGGAATTTTAACAAAAACTACTTCTTTGTTGCCGATAACGTTGTACAATATATATAAAAAATTGCATAAAATTAATGGCTTGTATAAGTTAATGTTTGATCTCCATTAAGTAGTGCTCAAGTTTCCAAAGTTTTAATATTATGATGTCCGTAACTAAAACATCAGAGCAGGTTTAGTGTGTATGAGGGTACACCGTGGACAAAAATTTTCAACATTTCCTATTGAGCGTTGCTTAGAGTAAAGCTGCGAATCTACAGTGTGTTTCACAGAACAAACACGCGGAAAAGAAGGAGCGCTCCGAAGTCACTCATGGACCCTCAGCATCTTGCAGAGGGTTCATTCCCTAAAGATTAAAAGTCTGCTATGAATCGTTCCTCTGTAAACACGTGCAGTTACACTGCCCAGCGATCCACAGGAAGCAAATCGCTATCCACGCTGGACACTTTTTCGGCTTGCACGCGTTATGTTGGTATGGGTTTCGGCACTTACCATTTAAAAAGCGTGCAAATGTAAGAAAATAAACATGAGTGAGGCCAGAAATAACGCGAATTGTGTGTGTGTGTGTGTGTGTGTGTGTGTGTGTGTGTGTGTGTGTGTGTGTGTGTGTGTGTTCCCTGCCTTTTTATTGCGGTAGTCATAATAATAAAATGGAAACGTAAACATTACATAACTGAGATATGCTTGCCTGCCACGAACGATATATTATTTTATACATGTATATTAACTCATACATAATTTACGTTAAAATGAAAAAATTATAATTTTATTGCCTGGCGCAACAAAATTATTTTATTTTTAACAATTACCATTGTTTCAAAATATTTAAATGAATTTTCAAGTACTTTACTGTTGTTAAAACGTAAAAGGTTGCTGTTAAACTACCCCTTCCCCTTAACCGATCTTCACCAAAATCGAAACTCCTTGAGATCTCTACAATTCAGGGAAGTATGCAAAAAAGTATTTGATTCTGTTTGAATTTGCGGCTGTTATCGTTTGCCATAGAAAATACCCTTGTTAAAAAAACGTTGCTGGTAAACTATCCCTGTCCCTTAACCGATCTTCACCAAAAACAATAGGTCTTGAGAACTGTACAATTTAGGGGTGTATGCAAAAAATTATTTGATTCTGTTTGAATTTGCGGCTCTTATCGTTTGCCATAGAAAATACCCTTGTTAAAACATAAAACGTTGCCGGTAAACTACCCCTTTCCCTTAAACGATCTTCACCAAAATCAATAGGTCTTCAGAACTCCATAATTCAGGGCTGTATGCAAAAAGTTATTTGATTCTGTTTGAATTTTCGGCTGTTATCGTTTGCCATAGAAAAAAATCTATAGATAGACAGACAGACACACAGACACTTTTCGAAAAACGACTTTTTTTCATATTTTGAGTGTAGTACAATCAGAATCTGCAATAATCTCGAACACGATTTTTTTTGCCATCACCATACTTCCATTTCCTTAAGGAACATGGAAGTAAAAATTACACAAGTGCATATTAGCTGAATTCTTACAAAATTAACAGCAGTATTTGAAATATCGGTATGGAGAACCATACATGACTTCCATGTTCTAAGATTTATATTTAAAATCATTTACGAAATGAAATGTTTCCATAGAAACTACCTCTTTCCACTTATTGCTTCAGCCTTAACCACAGTACTGTGGTCACTAACGTATACCACCTCACGTTTTCGCACTCGATTTTCACTAATGATGGCAGTCGATGGCACTACCGAAACGTCTGGTTTTGCAGAAAACATTGGACTATGGCCACACAGCCCGGGAAGGAATTTTAACAACAAACTACTACTTTGTTTCCGATAACGTAGTACACATATAAGAATTATCCCCTCCACCTTCAAATATAATTTTCATTTTTAGAAAATTACCCCAACCCCGTTCACCTAGCTTCTTCATTTATAGATATTTCATCTACGTTTCTACAGTGGATTATTATGAGCTTCTTATCAGGATACTTTGTTTATCAAAATGAAGTACTTTACTTTTGTTAAAACATAAATCGTTGCTGGTAAACTACCCCTTTCTCATAACCAATCTTCACCAAAATCAATAGGCCTTCAGTCCTCTACAATTCAGCGAAACATGCAAAAAAATATTTGATTCTGTGTAAATGTGCGGCATTTATCGTTCGTCATGTAAACATTTTTTTTGTTACAACATAAAATGTTGCAGGTAAACGTGGTAAACTACCCCTTTCCCTTAACAGATCTTCACCAAAATCAATAGGTCTTGAGAACTCTATAATTCAGGGCTGTATGCAAAATATTATTTGATTCTGTTTGAATTTGCGGCTGTTATCGTTTGCCATAGAAAAATATCTACACACACACACACACACACACACACACACACACACACACACACACACACACACACACACACACACACACACACACACACACACACACACACACACACACACACACACACACACACACACACACACACACACACACACACACACACACACGCACACACACTTTTCGAAAAATTACTTTTTTTCATGTTTTGAGTGTAGTACAATCAGAATCTGCAATAATCTCGAACACGATTTTTTTGCCATCACCATACTTCCATTCCTTAAGGAACATGGAAGTAAAAATTACCCTTGATAAAAAAAAACGTTGCCGGTAAACTACCCTTCCCCTTAACCGATCTTCACCAAAAACAATAAGTCTTGAGTTCTCTACAATTCAGGACTGTATGCAAATAATTATTTGATTCTGTTTGAATTTGCGGCTGTTATCGTTTGCCATAAAAATACCCTTTTAAAACATAAAATGTTGATGGTAAACTACCCCTTTCCCTTAACCGATCTTCACCAAAAACAATAGGTCCTGAGAACTCTACAATTCAGGGCTGTATGCAAAAAATTATTTGATTATGTTGGAATTTGCGGCTGTTATCGTTTGCCATAGGAAATAATTACCCTTGATTTAAAAAACAATGTTGCAGGTAAACTACCCCTTTTCCTTAACCGATCTTTACCAAAATCAATAGGTCTTGAGTACTCTACAAATCAGGACTGCATGCAAAAAATGATTTGATTCTGTTTGAATTTGCGGCTGTTATCGTTTGCCATAGAAAAAAATCTATAGACACACGGACACTTTTCGAAAAATTACTTTTTTTGATGTTTTGAGTGTAGTACAATTAGAATCTGCAATAATCTCGAACACGATTTTTTTTTGCCATCATCCTTAAGGAACATGGAAGTAAAATGAAAAAGAAACAATGTACAGTAAACAAGAATCAAGTTAATAGTTAATTTACAATAGGTAAAGCATTTGTGTCCAAGACAAGCAATTTGTAATTTAAAAAGCCAAGTCCATTCTCCTATTTCCTTGATTGGCAAATCGCTCAACAATATCTTGAGGAGAGATGTCGATTTCCCTGTGACTATTGCGCGAAGCTAACCCATTAAGGCCTGTCTCCGATGTTGTAGACCTGAGCCATGTCTTCAACCGCCTCAGAGAAGGAGCGTTCTGGCTCAGCTGACGTTACTGGGAGTACACACAGTACTTCTTAAATTTTTCGAACATTGGGAAATATATCTGGATTGCGCAAGCTTGGAGAGAAGACAGAGTTGTGTCTGGAACATTCATATCTGCTTCATCCACCCGCTTTTGCTTCCATATATCTGTCTCAAGTTTAAGTTCCGTCTTGGAAATGTCAGGGAAAATGATAGAGGCAACAGACTGGTTGATCTCTTGAGTGATGAAATGAGGCGTAATGATGAAATGAGGCATAAATACTTGAAGATGACAAATTTTATCAAACTCAGGTCCGAAACGAGTTTCTACTTCAACAACGCAATGATCAACAAAAGGAATATATAAATTTGGCTTGTAGAGTTGCTTCATGCTTCATCCGCAATTCCTGGCCAGCATTTGCTCTATGTGATTGATATGTGATAACAAGAGTACTGGAATGATTGCATAATTGCACCCTTCTTATTTACAGGAAATTTGTGGTCAGCCATACTTTCAGTGTAATTTTTACAAATAAAGGCATAGGTCTACTTCAGGTTACCATCAATTTGAGATTTATATTGTAATAATAAATTACTAATGTCTGTTATTTTACGTAATAATGAAGACTCGTTTTGTGAAAGAACATTTGTGTCAAAACAGCCAGGGATTATAGTTTCACTATTTTCAGAGAATTCAGAAACAAGCCGGAAACATTGTTGTTATTGCTACAAGCCTCACTAACACAAGTATCTTGCTGAGACGATGTAGAAGTTGACAAAGAACATGTAGGCCTTTCTGCTACACTATCACACTTCGCTAATTTAGTTTTTGTTACAAAGAAACCCAAAGTTCTGACTTTCCTTTTTGGTACTTTTGTCTTGTCATCAAGTTTAGTCTCCATCTTAGACGTAACAAACAATCAAATAATCACTAATAAAACTACAAAAACGGCGGATTTAATAAACACCGTACTGCCAAACAAACACAAACGCGACAATGGCGGATGATGACAGCAACGTGTGTACGAGTGGTGTATCTCCTGAACGACTACCTCCGATCACTGCAGAAAATAGAGAATGCGTGGAAGCTTGTAGAGGCTACCTCTCACCCGTGGCGCTCGTGCAGCGAATTTCTGTTCGCACGAGCATGCGTGAAACTCGAAATTTTGCACGCACGCTGTGGAGTGCGTGCATGCTTCGAAGGGCCTGCACGCCGCAGGCAGGCATGCAAGATTTGGTAGGTAGGTTAGTTATGATTATATACGTTCGGGAAATACTATACATTTAAAAAAAAAAATTGTTTCTAGAAATTAATTTTTTTACAATAATTTTTTTTAAATTGTTTTTAAAGTAATTTTTTTCATTATTACAGCGGCATTATTCAAGATATGAAATTAGGAATATTATTAAAATTTTCGTTTTATTTATCGACTGATATAAAAAAAAGTGCTGAATATAACTTAAGTACTAAATAATATTTTTATGAAAAAGGTTTATATACTTATTTAAGTTTCATAAAAACATTATTTAATACTTAAGTAAAAATTCTTAGGGTTCACCGGTAGTAGTGGCGGGTGGCACGTCACTAGTTGACGTGCGTGTGGCCGCGCCTCCGCGCCGTCAAATGAGAGCGAGAGCGAGAGAAAACAGGTAGCTTACTGAATGTTACACTCAGCGTAATACACCCGTCAATGAACTATAAATTATAAGTGAAGTAATAATTGTTATTATAAACTACTTATTTTGTTAGTATTTATATCCCCGTCAAAATCCGCCGAAATTGCAAATTTTTAATTTTAAACGAGACCTAAGTAAATTAAGGAAGTGCATATTATATTTTTGCGGTTGGGGGGGCTTGAGCCCCCTGAGCCCCCCTGTGTACGCCACTGACGAAGACCTACAATTCAAATCTATAAAATGTATACCTATACAATAAAAAAAACGTATCTGAGGACCGCGGACCTTGGTTAGCCTTTGTCTCGTGAAATAAGATTAGTAGCAGAAGTATTATGACCGATGAGTAATGTGATAAGAATTAATTCCTTGCACAGCAGTAAGTTGCATATAGAAAAATATTAAAATTTCTATGTATTGTTGTAATTGATAATAACAATACTTCTTCCGATTCTAGGCAATTGATCAAAATTTAATGAATTTATTTAGTTTAATTCAAAGCGGCAACGATCACGGGCGTATCTTATCGATGTCTCTGCAGATAAATTCATCTCGTGGCCTGTTTACACACTGTGAAATACTCTAGGTACATGGGACTTTTACTATTTTGACTGTTACGATTAGGACACGGGCATCACACTCACACACACCCGTTTGGCGGTCACATGTCCTGCATTGCAGTCTGCGTGTTGAGGGTCAGTGCTTGCACTGACTCCAACACGCACTCTGGTACGCGCACGCATGTGCGCTCGCGGTGCACACACATGCTCTGTTGTTTTAATCGTGGAAATCATAGTAGGAAAGTTTTCCAATCTGGAGTATGTTCACAGTGGGCAAATACAGCCAGGGATGAATTTACTGCAGAGACATAGAACATAAAAATATGTTATTTGCAACTGACATAACACGAAATAATTCTTAGTATGATGTATCACGCTTAATAGATATTTCAATAAAAACAAGTTTCACTGTCAACGGATGCTAAGATTGTAGAGGTGGTAGCAACCTACTGAAATATGGGCAACGGGAAATGATAAAGTTGTTAACAGAAAGACTTGCATTGATACCATCAGAAAGACGGAAATAGGGACCTGAACGCAAATTACGGAATGACAGAATCCGGGAATAAATGACGGCCATGAGAGAAAGAAATCGGAATGAAGCGACAGCCTATGATAGAATTTGTAAAAGATTTATCATTTTGTTATTGTAGACCTATAATTAATGTATTGTATTATTTATATAGGCCTACTGTACATATTTAACCCAAATATAAATATACGTAAGATGAAATGCAATTGTTTACTTTATTTAATATCCTGCTTCAATTAACAGATTACTTTATGAAATGATCACCTACGGTTTAAGTTTAACTGGCGTACATATGCCATCCATCAGGCTCGGTGCAAACAAATTTGTTCACTCAGTGGTTTGAACATTTTATTAAAATTACTAAACCTATACAAGATTCACCAACTTTGTTGTTATTAGACGGGCATACCAACCACAAACGAAATATTGATATCATAAACGT
Source organism: Magicicada septendecula (assembly GCA_034769895.1). Taxonomy (NCBI): domain Eukaryota; kingdom Metazoa; phylum Arthropoda; class Insecta; order Hemiptera; family Cicadidae; genus Magicicada; species Magicicada septendecula. Next base: position 640,052,581 of record CM068367.1, read on the forward strand.
GGCAAAGCTAACTATGTTAAGATAATTTGCTTACCACCCCACACCACATACAAGCTCCAACCATTAGATAAAACTTTTATGTAGAACAGTTACTACTACATGCCCTACTTTCATAGTCACTACTTTCACAGAGCCACTGAGGAGATTCCAATGTGGTTGAGGCATAACACTAGCCAAGCGTGGGGTAAAACATTTGCACAGGGACGCTGCCTAGTGGACTTTCCAATTTTCTTCACCAGCTTATTATTATCAACATCGCTTATGACATTTAATGTAGGCATTCACAGTAGGTCTACATGGCTGAAGAATTGCTCCTCGATTTTGCCGCTTTATCGTAAGTTCAGGCTCCTGGCACCGATGTCACCTTGACCGCACAATCGAATCGCATTCTCTCGACTCTTAGCCGAGAACTCATAGAACGTCACGACTACCTTATAAAATAGTAATCGCCTCACCGTTAATCCCCTTAAGAACGTTAGAACACTTTCGAACATAGTCTCGCCTATTATTGGATTAACGTTGTAATTTGAGATGGCAGGAGATAGTCAGTCCTTGATGTGTGAGAAAGACGTGTTCCTTTGCAGCCAACTCTTAACGTTATGGTTGTAGCTTTCAGCATAGATAGGCCTACAGCGATCCCGTGTACAGAGAGTCTTTAGAAAGGGTACGAGAGTGTGCTTTTGTGGTACGGATGTAGATAATGTTTTCAGATCCTATCAGTACGTGGGTGGGCGTCTCAAGAATCGACCAATATTGTTTGATGCACACATTTGGTAGTATTGTGGCAGTATTATTTACTTCTACATATCCTTCACATCTACATATGATGCACAGATTTAGTAGTATTGTATCGGTATTATTTACTTTTACATATCCTTCACATCTATATATATATATTGTAATCTATTCCAATAATTACGTTTTACGAGTGTAATACGGTTGCGGGTTTATCGTTAATTCCGCCCACGTTGAATTAACCAATTGGTTACTAATCCACTCTGTTTATAAGAAAAATATTTATTATGTTGTTGCAGATGAGACCTCCTGCAAATCAATATTAATTTATAAAAACAATTATTTATTATATACTTGCTATGACTCGTATGTTGAACATAAACCTGTGTTAATTAATTACCAAGTGTTTTACCAGAGAATAATGCTATATTACGGGTATTATAGTTAATAATTCGGTAATTCTCTCCAACCCTAGTCGGTCTGTATTATTTAAATTGACCCAAGTGTGGCGAAGAGAATACGTTAGTTCTGCACTCTCCCGTATTCACCAGCTGTCTGCAACGAGCGCTGTTATTAGTAATTGACTTGTTCTTATAGGTTAGTTCGTTCCACTTAATGGTTTTATCACTTTCTTTCTCTGTAAATTACTCCCCAATCAAAATACAATAACTATTCTACAATAACACAGAACATCATCACATACAAGAAGGATTCTTTATTTATATTATTTTTACATTTCAACAGTCGTCTTCATAGGTTATTGGATCGTAATATCGATCGTACAATACTGAATCGATTTGTTAGTGGACTAGTGATGTATATTACAATTTAAATATAATTTTCAGTTTATCTCTTATCCCAGGGTACATGTGATTTTTTTAACGATTAGTAAGGCCAGGTAATGCAAAATTAAGGTTACTAAGTATTACAATTGTCATTAACTCTTAATATATAAAATTAAATATAAGCAGGTTTGTTACCGTGCAATACGATACTCAAGGTGGCCATGTCTGTTTATAACTGAGTGAAGATGTAATGGTGAGGTTACTCTTGACCAAAAACCGCGTCCAGATTATCAATAAAGGTTTAAATGTGATGTCCAGGAGTGTAACAGAAGTTCAGTTCTGTTCTTCGTTCTTCTTCACGATCCTAGTAGTTGCCGGTCCCAGTGGAATTGGTGTAGTATTACGACTTCGTTAGTCTATTGAAAGTGAGGTTTAGTATTTCAATACAAAAGTTCTTCGGGTATGTTTAATTTATATTTGCATTAATTTTGACTTCTTCTGCTATGGATCATCTTGGTTTAATTGTAAATCGGTTTCATCATCATTCTGTTACTGGAATTAGTTTGAAGCAGGGTTTATTAATTCCGTGAACTTTGAGGATGTGTAGAATTATATTTCCTCAAATCTAGTTCAGTAGTTATTACTCAGTTCTTTTTTAAATGGATTGGCTTTAAGACATTTGATTTATTAATTTTTATTCATTTTATTTTATTCTCTTTTTTAAATTTGTCTGCTGAACTTTTCCCAATAGCATATAACAATCGAATGTTAAGGTTTTTTTACAAATTCTTTTCTGGATTCGTATTAATTCAACTTAACCCATTAGCATATAACAATTGAATGTTGAAATCAACAAAATTTCTTGCATTTCTGTTACCCTAACAACCATTACTTTTCCTGTCATTGGATAATATTTGATATCCTAGAGGCAGAATTAGGAAATATTTCTACTCTTATTTAATAAAATACTCCCTGCTTGGAATTACACCATTTCACATAAAACTTTCACTTAATCTGCCTTATTAAACCGTATACATTTTACATTTTCATCTGAATGGACTTAACTAAATATCACTATAATATTGACGACTCGGAACACAAAGTTTTTTATAAGTAAAAACGTAAAGTTTTACCTTACAGCCTAAACCGGCTTTCACCTATAGAAGGCTTCATCAGAGTCTGTCGTTAGTAGCGCAGAATCTATAGTGTCGATATCTAGCAGAATCTAACGGTTATGACAGAACAATAGTCAGTAAACTCCTACACAAAACACAAAACAAACAACAGACAAAGACAGAAAACAACAAATTCATAACACTAACATACATCAACAAACAAACAGAAAAAATTGCCCACAAATTCAAAAAAGCAGGATACAGAATCGCTTACAAAACTACTAACAAAACAGAACACACACTATCAAAACGCATGCCCAAAGCACAAAACAAATTCGATCTACCCGGTGTATATAAACTAAATTGTTCAAATTGCAGTAAATTCTACATAGGCCAGACAGGACGTAGCTTCAAACAGAGATACATTGAACACACAAAAGCACTCCACACCACTACAGAATCTACCTTCGCAAACCACCTCATTGAAGCAAACCACACATATAAAAACATCGACAATAACATGAACATACTACACGTACACACAAAAGGCCGAAAACTAGACACTCTAGAACAATTAGAAATATACAAACACACAAAAACAAATAAAAACGACATCCTAAACGAACAGACACAATTCAAATCGCACGCATTATTCGAACACATCTCACCACACACACACAGCTTCAATCTTTCGAAACACTTTCTCGTCGCCAACAACAAGACGAGCAGCGCTACTAACGACAGCCTCTGATGAAGCCTTCTATAGGTGAAAGCCGGTTTAGGCTGTAAGGTAAACCTTTACGTTTTTACTTATAAAAAACTTTGTGTTCCGAGTCGTCAATATTATAGTGATATTTAGTTAAGTAACGGACACGTCATGGACAACGAAATCCATGAATGGACTTATTAAAAAAGGTATTAATTTCCTTTTACAAATATCAAATTTAGGCCTATTGGTTTTATTACACATGTTATAATTTTGTTTTGTTTTTAATTTAATTTTTCTTTACCTGACCTACTGTACAAAGAGTCACTGGCTTATGGCCACTTATATCAATTTTAATTTCCTGGTTTCAATTCATTATTATTAGTTAGTTCATCATTGAACCCTTCATTGGTTTTTTTAACATAATTATAAGAACTACTTGCCAACTTATTAATACTTATTGTCTTCCTGGCCAAGTTTACAAATATTATTTTAAACATCTTCATTAATGAATTAAAGTAAATACATTTAACATAATATCATACTTAATAAATGTACTTGTATTTAATTATTTAAATACAATTTTAACTTGAATAACATGAGTACCCATGACTTAGTACGTCCTTAAAGTAACGGCTCCACACTTACCACACACAAAACATAAAATAAATATCATGTAAACACTATATCATGATACAGTACAACACCAAGTACATTTTATAACACATTAAATATTAATTGAACAGTATATTATACTCAACTTCTACACATTAAACTCATCCCACTAGACACAGTGTTTATATTTTACATCTCATACTACTCATTACATATTTTATATTTAGGTACACCTTCGATGTTTTATTACTTAGTAACCTTACTAGGTACCTTCAATGCATTTTTTAGGTGAGATTGGCCCTCTTGTATTTAATTATAACATACTTTGGGCATTGTTTTAAGTCATGTTTACAAAGTTTTTTATGTAACGTCGGGAACCTCAACTCTGTTACGTTACATAATACTCCCCCTTCGAAAGAAGTTTATTTTGGCTGAATAAAGTTTAGTTAAAATAAACTTATAGTTCGTCTATGATAAGGTTATCTTCTATTTCTATTCTTCAAACTTTTAATTGCACCGGAAAATTGTGTTGACACGCCTTGTGTATCTGGTCATTAATTCACTACTGGTACCTCCCTCAGTTGTAGACCTGTCCTTTCTCTGCAACTCATAACTTCTTCTAGCTTTTTACGCTATCGTTTCTCATTATCATTTTTATATTTAATTACCTCTCTTGGTGTATAATCCCTAAAATACTATATTTCCCTAACATTTTTCCCTAATATCATAGCTGGTACGGAATCAGAGGGGCACTATTGGCTTCCATTACTCTGCCGTTTCCCTAACTATATCTTCTGAGATCAGAGGAAATTCATCTCTGTCCAGAAAAAAATAAACGTTGCACTATCACAACACAATACATATAATAAAATTATTACCTATAAGGTAGCTCCTTCGCTACAAACTTATATTCAAGGGATGATTACTATTATTTCTGAGGTATCCTACTACTTTTCTTAAATTATTTATCTCGTTGTTCTGTAGTTCCATTTAACATATTATTCACCAGTATATTGGTTAAAGCTGTTCAATATTCATTTTAAATTCTTCTTAGTTCCGTGCTGTCAATTAATTATTCTTTAGCATACGTATTTTACTATTTTTAATTCATTCCCATTTACTTCTGCAATTAAACACTGAATCTCCTCCTTATCATAAATTGTATGGCATATTCTTCCTTCATTTAACTCATTTCTAACCCTTCTTTCTCATCTTTCATGTTTATTAGTTTAAAATAATTTCTTCTGAATTATATAGTAAGGTGTTCTTACTTATTTTTGAATTTTTTGGTGTTTAAATGATTCCAAATAATTTATCTTAATTATTTTGTATTGGCCACTGTTCGGGCTGCTCTACCAATATGGTTTTCCAGTGGATTCCGTAGATTATATGCAGTCGTAAATCTTTCAATGGCATCGTCGCCGTACGGATCATACACATACGGTTCTATGTCCTCTTCGTTCCGTCTATTCCTTCCCTCAGCATTCCCAGAATTGGGATTAGGTTTACGGTTTCCACGATGGTCCTCTTGGTTATTACTCTCATCAGCCATGATATAGTTTACTCGAGCTATATGGGTTCCCTGGTCATTACTTGGTTGATTTTCCGAGGGTATGTCTCTCCTTTGTTCCCTGCTTCCTCCATCATTCTCGACGCTCCTATTTCTGTTTTGATTTCCTCCATCATCGTTCTCTCGGTTATTATTCCAATAGTCTCTCCCGTTATCAAAATTCCTACGGCCTGCGCTGTATCTGTTATTATTGTAGTTATTATAATGATTGTTTTGGTAATGATTATTACGGTAACAATTATTCATAAAATGGTCATTAACCCTTCGGTTATAATTATTGTTGTTATATCTATTTATTCCCGGACGCGACTCTTGATTTGGCTCCTCCCTCCTATTGTTTGAATATTCACTTTGCCTTCGAGACCTTTGATAATAGTCTTCCATTTCGTAACTGGCCAATAAGGTTTCCATTGCTACCACTGTCTTCACTTGTCCACTGCGTCTGGCACGAACTATCTCTTCTTCAAAATGGTAAGATAGTTTATTTACTAAACATTCCTCTGGTATTCGCGGTTCCAAATGACGCGCCAAACACACCTTTCCCAAAAAGTAGGTAGTTGGGGACTGCTCTTGATTAATGTTGAATCTCCCGTTGGTAATGTTGTCCCTAATCATGTTCTGTACGGAATCCGACCAGTATTTTGACCTAAAAGCCTTTTTAAACTCTTCATAATTACTCGTTTCATTCCGGACCGCTGACCACCAATTATCATTTATGCTTTTAAAACAATCATCCAACTAACTTTTTATTATGTTCCATCGGGTCACCTTAATCCTACTAAACCATTCATCTGTTCTCTCCAGAAATTCTATGGGGTTTCCTCTATAAATTTTGAAATTGATATTTTCTTTTTGCTCAGGGGCTATGTGATGTGCCAGATACATTGGTCGATTTTGTAAAACTTCTATTGACTCCTTTATATTAATCAATTCCTGATTCTGTATATTTTCGACTGTCCCCTTATTTTGATCCACTTGGGTTTTTATTTGTGTTATTTCGTTGTTAACTATTTCAATTCTCCCAGCTATATTAATTTGCACTTCGTCCAATTTCCCTTGGGTTTCTAATTATACTTCTTTTATTCTAGTTTTGTTATTATTTTCCACTTGATTAATTTTGGCCTCTACTTCCACTGCGAGTTGTATGATGGTTTCATCTGTCTTTTCTAGACCCACCTTAGTTTCGGTTATTTGCTGTCTTACTTCCTCTTCATAATTATCCACCCTTTTGTTAATTGTTTCATTGACATTTGCAACCCTTTCATTGATGACTTCCCTCAACGCTTGGTTTTGTTCATTTATAATTTGCCGTAGCTCCTTATTACTGTTTTCAATTTTCCCATCTATTTGTTTGTGATTTTCCTGAATCTGCCTTAAGCTCTCGTCGTTTCTGTCAAACCTTTCATTAATTTGGTTTAAGCTTTCCTTTATCAGCCGGTTATTCTCATCAGTTTTCTCTTTATTTTTGTCAAACTTCTCATTCATTAGTTTGATTAAATTCTCACTCAAAATTTCGTTTTGTTTCTTTGAGTTTCGTTAATACTGTCTATTTTATTTTCCAGCTTTTCTGACTTTTCGTTTATACTGTCTATTTTATTTTCCAGCTTTTCTGAATTTTCGTTTACACTGTCTATTTTATTTTCCAGCTTTTCTGAATTTTCGTTTATACCGTCTATTTTATTTTCGAGCTTTTCTAACATTTGTTTGTTTTTCTCGTTAGTTTGTTTATTATCCTCTTTCATTCGTTTATAATTTTCATCATTGGCTTCCTTCTGTTTCTTGGAATCTTCTTTAATTAATTCCCATACTTTTAGTAAATCCATATCACCTCTGGCTTCCTCCTTGTCACCCGCCTGTTGTTCCTTTTCAACGTCTGTAACTATTTCTGCTTCTTCCTCCCGTCTATCTTCTTCCGTTTCTTGGTCTTTCGCCATCCTTTTAGAAACACCTCTCGTATGCATTCCTGTGCCTCTAATAGTTGCCTGCTCCAGTTACGTAATAGCGATATAGTCGAATTTTTTACTTAACTAAATCCCACTCGTTGAGCGCCAATTTGTAATCTATTCCAATAATTACGTTTTACAAGTGTAATACGGTTGCGGGTTTATCGTTAATTCCGCCCACGTTGAATTAACCAATTGGTTACTAATCCACTCTGTTTATAAGAAAAATATTTATTATGTTGTTGCAGATAAGACCTCCTGCAAATCAATATTAATTTATAAAAACAATTATTTATTATATACTTGCTATGACTCGTATGTTGAACATAAACCTGTGTTAATTAATTACCAAGTGTTTTACCAGAGAATAATGCTATATTACGGGTATTATAGTTAATAATTCGGTAATTCTCTCCAACCCTAGTCGGTCTGTATTATTTAAATTGACCCAAGTGTGGCGAAGAGAATACGTTAGTTCTGCACTCTCCCGTATTCACCAGCTGTCTGCAACGAGCGCTGTTATTAGTAATTGACTTGTTCTTATAGGTTAGTTCGTTCCACTTAATGGTTTTATCACTTTCTTTCTCTGTAAATTACTCCCCAATCAAAATACAATAACTATTCTACAATAACACAGAACATCATCACATACAAGAAGGATTCTTTATTTATATTATTTTTACATTTCAACAGTCGTCTTCATAGGTTATTGGATCGTAATATCGATCGTACAATACTGAATCGATTTGTTAGTGGACTAGTGATGTATATTACAATTTAAATATAATTTTCAGTTTATCTCTTATCCCAGGGTACATGTGATTTTTTTAACGATTAGTAAGGCCAGGTAGTGCAAAATTAAGGTTACTAAGTATTACAATTGTCATTAACTCTTAATATATAAAATTAAATATAAGCAGGTTTGTTACCGTGCAATACGATACTCAAGGTGGCCATGTCTGTTTATAACTGAGTGAAGATGTAATGGTGAGGTTACTCTTGACCAAAAACCGCGTCCAGATTATCAATAAAGGTTTAAATGTGATGTCCAGGAGTGTAACAGAAGTTCAGTTCTGTTCTTCGTTCTTCTTCACGATCCTAGTAGTTGCCGGTCCCAGTGGAATTGGTGTAGTATTACGACTTCGTTAGTCTATTGAAAGTGAGGTTTAGTATTTCAATACAAAAGTTCTTCGGGTATGTTTAATTTATATTTGCATTAATTTTGACTTCTTCTGCTATGGATCATCTTGGTTTAATTGTAAATCGGTTTCATCATCATTCTGTTACTGGAATTAGTTTGAAGCAGGGTTTATTAATTCCGTGAACTTTGAGGATGTGTAGAATTATATTTCCTCAAATCTAGTTCAGTAGTTATTACTCAGTTCTTTTTTAAATGGATTGGCTTTAAGACATTTGATTTATTAATTTTTATTCATTTTATTTTATTCTCTTTTTTAAATTTGTCTGCTGAACTTTTCCCAATAGCAATTAAGAATCGAATGTTAAGGTTTTTTTCCAAATTCTTTTCTGGATTCGTATTAATTCAACTTAACCCATTAGCATATAACAATTGAATGTTGGGGGGTTCCAACTTGACGCAATATAATGTATATTAAAATATATGATCAGGGTTACCAACCTTTCCATGAGTTCAAATTTGTTGCGTGTTATAATGTATATTAAATCTATATGATCAGGTTTACCAACGTATGTATGGGTTCAAATTTGATATGTGTGTGTTATATTGTAAATTAAAATATATGATCAGGGTTACCAATCTTGCATTATTGTGTATAGAACAGACCTGTCAACATTTTTCTGTGGTGGGAAATTAAAACTATATGAACAGACACATTATTAAATTGTCTCTATCTCTCTCGCTCTCTCTCTCACACATTTCTGATTACTATACACGAAATTACATATTGTTATCTGCTCGTACGCAAGGGTATATCCTTTGCAGGTAAGTGATATTTTAAAAAATTATTTACAACGTCCGACTAAAAATCATATTTCAAGATAAATGGTTGTGTCAAGAAATAAAATCATACTACGATCACACACACACACACACACACACACACACACACACACACACACACACACACACACACACACACACACACACACACACACACACACACACACACACACACACACACACACACACACACACACACACACACACACACACACACACACACACACACACACACACACACACACACACACACACATACACATGACATATGTTTATGCGTCGCTCGCTCTCTCGCTCGCAGACGTCGGAAGAAATTCCTAGTTTATAATGTAATTACCTGTACGTGTGCTGTTACAGATGATAAATCCATACGTTAACGGCTTCACAATAAATGTTAGCCTATTGTGTGTGTGTAAATTGTTTGTACATCAATGAATAAGAATAATATAATCATACTAGTTTAATGTATTGCTGTAGACGTCAGCAGAAATTCCCACATTCTTGTGTTTATGTAACGTCTCTAGACGCAGTTATCAATCAAATTGCAACTGATTTTCTTCACGTATATATATTGTACACTGGTAGTGGGGCAGGTTGCTTGTGTCCGTTTTGGGAGTAAATACACACACACACACACACACACACACACACACACACACACACACACACACACACACACACACACACACACACACACACACACACACACACAACGATACAGAATTAGATATAGTTTATTCTTCACTAACTTAAGCCAAGGGGTCATTGACCGTGATGTGACACGACTTTAACTGGTTTTAGGAAGTTATATTCAGCGCTGTAATTAACGATACTAAATGTCATTAAGCGTCAGTAAGTCGTGAAAAAAAAAACTCCTCTGAATAAGGTATTTTCAAAAGTTTTGTGTACACATACAAATCTCTGTCGGACAATGTACGCACTGGTATGCAAATTAGTTTTTTGTCTGTAAGGACACAGGTATAGACCCGATGCTATTTTATTGTTACTTTTCAAGTATGTGTCATTTTCATAAAGTTAATGTACTTTCAAATAATTTCTAATCGAACCAAATATTATTATTCAACGAAACTTTGTAAATACTAATTAGAATCAATGATACATTTATCACGTACATGCAAATTCAATTATTAAAGTGTCAAGTACTGGGGAGTTGAAACTACACACACACACACACACACACACGTACAAACAAATTAGCGAGCACGAAGTTCCTATATTTTGTGTTGATAGTATTGACTGGTTCATGAAACAAGTCTACCCACTCGTGAACACTTTGATAACCTGTTGATTGAACATAACACATTTGAATGTAAGTAACTATGCAGTCATTAACGTACAGACACACACACACACACACACACACACACACACACACGTACAAGCACATTAGCGAGCACGGAGTTCCCATATTTTGTGTCCACATTTGTTAAGACCACGATTCTGACCACCTGATATTACGTAAACGTGTTTGCTCTACCTAAATATCTTCACACAATAAAGGCTACGTCTCAGTCATTACGAATAATGTTTATACAAAAGTTATATTTTAATATATGAAACAGGAATAGATACATATTAGAGTTTGCTTAGTTTTTTTCATAAAGTATTATTTTTAATAATTGATGACTTACATTTTATTGTCATATAAAATTGTAGTAGTGATATTTACAAAAACAAATGTATGATTTAAAGACAACTTCGTCACTAGCAATCTTCAATACACCCTTCTTCTTCATTTGGTACTTCATTAAGCTGGTTCTTGGACTTTACTTTTCTGGGCGCTTCATAAACATAAATATCACTACCGCCAATAACTTGTGGTACAATACTTCTATTCAATGGTAAAACCTAAGACAAAAAGCATTAAATAAAACATGCAATCAGTATTAATAATAATACAAAATCACTGTTTTATTAATTTAAAATACTGTATGAAAGAGTGGTATGTAATTTTCATCCAAAATATGTAAAACAAAAATACAGACTATATGAAATGTGTATTAACAAATGTATATTTACAAAATAAGTATACTACAACTCAGGAAAGAGTGGTACGTAATTTTCACCCACCCAATCTTTCACAAATCTACCATAATTTACTCCGCCAGCATGGTCGGTAATGAACTGGGCGTAAATATTCGATAAGTCTTTTTTAACTTGTGTCTCGCCTTGAGACTGGCAATCGGAGCGACGTTGTAATAATAGTTCCCTGTTGTGCTCCACTTGAGTCGCTCGCCTGTCTACCCAATCCGCCATGTAACATTCAAAACTGTTCGCGGGAGACATTATACTCGACTAAAACAAATACATTCACAATGTTTATCACTTAATATATTATCATGACCACACAGTGCTGAGTGATTATGTTCCTACATAACATTCGAAATTTAAACGTTACAATCTATATAACGTTCTGTTTCTGTTTCAGATAATAATAGTTTGAATATAAAATGAAATGGTACGTTGTATTTTGTTATGAGAAATTGCATTTCTAAATTTTTTTACATTTGTAAATTACAGAATTGGTCTCTAACTTCAGCTGCAATCGTTCAGTTTCGGTAACATTTGAAAAAATTGATGGATTTGGTACTCGATATATTCTACTCTCCTAGTATTTTCATTGATACATTTCGGAAACTGAGTACAGAATAAATCTACAATCATCCAGTCGGAACCATTAAATTTTAAAAAAGATCTTATTGATCAGTTTGTTAGAGCCCAATTTGTTGTCAGAAAACAATTATGTAATCGAATAAACATTATCAGAGAACAACGTCCTCCTAAAAATAAATTTACCAGAGCTCAAAACAGTACAAAGTCATACTTTTGGTAAACAAAATCTCGTCAATAACAAAAGTTGTTTGTATTTCAACAGCTACAAACAATAATTAATTTTCTTACACTAATAAACATTTTGTTGTAATTGTTTCAATTAAAGGAAACATGTATATTCCACAAGAAAATCTGTTGTGGTTGGACGAAACATGTGACTGAATTAATAAATTGTCTCTCTACATACACCATCACAACCATGTGCGGTGTCGCGTAAACGGGTAAAATTAATTAACATGTGTCGGATGTTATAATTGTACAATATAAATACGTATAATAACAATGGTATGAGTAACTCATTACGTGTGAGTAACTATATTAATCTTTATGTAGCAAATACGCACACATTCACAAAATACAGCACTCAGGTGTAGGGCAATTAATCACTTTTGTATTGAACGTATTTAAGTAGGCCTACTCGTGATGACAGTAAATTTTGTCTAAACGTCAACTCAAATGTCTGGTAAATAAACGTACCTGACAAAACCTTTAATCGCTTCTTGAGTCGTAGTCATTATTAAACTCGACATAACGACTTGTGTTACGCGATTGATGTTCGTGTTAAACGATTGATGACTCGTGTAATAATACAGATTAACCTCGTGTAATAATTAAAGTAACATGAGTATCAAATTATACTATACAATATTTAATGTCATCATCAAGACTGTGTATGAATACAAAGACATTTCAAACACAACAGATCAATTATTTGAGTGAAAGTGTTTGTGTATGTGAGCGCGCGCGCGCGTATGTATCATTGTATATGTGAATTAGTTGAAACAATACGAGGTAGAGGGAGAATGGGTGTGATTGTTGACATAGGCCTATACATAATTTTAAAATATTCTATAGTACTCTGTATATACATAGTTCTCGGAAAATAATAAGTTACAACAATATGATTATAAGTATTATCCATTTTCACTTGATAGATAGGTGTACCATAAACTTGTGTTTGTAATATTATGTAAATTCTCTTATGTAAGTTTGTAAAGTTCTACAGTTATTGTGTAATTTATAATTCTCTAAATTAATGACGGTGTTTTCAATACCAGTAGTCAGTGAAACATAATAAAAATAACTTTGAATAATTTACATAATTGAACATTCCCTATAATCTGTATTTAGCTATATGTTTACTATGCTATATTACTTTATGAGGTCTTCATAAACATAATTTGTGGTACAATACTTCTGTTCAAGGGTAAAACCTAAGACAAAGCATTAAATAAAACATGCAATCAGTATTAATGATATAAATAACACTGTTTTATTAATTTTAAATACTGTATAATTGTCTACGATTGACAAATAAGAGAAAAGACATACTTTACGGAATTTCTTGAAATTTTTGTAGTTATTCTTCACCTCATCACCCTCACATGTACTAGCAGCGTGTTTGGGTTCAATTAACGATTTAAATTCAATGTTCTGAGAAGTACACATATTCATCTGCTCGTCTCCCTCACGTTTACTGACAGTATGTTTGGATACAGTTAACCATTCAATGTTCTGATAAGTATTCATCATCTTCTTGTTCCTATAATAATAACAGTACCTGCTTCATTATCATATACATTATGGTGCTATATATACACATAAGGCTTTCAACACACACACACACACACACACACACACACACACACACACACACACACACACACACACACACACACACACACACACACACACACACACACACACACACACACACAGCACATACCATAAATCTAGAACATGAAAAGGTATTATAACAAACATTACGAAAACATGTACATATGGACACACACATAGATAAAACGTTTAAACAAAACAGATTAATACCTGAATAAATTTTTAAAAAACAGGACAGCGTATTTAGAACACTTAGAATTGGAAATCCACAAACACATCAAAAAAATATCCATCAAACCCTATCAAACATCGTACCCAACAAAAACCCTGTTCTTATCGAGAGACATCAGTAACTGACCAAAGCACAAGTGCTTCATTAGGCAACAGACCAAAATCAAAATAGACGACTATAAGCTCAATTTAAATAAAATCTGAATATTCAATAAAATTATGTTCACTTATTAACATATTCAAATCTTTTTACTTACCTCTTAAATGCTGTTATATACACACAATAGTCGATTTCACGATGAGTGCAGTGTATCATGCAAATGAGAAATAGTGACAGGTCTTCTTTGTGTATATATATCATACGACGGAAGGGTAGGGTAGGGGGGTAGCTTGCGTACACGTTTGAAAGTTGATGTAAGACATATACCCGAGAGGTCATTGTCTGTGATGGAAAGTTTTTATTTTCATACATTAGTGAAAATTAGGAAATACAACAACAGCTTAACTCAAGGGGTCATTGTCCGTGCTGGAAAGCTTTCTCAACGATTATGTCTTAAGAAATTAGCGATACGAAAGTATTTCGTACATTAGCTAAAATTATGAATCTCGTTCGTGAGAAGCCTGTAAATTCATGCTCATAGACAATTTTATTTTCATAATATTATTATTTGTATATATAGACAATTTTACATAGCTCATAATTTGCACAAAAATCATAAAGCATCAAACTGTATGGGAATGATGACCTGTGACTTACCTTACCTTACCATCGTGAAATCGACTATTGTGTGTATATAACATCATTTAAGAGGTAAGTAAAAAGATTTGAATATGTTAATAAGTGAACATAATTTTATTGAATATTCAGATTTTATTTAAATTGAGCTTATAGTCGTCTATTTTGATTTTGGTCTGTTGCCTAATGAAGCCCTTGTGCTTAGGTCAGTTACTGATGTCTCTCGATAAGAACAGGGTTTTTGTTGGGTACGATGTTTGATAGGGTTTGATGGATATTTTTTTGATGTGTTTGTGGATTTCCAATTCTAAGTGTTCTAAATACGCTGTCCTGTTTTTTAAAATTTATTCAGGTATTAATCTGTTTTGTTTAAACGTTTTATCTATGTGTGTGTCCATATGTACATGTTTTCGTAATGTTTGTTATAATACCTTTTCATGTTCTAGATTTATGGTATGTGCTGTGTGTGTGTGTGTGTGTGTGTGTGTGTGTGTGTGTGTGTGTGTGTGTGTGTGTGTGTGTGTGTGTGTGTGTTGAAAGCCTTATGTGTATATATAGCACATAATGTATATGATAATGAAGCAGGTACTGTTATTATTATAGGAACAAGAAGATGATGAATACTTATCAGAACATTGAATGGTTAACTGTATCCAAACATACTGTCAGTAAACGTGAGGGAGACGAGCAGATGAATATGTGTACTTCTCAGAACATTGAATTTAAATCGTTAATTGTACCCAAACACGCTGCTAGTACATGTGAGGGTGATGAGGTGAAGAATAACTACAAAAATTTCAAGAAATTCCGTAAAGTATGTCTTTTCTCTTATTTGTCAATCGTAGACAATTATACAGTATTTAAAATTAATAAAACAGTGATATTTATATCATTAATACTGCATGCATGTTTTATTTAATGCTTTGTCTTAGGTTTTACCCTTGAACAGAAGTATTGTACCACAAATTATGTTTATGAAGACCTCATAAAGTAATATAGCATAGTAAACATATAGCTAAATACAGATTATAGGGAATGTTCAATTATGTAAATTATTCAAAGTTATTTTTATTATGTTTCACTGACTACTGGTATTGAAAACACCGTCATTAATTTAGAGAATTATAAATTACACAATAACTGTAGAACTTTACAAACTTACATAAGAGAATTTACATAATATTACAAACACAAGTTTATGGTACACCTATCTATCAAGTGAAAATGGATAATACTTATAATCATATTGTTGTAACTTATTATTTTCCGAGAACTATGTATATACAGAGTACTATAGAATATTTTAAAATTATGTATAGGCCTATGTCAACAATCACACCCATTCTCCCTCTACCTCGTATTGTTTCAACTAATTCACATATACAATGATACATACGCGCGCGCGCGCTCACATACACAAACACTTTCACTCAAATAATTGATCTGTTGTGTTTGAAATGTCTTTGTATTCATACACAGTTTTGATGATGACATTAAATATTGTATAGTATAATTTAATACTCATGTTACTTTAATTATTATACGAGGTTAATCTGTATTATTACACGAGTCATCAATCGTTTAACACGAACATCAATCGCGTAACACAAGTCGTTATGTCGAGTTTAATAATGACTACGACTCAAGAAGCGATTAAAGGTTTTGTCAGGTACGTTTATTTACCAGACATTTGAGTTGACGTTTAGACAAAATTTACTGTCATCACGAGTAGGCCTACTTAAATACGTTCAATACAAAAGTGATTAATTGCCCTACACCTGAGTGCTGTATTTTGTGAATGTGTGCGTATTTGCTACATAAAGATTAATATAGTTACTCACACGTAATGAGTTACTCATACCATTGTTATTATACGTATTCATATTGTACAATTATAACATCCGACACATGTTTATTAATTTTACCCGTATACGCGACACCGCACATGGTTGTGATGGTGTATGTAGAGAGATAATTTATTAATTCAGTCACATGTTTCGTCCAACCACAACAGATTTTCTTGTGGAATATACATGTTTCCTTTAATTGAAACAATTACAACAAAATGTTTATTAGTGTAAGAAAATTAATTATTGTTTGTAGCTGTTGAAATACAAACAACTTTTGTTATTGAAGAGATTTTGTTTGCCAAAAGTATGACTTTGTACTGTTTTGAGCTCTGGTAAATTTATTTTTAGGAGGACGTTGTTCTCTGATAATGTTTATTCGATTACATAATTGTTTTCTGACAACAAATTGGGCTCTAACAAACTGATCAATAAGATCTTTTTTAAAATTTAATGATTCCGACTGGATGATTGTAGATTTATTCTGTACTCAGTTTCCGAAATGTATCAATGAAAATACTAGGAGAGTAGAATATATCGAGTACCAAATCCATCAATTTTTTCAAATGTTACCGAAACTGAACGATTGCAGCTGTAGTTAGAGACCAATTCTGTAATTTACAAATGTAAAAAAATTTAGAAATGCAATTTCTCATAACAAAATACAACGTACCATTTCATTTTATATTCAAACTATTATTATCTGAAACAGAAACAGAACGTTATATAGATTGTAACGTTTAAA